>JAUFSE010000016.1:0-1437920 GCA_033030345.1 Verpa bohemica | reverse complement strand
CCATAGCTCTGGTTCGATAATGCTGTAATAAACCTGATACATGAAAGGGAACAGCAGGTAACGATACTAGAATAGTGAACGGAATCACTTAAGGGAAGTAGGTGTGAAGAACTAGGCAGAACTAGTATCACGAAAAAAGGAATGCAACACGGAAGATGCAAAAGTAGGTATGGTAGTAACAATAAAGTTGTTGCGTGAAGATCTAACTAACTAGCTAAAGCATGGTCCTTATATATCCTTCACTAGGCCCTGATGACATATACTAATACATAGACAATTGCGTAATAAGACAATATAAAACTAGGAGATCCTGATAACGTAGCAATAGACACGTCATCCCAAATACATGAAACATGATAGCTGACGCGTTTTGCGAGGCAGACTATCTATAAGACCAATGGTAACAAAAAGATGAAACAAAGATAAAACACAGGAATAACAGTAACACTAGGGTTAAGACCTAGAACAAAACATAGGAAAAATAGGGTTCTTGACAGTGCGTCCTTTCCAGGAGGAAGAGGGTATAAAACACAGTGGAAGTGCTCTACATGTGAATTACCTCTATGTGTTAATTCCTCACGCAGTTGTTTTACACAATTTCATAGACTCTAGGTCTCATTTGTAGTTAATTAATTTATAAGACTTATTTTGTTGCTATTTCGCTGTGTTGCCATGGGCCTAAATTCGCACGGTTTTTTGTGCGAATCGCGTTACAGACCATGGGATAGGCATGAACTGGACCGATCGGGGTTAGCCTTACATAACAAACCCCACGATCGGATAGCGAATTAATCGAGTGTATACAGTACAGGCAATAGACCTTACTAGTTAGAATATTAGGAATAATAAGAGTAGGACTATATATGTGAGTAGCAGCTGTCATTTGAACTTATTTTATCCATCTGCTTTACAATTTCTAGTCCCTAAAAAAAAAAGCAGTAACTTCAAGTACTATTGTGTAGGAAGGGTTGGGGTTAACAATAACAAATGTATCGCCTTTGCCTAGAATCAACATTGAAATACATCTAATATCAAAGATTTCACGATTTCTGATTATAAAGACATAATCATTGGTGTATAGTCATCTATTCTATTCAAATTAAGTTATATGATCATATATGTTTCTCTTTGAAATCTCACACTTCTTGGTGAAGCTGTTACTCTATCCCCCCGAAACATAGATGTTTTTTTCGATAGAGAGGAAATAGAGGAACAGTCAACAGCGATGATCAGATTCCAGATCACCGAGTGTCATCCGAGTGAGCCTACTAAGGCTAAGTATGCAGTAGCTCAGCCTAGGAGCATAAAAAGCAACGATGTTTAAGTAGAGAAACAATGTTTATCTAAAACCGGTTCAGGTGCGCTGTTTTTTTCTTATAGGTCCCTCGTATGCGAAGCAGAAAAAGTAAGTAAGTATTGATGTGATTGGCAATCAAAAGGTGCCCGGTTTCGGTTTGCGACGTGGTTGAGCGGCATGCGCACTGATGCGAAAAAATGTGCGGAAGTACCTCCGCACGCGCGTAGATCAATTTTCAATACCACATCGCTCTTTCCATCCGGCAGTTTTCGTTTTTTTTTGCTTCAGCAGGTAGATATATCACCTGTATGATGCTATTGGATATCCAAAGTCTGTGGTCTGATAAGAACTATGACAAGACTTCTCGGTGTTATTGGAGATGTAAATCGTTATAGAAACACTGCAAAACTAACCCAATATTAGTGAGCTAAAGCAAGTCATTAGAGATATGCCTCATTCTTTTTAGTGGCTACAGGATTTAGGAGAGAGTTACCGAAGAATCAAATATGCATAGTATAACTTGCGGCTTAGACAGTATTCCTAAATTGTTAATTTGCACTGCCAGTGGGGGGGGGGTTGGTATGGGGAGTAAAGGCCGTAAAAAGGATCCGGAAACAAGGATCAGTGGCCAGAGTACTATAACCAGTACAATCGCTAGAACTTTTGGCATAAGACTAAAAGGCTAATAAAACTCTTAGATATGAATTCCATGTTTCTCGATCTTTCTACCAGAGGCTGAATACATGTTTCGTATTTACCATAATATTCTGACTATACTAAACGAGGCAGTGTTAGTCGAGTTGTACTAGGCCGTATTACTCTATTTACCACAGCCTTCGGCAAGATTAATGCGAAGTTATGACACACAAGATTAGGGACTATGATTGGCATCTAATCCCTGTTTTCACAATAATCTTGCCGGTGCCGGAGGCTGTAGAGCCTCAACATGTATTTAGCCAATTTGAAAACTCTTTCATCTCATAGCCCTGCTCGTTATCGTCGAGATATTACAGTATTAGACTATTAGAATATTGACCTAATAGCTCGATTGAACGGCAAAACGTTGACCCATTTGGCAATTGGTCTGATATAATTAATCAGGATGAGGATTTAATTCTTCCCTGTAGTCCATACCTATAATCTCTACTTAGGTGAGAAAGCAAAATGGATGACACGTGGTGATGCTACTCTCAGCAATTATTGCTGCATTAAACCGCCAGATGTCATCGCCTCATACCACGATCAATACCTACACTGATCAGAAAATCAGTCAATAATATGACACGTATCAACCCCCTGTCAGATCCAACCCCACGATCAACTATTCTTCAAATATTATCTCCCAATCTCATAAAGTGAATAGTGTGTTTCCTAACCTTGAGTACTCATTGTTGCTAGGCGTTTCCGGAATATGATAATGTGGAGCACCATGTCTTGCCTATGCCTGTAAAATCTAATCAGCCCTAAGGCTCTCTGGCTTGATAGCACTCTAGTAGTTCTTTAAGTCTATATAACTCAGGGCTGAAGAAACTTATGGGCTTCGACCAGTTGATCAAGGTCCCTGAATGGCCCCGATGGATAGAAATGGCACTCTCTATTACTACATTCCGGGAAAGGTTGCCAAGTGCGAATATGTGATATATAGGCTGTTTTGGTAAGTATATGCATGTTATGACAAGGCGGGGTACATACACGACTTTTCTTGCCTTGCATATCATGTAGAAAAGTTCTATCCCCGATACGTTCAGCTGCGCATTATAAGTGTAGGAGTGTTTCGTTAACAGAGCCTCATGACTACCGGCGACAGGAATTTAATCTTCATACGATATCACCTAAAGTCTATGTCGAGAAAACTACTTAAATACTATTCATTAGTCAGTATAGTCAGTATAAAAACTCTTTATCGCAGATAACACATCAACTACATTAGGAGCCGAGCTAAGGTCAGCACCGCCATCATTCAGAGCCCTACGCCTAGCCCAAACTAGAAGGCTTATCTCTATTTTTGAAACCTCTTTCATCCTATAAGTATTACCAATTTTTTTATTAATTCAGAACTATCTACTTACATATATAATAAGCTTTAGACTTGTGTATATCAAACGAAGGTCACCGAGCATTAGTGTACCACAGCCCTGATGGGCCCCTTACAATCCGTACAATATTTTCGCTCGATGATGAACTATCTTTCGCTGATACTTCTCGTCTTGTTCTTGTTTTCGATCTCTAAATCTACTTACGCGCAAGAACTCGCACCGGACACCTCTACCCCACAGAAAAGGCTGGACATCTATAGCATCATATACCGGAATTCTACTTTTGCGACGCATACCTGGAATCGATTGG
Organism: Verpa bohemica; assembly: GCA_033030345.1. Taxonomy (NCBI): domain Eukaryota; kingdom Fungi; phylum Ascomycota; class Pezizomycetes; order Pezizales; family Morchellaceae; genus Verpa; species Verpa bohemica. Next base: position 1,434,277 of record JAUFSE010000016.1, on the reverse strand, counting down.
GCATTCCATCATGCAGAGCGGAGTACCAGGATGCTCTTGATAGGATAGAAGAGTACGATAAGGTGGTTTCGGCAGCGGCTTCGACAGTTATGACCTTTGTACCCGCCATTCTTACCTTTGCCGCTATTCCTATGGCCAAGATCCGGTCACTAAACTTCATCAATACTAGAATGGCAATGTTTACAAGCGCATTGACGCTAGGATTAAGAATAAAAGGCCAAAAGACATTAGATAAGGAGAAGACGCTTCATGCTAAAGATCTATGCAGTGCTGATCAGGTTAGAATTTTCGGTAAGTTGAACGAAAAATGATTATTATGGTTTTAACAGTTTTAGAAACTAATTATACGGATAGCGGGGGATGGTCAGATAGATATAAAGAGTGTGCAAAAGCTTTATGATGAGATAAAGGCCCTTGAACCACTACGAAATCCAATGGATGAAAATTTATGGCGATCAGTATCCCTCTCTATCCTCATATTTGTCTACAACCTCTTCCAATTGCTACTTTTTGGCACACTTGTCCGGGTTCTACCGAGACTCGAAATGGTTGTTTTCATCTGGACCTGTCCAGCAGATAGTACAAAGATATTCAACGCCTGGTTGTCGATTACAGCAGTGGTTTCGGCCATTCTCCGCACCGTATTTGTATTCTCATTTGTGACAAACGATGAAGTGTTCTTTATTTCACCGAATGTTGGCAAGAATGTCGGGAGCGGGCAAGACTATAAACAAGGCCGGTCATCGAATGTGAAACCAGGCAAGACTATATGGTCAAGATTCAAACAACGAATTCCTGGCGCGTATCTGTTTTTGTGGGCCAAGTATTTTACGCCTTTCAAATATACTGGTTACTTATAGAGTAATGAACTAATCCCTGTCATGTAGACCTAGTCTTAATTTTCTTTCGGGATCTTTTATCAGAAGATGTGTTAACAGGATTAAAAAGCAACACGCAAGAGTAGTAGTGTTGCGCAACTCCAGTCAATCAGGCTCATGGGAGCTATTCAAAGTAGCACTTGATGGGTTCTTCCAGGCAGTATCAATGTTAGCGCTTACATTTCTGTTTGGTAGCATCTGGGGAGGGACACTACAGTGGACTGTTTTATTTGTGTGCTCATTCCTGTTGATCATGTGGATGTCGAGGATAACCAGCCTAGTAGTCAACAAATGCCTTGAGCGCCATACCGACTTGACTTTGATATATTGTAATAACGAAGACGAACTAAACGCAATGAGCAGGGTTATATCAGCGGTACCAGCAGCATTTGTCGAGAACCATTCAACTGGTTATAAGTACTTGGACGGAAAACTCCTGAAAACATTCTATTACCCCGAAGGGTCTGATTTGGATATTGATTGGGATATGGAAAAAGGTCCCTGTATTTTCTATGGAGTACTAGCTGGCCTTTTCGCTGCGTGTCTGATGTTTATTGCTTTCTTTACCGCTGCAATTTCTCATGATGCGCCGTTAATACCTCATCCCCGGGAATGGTTAAACTATAGAATAACAACTACTGTCTCTGCTTCTCTTGCCGCTAGTTATGGCATTTGTATTGTCTCTGAATTTAGGCAAGTTTCGCACCTATTTGAGACACAAAGATGAGATGTTGACTATATGTGTAGGAGTGCTCTCATTTCGCACATCTTCAAGGATAAGATAGAAATTCACAACCCTGGCTATACAAAAAACTCTCGTGACGCCGACGAGGGAAACAGGCTGTTATCTGAACCTAGTCTGCAGACTGTATAGAAAATGGTATGACCTTTCACCACTCACTCCTTCTGCCAGAATATATAGCACCAGTTAATTCAATGGATCTAGACTACTGGGCTGGGTGAAGGATTTTATGTCTTTTTCTTTGAGTCGTATACTAATATCCTATTTGCGTCAAAGATAAAAAATAGCTGTGATAGTGTGCGAGATACAATGCTAGGGTATAAGTTTTGCATATTAGTGCAGAGAAGTGTCAGGAAAGGCCATGAGTGCCAAACTTAGCCTTTATTTTCCATTTTTTACTGCTTTGTTGATTTGAAAAAGAGCTTCTTGTACTTAAGTGATTTGTTCTACATATCACACATATCTCCTGGTATGCGTATACGTATGCTGAAGCGATAAAATGTTGTGAAACTCAAAACTCACAGGGCATGTCAATATTACCCTATAATTGGGTAAATCTAAGATAAAGAATATATAGTGACGTTGAGGTAACCCTTTAAGAATTATGGGATTGCTGAATTCTTAGAATCGGAGTAGGGCACATGGTGATTTTGGCTCATATATTCTTTCTTCGCGGGTCTCCGCTCTTTAGCTAAGAGTTTATCCATAGATCTTTATAGTCTATTAAGACTACCGGGAGCCCCGATTTCTTTTCTTCTACGTCGTATAAAGTCTTAATGTGCTATGCACGTTGTAGCACCCTGCTCTCTAGTGCAGACTGGATTAAACTGCAAATCGCCGGTATGAATTACTTTCCGTTCATTTTTCTAGTTGTTTGCAGGTTTGTCTTGAGCTGCTTATGTAAGAACTATCGAGGCCTATATAACCGAACTGAAAGATTATTGATAATTTCAAAAATCGTGTATTGATCACTGGGAGATGCGAGAATACCAATTTGAGATTGAGAGAACCAAAATATAAGTAGGTCCTATGAGGTATCAGTTAAACTTCGAATGGTAAACATATAGTTAATTACTCTAAGCATTGATTCTCTATAGCCTTATAGTAAACCAGCTAGAAGCAGCAGTGGTGGTGGTAATATGAGTAATATGGTGGACTAGTGGGGGGGGGGAGATATTGAATTAGAAAAATGTATGAAATACAAAATACGAAAACGCAAAGTTCTCTAGAGCAGACCTGCACTTTACTCTTTTAGATAGTGTTTATCTTGAAACAATCCAGAGCGGTCTCTGAGTCGATAAATACATTAAAATTAAAGCTACCGGTGGTGTAGGCCACTGGAGTTGGGTATAGTATGGAAGCGCAAATCAGTCAAAATTTAATTCACCGCCGGTGGTAAATTAAGGTACAAAAACACTGGATTCTAGCATATATACGTGCTATTTTCACTGAATCCAGCATACTCTGAACTTAAGTCAAATTAATTTGCTAAGACAGAGTGGCTTATATCTCTAATATGTTTGGTGGCATAGTCACTTTGCCACCTAAGTAAATTAACTAATGCTAGTTAGGAGTGCATGATCTAAATATTGGGTACTAGACTAAGTCAAAAGAGCGTATACTAGTGCTCAAAATAGGTTTATTTGTACTTTAATTTACCACCGGCAGTATATTTAGGTTTTGACAGATTTGGAGCCCTATACGCTTCCATACTATGGGGCTTCAAATCGGTCAAAACCTAAATATACTGCCGGTGGTAAATTAAAGTACAAATAAACCTATTTCACTTAGTCTAGTACCTATATTTAGACCATGCACTCCTAACTAGCATTAGTTAGTTTACTTAGGTAGCAAAGTGACTATTCCACCAAACATATTAGAGATATAAGCCACCCTGTCTTAGTAAATTAATTTTGACTTAAGTTCAGAGTATGCTGGATTCAGTGAAAACAGCACGTACATAAACTGGAATCCAGCGTTTCTGTACCTTGATTCACCACCGGCAGTGAATCAGGTTTTGACCGATTTGCGCTTCCATAGGTATCACCGTGGTAAATTAATTACCACCGGTGGTAAAATCGGTATTGACACATGCCGCTCCTTGCCCCAAGGAAGTACGTACATAGCTACCTATAAAAAACAAACTGATTTCTTACCCAGATATAGTGATGAAACGTAACCCTGACGCCAAACGCGTTGCATTCTTTGTTCTGGCATGCAAACCATTAAGACTTCCGGAACCATACTATGAACGTATATATTCGTTCGCGGCTCGTTGTAAATGGGTGAAAGTACTGTCAGTTGTGAGAGCAGTATTTTTATTAGTAAAGAGCTTATTGAGTTAACGAACTATAGTTTAATACCCAAAGAGACTTATGTCTGGTGGATTGACTAACTACTATACATTGTATGTTGAGAAGAGAAGAAATATGTGTTGCTCTTTAGAAATAGATTACTAAGCACCATCCTAATCACTCTCTTATTATTTATGTAGTCCGTCAATAGCTATGTAGATATTGGCTAATGTTACAGGGAGTAGAAGGATTCAACCTGCTAGTATTTATGATAGGAAATAACTCTGTAGAACTACTCCCCTGTTTATTGTAATACTTTGGTGTAGGACTATATATCGTACTCTCGGGAAATAGTTTAAATTACTACGGTATAGAAATAGTCATTGACACAGGGTATATCTCTCTTGAGGTAGTGCGAAACTCAGTATCTATTCCAAGCCACTCGAAAATAATTCTATGGCCTGCCCCCGTTAGGTTCTACTCATCTGTTCTTCTGACTTTAGCCCCTCATTACCCCCACTTCCAACCGACGGCTCTGGATAGCGGGGCTGCCGTCATTAAGAGCAAAGTACGCATCAGGTTGCTTTGCAAATACTGGCGATTTACGACCGACATTTATATTAAAGAGTGAAAGGGAAGATTAAACCGGACTCGATCAAGTTTTTTTCTTCCGTAATAATGTTTTGACGCGCGAGACGACTGATACTCTTTGTGAGGAAGTCTTCTAATGCATTATGAGCAGCCTTAGGCATAGCGAAAACCCGAAGCGTTAAGGTTTGCGGGTTATAGTCGTATCTAGAAGTGGTTAGCACTAGTTTTAGGCAGAAATATATCGGGGAAATTACCTTAGAGTTTCAGCGACCTTGGAGTAGATTATCCTTGGGTTGTGTATCTCCTCCTCAAAATCGTCATAGTCGGACCACGACACGTCCGGAGGCAGTAGAGGGGGGGTCTCTAGGCAATGATTTTTATGCAGTTCCACACTGCTTATAGGTGATTGACGGGGGGGGGCTTTGGGGTATTTTTACGCTGCTCGTGGAGTAGATCGGCCGGGGCTGGTAAATGGCGCGTTGGTAGAAATTGAGTTGTTTACAACTTTGGCGTTCGAGAGGTACTGAGGATCGTATAAGAAGAAGTAGAAGTAGAAGGAGGAAAAGGCGAGACAGTATCGTACTGGGGAGCAGTCTTCTTAGGTGACATACCGCTGATTAGTTTAGGTTTTGAGAAGGCATAATTGATCGTGAGAGTGGAGGATTTCGGTTGCGCCACGCCAAGCCAAACGCACACAGCTTAGCTTGGCCGGATACATGCTCTCATGTTCACTTCTCACGGAAAAATAAAGTCTGACGATCAATTATGTCTGAGTATTTACATGTAAGGGAATAACAGATTATTATGAGCTATTTAGACACAGTCCTGGAATATCGGTACATAATCAATCGTCAGATATTGTTCACAAAAAATCAAGATATTGGGGATAGATAGAAAGGCAAGGTAAATCAATTCTTACATCAAAGAGGGTTTTATTGGTCTACTTGGGATTCCTGGGAATAGGATATAGTGAACCGGTAATAGCGATGCGTAGTAAATCGACCGATAGCACCGTGATTTACGTTCTGTGAGTTTCCAATTATATTTAGCACGGCACCATGCTGTCGGCATGGAATAGACAGCTAGGTGACCCGTATGGCTGAACAATGACCCAGTGAGAGCGGGACTATTAGCAACTCAAGTGTCAAGATGGAACAAGCCGCGCCCTCAATCGATACGTGATATTATACGGGGATTTGTAATGTATGATGTAGGTTAGGATTTCGCCATTTGGAAGCCCGATTCTACGGGTCTAGCCCCTAGAAGCATCAATAATACCATACGACGGGATTTAGAGGTATATTTATAAATTCATTTGCTGCTATAGGGCAAATATTTTTATAGTTTACTATTATTGTATCTTACTGGGTTCTTCTATTATAAAAGTCCAAACTTCCTTAGAAGCCAAGATGGGCTAGATATTTCCCCCAACTATATTACCACAATTATACGCCGTCAACATTCAGCTTAACTACGTTTATAACATTTGTTTCTAGGAAGTATGATATCTCCTAGATAGAGAAAAGTCAAGGGTTTATTTACTAGAGGGGATGCAAGAAGGATGGTGACGGCACTTCGATAGGTATTCTTACCGCCGATGTATTTTTCTGAGCACATCTGTATAGTTAGCTGTAGTTAGACTTCTGTGGGATATACGACCTACTCGATCCACGATACCTCACGATGATCTGTCACTACATATGGCCAGCCTGATCGTCCGATATGATACGAATCTACCGATTGAATATAAGGATCTATTCTATATAACCAGTAGGAATTATATCGCCACGTGTTTTTCATGCATATTCGTAACTATAGAAGGTGATTAGCTAATTGATATGTAAGATCATATGGAATGGTAGTGATTGAAATATAAGTAACTATATCTAGAGTAGTCTATACCCTAATACCCTACGGTACTATGTAATAAAGGAAATTTGAGGATAGATTATGACCAGTAAAGGGTGTAATGCCCAATCAGAATAGTAAATACTGTCACTCTGTCTAATAGTGTAGTCTTCCCCCACGCAGCTGTGTTCGGTATTACATACTATACTTCATATCAATTTTTACTCTAGATATTTCCGAAAAAGGGTTACTTTTGGGGGGTATTAATCGGCTCTCATAGAACGTTGCAGAAGCTAGATATCTATGGGTGTTTAAAAAAAGGGTTATTCTATGTCTAATTTCTAAGAGCTCGGTTGGGTTGCTATATACCTTAGCATTAAGTTATTCCCAAGACTTTCTTTAAAGGCTTTCTACAGCTATACCTATTTCCACAGTTATTCGTTCTCTAATTGTACTTATATACAGCTGTAAAAAGAGCATAAAGGCTCGCTAAGTAGAAGATACAAAGTGAGGGGCACGGGAAGGGACTTTGTTTGAAAATGTCTTAGATATGAATCGGTGTTGCCATCGCCGATACTTTTTGCCAAGACCGAAGAGGGGCCAGGCTTGGCGTGGAGTATGGAAGATCTCGGCCTACCCGGATTATGGAATAGCGGTCTCAAGGTTATATATCCTCGGGGGTGTACTTTTCCCAGCCCAATCAACAAACCTTCCCAGAGGGAGGAAAGTAGGCTCTCTAAACTCCAAACGAACGGGTGTGGCTAATCTTCCGGGTTCGTTTTGTCCAGCAATGACCCCCGATTCTATCACCAATATCGAACAGGCGAGGCATCTTCTTGCAAGAGATTATGACACTCCACCGCGACGCCAATATGCCCGTGGCGATTTCATTAGCGATGAAGATGACAGTTCTATCCATGAAGGGCTTCGCACCGAAGGGGATGTTCTGCAGCAAACCGCAACGGTGGGCCGGAACATATCCTGGACCTCCGCATACATTATTATCATGTCACGAATGGTAGGGTCGGGCATTTTCGCAACCCCTGGAACAGTCGCCAGGTCGAGTGGAAGTATCGGGCTGTCTCTGCTCATCTGGCTCATAGGAGGGGGGCTCGCAGCCTGTGGGATGGTCGTCTCGCTAGAATTTGGATGCATGCTTCCTCAGAGCGGTGGAGACAAAGTTTACCTAGAGTTTATTTATCGCCGACCTCGGTTCCTCATATCTTTCATGATTGCCGCGAAGGCGATGACGAATTTGGTGGCCGGAAACTGCGTTGTTTTCAGCCAATATATTCTATTTTGTTTGGGTATTGAACAGACGGCATTTGCGAGAAAGTTTGCCGCAGTTGCATTGCTAGTCTTTGCAGTCATAGTCCACGGGTGTTTCCTTAAGGCAGGTATCTTGATTCAGAATGTTCTTGGTTGGTTCAAGATTTTTTTGATGTGCTTTATTGTCTTGACGGCATTCGTTGTCGTCCTATTCCCGCTTTCGCCACATGGAGTTGCGAGACCCACTGATAATACAGTTCACCTGTCATGGAACTCTATTTGGGAGGGCTCAAACTGGGGCTGGGGTTCACTATCTTTGGCCATCTTCAAAGTTGTCTTTGCCTATGACGGGTATGACAGTGTCAACAATATCATGAGCGAAGTAACAGATCCAGTTAGAACACTAAAGACCGTAGCACCAGCGGTATTAGGGAGTGTCTGTGTAATGTATCTTTTGGTCAACTTTGCTTACTTTATCATCGTTCCAATGGAGGAGATCAAGAGTGGCGGCGAGTTAATTGCAGGGCTCTTTTTTGATAAGTTGTTTGGCCCTAAGCTGGGGGGGACGGTGTTGCCTCTTCTAATATCGATATCTGTTGCTGGCAGTGTAATGGTTGCTTGCTTTAGCCTAGTGGGTTTATATCTTCCATTGCGTATCTATCAAGAACTAACACTATGAAAGTCTCGCGTCAACCAAGCAATCGCCCAGCAAGGCTTCATGCCTTTCTCCAGACTCCTATCATCCTCGCGACCTTTCAACGCCCCTCTTGGTGGACTTGTATTGCTCTTCATCCCGAGCTTCTTAGTCATTGTTGTCCCACCAGCGGGCGATATCTACGCATTTATTCTCAATGTAGAAGCCTACCCTTCACAAATCTTCGCTTTGGCAGTCACTTCCGGGCTTCTATGGCTGCGGTGGGCCCATCCGAAACTTCAACGGCCATTCAAAGCATGGCTTCCGGCGGTGTGGTTGAGGATTGCGGTTTGCCTTGCCTTGGTAGCGGCACCATTCGTACCACCTAAAGGCACTCACAAGGGTGAATTCGGGTTATGGTATGGAACATATGCATTGGTTTCGATCGGGATGTGAGCCTTTCCCTCTCCATTTCACTTATAGTCTTATACTAAAGTATTATTGTGCTCTAAAGATTTACAATTGGGTTCATATACTGGTATATTTGGGCGGTCGCGTTGCCGAAGTGGGGAGGGTACTATTTAGAGGAAAGCATAGACGTACTCTCTGATGGGACTAGATTTGTATCAATTCAGAAGGTCAAAGTGTGATGAGAAAGACTTTGGGGGAGGGAGCTCTCAGCATGTTTACCTGTAGGAGGCTAGAAAAAAGCTAAAGAAAGAGTCAGGAATAGATAATATAGTAGTTTCTTAAGTAGTTTTTATTTTGGTTATCACAATGATCCAGATCACGAGATACCAGGCCTTGTCCTAGTTACGTACTGATACCTCGTTCCTTATTTCGGCGCCTACTCAGTAATGGCCCTGATGTTAGATGTACTTTTATTATTTGTACCGACATCTATCTCCCATTGGGCTTCATTGCGTGTACCTGCATTAGTAGTTTCCGTAGTGGGAGGTACCTGCATAAGCGACTACAGCTACCCTGCATTCTGTAATATCCAACGACAATTCACAAAATTGTCTCACATTATGTGGTGCAGCACCAGCATCCGGATTTACACCCAGGATTATAAACTATCAACTCTACCCCTAGTATATTGAATTATCTCCAGCTAACTCCCTAGTTACATTTTACAGAGTATCTACAAATCATTACGAGTTGTGGTATCAGAAAACAGTTTCTAAAGACGTTAGAATCTCCGTATAAGGAAATCGAAAAGTGCAGCCAAGAATAGGGCCCACAGAACTACATACATAGTACCGATTTTGTTCAAATCTTGAGATATTGATATGTTGTTGAATTGATCAAAGTCAGTATCTTAACAGACTAAGAGAGAAAGCCTGGCAAGGGCTTTCTACTCCTCTATATATACTACTAATCAATCAAACCCGCGATACCCTAAAGCCTAGAGAAAAAGCTCAAAGTGAACCCCAAGCAAAGCCTCCTAATAGGCTTTGTCAACTTAGTCTCCTCGGAGAGAATAATACTGGTTGAACCAACAACGCTATACCTTATTAGGTAGCCATATCTCAACAGATTTAGAAGTATATGAACGAGTGATACCTCATGATCTCATGAAACCTACCCGAAAGCCCTAATCACCTAGATCTATGTAGCCTTTATAGAGAGCCCTTAACTTTCCTTTGCCATAAATAATGGAAGTAAGTTGAAATTTAGACCGCATAATCAATTTCTCCCATGACCAAGAGTCATATTTGCAGTTCAGGAGAGAGGTTACTTGCTCCGCTGCTATTTATACTCTATCAGGAAAATAAAGTAGGGATCCGAGATAGAATAGGTTAACAATAATATAGAACTTTATAGAACTAAATCTGGCCCTCTGGGGGACCTTTTTGTATTTCTTTCTACGGTATCCTTCTTAGTACCTATTAATATTTAATTCCGGGCTTTATTAAGGCGAGCTATTTCAGATCTACAATTCTAATTCTATAAGGTCTTCAAACCCCTAACTATTTGATTAAGCTTCCAGTATTGAGTGTAAAGGCATATAATAATATGGATTTTATAAAGTTATTGTTAGTTTTGTTTAGAAATACATAGATATAAAGACAACCGAAATAATTTTTGGACTGTGTAGAAAAGAAAGTAACAGAAAGGAAAGAAAGAAAAGAAAAAAACGATATTGTTATCTAATATCAACCCCACTATTCAACGAAGCAGCAGATAAAGCGGCGACCGAAGCGGTACTTAAACCCGCAAGCAAACATGCTTTCACCTCCCTCGCCTTTCTACAGAGGAAATCCAGAGAAAAGGTTATTTCAGACTGGGAAGAACAATTCCAGGCAGCCCCTAGCAACAAAACCGGGAAGAATTACCTAGGAACCCCAAAGAACAGACACATCACAAAAATCCCGAACGACCAAGCGGAAGGCAAAAAGATTCTCTCTAGGTTACGTACAAGTCACATCGACACATCCCACTACCTGCACCGCATAGGCAAAAAAGAAACGGCAGAGTGCCAGTGCGGCCACCCAGACCAAACCGTTGAACACATCATGCTACAATGCATCCTCACGGCATCACGAAGGAACCTGATCAACAGGGACAGAACCAGTCCCCACAACCTAGTATCCCTACTATACCCAGAAACCACTGAAGAAAACAAAGACCAATGGATGGAGGCGGTGCTTATATGGAAACAATTTGAGAGGCAGAGAAGAATCATCGAGAGAAGTAACAAAGGGGAAGAAGAAGACAAGGAGTTAAATTGGGGAAGAGGCAGACTAGTATATTAGACAAAGCGTTGATTTATTTTATGGTTTATTTTTTTTACGTTTAGTTATATTTTTACTCTTATTTTAGTTAGCAGTGCGTTTGTTTTTGCTTTAGCTCGAGTACCATAGCCTTAGGCTCCATGTACGTTATGAATTCATCATCATCATCATCAACCCCACTATTCATAGTGAGACGAGCTACAGATAACGCCATTTCCTCAGTATCTGCCTAATTTTGACTACCTCTCCAGTATCTCGTTAGAAGAGTCCAGGCTCTTGCGACATTCGGTTTTCAATACACCCTCATCCTTCTCCATACCGCTCATTTCGTCGTATCATCGATAACCTGCCGGACAGAGCCCAATATTGCGATGGTAGAATGCGTGAGTAGTACCACCATACACAGTACTTTTACTATACTGCGTGACCGGTACCCGTAGATGTTGTGATAGATACTAACAGGTTTACGGATGTATGTACAACCTATTCTACCTTCAGGAATTAATGCTGTAGTGAAATTTGGCTCACTTGCTTCGTAGGGAATTACATCCATATTAAATGGCATTGGGTATTGGGAGTGTGATGGCATGATTCTTGAAAGCATCGTAAGATAAGAACCACCGACAGCTCTCTCCACCATTCCGGCTTCGTGGTCATCTAGGGTATCATTATTCCACCAGATAGACCCTATGTTCCCCGATTCTACATTAAGGACCTCTATAGCCCACGACTTTAAGAGGGCGTTTTCGGTAGCGTTTTGATCCATGCGTAGCGTATATGTTGCATTCGTGGGCCCTTGGCTGAGCCCGGGAGTGGTTGTATTCTGGTGGATCATGTCAAGCCAGTTTTCGTGGTAGAGAATAGTCTGTGGGGGCATGTATTGGGTGCTATCGTTAGATCGGAAGTAATCTAAGCGGTCGTGGAATTCAACCTGCTCGCCGGTAAATGCTCTCCGAGTTGACATAGCAGTTGCCGATTTCAGGGTAGCAGATATTGAGCATACAGTGAGCAGTGACTCAGTGATATTCTCGGAGTAATCCTCAAAGACGATTACTATGGAATCAGTAAACTTTTGGTTCACATTCGTCCTCAGGCCCTCAGTCATCCACAATCTCGGGAGTCGAGTAGTCGTAAACCTTTCTCCAAGAGTGAAGTTGGCCACGAGCAGTAAGTCCTGGCTATTGAGTAGTTGGCCATCATCGGTATCCTTAGTGACAAACATGTAACACCACTCGGTGGCATTTCCAGCTCTAGCTCCGTCGGTACAGGGTAGCTTGTGTCTCCTTCTGCATACAGCATTTGCCTCGATTCCAGTTACGTCTGCAATGAACCGAACCTCTGAGTCCTCATTATTTGGCGCCGGGAGATAGTCTTTTAGCGAATCACTTATCAAGGCTGCATCCATACGAGTTATTGTTGTGAATCTCGTCTCGCCCTTCCAATCGTTTCCGACGACCAGAGTACGATTCCATATGGTTGTTGAGTTAAGGGTAACTGGAAGTCCACTATCCGTGAACCTATGCGTTACTTCTGTGTTGTACTTGCTGTGTCCGCCTAAGTCGAAGTGTCCCTCTCGAACAACACTATACCGCCAGTAATGAGGGATTGGTTCTCTCTCAAAGATGTTCCGCATGGCCCCAGTTTCACCAATCCGAGGGTCAATTAAGATGTACGGGTAGCACAAGGAACGGAAGTTCTTGCTGTCGGTGGTATTGTATACAAACTCTTGGTTGCGCTCAAGAAACCAATGAATTTTAGGTACCATCAATAGCGCACTCGATGGCCCTACAACAGTGGACAGGGCAATAGCGGCAAAAATGAGAAGAAGGATGCGAAGGATCTTCCAACGGCCCTTTTCCTTAGAATACCAAAAGTTTCTTACAGGCCTGCGAAACCCCCTCGAAAAAATAAAAAAAATGTCTCCAAGAGATTTCTCAGCATCTTTTAATCCACTGGCCGAGGCTCGCCGAATCATTTGCTGCACAATGCTTGCGAGGCTAATCATGATAAAGATCTCGTGAAATTTTGAAGCCACCTGGAGGGAAGCCGTAATTGCTTCTGTATCTTTCGGACTACTGCCAACGTTTGTGCCACAGACATGCTCCTTGATGTTCAGGAATAGGATCACTGCGGTAACAGCACAGGGCAGAATGTTGCAGAAGTACCATAAGAAGGACCGAAAGCCTTTAGGTCTTTTGGGAAGTCCCTGGTCTGTCTGTGTTGCATAACCTTGAGTTGAGAGTTAGTCATAGTAATTCGAAGGCTGTGTTGCACAGTAAGTTACCTTCTACAGTCGTCGTGTTCTTCTCATCCGGAGAGACATCCGTATGATTCATAGATTCGGAAGAGGTGGTCTTAATTATCAGCAGATGCTAATATCTCTTGGAGATAATATATCACCCTGGAGGTGAGCTTCCTATAGACAATGGTTGATAGTATAAAGAACGAGTGTCTCGAACAGGCGGAGTGTTCAAATACAGCAACAGGGAAGGTGTGTGTGGTGAAGGTATTTCGGGGCTACCGTAGTTCCTAGGGTAGACAGAGAGAGGTTAATTAATAAATAGAGAGAAATACAGGCTTGTTTAATATGCAGAATAGAAAATTCAAGTATATGATTATTGGACCATGCCTATCCCTTTCTCATCAGCTGGCTCATACTTGACTCACTAGTCTAGCCACGCCCCGTATTATGGACTACTCCAAAGCAAGAAAAAGTCGATTTAATCCATAGATCGGACTACTTGACCAGATCGTAAGGCATAGAATTTCATCAAGAAGCTCCACTCCAGATAATTCAGTCGCTGTTTCCAGTCAACTGGGTTGGGTTGCTCGGGCCGCTTTTTCTCCATTCTACCAACTTTCACAGTTAAGATACACCAACTATACCCAAGTGATGAAATCGCACTTGAGAAGTATAGCTATTCATTTCTCCCTAAGAGGCACATTGTGTCTGTTACCACGTACAAACTAACCTCCTACTGAAATTAACCATAAAACACATATATTATCGATAGCATCCGAACCGCTCGATCAAAAAACACAATTAACAACCTAAGCAGCGAGTGGTCTCACATATTATGAAAGTGATAACGTAACTCAAGGCTGAAATCAAGGGAATTATTCTACACATAATGAAACCCCCACCTACACCAAGCCAAGATTCTACCACGTTTTCACTAAACGTGACCCAATAAAACGCATAGGCATATGCAGCCTGTTGTCTTAACTACATAAATATATGTGCGGTTGGGCGGATTTAAGTGCAAAAACTTTGCGCTTCTCTTTCTAAATATTACCACTAGCTGGCTGGCTATCCCCACGAAAAAATACACTGATATCTCATCCTATTAAGTACAGGCACCTTGTGAGGTTGAGGGATATAGTGATATCCGTTTAAAGATAACACGACTATCAACTCGGTCATGAGATCTTAAATTTAAAACAAAGAAATTATCATATACGAACATCCCTAGCGCTTACGGCAATTTTTCCTAGACAAAATGCAGGTGAGTAACGCCTATAAATATCTAATCTGGGAATGAAACGTTGGTATATTCTTTTCACCTACAAAAGAATAAGAATAAATGGCTTATATGAGTATGCAGTCTTGTAGGCGATTAAACTATAATAATTAAAGTAACAAGGTATACTAGAATTGAAGGTTAAACTTTAGATCACAAAATACCTCAATTGATACCTATGCCGAAGACTTAGAAAGAAATGAGGTCCTATATTGGGGGAGTTACCCTCGCAAGAATCCTTTCTCCACACTGCGGACTTTGGTGGCTTCCAAGAACTGGTTAATCAGAGTGCTGGATATTACCACTGACCCGCTGACCACTCGGTAAGTACATATATTTTGGATTCATTATTGATGCAGAACTGGAGAATCTACAGGAACGGAGAAGTGACCACCACCACAACAAATCTATCAGGTGTCATGAGCACCGTATTAACTTGAACAGATGGACGGTCACACAGGAGGTCCAATTAAGATGCGGCACCCAGTCACATCATTTGAGACATTAAGCCTTAAGTAAACACAGCCAGGAGAGGGGTTGTTTAGAGTTTACGCCTGTAGTATCGCCAAAAAGCCCCCATTCAGGAGTTATCCATGACTTTGGATATTGTTGAGGTGAAAACCTTTTCAATACCCGTAATCTTGGCGCCGCAACTTTCAATGCCCGAATACTTTAATGTATGCCAGCAAAAAAAACTGGAACCTTTGTCTGAGACAGACACGGCCCCCCTTCTCTCCCTAGACAGGTGGGCAGCCTCTGGACTTACAACCTTTTCAATACCAGTCACCCCCAAATATAGGCACACAAAGAAACCTCTGTTTAAGACAGACACTGTCCTCGCCCAGCTAGGCCCCCTACTGCTGCCCACACCCCTAGCCCTACTAACCTTGCGCCAGGTTGGTAAAAACCCAGAGAGAAAATCCAGGGGAAAATCACAAAATTTTGTTTTAAAGGATATGAAGAGAAGCATTATACATAAAACATTTGTGCATAGTACTGTACATATGACCACTACATGGTGGCGCTTTTTGGGGGGTTTGGGTGGTGGGTGGGTGGTAGAGTGGGCTTTAAGCGAGGCCCCTACAACCAAGCATGAGAAAGCACTCGATTTCTCTACCCAAAATCCTTCAATATACACAATTATAGGCTAATATCTAGGGGAACAAAGAGGTTTTATAAGAGATAGCTATTATACACATAACAATGTTTATTTGTGTAGGTTGCTGCTGTAGTCTGTCATTGCAGTGCTCATATGCGCTGGCAGGACGTAAAATTCGCTTGTTACTTAGTATTTCTACCTGTGTACTTTATAAATATCCCACACCATGGCCTTTACTAATAGCTCTAAAAACTCCCCATATTCCACTATGCAGTGGCTATACGTAAAAGTATTTCACATATGATACTCTTCATAATTTTTAAAAGAAATTTAGGGATTTTTTTCCGCATTTTTCCCACGGATTCTTTGTAACCCCGCCGAGCAAAAGTCAAGAGATTGCCCTACCTACTAGGGCCAAGGCAGTAGGTTCCTAGCTAGGCAGAGTCTTAAACAGATGTTCCTCTATGTCTCTACCTATATTTGGGGGTGACTGGTATTGAAAGGGTTGTTTGCCAAGCTGGCTGGTATAGCGAACCTCTCCCCCTGCACCAAGGCTAGCTATGCACCCTAGCTCCATATGCAAACACAGCCCGATCCAAAGACATACAAAATTGTGGGCTTAGCGCAGGTCTCAGTGGATGTGGTAAACAAGAAACACCTAGCGCGGGGTAGGACGAATAGGATCAGGGCACATGCAGTTGATCGGTTTTAGTGATCTAGAGCTCAACCCAGAAATGTGCTGGATGAAACATTCAATATAATGCGCAGTGCCGATGGGTAGATACCTATACCGCGCATCCCGTTCAGCAACCACACCATTATACAGAAAAAAACATGTTCTTTTATGAGTAGCAGCAGGAATGCCCAACCATATTAGTATTATCATTGCAAGAGTTCTACTAATACAACATACCCGTATAGTCACTGTAGAGAAGGTTCGTGATGGATAGGTCCTAGTTACATGGTGCAATACAATTCATGAAGCTACATGATTGTTATTCAAATTCGGGGATCCACCAAAAATACACCCCAAACAATGACAGGTCATTTAAAAACACATTTTATTCTCAATTCTCATCCATCTAGCTCTTTCTCGTATCGTTTAACTATATGTACCTGTACTTACTTTTTTCAATATTTCTGGAGTTTTCCGCTATGAAATCTCTTAGTTTGAATTTTCCAGTAGAGATGCTGTAAAGACCCCTCGATTCTCTACGTGGGTGTTAGCTGTAGGGCATATCATAATAATTATACTATACCAAGCACCAGTAGCAGAATTGGGTGAGTGCCACTATATGCGCCCGCATGGCGGTCAAGTAGGCCAAGAGATCGAGAATCCTGACGTATAGCGGACGGCAAAAAGATCGAGAAGCATAAGACACAAGGTTCAGAGTTTTTATTCACTCTTTAGGCTTTTAGCGAATATTTTATATATGATTGGTCACAAGACCCTATTAACAAACCCTGGCTATGGTTTCTCGGGCACCTTGTAAATTCTTTTAATCCAATCGAGTACCGATGTGTTTACAGCTAAGAGATTCTTGGCCCTTCAACGCAAAATAAGTACCTAGAGCTCAGTCTTGAGATTACCGTATAGATAGATAGAAATGAACAAAGTTGAGAATATTGAGAAGAATTTGATGATGTTGAGATAACCTTGCATAATCCAAGGGTTGAAGTCCTAACTCAAAGTAAAATAGGGCTTCAGTTCGTTTTATAGCCTCCAGAAGAATTATAGTACAAAATTGTGGCGTGTCAAACGGTCCTTTATGGGTCCTCAGCGAGAATTCTAGCGGTGATAAGCAAGTATATGCAGATGTCTGCTACCATATATATAATAGACTTGTTAAATTGGCTATCTCCCCCTAGGGTTGGTTAAGCCCGAGCCAGGCAATGTTAGTGGGCCCTGAGGAAAGTCTAGTCTTAGCACGGTACTATAGCGCAAAAATCACCTATAAACTGTAGGTTTTCTACATACTGTTGATTCATTAATAGATTTTTCCTAGTACGTCCTAACCTTTCAGCCCAGTCTCGCCTTCTTTGGTCGAGAATTAACCCACCCTAAGAAATTTCAAAAGTTTATGCGATACTTACATTTAAAACAGAAACAAATAGCTTAATATGTGCTTGGTAAGCTAAAGGATTTTTTCCCTGGTAGAAAGGTTCATTTAATAGGTATACAGATATTCTAGGAGATACAATAATAATGCGTATAATAAAGAATATTCTTATGATCACAAAAAAGTGTTTATTTAGTATAATTATAGTTATATCTAATCTAAATAGTTATGCTAAGCTTTGTTTAGCTTTTCTATATATTCAGGATGTCGTTTGCAAGGTTGGTCTTTGAGGGAGCTGTTGCATCAAACCCATAGCGCGTGAAAATTATTTGTTTTGTTTTTTATTTTGATTATTTGGCAAAGGTGGAAAGGCGGTTGGAAAATACCATAGCCGTGAGGCTGCATGTATTTAATGAGTTAAAAAAAACGTGAAAATTATAATCCGAACCGAGTGATATGTAGTGATGCATACTGACTATCAGGTTCGTAGTTAGCATTGAAGGTTCTTCGGGCGTGCGAAAACCGAAAGATCTACTTATGTCTTCAATTTAAAAGTTTTTCTTCTAAGTCTACATTGGTCAAGTACCAATGTAGTGCTCATATTTAACAAGATCGAAACTCATACAAGGTACAGTGACGTCCGATAGAGTTTCCATGTATACTCTAACCCTATCGTTTGGAAAGGCTTTAAGAAAATAGAGAGATAAAATGTCTACTATTATAGTAGTGATCATAAAGGCTTAAGGGATTTATAGTATTGTAAAAGCTATGTGGACTTGGCTCATACTCCCCGTACGCCCGGACTAGACTATGATGAAGGTGTATTAAAGTGATTTTTCTACTAGAGACTAGATAATATATGTCTCCCTAGATGAATATAGTTATTTGAGAGCATCCACAAGACATAGGGAGATATTCTTCTTTCAAAGTGGGGAATAGTACCGAAAGTACACATCTGCCTGGGTTTAGGGTTAGGGGTTTAGAATAATGACCATACCACTTTATTACTACGGGACTCTGCCCTGGGTGCACGCCCTTTCTTTGGGTCCTATTAGTGCATTCTTTCGGGTTTGTTTGTTCCCCTATCTTTTTCTACTAGTCTCTGCTTTGATTGCTTTTAAGTAGCTACCACCTGTTGGTGTCTCTCACTCCATCCATGTCCCTAGTGAGACAACTCTAGAAGTTCGCCTAGGATTAACAGCGGCGCTATACGCATTTAAGCTATGGCATCCTGTATCTCGTGTTCTCCATAGTATCTGCTACCCCTCTAATTATTTGACAGTAATTATTAACTTGGACAGACGCCAATGTACTATACACCAAGGGTCAATTGTTTACATGGATACTATAAATCTCTTAAGCTTTACTGAAAAAAAAATAAAACCTCCAAAAGCAATAATTCCCGGGCTCTCCACGCTTATTTTGAGGGCGTCAAAATCTGATCCTGGAAACTGTTGATCTTATAAATGCTATTATGCTATAGGAGCATAAATATGTATGGGGGGGAAGGTTCGAGCCGTCTATAGGGGGTTGTGACTGATGGCGCCAACACCCGCTTCTCCCATACCAGGTCTCATAGCTTCTTGGGCATGAGAAGATATGTACCATCCTCGGATCACTATCCGACTGTCGTAGAGAAAGAATACCAGCTGAGGAGCGGCTTCAATGCTATCCGTGCTGATTGTTCCAGCCAGTGGATAGCCGGGGGTCAAATCTACTGGAGGATTAACGACAATAAAGCAGGGTAAGGATGAGACATATGTCGGGTGGGGATCGACACTGCAGGTGACTTCCCGTTCTTGGCATTAGTCTTCTGTATCCATGCACTCTAGGGTATTTACCTCCTGTACTCTATCTACCTCACCACCACTTCCTATCAAGCGTATAGTAGCTATCTGATCGTAAGGATTGACATTTTAATCTAGCTTTGATGGGCTTAGAGACAGACTAATGGAGTTTAGGTATATAGCTAATTCATCAAGGTAATAGGTACGGTACGGTATACATCCTCGCTTCTTATCCCAACCTCTCACCGTCATTATTTTCATGAGGCTCTACGCAATCTGATCCTTGGAAATGTTGGTATCCTACTGCCTGGTTGGTACACCTTTTGGTCTCGCCTATAGATGCCCCCTAGATTCTCTCTAACTACATTCTAGGAGTGCTGGCCTATCGCTAGTGTCTATAAGGGGTTCCATATTTGCCCTCTCTAATATTCTGTGCCTAAGAGAATTTATCCCTAGGCATTGTTTTTGCAAAGGCTATCCTCAGTGTTATTACAACTCAAGTAAAAGATTAAGTACCTTGGGGTAGGCTGGAATTTACCCATCATCAGGGATAGATGATGGGGTACGCTTTATAACAAACTATTCATGTTGCTGCCAAGGCGCGGCTGGACCTGGTTTGTGGGAGATCGAAGCTATGCTGCAAGATGTAAGCCACGATATTCATATGGATAAGCGTGGGCTCTGGTAAACTCGCAGCTTTTTCGTTGTCTATCATGGAATTCTCTCTACAACCAGTTATTTCCCCTAATGCTACAGCCCATTGATATTCTAGAGGTTGGGAGTCACCCTTAAAGAGATTGAACTTCTTCCTGAGTTTTTCTGGCGCAGCTCTAGAAAGGGCCCTTTTACACGATTTAGGTCAGCCACAAGAGTGTTTCTAGAGCTCATATAAGAAACATAAATCTTCTAGAAGGGTGATCCACCCGGGTCTTCTGATTGATAGGTTTCTTTTCAGAACTCCTTGAGGGTATTGTGTCATGCTAACGTCAAGGCTTAGTTCTGGTACCTCTTGTAAGACGGGTCGGCACGTGTGAGGGTTTTCACCGCAAGGTCTATTAGTCGTCAACCCCCAAAGATAATCGAGGTTTCTGACCTAGAATAGAAGCTTCAATTCTATCATCAATACATACGTACTACAAGGAGCTCGGAGATAATACAGGGTTTGCTTGCTCAGACCCCTCGAAGTAACCGGATTCTAATGTGGGAATAGTAACTCCAAGCTTCTTGGGACAGCATCTGGCAAAAACTAGGGCTATTATTGCAATTATGGGTCAGAATTACCCATTAAGACTCGTCCTGGTCGCTACCCTATTCCTACAGGTTACGGCTTTTCCACATCTTGATGGCGAGTTCCCAAACCTGATCTCGGATTTAGCTCCCCTGCTAGCCCTATTCGGTGAACAGGCCGCAAAGCAGTTTATGAGCGAATCAATGGGCTGGACCGACAATATAATTTTTGCGATGGCCCCCCTAGGAATTCTCACAGCTGTAGTTGGGGCTATTAGAGTTGGCGGCCTTAGCTGGCTCAAGGCTATCATTGGGAGAGCAAGGGAGAATCGGGCTGTTGCTGAGGTGGAGTTCATGACATCGACTTCACATGAAGTCTGCGAGCTCTGGGATGGCCAGCAGATAGTGAAGAGAATAGGTTCACCCCCAGTTAAAGAGATCTTGTGGTTTTCACCTCTTGATGAGCCGTTTGCCGGCGACAAGGGCCGTTACCTCTTTTCACGGGATCAAGCTGTTGTTGATGGGTTTCTCGTGGGGAATGGGAAACACTACCAGAAAGGCCTACAGGGGAGCCGCATTTGTAGGTAATAATTATTTACTTTGTGAGTGAGAAATTGCTAACATGCTGAATTTAGTCCTCGAATCAGACGCAGAAAATCAGAACCCTGGATATCACCTGGTATCACCGGAGAATCTAGAAGAGTGCGCCCCCAATATAAGCCTAAATCTTCATGATAGAATCGGAAGGACAGAGCTTCGTACGATGGCGGCAATTGCGATTGTGCTTCAGTCTGGTATCCTCATTTATGGTGCACTTGCTACATATTACCCAATTCTGGATCACCGGGTGGTGGGACTATCCACTTGGTGCTATGGTTTTCCCGCGTTCGCTCTTGGAACAGCATTTTTGTCTGCGGGTTTATTCATCTGTGCACATGTTATTCAAAGCAGCACAATTGAGGGGCATTATCAAGTACCATCAGAGGAATCGGGCACCGAAGCTCATGTTTTATGGTTGCAGAAGGCCCAGACAATAGCTGACCAATCCTTCGAGTCCTTCGCCATCTTCGCAAAGGACGTACGAAAAGTTATCACAACATCCCGCCGGAAGCCGGGGTGGGATGTGTCAGAAGGGGATAGTCTGCAACTAAAAACCGGGGTTTTTGTAACTCTTGGTACAATATTTACTCTTTGCGGATTTTTCTTACAATTTGCTGGGCTACGTGGGATGCACTGGTCGGTTTCGCTGGTGCAATTTGGTGGGATGCTACTGATGACAATTCTGAGAGCCTATATTCGGCGGGGTCTCTCACAGCGCCCCCGTGTACAACGACTTCCCCCCGGATTTGAGCTTGAATGGCTTGCAACTAGGAGCCCTGGGTTTGATCATCACTGGCCAAAAGAGAAATCTAGTAGCAAACGATTCCGAGTATCGATAAGACACTCTTGGTCAAAGTCATTCAAGGCTCCAGAATGCCTGGTGGACGAGGATGAGGATGAGTTTTGGTCGGAGAGATTCTGGGGCCCATCTCGGTCAGGAGCGCCAAGTTTCAGACAGGGTGCTAAAGTTCTAAATAAACTTAAAGAGATACGAATGCGACTCGGGGCTCTTACAGGCTGGCGCAGTCTCGTATCAGACGAAGCCGAATCTGTCGCATCTGCCATGGATATCGTGCTCAATACTCTTTTCCCATCTTCCTTAGACAACTTTCCCTGGTCATTCCAAACCCAGGCTCTCGGCAATGATGGGGTCGATATAAATGTCAAGAGAAACTCGGATGGAAGGTGGGAAACAAACGTTAGCGAGATTGATGCAATACTCTCCTTATGGCTATATGCTGTCCATAGGGACGAGAAACTTGCACAACCTACCCAACCTCCTGGAGCCCCCTCTCAGGATGACAATAAAAGCAAGAAAAAGCGGTCAAAAGCTCAAAGTATACGTTTTCTCGGTTCTGATACAGTGTCTTTGAGAAGAGACTTAAGATGGTGGGTCGACCGAGGGTCCGCCCGGGTCATAATCGCAGAAGAAATACGAGATAGGAATACTGGGAGCGTAGGGCAAAGGGCTGGGGGCAAGAAGCAAGATAACGAAGAGATTCGGATAGAACGTCATAGAGTTTTGGGGAGGGGAGAAGTCATGGGCCAAGGTTCCTCGCTAGAGTATACGGTTCGGGAGCTGTCAGAAGTATTTCAAGCCCCAGTTGGTAGCACCCTCCCCACAGCTGCGGGCTCTAGTCCCAGTCCCAACTCTACGGGACCCCGATTAGCGACTTTGTCCGATGCCCCTTTGACCTTAGCCTTTGCCCAAGAGTTATTTGCAGCGTTTATGTGGGCTGCTACAGAGAAATATACGGGCCCAATCACGGGCATGGCAAAGATACACCACACGGATATAGATATCATGAACGACGGTTCATCATGGCAATCCTTTACGCTCCAGAACTCTACATTGTTGAAAATGGCCCAGGACGTGCAGGGAACCGGTCTGGGGTCCCTCCAAGAAGCTTATTTAAGTATCATCCCACCGTTAAGTGTTCGGGGATGTCTTCCAGATACCAGCGCTATCGTCGACCTAGCACGCACACGAGCGGAAAGACATGAATTGTGTAACAATTGGCGAAAGTCTGCAGATATATACTTATGGCTCTTTCGGACTGGACTTTCATTTGACCCTTCGCGATACGTTGCTCGAAAGTCTGTTGCGGTGCTATTAGAGTTTTTTCGGTCGGTCATTATTGCGGCAAAGATATCGACACACCAAGGCCTAGAAAGCCCTGTAACTATAGAACTTATGAGGGTGAAATTAGAAATAGAGGAGGAAATTAGAAGCTGTGAAAAAGGCTATTTTTCTGACTTCATGAAACTTTATACGATTCAGCGCCGAACTAAAGGCTACGGTGATCTAGAGCCTCAGGACTGGGAACCGCTAGCTGTGGGTACGGGGTTTGAGGATGACATGCCAGAATTTGATATACTTCAATCGCTCCGAGTTGGGCTCACACGTCTGCATTATGATCTTCTCGATCCTCAGTGTTGGGGATCTGATATTCCTAGCGAAAACTTTGATGATGCGACAGACATCCTCGGGTTTTCAGCACTTCATTACCTCGCTAGTCGTTCTCGGTGGCCTGAGAACATAGGGGCTGTATCGGATAACAGCACTCTCGCAGATGAATGGTTCATAATAGGGGCTAGAACCATAAGCCTATTGCAGGCAGGGGCGGACGGAAATGCAAAGGACCTCGCCGGATGGACACCATTACATCATTGCGCACTGGCAAACAACATAAATGTTCTAAAACGACTTCTACAGGAGGGCGTTGATGTTGATGCCCGAGCGAGAGATGCAAAAACGCCGCTACATTATGCTGCGATAAGTGGTAACCATGAAGTTGCAAGTCTCCTCATCGAGGCAGGAGCAAGTATGGAAGCTTTGGATGCATCACGAAATACCCCGCTTCACTGGGCAGCATACTACGGACATTGTGAAGTAGCTCAGGTTTTGCTACCAGTAGGAGATTTGAGAATACGTAATAATGAGGGAAGAACACCCAGTCATCTAGCAGCCTTAGCCGGGATGTACGCAGTTTTTGGGATTATTTTCAAAGAAGGGGTGAATGAGGGCAGAGATAGAGCTGGGTGTACTGTGCTCCATCTTGCTGCTGCTGGGGGAAACACGGATATTGTTAAACTTCTCATCGGCCAAACGGACAATAAGGGCGGACTAGAAAGTAATGAAGAACAAAAGCCTCCAGACTTCACAATTAAGCGCAAAAGCAAAACATTCAACCACCCTTCACCACCCAGACCCGGAGATATGGAGGCGAAAGATAACTATGGGCGACGGCCGCTACATTGGGCTGCTAAGAGTGTAGGTGCAGCCACAGGGTTCATTCTAGTTAAAGGCGGGGCAAGAATAGAGGCAAAAGACAAGGGAGGACAGACAGCCTTACATACCGCGGTTGAGAGGGGTAATGAGGAATTAGTTCGGCTTCTTATTAATGAAGGGGCGGCTGTAAACGTGACGGATAGGCGCGGGTGGAAACCGATTCATATGGCGGCTTCAGAAGGCAACGGGAAGTTAGTACGAGTTCTTGTCGAGGAAGGAGTGGATGTGGATATGAAAGATGGGATAGGCAGAACAGCATTATATTGTATGACTAAGGAGGGAAACTTGGAAATGGTTCGGGTTCTGATTAAGCAGGGGGCGGATGTGAAGGCAAAGGATAGCGCAGGTTGGACACCACTCGATATCGCGGCTATTGGGTGTAATGAGGAATTGATTCGGGCACTTATCAAGGGAGGAGCGGATGTGAATGCGACGGATCCTGGTGGGGAGACGGTGCTACATGGAGCTATGCGTAAGGATGAGAGAATACTTGCCCTCTTTTTGGATCATGGGGCGGATATCGAATCG
Source organism: Verpa bohemica (assembly GCA_033030345.1). NCBI lineage: Eukaryota > Fungi > Ascomycota > Pezizomycetes > Pezizales > Morchellaceae > Verpa > Verpa bohemica. The sequence goes on along the minus strand of JAUFSE010000016.1, from coordinate 1,409,169 downwards.
AAGGATAAGGGTGGGCGCACAATACTACACATCGCGGCTCAGCGGGGACTCAAGGACAAAATTATTTTCCTTTTTGATCGAGGGGCAGATAAAAATGCAAAAGACAATAAGGGGCGAACGGCGTTACACTATGCGGCGAACTACCTTAATATCTACTACTCTGATCCTAGTGGTGAAAAAGCGGCCGAGCGAGCTGCTATAGTAATCAAGTTTCTTCTTAGTCAAGGGTTTAATAGGAATGTACGGGATAATGATGGGAAAACGGCGCTGGACATGGCTAGGGAAAGCGGAAGAGGCGCAGTTGCCCAAATATTGGAAACGACCTAGTGGGTATTTTTTCAGTTCTGAGTGTTTTGTTTGGGACATGTGGGTATGTGGGATATGTTATTCATTTTATAAAAACGTGGGTCTAATGTTCTAGCTTTGGGACTTCTGGGTACTTAAAGCGGTAGTTGGTGATTAGTTCAACCTTAGGTTATTTCTACAACCTGTAATATTTATTGTTAGCTATCTGAGATATTTTTTACTACGACCGTGGAGTATGTGGGGGCTTTTTTTCTCTTACAATGCTATTGGTTATAGGGATATTATCTTGTATTGGTATTATTTTTTCCCTTCTATAGTAAATTAATTATGAATTAAGTAACGAGGCTTATTGGGGTATTTTTATCGGTGGTAGTTTTTCTTGGTGACGCCTTGAGTTTCTTGTCTCATTATTGGGACAGGACATATTGGTATATAAAAAAATAAATCTTACCCATGGTTACTTTTGCGCTCTAGGAACTTCTCCGGGCAAAATATTTATGTAGGTGCAGGCACTTTATGTACATGTATGCTGCCAAGATCTATCACGTGATATTTACAGAATATTCCTTGGCATATTAGTCACACAAACCTCTTGGCACAGACACGACATCACCCAACCTCCCAGCTTGCACTAAACCAAACCACTCCAAACAGTCCCACGATGTCCTCCTACTTCTCCACAACGCCCCCACACGAGTGGGCTGTTCAGTCTTTCCTAAAAGCTTCCTATGAGGAGTCGCAGCTGAAGAAGACTGCTTTCGCCTACGCGAACGCGATTGACCGTTACTGTAAGCTGCTAGGCGACATTAAAGCACAATCTAACGCCGAACGCCGGTCCATCGCGACACTCCTCTTGAGTCGGTTTAATGAGAAGGTATGTCCCCCAGCCTGATAGCTGTGATGCAGTGGCTCTTGCTACCCCAGCACTTCATCCACGTTGTCTTGCAAGATGCTAGTTCCTGCCAACGTTGGTATCACCAGGCCCCAGTCTACCCGTTGGGTGTCTGTTCATCGTCCTGGTGATCCTGCCGGGCCCCAGGTTACCCGCTGGGTATCTGTTCTCCGACCCGGCAGCCCCTACAGGCCCCAGATTGCCCGCTCGGCATCTGTTCTCCGACCTGGTAGGAAGAACGTTGTGCTGTGTGTGTGTATTGACTGCTTTCTCAGGGTCGCTCCTCCGACCAGGCCCGCGCGAAGCAGTGGGCTCAGGCGCAGGGTTTCACGGTTTGTAAGTCAAGTAGTAAGACAGGCTCGAAACGGGGAGCACAGAAGGAGAAGGAGAGGCCGAATAAGCGACGCGAGCCACGGGTGGTTATTGGGACATATGTAGAAGGCAATATTGCTGGTATGACCTTTAATCAACATCTCGAGCCTGTCGCTTCGAGTAGCCAGCTTCCTCCGGGGAATGTATGTTACTCTCTGGTTTTTAATTTATCGCAATATATTTCATTTTATTCTACTTTCGTTCCCTTTATGTCACATTACGTTACTTTAGTCAATTCAAATTTATTTCGCTTCACTCGATTTTATCCCACTTCTAGTCCATCATGCAGCATTCCATCTATGGCACACGAGCCCCCTCCGCTGTTCTGATCTTCACTTTCTAAATCATTGTGCTTAACCAGGCAAACTCCGAAGCTGGCGAGAACATCTGTGACGACGCCCAGAGTGTCTTTGAGGATCCCCCCGCCGACGCACCCACTGGTGATAGTGTCAACTTGGACATTGATAGCACCTTTAGTGACCCTACCGAGCCCGAAACGGAGGAAAATAGTCTAACCCCACGTTTCCGTGAGGTCCTTCAACGTGCGTACGGTGACATGAAACCGAAGCTACTCCTTTCAAGTGGAAAATACCTTGAAGACATCTACTACCAGTATGCACGGAACCTAGACGAAGTTAGCCTTGCCCATTGGTCTATCATCGACCCCAACGATGCAGAGGTGATGGCCCTGTTCCCTGGAAATAAGCTGCCGCCGGAGGTGCAGAATGAGGTCCCCACTTTCCCAATGTTCCCAAAGATCCTTGATGAGCATATCAAGAAATACAAAAATGTCAGTCTATCTTTCAACCTCTCTTAGTCAGGCTCTAAACTATGATAGATTACAGACAGAGTTGCGGCTCGGAAGCTAGCTTTCATGACCGATACAGAATGGTCTGCTGCTAGACAAGACCCCTTCTCAGATGATGTTCTGCAGTGTGATCCCGAGATCTTGTATCTTAAGTACTGGATCGATGGCTGTTTTGAGCATGTGTAAGACCCCCCCACCTGTGGTACCTTTTACTGCTGTGAATTAACAATCTTAGGCTTTCTCTAACTACCGAATCCTCCGATCTCCTGAAAGAGACTCTCAATGAAGGCTCCTGGGAAGCTATCTACTACAAATTACTCGACAATGCCTACTACAACCTCCCTACCATCCTTCTCCAACGGTAACCTCTTTCCCCTGGTACCTATCATCACCCCACTAACCCCTAATAGTAAAGAGAAAACCCTCCTCGCGCACAAATATGACTCCAACCCTGTCTTGCCCTACGCTGTCTGCTACGACGGCGTTGTACATACCCGTGCTCACAAGTCTCCGACTAAGTCTCGTCTCGAGTTTGCCGTCATCGAAGTTAAGCGTGAATTCGACCCGGCCAAATGGCAGGAGGACCTGACGAAGCTTTACGCAGGCTGCCGCGCGATTCTTGCGGCGCTCAAGCGCAGTGTCCACGGTCATGTTCCTACAATGATGAAAGTTGTGGCTGCGGGAGTGTTACAAGCTGGTAGGCTGTGCTTTCCCGTGTTTGTAGATGATTGCTAATAGGCGCAGGTCCATATACATTAGTCATTCTAATGACCTGCTTAGGCAGAAATCTGTATTATGTAAAAAGGGGCACGGCGTGGAAGTTTCCAGAGACAGTAGGCGATGTGGGGGGATTTGGGGATTTGCTGGTATCCTTATGGAAAGTGAGGGTAAGTGTGTGCGAATCTGGCTGGGTCATTGGGGATGTATACTAATGGTGTGTAGGAGGTTGCGAAGCGGTCGTATGAAGCGGTAAAGGACTATCACGATTCTGTGAAAGGGGGGAGGAAGGAGGTTGATCGAACAGGAGCAGACTTTTTTTAGGCGATGTGTAGTAGGGTGATAGATAGTTTGTGGTACTAATTTAATAAAGGTGATCTAGAATCTAACATTAATAAGAGGTGTAGTTGCATATATGGAATGAGGGTTCGTAAAAATTCCTGCATGTGTTATAAAAGGACCGTTGTTACATGTATCTAGAGAGATAAGCATACTCGCTACTCGCAACAGGCATATAGTACCCGGAAATGCGGGTGAGTATATTCACCAATCGACAGGTAAAACCTTTACAGAAGGCACTCAATATCCAATAAATTTCCCCTACCCGAGACTTGCATTTCTGGGTAATTTATGCCTGTTGCGAGTATATGCAATGTGTTTTTTTTCTTTGCTGTAGCTGTAGTTTTGGGCATAATTGTAGGTGTCAAGCTATGGAAATGCGAGTTATCACGTGAGAGTGTCCTGGTTACTAAAATAGCTAGTCTGTCATGGCTTATCCTGCAATACCCAGCTGAGCCCTGTTCTGTACCCTGTAAAGATTGCTGCACATCGTTAAGCTTAATTCAACACCTACCAATTGTATGGTCTGGGCGCACCACACGTCAAGCCTTGCCCACACTGCCCACACTCCCCGCACTCCCCCACTACAGTACCTACTCGTATCATAGGATCACCACTGTATTGCCCAACCGGAAAACCTTCCATTCCCCAATCGGAAAGTGCCGAAGGGTGGCAAAAGATACAAAGTGACGATCAGAGGCCTCAACTAATAAAAGCGGTACGTACTCGCTGAAAAGAGTTCGTCGGCTGCAAATAGGCTTCTATATCAGGAATTGATGTACATGTGTACCCAGACGACAGAATTTATTTCCTAGAGATCTGGCAGCATGGGGATAGGCTAGATACCCCTCCTTTGCTTCCCTCACCACCCGTACCCGTGAATTGCTGCTTATACATATCTACTAGTATGACATAAGGTACCAAGATACTCGCTGCGTTTATTGCTGTTTGTTGTCAATTACCCAATGCCCCGTTCTCTGCTGCCCGTCTTTAGTATTGTGTATTATAAACGTAGGCAACCATTCCATAGAATGTATTGCACCATGGCATCTTCCGTCATCTCCAAGTATAAACTGCGATGTACGGCATGAGTTGTCGTATGTACTGGTACACTAGGGCAGAGACTACCATCTTGGTATACTTGGCCCGATTCAAGAGAGTAGAGCATCATCTGCATTAGTCGATATCTGTGATCGTAGCGAGTTTCTGAAATGGACCGGTCTGCATAATATAGGAAGATTCGTGGGCACGGGCCCAGTCCAACTTGCAATTATCAACAGACACCTTGGTTCCACTACCAACGGGACCTTCCGGCTATCTGGGTTACTCTATAGAGTATATTCATGCTGCAGAAAAATGGATCTTCAGTGCATCATGCAAGTAGTGAATATTTTCCTTTACTAAAAACTTGTTAAAGCTGTATTCTGTTAACGATGGTTGGTAGCGCTCTTATCACTTCACGCCCCAGAACCGGGGCTATGAGTATTGATGAGATTGGTATTGATAACGACGGATAATTCATACGCTTAATGTCACCGTATTTTGAGAACTAGCTGGATCTTGGTAATTTTGGGCCATGACGAAAACTCCCTTATGGGTACATTAGAGGGTATGGTATTTGCCTAGGCCATGAAAATGGTCCGAGTTATCAGAACGTGTCTAGCCTTGGGAGATCCGTACAAATTAATTTAGGGTAGAGTGGAGAGATATATGTGTAGGTCTGACACGTGCGCAAAGCAAAGACTGAGCTTTCACGGTGATTTAATGAGACTTTGACCTCAATTGGTACGAGTAGAAACTTAATCATGCGTAGCGGGGGTTGGGAGAAATAACATGTGCTTTCTCCGGTCCGTTAACCCACTGTGGCAAGCCTGTAGTTAGCTTGATAGTGCCAGCTGGCTTGCCGCATTACTACGTCTTCCAGGCACATGATCACATCACAAAGACCTGTAGTTACATACCCATATACTGAGGGCACAGTTTAAAACTAGAGGCAAAGATAAGATACTCTTGTAACGGGTCTTGGGGGAAATATAGCTCTGTAGTTATTTCTTGGTCTTTTAGTATTAGTGTTGGGAAGGCTATCAGTAATTCCCCCCTCATACGAATAGTGGGGTATTGCAGTAACGAAAACCGCTCTAGTATGTGATCTTTTGATATGCACAGCTTACAGGAGCCGAGTCTTTGGTGTTTAGAGGTAATACCCGAGATAAAGTATGCCCTGCTGTGTTAAATATGCCAATTCGTTTACGTGATATCGTCCAATTCCAAACACGACTACACAGGGACGGAGGATGCCATGGAAAGTCATGCACCTGGGACAACCTTTATGGCACACAGACTTAGTCTATTCTATAGATCTCTGATTTCACGAAAAACTTTGCGGGCTGTGAAGCATTTATTGTGGTACAGCCCTCCGACCCGTTCAAGAACTATTAAAGGTGCCAGAGTTTCCCATCTCACTGTCTTTCAACAATAAGTCCAACCAGCCCTCATACCTGTACACCCACAATGGCAACCACAACCAACGAAGAAGCTCCCAGGATTGAGCCTGAGCACAAACGTGAGATCACACTCTCTCTTCATCCCCAGCTAAATTGGCTCTAACTATATGAGAAGAGGCGGTCATAATCATTGCCGGATTGGCCAAAATCCGGGTCAAAATCTACGAATATAAGGCTACAGAACCTATTGACAATGAGTGGTGTCTCGTGAAATCGGAGGAAATGCCAGGTATACCCCAAGTAGTGTGTTGAGGAAATATATTGCCATAGCAATTATCTGACGATACAACAAGGAATTCATGATTTAATCAATGAGACGGAAAGTAAGGTAAAAGCTAGTAAGGAACTCTATCAGAGTTCTGATGACTCCTACAAGGCCGCCAATAGGGTTGAGAAGGCTGCAATAGAAGCTGCTATGGGTGTCATCATAAAAGCCGTTGAGAAAGCCGCTGTCAAGAGCACGGTCGCCGCGGGTACGGGTGACACCTCGAATGCCGCCGAAAGCGCTATCACAAGTGTTGGATCAGACGACGAAGTGGCTGTCAAAAAGAGAAACGCTGCAAACATTGCAGCCAGTATAGCCGTCCTTGAGCCCGCAGGTTTTGGGGACGTCATATCGACCGATACTATAACCGACGCCACAAACACCGCCGTAGAAGCTCTCAATGACCTTTCCTCGAACGCCATCATAAAAACTGCTGCAAAGGTTGTAGTTGATGCCACCCCGGGGGCCCTTGAGTATTTTCAAGAAGTAATCGAAAAAATTTATCAACTGGTAGAAGATCAAGGGTATAATGTCTCAATTCCAGTTTACTTGACGCTCTCTATCAGCGCCCAGGGTCTCCTAGGCCCAGAATCAACGATATACAACATTATCTCTACTGCGATGACAGAGTCTGTCAATCATTTTGAGCCTACCGGAGAAACCAAACTTATAGCTTCTAGCTATGAGGAGTTCCGGTCAACTACCGCTCATTCAATTCTCGATAGATGTTTTGGAATGCCTTGGCGCCGTGAGTTTTGCCATCTTCATGATACGAACTTGGACTAATATAAATATGCGTAAGATGCTGTCATTCTGGCTGTTAATTCTGTTGGGGCCCGTATCTTCGTCTATAAATGGAGCGCGTGGCCCGGGGATAATGTCAGCCCCGATGATATTCAACCACCTGAAGAATGGGAGGTAGAGGGGTCGAGAAGAGAATTTGGTTTGTTGCCTACAGCCCTCTATGCAGCTTTAAAAGAAAAATCCCATAAGCTAATAGCAAAAAAAGGTATCCATCAATTAGTTCCTGAGGCTGGAGACATGGCCAAGATGACCGCACAACAGCTAAACACTGAGACCGCCGAAAGGGTCAACTGGTACTTTGAGCCTTTATTCAAACATATACGACGCTACTTGGGGTTTCAGGGCGTCAGCAATGGCACAATCCCACTGTTTATAGCGGCCACTGCGGGGATAAAACGTCTCCAACAGGAGCAGCCCGATGCATACAAGCTACTTTGCACGACGATAAACAAGTACGTCAATGGCATCAAGCCCTTTGGTGTTGATAAGCTCGTGATGGAAAAATCTACTGTGAGCGGAGAAGAGTTCTCGTGGGGAGAGGTGGCCTCCGGACAGCAGTCGGTGAAATCTTTATATCATGCTACAATCTTGACCAAGTTCAATACCGAAGAGACTCGTCGTCTAGAGGACAAGAAAAAATGTAAGCCTCTTCAATTCTAGCCCAAAAAGGTAGTAACAGTTAACCTAATTATGAAAAGACGTTGCTGTTGTGACTACTGGACCTGAGAACACATCGCTCCACCTCTATAAATCAACCACTGACAGCAATACCGGGGAGTCGTCAATAATACAATTTAAGGAATTTGAAGAAGAGGCAGCTCTCAACGATTTGGTCAATGACCCTAAAAATCTTCAAAATATGTTCAAAGAGGCAGTCACTCATATACCTGTCGAATCTGTCCCGGTGTTGCTCTTAGCAAGGTTTGGGACGCCCGGCTTAGATTCAGAGGCACAAAACGAGTTGTATGATAAGATTGCGTCAGGCGCAGATGAAGATACGAAGAAGTTCAAAATGAGAGACTGTATTAAAATTCCGGGGCAAGGAGAAATTACGGAGAACGACCGGCTTGATACTGTTCACCGCTTTGTAACGATGTCCACCCAATGTGAGTACCTCTATTTCCCCATCCTATATCTTTGTGCGTCAATTAGCTGATTTGAAAAAGATGCCGTCCTTCTGGATGCTGGATCGAGTGGTACTCGTATCTTCGTCTATAAATGGAAAGGATGTCGCGGGCTCGATAAGAAATCCGTTCTCCCCGATGAGATTCATTTGCCTTATGGCTGGAACTCAGATAAATCGGAAGCAGACTCATGTTCGTAACAAGCCCCCCATTAGCTAAATTAAGATACACTGAGAAAAAAAAGAGATTAAATAGTGCTGAACTAACCGTGATTTAATTCTAAACAGCGGGAATTCATGAACTAGCTCCCAAGACCGCCGCCGGAATCGCTGCTGCAGTAATCGCGAAAGTCGGGCCAACCAATATAAACGCCGACACTGCCGCTGAGATAGCTACTGAAATCGCAAAGGCCCCCAAGACTGCTGCAGATATCGTTAAAGAGACTACTAAGAAGGTCAAAGAGTATCTCGACCCCTTGTTCAGCTACGCACGCGGCTTCTTGCCAAAAGATACCAAGTCGATCCCAGTATTCCTACTAGCCACAGCGGGAGTGCGACGTCTCAAAGAAACAAATTATGAGGGGTACGAGATTCTCTGGGAGGTGCTAGGGAAGTATCTCGATGGTAGCGGTTTCAAAAATGAAGAATGCGAGATGATTTCCGGCGATGATGAAGGGCTCTATGGGTGGGTTGCAGCAAACTACTCAGCTGGGACTTTCAGCAACAGTAACGGCGTTGCATCCCCACCAGTACCACGCGGGTTCGTGGAAACAGGTGGAGAGAGTGCGCAGATCGCATTTTGTGCGGAGCCAGATGATTGCAAAGACTATGAAGGGCAATTGACGCTAGTTGAAATTGGCGGCAGACCGTTCAGGCTGTTTACGAGGACGTGGCTCGGACTCGGGGCAAACGCAATATGGAAACGTCATGAGAAGAAGATACTTGAGGATGACGGAGTTATTGTAAATGACCCATGCTTGCCGAAGGAATATTCATACAAGGTTGGCGATAAGATTATCGTGGGCAAAGGCGATTTACAAGAATCAGCAAATGCAATACTCTCATTTATACGCTGCAAGGGTGGGTGCACAGACGACGAAAACGAAACCTGCTCTGATAGTAAGAATGGCAATGGATGTCTCATAAAAGACGCTCCTAGTCTCGGTTTTAAGACCCGGAGTCGACAGTTTCTTGGGGCCTCTGTGTACTGGCATGCGACGCATGGAGTTTTCGGCGCAGGCAGGGACGAGTCGGAGCAGGGAAGCTATGATTTAGAGACCTTCTCCAAGGAGGTTAATGCGTTCTCCGAAATGACTTGGACACAGATTAAGGCTGAATACCCAAATCAGAAATCCAAGTATTTGTGGAACTCGTTCTTCAATGCTGGATTGATTATGATGACCCTTCATTATGGTTTCGGAATACCAATGGAAAACGTATCAGACTCTTCGAGTGAGGAGGGCGAGTCTATACCGGCCACCGAATCACCTGGCTTGTTTAAGACTATCAACGCCACATGGACCCTCGGCAGAATTATCCTTCACGCAATTAATGCTAAACCCGAGATTCAAAGTCGCCGCCGCTGGGGTACCGACTCAGAGGGTAATTAGTTAAGATACCACCACAACTACTGCTACCACTGCCGGTTAATAGTTCTAGGTTGATTGGATAGCTCTTATGTTTTTTCTTGCCTGTTTTCTTTTCCATTTATTTTCTTAAGCAGCTTTTGGGGATATCAGGGAATTTTACAGTGTTTAACTGTCTCATTGAGTCTTAGCTTTGATATGTAGGTTTAGTTGGAACTATACTTAGTATGTTAAACATTGATCTTTCCGGGGGCCTATTCAGAGGTTATCTGTATTTCTATGCCTGGGCTTTGATACAAGTATTACCATACTATCTATATCTGTGAATATAGTCCACACGAACTGTTGTAACTTTGGGAAGAAATAATGCTAAAATTTTCTTTATGTTATGCTAGGAGGTAGTCGGGGCTTCGAGATTCTAGCTTTTTGGTTAAGTAAATTTCTTGCTGTGATAAAAGAACTATCACCACCTATGGAGGTGAACCTGTCATCTTTAGATCCCATGTTGCTGTTATAGTTGACTGTCTTAGCTAACAACGCAGCTCACTATATAAATATACACCCATCTAAATACTCGTATATCGGCGGTGTTTTTACAATTTTACTCCTGCCTGGAATTATCACGGTGGACTATTTGTACAATAAATTTAATTTAGAAAGAACCTTTAGTAAGGAACTACAAACACCACAAAAACTAATTTGACAGTGGTCCAGCATGTGTCAGGATCGAATCATGAGATATCACTCGGTGTATAGTGTCTCGGCGCTATCGTAGTTTGCTCTGATACGCTTATCACGTGCTCTCAGGAACCTCTATGTTTCCGGGTTAGGATCCAGATACTGGGTTAGGGTGATCTCAGAGATATCTTGCTTGCTTTGCTCTATTTAGTCAATCAAAACCTTTTCTCTTCTGTATTACCTCAGGCGCCACAATAAAACTTTCCTCGATCTACCGTTGCGACCCGCTACTCCCCATTGTTATGATGCTTTCTTTTTATGACTGGGAGCGGTAATCTAGCGATCTCCTATGGCCGCTCTAGATCTACATGATCTTGTGGTGGTTCCCGTATCATGGAGTATTTCCCATGCCAAGACTGTTTCACGTACCCGCGAATGTCTCATGTCACCCTTATGAACGCACGCACCGTACTCTACACGTAAAGAAATTCAATTTTTTATGAGACTAGCTATCGATAACAATATATTACCCCCGGAAGGTTATAGAACCATGGGATAGCTCTAAGGCATCTGATACTAGTGCCAGCGCCTGGCCCATCTACTCTCCACTCGTTGGTACTTCAGACATGTCTTCCTCATCCTCTATCCATTGGTTCCGTAAAAATCTTATCAACTCCACTCTCAAAGTCAGCTCTGAATAGCGGGGTTGGCTATCCCCATGCCGGGTGAGAAACAGTGCTCGGAATGGTCTGGAGGCCTATAGGGTACCTGGTAGGCCCCTATCGAGAGGTTGAGACTGGACGGACTATGACTCATAGTCCGTCTGGGGCTGGATTTCGCCGGACTACAGAGCCCTGCAGGGCCCTATCGAAATGATGCTATAAAGGGACACAGGACCTACAGGTAACTATAGGCGTCTATAGGCGTCTATAGATATCTATACGGCTTGAGCAGCGTACACAAGAAGCAAATGGGGATAATACTTAGTAGTTATAAAATTTATTCGAAAGGAAGGCCTAACCCTGACATCAGGGTTCCCGGGTGTAAGGCTTAGAGTTGTAGCGTGGTATATTAGACCCCTGTACTGGGCTCTATGGGAGACCGTAGTCCATAGTCCTACTACCTCAAGGACGGACTGCCCCGCTCCGATCACTGGTGGGAAATTCAAAGTTTGGGTAGTCTGTGACTGTCTCTGATGATTTGCTACTGTCGGACTGCTGTGAATGACCGATAAAAGTTATTTAAGTAGGGGTACGTGTAAGGATTGGTCTATATACCTCATAATCACCAGGGATACTTATCATTTATCCAGCCAAGCGCTAACCATGCTCTCCTCCCTTATGCCGTCACCTTTGACCATGAGAGCTTCATTAATATACGCCGAGGCATACATGATTAGCCTCTTGAGGAAGCAGTATAGCCTATACACAGGGGTGAGTAGAATGTAGTTTCAAGGTCTAGGATCTAACTTACAAGTTTGTGTCAGGCCTATCCCGGTGCCTTCCAACATGGAAATTCTCGCGCGAATAGCGGGAAAACATCCCACCGTACGTATACATAACATCAGTGATAATGGTGTTGATTTTTTCTTCCCATTATTCATTAATCTCAATATTATTTTTGAGGAGCACATCATTAAATGGGGCACTGAGGGCGTTTCCAATCTCATCCCAAATACAGCGGAACTCAGACCAGCTAACTCCGCATTCCAATCTGAAAGCTATCATTTCTCGTGTAGTAACAAAGTCATTTTGTCTGTGTGAAAGTACGGAGGTGCGAGCAATAGAATGATAGTTCCATATGCTGACTAGAGGACGGGGGTAAGTCCGCCTCTTATACCCTACATGCCGATGGGATCGACCGCTGTCGGCCATACTCAAACAGTCATTCTGATGGTGCTTTTCGTACTCAATCTGAGAAATCCATCGTAGTATCTTCTTTCTTTTTCGGGCTGATAATGGTGTTTTGTAAGATATGGCTCCACTACAGTATAACTTCTCCCAAGGGTGGGGGCAGTGAGGCAGGGGGGCGGCAGAACCTTGATTATCATTCCTAAATTCTTGATACATCGACTCAACGTTTAAATCGATCCTTGCAATGGGATTTCCCGTTGCCTCTAGGATAGCCCTTAACCCTTGATTCTGGTCTGATGGAATCCGTTCGTTAATACTTTTCCTCTAAGGATCCCCAAAACCCTACCTTCAAGCTTCTTGTGATCACTTCGCCGCACTTTACAGAAATATCAATCAGCAAATACTCTATATAATATAGGGTTCGCTCATCACACCCCCGCCACCTAATCACTTACATTCCGCTTCAGCTGCTGCCACTTCGTTTAAGACTAGTGACTCCTGGTCCTCAATAGAGTTAAAACGTGACTTTCCATCCACATCAAGAAGTCCACGAAAGATTCTGCCTATGCAATTTTGTTAGCTAAATCCAAACAGTAAAAGTATGCACCATAAGATATAAAAATCACTCTCTGGGGACGTACTAGTCGAAGACTTATCCAAATACCGCTTCGCAAAGGCAAGGAACTCGAGTATGGCAAAGTAAAACTCCTCTAGAGTACCTTCCAAGCTCTGACGAACAGAAAGTCCTGGGATCGACTCGAGATACACCTTTTCATAAATGGCACACCGTACAAGTGGTCTCGCAATCCTTTCAATAACTATTAGTATTACATCCATAGTCTCTTCATTGGTCACTGCGACCTGCTTCCTTATTAGAGTTGTTTAATATAATTATAGAATAGTATGAGTAACCTGTAGCAAAAACCGCACACCAGCCCATGGTAGTACAGCGTGGACTGGATCATACTGAACCACAATATCCCCGACACTCTTGAATTTCTCAAGCCAGGTAATTAGCTTATCCCCCACGTCACGAACAATTATACCTTGTCCTTTGAAGGTAAACTTCAATTTATCCGCCTGGCAGGTCTCCCTACTATTCTTTGTTGCCTCTAGGATTCCTTCTATACAGTCCTTTTTGTCAATATCGGTAAAAGAAAATGCCTCTTTATCGCTTTTAGACAATCTGCTATACGCTTTCTTCCATAGTGAAGGCCCTCCACTCCCGGAGCTTGACAGCACTATTATACTAGTAGTGGAGTTTTGCTAGAAAAGCCAAGTCAGCGAGTTATTGATAGTAGTTTGTGAATAGGTAGAAGAATTTGAGTTTGTGATATGGTTGTACTCGATATAGACGGGACGACTCCTATATAACCGGGTGCTGATATAGAAGCGTTTGTAGCTGTAAGATTTGGTATATTCCCCGGCACAGAGACCACAAGACAAGGTACTGGGACTAACGGCGGTATTTGGGAAGGGGTTAAGGCTGTAGAACTCGAGGTTGAAACTATAGGGCTAGATGGCTGTGTAAGCACGACTTACTGTGCTTGTGGTTGTGGTTGTAACAGGCTGTTGCTCGTCGGTGGTGTTGATGGCAAAGCTGTCGCACTGGGTTCCCCAGCTGACAAAGGTCTTGAGATCTGGTTATTGTTTTGGTCCCCCACGGGTGTAAGCGCAGAAGTTGAAACCGCCGCATATCCAGCAATTTGGTAGGGCGGTGCCGGGTTTTGCCGTAAGAGCCGCCTACGGAGCTCATCTTTGATCTTCTCCATTTCTGTTCCTAGCGCAGGTTCTATAGAGGTGTAGGTGTTGACCTTAGGGTTATAAGAAGAGCTGTTGAGAAATGTTGTTACTAGCGATGGACGGGCGGGTATACGAGAGTGCGGGGTTCTTAGCAAATGATAGGTATTGTAAGGCTTGTGCGACCAAGGTAATTGGGCCAATTGGATCGACAAAACTACGCCTATAGATGACGTGACATAACATGGGTTTTCCCCAGGTACTTTATAGAGTACGTATATAATAAACTACAACTCTTCCCCAATAAGGTCAAACATAAGATTTACCAATTTTAGCTATTATATATGAAAGCGCTATATAGGATGCGCAAATCGATCAAAACCTAATTCACCACCGGTGGTAAATCAAGGTACAAAAACGCTGGATTCTAGCATATGTACGTGCTGTTTTCACTGAATCCAGCACTCTGAACCTAAGTCAAAATTAATTTACTAAAACAGGGTGGCTGATCTCTGATATGTTTGGTGGCCTAGTCACTTTGCCACCTAAGTAAATTAACTAATGCCAATTAAGAGTGTATGATCTAAGTATAGGGTACTAGACTAGGTGAAAAGAGTGTATACTAGTGCTGGAAATGGGTTTATTTGTACTTTAGTTTACCACCGGTGGTAAAATATAAAATTAATAGTATTTGTCTTGGAGCGGTTTGGGGCCTAATTTTGGACCAAAACCCCACGTCAGCAGGGCAATAACTGGTAGGGCCTGCCAGACCACGGCAGTTATTTAGGTTAATAGGAGTTAATAGGAGGTTTTTAAAAAGAAAACCCGCCTCGGCTGGGGGAATGGGGTGGTTTGGGTGGTTTCTTGGCGCGGTTCCCCCATGTTCATTATGGCGACCTCAGGGCAGATCAACGCTCAACTGCTCTGAGGCCAGGTCAGTAAGCCTGGATTTACCACTGGTGGTAAATTAGGTTCTGACCAGTTTGCACTTCCATACTTATAGGGCCCTCACTAGTTTTCTCATTGCTGTTTTGCTACATATACGCTTTTAGTCATTGTAGTCCCGTTCCGAGTTAATCAACACGCGAGTATATATGTATGTATGCAATCTAATGGATATCTGTCCTATGCGTCTAGAACACTTCAGGCAGAGAACATTAAGAGATAAATATGCGTACTCAGCAAGAAGTCTAGGAAATAAATAGAAGAGTCTTCCGTGAGTAAGATAAAAATAGAACTGAGGGGATAACAAAACGATAATGGATACCAGCATTAATGTTAACTTTATTCTGTACATGTCTCATAGTAGTGAAAAGAGTGGGTTCCTTGTAACTGCCAGACGTCCGCGCCCCAAACATTATACAACGGTTATAAAATATATATTATTACGGTTACATTATAGTTATACGACGGTAATATAATGGTTACAAATCCTCGTTACGGTTACATGACGGTAATAGATTAATTGGTTACAGGCACCTGACAGTTAAAAATCTCCCTTTTTGTTACTGTCTCTATTGCGGTCTTCTTTGTGTTTATTACCTCAGCCTAGTATGCAACTGGGAAGGCCATCGGTAAAGAGGATATTCTTTAGATTCAAGTGTTAACGCAACTTATACGAGGCACCACTTACAAAGTTTACTTCGTAGTCGGCGCTAAGGAGTTAACGCTCCCGGCCTCCGGGAAATCAAATCTTGCATTAGATATCCAGAAGGGCATACTCATCAACTTGCAAGAATCATGACCAAATGGAAAGCACGCACGCAGTCTAGGTGGGAGGTATAGAAGTGTTTATATTTAGGCCCCTTCCAAGGTCAGACAATTCCTGGTTATCTTTACTTGGAGCTAGGCTTCGGTGGTGTATCTGTTAGTCTTTTGGCTATTCCTCTCTTGAATTGGTCACAGTAGTACATGTAATTCCCGCTATAGAGTAACTAAATACATATAGTACTTTGCATGGATGTGCGACCGGGGGCATTATTATAAGCCTTAGCCAAGAAAGTAAAATTAATTATCTCATGGTACACAAAAACCCAGTACCTCGGTCGGGTTCATTAATTCCTCATCTCGATCTAGTAAACGATCATCAGTGCGTAGATCATATTCTGGTTAATTGGGAGTACCTATTTAATTATACAAGAAAGGGGAAGAGCCACTAGTTCAGCTATTTAGGTGCGCGTACGTATGCTTATCGTCAAAAAAGACCTATTTAGGGTTAGGGGTTTTGAGAGAGACATGTCTGTGGTTTAGGGGGCGCCATAGTTACATGTTAGTTCTGGCAGTAGTTGAAGATAACAGTCAACTAGTTGTTTCCTCCAGGATAGTTATAACCGGACCCACTGTATGACGGCTTACCGAGGATTGATACCTGAGAACCGTCGCCTAGCTGGGGGCATTCTAGAACCCATGCGGTTGAAGCTTGTCTGTGCATCCAAGGGGGGGACCAATCGATAAGGGTCTTTCTCAGCCTCATCGGTAAGAATGGTCTGAATGGGTGTCTCGGCATTGGCTAGCCGTGAGACACTTATTTAGGGTCTGTCTGTATTACGAGGACTCAAATATTCTCTCGTCTATGTATGTTCATTACCATGGAAATGCTAATTAGCGAGTCGATAATTACATACGTTTATGCTCCCCCTATCGATCACTTGCCACTGTCTTGATTCAGAATAGTTGTAGGTCTCAAGTGCATGTATATATATAATCTTGACTCTCCCGTGATATTTAGTTCTGGCCATCAGGAATTCCTGCAATCAATTCACTCTTTTCCCCAGAATCCAGTCTTTCGTTTTTTGATTCATCCTTGATTCTTGAAGATGCGTTCTACAGTCTTCGTCCTCTCGTTTCTCGCCGGTCTTGCTGCAGCTCACCCTGCCGCCGGGACCTCTCTCGGGTCTTGCGAGGCTGCAACAGTCACGGTACACCCTTCAAAGGAGACTGTCACTGAAACTGCAACTGTCACCGTCGTCCCTGCAACCGATGGTCAGAACATCATTACACACACCGTCACTGTCAAGGGCACCGATGTCCCGGCTTACGAGACTGTGACAGTTACCGCAACCCATTCGGTTGGTGTTCCTGGGGTAGGAGGGGAGAATACATGGACTGGTTCAGTTCCTGGTTCCGTTGCAACTGTCACCATAGCGGAGCAGAAAACAATCACCGAGACAGTCCCTGCTACCGTCTCTACGGTCATCATTGGTACCGTCACAGAGACAAAGACTGTCCCTGTGAATCTCTCGAAAACAACTGGTCACCCAGAGCATTCACATACGTCCTCCCCAACCATCGTCTGGAACGGGCATGGCAACTCCACAGCCTCTGGCACAAGATCCAGACACCACCACTCTCGGAAGCCCACCGCTACTACATTCCGAACAATCATCGGTGGATACACATCTTGCACATCTTCCACTACCACTACCTCTACATCTTGCACTAGCTCTGCAACGCCCATCACGGAATCTGCTCCCATAACAGATCCCGTTTACTCTACATCCTCTACCACTGAAACCTCCCCAGTTTCTTCCACCGAAGAGTCCTCTCCCTCCATCACCCCAATTTCTTCCACCACCACTGAAGATGCTTCTCCCTCCACCACCGAAGATGCTTCCCCCTCCACCACTCCATATACCTCTAGCTCCACCGCTCCACCTATCCCTACTCTCACTTCGAGTGTATACTAAGCCCCACCGCACCTCCTACCCCGAGCACCTCCGTTAAATTATACGTAACCATGTAACCACAGGATGAAGATTCATTCATTCCGGTAGTATTATCGACAATGCACGGTTTCAAGTTTAATGGATGGGTGTATGACTTCAGTGGTATTAAGACGACATGGAATGGGTCAACTTGTACTAGTATGTTTGTTTAGGTTCTGTTATTTTTGGTAGTTATTGATGGAAGGTGGGGTTGTATGTGTTTAGGTTGGTGTTGGTTCATAATATATGTAATAAATAATTAAATATAGAATGAGATAAAGATCATATAGATATATCACTTCTTTTTTCTCACGTGATTTATTTTTCTTGTTTACTTGTTTGGATTTGATACTGTGCCTAGTGATAAGTCTCTGGTAAGCTAGGATTGGGAATACTTTGGGATAGGGTCTGTATTCCTGATGGTGGAAACTTTTTGGTGAGAGCTTGGGTACTTTCGGGGTTACAGCGAGAAAGCTGTCTCTGGCAGTAGTTATATTCGTGGGGGTGGCGAAATATATAATGTCACATTTTTAGTATTGGGGTTCACATGTGGCAATTAATCCAACCGCTAGGTATATATAGTCCAGACATGAGGCAATTCCTTGTCCGAGAATTACTATAGTGGGTTCGATAAAAAGCTCTGCATAGAAAGTATTCAGGACGATAAAGGATACCCGCAAACTATCACATATAATTGATAGCATGAAGAACCCGAATTAAGACATGATCATAACCAAATGATATTAGGACCTAGAAAGGGTAAAATATCTTAGTATAACTTTATCCTTGCGTGATTTCGCTCTTTCAGATTTATCTCGGTAGTCTTTGTGGGGTGATATTCTGCATGTTCTCGTAGGTTACATTCCTAGACCTGGCGTCAGTGACCTGTTGCAGACCTACATCACGTGATATCACTCAAGTTTTACGCACTGGAGAATAAAATTCGTAATTCATATTTTTTTTAAAAAGAATCGTAATATCAATCATCAGAGCTAAATATGCATAATAAACCAAAAGTAAATAAGAGATATGCCTCAACCGCACACAACCACACCCAGGGAAAGTTCCCAAGGTGTACTCGGGATGCCCATAAAACATCAGACATGTCTTAGGAAATAAACCAGTCTCTTCAAGGAGACCGATTACTTCTGATCTTCAGTATTCATAATCAAGATGGAAAAAGGAACCAAACCGTGCCAAGGGGAGGAAAGAACCCTGTATCAACCTCATAGACATATATCGGAATGTGTCTATCATGTAGGAAGAAGACAACAAGCCTTGTATCTGCAATAAGAGAAAGAATAAAGGTTAAAAATAAACTTCTGTCAGTGTTCCAAGCAGGTCACAAAATAAAAGAATAATCAAGATATTGGAATAATAATTCACTCAACCTCCATTCCCACCTCATCCGGTCACTGATACAATAACCGGAGCTCTGTTCTTACACCTCCAGCTCAAAATTCGCACTACCCACGATTCCGGCACTTCTTTGGAGAGGTTTTTGGAGAAGTCTCGGTCTTCACGATCGGAGGGCGCTTAACGGCGCTACATTTCCCGCCTTCGTGGGCCTCCTGGACATATGCGTACATGGTGATCTTACACGCATTGCAGGTCCACCACTTCGACTTCATCTCCTCCTCGGGTTTTGCCTCGGTATCTTCGGGGGTATGAGCCTTTGCTTTGTGCTGCTTACTAGCCTCGTGGGATCCCCGGGATTGCAACGATACCGTCACATTACACAATGTACAAGTCCAAATCTGCATATTTGCCCTCGCCCGGTGACGATTACCGGCTAGATGAGATTCTCTCGACTCTTCATCAAGTGTGACATTGCAAGCGGTGCAAGTCCAAACTTCCGGTGCGAGAGTCGCTATGACTGTCTTGGGTTGAGATAAAGCTGCGACTTTCGCAAGATGTTTTCTTCCGCCTTCGTGGGCCTCTTGGTCTCCTAATGTGAGTTTGGTGTCGCAGACCCGGCAGGTCCAGGGATACTTTTTGGCTTTTAGGAGGTGCTTTTTCTCGGCTTCATGGAGTTCTTGGGACCCTGGTGGGAGTGTTATATCGCAGATCACGCAAGTCCAGTCTTGGAGGTTGGAGTTTGCTCGGTGGCGCTTTGTGGATTCGTGAGACTCTTTGAGTCCGAAGCGGAGGGTGACGTCACAGGCCTTGCAGGTCCAGGGTTGGACGTTAATTTTCGCTATCTGCTCTTTGCTCGGTTGGTGGTATTCTTCAGATACTGGGGATGTTGGGGAATCGTCGCTTTCGGGGGGCGGGGTAGGTGGTGCTCTGGGCCTTGGGGCTGCTTTCCGGTGCGCATTGTTGGAATGGAACTCGCTAGATAGGTGTGCTTCTTTGCCGTCGAATTGTGTTTTGAAGTTGCATATTCTGCATGTCCAGATTCCAGCGTTCGGCATTAGTACTTTATTTGGTGTAGCCGTTGCTTTAGAGTTCAGCTGGACGGCTTTTGTGGGGTAGATATTTACTGTGGGGATATTTGTGGGGTAAATAATATGGGGTACTATGGGTTGCCTGAGCCTGTTGTGTAACCAGACTCGTCCGGTATTCGGTAGGGTAAGAGAGTTTAAGAGTATTATATCGCGGATAATGCAAGCTTACATATGAAGGCTGGACATACATAGAGGCGATACGTACTCAATATGGGGGATACCTGCCCCCCATACGGGTCGAAATGGCCTTTCTTTACAATGAGCTCTACGCCTTACGAAGGACACTTAATTTCTGTTTTTTTTATTTTCAATATCGCCTGTCCCCGACGTAAGAAATACATATATTATTTCTAACCTACTAAGGGTTAGCATCATATACAATCTTAGAAACATATATTGTAACTATCAAGCATAATATTAATATCAAAAGAGAGCAGCGTCAGGCTATTAAAAAATAGCACCAGCCTTACGTAGCACGTTTGCTATCGCATCATGCCCTCCATGTGCTGCTGCTTGCAATGCCGTGAGCCCTCTATGTCCTAATGCTGGAGCATTGACATTGGCCCCAACCTTGAGTAGCTTGTCGACTATTATATTATGCCCTCCACGTGCTGCAGCTTGTAATGCCGTGTACCCATCAAAAAATGATGCTTGAGCATTGACATCGGCCCCAGCCTTGAGTAACATGTCGACTATCACATCATGCCCTCCATATGCTGCTGCTTGCAATGCCGTGTACCCACTCGCCCTTGATGGTGGAGCGTTGAGATCGGCCCCAGCCTTGAGTAGCTTGTCGATAATCACATCATGCCCTCCATATGCTGCTGCTTGCAATGCAGTGTACCCACTCGCCCTTGATGGTGGAGCATTGATATCGGCCCCAGCCTTGAGTAGCTTTTCGATAATCACGACATGCCCTCCTTCTGCTGCTGCTTGCAATGCCGTGAGCCCATAATCATCTGATGGTGGAGCATTGATATCGGCCCCAGCCTTGAGTAGCTTGTCGACTATCACATCATGCCCTCCATTTGCTGCTGCTTGCAATGCCGTGAGCTCTCTAAATCTTGCTGGAGCATTGACATTGGCCCCAGCCTTGAGTAACTTGTCGACTATCATATCATGCCCTCCACGTGCTGCTGCTTGCAATGCTGTGAGCCACCCCTCATACGATTCTGGAGCATTGACATCGGCCCCAGCCTTGAGTAACATGTCGACTATCACATCATGCCCTCCATGTGCTGCTGCTAGCAATGCTGTGAGCCCCCGCTCATGCGATGGTGGAGCATTGACATCGGCCCCAGCCTTGAGTAACTTGTCGACTATCACATCATGCCCTTCTTTTGCTGCTGCTTGCAATGCTGTGAGCCCCTCCTCATACGATGGTGGAGCATTGACATCGGCCCCAGCCTTGAGTAACATGTCGACTATCACATAATGCCCTCCTCGTGCTGCTGCTTCCAGTGCCGTGAGCCTCGATAGTGGTGAAGTATTGAAATTAGCGCCAGCCTTGAGTAACTTGTGGACTATCACATCATGCCCTTCTTTTGCTGCTGCTAGCAATGCTGTAAGCCCTTTATACGATGCTGGAGCATTAACATCGGCCCCAGCCTTGAGTAGCTTGTCGACTATCACATCATGCCCTCCACGTGCTGCTGCTTGCGATGCTGTGAGCCACCCCTCATACAATTCTGGATCATTGACATCGGCCCCAGCCTTGAGTAACATGTCGACTATCACATCATGCCCTCCATGTGCTGCTGCTCGCAATGCTGTGAGCCCCCCCTCATACGATGCTGGAGCATTGACACCGGCCCCAGCCTTGAGTAACATGCCGACTATCGCATCATGCCCTTCCTTTGCTGCTGCTTGTAATAGCGTGAGACCCCCATCTCCCGATGGTAGTTGAGCATTGACATCGGCCCCAGCCTTGAGTAACATGTTGACTATCACATCATGCCCTCCGTGTGTTGCTGCTTGCAATGCCATCTGAATCTGATCTCGCATATCTACCTTGGCACCGCCCTGTAGTAGTATCTCGACGACTGCCTCATGTCCTCCACTGGCTGCAGTATAAAGTGCTGTATCACTAGGCTTGTAGGCATTGTAGGCATCTACTTTCATCCCACTTTCGTACAAAAGAAATTTCACTTTCTCCACAGATCCTTGATGAGCAGCTTCATGTATTGAAATCCATTCCTCAACTTGTTTCTCATCGATGTGTATATCCTTCAGTTCCGCTAAAAGTGCCGCTACTGTCTTATGGCCGTTTTTTGCTGCCCACATGAAGGGTGAGCTGTGAGAAAAGGTTCCACCAGGTTCCCCCATATCTTGGCTATAATTTGAAACATATTGCCAAGCTAATTCTATAACCGCTTTCCGTAGCTTAGGTGGGGAGACGTTTTGATGTGGGTCAAGCCCTTGAATATCTCGGAGGAGCCACTTGACAACGCTTGGGTAATCTTGTTTAATAGCAATGAGTAATAGAAGCGCCTGCAGCGCCTCGTACCAGCCGTCACCTCTGACACAGTGGAAGACATATTCCTTGACTGCCATCCAGATTACACATAGGTACTGTGTATCTAGATATATTGGTAAATTGTCAGTACTTGACTTAAATTTTTATTTCAATTAAAAGTATTACCTAGTAGCGTTGAAGACATGATCCTTTGATCCCCAATCGATAGAATATTACTGGACCTCTCTGGAATTGTTTCTCCCACTAAATGGCCGTTAATATAGGGATCAGAACCCATTGTTGATACCCAAGAGCGCCTACCTATAAACGTTGCCAAAGTAATCCAGCTCTGATCCCTGAGAACTACACTCGCTCGCTTATCCTTTTTATGGGCCACAAAGAGAATGACACAAGGGACCGAAGCCCCGGATTTGCTTGCCTGATAATGTGCAAACCTGAATTCCCATAGTTAGAATGTCTAGTGGTGGGGTGGGCGTGGGGTTACCTTTGGAAAAGGACTTGCTCATCTGCCGTCTCCCAAGAGTGGTAACCGCCCTCGGCCAGGCCCCCCTTTGACGTCCGCTTCGCTGGTTGTAGAGAAACCCCTTTTGCTTGGGTCTCCCAAATGCTTAAGTCGCAAGCTTGGATATCCTCAAAGCTCGGTGTCAGGTATCCTGAGTTGTCTATATCTTCAAGTTGGTTTCTTATTGCCTAGATGTGTTACTTTAGCAATCTATCTATAATGAATAAACTATTACAGGTAGCAGCTAACCTCGGCGAGTACCTCCGCATCGTATCGAATTTCTGGATCAAGAAGGTTCAACTGTGGGTGCCGTGCGATGACATCAATCAAGATCCAGGAAGATTTGATAAGATTGGTATATCCCTGTTTTGGGACCATTTGGCCTGATGAGAGCTGTCCTGAGAGGTTACTTTGAGACTATTCAACTGTCAATCTATATTATTCAAATTAAACAGCACATAGCTGTTAGGATATTATAGCCTTACTTTCAGGAGCCACCATCTGCCCGCCTGAATCCACTCATCTACTCCAATAGCCGACCATCGTCGCCGTCCGATTTCGGCGTTTTTCATTAGTGTTGCACTGAGGAGAGTCGTTTTAAATGCTCGATTATTGATAGCTGATACTACCGGAAGTGCCGATGGATTTTGACCCCCAAGTTTCTGAACAAGATCTCCGATTTGGCTGAATCTTCTTTAAGTCTCAGGTTTGATGACTCGATGCGCTGTAAGGAAGAACTAGAAGGTGTCTGTTAGCTCACGTCAGGGCTGTATATTAGGTATTCATGGTCTTACTCCCCACATGAAGTTAGTAGTAAGTTTATAACCCCGTTGTGATACACCAACTATAATAAATCAGCAAAGGTATCCGAAGCGAACATTTGAGTTTCATACCTTATTCCGCAAGGCGTCCAAGTCTGAGGCATCAACAGACCACTTGAATTTATCCCACATCTGCTTTCTCTTCGAGCGCGAAGAATCACCCAACTTCTCGTACTTCTTCGCGTGTTTCTCCAGCTCCTTCAAGGTTACCTCAACCCGACTCATCATTTCTTTGACCATTCGAACCCGATCTTCGCCGGCACGCACTAAAGTTGAATCGGGGTCTTGAGTTTCGAGCTGAATGAGCTTGATAGACTGGGATAAGGTAGTAATTTCCTGAAGGAGTAACTGAAACTCGTGAGGTGCACCCCTGGCGACTACATAACAGTAGCGGTATAAGTTCCAAGCGAGTTCTGCCACCCCAACAAAGTCACCGACACCAAAGCCGAAAGACATTTCTGCTGTTATGGTCGTTAAGTAAACTAGCCGCGATCTAATACAAGGTGAATGTAGTCAATTTTAAAGGAGGTGATAGTAGTACTGCCCAAAGGCGTGCACAACCTTGCTACAGCCCTGCTACAGCCCCACGGGGCGGGGTAGAAACAAGGGTTAGGGTTACTGTATTGTATTGCCCGTTTCTAAATTGGCTCGTATAGGAGAGACACGTTCACTAGATACAAGTCAACTATAGATCCACCAAATGTCACCAGTCCAGCCCGTTTATAAAACCACTGCATGTAGTTTTAAATTCGTATTGATATTCGGTCATGGGGCATTTTCGCCGGACCAAAACCGTTATTAGCGTCCAAAGTACTAAAATACTACATGTATTTTTACTAGATTTTAGGAGGAGAGCCTATGAGGGTAAAGGAGGGCAAGATTGGGATTCCGGACAGGTAGCCATCGCCAAGACCTTCAGCGGGCTATCGAGTGATGAGTCATGGGCCGAGTGATCAGCTATGAGTTAGTGGCAACGCCCTATATGACGTATCCTCAATTTGAGATGATACCATTAAATTCTAAATTTACCAGAATTCGCCTTTAGATATGTATATACATCTGAGCTCACCCTCCAGCTATAGTTAAGGTGTCGGGCTCGGAGGCGAGGCCCTAATACACAAGTTTAAACCATATAAATATATTGCAAGTCTTTTAATAAATATGCTCAATTGAGCTAATATATTATTACGAGCCTTTTGATTTGTTTAACTATAGGTACCAAGCTCGAACTGTGGTTTCTATACAAGTTTATTCTACTTTCAATCCCTTTATTAATGAGGATAAGTAGCCACGAGGGATCGATATACAATGGGTAGAGGAAGTATTGTGGATCATGCCAAGAAGCACATCTTCTGCAAGATGAGGCTCTTTGTGAGCGGGCCAAGATACTCCGCTTATATGGATTTCTACTTTACCGAGCCCTGAATGATATAGCCGAGACAAGAGGTGAAGCATTATCATCACTATCCAATTCACCGCTTTTACCACTGCAATGCCAAGTTCACTGGTATTCTCCCAGCATTGTGTAAATATCAGGTAGTGAATAAGAACCACGGTAGTTTGTAGTCCTCCTAAGTAGAAAGACTACAATAATGACTAGCAGAAACCTCAAAAGTGGTAAACGACACCACCGGGTCTCGAATAGGTAATATGAGGGGTATTATTGTACCCTCGATGGTCCCGATGCCGCAGCGGGAAAAACATTAAAATAGCCGAGGCTGGGATAAGACGGCTGTAGATGAGAGATCATAAACCACTAGATGCCCCGTAGAGGCACTATCGCCCCGAGCAACCCCCGACCCCGTGGTTTGGTACAAGGTACTACTAGCCGGAAAGGAAATAGCCATATCTTGACAAGACTTTAATAGTAATAAATATCGAGTGCGTAAGTTACCCTATATCGACAATAGCCGCAGTAGCCAACCGGACTATACCACCCCGATTATTACACCCCAGGGTGATACCCCACCACAGTACTTACTACGAACATAGTTTTAACACTATGTAATACTAATGTAGCTATATTCCGCCGTAAACTTAGACATGGAAGTATATGTGAGAATTCTCCGTTGGTATATGAATTAAGTATATTTTAACTCACAGATATCAGCTTTTACATAGCCAAGAATTCAACTCCTATAAGGCCGTGGGTTCTTGGTCTAGAGTTTGCCGTAGGCGATGACGAAACTATATTACTTTTGCTGTGCTAGTATGCTAGGCCAGTAGGTTTTATATATTTCTCCAACGCACTAATTTCAAAGCGGATGTTTTCGTCACCAATCATACAATACTTTAATTTCTCGACTAATTTAGCGAACCTAGAATTAATATTCTAGGTACCGCAAAAAGCGAACTACAAGGTAAGACTTCCATAGATCTGAGACTAATAAAATAGCAAGAAAGGAATTCCAATAAAGCCCTTAGTAATAAGAAAATAGCAATGGCCAAAGCGTTAGACAACGAGTACATATATAAAATAATGAAATAACATGATTTGTCAGTTCAGTTCATATAAACAGGAGCTAGAGGTATTCTTTGCCTCGGGACAAAACTGGGCTAAAATGAGACCATCCACAGTTTCCTCTGCACTTTTAATTGCTTTATCGAGTCTTACCTTAGGGCTGCATGCTTCATGCTCACCCAAGGTACGGTTACCCCACGGATCGGCAGCAGCAATCTCACTCCCAAAGTTTTTCATTTTTCTAAAATCTTGTGAGATATCCACAAAGGACTTTCCCTGGAAAACGCTCTTGAATGGCCACAATTCTGCAGCGGCCAAACCTCTAAGCAAAGCCCCAACACTTATGCTATCACATTCACCCCGTTTCGAGGACATTTGACACATATTTGTACCTTCCAGACTGCATTTGCAGTACTTGTTGATCTCATTCTCCGCCTCAGAGACGATACGACCGATTAGATCCTTACTCCTTTGCTTAATCGTTTCTGTATTAAGTCAGTATGATACTCAATCTAGTACCCTCAAAACTAAAAAAGTCTGTTTTAGGGCGGGAAAGGGTATACGGTACCTATGATCGAGTCCGGTACACCTTCGGCAAACTCAACACCCGAGTCCATCACAAAATCACCATCAGAGTTTAATTTACCATGCGAAATCAACTGCCGTGAAACCCGCTTAAAGACATCATCTTCCCCAAAGACCCACGAAACAAACAACCATCTCTCATAACCAGCTGTCTCTGCATACTCCCGGTGGGGGTTCGCCCATATCTCATACCATGACAGTATTGATTCCGCCAAGTTGTATTTATCGGCCACGATAGCTATTTCGCATAGATCATCGAATAATATCTGACGTGGTACGCGCTTATTTTGGTAGTGAAGGACTCTTAAGACCGTCACCATAGCGCCCAAGTTGTCGTCGAGCTTAACCCGGGCTTCCCCTGCCTTCTCCAACTCAGAACCTTCCAAGAAAGCTGAGCCCGGGCGAAACATAGCCTTGAAAACTGGCGATGCAAGAGATAGTGAATTTGACGAGACCTTGACCGAAGCGTTCCCGTGATCGGAAGATAGTAACAGGACTATATCGCCATTTGGGTCCATGTCCACTTGCTTGCTACTAGACCCCTCCATTGATAATATACGGTCGAGTGCTGGAAATCCGGTGAAATACAGTAGATGTTTATGCCGAGTGAAATCGCAGGGTAATTGATTTGATAGTGCGTGTGATGGGGTATTCAGGCACCCAGTAGCAAAGAGATATTAGTCATAAAGGTGGTAGGATTATCTTAGTAGTCGAAACCGCCAAGACAATGATTCCCCGTGATCAGACCTTTTCCCCTAGCAGTACCAGCTATACCGTCAATAAAGGTTTTAAAAATAGCTAATACTGTAGATATTCCTGTGCCAATTTCGGGGGGGATATCGCTAGCGTTTTGATGATACTAAAGGATTAAGTGTAGGTGTGCGTATCTACATATAATATAGTCATGACTGTGTGTCTTATATATGGAACCCAACCGACACCTTTTACGTAGAGCCACTTAGTTATTAGAACGGTATATATGGAGCTCCCTATATGCTTCATTTAGATAAAGGGAAAAACTATTATCCTCTGTAGAGAGTAGTATATCCTAAGACTGGAAAAGATGGAGAGGAATGGACTTTAGGTGTAGGGTTAAATCTAGTGATATTACTATCTTTTTACTACTTTATAGATCCTGGGATATAAAGGATTGTTTGGAATTCTATAACCGCCTAGTCCCATGCACATACCACTCTCAGGCTTGATGATATCCCCACTCCCAGTTCACCTGTAGAAGTTATTAAGATAGGATAGAAGAGGCAAGCAGTCCTCGTATTTGAATATTACCCGAATATATCTACATTGGTATTACAACATAGAAACAATATGCTAACCTGAACCTCCCCATGAGAATACTATACTAGCTTTCTCTTGGTAGCTTTTGCTTTCTCCTTCGGCAGCCGATCCTTATTTTTTTTTCCTGGTAGAATAAGAACTCCTATGAACCCCTCTTAATTAGCCTCTTGCTAACGTGAAAAGATGTAAAGGTAAGTCAAACCTGAGTCTTCATCTAGAAAAAATATCAATTCCTTAGGAAGGAAATCTTCCAGATTCAGTCCCTTAGTTCCGTCAAGAGTATCCCTAACTAAGACCTCAATTTCTATTTTGGGCCCACAGTCAAAATGATCCTCTGGACTAACATTTCTAGTATAAGTTTCTTCACTAATCTCGCCTCCAAAGCTTCCCATAGACTGAAGGTCCTTAGCAATCCTGATAGCAGCTCGCTGTTCAGCCTCATTCTGGTTTGGCAAGATTCCAGCAACGAGAAGACATCGGTAGAGTGCCCCGACATTAATACTGTCACATTCGCTTCGTTTACTACCAGGTACCGGTCCTTGGGATTTACCACCCGTATGCACAAACAGGGCATTGCAGACGTACTTCCCACCTAAAGCGCTATCTTTGTACTTTTTCATCTGTCTTATAGCATGCGAGATCAGAGATGAAACAATTCTTTTTCTCTCAGCTCGGATGGTTTCTAGACACCATATCGTCAGCTCTATCTCTAAAGTGGAACGTTAAGAACACACCTATAACACTGTTGGGGATCATGCTATTTTCCACATCATCGTAGCTATCCGTCTGCAGCCGGCCATGCACCAGCTTCGTATCGAAGATCAATTTTCTTGTTACATCACTAAAAATCTTGCTTTGCCTAAAGACCCAGGAGATAAAGAACCATCTCTCATATCCCGGCTTCTCCGCGATACCGGTAAAATATCCAGTCCATATCCTGACCCAAGGGACAAGACTCTCCGCTAGTTTGTACTTGTCGCATATATACGCGATATTCCACAACGCGTCAACTGTCACCGTGTTTGGGACCTGAAGGGCTCGGAGGTGTATAGCGTTCATGATGATTAGGGCTGCGCCGAATTCATCCTCATTAAATTCTATTGTGATTGGGTCCTCCCCGGTGTTTTCTTGCAATGCTATTCCTTCCTCTGACGAGGGCCCTAGCATTTTCCTGAAGACAGGGGACACAAGGCATAATGTTTTGGATGAAACTCTCATAGAGGTCGGGGGATCTGGAGTGGTTACTTCTAGGATTAGATCACCGTGGGGATCGATATCGATTCGTGAAATAGAGGGTTTGATTTCAAGTAGACTAGTCATAGCTGTTACAGAATGTCAGATTGCAAGAACTATTAACAAAGAAGGAAGATTAGGGTCCTACTGAGGGGTTTAGAGAGATAATCGCCGGTTTCTAGAGGTAAGAACAAGAGTGTGAAGAGAAAGTGTGGGTAGAAGATTTACGCGGCAGTGAAGTTTATCGTCTTGATAGATGGGTGGTTCTTATCCCCCAAGTGTTTATCACTTAGTCAGGTAGGAAATGCCGACCCGTAAAGTGATGGTGCAACTGCTTAGCCAATGATAAAATTCCAATGAGAAAGAGTCCTCGAACAAGGTCTTTGTGATTTTTGGCTCGTGGTGGCTATCTCCAGCTCTGCCCGGGTCCTCCATAATACAATACAGACTCCACCATAATATCATCCCCAAAAATTTACCTCATGCATAAACTAGATTATCTTTTCTTTTTAATCTGCTCTGAACTCTCTCCAAAAATTTCTATTAATATCTATTTATATAGAACTAAATATATATGGCAACATTCCCAGTACCTTTTGCCGCCGTTTCTCGCTTGCTTTCTAGTCCATCACCTCCCGCTGGTCCCAGATCCCCCAATTCAATCTCGCTCATAGCTACTTCCTGCCTGTTGGATGTCTGCCGATTCGTTTATTAAGCCCTCTAACGCTAGATAACCGACACTTATGGAAATCCTCTCTTTCCGAGTTCGCCCAGCCTAGACACCCAATAGATAATACGATGTCTACCATACGGTAATTACAGTAACTATAGGGTATCTCAAGGAGCAAAAGTACTTAGCCCTGCTACTCTAGTCTTGTAAAAACCGATTTAAAGTTTTTACTATAACAGAGGCGGGTCAAACCTAACCCTGACGGTTCTGAGATTCCGATTGGCCAGGAGATATGACAGGGACCGACTGCTAGATAAGTCATTACGATAACAACCTCGTGTAAAGTAGCAATGTCAACTAATAATATAATAATAATAATAATAAATCCATAACAGCAAGCAACAATGTCAACTACTAACTAGGAGTACTATATCTATATATCAATTATCTTGGGGGTAGTTAAAGAAGCCATTTAATTGTATCGGTTATTTGTATATTCTGACCCTCCAAGTGGATAAGAGAGAGAAGAGGCAACTGTTCCTACACAAAAAAGCGGTGTGGAATTACTGTAATATTATTGTAGCATTAGAGAGGATACACCGTATTAAACAGGAATTTAGATAAGAATGCTGTAATGCTCTTGTGTTTTACAATATTGCTACGGGTTTCTATTGTATTTGGGAAGATAGTGCGCCCAATTAATACCCCTTTTTTCGTACTGTAATCCTAGATTTTATGATCATGTAACGGCAAACGTCCACTAAAGCGATACTAACTAATACTCTGTTTAAGGACCTCCCTAACCCACAACACATACACTGAAAATTTTGCCTGGAGTACTCCCAGTCTGTAGCTAGTAATTCATCGTCTTAAAGAAATCCAAATCTCCCATGCCATACAAAAGTTTAACCCATCCACCTAGTCTCGTGCCCAGCACCGTAGGGTCCGGAGCAGTAAATTTCCGAGACGCCTCGGAATCACACCCGAAAGTCTCCGTAGTGTCTGAAGGTAGGGGCTCGGGAGTACCCTTTGAGCCCCGAGACTACTTCGGAGAAAAATAATATGACCGAAAAAAGGCACCTTTCAAGACTCGGGGAGTAAGCATCTACAGCAGTATATAGCAAATATGATATTGGGAGGGATTAGGTACCGTGAGGCCTGGGCCAATAAAGCTCTGGAATACTTCCGGAAAGTACCAGGATTTCTCCGAGAACCCGATATATGCCCGGGATACCCCGAAAAAGAATTGGGTAAGCTCGGAGGGGTAAGCACACCAGAACCTACGGTGCTGCGCAGCAAATAATCGTGGGGCTGAACACGAGACTATCATCCACCCAACATCATCGAACTGAAAACCCATCTAACAAAAAAAATATAGGAAATAGACTAGCAATATACCCCAAAAATTTGAACCCTGAATAACCTCTCCCCGCAAGGCTCCAGTCCCGTATCAACAAAAAAAGAAAGAAAAAACAGGCTACTAGCCTTTAGAAAATTTTCAGATCTATCCTCCAGGTAACCAGAAAACCTCACCCCCCCCCCCCCAGAAGAAAGAAAGAAAACAATAACGATTGAAACCATGTACTCCATCCCTCTAAGTGCCTTAAAAACGCCCTCACAGCATCCCATATCCCCATCCTAGTCCCTATCTCCCCATGAACCACACTCACCACCTATCTGTCTTGCTCAATAACTAATGATAGGGAAAGCAAAGTTGTAATATGCCACATCCAAGTAACACTGAGATCGACGAGAATATTTCTAGGTCCATAAGCTCCGGTGTTTAGCCTATCACTTAACTACTGTCCTCTGAACCTGATTGAGCACCCTCATCTGGATCTGGTTGAGTACCCTCCTCTATGTCCTTGCGGCGGCTTTTAGTTCTCCGTTTCAGCCAGCTTCTGGAAGGCCTAGATGTTGAATGCGATTCATCTGAGCCAAATAATCTCCGTCTAGCGAGGGTTATTGGGCCAGGCTCTTCTGAAGTTTCACGAACTGGCTTAGGATATGAGTATGCTTTTGCGAATATCGACTCTAGGCGTTTTCCCATATATTTATCCATAAAGCTCGTGACCTAGAATTTGATTAATGTCTAGTACATAGCATTTTGTAACCGGGTATACTGTGGAGTGGTAACAAACCGGAAGGTATTTACACAAAATCCAAACACCAAGGACCAAGAATAAGAAGGGCCCCGCAACTATAAAATACCACTTCCAAGACGGATTATTTTCTAGTAAGTTGACATTCATGCCAAATAGTCCCTGTTTCTGGTTAGTGGTGCTTCACACTCCGACGACTGGTAAAGTTGCGTACTGTAATGAACATCAATGGCAGAAAGACAAACTTGAAATAACGTCAGCATTTGGCCACAACTAACCATAACAGATCTAAACTAACCGTAATCCAACTCAGTCGCTTCATACTCGCTGACATCTCAATAGACCGCCTAGCCTCGTATATGGAAACCAGATTGAACTCCTACAAAAACCAGGAGTGTTAGCTACACCACCGACATTAATCTGGCTCATATTCCTAATATACTCACCAATTCGATCAGTCCCTTCGTTTCTTTATCCAATTCTGATAATAATTCCCCGCAATCGACCGCCAAGAATTGCACCTTCTTAGATAGTTTCTTTATTTGACTAAGTCCCCCAACAATCTCTGGTTTAAGTCCTTCATCCTTGTGACTAAATTCCTCGTTTAGCTCTTTATTCTTTTGAGGTCCGCTATCAGGGTGCATTAATTCATTATAAAGAACCTCATGCTCTTTGAATGTATTGAGAAGTTCTTTTGCCTTAGTAACGTGTTGCTGCCAATTCTTACGAAGTTTATACCATGACTGACTATCTTTAAGCAAGCATGTTATGACCTCAGGATCTTGGCCCCCTGAAACGAGTTGAGAATCGCGCTACAGATAAAAACCAGTGAGCAATCAAATCCTTCAAACCGGGCGGAGATAAAGATGGGAAGAATAACAAACTATTTTGTCTAGATGGATTTTGGCACTGTTAATGAGTTCCACCCATCTCTCATTAATATCATCTAGGAATAAAGTCACAAACTCTGCCCCACTCCGAGGAATAGTAAGATTCTTTAGCGTCAATGTACCCCGATAGTGCACAGACCGCAAAAAGTGCCTTCGTTCTTCTGTTGTCTGATCTCCCTGTCTTGCTAACCACGATATTTCGACTTTTTGTGCCATCGATGTGAATGATGCCATAGGATAACGCTTTTTGGGGGGAGCGCCGGCAGCTTTCAGGTGTGACCAAGCAAAGCATACATACCCAATAAGAAGTGCTTCTTAAGTTAGAGTAAGCTCTCAGAACAGAATTCTACAGCGGGATTTACCTTCAGTATACTCGCGTTTAGTAGTCTTATCCTCAGCAGGTTTATGTCCAGTAGGCTTGTCTTTAGTAGTAGGCTCAAGAGACAGAATCTCTTGATTATTAGGAATTCCAGGCGAGAAGTGGGTACCGTATTTATTCAATGGGGACCATGCCCAGTAGATCATTGACTTATTTGAAGCTGAATTCAAGTACACTTCCTCTGGGGGATTAATCAGGTTTACAAAGGATGTATTATCCCCAACCTCTTTTCTTCAAAGGGGGTGTTAGTCATCCTCTAAACGGTAAGGGTTAGTTCCCTCATACGAAATGAGCACTTACATCCGGAAACAAATTGACGGTGTCATCAGCAATGGACTTTTCCAGTCAGATACAACCTCCATCTCAGAGACTCCCTTAAAAGATCGACCATGAGTCGGGTCAGAGCATAGAATGACTAGATTGCTACTATGTGTAGTACCAGAAGCCTCCAATAGTCCTTGTACTTCGCTTAATCTTAGGCGGTCAGTACTGGCACCAGCATTAAGCAAAGCCATGGAGATGCTACTCAGTTTTTTTTGAAACGCAACTTGCAATGGAGTGTTGCCAGAGGTATCTTGGATTTCGATTATGGCATGTTGCTTGATAAGGAACTCCACAGCTGGTAATTGATCGTTTCTTACAGCGATATGAAGAGGAGTTGATCCAGAAGAGTCTCTAGAATTAAGGTCGATTGGTGTGCTCTTTCCAAGAATTATAGAAAGTAAATCAACATCTCCCTTTTGAGATGTGTAATGCAGGATATTTTGACCTTTAGAATCCTTTGTAGCATATATACCGGCACCCGCATCTAGTAGAAACTGCACCAAGTGCTTATGATTTCGCTCGACCGCCATTCTCAAAGCCGTTCCAGCACCACCAGAAGAGGAATTAATACTAGCCCCATGGTCTAAAAGTATCTTCACCACGTTCTCATACCCGTCTTTTGCTGCTGCTTGCAATGCCATCATGCCATCATTGTCCGCCGCCGGTGCATTGACATCAGCGTTGTGATTTAAAAGTAGCTGCACCACCTCCTCATGCCCTTCCTCTGCTGCGGCCTGCAAGGCCGTCCTGCCGTTATCTTTTGCTGCCGGTGCATTGACATCCGCGTGGTAATCTAAAAGTAACTGCACCACCTCCTCATGCCCTTTCTCTGCTGCGGCCTGGAGAGCCGTCCTGCTACAAGGGCCCACCGCCGGGGCATTAACATCGGCCTTGTGATCTAAAAGTAGCTGCACCACCTTCTCATGCCCTCCCCTCGCCGCCGCCTGCAAAGCTGTACTTCCAGAATCGCTCGCCGCCGGGGCATTGACATCGGCCTTGTGATCTAAAAGTAGCTGCACCACCTTCTCATGCCCTCCCCTCGCCGCCGCCTGCAAAGCTGTACTTCCAGAATCGCTCGCCGCCGGGGCATTGACATCGGCCTTATGATCTAAAAGTATCTGCACCACTTTGTCATGCCCTCCCCCTGCCGCCGCTTGCAAAGCTGTACTTCCAGAGTTTCTCGCCGCTGGGGTGTTGACATCAGCCTTATAATCTAAAAGTAACTGCACCACTCCCTCATGCCCTTTCCTTGCTGTAGCCTGCAAAGCTGTTTCGCCAGAACTGCCCGTCGGTGCATTGATATCAGCCTTATGATCTAAAAGTAACTGCACTACATTCTTATGCCCTCCCGCTGCTGCCGCCTGTAAAGCTGTCCAGCAAGAACCATCCGTCGGTGCATTAGCATCAGCCCCACCATCTAAAAGTATCTTCACCACCTTCTCATGCCCTTTTTCCGCCGCCATGTGTAAAGCTGTCCTTCCAAAATCGTCTACCACCGGGGCGTTGACATCGGCCTTATGATCTAAAAGTAACTGAACCACCTCCTCATGTCCTCCCTCCGCCGCTGCCTGCAAAGCAGTCCTACTAGTATAAATCACCCCCGCTGGTGCATTGACATCGGCCTTGTAATCTAAGAGTAACTGCACCACTTTTTCATGCCCTTTTTCCGCTGCCGCCTGCAAAGCTGTCCTACCACCAGAGCCTGCCCCCACCGGTTCATTGACATCAGCTTTATAATCTAAAAGTAACTGCACCACCTCTTCATACCCTTCCCCAGCTGCGGCCTGCAAAGCCGACCTGCCATTATGGTCTACCTCCGGAGCATTGACATTGGCTTTATATTCTAAAAGTAACTGCACCACACTCTTATGCCCTCCCTCTGCCGCCTCCTGCAAAGCAGTTCTACCATAGATCGCCACTTTATTGACATCGGCCTTGTGATCTAAAAGTAATTTTACCACCTTCTCATGCCCTTCCCCCGCTGCTGCCTGCAAAGCCGCCCTACCACCATACTCCGCTAGTTCATTGACATCGGCCTTGTGATCTAAAAGTAACTGCACCACCTTCTCATATCCTCCTTCCGCCGCCACCTGCAAAGCTGACCTGGCACCATATCCCGCCATCGGTGCATTAACATTGGCCTTGTGATCCAAAAGTAACTGAACCACCTTCTCATGCCCACCTTCTGCTGCTGCCTGCAAAGCCGTCCTGCCATTATTGCCCGCCGGCGCATTGACATCGGCCTTATAATCTAAAAGTAATTGCACCACCTTCTCATGCCCTCCCTCCGCTGCTTGCTGCAAAGCCTCTCCATCACCACAGTCCGCCCCCACTGGTTCATTGACATCGCCCTTGTGATCTAAAAGTAACTGCACCACCTTCTCATGTCCTTGCCCTGCTGCGATCTGCAGAGCCGTTCTGCTATTATGGCCCACCGCCGGAGCATTGACATCGGCTTTGTGACCTAAAAGTAACTGTACCACCTTCTCATGCCCTCCCTTCACCGCCGCCTGTAAAGCAGTCATACCACCATTACCCACTCCTACTGGTGCATTGACATCGGCCTTGTGATCTAAAAGTAGTTGTACTACTTTCTCATGCCCTCCCCATGCCGCCGCCTGCAAAGCTGTCATACCATCATCCCTCGCCCCCAGTGAATTAACATCGGCTTTATGATTCAAAAGTAACTGCACCACCTTCTCATGCCCACCCTCTGCTGCTGCCTGCAAAGCCGTTCTACCATCATATCTCGCCGCCAGTGCATTAACATCAGCCTTATGATCTAAAAGTATTTGTACCACCTTCTCATGACCACCTTCCGCTGCCCCCTGCACAGCCGTCCTGCCATGCCATATCGCCGCTCGTGCGTTGACATTTGCCTTATGATCTAAAAGTAACTGCACTACCCCCTCATGCCCCCCTTCCGACGCCACCTGCAAAGCCGTCCTGCCAAAACTACCCGCCGCTGGTGTATTGACATCGGCCTTGTGATGTAAAAGTAATTGTACTACTTTCTCATGCCCTCCCCTTGCCGCCGCCTGCAAGGCCGTCAGGCCATAATCGCTCGCCGCCGGAGCACTGACATTGGCCTTATGATCCAGAAGTAACTGGACCACTTTCTCATGCCCTCCCTCCGCTGCTGCTTGCAAAGCTGTCCTACCAGCATATTCCGCCGCTAGTGTATTAACATCGGCCTTATAATCTAAAAGTAATTGTACCACCTTCTCATGCCCTCCCGCTGCTGCCCTCTGCAAAGCCGTACTGCCAGAACTGCCGCTCGGTGTGTTGACATCGGCCTTATGATCTAAAAGTAATTTTACCACCTTCTCATGCCCCCCTTCCGCCGCAGCCTGCAAAGCAGTCAGGCCTTTATAGCTTGCCCCCGGTGCATTGACATCGGCATTGTGATCTAAAAGTAACTGCACCATCTTCTCATACCCTCCCTCCGCTGCTGCCTGCAACGCTGTCCTGCTAGAATCGCTCGCCGGGGCGTTGACATTGGCCTTATAGTCTAAAAGTATCTGCACCACCTCCTCATGCCCTCCTTTTGCTGCTGCCTGCAGTGCTGTCCTGCCAGAATCACCCACCGGAGTGTTGACATTGGCCTTATGGTGTAAAAGTAACTGCACCAGCTTCTCATGCCCTCCCCATGCCGCCGCCTGCAAAGCCGTCCTGCCATGATGGCCCGCTGGTGTATTGACATTGGCCTTATGATCTAAGAGTAGCTGCACCACCCCCTGATGCCCTCCTTCCGCCGCCGCCTGCAAAGCCGTTCTGCCAAAACTGCCCGCCGCTGGTGCATTAACATCGGCCTTATAATCCAATAGTAACTGGACCACCTCCTCATACCCTCCCTCCGCTGCCGCCTGCAAAGCTGTCTTGCCACCACATCTCGCCGCTGGTGCATTAACATCTGCCTTGAGATCTAATAGTAAGTGCACCATCTTCTCATACCCTCCTCGTGCCGCCGCCTGTAAAGCCGTTCTGCCATTACGGCCCACCGCCGGAGCATTAACATCGGCCTTGTGATGTAAAAGTAGCTGTACCACTTTCTCATGCCCTCCCTCCGCTGCCGCCTGCAAAGCTGTCCTCCCCATTTCCCCTACCGCAGGCGCATTCACCTCAGACCCAGATTCTATCAATAACTTGACGATATCTAGATACCCCCCGTCCCCCGCAGCTTGTAGGGCCGTTCTGCTAGGCCCTTGACTATCAGACTCCTCTCCAGCACTTCCATCAGCTTCCAGCACCTTTATTTTTAATTTATTATGTCGATCGATTTTTGTAACCTCTGCTCGGCCGTTAAGAAATTTTCCGACCGGCGGGTGGTGACGTCCCCCAATATTTGCCCCTTTCTTTAAACACCGTTCCACAACAGCATACTCACCTCTTCCCGCAGCCCACACAAGCCCATTATTGAGCTCCACCTGCGTTTCAGTCAGCTTGGTGCCGTCCTCTAGATAAGAGGATATAGTATCAGCCATGGAAACAAAAGGTAACGGATAATCTATTTTTGCCGAGTTTTTGGTCGTTCGTGGTGCGGTAGCCTAGTAACAACGATGAGTGTCTTGTCCCTGAGAAACCAGAAAATCTCATAACTCACAGATTGTTACTTTTTATCTAGTTAATCTGGAACCTTTGTAGGTAAAGGCAGAAAAAGAAGTAGGATATCAACCGGAGGCTTCCTAGCTGGCGCGATAGCAAACCTCTAGAAAAAGCCGATGATGTTGGCGCTTTCTTATAGTATTTGTACGCTGTGGATGCAAAAAGCTTCTATTGAATAAAGCAGTCAGTTACCTGGCTTAAGAGATATTATTTAGTCTACCGTAGTTATTTACCTGTCCTATGTCTCGGAACTAGAATTATTTGCTCGTCGTAATCGAGGTGGTTCTAGGCTATAAAAATATAGGTTATCTTGCACGCCAAAGCGGCTTATCTACCGCCGTGAGAGTGGCTTAGCTACCGCCGTGGGCTTAGAGAAAAAGTGGTTGTAGCAGTTTGTAAAATGGGGAAGCTCCTTAGTGAACACTATCTTCGAAGTGGGCTACGAAGGGTTTTTATACGGCATCACAGTTTACCACACAAGAACGCGGGTAAAACAGTAGGTAGATCTAGCTTGGCACAACCTGGTTTACCAGTTTCAAATTTTGAATTTTAATTGGCTTATCCCCTACACATTATCGCACAAGCGGTAGTTGTAAATACGAAATGTGTTACCACTCACAAAACTCCCCGCTAGAAAGTAGCGAACTATACAAAAGACTGTTTACGCAGTAATAAGTATAGAAGTTTATATATATAAATTGAACACCTTACATGATGATTTTCTATCTATATACAGGCGTTCATTAATAGGCTGGAAAAGCTGTAACCCTGGTGACACTAAAGTGCGGCTCCTCTTTATCCCTTGCCACAACCCCCGGTTTTGCAGCTTTGCCACCACCTATTGAATTTAGAGATTATAGTGTAGAGAATGTAGTCCCGAGAGGTTGGGTGTGACAGTTCAAGGGATAGCACTGAGATTCTAGAGGTATTCTCAACCGTAGAAATTATGATGTACCATGCATGGTAGTGATGTAAGGCTTTATGCAGTCGCCAAGTTGCACCCTAATGGGGGAGTCCATCCCCCGGAAGCCTTCCAGAGTACCCATATCGCCGGATTCAAGTTAAATAAGTTAAATAGGCGTAATATCTCTATTGGTATGTTTACCAGCTTCCATATAGTCCTTCGCTCAGCCCTGACACGGGTACCTTAACCCCCAGCTACTAGCTGAGCGAACACGTTTGAGTGACTATTTTTGGTGTGGTTTTCAAAATAGCGATCTATGCCCACGTACTTTACATATGTGGGGTAGAAGTGTTGGCGCCTGACTACAGTTATCCTAGAGAAATAGACTGGAGGGGTGTGTTCTCGTAGAAACACATTGTATATTGTCACCGACTAAAAGTACGTAACCACAGCAGGAATAAACATCGAGGAGGATAAAGCATAGCTGAAAAACGGACATCCGAAAACAATAACGTAGTACGAAAGAAGCACCTAGGCAAACGCTCGGAGATCCTGGCTCTCTTAATAGCTAGAATAATTCTCATTGTAAAATTCTTGAACTACATGTAGTTGAAACTTCCTAGCTTTCAAACATCTGCCTAGGTTCTTCACTCGGAAATCTGCTGTATGTACCGCCAAAGAAAGAAAAAAAACAGCCAACACATCACTAGGTATCCAGCTTGGAGTCCTAACTTCTGGTTGGGCTCGCTTATCATTCAAGGCAACACAAACCAAAACCCCCTTAAGTAATCACAATATCCCACATAACCTGCTTTGACCAATAGGAACCCTCAAGAACACAGGCCATTGTGCGGTCGAGCCGGTAAGAATTCTTGGCGCATGAACTACTCATGCTACCTATAGCCTCTGGTAAAAAAGATCAAGAAATAAGGGTCGGTGAGCAGGAGTCCTCTAACCAGTAAAATTCTAGAATCTTTTCCATAAGATCAAATGGCCTAAATCTGAATCCCGCGATTTTACTAGAGGCTGTACCTAGAGCTGCGACGGAGGGCCCTCCGGGCTTACCTAATTCTTTTGCTAGGCGTAGGTATTCTAGTTCCCTACACGAGGCATGAAGCTAATAAGGAAGTAAGTATTTGTAAGTTGTTCCTAGACAGCATTCATAAACTACTATTCTAATATGATATATAGTATTGATAAGGGATAAAAAATTTTGGCCTCCGTGGCTCAGCGCATATTATCCTGTTCACGTGCTGGAACTTAAATATTACGTTATGACCCACGCCACTCAGGATTATATTGAATTTTATGAATAAAAAGTATGTTTTATTGTTACCCCAGAAAAAGTGCACGCTATTTTTTACTAGTACATATGTATGTATACGCGTCCAACGGCTTTGCTGTGACACGCCTTTTTTCTTCAACGGCTCTAGAGGCACCATACGGTAATCTCAAAGCGTGTATGGAGCGCCTTTGCTCTATAGAACCTAGGTAACTCTCAAACCGTTATGAGTACCTGTTCGTAGGTTTTGGTATTTGGCCCTGCAAGGTAACATCTTAGGCGGCTAAGAGCTGGCGCTTGGAGAATCCCCACAAATTTTGAAGCATAGCTCCGGCTAGCAATGTTGTTTTTCCTGAGAATCTTCAAGAGGCTAAGTTAGCCAAACATCAAAAAGCACTCGGCTCCAGGTGCCCCGAATACATGTACCTATAGTATGTATGCACTTCTGAACAATATGGATTCGTAAATCTGTGTCTATATTTAGCTGGGTCTGATAAGGCTTATTTTTCTTTTTACTCTCACTCAACCGTTGGGTAAAGGGGGGGAAATGTTGATCAGCCATCTCAAGCTACCTAATCGGATGCACCAACTAGCGATGGCAAGCTGAACAACAACAGCCGCCCCGTTCCGTCTGCATCATCACCACATCACCACCCCTCCCGCATCGAGCCCCAAGTTACGACAAGGTAATCGTGGCATTAAAGAACATCTGATGCCAACGGTTTTTGGTTCGGATTAATCAGGTTGTGAATCCGCGGCTTCATTCATACTGTCCAGAGTTCGTTTTCCGAGCCTTCCACAGGTGCAACACTACCTTTACTCCAAGTTAGTTCTACAAACCCCCTTATAACCCCCTCTTCTAATTCTCGAACGTTTCAAAGATGACACAAAATAATCCCACGTGTATTATAATGTCCCTTATTTGCGGTGAATGACAGTGTGGGTACGTTCGGGTGACCTGTTGTCTCAAATTCGCACCAGTATCCATCATTACTCAGTAGATGCTAGCATCACTCCATAAACACATTGACAGCTGGCAACGAGGCGGCGGTTTTGGTTAATCACCCCTTGGGTGAAGAACCTGATATTAAACGGGGGTTCGCGGCGGTGGTGTGTAGAGCACACATGACAGACACAGCCAACTTCTATTCCCACTTTTCGACTCGGATCTCAGCAACTAATGCTCGGTATAGCGGGTCTTACACCTGATAAAGGCCCCGATAAGGGTGATCTTCTTCAGAGATACAAACTGACTGCAAAAGTTAGCCCGAGACGGGTGATTCATGGAAAGGATAGATTTCACCGTGAGAAGTGGGTACAAGGGGAGAGAATTGGTACTGGAGCATCCGGATCGGTCTTTCTTCAGAAAAACGAAGGAACTGCAAAGCTACGGGCTGTAAAGAGGTTGATTAAGGATAATTGGGGGAAATTGGGACGGAACATTGAGCGGGAGTTGGAGCATCTCATCTCTGTGGCCGATGTGAGAAACCTTTGCTGGCCCTCTTTGATCCTTCCTGTGCTGAAAACTGTGTTTTTTCTAGCGACCCGATCTCTTTGTCGAATTCCTCGGCTGGTACGAGAGCGATGAGTTTGTATTCTATGTGATGGAATACCTCGAGCACGGTGACCTCGGTCAGTACATTAAGAACAGTCAGCAACAGGCCTATAAGAATGCTAGAGAGATCAGCAAACAGCTCCTTGAAGGACTTGTTGTGCTGCATGAAAAAAGTATCTGCCATCGGGACCTGAAACCGCAGGTTGGTGTCCTTATCTTATCATTAGTTGATTTCCCCGCAGTGTACCGTTTGGCATAGAGGATGTTACTAAGCTATAGCAGAATGTTCTTGTCGCTTCTCTTTATCCAATTCGGATCAAACTTGCCGACTTTGGAATATCAAAATGCGAGGTGACTAGTGTTATGAGAACTACCAGAGTGGGAACTATGGGTTATATTGCCCCCGAAGTGCTCCGAATTTTGTCTCCACAGCCTGTGGTAAGACAACGCCAGTACAGCAATGCTGTGGACATGTGGGCCTTTGGCTGCATTGTGTACCTCTTATTAACTGGTGAAGAACCATTTACGTCGGGTGGGCATTTCGACATGAATGCTCTCATAGATTTCTGTGGAGGAAAAACTGAGCTCTTGAACAAAAATCTTGAAACTGTCAAGGAATCTTACGCTTCAAACTTTGTCACAAAGTTATTGACATACGACGGGAGCCAGAGGATATCAGCATTTGAGGCCCTGAATCACCCATGGATAACCAACACCAAACCTACATATACCAGGGCCAACACACGGATAACCTGGTCGACAATGCGTGACCGCCAATGTAGGTCGGCTATAGAACCCTATACTACTTTTGAAGATTCATCAATAGTTAACCCTCCTTCATGTAAGTTGGTTATTCCTATTATTGATATCTATAATTGGTAGCTAATCATCAATAGCTCGCCCACCACGACAACATCGCAGGTCACTTTCTCTTCGTGGTCTATTTTCTGGGATGGGTGCAGGTATAAATGGTGGTTTGATAAGCCACGGGGTACCCTCTCGTGGCCAGAAAGTACTGGAGAGCGATACACGATCACTAAGATCCAGTCTTTGGGTTAGGCGGTCTAAGGTGGCCAGTTCCCGTCAATCCCTCCCCCCTCAACAAGATAGCGCAGAAGCTTGGTGGAAGAGTGAGTAATGTTCGTATGTTCGGAGTTTTTCTGGGTGATAACGGTAGTGGGCATTGGCTCTTACTCGTTGACGAAGCTATGGTTTAGCGTTGGTTTTCCCTCCCCTTTTTTATATTACAGGTCATATACCCTTTTCCCTGTCGTGGGATATTTTGAATAGTCCCCACCTCGCAACCGGAGGTGAAAGTTTTTTGTGTTTGTTTTTTCTCTTACTCCTTAGATTTATTTGATTTATCGTTGGATATTGCAAGTGCTATCGCTCAGTTATATGCTAAGTGTAATAGGCTATATCGTGCCCTCCTGTTGGAAGTTATTTCGCATTTTTTATAGCACATGGTATCGATGGGGCCTCAATTGACTGCTGAGAAATTCTAGAAGGGACTTCCTTTAGGCAGGCTTTCTTTCTTCCTGACTCCTTTTGGCCTGATTGCTGGAATAATTTTTTCATTTGTCGCAGGGCTCTGTAGCAGTAGTTTATATGCTAGGTGCCTCTTTATCTATTCTTATTGAAATTAAATCTTTTTATCTTAACCTGCCTTGTTATCTCGTCGTGACCTAGTTGTTTGATGCATAATATAAGGTAAACCGGGAAAGCTGTGGAGTCGGTCCAAGGTGTTTAGCGCGTATTATGTGGGATATGTGGCGAATTCCACCAACGTCCAAAGATTGAAAGTTAGTTCGAGGCTTAGTTACCCAGTTGCCTACAGACATGCCCTGTAGAGGGTCCCCGAGACATCTTCTTGATTTCCTTTGGTGTTTTTTTATCAT
This sequence comes from Verpa bohemica, assembly GCA_033030345.1. Taxonomy (NCBI): domain Eukaryota; kingdom Fungi; phylum Ascomycota; class Pezizomycetes; order Pezizales; family Morchellaceae; genus Verpa; species Verpa bohemica. The sequence continues at coordinate 1,365,048 of JAUFSE010000016.1, read as the reverse complement.
TGTGCTCTCGTGGGAAATTTGCACTGTTAATGAAGGAAACTGACCATTCTGGAGCCGCCGTGACAAAAATAGTAATAGGTCTTGAGACCTGTTAAACCGCGTTCCAAAACCCCCATATATAGACATAGGCGGCTTGGCAGTATTGTAGAGGAGGTTGGCTACTCGAGGTAGGTAAAACCTGAGATCCGAGTATGGGTTAGGTTACAGACTTAAAAGCCCCCCAAAAGGGGGGGTTATCTTTATAGTCCTCAGATCTAGAGTTTCTATCTTGGGGGCTTCAAATCGGCCCACATGAGTAGGATCTAACACTGCCACGCAGTCCATCGCTGCTCATTTATTTATTATGACGCAACCTGATGGAGAGTGGGATGTACATACTGCAGACGCTTCCGGCGTAACCACGTGGGGCAGCGGTTCTCCTGCAGGGTCCTGGTAGGATTACTCTACATATAACGGGGTCCAGGGCTTTTAATTGGCCTTCTAGGCGCTCTGCATGATGACCGGTATTCAAAACGGCTTAAAACATGCTTAGGTCGGGTTTTTTTTCTCTATAACACACTTATTGGTGAACGGTAACTGCAGGATGAGAGAAGGCTATGGTACTTGGCAAGTCCATATTAGGTACTCCGTGGTGTTTTCCCTAGAGCGGTCTCTTGGCTTGGACACCCTATCGTTCTCTATAGAATTTTACCTCAGAAAGCCTAAAGAATGGGTCCGGTTGTGGGTTCACGAGGTTGGACTACATACATAAGCGTTGGGTGCTGAGGTGTGCTTCTTGGCAGGTGATTAGTTACCTACTTGACTGCGCAGTGCGCCAGTTTAGATAAGCACGCGAACCCACGCTCTAACCGTCTCTGTGCCTTTGACATGGATGTTGTATTTTTATATTACTATTCTTTCTTAATATTTCTTGTTTCGGATTGGGACTAGTATTATACTTGCCTGATATTTGTCTAATGATCGACGTACTTCTATGAGTTTAAGAATAGAGTGAATTCGTGCCTCCAACTATAAGGCGGGCCCCTGGACCGTCGATTGATTTAGTTACTTTTATAGCCCTAGGATCGGACTTTATAACAGTGTGCTGGAGAAAAAAAATGCACTCTTGGTTTTATCGGAAGCGGTAACGTATCTACTACACTTCTGCTTCCACGCTAGGTTAGGTGAGTCCCTGCGCAGAGATGGCTTTAATATTCCTGTATGGGGGGTTTTTATAAGTATATTGGATTTAAAATATCTACTTAGTTGTTCTGGCTATAGTCACCGTTGAAATCTAACATGATCAAAGGATTTACTCTGCTCATGATAAAGTAGCTACGTATCATATATATAGAATGTCGCTAGCGCTTTGGAAATACTATATATAAATTCTGGCTATTAGGATCTAACATAGTTTAATAGAACTAATAATCGGAAAGAAATCTTATTAAAGATTTCCAACTCCACTTTTAGCGGCCTTCAACCTGGTCTCTAATGTGCTCCATATTCTTTTACTCAATCTGTATACAAACATCTAGTGTTCTCACGGACTGAGTGGATAATAAGTTATATGTGTACTATGCTCTCCCTGCTTACAAACCCGTGTGCAACCGAATGGCAGTAGTAGTTGCATTAAAGTGTTGGGATGGAGGTTTTTTTTAACTTATTGAGTATACTGAAAGGTATTGGAAACCAAGAAGTAGGACATAGAATATCGCCTCTGAGACAATTTTGCAAACTCTTAACCGAAGGCACCCGGAGTGGGGACTTGAAAGGTTGAAAACCTGAAGGTTTCTAGAATGTTCAACCGAGAATGGAGGGCCTAAGAGTTACCCCCCGCACAAACCGAAGGTAAAGAAGGCCACCGAGCACGAAAATGCGCCCGACTTACCTAAAGGGCAAATATCCAGCATTTTAAGGAAATACCGTCGGCGCGGCGGGATATCCTTATAGAGTATCTACTCTTACAGTGAATGCCAAGAATTCGCCCAGAAAGAAAACATTTGAGAATACTCAGTATTCCTGCGGGGTAGTACCCTTGTTTCCTCATATAAATATATATCTTTATAGGGCATCTACCCTTATCATCCGAATCCTTATGGGTTAAGTATAGAGTATTTTTTTGAGATTCGCGTGGCATCGGGTATGCTATGGATGGCTTTATCTTGAAAAGGGAATATTAGCAGGAACTGGTTCAAGAGGTTAGTGTCTTCGGTAGAGTTTATGGGGCTCTGTGGACTGACTGGGGTGTTCTTGAATTTATGAGGATCTCCATAGAGCCGCACAGCTTGGAGTAAAACCGAGTGATGGAATGTGACGCTAGAAATTGGTATTATTACTTCAATCTCCAACCACAGTCATCACCTACTACAGTCATCATCACCACCACACGAAAGCAAAGAAAATCATCCCTCTTTTGGTTACTTATCCAGCTTAAATATTCGTGTTAGTGCAACATGTCTGAACAAGCTCCAGTCAGTACAAAAAAGATAAATTATAGAGAAATGACAGAATCATATGAAGCTAGAGAAACTAGGAAGAGGATGAATGAAAGACGCCAGTGCAAAAATGGGTGAGTGATGGCTTAAACAGTTCATAGTTTGATACTAACACCCTTCATATAGATATAAAGCCTGTATGTGGAGTGCTTACGGATGCCTTGAATCGATAGAGGTGCCCCGAGCCGCTGATAATACTATGCCTAATCATGAAGAATCCTGTGCCTACAAATCCGAGCAGGTGATTCTCACCATATGGGACGAGGTCAAAAGATTCCAGGGGGAAAATGGTGTTGTACCGAACCTTTGGGAGACTCTAGTAGGTGTTACACACAAGTTTGGGCCTGTATATACCTGGGAGGCCGAGCAGCCAGTAACAACTCAGGAACCACTCGCGTTTGAAGCGGGAGTTTTTTGGGGACGGGGTCCACCCCCAGAAAGTAACCTTTATGAAGTTTTACTTAGATACGGACATAATGTAAGTTTTAACGGAGATATATTCTTCTAGTCTAATTATTACTCTAGTCTCAGAGACATCCTAAGAACTCAAACATCGTTACTATCTCACGACAGATTATATATAACGATCATAACCCATATGGTGTACAGATGGTGAAGAATATACAGTCCAAACCTATCTCCGAGGAGTACCCTATAGTTCTCCCACCATCCCTCGATTGCTTGTACACAGCTCGGAACGGATATTCAGCTCTGGATGTGACTCCTACATTCTCGTTTGAAGACTTGTGCGTGGGTATGTTTCCCCCCTCTCTTGAATTCTCAACTGTGTTTAGTGTTAACGACGAGTAGATAGAGGCTTAACCACAGTATCTATTCATTACGGGAATATCCGAAAATTATGGCTGCTTTGGCCACCAACCGAGGAAAACGAGGCTTTATTCTACCCATATATCTCTGACCCAATGGCTCCTACACCGGAAAAGCCAGTATCAATTTTTGAGCGTATTGGACCCCTGTTAACTGGGGGATTAATGATCATTGGCTGTTTAAATAAAGGGCTTCTTATACCTCCTGGTTGGCTTCATGTGGCTTTTACAATGAGGGGTGGTTATCTCCCAAGATACATCTTCTCCAGTATGGAGAATGTCGAAAGCCTCCTCCGTTGCTTTATGTATGAGCTATGTTATAATAAGAACCAGGATAATATCGAATATACGCTACGGTTTATTCAGGACTCTATCTTCGTGGTCATGAGAAGCACACAAGCCTCTAGAGTCAAAGAAGGGATTCACAGCTGGGTTAAGCTTATGAATATGGCAGGGAAGGCAGCAATGCAGAGACACATCGGGTGGTCACCAGAAATAATAGAAAGCACCAATGATATCCTGGAGAAGCTGTTCTCGGACGATATGATTCAGCTCCCAGAAGAGTGTAGCTGCGGGGAAGCAAGAAATGTTGCTGAATCTTTCCACTGGCACTTTCTGAGACATAGACTAGGATAGTCTCGTTTTAGATTCAGTGTATAAAATAATTATTATATTTGGCAGTGACCATTTTGAGGGTTTTTATTAACTGATAGAGTGTTAGGGGTACTCAGAACAGTATGATAAGAGGATGATTTTTGGTGGATGCTGCTATAGTTATGTTTTTAAATTTCTGCTGTTCACAATTAAAATTGTACTCGATTAACACTGTTTCATAGTTAATAATATACTTTATACCCCTATATCGATGATATAGTTATATTTCGCAAAGCTTTGTAAGCCATTGCTCATTGTCCGAAGGCCGGTGATTTCTGGTTATCTAATACCACTCTGAAAAAGTCATTAATATCTCCTTATAAGGGAGATAAAGGTTACCTATTAGGAACCTCTATAGAGAACCAAAGTGATTTAAGTATATGGAACAATCTAGTGATATTTAAGTAGAGGGTATGCTTAGTTCATGACACAGTGAGCAGATGAGAACTCATGATGCATGATCCAGAGTATTATTCTGATTCTGATTTCTAGTTCCTATGACGCGTAAGTGTTTCCCATATTTTCCCTCCAACTTCATCATTTGAGTTTCTTGGAATAATTAGGAACTAGTATCTAAGCGGGGGTTGAATGATAGCTTGTTTGTAAGTGTTAATGGGATGTGCACGAGAAAATAAAGTTTTAGCCATGGTCTGATGTAATCTCTGGGAGAATAGGATTAATTTTAGGGATTTGAGATCTGAGCCTGCTCTAGCTTCTTGCTACTATAGTTAGGCACCTTATTCAAACAGTAGGCCTTAGAACGCGTTTCTTGCTTTGAACCCTTGATCTGCTCAAATAAAGAATAATAATTGATTCTAGGGTGGATATACGATGTCAGACCTAAACCTGCGATGCCTCAGATATAAAGTATCTATATAAATTCTTCCTTTTCTCCGTATGTCAATTATCGGGTTGACCCGGTCATTGGCGCCACACTTTTAGTGTGCAATGGCTGTTGCCTACTTTTTACTATTCTTACCGCAGTACATTGCGAATTTCTCCACCAGAGCCTGTTCACTATCCGTTAACAAACAACATCACTAAAGGCCGAAAATCAAACGGGGTACTAACATCGAAATCACAGTTCTCCATGCTCCCAAATACTGGGTTCTTCCCACCACATTTCTCTGCAGTGACCCTAGGGCTTGAAATTCCAAATGCAATCCTGGCCAAAAACCTCGGATCATCTCTGCTCTTGGTGGCTTTCAAAATTGCCTTTACCTTGCTCTCATCGATGACCACTTTTAACATCTTTTTTCCCTCGCCCATGTCCACCTTTTTGCCCGTAGTGCAGAACTGGCATTTCCCGCATTTGCCTTCTGAAACTTCATCCCCGAAGTGTGATGCGAGGCCAACAGCAAAGCAGTTTTCGGTAGTGACGAGTTCGATAACTTGCTTACTCTTCCTCAGATCCTCGAGTTCTCTCGATTCCATCTGCTCGTATGCCATATCAATTACCCTCTGTATAGCTGCTTTCTCTTTTGGGAATGGTTTTATCATCCGGTAGCGGTTGATTACTCCTGAAGGGGTGAGTTCGATGTATCCTCTATCGCTCCAATCTTGAAGTTTCCGGACTACATCCTCACGTGGGACCTTAATTAGTGTACTAACGCGATCAACATCAACAGACTTTTTATAGGCTGTGCCAGTAGATGCAACTTTCAAGGCCTTTGTAATCGGTGACGTATCCGATTTGGTCCCGGTTTCAAAGTAAGATGATGGTTTGTAGGTGTAATTGGAGTACTTTGGTGTAATTGCTCTGAGGAGCTCGAAGCGGAGTTCGAGCTGGGAATAGAGGAGGTTGAGAGTGTTCATCTTTTTTTGGTTAGTCTCTAAGCGTTATATCATAAACTCTACTACTGACCTTGATGTCCCAAAATTTACTCTGGTGATGAAGATTCGACTCTACAACGTCCTCACCCTTCGCTCTATGATTAACCGTGAAGAGCTCTTTTAAAAAGCCAGAAACACTCGTTTTACTCGGGAGATCGGTGCGACAAAATATTTCTCGCTGCTGCCAGTCTTCTGAACAGAGGTATAACATGCATTTACTAGGTAGTTCATCACGACCAGCGCGACCAATTTCTTGACTGTATCCTTCTAAGCTACGTGGGAAGTCGTAGTGGACGATATTTCTGATATCAGCTTTATCGATCCCCATACCAAAAGCGATTGTAGCAACAATCTAAAATTGACTGTTAGAAAAGGGTTTCAATATTAGGGGTGAATACATAGTACCGTGATATTTTCCTCGGTCATAAACTTATCTTGAACTTCCATTCTTTTCTCTGGTTTCATACCTGCATGATATGGTAGTGCGCTGGATCCGTCTTTTACTAGTTCTTTCGAGACATCGTCCGTTTGCTAGACGTACCATTAGTGGGGTTAAGCTAAGGGGGGTATATCATCATCTAGGAACTAAACCTGTTGCGTAGTGACATAGATGATCGTTGGGCCTGGGTTATCCTTCAAAAATAATTTAAGCTTAGGCATCTTGTCTTTGATTGTAGGAAATGATTCTGCGAGGAGTTCAAGACTGTAAAATCTATAAGTAGCTGTTCTAAAACATAAGCTAGTTGGGGGGTTTAGCCTTACTTTTGCCTATATGTTGTTGTTCTAAAGAGTCCATCTTCAGGAATATCGAAGCCGGCACAGATATCTGCAGCAACACGAGGTGTAGCCTATGTGGTATCTCCTATTAGCGATTAAAACAATGGTGGAAACACATATTTTGAGAAGGGTCGAACTAACGGTAGCAGTTAGGCATAGGACTCGTTCAGCGCAGATTTCCTTAACAAAGCGTGCGACTATAATATGAATTAGCCAGGGGGCCCGGTTGATGTATGTCCCGGATGTAGCGAGCCTTTTAGATAGTCGGGCCGGAAGGCTTGTCCCCATTCTGATATACAATGCGCTTCATCAATGGCAATCAAGCGAATACGAAGATGCTTGATCTTTTCCACAAACCCTTCGTTGTTCAGCCTTTCTGGGGCACAGTAGCTACGGAAGAGACTATTAGTAGAGTCATGATAAAGGTCTAGGAACAAACTTACAGAAGCTTTAATTCACCTTTCCGAAGTAGATCATAAGTGTGGAGCACGCTTTCCCGTGTCTGGGAAGAGTCGATGGCAGCCGCCTTAACACCCCTTGCGCGTAGAGCATCGACTTGATCCTAGCAATAAGAATGGTTTTAAGATTTGAGTTATATTTTAATGAATAAAAGAAGGGGTAAAGCTAAAGGGCCGGTTGTATCAGAAGGAATTGAATCCAGTAAACCGCATGTATTGTAAACCGCCCATTAAAGTAACCAAAGAAATTATAGGAACAAACCTTCATTAATGCAATCAAAGGACTAATAACAACAGTCAACCCGCTTTCTGCTTCTTGCCCCATCTCCTTTTCGTACTCATCGAATGCGAGAGCTGGGACTTGATAGACCAAGCTTTTCCCTCCACCGGTCGGAAACACAACAACAGCACTACCACCATGAATTAACCTTGATATAGCTTCCTCCTGTTTTAGGCGGAAAGCAGGGTATCCCCAGGTCTTCTTTAGGACTTTCCTCGCAAGGTCAGATGTAGTGGGGTACTGGTGGATGGAAGTTTTGAGTTTCTTTGTGGTGGGATAAGCTGGTACGGGCTCACTAGGACGTTTTCGGTTGGCGATGGGACTAGACTCAGCAGCTAACACAAGTTCTGTCATGTCTACTTCATCACCTGAAGAGAAGCCAAAGCCTTCGTTATCTATGTTTGTCATTTTGAGAGCTTAGGTTTGGTAACTGGTGTGAGATGGAGGTGGAGTGGACTGGGAGTGAATAGTAAGTTATGCGTAAAGGGGCTAGATAGTTGTTATTGGCCCTAGTATGGATTTGTGTGTACCCAGCATAATAGAATAGAATGTGAGAAGGAGGCACCTGATGACGCGTTGTGGGGACCTCTCGGGTAATGGGGCTCAAAAATGTACCAGGTGTAACCAGTGTGCTTGGGCCGTTTGATCTGGCGTCGTACTCCTAGTCAGGAAACTTTCAAATCAGTCTAGGCCTGGGGGTTTTTAAATATGAAAAGCAGGGAAATGTTGATATCTCATCAAGCAAGTGCTCTGAGAGACTTATAGGTGAAAAAGGAGTGTTGAAAGGGTACCAAGTAGATGCCAAGTGGGGACTAGAGACTAGAAAATATACTTTTAACCAATAGGAGTGGTACGTTTAGGTAACGTAACTTCGATCTGGAAATATGAATAGAGTATGTGTATGTGTTCATGCCGTTCGATTGAAAACGCCTTTCTATTTTTCAGCCCAAACGTTCCTAGCAAGTCTTAGCCTGAGGGTTATTACATGCGAAAAGCAACAAATAGTGCTGGAGGTATGCCGAGAGAAGGCTAAGAGGATGCCAAGAGCACTTTTTACCAATAAAAGTCGTAAATCTAATATTCTTGCCTTTCTAGGCAATTTCAATCGAGTGACCCCTTACTCCGGTAGAAAATACTGCCCCGCCCAAAGTGGCGATGCGATCGCTTAGTTAACATGAAAGTGCCAATGGGAAGGGTTCCTCGAACAAAGTCTTTGTGATTTTTGGCCAGTCAGGACTTCTTGTTTGCTTGTGGTGATATTTCTGGCCAACAAGAATGTTAGGATTCTCTTTGACCCCCACACGACGATCAGCTTCACCGGGGTGAGGGATAAAAGTTTAGATTAGATTAGATGTACTTTGTTGGCGGCTGCCTATTTTCAGTTATACACTTAGAGCCTCCTCTTTCTTTCCTCATTCATCCTAACAATATCCAGCAGTTTGTGAGAGTCCTACTGAGTTAGAATTACATAGTTCGTATAATCCACTTAGTAAGTCCTTCGGGCCTCTGACGCATTATGGTGCATTTGACTGACTACTTTGAGCTATCACATAGTACCTTTTGCCAATCTATGGAGCCTGTTGGGCTAGGGCTTGGTGTGGCGGGTCTCATGGGCCTGTTCAGCACATGCGTACAACTTCTAGAGCAGTTGGATTCAGTTAGAAATCTTGGAATCGATTATCAGGTCACCATCATTAAACACGAAAATAACAAGTTTCTTCTCAAGCGCTGGGGAAAAAGTGTTGGATTGGCCACCGGAGCTCTCGAAGTATCTCATCATCCCAAGCTCGATGATGATGATACTCGTGTAGAGGTTTACAAAACTTTGGCGGGGATTCAAACACTATTTACAGATGTGGGAAAGTTGGAGGAAAAATATGGGCTAATCCCTACTACCTATTCGACTACTTCTGGAGCTACTGTAGAAAGCAGTGTTGGTCTACTGCTCCAAACCGCAAAGAAAGCCCAGAACCAGTCATCGCTTCGCCGGAAGGTGGTATGGGCTATCACGGACAAGAAGAAGTTCGAAGGGCTTGTAGGCAATGTTGGTACCTTGATTTCCGGATTATTCTCGATCATACCACTGCCAGATGACCAGCTAGAGGAGCTGAGGGCCTCTTTGAGTGGTAGCGTCACAAACCCGTCGTGTTTTATTACTGCTTACAACTTATAGGTGAAACAAAGGCACTGGCATCGAAAGTGACGAATTTGATGGACAAGTTAGACCAGCGTTCTGATGGTATATACACTTATAATTGAGACCTATAGTTGAGACTACTCCAGACGCTAATTCTAATAGACGCAAAACGTGAGGAGCTGCTCAACTGGCTAAAAGCTACTCATACAGAGAATGTATACTTCCAGGCTATCAACATGCGGCACCCAGGCACGTGTGAATGGGTCCTCCAATTGGATCAGTTTCGGGGTTGGAAACTGAAAGAGCCAAACACTGGCACGCCTGCTGATACAAAGGTCCTTTGGATCCATGGGGGGCCTGGGGTAGGTAAAACATACCTATCTGCAACTGTAGTCGAACACCTAGAACAGGTTTCCTCTTACCCTATCGCATACCATTTCTGCGCCCATGACGATGATTCTAAAAGAACGACAACATCAATCCTTCGTTCCTGGATATGGCAACTTGCTTCTTCCAATACTATCGCGTTAAACGTACTTAAAAGTAGTCGAATACGACGGGTGAGCTCCGAACCTACAGAATCGGAGCTATGGGCCTCTTTAGAAACGATCCTAGCTAAACTAGGCCCATGTTATTTGCTAGTCGATGGTTTTGATGAATGTACTGATAACAGCCCTCTTACTGAGACACGTGCCCAGTTCTTGTCACAGCTTCTAAGGTCAGCAGAATCGGGGTCGGCTCGACAAAAATCAGCGAGAATTCTTATAGTTAGCCGAGATGAGCCTGATATTCGGACAAGCCTTATAAGCACAACATCCCCAGGTGTTGTCCAGTATAAGATCACCCGGGAAGATATCGGAGAAGACCTAATGCTTTTTGCGCAGGGAACCGTTGATAAAATCCTGACTGGTACATCTACGCATACAGAACTTAGCAAGAAAATAGCAGTTGGACTTTTCATACTCAGCGGCGGTATTTTCTTGCTGATTAAACTCATGACACCCTACCTTCAACCCGGGAAGACCTCCGATGAACTTTGGGACTCAATTTCTAGAACACCACCTGGGTTGGAGAAACTATATGAAAGAGATCTGAATCGCATAAGACGGATGGTGGAGGAGGAAAAGCAACGTGCCGAAGATATCCTACGCTGGATGCTATTTTCCACTAGACCGCTATCAGTATCGGAGCTTGCTGTAGCCCTACAGGTCAAGGACGGCATCGGTTCACTATCACAGCTCGAGAAACGTATTCCTAATCCACTGACCGACGAGTTTATCGAGTATCGAATCTTAAGGCTATGCGGTGCATTCGTAGAAATCCGACCCGACCCATCAAAGAAAATTTCCGAGGCCACAGCGCATTTCCCCCACTTTTCAGTCAAGCAGTTCCTTCTACGTACGGTTGAGTTCAGAGACCATCAAAAGCACCACGGTCAGCTTGCAACAATTTGTTTGAACTTTCTCTCTTATCGAGATTTCGGGAAGCCTCCTACTATGGACAAAATTGTAGTAGTTGATCAATACACGCCCTATCCATTCTTTAGCTACGCTACTAGAACCTGGAGCAATCATGCTCGAGATTTCAGAAAGCCACCTCCTATGGACAAAAAGGAAGTAATTGAAGAATACATACCCTATCCATTCTTTGACTACGCTTCTAAAACCTGGATCTATCATGCTCGGGAATATGACGATTATTACGAGGACCTGCTTCCGGCATTGAAGCGGTTTGCTCTCAACCAGAATAAAGTCTATTACTCGGCTTGGCTGAACAATACTGGCCGCGAAGATATTGGGGCTCTCCTCAATATGTGTCGTGATGGTCTCTATTCTGCAACAAAATATCTTCTAGAAAACGGCAGTGACGCGAACACTAAAGGAAAAAATCACGGAACGGCTTTGCACTCAGCAGCACTCAGCGGAAATGGGAAGGTAGTTAAATTACTCCTAGAACATGGTGCGAAGATGCAATCTAAATCTACTATGTATACGGGGTGTTTATTAGGGATACGCCCAGCAATACCGAGCTGCCTTTACTCTTTGTGTAAGGCGCTGTTTTGCGAAACACCTCTACATATAGCAGCCTTCCATGGCCACATAGAGGTAGCAGAGCTACTACTAGATGCGGGTGCTAGAGTGAACTCAAAGAGTTTTGTGGGGACTCCTTTACACATGGCGGTATTAATGGGCCGTAAGATGGTGATTGAGTTGCTGTTAGATAGGGGGGCATCCCCAAGCGCTAGCAATTGGTTTACCGGACCTCCCGTAAACTACTCGGTATTTCTTGGTAGGCAAGAGATTCTAGAGCTGCTAGTAGACAAAGGTGCTAGTATAAATCATAGAATATTCAGGATTGGAACCATCCTACATATAGCAATAATTCGCGGAAACGAAGAGTTGGTTGAGTATCTGTTGAATAAGGGCGCTAATACTGAAATTTGGGGGCTCTATTTCCCTACTCCTTTACAAACAGCTATCAACAAAGGCAACCATAAGATAGTAGAGCTGTTACTAATTAAAGGTGCCAACCCGGATTCTTGGCGCTGGCCTGGTGGTACCATTTTAGGCAATCTCATCTCCAGACCAGACGCGAAAGAAACAATGGTTGAACTACTCCTAAAATACGGCGCTGATATCAGCTTTAAATTCCTGTACTATGGCAATGTTCGGGTTTTAGCGGAATTTTACAAAAACGAACGATTTCATGACCTTCTAGAGAAGGCAATCATGAAGGACCCTTCCACAGATCCTAGTCAACATCCTTATTCGCTTGAAAGGTGAGTCCAAAATGAATATTCCAACTGGAACCGTCTAATCCGTGGTTAAATATAGTTCCAAGACTTTCCAAAGGTCTCTACTGAAGTTTAGCTTGATATCTGACTTTCTTGGGCGATTGTCTTTCTTAGTATCAATATTCCCGGTCTTTTGCTTTATACATCTTTTTTTCGGTGGGACATTCTTATTTCAAGTTTCTTTATTGAGTTTATTATACAATATTTTATACATGTGGATATATTGTATGGTGGATTTCTATTGGAATTGGTTTTTATATTTTTACTACTTATTTTACATTATAGCAGTTGTTTTTAGATGCGTGTTATCGTTGGGTGTCATAGCAATCCGAAACCCCAGAGGTACCCTACGTCTGTTATTCGCTATACGTGAGAGATACCGAAATAGCCCAAAGTATGCTATACATCTCAATTCCATTCTAGGCGCAGCTTAAAAGTTTAATACTGATTTTGCACTTCTCATGGCTAGGTTATAATAGTTGCTTTGGTTGCTATATATGTACCCCTGGGGTTTCGGATCGCCATGACCGTCAACAATACTTTCTCCGGAGGTTGAGTAATTATACCTCCTAATTATATAAACTTGTTACTATAACTAGTGGAAATTGCTCTTAGAGATTCTGGATATTCGTATGGGTACATACATTGGCCTAGAAGGGGCATTATAGAAGGTCTATCTTGTGTTTACTTGTAAATACTATGTTATATTAAGCTAGACTGGTCCGATTAGGTCTTAAGATTGTACTTTGGCGCATTTTGGGCCTCATCACGAGTCTCATCACTCTTTAGGACATACCAAGGGTGGTTTTGAGACTAGTAAAATCTAGTGGATACATGGGATAGTTCCACATGCTCAGAGAACTCTGACGGCAATAAATATAGTACTAGTTTTTATAGACTACATATATATATTTCACCATTAAATAACATAAGTAGACACTAAAACTAAGGAATAACTAATTGTTGTGGAGAATCCGTGTTACCTCCCCCCGCTCCTCATGCTCATTTATCCACAAGCTATCCTCAAACATAATCTTCAGCCTCTCCACCTCACCAGCCAAATCCGTAAGTACATATAACCTCTTTAGGTGGTAATAAGTAACCTCGCACTCAACATGATCAATCCCCATGATCGCAATGAATCCGTCTGCCGCTTCTTCTAGGAGTTGTTTCGCCTCCAAATATCTTTCCTGGATGATGAAGGCCAAAGCAAGACTCCGAAGGCAAATCAACGTGAATGCATGATTTCTTCCAACAGTTTTCTCAAACCCCATGATCGACTTAACAAGGAGACCCTCGGCCTCTGAGAGGCGCTTGGTTTTGGCTTGTTCGTCAGTAGTTACGTGGTACTGCTTAACGCAGATCTGTGAAAGCATGAACATAGCCCAAAGTGTTTCGTTATCACCTTCCCCGAGTAGGTTTTTTCTTTCCTCAACCACAACCCTCCACAACTTCTCCGCCTCATCAAAGCGGCCCTGGTCGGTAAAGTCACGGGCGAGATCGAACATTGAACTTAGGGTTTCTGGGTGTTTTGGGCCTAGGATCTTGTTCCTCAAGTCGAAGGCACGCTGATTCCAGACTTCAGCTTCCGCTGACCTCCGGAGTGATTTATAAACATAACCGAGTGTGCTCATGGCTTTCATGACTGCTGGGTCGTTCTCGCCAAAGGCTTTCTTGGCCATCTCGACTGCCTGCTGCCCTAGGGTGATAGCATATATGAGGGTCTTATCCTCTCGCCCTCGGTGGATAAAGTATCCTGTAGTTCGTTCTAACATCATTGCGAGAGATTTACTATCATTCACGCCACATTCCATAGCGAGCCTTAGACTGGAGAGGATATGAGGAAGATATTCGTCATTTTTATCCCAGTTGGTGAACTTGGCGGTCCAGTGGTAGGGGATCTGGTCGTAAGCTGCCCAAACAAGGGACACTGCAACTGCGGCCCACTTTTGTCGGACAGACGGGGCGAGACGAAGCCGAGAGATTGCGTGAAACAGATCGTGCATCCAGACCTTCTTAGATTTTCCAACTCGTCGAATTAAAGAGACTGATCTGAGTTGGGATAGAGTTGTTTCTAGTTGTAACTTATTTGATAATACGCTTTTGAGCTCAGGGTCTTCAAGCCCTGCTGATCCTTCCATGAGAATCGAAAGTGGAATGCCTTCAGGGTCGAAGAAAGCAAATAAACAGACGAGTTTTCCAACGCGAGGGAACTTCCCCTCTAATGACGATAGCGCAACCTCGAAAGTTTTCATAACAGATTCGGAAGAGGATGTGTGCTCTTCATTCCAAGAAAGCACCTTAGAAACGAATTAGTATAAGAGGGAGTAGTGAATACTATTAGGTTAAGGGGGGACTTGCATGAGACTGGTTTTCCTTATACATTTCACAATAGTCCTCCAAGCTGCAGTCCATAATCCTTGCAAATGCGGCAGCTTGATCGATCGCGAGTGGGAGGTTCCCCATATCCTTCACGATTTTCTTCGCAAGGTCGCTATCATGCGCTTTATTTCCCCCGGTAGGACCAAAAGCACGCAAGAACAAATCACAACTTTCCTCCTGATTCATTTCCGTCAACTCAATAATACGAGCCGTTTCCCCACACAAATGCAGAGCCGCTGCTGACTTCCGAGTTGTAAAAAGTAGACTACCGTTCGAACCCTGAGGGATGAAGTCTAGAACTACTTTGTAGTCTTCTGCGTCAACGTTATCGATAATGAATAACCAATTACGGTTAGTGTCTTCGGTGAGCCATTTCTTGACGGCATGGACCTTGACATGCTGTTCTGATCTACTCTTCTCGGGCAAATCAAGCAATTCAGCAATCTCCTGGAATCCGTTGCTCAGCTTCTCATAAGTGGCACCAGAAACCCAGAAGATATTATCGAATTTATCTTTGTTGATGGTCGCAAAACGCAATGCCAACTGTGTTTTTCCGACACCGGGCATGCCATAGATGGCCGCTCTTTTCTGCGATAGTATTGGCGGGGACTTTGGTAATAGAAGTTGAGCTAAAGTAGTGCATTGATTTTCGCGGCCGGTAAAGAATGGACTGAGAAGACCTGGGAGACTGGATATGCCTTTGATATTCTGAGGTCCGGCGGGTAGTGGTGTAATAATGAGTTTGAGTCGCATATCTATTACATATTTTGTCAGCGCAACAAAAAGACGCTCCGGAAGAAATGACTTACCCTCACGAAAGCGCCTCTGCTCCTCCCGCTCCAGTAAAGCATCTGATATTCTCGTCATTTAGATGGTGCTTTCTTCAAAATCGTAATTGCACTGTACCTTTTCGAAACTGTTCCTGCTTTTCCAATTCGATCCTTTGGGCTGGGTATTTATCCTGATATGTTAGCAAGGATTCTGTAGTCGCCGCCCACCCGCGTAAAGCGAGTCCGCAGGGAAGCTGTAGATCAATGTTTCTTCCCCCACAAATTCCCTCAAACCAGGGTTATTTGCCAAGAGTGAAGCACAGCCGCTCACGGGTCATCAATCAACCTATCTAAACCGCAAAAAAAAAACACTGCCAGAAATGAGTAGATTAGGAAGCACAAGGCAGTTCTGACCTTTTTGAAAAGCATGACTATCTATTATGTGTGCAGCAATTGCCATCTTATCAACCTCGTCACTGTGAGCTTTCAGCCTTGCTGTCAACGCCCCGAATTCCTTGCTGAGTGGTTTCCATAGCGAACGTCCCAAGGTTGCTTCGCCACAAGTTAGATGCAGCATGATAAAGAACTTGGCCAGTTACATAGGATCCTTCATGGATGCACCTTCCAAATCCAATTGAAACACTTACTAAACACAGCAGACTCATAAAGTTTGATAGTCGAGATGCAGAATTCCATAATATCCTTATAAATCCTGCACAGAGGCTCCGCCATCAAGTACATTGAATCGGGGTGTTCGAATATTTTTGTGTACATCTCAAACCTTGGAAGACTTTCGCTAATGCCTTGCAGGACCTCATAGATGCGTTCGAACGTATCGAAGATGTCATTAGAAATCTACACACATTTTAGCGATATGCCTTTTTTTTTCCCGGAGAGTGAGGGGGGGGGGGGGAGTACTAATCAACTTACAATTATTAGAACCCTGAAACCTCCCCATAGAAGTGATGCAATACTTGAACCTTGGCACAGGACATCTAGCGCCTTTCCGAAACTATCCAGCCGCTGTAATCCGACCGCAAAACCCTCTAAAAAATACATATGCTTCCCTATATCGCTTTTTGCCTTTAATCGTGACTTTTCCACCGTTTCCAACATATCCTGTAAGCAAGGTGCCTTGACTAGTGGACCAAATGATCCAGCCGGTAGACGGTTTTGCGCAGCTTCGCGGAGTTCTGTTGCTTTGCGCTCGTAGGTGTCTTTTAGCATCTGTATTGTCCCCGAAGTGCCCTTCTGTGGCGGCTTGGGGCTTAGGAAATGTTAGCGCAAGTTTTTGGGGGGCGGTATTAGATGTTTTTTCTAACCTTCCTGGGGGAGTTGTAGAACCTGGAGTAGCTGATATGGGCTTCACTGGCGCAGTAGTTGTTCCAGCTAGTACAGACCTAGTTTGTGCTTGTGGTGTTCCAGCTGTATTCTTCACTTGTGGTGCCCCAACTATCGTAGCATTAACCGGACTATTATTCACCTGCAGTATCGCATCTGGTACGGTATTACCTAGGGTTTTGACTTGTGATGTTGCACTTTGAACTGGCGGAGTAGTCATTCGTATCGCTCCTCCTCCTCCTCCAACCAGAACCGGTACGGCGGTGACTCGGGGTGTCTTATTCGGTGCTACATCCTTTAGTGAAATAGCCCCTTCTCCTCTTCCATCTTCAACTTTGGTAGGCCAGCAGCATATTAGTAGTTTCCAACTATTGTTCCTACTCTTCACGAGCGCCGCTGACCCATTCCTCGGTTGCTGTGTGTGTAACATATTCTCCGCCCCCCCTTTTGTATAAAGTGAGTTCGTTCGCGGTAGTGGTAAGGTTATAAACACTTCGTGAATAACAGGACGGGCGAAAAGAAAGATGAAGAAAATAGGAGTACGTAGAGAGAGAAGGGGGCAAAACAAAGGTAAACCTGTATTTCTGTATGATCCCCTAAATTAAAAAAAAAAGAAGTTTCTTGTTCGTGTTACGGTGGCTGCCTCGGGTGATATAGTACAGCCAAGTTAAAATATATTGATTGTGCTTCTAGGACCCTTTTTTTTATTTAAAGAGCCGCGGCAAATAGGTATCTCTCTAGGCTGAAGAAATCAATGCTCTACTAATAAATATAGAAACTGATACCCCCTTTGGAGGGTATTTTGAGAGAGGGGGAAAGTCGTCTTGTGGATTAACGATTCGCCCCCACAGTACTGCTTGCGCTCACCGGGCCGCCAAGAGATGAACAAGAGTTCGAATAAAAATAAAAAAAAGAGTTTGATCACGTTTTAGACGCTGGAGCCACCAGAAACTGTTGGCTCAATTTATGGGTAGATCTGATGAAAGGGAGACAAGATCCTATTGGATGTGCTAACCGGGAAGAGTAATGCCGAAGCTTGATATTCTAACGATCCCTGTTATACCCAACCCGGGGGTTCCTCCTATCTCGCTTATCCCACCCACCCCCTCTCTTCCCCGCCATTACTCTACATATTGTGTGTATGCTCTCTAGGGATAAATAATTACTACATACTTTATAAAACAAAATTACTAAGGATATCAAAGGAAATCTAAGGATAAATATAAATAAATAAATAGATAAACGTCGTTATATTCACAGCACTCGGTAAATTGACCGAACCCTCCCCTCTCTAATATCGCGGTCTTAGGCACTCGTGGGAAGGGCGTGATAGGCGTTAAATACGCCAGATGGGTCGTACTTCTTCTTGGCTGCTGCTAAGGTAACAAGTTTGCTCTGTCCGTAAAGAGTAGCGAGTGACTCGTCGCCGTGCCCGTAGTTCATATATGTCTTTACAGTTGAGAACCCGGTATCGGCCTGGAATTTTGAGCGGATAGCTTTCGAGTAGTTGGTGATACCGTTATCGATACCAGCATCTGTATAGACCATATTCAACAATCTATCTCTGTTAGTTATTCTATCTTTATAACTCTAGAGTTAGGGGACATACACATGGTTATTGATATCTCTGTGGGGGTACGCGGACGCAGAATCAGCGGTAGCCTGTACACCCTGGACCGCAAAGCTCTCGATAGTAATCGCACTTGTGATTGCGTCGGGATAAGTATTAAGCATTTCCGCGAAGGTGTTATAGATGTCGCGCATCGCTGTCGGGTTAAACTTCTTCAAGCCTACACCGAACATGTTCTTACGGGTTCCGCGGCCGCAAACAGCGTTACCAAGTCCGCCTCCAGCGACATCCGAAAGTGTGTTCCATGGGACTACCGAGATAGAGCTTGAAAGAACTCCAATGGCTACATATTGAGCGATGATGTCTCGCCCTTGAGCTTCCGGTCCGGCAAACACCATGTTGACGAAGATGATCGGCTATATGGGGTTAGTATAATAATCACACGGTGTGATTCTAGATTTTGACTTACAGCTGCAGTAGGATCAAGCTTCATAAACAGTGTGAAAATTGACAAAGGGGCAGGTAACGGAGTCTGTGAATTAATAAAAGTGAAGAGCTCCTCAACCTTATCACCGGAGAAGATGAGGTCCGCAGTAACATGTAATCCATTATTCAACTGCGGGTAAACTTTGAATGTTGCCTGCGTGACGATTCCAAAGTTGTGACCAGCGCCGCGGATAGCCCAGTAGAGATCTGTGTTCTGGGTAGCGGATGCAGTCACTGCACTCCCGCTTGCAAGGACTACTCTTGCGGATACGAGATTGTCTGCCATAAGGCCGTGCAAACCCTGGAGTCGCCCAATACCACCACCAAGAGCGGCGCCGAGAACTCCTACGCATGGGCACGTACCAGTTGCTACTCAGTGGAACGTGGTTAGAAAACAGCCAATAAGTAGGGTATTGGTGTGACATACGTAATTGCTTCCCAGCAGCGTGGGCAGCATTAACGAGGTCTTTAATGAGAGTAGCACCCCCAACAGTCACAGTATTTGCTGCAGAGTTGACTGAGACAGTTTTGAAATTCTTGCGAAGATCAATAGCGATTCCTTGTTTAACATTTGCAAGTGTCGTTGAATACCCGTGGGTACCGCCCAAAGTGAGGAAAGGGATCTTGAACTTCGTAGCGAATTTAACCTAAACCCTTATTAGAAATTGGGATGCTAAGAAAGTTAGGATTTAAAGACTATGATCTTACAGAGTTGATGACATCGTTTTCATTAGCTGGTACTACGACAGCAACAAAAGACGGGTTCTGAAAGTCGCTCCATCTCTGCGTGAGTGTACTATCTGAGAACTGGCCACTACTATCCGAAAGATATAGGGCTCCCCCGGAAGACAAGTTTAGGCTGCCTGCGCCCGCATCGATAGTCTGTCTCTTACAGATATCGGGCACGCTCCGACCAGTACTGACAGAAAGAGCCCATTGGAGAAGACAAAACAATGTCAGCCCGACGCTCGATACAGAAGGCATATTTTTTGTGAGAGAAAGAAAGAAATGTAAGGATTTTGAAGAGATGAGGACTGATCTGCGGTGTCTGGGATGAGTGTTTGAGGATTTTGAAGACCGGTCCTTTGGTACCCTTATATATGATTCTATAGTTTGGGGCTCCTCGGGAACCACGTGGATCCCATGTGGAAATAGTTCAATGCGTATCTCGCGTGGCCGACCCCAAGGTCTGTTTCGTTCCTGGCTTCCCTGAGCAACCCCGGAAAAGAAGGCGGGAATGTTTCTGGAAATATGTGTTTATGCAAGAAATTCCCAAAGAGTGTAGTTTTTCTTGGGCTAAGGGTGTATTTTCGCTTAAACTTAGGAGACTACGAGTAATTGTGTGCTACACAATCTGCAAGTCACGTCTATTTTGTGTATGGATTCTCTCTCGGATTTAAGGTGTTTTGTGGAGATAGGACTTTCTGTTGCAGATGTTTGTGTGAAGTTGTCGTAAGAGGAAGGAATGTAAAGTTTTAAGCGCTTGAACGTGTAACCTGCGGAATCCGATATGAATTTTTGAGTGATTGTGGGGGCTAATAGTTTCCAATTTTGGGATGGCATGGTATTTATTGCCAGGTTAATATTGTTTGTACCTTGTACTTGCTTTTATTCCATGACTGATAATTTTGGTAGCTATTTCTCTAGTAATATATATATATACACGTACTCATGGACTATCTTTAGTCCTAATAATTTACTGAGTACTAAATACGATACTGCTGGCCTCCCTCGCCGAATTACTTCTACACCAGGTTATCTAAATCCATAGTATTAAGTATTAAGCTCATGATTTAAATATTTTAATTAGCCTTTTCAAAAAAGGCCAAAGATACCTCGAACACGAGTAGCATGTACATGTATCATTGTGGCTTGATGAGAAAGTACCACCTCCCTTGTCGGCGACAGTGTATTACCCGGTACTGGTCGTGCAAGACCACGTTTACAATTCAGTACCAATAGTTGTAACACCTCCCCATGCACTCTGGCAAGGGATAGGCTGAGGGGTCAAGAAATCGCTTAAAGCCTAAAACATGGCCATAAAGAATGCTTAGCCAGTGTGGCCCCTGTCAGGATATCCCTGACCGCTGCGGTCAACATCATGGATTCACCATACTAATAATGCGCCCTTTCTCAAAACTTAGGATGTTTGATCCCAACTTGTCAGCCCACAGTAGGATTCGATTCATTCAGCTTGATTCTAGTTCGATTCATCAAAGAAGACATAATAACCTAGCAACCGAAGCCTTAAAATCTAGAGACTCTAAACCGATCTCTGTACTCTATAAATAGTCAGAAATACTCACAGATGATAAACTACATAGAGCCAAGTATTCACAGACTCTTAAGTTGACCAAAGACCAAATACGGACCACGATTGCTACCCCAAGTACTCACACAGATACTAATTCAAGATCTAACACATAGCTCCACGGCGTCTTTGATGTCATTGTTTATTAAGCCCTGCGGTCAAAACGAGTAAACATCGGCATGGCCGAAGATATGTCGGCGTTTAGAATCAGTCGAGCCACTTGTGAGAACATCTTTCCCCCTTCGTAGGAAACTTCATAGTTCTCCGGTAAGACGTACATGAAACATATGTAACCGTAGGTATTTACTCATAGTGTTATCCAATAAAGGAAAGTCCTAAGGCATGGAAAGTGACACCATTCCCAAGAATCTTGGCGGCTGGTCTCTCGGTATTAGTGTTGATCATCATTTGTATCTAATCTAATCAGATTATCTTATTGAGTCATCGTCTGAGGTTTAGTGTGCTAGAAGCTGGATTATCAAATTGGATGCTGGTGGTGGTGGTGATGGTGATTCTAAATATATCATCTAGTTGAATTCATAAGAGTGCAAAATTTCAGAATGCAATCTTTTAGTTGAAAATAATTTAAGTTTGGCATCGGCTTCTGCTATGTTTGACAAAGTGGTATGGCAAGTTTACATCTCTTTCACCAACCACTTGAATTATGTTTTAGTTGAGGGATGAAAAATATTTTATGATACTCTTGCTTATATCACAACTATCAGTTTTATTCATTTCTATATTTAATCCTTGAGCGTGTACAGAAGCAGGGATTGAGTAGTCAGATCGAGTGACATCCTATGAATCAAGCTATATCTGGCCATACTCAAGGCCCTTTCCTTCCCTTTTAACCCATTGAGGGCGTTTCGCAAGAAATCTTCAAGAGTTTCATACAACTTCAGTCTATACTAAAAATATATTCCTTTTAAAACAATTATGCACTTCCTAGTTTTCTTCGTCACTAGAGTGATAAGGGTACAGCATGAACGTCCTGGAATTGACTCAGTATTATATATTGTAGCTATATATATCTCCACAAATGAATGAAATGCCCTGCACTTCTATTTCAAGTTCTTGTGACCTTTTGCTAACTGTGCTACATTATTTTATTCTAAGTAATTACTCATCGTGTCTCATCGTGTCTCAGACCCCCAACACAGGAGCTTATCCAAGCTGTGCCACCAACTTTCCAAAGACCCCATTCGGATCCCACTTGTTCTTCAAGCTCAACAGCTTCTGAACCCTCTCCTCCGAGCCATAAGTAGCGACGGGAGTTTCATCCCCACGGTTGAAGTTTACATACGCCGTCAACTTATCTCTCGAATCACCGTCCCTAAATATCTGGCGCACCTCATTCCCGAACTTTGTTGCATCAGCTTCCGTTGCTGGATCATCGTACCAGGCGAGTGGGAACCTTCGCAGAGAGTAAGTAAACATTCCAAAGATATCCAAGAAACAAAGAAATGCACTCACGTCCAGAAGTTTACGTCTCGGTGGGGAAACGCGGTACTTTCAGGATCAATCTCTCGGACCTTATCCATACCAAAGATTTCAACCACTACGGCACTTCTCAACGCATCCGGGTGGGCTTTTACGAAGTCTGAGAATTTCTTGTGGATGTCAACCATCGTCTTTGGCTTGATTGTTTGCACCCCAGCACCGAATTGTGACTTGTTTCCGCCAAGATCTTGCTGAGGTTTCTCGAGCATGTTGATGAGATTGTAAGGGATCCTCTGTGTTTGTTTCACAAGTGGGCCTAGGGAAAGTAGTGGCTCGAAGTATACTTCAGCTTGCTCATCACTACCGAAGAATACAAGGAAGGTGACAATTGTGGGCTATTAAACTTAGTTTGGATTCTTGAGTAGGTAAGGAAAGGGAATATTACCTGGAATGTAGGCGGAACACACACGATCCCGAAGTAGGCCGTTGTGTGCTTATTCCAGTTGAAGCTATCGATTGTTTCAGTTAATTTCTCTAGCTGGTGCTCTCCCCAAACCAGCATTCCGTTCCAGATACTGCCATCATTGCTGCCGAGCGAAGATAGTTCATGCGTTTTAAAAGTCATCTCTGTCACTAATCCAAAACGTTGCCCAGCACCCCTCAAAGCCCAGAATAGATCGGAATTTTTGGTTTTGGAAGCTGTGATCAGTTCTCCCTCGGCAGTGACTACTCGTGCTGAGACGAGGTTGTCGATCATCATTCCGTGAACACCTTGGATAGGTCCGACACCCCCACCGAGAGCAGCTCCGGTAACTCCGACTTTATCACAAGTGCCCGCAACTGAAACACACGAATATTTAGCAAAAGGTTAAGAGATATCATGCAGTTTCCTTGGTTATATACCAACACAACGCCCCTGCTCGAACACAGCCGAAATAAGATCTTCTGTTAGAGTACCACCTTGAACATCGACAGTGGTTTCGTGAACAGTGACTTGATTGAAGTTTGTAAGGTCGATAATGATTCCCTCTTTCCCAATTGTGCAGAATACACTGTGTCCACCTCCCTTGACAGCAAACGGGATTGATTTTGAGGTTGCCCACAGTACCTAGAACCATAAGTCAGCCTTTTCTTTACTCTTTGATGTTGGTATGTGTACTGACCGTTTGTACTGCATCCTCCTCTGTAGCAATCTTAACGACCGCCGATGGTTCCTTCTTATTAAAACCAGACCATGATACAAAGAACTTTTCAAAATCCTCAGGACTAGTGATCTGATTGATCGACGCAGCAGAACTGAGCTTTGGCCCAAGTTCTTTGGCGATGTTGCTTATGGGGGAATCTTCGCGAGTCATATTGCACTTTCTTTCTTTTGTCGTTTTATATCTTTGGTGAAGTTATGAAGTTTTCCATGAGAATCGACAGCGTGATGCTTTCTTTTATTTTCGTCTTGATAGCTCTAACCATCCATGTTCTTGGCATCTCAATCTTCTTAGCTTCTCCTAAAACAATCAGGAGGTCCCTATACCGCCCAGGCATAGTTATTCCGGCTTACTGCGTTAGTATAGTTACTACTGTTTATCGGAGATATCCCCTAGAATCGATACCACTCGAGTCGACAGCACAGGGTTAGGGTTCCCAATCCGCTAGGTGAGTACGGTCATAAGCGCGCACGGATCTAGGCACTAAGCTTAACCTTCTCTTCTGAGATAAGTAGATGTCCATGTGAAGATTGTATAATATTAATCAAGTACTATAACTAATAATTATTATAAATAATCTTAATAGAATCTTTTTTGCAGGTATATGGTGGAACAGTTAGAAGACGGTACTTTTAGTTTTGGATGTACCGAGAATTAAAGTATTGCCATTTAAGAATTATCCTAGAATGGTATAGATACCGAGCGCCAAACAACTGGCCCCCAAATCCATGCGCGGGTTACCATAGCCTCGAACATGGGGGGCTTAGACAGGGTATAGTTTTTCCTTTCCTTCCTTCCTTCCTTTCCCTTCCCCGGGAGTTGAGCTCGCGTGGATGACAGAATCGGCGTTTATTACTTTAGTCCAGAATCCAGAACCTGGAAATGATTACTTATATCTACTGGAAGACAAACAAATCCAAGCAAAACCTGGAGAACACATGTTAAGTTATACCCTGGTCCATGCACTCATCCACCGGGGGGAGGTTTGTGTCACTAAGCACGTGCACCTGCTGTAAACTATCTTAAGCGCATACCGGACCCCATATGTATTAATCTAGTATAGTAATCTATCTAAATCAGCCTGAGATTCAAGATGTATGACGTCTGCAAGTCCGGGGATGTTGGGTGTTTTATTATGATTGGCTGATGAGATACTTGGAGCTAATGATTGGATTAACTGGCTGCTTACTAGAGCTGTGGGTCTTTGTATGCTGTGAAATTTACGCTTTGAACGTATAACGTAACATTCATGCAGGATTAGCAATTAAGTCTAACCTAGACTAAGATTTTGATCGAGGGACAAGATACAAATGTCAGTGATTTTGCCGCATTTTATACGGGACCTTTCGGCTGTGTAATATGCCTTATTTTGATGCATCGAGTGGTTATGTGGCTTGCCGTGTTCTGTTCAAGGAACTGATGAGATTTTCCCGGGGATGGATGTTAAAGTAATTTACAAAGTAAAGACTTTATGTAAATAAGTTTAAATTTACTGAGGGTTAGGGTATTTACCCAGCACTGGTAATGTTAATAATTCTCGAAATTCTCGCAGGTATAGAGATATTACCGGCCTGGAGGGAATTTGCCCATAGACACTGTATCTCGCTACTGTCTTAGTTTATAGCCTTTCTGTAGTTTTGTAGTCTAAGTTGTGACTTTAGTTTCGCTCTCGTTAGTTCTTGGGGGCTTATCGTTGGGTATAAGCCTAATTATAATTTTACTCTATGGCTGTGAGCAAATTAGAATGCAACTATAGTATGATCCTTCTGTCGAGCTGATAGATTCATCCATCTACTCTAAGGTTAAAGCGAAACACTACCAATCTATCGCCAATCCGCCTTACTTTTGCGAGGTGTATATAAATTAATCGAGAGAGGTCTAAGTAGATTGATAGGTATAGGATTTATATTGGAATCTCATCTCTAAATCATATAGAAATCCTTGCCGCAATAACCCTCCCAAAAAGCAATCCACCAATCACCGCGCATAACGCGTTAACAAGTATTACTCTAGCTCCACCAACCAGACCTCAAATACCCCCCCACCAATATAGATAGATAATATACACCAAGAAATCCCAAAGAGACCACACACAAACTCCCGATTAATTGAGACATGACCATGCATGTACAAACCAAAAAGGAAAAGGAAAAAGAAAAAGAAAGCCAGGTAAAGAACCCCCCCCCCCTAACCACCCCTCTACCGCCTAGCTTGAGGAAACACCAATCCATCATTACTATTATCCCTCTGAACATTCCCCAACTCAACACCTTGCTCTTCATCTGTACTCCCACTTATGGACTTAACATCTATATCATGACGAATGTATATCGCGCCCTTATTAGACGCCACGCTATGTTTTTTAGACACAGAAACAGCACTGACGTGTGATGCCGAGACCCCACTTCTCTCAGTCTTTGCCTTTGCCCTACGCTTAATAAGGACCCTGAACGCCGGAAGAGTATATGCCAGCATTGCTGTGATCAGCTCGATGATAGACCAGAGCTCTTGGGTCCTGAGTCCCGCGGGGGTCAATGGTGGTGTGACGATGAATTTGTGAATGATGGAGTATCGGGTTGCGGAGGAGATGATTGACATGCTACCGATTGCGAAAACGCCGACGAGACCGAGCTTTTCACGGCGTGGGAGTTGGAGTGAGGAGATGATGAACAAGGGTACGAGTAAGACTAATGAGGTTAGTGTTATTGTTTTATAGATGTGGAGTGAGGGGAAGTACCAATGACGTCGGTGAAGATGTTTAAGAATACGGTGACGGTGTTGTGTGTTAGGTTGGGGAGTACTGAGCATGTTGCAAAGACGGTAGGATCAGAAGACCTGTTTAGAGGAACCTGTTAGTGGGGCAATACTACAGAGTCGGGTGTATTGAAACTAACCAATTGTTCTGAACTGGGAAACACCAGAAGATGTAGTAGAAGAAACAGCCGATTGAAGCACTTGCCCATACAGCGATCGCACCGTAGAGAATCCAGAGCAATCTACTCTGACCTCTCGCGAACAGACGCCAGTAGAACGCCAAGAAAGCACCCTTGATTGTCCAAAGAGCAGTAAGATAAATGATCCCCAGGACGAAGAACATCTTTATATTCAGTGTTAGCCGGGATTCAATATAGGAGTACTTCATAATCATACCTTGATAAACCTTGTGCCAAGTAATGCAAAAGTGAGCTCTGGCTCTTGTAACCTCTGAGCCAAAAGAACCCCTTCATGCGACTTGTAGGCTAGCGTTATCGTAACCCCAAAAGACAGCACAGAAGCAAAATAAAACAAGCCTGAGCTTATCATATCAGTCGTTGTCTGAGCCTGATGTCTCATGATGTACCATCTCGATATAGGGATAATGGCAGTCAAGACCGTGAAGAGGATCATCAACCCGAACTGAGTATCGTCGGCACCCATGATGTGTTGATTTTTCTGATTTTTTGGTTCGTTTGGTTCTTGTTCAACGCTCAAATTCAAGGTTCGCAGAAACTTAATAGAGCGTAAAGAATGAAGGTGAACGTCCAATGAGTGAGTAGTGCGCTGGAGGGGTGCAGATTAACGAGGAGAAACGAACCGTTTAAGAACAATCTCACAATGACGATTCGTCTGATATTGAAGTACTGCATTGAGGCACTGCAACCCTCTTCTCGCTTCTGCTAATAATTCATGCTTGGGCTATGTCCAAAGCTTAATCCTTGATACACAAAGATTTCCAGTATCGATCTCCACCGGATACTTTGCCGCGCGGGATAGATACAAATTGTTCCAGACAAAGATCCACTCTCAGTAACCACCAGTGTCACCTGTAGAAAATGGGGAAGAAGGTCCGTAAGTCTTCTATGCACCCTATCTGCAGGCGCCGTTACGTTAACCCCCCCCCCCCCCCGAGCAATCATCCGAACTGCAAGTAATTGCTTCCTGCATTCGCCGGAGGTGGGTAACCAATCCAGTTCATCCGTTCCTCACATGTCCGACCGTTTCTTTCCCCACTCTAGAACCCTCGTGATCTTCCAGGGAGTTGCAGTATCAAGCTAGGTAAAGTATGGCAGTTGAGTGATCTACGACTAGAAGGCCGAGCTAGCAGGGTATGATTATTCGCAATATACCTAGGTTCTATCGCGCACAGGACAGAATATGGCTGGGGGTGGATTAAACTTTGACATCTGAATTACTGGGGGGTTCAAGATGCATGAATCTGTAATAGTGCTAGACGACGATCATTCTGTACATACTGCTGAAACCTATATTTATCTCCCCTGGAATGTATTGCGACATCATACTCCCAGCGGGGGTGTATCCGTAGAGTCTAGATTTAGTCATATTTTAATTATCCGAAGCCATTCTGACTCTGATTCTTACCTTTTGGCCATTGTATTCTTTTCTACCATATATAATTTTGACTGTATTTACTCTAGTAGCTGAGAATCTCACTTCATGTAAGCAGAGTTAAATGAGGTATTTGGGGCTTCAAGGCCTTGGGTATTATCTTGCCTCACCTGAAGCCAAGTCTAGGAGTTGAACGGCTTCACGCGAATGGAGGAGGTTTAGCAATAACCCTCTGTGGTAGCCATTCTGGAAAGTGTCACAAACACCTACTCTTTCTGGGTGTCCTAGTCTGTAAAATACACACCGGTAGATACACAGCAAAAATAAAGTGGCAGTCACAAACAGCCCCCACACTGAGAAAAAGTACTTTGTATCTATGTAGAAACGTACCAAAGACACAAGTAGGAAACCAAGGGCGCCTAGCTAGAGAAACTCTATATACATGTGGAGCAGCTTCTTAGGAGACATAAAGTGCCTAGATAAAACAATTACTTGATATCTTATCGTAGACCAGCGTCCTTCCTGAAGTAGCATGTTACACGAGGCATGTGTCCGTTTCAAGGAAAGGATTTATTCACGTGTAGAGAAGAAAGAAACACCCATGCACCCATCTCGAGCTTATTACCCAGAAACATCTTTGTGAGATTGAAGGTACTTTTGTATCTTCTTT
Organism: Verpa bohemica; assembly: GCA_033030345.1. Taxonomy (NCBI): domain Eukaryota; kingdom Fungi; phylum Ascomycota; class Pezizomycetes; order Pezizales; family Morchellaceae; genus Verpa; species Verpa bohemica. The sequence continues at coordinate 1,336,313 of JAUFSE010000016.1, read as the reverse complement.
CTCTCGGGGAGGAATGCGTAGTTGAAGGGTTACGGTTAGGAATTAATTCGGTTCGGGGGACTTGAGTTGCCTATCCCGAACTTTGAGGCTCGGTTCTTATTTTACTTTGGCTTGGCGTTCAATGCATCTGTGTGGTTGGCTTATATTACACATCTAATAATCGCCTCAGGGTGCGGGGACGCTAGCTTGATTGGTTTTGCATGATTTTCTTATCCGTGATATCATTGATAGGGGCCGGCAGATTCTGGGGCTTATGAGTATTGTTTCTCGGTAGTCTTGAACTGGTACCTCGGTGGATCATTGAGTGTATTGTGGATAATTGGTGTATTAACGAACATGAGAGGTAAGGTTTCGTCTGTGGGGGCTGTGAGATTGGAATTATCGATAAGGGTAAGTCTGCGATATAGATGTCTAGGTTATAGGAAATCACCCGTTTTGAGACTCTAATGCTATACTAGACTGACATAGGCCAAGATGAGTAAACAGATCACTATTCTAGGGTGTCTACAATATTCTAAATGGTGTTCTGGAAATCTTCCGTGTTATCTTTTGTAGCTCTTAGTCTACTCAACGGAGGATCCACCCGGGAATTTCTGAACCCCACTTAGCCCATACAGACCTTACAATGGGTCTTCACGAAGCGCTTAGCCTTAGATTAATAACTATCTAGAAGGGCCCCCAATATTCCTAGAGAGATTCGCAACTCGATTGACCTTCTCAAGATAAGGTTGAGATCTTCACTTGGGCCGAGTTCTTGACAAGGAAGTCGCCAAAGTCTTAAGCGCCCCACAGAGCCTCCTTTACAGGCTGTTTCTGATAAATCATTCTGCCCAACAAAGTCCCGAAGGTCTTGGTTGATACCGACCAATCTAACTTTTTTGTGAAGCGACTGGCGTCAATCGAGAGTAAGGCTCCCTCGTCGGTCCGCAAAAGACCTAGGGTAGATCATAACTGTTACGCAAAGAAGAAGTCTGATACCGGCGTATGGAGCTACTGCGCAGATTGTTAGGCAAAAAAAAATATTCTCACCATAGTCGGACTTGGGAATAAGTACCCCACACTGCCCTTGAATCATCATCTTCAGTAGCATAAACAAATTATAACTTGTTTATTACGATGTGTTCCATAACCACCACATTGCAGTCGTTTGCTACACTAGCATGTAGCTCTCCTATATCGACTTGCTTTGCAACACTTGTGGGCGCTGTAATCATTAACTCGGTCTATAACCGTTACTTCCACCCTCTGCGGAAGTTCCCAGGTCCATTCTTGGGGAGTGTTACGGACTTTTACAAGCTATGGTTACTTGGGACTAAACAAGCGCATGTTGTAGAATACAATCTACACAAAAAATACGGTACGTGTGGTATATATGAAGAAATCTTGAATAATATTCTAATAACATAATAGGACCCGTTGTGCGGATTGCCCCAAATCTACTGGTATTTGACGACCCTAGACTACTACCAAAGTTCTACCACCGAAATGCCGAAAAATCTGATTTTTACCATACTTCAATCCTGGGGAATACGCGACCTGCGTTCCAGATAATCGGAGCCAAAGATCATCTCGTGAGACGGAAGTTACTTGCTCCTTCGGTAAGTTAGTATCCACCATCGAGACCGAACAAAAGACTAATTCGTGTAGTTCTCTCCGGCGACAGCTTTCAAACTCGAGAAGAAGATCGATAACCAGGTCGGAGAGTGGATCGGACAACTGAAGGAGCGATACGGAAAAGACGATGTGGAATTCGATTTGACAAACTGGTTAAGGTTTGTCAAAGCGTCTGTAGAGAGCTTAATGGGTCAATTCTGATATTTATATATAGGTTCTTTGCATATGACATGATTGTTGAGCTCGCGTTCGGGAAACCTCTTGGGTTCATTAAGCAGGGTGTTGATATCAATCAACTCATCAAGAAGTTCCACGCAATGGCGCCTTTTGCTGGGTTTGTTGCCGCAGTACCCTGGATTGCCAAAATCTTCACTTCGAATCCTTTAGGGAGATATATTTTCATGCCCAAACCAGGAGACAGCACCGGGACCGGGCAGATCATGGCAGTAAGTAGTGACCTAGTGAATAAAATCCTGTGCCCTTCAGAAGCTGATTACTTGAACAGTACAGAGACCGCCTACTCAAGGACCGTTTCGAAAACCCAACCGAGGGTAAAAACAACGACATCCTAGAAAGTCTCCTTCAAGCTACACATAAAGACGGTACCTTAATCACGATGGATGAAGTCAAAGCCGAATCATTCGTCATGATGGTAGCTGCCACCGACTCCGCTTCCGGGTTCATGACACCCATGATCGCATTCCCACTACAGCGCCCGGATGTCTACTCCAAGCTCATGGCCGAAATCACCGATTTCGAAGCCGCCGGAAAGCTTTCTTCCCCCATAGCAACATATAACGAGATCCAAGCCATGCCGTACTTCCAAGCATGTGTAAAAGAGGTTTTCAGACACTCCCCTTCAACGCCGATGATACTGCCAAGGATTGTGTCTGAGGGGACAGAGATATACGGATTATATGTCCCCGCTGGTGCAGAGATCGCGGCGAATCCGTGGGTTACGAATAGGTATCGTGAGATCTATGGTGAGGATATTGACGTGTGGAGACCTGAGAGGTGGTTGGAATGTAGTGAGGAGAGGGCAAAGTTGATGGAAATATCGCTTTTGACTTTTGGACATGGCCAGCGTAGTTGTTTGGGTAAGAATGTGGCTAAGATGGAGACACAGAAGATCTGCATGGAGGTATGTCTACCCCAACTCATTCTTTGTAGGTCAATTTGTGGGTGTGGCTAATTGGGTGTGTGAAAAAATTATAGTTCTTTAGGAATTTCGTGCCTAGCTTTACGAATCCTGAGAAACCGTTGGTTACTGAGAACTGGGCGATTCAGATTTATTGGGATGTTTTCATGAAGATTAAGCTACGAGAGAGGAAAGTGTAGAGGGAGGTTCAATGTTGAGTGGCGAGGAGGAGTTGATATTTCCAGAGTAATAAAGAGATACTGGTATCTTATTTTTTGATATTGTTAATTTACCTTTCTTTGTAGTCACAAGTTAGATTCTGAGCTATTCAGCGTGTGATTCCATAGCCTTGAGCTCATATTTGTTGGGTATCACGGATATAATGATTGGTATATATCCTCTGGGACGTATTTTACAGCTTTTTTTTTTTTGTTTAATTCATTAAATACATGCAGCCTTCCGGCTATGGTATTGCTCCCCTCTCGCCTCTTCCCTCAACACTTAAAAACAAAAACGCTTGGTAAACAGACAAACAGTAGACATAATTAGCAAAAACAAATAACGATGCGTAAACACGTATTTTACAGCACTCGCTATGCAAAGGTTCAATATTAGAAACCCTATATGTGAATTTACCTTTCTGGGCTGTGATAGGACTCTGCTTATAATGTATCCCTAATAATTATAAATATGAAAGGGAAAACCGTGAATTGGAGAGTTACATACAATAATTCCTATAAACACACGCCGGAAGAGATATGCCCCGGATTGATTACCCCATAGCGTCAACTACTCAAACAACAGTCCAGAAGGTCACCTTTTAGCAAGGAATATAAAAATGATGCAGATCACCAGAATCCCAGTACTTCTGGATACCATCCAGGTTCAATAATTCGTTATTAGCGCTTCCACAGATCTGAATTTACGGATAATCTCTTTCCCCGCCATCTATAAGATCTACTGGCTATATAGATTATTGATCTCGTATTCTGAGGTGGTAAAGGGCTCCCAGCGATAAGCAAGGATATCCGAAACAAATTAGGTCTAGTCCACGATCCACCGGGCGCTTGGGAGAGTAAAAAAAAAAAAAGTTCTTTGGGGAAACGGCTTCAGTATGTACATATGCGGGAATTACCCATATCCGTGTTCCACCAAAACTGGGAACATGTGAATTCATACCCGGTTAGGGAATATCTAATGTGACTGACAAGGGTTCCCTAGATTTCTTTTTTTTTCGCATTATATATCTGACTGTTTCGATGTTCCACTACATTTCTAGAAGTAGTGCGGCGTTATTTTAACCCTTGTTAGATCGTTCCAGGTTTGGTAGGCGAAACGTCATGGTTAAGAAACGTAGGTGAGATATAAGCCTTCAACGGCGCTTGAAGTGATATAGCTACATGCATATGCTGGGGGCAAAAGATAAAATGCAGAAATTGAATACGATGCATATTATAAAGTGGTAATACTTTACTGCTTGTTATGGACTTTAGCGCCCTCTTCGCCCTACTCAGCCTCTAATAACACCGATCCCTCAACGTTGGGTATATAGAACTTAGTAGGCTATAGGAATCTGGATCATTAGGCTGTCTTTAATAACAACCTCTTATAGATTTCTGATTACTTATAGTACTCTTTGAGTAAGTTCTTTTTATTATTACAGAATATCTTGCGCGATTGATAGAATAACAGGCTAGAAAGGTTAAACTCATGTTACTCTAACTTCTTGATAGGCGTACATATATTGGCCTCCCAGACCCCCTGATGGAGGTATTGAAACAGCGATAGGACTGCCCCAGGTCATTACTCTGCCTTGGTGCACAAGTAATTAGATCTTCAGATTCTCGCCTAGAATCGAAGCCTATGTTGTATAGGGATTAATTTATTTATATCCTGGGTAAATTGAAGCCCCGGATATGTCTGACCTTACTGCGGCACGTGCTTACCAAGGTCTGATTTGGCGGTTGATAGCTTCCAGGGCCCAACTAATGATATACTCTGTGCCGTAGATTGAGAATGCCCAGTGGGTAATGTACCCGCATACCTTGACCCACAGACATGTTAATCCTCACCGGTCTGGATAAAGCAGTTGTAGTCTGGATCCTTGTTAGTACCTATACTATTTTGAGAAGTTCATATAGCTTTTTCTGTAGTATTGTGTAGCCGTGCCCAGCAGATTCTTGGAGCCCCCCCTAGTAACAGCAAAAGAGTTTATTCACCTACATAGCTAGTGAACTACTATAGAGGAGGGCTACGGGAATCTGTTGGACACGGCTGTATATTAGGGCCGTTGAATAAAGAACTAGTATTTCTATTGCATACTAATTCTAGGTTATATATTACTACGAGTAAACCCGCTACTATATCTCACTTTCAAGGGAAATCCCAAGTTCTTTTCAACTAAATTCCACACCGGAACTCCTAAAACGGAATCTCTCCAGGTTTTCTACAGGTTGTGGGTAGTTCAAAGCGTTGTTGTCTCATCTAAATCGTTTCTTGTAGTTCTAGATGGTAACTCCCTGTAGGCATTTGCAGCTATGATACGGTGCATATCGAAATATGTAAAAGCCTCTGGCATAGCATAAAGCTCACAGCTACGATTATCATGTCGTAGAATCGGCCGCGAGGTTAAGGTTTTCTTTGTGCAGCTATACAAAATAAGACCATACTAAATGAAGAGGTAAATAACAAGACTCTCAGTGAATACTATAAGATTTATATAATAAGGTCTATATAGCCACTAACAATAGGAAATTACTAGTCTAGTATATATGGTAAAGTGGGTAGCCGGTTGCCCGTTATGAATTTCAACATCATCATCGGGTAGCCGGTTGCTACTGTAAGGGTTAGGGTTAAAGTGCATCTAATTTAGTTATTAATCTTAGGCCTAAATTGAACTATATCCTCCAGGATAGATAAAAGAATAGTACGGCTGGTATAACTAGCACTTTTACCGTTTGTATCAAGTGCTATAAACACCCAAGTCACCATTACATTCACGCCAAGTAAAGACCAATGATCGAAAGTGTACTAAAGACGATTTATTGAGCCAAACCCAGCTGCGGCATCTAAGTTACAATATTACAAACACCCACAAATTATCTCTTCCCACAAAAATAACACCTCATATTTAACGACCATCATAATCAGACTGCAACTCGCCCAAAAACTGACCCAATTCCTCCCCATTAGGAGCCAGAAGAGGCAACTTCACATCCAACAAAACAAACAAAGCCCTTGCCGGTGTAGTCTTGCTACGATTAGCCCACCTATGTGCTGTTCCACGCTGGACGCAGCAATCGCCACGTCTCATAATCCGCTTCTCGCCGGAGTCAAGAGAAAGCTCAAGCTCCCCCTCAAGAACGACACCGTAGTCAACCGAGAGAGCACGGTGCATCGGGGACTCGACATCGGGGGCAAAGTCGATCATGCGGAGAACTGTACCGTTGTGCATGTGGAGGCCAGGCTAAGATAGTAAAAAGGATAAGTTAGATTCTTAGGTCTTTTTATTAAGATGCTGCTAAGGGATATAATATACCTCGTTCTCGGCCGCATGTTTGACATCAAGATCCCCGGTGACATCGACCGGGTTGTCACGAGTGGAGTAAATGATGTTTCCGACACCTTTTCCTCTGACTAGAGGTCTGAAGTGGTCGCCGCCATCAGAGCTCAAGAAAACACCTTTGCCTTCGGCGTTATGGGTGGTGATGTGTCTTTGGATTGGCTTCAAGCCAGGGGCAGGGAAAGTGGTGCAAGGACCTGAATCTTCGACGACTGGGACTTCAGCTTGAACCATTTTGGAGGATTGTGTTTTCGGGGTGGTAAAAATTGTTGTTGAGTAGATATTGGAGACGATGGATGTTTGATCTGGTGGATGTGGTATTAAAGTTGAAGGCGAGATTGGTGTGGTTTTTATAATAATTCACTATGGAGGAGAATTGGCCTTGTGGGAGTATCATGGAACTTGCCGTATCTTCGTGATAGTTATTAACGCGCGAGGTTCTACGAATATCTTGACTACCTTCCATGTCTAGTACTCCGAGGTATCTTTTACGACCTTTCCCAACGTTGATGCGCTGGGTTGACGCAAGATCCCGGATAACACAATGCCGCTATCACTTTATCTCCAACAGGAACCGAACGGTATCATTAATCAAAGACCTAGAGCTTACTTTCCAATACTAGAAAAAAACAATACCACTATTCTAATATCTAAGCAATAGGATATTCGTTGTGAGTGGATTTACATCTACTAATGGTGGTTGGGGAGGTCAGAACCTTCTTCAATAGGTAACAACCTCCGGCTCCGGTTTTGTGTAACCTTAGCTTAACCGCCAGAACGAGCTAGGTATTAGCTATCCTCCGCATTTGGTTCCAGGGAGAATTCAATTTCAGTACCAACTTGGCATAGATACCTTGGGATATCGGTAATCACCAAAATTCCATTGAGCGCCTAAGGCAACGCCCAAGGTAATCCAGATACTGGCCTTACCACGTGCATATATAGATCGTAAACATTTATTCTCATACCTTCCTTATATCAATGATATCACTTAAATTTTGCGGTAGGTGTTTATCCCAATCTGATAAAAATTACAAGGGTTGATTATCGTGTCTTCTAGAACCCCACTAGTACTGGGACCGGAATATCTGCCCTACACCGATCAAGCCCCGTAACATGTACTTTAGGAATGTCACTACCAGGGAGCGAAAATCTAGAAATAACCTTAGATATTTTAATTAAGCCTTGGACTAAATAGTTGACTCATTAGAGACGATTCAGGTAGGAACAGTAAACTAAATTTATGGATATTAACCCTATGTACCTATGAGGGACGTATATGTAGGTATTCAAACCACCTGACGTAATTACAGAGCAGCAAGAGTTTGACGTCGGCGCCTAGATAGATATACAGAGCTTCCCCATGCAGAACCCATGACAACCAAGGAAACCGGTACCATGACTTTGGGAATTAATCGAAGATTGACACATAACCGTTTAGGGGTGGCTTATAGCTTAAAACAATCGCCTATATTGCAACGGCTTTCTTTTACTCCCGGGTGTGAACAAATTGACACAAACATAATATTCAAATGTGATCTAACCTAATCTAAACCCGCCCCCATTCCTTCCCGGAATCTATTATACATATCCGAAAAGAATACCTTAGGTACGCATCTGTAGTGTTGCGCCCCCATCCACTATCCACCCAGCCCCAGTCACATAGCTTGAACGCGGACTACTCAAGAACATCACAACATCTGAAATCTCCTCCGGCCTTGCAATCCGGCCTATTGGCACAGCTCTCTTCATGGCGTCTGCCAAGCCTGGGTTTCCGGCAATTGCTCTGTCTATCATGGGGCCTTTGACCCATGATGGACAAAGGCAGTTTACGCGTATACCATATGGTGCATTATCCAGCGCTACACACTATTTATTAATATAACAAAGATAATGTATACACACAAAGGGTGAAATAAACATACCGGCGTTTTTTGTGATTCCGAGTACGGCGTGCTTGGAAGCGGTGTACTGAACGATATGAGGAGTAGCTACACAGGAGTTTCCAGAACCCATGTTTATTATTACTCCACGACCAAGTTCCCTTAGAGGGTCTGTAGGGTGAATGTGTGGTTCCTGTAGCTTCATTATTCTACTCTGTGCTCGGACTGCCAGCAATGTACCCGTCACATTAACTCTAAGAAATCTTTCAAACTCGTGTAGTGAAGCTTCCGATACTTCAGCTGGGGCCTCTACGCCAACCTAGGAACCATTTTCATTAACTTAAGCGCTGGAGTGATTGAGTGGAGTGATTGAGTGAGAAAATACGGCGAGAGAGAGATAACATACCCCAGCACTATTCACCGCATAATCAAGTCTTGGAAATCCCAGTACTACCGCCTCAATCATTTTCTCCACACTTTCTTGATTGCTGACGTCTGTTTTGATAACAATAGGGGTATAGTTTGGGTTCTTGGCAAGCGCCTTGCTTTCCTCGGCAGCTTCGATAGCAGCCCCGATATTAATATCAGAGAACGCAACTCCTGCAGCACCCTCACGAGCGTACGCCAGCGCACATGCTTTACCGATACCACTCCCTAAGAATATTGGTAACGGATTCGCTAGAATAGTCAATCAGGAGGTGTGTGTGTAAATACCTGCACCTGTTACTAGCGCATATCCGTTTATCCCCATAGAGATACGTCGTATCCCTGACACTCCTTGTGACATATGTAGTGTACTTCTTAATTTCCATGTCGTGAGTGTGGGTCTGGTAACGAGGCGGTGACAGGTTTTGTAAAACATGTTCGGCTAGAATGTTCGGTAGGTTTATTTGGTTTTTGGTTGATGTTGGGGGAGTGGGTGGGAAATGTCGTTCTTTATGCCATGGCTATGGTACTCCTTGATTTCGAATCGAAAAGCACCCTTGAGCCTCCTTCCGGTTATGAGTACTGGGTGTAATATGCTAGAGTAATTTACATTTAGAAGAGTCGTATAGGCGCGCACTGTGATATCCCCCTGTGTACCACGGCGTGTGCGCTCGTATTGTAATCTGGATTGATTCAGTGGTAAAATGGGTTTATACCTAGATTTTTGGGAGTAGGGTATCTATGATATTATACATCATTTATGTGAACGTTTTTTGGGGTATTTCCTGTCTGATAACCCAGGGCACATTTAATACTAGTAACATTTGGGAAGGTTATGGCTAATCAATATTTTTAATTGATACTACTTCAATAACTAAAAAAACTATCTCTAACCAAATATACCAATTCCTTAATTAAGAAACTAACTTTCCCGGCAGTCCAGCTGTTCAACTCATATTCATACCTCCTTCTTACTTGCAACCCTCGGAACCATCTTGTCCATACTAAACATCCTCCAAAATAGGGAGTCCTATAATAATTAGTTATAGCCATTCCAAGAAGTAAACAGAAACCTACCCAGCATGTCTTCCAAAGGAATGTCTCCCCAAACCATACTGTAAATGTCTGCGCACCATACCAGAAGTATGCACGAGGAGAAGTCTTCAGTACTTCATTGACCACACCTCTAGCGTATTCCTCTGGGGCCATTCCATCTACCATACTTTTAGTCTCAACTCTGCTTTTTTGTTGGTAGATCACTTACTTGGACTACGTTTCACATGAGCTACAAAAAGATCATTCGTTGATGAGAACGGCGAATCTAGGTAGTGCAATTAGCAATGAATTCCTCTCCTATAGATAGTTATTAGGAGTAGCTTACCCGCCGGAAGCGCCCGATTGATGTCTGATTTCAGGATATTGGTGTTTACCTCGCCAGAGATGATGTTTATAACTTTGACGCTATATATCAATATGTCAGTATCTCGCCAGTTATTCTATGCCAAATAAATATATCTTCATATCTTACCCGAACGGTTGCATCTCCACGCGTAAGGTGTTCCCATAGTGGACCAACGCAGCCTTACTAGCATTATAAGACGCTTGATAGTTCGTAAGTCATAGTGGTCGATTCACTGTAGCTAGAATAGGGCAATACCTCCATATACATATGGAATAATCCCACCAATCGACCCGATATTGACCACAGTGCCTTTTGATCTGATAAGCATAGGGTGGAAGTGTCGTACCATTCTCATGGGACCGAAAACATTCACGGCAAACATCTTCTCGACTTCTTTCACATCTGTATCTGTTGTTGGCATTGTATAACCTAGGGACAAATATGTCAGCTCTATCAGGATTTTATTTCCGGGGGTATCAATTATGGTGAACACACATATTCCACTAATTTAGAATATCCTTATTAGCATTCAGATCTGATTTTTACTTTAGTTTGATTGAATACTTACGCATTGTTGACTAGAACATCTAGCTTCCCCCCAGTCATCTCATCAACAATCGACTTAAACTTGACAGTACTCTCTTCACTTGTGACATCGAGGTCAAAGCATCTGATGCCATGGGGCTCAAGGTGATCTCGAGACTCCCATGGGAGTAATGTCGCTATAACCAAGTATCCTACTCATCCAATTCTATTAGATCTATCATCGTAATTGTGATCATTCTAACTCATACCTCTTGAGCTGAACTCTTTTGCAAGAGCTTGACCAATTCCGCCAACCCCACATCTATATCATAGTCAACGTTAAAAAGTTCCTTAAATTATCAAGATGTCTATGCATACCCAGTGATTAGTACAGTCCCTTTGTTACTCAATTCTGCGATCATGATTTCAAGATGATGATTTTTCTTTGTAGCTAGAGAAAACATTCAACTGTTTTTTTTTCTTGTTGAGCTATTAGGCCTTTGGAAGATATCTTAGGGTCTAATAGAATCTGAGCTCCCGGGATGGAAGAGCTCCCACATTCTCTTCTTGGTCGTGTAACTTCAAATTGTTCAGGCTATAGTCTCATTACACATCAGCTCTAGCTTCCCCTCCCGTCATCAACTGGTATAATACGTCCACGGAAGTTACCGATAAATTGACGCTTTCCCCCAAGATTAAAGTATCTTCTTCCAAGTATTTCCAATAGATCGGAATGTAATATTTAACGTCAACTAATCACCGCAAGGATATCTGAGAATCACTACTAGTAGTATACGGCGCTTAAAACATATATTAAGTAGATCACCGATCATCTAGCTAGGACTAGTACAGGGACACGCATACAGGGATTGAACCAGACAGACGGTTCCAACGTTCCTTAATCTATCCTACATCTAGAAGGCCCTTAGAACTGGGGAATCCATGCTCATATCAACGCTCAAATTACAAAGTAATAATAGAAGGTACTTATTCCTCGGGTCGCACGCCGCGCAACATCTCCGGTGATGGGGGCATAGTTTTACTATACCCCAGAGATCGCCGAGCTTATTTTACGCTAATATAATCAAGCGCATAGCTATCTTAGCGGAAATCTCGGAGAAACTTCAGACTAGTAGAGTCTTAAATAATGAATAGACTCATAGGGTAAAATAATGAGTCTAGCTGAAAAATCAGTACCAGCACCGCCCAATATACCCACTCTAGACATCCCCATAGCCACAAACCTTTCTGATGCTTGATAATCCAGATAATATCGGTCAAGCTATCTACTTTAGCACATACTAATATAACGCCTATATCTTGTAATTAATACTACTATGCATGGTAACAAGTCCCTTCCAAATCGAAAACGGTGACTTATGCATCCCAGAAGGCCAAGCTGTATTCAAAAAAAACGTTTATTCGGCACTTGATAAATACGCTAATGGAGATGGCCGCCCGGTTTCCACCAAGTATATACCCTAGAGAGCTTCTTTGTGATGTGATGTGATGTGCCTTGGATACGGGGTGAAATACTAATACGCTCTTGCATAGCCTTCCTATTTAGTTTAATGTTCGAAACGTCACCTAGAGTTCTGTCGGAGCTTCTATTAGAGTCTTAAAAAACGTGGATACTTACAAAGAAGCGCTTAGCCCTTGAATTACAAAAGATCTCCGATAAACTATATTGAATTCCAACCGCCACGGTTTAAGGCAGGTCAATCAATAAATTAACGCGATGACCTGCATGTGAATAACCGTTACATGGAGAGTGAATAATCCGGTACTAGGCCGGCCGGAATTCACCGAATACTTGCCGCCGGAAGAAATATGTATTTCCTACAATATCATCCGGAAAAGCACATGTCTTGCTTGGGCTCAATACTCGGACAATTTGAAACTTTGCGGGTCTGTAGGTCACTACCCCACATACTTTACTTTCAGGGGATGTCTTTTCGGGCCAACATACATGCATGCATTGTGCATTTGACATCTCCGGCATATGGTTAGCGACTGGTGATCAAATCGGTTAATTCAGGGGCAAACCTAGGAAGGATCAATGTATGCCAGCTTTGACGTCTGCTCTGAAGGTGGTGTATCTTCAAAGTAGACTCGCCTAATTGCCTTGCACTACTATTAAGCTCCAAGTAAAAGATAGTTCTTGCCAGTCTTACCTAGAAGAGTTATAGACAACAATGGAGGCCATATTTACAGAAGATGCAATAAATATAATTTAGGGAATATTCAAAAGTAAATACCTAGACCAGACATCTAATTGACTCAATCTACACAACGAAATAAAAATCGCCATCTATGACTATAGCAGCGGTAAAGTTGTCTAATCAATGCCAAGAACCTTTGATAGAATAGGCTACTGGAGAGAATTTGGCTATCAGAAAAGGATACTACCGCAAATTGATATCAAAAATCATACGATATCTCGGTTATAATGCTAGTTCTTGACTTCACACCTTGTGGTGGGGTCCTGATACCAGATCTCCTACCTGGTTGATTCGCTAGAGAATTTGTAATTACGCGCTTAAGCGTAGAAATCACATTCCATTAGGGCTGTATTGAGTTCATTGTTAGGTACTCCCTGTAAGTACCTCCAATATATAAGAACATACCGAAGCTCCTAAACTCCCAGTCATTAGGCACTGATAGCTCTGAGAGTCTGTCGGTTGTTTTGCTTTAACTATAACCTTTCTATAGAAACCTATTCTCACCATAATTCTAATGGCGCCCATCTCAATTACCCCGGAGCCTAGAAACGGTACTCCTTCGAGAGAATTCCTTTCAGTTCCCAGCCCCGACAATTCCTTATTTGAAACCCCATCGGAACAATGCCCAGAGCCTATCGCAATTGTTGGAATGGGTTTGTTTCTCTTCTCCTAACTGAGCTGTTGCAAAATTTGCTGAAAATACGTAGCATGTCGACTACCTGGTGATGCAACTACCCCATCAAAGCTGTGGGATCTACTTATGGCAGAGAAATCTGGTCAATGCGGTGTACCACCTCTACGTTTCAATATTGATGCTTTTTACCACCCAAATGCCGATCGCCCGGGGAGCATGAACACCGCAGGCGGATACTTCATCAACGAGGATATTCGGCAGTTTGAGAACGGATTCTTCGGGATTAATAATTTGGAGGCCACATATATGGATCCACAGCAACGGAAGCTCCTTGAAGTTGTGTATGAGTGTTTTGAGAGTGCTGGCGCTACTCTTGATGGTGTATCCGGTGCAGACATCGGTTGTTATGTTGGTAATTTCACCATAGACTTCCAGGTCATGCAAACACGTGACCCGGAATATCTACATAGATATGCTGCTACTGGTATGGGAACTACGATTCTTGGAAACAGAATCTCTCATGCCTTCAATCTCACAGGTCCTAGGTCAGTTAGAAATTGTTCAGCTTCCGAGTGATATGTCATGAGTGTACCAAACTGACTTTTTATCTTAATCCAGCTTTGTACTTGATACAGCTTGTTCTTCATCGCTATACTGCCTACACGCAGCATGTACAGCTGTTGCAGCTGGGGAGTGTAGAGCCGCTATCGTGGCTGGTGCAAACTTGATAACGTCACCTGAACAACATATCGGAACAATGAAAGCAGGGGTCCTGTCCGCTACTTCCACATGCCACACATTTGATGCATCTGCAGATGGATATGGCCGAGCAGATGGAATCGGTGCACTATACGTTAAGAAGCTGAGTGATGCATTGAAAGATGGTGATCCAATCAGAGCGGTCATCAGAGGAACCGCAACAAATTCGTTGGTTTCCCCGGAGCACATATTCTCAGTATATATGACTGACTGGTTAATTTTAGAAATGGAAAGACTCCTGGAATAACGCTACCAAGTGCTGATGGACAAGAGACTGTTATTCGCAAAGCATACAAGGCGGCCGGTGGCCTTGATCCTAACATGACGAGCTACATCGAGTGCCACGGGACAGGCACCCCCGTTGGTGACCCTATCGAAGTCGAGGCTCTATCAAGGGTATTCTCGGAAGGAAGAACAGTGGAAGACCCACTCCTCATTGGATCTGTGAAGACAAATCTCGGACACAGTGAGGCTGCAAGTGGCATATCTGGCTTGATAAAGGTTGTCATGGCCCTAGAAAACAACAATATTCCGGCCACTATCGGTGTTAAGAAGCTCAATCCTAAACGTAATATAATACCAATTTGACCCTAGATTACCTTAAACTAACATTGTATATAGTCAAGATGGATGAGTGGAAAATGAAGGTAGTTACAAAAGCAACACAATGGCCCAATAACCGACCTGTCCGAAGAGCTGGTGTAAACTCTTTTGGATACGGTGGAGCAAATGCTCATGCAATCCTTGAGTCTATCGATTCATTTCTTCCGGGGTATCGGCAATCTCGCAATGCTCCTGACTGGTTAAAATCACAACGAGATTCATTCATTCTCCCATTTTCCGCCAGCAACGAAGATTCCATGAGATCAACAGCGGCGGCCATTGCTGCCCGGACTGATATTGACTTCTTCGATCTCGCATATACACTTGGAGTCAGACGAACTCATTTTGCCTCAAGAGGGTATGCTGTTGTTGACCGGAAAAATAGCGAGAGATTGGTCCTTGATAAACTTGTATCAGGCAAAAAAGAGGCACCCCTTCCTCTTGCGTTCATTTTCACTGGCCAAGGTGCTCAATGGCCTCAAATGGGAAAAGAGTTGATGGAGGAGTTTCCATCTTTCCTTCGTACGATCCGAGAGATGGATACTGTACTACAAGATCTACCTCACCCGCCATCATGGACCTTGGAGGGTAAGTTAAATTCTCACTTCCGTCAAAATCCCTAATCTAACAATATTCGAATGGTTAGATGCCATTCTAGAACCCGCTCAAAATAGCATGATCCACGATGTCACCCGTTCTCAGCCAGTATGCACAGCTCTACAGATCGCTTTAGTCCAATTACTAGGACGATGGGGTCTAAAACCTACAGCCGTCACTGGCCACTCGTCTGGGGAGATCGCTGCTGGATATACTGCTGGGCTCCTCACAGTCTCGCAAGCTATAATAATCGCCTACTACCGTGGGTATGTCGTCGGCAAAAATACTCTCAAAGGAGCAATGATGGCTGCAGGTATGGGCCAAGAGGCCGCCCAAGAGATGATCGATTCTCTTAAGTTACATGAGACTGTCGTGGTAGCCTGCGTCAATTCTCCGGAATCGGTTACTATAAGTGGTGACGATGTGGGGATTGAGCAGGTTATTAAATACCTCCAGGGCAAGGGTATCTTTGCACGGAAGTTGAACACTGGCGGAAGAGCGTATCATTCACACCATATGAAAGCGATCGGCCAGGAATACCAACAACTCCTTGAAAATGCACTGCTACGATATTCAAAACCATCAAGATCTAGTTCTGGTGTTTGTATGATATCTTCAGTTACAGGGTCAAAGGCGTCGAGGAAGCTCGGCCCTGCATACTGGCGCAAGAATCTCGAATCACCAGTTCTTTTCTACCAAGCAATTGAGCAAATTATGTCTACAGAGGATCAACACCTTGTTGAGATAGGCCCACATTCAGCTCTCCAGCTCCCTATAAAACAGATTCGGACAAAAATTGGCATTTCCGATGAAAAATCGAAGTACTCCACTGCTTTGACCCGTGGGAAAAATGCAGTTGAATGCGCTCTGGGTCTGGCGGGGGGCCTTTTCCTACACGGTCATAGCATCGACTTTGCAAAGGTTAATGCTGTTGATCTCCCCAGCTCTAAGATGAAGGTTGATGTATCTGCCTTGGAAAAGACAATTGTTGATTTACCACCATACAAGTGGAAATATGACAACCTCCTGCATTATGAGCCTAGAGTAAGCAAGGAGTTCCGAAATAGAAAACACCCTCACCATGACCTTTTAGGATCTCAGGTGCAAGGTGGTGATGGTTCAGAGTTCACTTGGAGGAACTTGCTCAAGATCAAAGATGTTCCATGGCTAGAGGACCATAAGGTTAGTTCTATCCCATTTATTTCTGTTGTAATCTGATGAATAACCTCCCCTCATAGCTTGAACAAACTTGCGTATTTCCTGGCGCTGGCTATCTGGCTATGGCAGTAGAAGCAATCTCCCAAGTATCCGGAAGACCGCTATCTGAACAAGGAGGATATATCCTACGCCACGTCAATATCAGCAAAGCGCTCGTCCTACCTCAGGATGATAAAGCAGTTGAAATCTTCCTTACAATGCGCGCTGAGCGTATTTCATCGGCATCGATCTCTAGCAAGTGGTTTGAGTTTCAGGTATCTTCGCTGCAGGGGGAGAATAGTACCAATCACTGTAGTGGCAGGATCTACTTTGACTCTTCAGCGCCACCAAAACTTAGTCCAAAAAAAACTAACCCTAGTGGATTCGAGAATAGCGGCATTACACGATGGTACAAGAAACTTATTGCAGAAGGCCTCAACTTCGGAATGGCATTTCAATCTATTACGGAGGTTCAGACGCACAAGGGAGCCATTTCTCGGCGTGCAATTGCTACAGCGCCAATTCTACAAGAATACAAAACGAACGATTATCCTGTTTCACCATATATCGTGCATCCTATTACCCTGGATGCTTGCCTGCAAACGTCTATCATTGCTAGTACTGGTGGGAATATCAAAGACCTCAAAGCCAAAGTTCCGGTTTTCATCGATCATTGCCACATCAGGAGGCCTACCACAGAAAACAATCTAAGCATTATAGATTCAACGGCAGAACCTCAAGGATTTGGACTGACAAAGATCAGAGCAACACTAAGCGATCAGGCTAATAACATTATTGTCGAGATGTCAGATGTTCGTCTTGCAGCTTATGAAGGTGTCGCAGCCCGCGAAGATTCACTTGCAACACGACATCCTTGCCTACGAGTTTCGTGGAAGCCTGATATCTTAATGGCTAGTTCATCTATACCGTTGTCATATCTGGAAGAATTCATTCCACCGATCTCGTGCTCCAAGTCTTTGCACAATATCATGGCAACTGTGGATCTTCTAGCTCACAAGTCACCAACAATGAGGATACTCGAGCTAGGCGCCGATGATGAAGAAGAAGTAGCCACAAGCATCTTAGAAGTCCTCAATAGTAACTTAGTATACCGAAGGTTAAGTTCATACGCAACTGGTCGTATTACTGAGGATGGTGTGTTTTCTGCACAAGATATAGAGAGTTCCAAGAACATCGGCTTTGACCCTAAGACTCAAGAGGAACCACCACACACTTTTGACTTAATTATTCTCCCGAACGAAAATTCCGTGGCAGCCTACTTAACCAAAAAGCTCGACACAATCAAACAGATGCTAGTCCCAGGCGGCAATCTACTTTTAGCAGTAGATACCCCAAGACAACATTTGGAAGATAATGGATTCTCGAAAATTCGGGCTGTTAAAAATTCTAACGGTGGCATCATCCTTGCTACAAAAATATCAAATCCACCACTATCCCACCCTAAAAACGAAAATATCTTCTTGGTGAGTATTCTAACCCATACAGACATATTCGTACCCTCTAATATTTTCAATTTGCTATAGATCACGGATTCTACCCCTACTCCCTTTAATTCTGCTCTCGCCTCCACCCTTCACTCCCTCACAGGGTCTCGGATAGTGGCCCTTCCCCTCCATGCTCTAACTCCCTCTACCATTCCACGTCAGTCGAAAGTTGTATCTACAGTCGAGCTCTCACAGCCCTTCCTATCCCACATGAATGATCAAGAAATGTCCCTTCTCAAGCATATTACTGATAACGCAACCTCCCTCCTGTGGATAACCGGTGGTGGGGCGCTCAGTGGAGAGACTCCCGAACTATCTCTTGTGTCCGGACTTTCCCGTGCAATGATGCTTGAGCAGCCTTCATTGCGTTTCTACACCTATGACCTTGACAGCACCGAACCGGGCGCCGAGCAAACTGCTACAAACATTATATCAATTCTCGATCAGCCGCAGGAAAATCTTCATGATTTCGAGTTTGTACAACAGGATGGTGTAGTACATGTTAGCCGATTCATAGCAGATGAAGGCTTGAATAGTACTTTTAGACAAAGGATTGGTAGACAGGTTGTAGTAAAGACATTGGAAGAATTGGGGCCGGCAAAGCTACAGATTGAGAAAGCCGGATTGTTTGATACTATCTATTTCCAACAAGAGCAGCTAGCACCGCTGAAGGAGGATTTTGTAGAGGTCGATGTTAAAGCAGTAGGTTTGAATGCTAAAGTATGTTTTCCTACTCACATCTATACAAGGAATTCATGCTAATTCAATCATCTCCAGGATGTCTTCGTTCTTGCTGGTAAGGTGGAGACAATTAATGGCACCTGTTCGATTGACTTCAGTGGGGTTGTCCGCCGTGTCGGCAGCAAGGTCACTGGCTTCAAGGCTGGAGACCGTGTAGCTGTTATGGCACCTGCACACTTCAAAACCGTTGAGCAGGTTCCTGAATGGGCGTGTCAAAAAATACTAGACTCTGAAGACTTTAATGTACTACCCTACCCTTTATTCACTAATCAATTAGCTAAGAAAATCCAGGTTATGTCGACCCTAGGTGTAGTCTACTCTACGGCCCTCTACGCGCTCCGTACCCGCGCACGCCTCGCGCCTGGAGAAACTGTACTCATCCACTCCGGCGCGGGAGGGCTTGGAACTGCGGCTATCGAAGTAGCACTCATGCTTGGTGCGAATGTATTCACCACGGTTAGTACTGAGGAGAAAAAGGACTTTCTTGTCTCTCGATTCGGTATCCCGCGTAGCAACATTTTCTCATCCCGTAACTCCTCGTTTGTCACTAGTATCCTGTCTGCGACAGGAGGTAGAGGTGTTGATGTGGTTTTGAATTCCCTTGTCGGTGATCTGCTACATGATACATGGCGTTGTACTGCACCATTCGGGAGATTTGTGGAGGTTGGTAAGAGGGATATTATCGATGCTGGAAGATTAGATATGAGTGTTTTTGCAAAGGGTGTCACATTCACAGCTTTTGATTTGAGCGATCTTTACAATGATGGAATGAAGTACTATCGTGATATCTGGGCTAAGTAATTCTTCCCTCCTACCCTGTTCTATATAGTGCTCTATGCTAACTAACCAATAGTCTTCTACGCGAGGTGATAACACTATACCGCGAAAAGAAAATTCGTTCATCTCCGCAAAAGATCTTCTCTGTTTCGGACACTACCTCTGCATTCCGTCTCTTCTCCTCTGGAACCCGTATAGGGAAGATCGTAGTTTCTTTTACCGATCCAACTACTTCCGTTCTCGCGATTCCCACAAAACATGCCACAGTATTTTCGCCCGAAAAGTCATATCTCATGATTGGATGTCTTGGCGGTCTAGGAAGAAGCTTAAGTAAATGGATGATGACCAGAGGTGCAAGGCGTTTCGTTTTCATGGGACGAAGTGGCGCAGATCGGGATGTTGCGAAGAGACTAGTTGACGAGCTTGAAGACGCTGGGGCAGCTGTTAAGGTTGTAAGAGGTGATGTAGGGGTGAGGTGCCATGTTGAGAGAGCAGTCGACGAGAGCGAAAGACTCGGCCCAATTGGGGGTGTTGTCCAAGGAGCTATGGGGTTGAGCGTAAGTTCCCTTTACCTTTTAAAAATTTATAATACAAATCATATATTAACACCACTATAGGAGGCCCTCTTTACAAGCATGACCAACAAAGCCTGGCATACAAGTATCACACCTAAATTGACTGGTTCCTTCAACCTTCACTATGCCCTCCTTGGCAAAGACACAGCTCTAGATTTCTTTTTAATGACTTCCTCTGTTTCTGGTTCTGTTGGGACTGCCACAGAAAGCAACTACTGCGCTGCCAACGGTTTCCTAGACGCATTCGCGCGTTACCGCCACCGTCTTGGTAAACCGGCTACCTCCGTAGGGCTCGGTATGATCTCAGAGGTCGGATACCTTCATGAGAACCCTGAAATTGAAGCTCTGTTGCTACGCAAAGGAATTCAAGCGTTACCAGAAGAGGAGTTTTTGCAGATTGTTGATCTAGCACTAACACAATCTGAACAAGCGAAAGAATACTGCTATGACGAAGGTTCATTATCACATATACTCACTGGCCTTGAACCACTTGGATTGCTAGAGATGAGGAAGAAGGGATTTGAAGGGACAAACCCAATCTTAACGGACCCCCGCGCTAGTATTCTCGCTGCAACGCTAGACGACAGTGGTAATAACACGCAGAACAAGCAACATGGTAACCTCCCAGCTGAACTTGCGAAAGTTCTCGAAGCCAATGGTGGCGATGGTTCTTTGCTTCAGGCGGTATTAGAGATAGTAACGAAGAGATTCTCAAATCTTGTGTTGATACCTTTAGACCAGGTGGATATAGAGAAACCGTTGTCTGAGTATGGTATGGATAGTATGATTGCAGCCGAGTTCAGGACGTGGTTTTGGGGGACTTTTAAGGTGGATGTACCCTTTTTGGAGTTGCTAAGCAAAGCTGTTACAGTTGGAAGTCTAGCTAGGCTTGTGGAGGCAGATGTATCAAAGTTGGTGGTGTAAGCTCTCGGTGTATTCTTTTTCATTTTATCTAGTTCATTTTTTCTTAGTGATGGTGATCTTTTAGTTTTTGTATTCATTATTTAGTAGGCTTGAGACAGGCTGGGCTTGGCTGGTGTTTAGGTTTTTTTGATAATTTCTTTTTTGTATTGTATTCTACTTTGAATAACTCTCTTCTTTTTCAATCCCATACTTCCAAGTACCTCGAAGTTCTAGCTTAAAATATAGCTACATAGATGAGATATATGTGGCCACTTTCAACCAACAAAAGAGCTCTAGTACCTAGATAATTTAGGAGCTCATCTCTATTTATAAAGGCCGCCCAAAAATACTAAGATATGAATATTCTCTTTATACGATGAGACTACAACATTAATCTTATAGTGAGCCATTTACGTACCCTTCATAGAATATATGTACCCCTTTCTACTAGAGGGATACCCTCTGCAACCCTATGCCTAATTCTTTTATATATAATTAGACCCCCTACAAGGTTTTTCACGCACACATAACTAACACCCGTGCCCCTCCTATATATATTATTAATATACTGCTGGTTTTAAAATCATGTCGCTCGACCAAAATTGCGTTAGATGTACGACTTTCATTGGTGAAAAGTGCTCTTGGCATCTTTTTAACACACTTCTGACACCATAGTCTTTAGAATGCTAGTTTTGAATGAGATATCACTGTTTTATTGCTTTTCGAATGTAAAAATCCCCAGGCTAAAATTACCTCAAAACCTTTAGGTGGAGGAATAAAAAATTTTCTAATTGGGTAACGCAACCCCAATCCAGCGGCATGAGTACTCTAAAATGAGCTGTCTGATATGCATTCCGACCCCGCTACCAAGATCTGGGAATAAATACATTGACCTACTTGTCCCATCCCCATATAGCCCTCCCATAGCACTCCAACCCACATCCAAATCAATGTATAAGGTTGAAGCTATCCCGGGAGCAGGACTGGGGACTATCGCCACATCATTCATACCACTAGGGACCTTGATCATTGGAGAGTCTCCACTATTCATCCTCGATAAAGATATAGGAAACATCGACGATTCCTTGTTAACGGTGCAACATAAGATAGCATTATTATCAGCAGACCAGCAACAAGCCTTCTTCTCCCTCCATAATTCGTACGAGTCCAGGCCACTAGAGCTTGATAGTATCGAGACCTAGCCACTAGAGTATGGTATTATCAAGACCAACTCCCTACCGTTAGGTTATGACGCAACGTAGGTCGGCGTATTCCCCGAATGCTCGCGCCTCAACCATAGCTGTAACCCAAATGGATACCACACATGGAATAGCACTTTATCAAAAGGATTCATCTATGCGATCAAGGACATCCTACTCGGCGAACAAAACACACTTTCCTACCTACGCTCACCATTTCTCCCCCGCATTGAACGCCAAGATATACTACCCAAGGGTTTCTTTTTCAACTACACCTATAGCGCATGCGAAAGACCCCTAGAAGAGATATAAGACAGCGATCAACGGAGGGTAGGGGTCGACTCACTGACCGATGCAGTATTTGAGCATGACTTGATCGATGTAGGCCCTGCTATGGCACTAGAACTTTGTAAGGAAGCGTTGAAGTTATTAAAGAATGAGGGCATTGAGATACCAGGACGCCATTTGGTATATAATTGCACCCTTCAGATCTGTGTTCAGCATGGTGACCTGGCTCGTGCCAGTACATTTGCCGAACTAGGAAAGAGGGAGATTGAAATCGCGGAAGGGAAGGATTCTACGTTCCTCAAAGAAGCAAAACCATACACCAAGCATCCGGAGAAACACCCACGAGTAAAAATTCCTAATAAAAAGATTTGGAGAACTAGCGTTAAGGATAAACGTGCAGTGGGTAGTGATGGGTTCGAGGAATGGCTGTGGGAAGACTAGTAGGGTCTGAGAGACTGCCAATGTTGAGAGCGTTGACACTGGAGGAGGAGGAGGGAGACCTAGAGATAACGCAGGCACAAGAAGACAAGAAGGAGAAGGAGAGAGAGAGAAACAGGCAAAGCAAGAAAAAAAGAAGGAAGGCAAAGGCAATGCAGGAAAGGGCTTAAGGTCTTATTTTAGTACAGTTTATTTCGTTTATTTTTTGGTTTCGGTGTGAGCTCCATAGCCTTTGGCTACATCAGCGTAATGAAATTCATCATCAATAGTATGAAATCTTGCACCTAGTTTCATTTTATGGCTAAGAACGTAGAAACCTCGGCAGAGTTTACAAGAGTCTTTTCCATATCTTTATATTACAGAAAACACTTTTCTAGATAGTTATAGTATAAAATATCAGGCGAGATAACCTCTATAACCATGGGGACTCCTACGGTGGAAAGTCTTTATAAATTCAATGTTCTGCGGGCTTCCATATATCGAGATAAAATAAAAACACATCTATTGTAGTTAAACTAAACAATTCCTCTAGGTGTCCTTTTGTGTCCCAAAAATGTATAATTTGTGTAGGCCAAAAAAACAACGCAAAGTAAAGCTGTATATACGAATTTTTGTTTGATGAACTACCCCTATTACCAGCAACACTTGTGATACACGTTTTTCCCCATCAGTAGTTGTCACTTTGTCACTTTCTAAGGGCTATACTAACAAATAAGTACCTGCTCAGAAAGCCCCTTTCCTACACTTCTATCACAGCCAAAGCAGATTATTGAAAAAAAATATAGCATCCATCTAAACATAATCATAAAGCCCGCGAAACTGTAGGATATCCGCAATAGTCCTCCACGTGCAAATATTGTAGAAATCGGTATTACCGACTTGGTAAGCCCTAACATAAAAACCCAAATGATCACCTGTCCTATCACCTAAGCTCCGCTGAGAGTCATGGCCCCTTTCATGATACTCTGAGTTTTTGGGCATGCAGTACGTAATATCGTAAGATTCAAGAAATGTCCGAAACTCAGTTCTTACAGTCTGGTCATTCACACAAACATCCTTACTATTCCAACGTCGACAGAAAACAATAAACTGTTGGTCAAACTGCTCTAAGCGTGCTAGAGGCAAAGAAGTGATCTCTGAAAAATTCACGAGACCGAAGTACGAATGGCGGGGGAGGTGAATCGATGCGCAGTCTGGGGATAGGCCGGGAGGACCCTGTGGCCCTTGGGAGCCAGTCATACCTGGATCTCCCCTTTCGCTAATAATATAAGGTTTAGTAAAAGAATACCCGAAATCGTTATAGAGAAAAGAAAGGAGGGACTGCACTTACCCAGGAGAGCCAGTATACCCTACCTCTCCCCTGATGCCCCTCTCCCCGCGGTCACCGCGGTCACCTTTTGGACCTGATAGGCCAACCTCTCCCCTCTCCCCTCGCTCGCCGCGGTCGCCGCGATCTCCTTTAGGACCAACTGGACCAATGTCACCCCTCTCCCCACGGTCACCTCGGCCCCCTTTTTCGCCGGCTGGACCAATCTCGCCTCTCTCACCACGGAGCCTAAAGATTTTTTATTAGAATGAATTCAAGCTAGGGAGTATAGAACTTACCCAGACAAACTCCCTGAAGCTTGAACGGCCCTGAAATTACTCATACTGTGGTGTATACAAATAATAATTTAGACGAGGGGTAATATGACTTTTTGTGGGGTATATTGGTGGCCTTAATTTCTTGTAGTCAGCGATCTACCTGCATAATAGATGAGGTTTAGGGTTTATTATCTAATTCATTAAGTGCGCTTCTGTCCACAAAAAAAAACCAGCTATATTATGATAACTCCTAGTATCAAAAAGCCAGACTATTTAAACCCCCACTTAAACCAGAAGTATCCCGCATCCCAGACATAGCTCCTTTCGCTCTCCGTTTACAAAACCATAAAATCCCCCCCTATAACACTGATACACTAAAAACGCTCCAAGAACAGAAACCTATTCCTCTCCATCAATAGCATCAGATACACCCTCCAAACCCACCTCTGACTCTATTCAAGTCTCGGGAACCCCCTCCTTAACCTCCCCCAACCATTCCAAGACACCCCAATTTTTCTCCTCCCGTTCCCTCTTCCTAGCATTATTTTCTTCTTCCTGACATACCGAACACTTAGTGTCCTCATATGTCCTAGTACGTACCGCACATGACCCGTAATAGTGAACCTCCTTCTTACACGATTCCTCAGTTGGTTCAATACTCTCGCTTACGTGACAACAGCTGTAAACTTTTGATATGTGGTTACACATTTTGTGTTTTTTTTCAAAGGTGTGAATGGTAATGTTTTTTTTTTCTTTATGTGGCGTTAATTATGGTAGAAGAAACTTAGGCTAGGAAGAGAAAGTTAGAAAATATTTAGGAGATACTTATTCTGTACAGAAACCAATGGTTTGATGATGCCCCCTTCCCGGTTCTTGATACCCATTGACAATTTCTTTTTAATGATGGTTAGTCAAGTACCTACTATGCGAGTACTACAGAAATTTCTATGTAACACACGCCACATATCTAGCCATACAGCAACTCACTACTCGACACACCGCACCCTTCTAAGTCCTTTAACCCCCATATAGGTTATGTATGACATGAAAAGCGTTGTCCGGACATCTCCCTTCTAAAGTTGCATAACCCCATTAATAAGTTTGCCAAGGCCAACAAACCAGACCACAACCATAATTTAAAAAAAAGGTCAACACCACCCACCCACAAACCAGCAAGACGGGAAGGAAGAAAGCAACTTCTTCCATAGAATAACCAAAAAAGAATACACGAGATGGTTCCAGAGGGGGTCGAACCCTCGAACCCAGAGGGTATAATATTAGCACCACGCGCTAACCAACTGAGCCATGGAACCGTACACTACCCAACAAATCATGCAATATCACTCGCAAAACTTGAGCGCCGTAAGAAGCAAGGTTCAGTATCTAACACTGCGTCATCATAGTAAGGCTGAAACTCTTTAGCGAGGCTTGGTAACCAATAACAGCGATGATCTCGGAAGTCGGAAAAAAGGGTCGTAACTATTTAGCTTTAGCGAATGACCTACCGGCAATGATAATCCGTACTCTAGCTAGGATTCTGTATTAGTAGACTAGTTGTTGATAATATTGTATGATAATATTGTGTGCTTATGTCATCTACATACTACGTGTAGCCCTACGTAAAATACGCGTAATGGCCCCACAGAACGGATAACACGGTCAATCTCAGGGCCGAGGTTTAGGTAAAGTAGTTATATAATTCTTATATTAGAAGTAACAGGTGTCATAGTATACGTATAGTAAGATGGTTGTTTGTAGTACTATTATCGCTAGTGTAGAGAATCTGTAGTTAATAGTATTAGGGCCCCTAATCCTAGCTTTATCAATAATAATAGTGAGCCTAGATGAGAAATGATTACTATTGAAAGCACCAGGTCCTGGTTTAGAGTATACCGGTTATTCACTAGACTCTTTGGATTCCTTGGTACGTGCAGATCATGACCCCCCACAGCCTAGTATTCATACGATACACTGGATGTCTCCTTTAGACCCTATGTTATAACATGAATGAAGCTAATACAAAACAGGTACTCTAGTTATCTACTACTAGTGCAGGAAAGGGTTAGTCTGGAGGCTCTTTAGGTATTGACTTTATACCCCGACACTAAAGAATCAGCCTCAACCAAGTGACCACTAACCACAACAAACTTCCAACGCATAACTCCTACTAAATTCCCTATATTCTTTATAGCATATTAAAAAAAAGTCGCCCAAAAGCCCATTACTACCAAAATAAAAATCAGAGCCATCGCTTTTTATCCGTAATCCAGCACAGCCCCACTCCGAACCACTATAGTCACAAATAGTAACATTTTCCCTGCACTGCCAACCCTTATGCGGTGAAACACTACTTAGAATTGAAAACTTACCGAACCCCAACTAAACTACAATTACAACAAACCCCAATCCAAATATTTAAAGGGTCCAATACCCCCCCCTAACACAAGAGCTCAACACCACCACTTAAGAAAAAAAATGAACACAACAATACCTTGTATATGCGGCGGATGCAACCAGGAGATAGAACCCGACCAAGTTCTATTCCAGTGCAATTGCTGCATTAACTACTACACTTGCATCAACTGCCAGATTCTTGGAGTAGCCTCCGGAACACACCTAAGTTCGCATCCACACGAAGTCATACGATCTCATGAGCTTCCTCGTGACCCACATACCCCACCTCCTTACCCTTCAAGCCCACTCCCCAATCACTCCCCCAATGCTACACCCCCACAAACTGCAGAGCAGTACTGGGGCACATTAATCACTCCCGAAAAAACACCTTCACCGATATTCTTGGCACTAATCAACGCCATCTTCAACCACTTTGACAACACCATCAAACCCACACGTACTGGCTGGCTCGAGCCCGAAAAGTACTCTGCAATACTACACGCGATGGGGGCACGCGATATAGACGTATTTAGCCACGGTAAAGGATACACCATGCATCGACCCGAATTAAACCTACCCGCAGGCGATATACTCGTTTCTGCGTACTTCATGCAGAACTGCATAGACCATAAAATGACCACCAGACCTGCATCACACACTATAGATGAGAATTCTTGGCCCGTGGTTGAGAATGGGATGCCATTACTTTCAAGACGTGGGTTGGTGGGTGTGCTCATGAGCCAAGCGATAGGCGAGCCGGATTATAGTGTTGCCGCATTTAATTATATCTTGTACAACGTTCGTCTTATCAATCCGGATACTGGAACCTGCTTTGAAGGGTTTGGAATCCCTAGAAGTTGCTTTCCAGCTACTCCGGATCAGAATGAGCAGAGGAGAATCCAGTTCGCAACGGAGCAATATAAGCGGTTTGTAGGGTTCTTTGAAACACAGGTTCGAATGGTAAAGTTGAGGGAAGAAGAACAGGAGATGGGGAGGGGGAGGGAGAGGGTAAACTCTGGGGCAGCGAAGATGATGGCACAACAACCTGGGTTGAATACATTAGGGTGGAATGTACGAAACCGGATGTCAGTTAAGCATGACGGGGGTGTCAAAAGAATATACACGTATTGAGCACTTTCTGTAAATATAATATAGAGTCAACAATATATTCTTACAGTGCAGAAACAGATAACCCAGAAAAGAAAGACCAGGTATCACTACACCTAACCCAGAGCATAAAACCGAGTGATCCAACATGAGTAATATCCCACCCATTACAACCGAGGCATGATGACTGATACCCAACCCGGTACGAATCCAACGCGTCACACGCCGAATACAAAACCGGCCCAAACCAAACACATCCCCTCCACCATCCGGAGGCTGACCAAAGCCTGAACTCTATCGGATAGAGAGACCAAGACCGTACTGCCGTGCGGCCCGAACCGGGATTATTACCTCACCCAGAGCCGGTGGCATAGTGCTTTTTTCTCCTTCCTCCAAGAGCAGGTACATATGGATATATCGCGCAGTTGGGGGAATTGTTTTGTGGATAAGTGCTTAGTACGGCGACTACTATGTAGAGTACTCCACTAGTACACAACGAATTACTATCGCTCGCTACTTATCTACAAAGCGAATTGTGAATCGGCGTTATTCGCGCAACGACCGCACTTTGAGAAATTTTTTTCTTTCAGGCCTACCCGGAAATTTGAGTTTCAAGCACACGAGCACCGGTGTATTCGCGCAAACTGGCAGGGCAGGGCGTGGGTTCCGCGATTGCCGGCTGCCATAACCAGGAGGCGGAGATGCTTCGTGAGGGTTAGGTTTGTGTAAGGAAGCCGAATTCCGGTTGTAACTATGATTACTATACAGACAACGCGATACAACATGACAGTCAAGACAGTGTTCGCCGCGGAAGAACCGCGGAAGAACCAAGTGACATCTGGAGGATAGGTTTTGAAGAGGGGGAAACTGTTTCTTTTAAGTTGTTACAGATCAGGGTCTACAAGTGAATAGTATTGAAGCTCTTAACATCTCATGTTGGCCTACAGCTGTCATTCGAATCCTTCCATTCGCCAAGAACTTCCCTAAAAGCTTAGCAGTCCCCCCACACCGCATCTAGAGCCGTGCTTTCATTACGGGAGTCTCGGCATTCATCATATGGCATCCCCACATGCAACACGTATCGAGACACAAGGCACGCACAGGCGAAGCAAAACAAAGAACGAGAAGAGGCTTTCCTTTCTGCAGATGCCGGTCCTGTCCCTCATTGGCTTTCTGTTCCCTGCCCAGTTCCCCGACAATGGTAGAAGTACAGTATGATTATCTAACACAAACATCCACTTCCTCCAAAGTGCGGAGGCATTTTGCGACCAACCAACTGCGGGCCCCCCCGAGTGAACCGGTCAAAATGCCTCAGAGACTGGGGGTTAGCAGAGATTGGAACACCTGATATCACCTGAGTTTTTCATTCTTTATCCCCCTCCTCTCCTCCTCTCCCTTTCTGTCCTTACTCACTCCCTCCACTCTACCCTACTCAGCTCGCACAATCCATCACTCGAGTCGTCAATTGTCCCTGTCGCGTGCCATTTATTTGTTGCATTCGATTGAGTAGAGTCGCTATCTTTTCTGTCTACCATTACGATAGTAATCATTAAGGTGTGTATTCTGCGTTTCCACTCCTGCACCTCCACACCCTTTCCCTGCGGGCTATTCGTCTGAACACATCAAATAAAATCCCAATTCTCCCTCCCACATTTATCCCCAATAATAATCCTGATGTCTTTTCTTAGAATCCTTCAAACTACAAACCCTCAAACAACCAATCTTCAAAATGCCTGCTCTTGATCTTTCTGGAACCCACTACTCCGCGCTCATGAAGCGTGGAGCCAGCTGGCCCTCTCACAACCGTGGTGTCATGGTCGTCTTCTGTATCATCGGCACCCTTATCCTCGTCATTATCGCTCTCATTATCCACAGGAAGCTTGGCGCCCGAAAGACAAGACGCGAGAACGAGGCTTTCCAAGCCGGTAAATAAATGCCCACTTGTTGGATGATGGTGTATTATCTGGGGATGAATTGTAAGATTTATGGATGAAGAAGTGTTGTTTTTCTTTTGTTTATTTTCTATTATGTTTGTTCAGGAACGAACCAGACGGCGGAATGAAACCAAGAATCATAATGAGGATGAGCGGAATGGGATGGGATGGGGGCAACGGACAAACTGCAGGGAGGAAATCAAGGACCATTTGTTTGCGAGTTCCGGCATAATATTATAAGCAATCATGGAGTTGAATCGATACCTGGTATTTCTTCGATGTTTTTGTAGAATTAGTCGAGCGCCCGGGGAGAGGGGAGGAATGATTGTATTACCTGTCAAGAATTTATTTTATCAACATTTCTGTTTCCCCTGTCCGGTGGACTTGTTTCCGCGCTCAATAATTAACACAAGCAGGCCCTCAGGAAACAAGCCTTTATGGAGTTGACGTTGAGGTTGAGGTTCGGAATGTCTCCCCTTGCGCTTTC
This sequence comes from Verpa bohemica, assembly GCA_033030345.1. Classification (NCBI taxonomy): domain Eukaryota; kingdom Fungi; phylum Ascomycota; class Pezizomycetes; order Pezizales; family Morchellaceae; genus Verpa; species Verpa bohemica. The sequence goes on along the minus strand of JAUFSE010000016.1, from coordinate 1,305,819 downwards.
TTATTTCTTGGTATCTTGGCTCCACGAAGCTAACCAGGTTCTGGCAGGAGACCAAACTTCAGACATCGCCAAGTTGATACGCGAGGATCGTGCATATGTAGAAAACGCCTTGGCTACCTTGACTAGTAACGGTCGCAATCTGTCACAATAACGGGCGATGAATTAGGTGGATAATCATACCTTTTTTTGGAGATCTAGAAGTTCTTCACGATGTTTTGTATGGGAGGTTGCTTTGGACAAGACTTTGGTTAAGGCTCACCCCCCCCAGCGCGTTGTGTCGCGTCGCTTTTTAACATCCGCGATAGATATGCTGACTATCACCAATTATTTCGAGTACCGCTCGATCTTAGGTCGGATTTATATGATGGGATTTTTTTGAGCTGCATATCATCTAGTGATGTCGGAGTGTCTTGTTATTCGTTCTTTGAAGTCTTAATTTCTCTAACCCGCAGGCAACTATTCCCCTCACCTCCTAAATCCACTAGCAACAATGTCTCCACTCCAACATATCAGATAAGGGTTTTATCTTATCAAAGATAAACTTCCTAGGGAAACGCACACATAAACTCATATTCGCGATCAGAGGCTTTTTTGCCAGCCTCGGTAAGGATTTAATTCTTTTTCTAGCTTTCTTTCTTTCTCCAAACAAGAAAAAGAGTGCCTGATTATACTTGAAATACTACGGCGGTAAAGGTTGAGGAAACCTAGGAGTTGTTTTTTGAACTCTAAAGCAGGAACGTACAAACCTAAGAATAATATCACTCTTAGTATTACGAGGAAGGTAGGTATAGAAATGGAGATGCTCCTGGGTTTAAGCTAGAACCTAAAAAGACCTAGCGTAGAGTCGACAGGTATATCTATTTTGATGGGGAGTATCTAGGATTAGTTCCTTAAGAGTACGATTAGACTGGAAATAAGGAGGGGGATGCCGAGGGTTTTTTTTAACTCTTGTGGGGTTTAGATACTAACGTGACATATAACACATGATGAACGAAGGCATACTTTATCCTGAAGGTCGATCTCTACTTACGCAGGCTTTCCATACATCTAAAACCTAGCTATATATCTCTACCCCTAAACATTACCTTAAAGTTTTTTACTTAACGACCGCAAGTATACGATCACTCACAAAGCAAAGTTACAATTTTGCCTACACTTATTTTAAATCTACTAGAAAACTTAGTATTATAAGGTCTGGATTTATTCATACTAGTTGGGTCAGGGTTAGGGTTTAGTTCATAGGATTTGTGGGTCGTTTTTGACTTACATGGAGCTCATATGAGTAGTACTATTTAGTCTCCTCCTATTATATCCTAAAGATACTTCTGATTTGTTCACAGTTTCTACGAATGGGGTTTCTAGTACTAAACTTGGTTACTTCGTTTCTCACCGTATCAATCCTACGAATGTGCCCAATATGACAACCGCCTACAGCTTTGATCATGAAATCTTTACCACATCCTTAAAGGTCTAAGATTTTCCTTCAGTAACTACCATGAACACCTAAGTTTCCCCCGGCGAGAACAAGTAGATTTGATTTACCTAGTAAGTATCAAGCCTAAAAACCGTGAAATATGGAAAATGAAGCATCGTAACATCATAAACTAGCTAAAGGGCGTTTAGAAGTTACGCTTCTAGAACCAGATATAGATCTAAATCTACAGAATCTCCCACGAACAAGTTTTACCGCAAAGTAGAGGCGCTGTGTCACACGGTGTCACCCGTAATTTTTACTATGAACCTTTTCCTATACATTCTTAGCTTCCATATATTAGCCTACATAGATAGTGGGATCTCTATAGAGTCAGGTTCTCACTGTAGTTTTGATCTACAACCTCCCTGGATTACAGCAGATTAGGCTGGCTTGTTGGATGATATAACTAACGGGATTAGACTAGATGCCTTTTAAGGGTTAGGGTTCTTTGTTCTTTTTCCGTTGTTTGTCTAATCTAGGCTGGGTCTTTTGTCTCATTAAGAGTACTGTAAATAGTATAGAATACATAAGCTTTGGTGGTATCTATAGTATTAGCCCGCGATCATATAGAATATTGTAGTGCCTATGAAATTCGAGAGGTACTCAGATATCGCCCAATGTTTACCAAGGATGTCTGACCAGCCATCCAAATACTGATACTATCTCCAAATTATAATAGTGCTATAGATATTTAGGTTATACAATATGCGATCTAGTCTAGAGAATGGTTATTCTATATTCACTAGTACTTTCCTATAAAAATAACTACCTTATAAAGATATAGTATCGTACTAAAGTTGCACCCTTATAGAAAAGTCGTTAGGTGTTGTTTATAGAAGTATTCACGGAGTATATAAAATACAACGGTCCCGTTTCTATAATAGAGGCTAGGAGTTAGCTATAATTCCCAAGTGTCTAAGCCGCATTAGGGGATAGTAGGCATGTGTGATCAATGAGGTATATTTTAAACGAAATTAGTAATACTATTTATATATAAATATATGCATACATGCAGTTAACAGTACCCGTGAAGCTTGTGAAACGTGTCACTTAGTCTAACTCTACTCAAATTTGGTAGATGACCTCATCATAGCTAACGATAAAGTTAGGAAGTACTGGGAGGTTTGTACTTTGTAAGCCTAAAATATGATCTCGTTCCCAGATTGTTGTAGTCTAGGATTCAGAACTTGCAAACGTTTTGTTCGTAGAGGAGTAGTATCTATAATTTAGAGGTTGTAACCGAAACTTCAGTGTTGTTTTCTTATTTTATACCACTACTATAGCTTGTGCGTTATTCCATCTACAAGTGAATCAACGATTTTATATCTTATATTTGGTGAACGAATTCAGCTATAGCGGGATGTGATATGCACTCTAGCTTACTAGTTACTCAGATCCATGTATCCGATTCCCTGCTGGCTAACTCGGACTGATTCTAAGCCTAGTTCGACTTCTAGTCCATGCCAAAAACTTGGGAAAAGTAAATACTTGATACTAGATGCTGCTATACCATATAAAGTTGCGGCTGCGTACCACTGAGTCTAAGGTTAGGCTCCACGACAGCCTTAATTTATACAGAATCAAGGCTACAAGCTTATAGGTTCCTGCATAATTTAAGAAAAACCTGTCTCATGACGTCCACTAACTTCTATGATCGCCTATTTTACTTACTCAATTGAAGGGTAGAACTTCCGTACGGCCGTGTCCAACAAATCACCGGAGCCCCCCCTCTATAGGGGGGCAAAAAGAGTTCATTCACCTAGTAAACTACAGTAATACCTATCATAATTCCACCCTATCAAATTTCCATTTCCAGTGTTTTTAGAGGGGCTGCAGGGATACAAAATTCAATTCTACCAAGAAAAGCCCTTATCAAAACTCCATTTCCAGCATTTTAAGGGCCTCGACAGGGATCCGGAGAAGTAGAATTATGATAGGTATTACTGTACTTCTCCCAGGATTCGAACCGCAGATCTCTGAGCCAAGTTCATAATCAGTTGTCTTTCCCTACCGGATATTATTTGCTGGAGGCTAACGCACATGAAACGACAACCATTGCTACATATGGGAGGGGGGCTCTAGGAGTTAGTTAGATATATTGGTACATATGAGCTTATGGGATACAATACCTGCAAAGGGAGGTATTTTGTGACAGGACTTGCTAGTGGGAGGATCATCATTTGGTAAGGCAAAGTTTTGGCACCCAAGTTAGTGATTTTCTTGGTCTTTTTGTATATTTATGTCCCTTTAGTCCCACATTGATACTAGCATTTGTAGTGGTAGTGCTGAGGTTTGTGGGTTTGCCGTTGCTATGGGGGCTCCGGAGTTTCTTTGGACACGGCTGTACATACATGTAGGCCCCCAATAGTTAATGTGTTATAGATTAATATCACTAGGATGTCCCTACCACCTTAAGAGCAACTTATGGTACATATGGTATCCAAGATATTACCTATACAAAGAAAAAATTTAGGCTAGCCATCCTCTCCCGTTGGGTATTAACATATTCTAACATTTGGAGTCTGTATCTATCTCAATAGGTTAATCGCTATACTTAGGATAATACAAGTACCCGTAGACGGTAGAATAGACGCCTGGTGATATTTTTGGTAATGGCAACTGATGATTCGCTACAAAAAGGTTGTCTGCAGACTTTACCGGTTGATTGACACCAGGATCCTCTGTCTTATCCCGAGTATAATTCGATGCCAAGCCTGCGTTTACTAGATCTGAGTAGTAACCTCCTCGCTGCTACACTTAGTTTTAGTGGGGAATAAACTCCGCTAATTATTAAAAGTAATGTGTTCGGTCATAGAACGATGAAAATGGAGCATCCCGTCCGCTCTGCTGTACCCAATCATCGTATCGCCTAGTTAGTACTGCAGTGGGTGACCATGTGGGAATCCTGGGTACTGAACTCATTAATTTTTTGATCTTAAGGATATTTGTCGTTAATTTTGCCAATATGGGCTATATATCTCTTTTGCTTAGATTTCTTCCTAACGCCTTGGGGGGTTCTGGTGCTCCTGTTAAGGCTGAATAACCGTAGAGAGCTTTAAATGCCTGCAGTCAAATCAGCTTCGGGCATTTGGTAATGCATATGCACCCATCCACTAGTAGAACCCGACACACGTACTTGAGTGGCTAATATTAGAGCAAGCCTTGTTTATGGACTACTATAGGGTCCCAGGGGTTATAAGACATCATTGACATATTATAGTCAGTTCCTTGATCAGTGGATTTAAGAAACTCGGAAAGGATACCAGTCGATCCCGGAATAGGTATGTTTATCATACGAGCCTACCATGTAGACGTATTATACAAACCCGGCAGGATAACTCACCGAACCCGTCTAGGAAGAGACTTCTCCTAGGTCCGCGGGGAAACAAATAAACCTTTCTCTATTTCAAAGCAACTATCAGTTGAAGTTCATGGGGCCCAGGGGGGGGGGTGTTGTGTTCCGCACTTCTCCGAAACTATGACTAATCTCGTTTCTCCATCCGGACGATTTTTACGCAATAAACATACGAAAAAAGCCATGTGAGAAGAGTAGAGGGGGGGGGGAATCAAGGACATCTTAAGCTGCTCAAAGTGGTGCCATTGCATTTGTATTGTCGCTTCGGGAGAGGGGGGGTTTTTTTTTTCCTTCGGCTAATAGGCATGCCGGAGGTGGACCTCCGCGGCTCTCCGCGGAGTTCTGTAAAGAAATAGTAGAAGTCAACTCCCTCATTAAGGGAAAGAATTATTTATGAATCTTACTGCGTTATACAGAAGTCACCCCATGTTATAATTCCCCGAATTACCTGAGGGTGCTTGTTATGTATGTACGTACGGGTGGAGTGGAGCATGTCTTGGCGTTCTCTTTTAGGTTTTTGGACCCTAAGAAAGGGCTTTAATGGGTAAGTTAAACCAATAAGGAAAGAAAAAAGAGTTTCTTAGCAACTTTATTTACCGTGTAGTATTTAAGTAGTAAGTAGTTGGTTGTCTTACTGCAGCCAGGCTTATGGACTGATTCTCGCTTGCTTCCAAATCATCTTTCATGATTGGAGCGGGCTCTTTCGGAAAACCCGTAGTCTCTTAGGGGGACCCGGAGAAATACTCCAATAATCCCTGGGGGGTTCCCACGCCACAACATTAACCAGCAAGGACCCATTAATTCCAATATAAAAGACGATAGTTCGATCAACTCAAGTCGATTCATCATTACAGCACTACAATACTACCATTGTGACAAGGTTTACATTTCCATCTGCACATTCAACATTTCTAAAATATGTCTAAAATGCAACACATCGATCCAGCTTCTCTTGAAGTTCTCGAATCCCGTATCGAATACGCAAGGGCCTTCGTAGGTTTCACTGCTGAAGACGCTCAAGCCATCCACGACTCAAAGCCCGTAGTTTCAACTTTAGTCCCCGCGGTTGTTGAAGCTGTTTACAAAAAACTACTTTCTTTCGATATCACCGCAAAATCATTCGTGCCACGACAAACTGGCTACGATGGTGAAGCGCCGACATCCCTAGAGGATCTCAACCTGGAACACCCTCAGATCAAGTTCAGGATGGGGTTCTTGAAGGGTTATTTGGTCAAGCTGGTTACTATGGATTATGATCAAGCTTCAACTTGGGTATGTTCAACCCTACCCCCCCCTCTCAGAGTAATTTAGTAGAATAGTACCTAATACCGAGAATAGGAATACCTTGATAAAGTAGCTCTCATGCACACAGGAGTAGCCGGGTTTGCTCATCGTGCAAAGAAACCGGGATTGAGGGTTGAATTTATCCACATGGCTCTGCTCTTAGGTAAGTTATCCTTTATATTTCTCAATACACATATAGAAATGTACTAACTGGGGACCAGGCTATGTTGTTGATCTCCTTCTTGGCGCTGTGATCGAACACCCAGATCTTGACGATAAGACAAAGTCCGCTGTTCTCCGGGCTTTCAACAAAGTCATCTGGATCCAGAATGACCTGTTTTCTCGCCATTTCATCCCTAGTGAAGATACACCCAAGGCTCCCAAAGAAGTCCTTGTCTCCCCGGATACTCGTGGTATCATATACGGTGTGGCGACGGTTGTCCTTGGTGGATTCTTACAAGTTCTTTATCAGCGCGTGAATGCGTGATTGGGTAGAATAACGTACTAGTAGCTTGTGTTTTTTTTCTTTCATTTTTCTAGGTTTAGCTTTTGATCTCTTTTTATGCGTTTTCGTTTTTTTTGAGGCGTTATTGTGTGGGAGGCATCGGGAGAATACGTATACTGTCTTTTTATAGTATTAGCGGTTGACTAGAAGATTTTAATTCCGTCTGTAATAGAGGTATGGAATAAATAAAAAAAGAAAGATGTACCTTGTAGGGTTAGGGTTTCTACTTCAACTAGAAGGATCTGCAATTTTTTGTAGTTATCATTGTCACATGTGATAGATGCGAACAAGCTTCCGGTGTACTCTAAACAGCAACAATTTCATTCCTATCAAATTCCCAAACTTCGCATAAAAGATAAAGATTCCCCATTCATTGCGCCATATGATGCCTCCCTTCCCCCAAATGATGCTAGCAAAAAATCGGTCATCGCCATCTACTTGTGCCACCCTTACTCCTACAGCACCCTGAAAAAAAACACCCCTCCAATAGTCCACTACCTCTACTTCAAGAAATGTATCCAAACCCCCTTCTCATCAATAGAAGGCCTCCCCACCCCTACATTCCCTTCAACCCCTAGCCTCAATGCAATCTCAATGATCCCCGGACCCCTCTCCTTTAGTCTCTTCTTCTCAACGTCCAGCGTCGGCGGTTCAACAAAAACCCATGGCTTGACCAGTCCCGGAACGTGGACCGGTGTCTCTAGCGGCAATCGCGTCGTGCCAAACATCCTAACTGGCTTGCTATCCATAATTGAAGAGTAAAGATCGACATACGAATCCATCTTTCCATCCGAGACGAGTATCGTGAATTGTGCAATTCCCTTGACCCCACTAGGGTGTGTAGTATTTGCGCTATTGGTATCGACCCTGAGACTCCTCTTGGAGATATCGTGGCACCAGAAGGGAATCTCCCCTCGTCGACTGATATCCGAGCCCGGTGAACCAGCACCGACTACGTTTTTTGGGAACGTACAATTCCAACGAATATCTTTCCCGTCTTCCCTTTTCCTACCCCCCTCAGTGGGTTGGTCGTAGTCGATTCCTAGATTCCCGCTCTTCTGATTGATCCTCCCGCGGAGACCCGTGTAGTCGAAATTCGTGCCCTCGGGGGTTGTCAAAGCGAAGTCGATGAAGCCGTAAGATTTGTTTCCCCATGGGTGTCCCCGGCGGAGACTTGGGTTATCGTTAATGAAGGCGATTAGCTCGAGGTAGGTGCCATCTTCGAAAACGATGAGCTTGTTTTCCGTCTTGCCGTCCGAGTGGCGCCCGCCGGGGGTTAGAGTGAAGTTTTCGGTGACCCACCGGGGGGGTGTAAAAAGGTCTTCGTAAGGGACTAGTACAACAACGTGATCGATTTGCGCGGGTGTCATTCGCTTTTCCTTCGGCGGAGAGATGGGTGTTGCGGTAGGCATTTAGAGAGAGATGAAGGGGGAAAAGAGGGGGAGAATAAGAAGTCTTTTTTTTAGTTCCTTGTTTTACTCTTTTGTGTTGTAACTTGGAATCTGAGATACCGGAGAACAAGAAAAAAAAAAAAAAACTAGAGCTTGTTTGAACCCTTATCAACAACTTTAGGGGCGCAAACAACTCCATCATAATCACATCATTTAGGCGAAGATGATGCTAGAGGGAGAGCTGGTCGAATCTCTCTGCGGGGAGGGGGGGGGATGGGGGGAGGGGGGGAGAAGAAAGACTTGTTCACAGCTCATTGCTTTGAACACGATCGTTGTGTTGTTCTCGTCCTGTCTGAGGAGCCACGGTACTCGCATCGGCGGGAGATTCGTGCTTGACATTAGCTATGCCGGAGGAGGCTCGCGGATAAGTAAGAAGTCGATATGGCCTGGCAATGGGCGGACGTGACTAATAAAGCCAGGAACACTTCTATTCGGGGAACAGGCGAGAGTAGCAAATGCAGTATCGTCGAACTGACCACTACAGTTAGCCGAAAATCACGCCTTAATCCCTACCTCTTTCGCGAAGCTCTGTTTAGGCTACCTGTATGGCCCAGCGGTGCTGGCGATGCATGCATGCATACAACCATGCAGTTATTGGCAGGGCCATTAGTAGGGATAGCTTATTACAAAGTTGGGGACCTTTAATAATCCGGTATCAAGCTAACGCAACACATCATCGTGCATGTCCGCAAGCTGGCCACAGCAGAGAAGGGGGATACTACCCAGGGAAATCAGAGATCCATGCCCGTCCCATCGTACCTGGAGTCACTTTTGTGCCTGGATCTTGAAGTAGCATGCAGAATGGCGTGCTTGAGCCGGTAATCGCATCTTTATGTATACGAAACCTGAGAGGTGAAAAGAAAACATACACTTTTGGGGGTTTATCCATGAGAAGATCTTTTGCGATATTCGCAACACACACACAATCTGCTGTAGATCTAGAGTTTTGTTTTTGTTTATATTTATCAATCGTGGGTCATGTTGAGCCAATGATTATTTAAATGGTTATCCTGTGTAGGTTTTATGGGGAGGGGAGGGTGAAAGCTCCCCCCTCTCTCTCCCTCCCCCTGCTCCTCCCCCGCCCCGCAGTGTCCCTCCACACTATGAGTACTCCAGTAATAATAAGAGAGGTAGGTTCATGATGAAGCGCATACATTAGCTTCAGCGGGAATCATGAGTGCTGATGTTCTTAAACTACCGAGTCCGATGGGGATAAATAAACTCCCGCACATGAGTCTTAAACCAGGAATCACAATTATTGCGATTCCTCCTATCCAGGCGATAGATGCTTTACTGGGAGAGTAAGTTACCGGCGACCGTTTAGGATTCACCTGTGTCCAATGAGATATAAGTACTACCCATTGGCTCCTATGTATCGAAAGCGGAGAAGTTACTTCTTACCAAGTAGATCCAGGTGAAGTATACCTACATCTAGCTATTCTAATGAGCCAGTCATCAACTGTCACTCGGTCTCCTCATCACACTGCGGGGTTTGTGGTGGTCAAGTCGGCCTTGGGGCAAGGGGTGATTTTTTTGGAGTAATCACTTACATGCAGTTACACCCCGATGAGAGCTCTGGGGTCCGGAAGTTTCCGTGAGATCTCTCAACATTCCTGTATTATAATCAAGGGTGGTATAAGTCTGCCAGATTACCTGCATATGAAACTAATCATTACCTGCGCATCTCTGCACCACCTCCGGGAAGCTACCCTATTTCTGATTTCTTTAAAGATAATTGCATCAGGACAGGACAGGTACATTGCATATGCTTCGGCGTGTATGTAACCCAAGAGCTTATAAATCAGACTCTTGTGGGGGACAAAGTGTGCTTAGAACACCTGTACCCTCAGTACCGTTCTTGGGCCAACTGAAAGGTTTGACACCTCGAGAGGATCCTCAGAGAAACTATATCATAAAGTATACAAAGTTACGTCATATGCATAGTGGACTCTTAATAAGACTCAAATATTCCTTCCGTCATTGTTTATAGAGTTTTGGTATTACAAAAGCACATTGATTAATAATACCTGTTTTTTTCCCTCCTTTCCTCCTGAGTACTTTCGAGGTGTCATGGAATATAATTGTAAGCTTGCTTTACACGTACTGTACGTGGATGCACGTATTTCCTGCTGAATATATCAAGTTTGGACCTCCGAGGCGGGTTTACATGAGCTGCAGATATCGGTCTAATGTCCATTAACTGATCTCACACCTCCGGCAGTTTTTGAAACGGCCCCCTGTAAAACTGGAGCTGAAGACTGGGCACGGATGATACGGGAGGTACATGTATTCTTGGCAGATGGGGACGGCTCGGGCCGCGGGGGTATGGTGGTCTGGGTAGTTACATTTCGATTGAGGTAGGAATTCTAACCCTAGAAGCCAGTACGGTGTAACCGATTCTCACCAAAGGATACTGACTGTCTCCTAGATAGCAGTTCTGTGGGAATTTAGGGATTAGAAACATAGACACATTGAAGCCCTGTATATAATTCTAGATATGACGTATACTTAGGGTTTTATAGAAATAACCCAGTAGATACATATAGTGAGAAGGGATTAATTATACCGAGTCTTGATAATCATTCCTTCACCGCCGTTAGAACAGATTTGTAATCGCCAATGAACGCTTCGCCTATCGGTGAGAATAAATGTGGTGTGGTAATGGACACCCTCAAACATTTAATCACGACAACTAAGAGTTTCAAAAACGACTGGTTTGGGTGTGAGTGTGGTTGAAAGTTCATTAACAAAACTTCTAACATACTAGAGAATTCAGGAAAACTTTACATAGTACCCCAGCTTTGGTGTAAGCGATTAATTAATATATTTGTTTTACTAGAGTTCAACAATTAAAGTACCTTAGCCATATATCGATACATACAATCTCCTGTATATTTTATATGATTAGAGGTTTAGCCAAATCGTACGTGAGAGCTACATGTGTGTGTGTGTGTGTGTGGTTCCCCGGCCATTGACCTTATGTGTCGTATCAGCCAATGATCATCCGTTGGGTTATCAGGTCACAACTTGGGTTGCACAGCGCCACACTTATCGGCCGAGTGAGGTCTTATGAGATTCCAAAAGAGTTGGATTTTTGTTAATTGGCCGGGATGAAGATGCGGTCCCCTCCCAGATTATCCTTGCATCAGTTAAGCCTTTTACTGGCTAATTAGCGCTCAAGGATTATAAGATCAATTATATTTTAATCCTCCAGTACGTACACATGTAGACGAATTGGAGAAACTGAGTACAGGATGATAAAATATAATCTATATATCTTACTTCTATCACTATTGTTAAACTAATTATATACTTCCCTCGATGGCGCAGTTAGAAAAATTACCCCCCCCTGAAAAACCACGATGCCGTATTAGTGGAGACATAATGTTCTAATCATAATGCAAATCTTGACCTTCTCTCATAAGATCCTAAATTCTCACTAGTTTTTTGTACTCCAAAGGAACCCCTTACCAGGTTTTAAAAGGCCTAGGCTGTTCAAGCCATTGAATGTTATCATATCATTGATACGGAGGTGACCTCAATGATCAATATGCCGTTTTTGAAGTTATACCTAGAGAGTGAGAATTTAGAACCCCTAACCTAGTACAACATAGGACGCTGTAGAGGATAAAGCAATACTTTTAAACCCCGATGGCAGTATACTTGCGGGAAACGGCCACCTTTCAGTTGTACTACATACCCCCCAATACAGCAGAATCAACCCAAGAATTTAGGATGTAATGTTTTTTTTCTCTACCCGGGCTTTTTGTATGAGAAGTAAGAATCTCGCTCTATAAGAATATCCTTATAGAAAGAGTAGGGTTAGGGTTGATTGATTATAACAGCCCCCTGATTCAGCTGATATTCTCGTTCTCTCAGCCTATGTCCTTACACCCTTACCAGCGTCCCACACTTCACCCATACACACCCTCCGCACACGCCCTTGTACCATTACCATGCCACCCAAACCTAGTGCCCGAAGGCCTAGACAAATATTCACCGCAGCCGAGAAGGAAGCAGTACGCGAGTGGTACAATTCGGAGTTAAAAAGAACAGGCGAACGTCCGCATTGGAAAAGAGTTCAAGAATGGTTTGCGGATGCGTATCCCGGGAAAATCATGTCGCAGCCGACAATTAGTATGATTGTCACAAAGCGTACGGCTGATGCACCTGATCGGCCACCGCTTTTGAGTACTCGGATGAAAAGGAGACGGGAAGTTAAGTTGGATGAACTGGTTTCCGATGATGGGATGATGGCTTGGTTTGAAGATGCAGGGCGGGGTTCGTCACAAGCTTTGTATAATGAGAATCACATTCAAGGATCGGATACAAAAATGATGCTAGATCCTTATGGGGGTGTGGATGATGATGTGGATATTTTTGAGGTTCGTTCATGCTCCACTATTTGTAAATCATGAATGAATTATCTAATTTTTTTATAGGAAAATACATTTAGTCCTTCGCTTCCTGGTAACCCTACTGAAAACACGATAATCGAAACTGAAGAGGTCGAACTACCTAAATTCGGGATCTGTGATGCTCTGGACTGTTTGGAGAAGCTGGAGGTGTTCTATCTGCAGCAAGAGTCTCTGAATGAGGAGGCCCTTGATACTTTGATCCAGATGCGAAGGGATATGCAAGAGAAGTGGTTTAGAGATGTGATGATCAGGTACAAAAGTAGATCAGTATGTGGTTTAAATAACTCTGGGTAGCTGCGGGATCTGGGTACACTTGGGATCGGGAAGATAGGGCGGAAAAAGTAATTTCAAGAGGTACTTAGCAGTGGTAAGAGATCCCTTGGGGGCTAGAATAGAATCCCGGAACTAGAAAAATTCAATATGATGCTCTAAATAGAAACTATACGATTCACATAGACATCTCGTAGATAGAAACTATTCTATATAGAACTATGTCGCTTTTCGACCCCGCTATCCGCAACACCAGTCGATTCATATGTGACTGGTGGTGATTAGGTCAGATTCAATTTAAGCCCTAACCCTGTGAGATATATTATTTTCTTTCACCGGTTTTTACTCAGCCAGCCCTCTTAACTTCATCCCCTACATCTATGGTTAACTAGCCATTTCCATCTGTGATTAATGGTGAAACAAGACTTTCACTCTGAAAACAAGAGCTATCTATCTATGCACCACGATAAGAATTTCGGATGGAACGGGCACATGCATAGTAACCATAAAGTCTTCAGTGAGATCACTATGCGTTCCCCACTATCCCTTGATTTGTATTACTGACAGTTACAGCGTCTTCAATACATCACAATACACACCGGGAGGACTTTCGGAGGAGATTCCATGTATTCTTCTCCTTTCTCTATCACCCATTTATACAAAATTTTCTATAAAACCCCATCACCGGTATCACCGAGATGGACTTGAGAGAGGATGAAGAGAGCCAAAAATCACAAATAATCACTTAGTCCTCAATAAGACTATTCTCTATACAAGAATATAAGACGAGAATCCTACATTTATAGAGTAAGCACGGTAGACTCTATCGACGCTTCTAATTAGGTAAGACTAAACAGTACTTTCCTCCCCAATCACGAGTCTTCTAATTAGCCTTCCATCTCCTTACGCTAGCATATACAACCTAAGATTACCCACCCTAATAGAACAGGAAAGTATTCATCATCATGATACATACCTATACTAGGCAAATGCCTAATATTCATACCACTAAATCCTTATAGAAAAGCAAGAAAAGCAAAAATCAACTAGAGGAATACCCTAAGTCTATAGGTTTCATCTCATAACTAATGGTGTTATTATTATCAAGACTGTGGTGGAATCTTTACCTGTTTATCTACCACATTTTGGTATTTATATAATAAGCTCTTGTAGGACTAGATGTTAACGCCAAGACAAGCAGCGCGGAATGTGGACGACAGTAAGCTTCGATAGCTCTTTAAAGTTATCATATACAACATATTTTCAATACAGGCTATTGGGTTAGGCGAAAACCTGTCCAAATTTATTCCGCGTTTCCTACCAGAAAGGATTGCAAACCTGTATATCGAGTATATGCAAACAGTACTACCCTTAATTAGTTACCTAAAGCACATTAATGATGACCCATCCATCAATGTCCAAAAAACAAACCCCCAGTACTACCTATTCCCAGATGACGGATAACTAGGTACTGGCCCTGCAGTGACGGAGATATCTCTGAACCCCTAACCACGCAGAGCATCCCATCCACAAGCCCAGGTATTTGAGGTTCGTAAGCTGGTGAGATATAGAATGAAATAGTGGCTTTATTAGGCTGTGATTGTCTAGGTGATCGATATGATAATTTTGAGAGGAGTATGAGGGTTTTGACATGTTATTGTACTTACCGAGTCAGAGGTGAGGTTATGCTCTATGCGAGTTTATTACTGCCCCACAAACCATGACGTACGTATTTAACGTTGACAAGAATTGATAGTAGATCAAGATGTGTGTTGTATAGTGCAGGATAAAGGAGGGGTAGGAGGGAGATTTAGAGCTGAAGTCAAACAAAATATGTGGGCGTGTAGAAAATAAAATACCGCCTCTAGAGTCCTTGCGTTGCGTATCTGTGCTATCGAGTACTCTAATACTCGATAATATTCTTGTAGAGAGAGGTTATGTTATATCTCTATGTTTCACATATCTCTTATCTCCCGTCCCGTGTATAGATCATCTGTCAAACAGTTGTCAATTACTGGCTGCTACACAACGGATCGGTGACACCATTCCCGACATGGCAAATACTAGAAAGATCGCCGAAACAGTCGCATCAAAAAAGGCAGAGGTTGCTGATCTCACCGCAAAGGCTCAGTCAAATTCTCTCGAACCGCTACCTGGAATGAACACCCGTGATACCTTCGAGAGTTTGGTGTGATTGTGGGAGAAGAGGAGGCTCTCACATAAAACCACTGTCTCTTAATGCGAGCAGCAACTACAGTATAGGGCAGATCTTCTAACACGCAAGCATAAAGATACCGAGTGATCGATCATGATTGACATATCGTACCTTACATGTAACCACCACGGATGTTACAGCAGGTTACACACACACATCCTACCAATGTGCCTTGCCTGACTAGTTATGGATCATCACAGCCTTCCTGATTATCTTTTTCCCGTTCATTCACCTTTATTCGGCCTTACATGTCGATGACATGTCGCAAAATGCCGTATTTTTTTTTTTGTTTTCAGTGCGAATTCATCATCTGCTAGGGAACCCAACCAAAAAATTAGTTACCCATTAGGTCGCAATGAAGAGAACCCACAAGTTTTACCTATCTATAAGCTTAAAGGATGTTCCAACTGTTATCTCAGTTTCTCGAGCCAGGATTTCTGAGAAGTAAGTTGAGCCCCACGGTATTTTACCCATCAGAAGAGAATAAGAGGTATCGAGGTTCAAAAAAAAAAGAGGAGCAATCAATAGAGAGAAGCCGAGAAAGTTCAAACATCACCAGCACCACAATTACCCCTTTAATCATTTGTCTTGCAATGCCCCCAATCCAACCTCCAAAAGGCTGTACGGGTTACTTTTGGTATCCCTCCGGATTTTAACGCTGAGATGGGTTAGGGTTTGTTGCGGGGTAGGGAACGTGCACACGCGAATCTTGGCAAAAGATAGTATCCATTAGGTGTATGCATCACCTGGTTTTAACTCCCTTTAATGTGCTAACTAAGATATAGTACCCGAGATCGCGAGATGCAGTTACTCTAGAAATATTTAGGTGCCGACACAGACCTTAATAAACTTCTATTCACTGTCAACTCTAGGAGCCGGCCTTGCTCTAACGTTAACTATAATCAAGATGTTAGTTACTTTTTGGCGTCAAAAATTCAGCCTAATCAAAAATTAAGAATCTTCAAAAACAGATATTACTCAATACCTGAAAGAACCCCCCTAATATTTCCGTATCCACGAACTTATACTATTGTTGGTTACCAAAACAACCCGTACATTTTGGATCGCGTAGCAACCAGGTGGGAGCCTTCATAACTTGACATTACAGCCCAAAGCACTGCCTTAAAAAGCTACAGGCATAGCCCAATAGTGGAAAAGTGTTTATATATACTACATTATTTCTTCGCCTTTTTTGATACATTTATATTATGCATTGTTGTCTCTCTAGTATTGTTCATAACTTGTGTGTGTTGCCACGAGAATGTACGGTTTTTTTTGGTAACCAACTATATATAAGAAACCCCAAAAACACCAAAGTTACTACTCTACACCCCCACTATAATCAAAACAGGACCTCATACCACAAAAATATAAAAAAGAGAAAGAGTTCAGTACCCAGGATTCCCACATGGTCACCCACTGCAGTACTAACTAGGCGATACGATGATTGGGTACAGCAGAGCGGACGGGATGCTCCATTTTCATCGTTCTATGACCGAACACGTTGGGATAACTCCTGATGCGTATATAGACCCTTAAGAAATCTGACCCTATATAGAATTGTATTAATGGGGTCAATAACAGGGATACAGAGACATGGAGACATGGGTAAAAAGCTACTTTATCCTAGTTGTTTCTTTTATTAAGTGATAAATCACATAAGTTGGGCAAACTATAATGCATGTCATTTTATTGACCCACACCTACATACTGACTAATACATGTAGTTATCCAGACTGTATTACAACTCTTCCGTGTTTGGCGAACAATTAAGAAAAAAAACCCCCACAATGTGTGATGGGTAATAAATCTACACGAAACACTCCCTTACTCAATTCAATGCCCACACCTAATGCGCCAAGACTCTGGTCCAAGTTCTAACAGCAAGGTCTACATAGATAGTGCTTACACGAGAACCTTAATCCGACTTCATAGATTGACATTCAAATCCCAAAGTATTCTTCTCTAGTTCTTAAAATCTCCCATATGTACCTGTAAATCACAAATATAAAAGAAGTTACAATTATACACCCACACTACATATAATCCTTACACTCACTCTCACAGTAGTCCCACAACCTTCTCCCATTCACCTCGATTCCCTCCTTAATATCCGCCCTCGGCTCCCCAAACCTCCCCCATGGTATCATGTACCCACCATTATGCTCCCCTGTCACCTTCTCCGATAACCCAGCAAACAACTCCGTCAAACCTCCTAAATACGCCGGATACGAGAAAAAATAATGTAACGCAAACCTCATCCATCCAGGACTAGTTCTATCCAGATTCGACTTCAAATTCCCCGGATTCAACGCCTATGACCCATCAATCAGCCATACCAACGGAGAAGGAGGAGGGGGGGAAACTTACCAAAGACAGCACTCCTGTCCCTTCTAACCTCCTCGCCGCTTCTGCAGCTAGTATGATATTCGCAGCCTTACTCTGACTATACTTGAATATATTCCCATTCATCATCAACGCACCCTTGACCCCACCATTCAACGTATGCTCAAAATCGATATCACCCCAATTGATACCACCCGGGTACGGAGCAGTCGAATTCATAATCGACGAGACCCACACAACCCTAACACTATCCTTCCGTGTCTCCGGCATCTTCGCGGTCTCAATTAATCGCTGCGTTAAGAACTTCTGAAACAACCACGGTCCAATGACGTTTGTTCCCAGTTGCAACTCATGACCCTATTTTTTCCCCATGACAAATCCCTATTAGCAATGCCTACAGGAGATGAGCGAAGAGAACAAACATGTTGGTCTACACTCCCGTACGGCGGGAACATCACACCGGCGTTATGCCATATCACATCGAGGCGATTCTCAAGTTTTAGGAATTCGGTTGCTGCGGGCTTCACGGTTGAGAGGTCTGATAGGTCGATATATAAGAACTTGAGTACGCCATTTGAGCCAGGTTGAGCTTCCTTTATAGCCTCGATTGCGGCATTCCCGTTAGTGTCGCTACGACCAGCGACGTACACTGTTGCATGGCTTTTGTAGAGCATCTATTGAATTAACTACGATATTGATAAGAGGAGAGAGAGAGAGAAAAGGTATACCTTGCATAGTTCGAATCCAACACCAGAGGCGCCACCGGTAACGATATAAACCTTTCCCGAGAGGTCTGGGAGGTCTTTCTCCGTGAATTCGGGTGTAGGGGGGAATATTTCCGTGTATAATTGGTAGATGGCTGACATGGCTAGTATTGTGTTTTCAGGAAAAATTAGTGAATACACGGGTTTATTTTATGTATGGGATATCCTTGATGTATTGAAAGGGGAAACTATCGGGCTTTGTATAGTCTCTCCTTGCCAACCGCTGGTTACCCGGCTTACTGGTTGAGAGAGAGTACCGAGTGCGGCGGGGTGATTGAGAGTGACACGTGGTGCCAGGGCTAGGTGTACCTCGGCTAGAGGTTTTTGGGTTCTGACATGTCTACCCACCGGTACTATTTAATATCATAAATTTTAATCTATTCTAAATAGCATAATACAATGCATAGGTCAGTGGTTATATTGCGCTTAGTAACATCTATTGTTCCTGACGCCGAGTTGTCACACAAGGTTATTGTTCGTCACACAGAACCTAAGCTTTATTCACCTAGTTACATCTAAAACAGTCCCAGACCTATAATAAACCCATTGAATCCCCGATCAATTGACTAGAGACAAGCCTCGAAAGTTACAGATGCTAGGATGAGGACCTAACTATATGGAGCCTTAATAATATTAACCCGTATGTATACGACCACTCGGCAGCACAATACCGAGTGATACTTTATGACCTGTCGAGCCCAGAACACACCCACAGATTCTGGTTGGCTACTTAGGACCAAAGTGACAGGCGTTGCATTCAGAACATGCAAGGCGACGGTCGATCTGGGTGTCTTCTCGGGTAAGTCAACTCCAGCTGGAAACCAAATGAACCCCAGCAATAGTCAACCAGTAAGATATTCGGATCCACCCATTAGAGTATTCTGCATGGGAAAGCATTTCGCAGACTATGCCTATTCAAGTACGGGGCCGGTCCTGTTAAAGGGAGTTTAACTTGCAGCTCCTCCATAAGCACGGAGCCAGTAGGACAGTGGGAATATTACTCCCGTTTCACCTATCATGGAGTATATCTTGGAGCTTTCCCCCTCTCTCTTGTAGGTTGTCTCCACCAGCGAAAAATGACTGCTACTTTCGACGTCCTCTCGGGTAGTGTTGTAGCGACTTATACAAGTATAAGACAGCTATGGCTTCCTGCACCTAAATTCACATCTAAAGACCTCCCAAGTCTTGCCGGGAAGGTGTATCTTATTACCGGTGGTGCGTCCGGTATTGGCTTTGAGCTCTGTAAGGTTCGTGATCGATTCCGAGGGAAGTTGGTAGGGTACTGACTAACCAAACACGCTGTAGATCCTCTATTCGAAATCCGCGACTGTCTATATCGCCGGTCGCAGCA
This sequence comes from Verpa bohemica, assembly GCA_033030345.1. NCBI lineage: Eukaryota > Fungi > Ascomycota > Pezizomycetes > Pezizales > Morchellaceae > Verpa > Verpa bohemica. The sequence continues at coordinate 1,286,386 of JAUFSE010000016.1, read as the reverse complement.
TCCCGAATGGCGAAAATGCAATTGCAGAAATAATGTCTACTTATCCAGACTCTAAAGGTGCATTGAAGTTCATCTATCTAGACTTAACGGATATGTCAACTGTGAAACCTGCCGCAGATGAACTTCTTGCGCGTGTGGAACGGTTGGACGTTGTTTGGCATAATGCTGGTATTTGTACCTCTAAAGATGCTTTATCGAAGCAAGTAAGCTCAATTTATCTATCAATTCGGTCGGTACTTATACTAAATGAAAAAAAACTCTAGGACCTTGATTTACAGTTGGCTACTAACACGATTTCGCCTTGGTTGTTACAATCTTTTTTAACCCCGTTGATGAAGAAGACTGCTGAGATGTCTACGACCCCAAAGAATAGTGTAAGGGTGATTTGGGTAAGGTAGGTTTCCGTTTTTTAGAGTTATAAATACTAAACATTGCAGGCTTCTTCTTCCGGTCATGGGAACTCCCCTGGGAACGGCGGGATCCTGTGGGATGATATCAGCTTCAAAAATACACTCAGAGGCGATAGTCTTGGGGTTCGGTTGATAAGCAACGGTGCATGGATGAAGTACGGCCAAAGTAAGGTGGCCAACATCGCTATTGGGATTGAGGCGGCGAAACGCTGGGCTGGGAGTGGTATCCTTAGTTTGGTATACTTCACCGCGGCAAACTTAACTTTATGTGTAGTCACTAACAGTTGTATAGAGTGTTGATCCAGGTTTGATCAAGTCGGGTATTCAGCGGGACCTACCGCCCATGGTAGTAGCCTACTTAGTGAGTCACCAAAGCCCTGATTTGCTTCAAGGAGATTAGCTAATTTCAGGATAGAAATATCTCATGTACCCTATTCATTGGGGCCCGATAACATACCTTTTCGCAGGTCTTTCTCCTCAAGTCGATGAGGAAAGATATAATGGGACATATATTGTCCCGTGGGGTAGGATTGGAAAGCCTGTGCGAAAGGATATAAAGAAGATGCTGCCTGAGAATGGTGTGAGGATGTGGCAGTTTTGTGAGGAGACGTGTAAAGACTTTATGTAATTTATTTATGAGGGGGGGGTCTGTATGATATTCGTGGGGAGATTTTAGGATCCTGTAAACTTAATATAGAAGTAAAGACTACTACAGAAGGGAGGATAGTGAGGCTATAATTCTAGTGGATGGGTAGTGAGCAAGTGGCTATAGAAGCCTTGGTTTAATCTCCTCCGTTCTCTAACTTCTCTTAATATTCATCGTCTCCAAAAATACCGGCTAAATGCCACGATGAATCACCACAGCCCTAACCCCACAACTTGGTGGGTAATCCTACCATGCTACCCGGTGATCCAATGAGGGTGCCGGAAACCCTCCGGAAGACCCCCGGAACCTTACTCAAGGGTTCCACGCGCTCAGCTGTAATATAGAAAATCAGTAATGAAAGTTACCCACTCGCAGAGCATTCTATGGACTGAAAGTGTCTTCGTGGAGATGGGTTGAGAGGATTTTAAAGAAGCTAAACGGTTTTCGATAAAACAAATCTTCCCACCATTCTACAGAGATTTACAAGAACCTATTTATCTATACTTTGAGTATATATTATATGTAAATCTAGTCTAGAACTCTACATTTAAATATTCACCTAACTAGCTAGCACCTAACTAGCTAGAGATTCTCATAAATGGGGCAGTCAACTTCCGCAGATTACTCACCCTAGCTATGTAGATGGAACGGAGCAACCTCCGACAGTTTATATTTATTGTATCTGAAACCTCTGGATTGCGACCTGTAAGCTCTTTAAACGCAATCCCTTCTCTTGGCAGCTACTATACCATACACATCTATTAAACCCCCAATCTATTCGAATGCAAACAAATGCGCGAAACCATAATAGCCTATTCTCAAAGTATTTCCATCAAGCAACTATACTAGTTACACCAATAGCATTTACAATTAAGCATTAACTATAATCTATCCCATGGACTGGGGAAGTCTGGGCAGACGTACCCATTGTGCTACACTGTGTTCTTGAGGTCTACATCTCCTAGCAATAAACAGTATTACAACACCTAAAAAAGATCTATCGGTGGTCCTTTCTTTCACGCGGGATAGTATAACAGTTTTACCCAAAGATCTCCCAGTTTTACAAATATTGAATTCCAGCTAGTTATGACTAGTTCACCTGAGCTATATCGGCCAATAATTAAAATGCGGAGAAACGCACACCCACAGAAGATTTGCAAGACCCCTGAGGATTGACGTGATCTCGGTCGGGATATATAGTAGATATTAACGGTAAGATTTCCGATCACCTGGCGTTTTTCTTTTCAAAGAGGCGGAAACAGTGCCCGGGGGCCCCTCAAATTGGTGTAAGATTTTAGCCCAGATCAAGCAACCAGATCCTTTCTATATGCTTCAAGTAAACACCATCTCTTGTTATTACCAACTACAAGATTAAGTTTGTTGTGAGAGCCAAGGGCTTGGGAGGCATGAAGTCGGGAAAAAATTCCGACAACGGCCCTGAAATCCCTGCAGGTCCACCCCCACCAACCTTATTTAGGCAGGAAACCAGGGGAGTTGTCCGTTCACCACCGCTTATTGATCCGGATACACCACATAATTGGTCCGAGAAATGCGAAATTTAATATCTGATTCCTCGGCAATCTTTTTATTTGTTATTTACTGTGAAATATTAAAAAAATGCGTTTCCCAGCGCCTAGTTGGAATATGCAGCCAGTAAGATTGAATAAAAATTAGTACCAAGAGCTTAATTACCCTTGGCCTTGCAACTTGAATATAACAGAAGGTATGAGTTTCATTATTATTATTGCTACAAGATGTCTTCTTGGCTTGCCAATATTCTGACAATTCTCTTTAGAATCACGGGTTTGCGGGCCGTTCTATAGGAATGACGGGGAAAACTTCAATCTGTCATCACTTTCTTTGCTCAATATCAGACAATAACATGTTCAAAAAGATATAAAGGTCTCGAGTTTTCTCATCCTTTTCTACTTCTCTGTCTATCAACTATCGGTCCAGTTCATACCTAGTCTCATATCATCAAATATGAAATTCTCTGCCCTTCTCTCTCTGCTCGCTGCGGCCTCGGTCGTCAAGGCTCATGCTACATTGGTGAGTACCTCTCCCACTGAAGTATTGATGGGCGTGAGGGATCTTCGGGGACTTTATATTCCTAGATTAGTGTGGAATGAGTTACACTACTACTACTAGGATCTGAAGTCTCATAATATCCCTCCCCCATCAACACTCTCAAATACCGTTCATTATATCAAGACTAATTCACGATTAGCAATACATAAACGACAACTCTGAGTATGCTTCCCCTCTCGAGCGGAGCCTGTCTACAGGCCGGCAGTAAAGCATAAATCAACTAACATGATTAAAACACAGTGTCGTCCGTAAGCCCCCAAGCAACAGCCCCATCACGGACGTCACCTCTACAGACCTTGCATGCAACGTGAACGGTGGTGTACCTGTGGCTACCAAGCTCTCCGTTGCCGGTATGTAACCTTAACACCACAGATATATACGATATATATATTGATCCAGATTTTAGCTGGATCGACTGTCACTCTTGAATGGCACCACGGCGACCGTACCACTCAAGCTATTGACCCTAGTCACAAGGGACCCATCCTTACATACTTGGCCAAGGTGCCGGATGCGACCACCGCCACCAGCCCATCTAGCTTGAACTGGTTCAAGATGTATGTTTACCCTTGGTCTCTAGTGATTGTTCAGGGACTGACAACAAAAACCTTGATGTTAGCTATCACGATGGCCTTGTTATAAACGCAGATACAACTGAGACATGGGCAGTCGATAAGCTCGTCGCCAACGCTGGCAAATACACCACCAAGATCCCAAGCACCATTGCATCCGGAGACTACGTAACTTCCCCTAGTCCTTTCATAGCTGGTATTCTATAGTAACATTACTATTCTCCAATAGTTGATCAGGTCTGAGATTATCGCTCTTCACGGAGCCAGCAGCACAGGTGGTGCTCAAGTATGTTGAACCCCCTTCCCTGTTAATCGCAGATTTACTCACAGCATAATCAGCTCTACGTTGGATGCGCCCAGATCACCGTCACCGGTGGAGGCTCTGCTTCCCCGTCTACTATCAAGCATCCAGGGTAAGCTCTAAGAAAAAACCTTAACAAGAAGGAATGTTATACTTATTATTTTGTTTACAGAACTTACTCGGCCACCGACCCTGGTATCTTGGTCAACATCTACTGGCCCAGATTGACCAGCTACACCATCCCCGGTCCCGCTGTTTTCTCTGGTTAAAAGTGTTGCTTTCATATATAAAAAAGGGCGAGAAAAAGGTTGTAGGACTATATAGCTGATTGATTGCTTGACTTGGGATTTGTACTTAATTATAGTATCATCAATATAAATTGACTTTTCCCATAATCTGTGTTTTTTTCGTGAGTAGAGGTTTGATTGAATAGGTTTTTTTGAACACTAGCACGCGATATAAAATGGGGATGGGTTCATAATATATACTATCACTAGAGGGCCCCCATGTTTAGCCTAAATGACACACACCGGATACGGAGCTCCTCGGTGTAGTCCTCCCAATCCATATACCTACCCGGATATACATACCCTAACCCACAACTTGAATTGTTATAACCCCCATAATAGCCAGTCTTATAATAACTCTATAACTCCATATAACCAATAAGGTATACTACCTCTCTAGGGGGACATTATAGCACCTACGAATACCTAGAACACCACAACTCCAAAGAACTAAAGGTCCGCATCCAAACATGTGAAGGTAACACCCATCCGGAACCTTTTTTTAGCTCGCCCCACGTACGGATCGACCTTACCATTCTTGGGTCGCTTGTAACGGATAAATTCTACAACTAGACCCAGGCTTGTTGTAATATATACTCTACATACACAACCCCTTGCCGGGAATCTCTAGCTGAGATCGAGTATCTATGCTCGTCTAGGACTCCGGTATCCCCACTGTTGGCTGGATAATTCTCATCTTAATTTGAACTCACTTAAGCGATGCTGTGTTTGTGGGGTAGGGCGGGCATGGCCGGGTGGTTTGTAGAGATTGAAGTGCGACTGTCATGGAGGGGTTTTGAATCTCGGGAATCTTATCCTGAGTCTTTTAATTCATTGCCGTTGTGGTCTATAAATAAGCTTGGGGTTAGGACTTAAGTCGTGGAACAGAACTATATAGAAACCAATTTTTTCTTCTCCAAAAAAGAGATTCGCCGAAAACCTCGTGGTATGTAGTAACTAATTCCAGCTTGTATGTACAAACCCCACAACAGCTGAGTACACATGACTATAACTTATATGTTCCTTGATTTTTCGTCGATATATTGCATCGTGTGTTACAGTAATTCCGGATAAGAATTCCAGATAGTTACTTAGTGGCGGTAAACATTACAACTGCCTCCCCCACCACCCCACCCACCCATGCATGAGATATCACTCATGGATTTGTAAAAGCCATCTACATCACGCCAAGTCCCGTTTTTTTTTTTCCTTTAAAAGTCTCCACGGCAATTGGAAAATTGAGCATTCATACAAAAGAGTCGCCCCCTTAATATTTACTAGGGTGTCGTCGCCACAATTGAAGTAACACCAACTACTCGGATTTAGGCGCAACTCTAGCGTAGCACAACCCCCAGAAGACCTTTTTTATTTATTTAGTAACTGAATACAACATAAGAATACTCGGTTATGACCTATGACGTCTACGTTGCTAGTTTTGTAGGGTGTTTTTTTTTCTCCCCATGGGGTTGTTTCCAGATTTGTTTTTGTGGCGTTATTTCAGCTAAGTAGTGGGCTGTTTATTGACGAAAAGTAGCTGACAATGATAGTTCCTTGAATTTTAACCATTTGTATCTAGTGGGATCTTGATAGATGTGGTGGGTCGTTTAAGATATAGTAGTTTTGTGGTAAGGCGGAACTCGTCTCCTGGAAAGTTGTTGAGAAAATTAGTTGTTATTCTGTATTCTGTATTAGGGGGTTATTATATCGAGTACCCACTGTTTCTAGTCTATCATTCCCTAAAACCAGTAGTCAAAGAGATTAGATATACCAAAACTTTCTTTCATCCGAAGTCTATGTCTATCGTGGAAATACAACTTACATGGAGCATCAAACCCGTTAGGTTCCCAAAGACCCATAATCAAGGTTTAGACAGCGCCCCCCCCCCCCGCCGTTTGGTTCCACAGGAAGGTCGTCGTCAGCTGGCCCAATGGGTGTCTTTATTCCAGCTCCACTATCAAACCAAAAGTGTGCTGTTAAAATGCAAAAAAACAACTTAAATCAAGATTTCACCCCCTTTTGCCAGAAATATAGCGGTTAGTGTAGCTTCGGATAAACAACCTATTATGACCATAAGGCTAGTTAAAGATTACTCTAGTACTCCAATTCTCTCTAAAAAGATAGTATATGCAGCGGAGGACCCCAATTCAATCTCACGATGGTAGCCGTAACTCCCGAAGTGGGAGGGGGAGTGTGAATAGGCTAGGCGCTGTGCCTCTTGGTAATTTATGTCTCCAGGGGAGGTATGATCGACGACCGGGTCAAAAAAATCTCCTTACCGCATGAGTAGAGTACCCTCATCGGAAGGCAAATCGTGACGTAGATTAACAGATGTGAGGTGCACCGACCCACCTCACGCATCAAATGTCTCAATAGAGCATACGGTTACACAGCAGGTGTCAAGGTCTACCAGAATGCCGTCTTGGCATACACCAACCCTATTCCTCCTATGCATATGACAGCCACATTAAGCACGACCCGCAATTAACAAGGGTTTTATGACGATCTTGAAAGTGCCCCTGTTCCAGCTCTCAGGAACGCAACCTACCTGGCGTTATATTTCTCCTTTGAACTCATAAAGGGACTTGTTTTCTCATGTGTTTTTTTTGATTCATTCTGATATTCAGTGCTATCTGCCTGTGTGCCTTGAATCATGCATTTCTCTAGGATTCTTTTGTCTGTGCTCCCTTTTACATCCCTCATTACAGCTCTCCCTAGTCATGGAGGTTCAACACTCGAGAATCGCCAACTTGATATTCCAATAATCAGCGACATAGTTACAATTCTCGGGGACCTGGTCGAAGGGAAGATACTCGACGAGATTATCACATATCTCCTTCTCAACCCGCTCACTAGCATAAAGTATCCTGGCCTCAGCGGGATCTTGCAGAGCGCTAAAAATGAGAATATCACTTCGGAGGATTTTAATCGAGGGCTCCTGAAGGCCATACAGCTGCACCCCACATTCACAGCTGCATTTGGTGAGCTAGACACAGACTTACAGGACAAAGTGACTGCCTTTATCGATGGTAAGTCTGCGGCTAGCATCATAGGCAAACGGGAATTCTATATCCCTCCTAGCCCGGCTGCGAAGGAACACTTCAAAAGAATGGAAGACTCTGGAACTACACCTGTTTCAAGACGTTGGTTGAATTCCAAAAGACAAACGAGTCCTGTTATCTACGAAGATGATTCTAATACAAAGCCTATGGTCGTAAGTTACCTATTGTCCTATTAAGACTTCTTAAACATATGTTAACGATTTTATGACTTAGGCATTTGTTAATGCAGCTTTTGAGAACTGGGGTCTTACAATCAACAACACCCCCGCTTACACTTTCGTCCCCACTACAGTCAAGGGTTTACAGAACCTCATCACTTGGGCTAAAGCCCAAGGACTGCGAGTGCGCGCCGCTGGGTACCGGCATACTTGGACGGACATGTACTCAGAAACCGGACAAGTCTTTGTGTCCATGCTAGACCTATTAACGGCTACTACCGTTCCCGATCCTTCCGCTATCCTCCCGAACTCTCCCTTGAATGCCCTGAACGAGTTCAAACAAATCGAGCTAGCAACCGCAGACGTAACAGGATCCAGCGGCAAGAAGAGACTTGTGAGACTTGGTGCCGCAGTCACCAATGAAGAGTTTAGAAGATGGGCAATTGCGAACAATGCATGGAGTATTCCGTTCAACGTCGTCATGGTTGAGTAAGCTATCACCTCCGCAAAGAAAGTGAGAGGCTAGGCTAACCACTATGAAGGATCACATATGGTGGTTCCAATGCACCTATCTGTCACGGAGGTGGAATTAAGAGCAAGACTTTGAGTGACCTTGTCCGTCAAATTGAGTACGTCGATGCAAATGGTGTACACCAAAGTGTGTCTGACCCGGCCCAACTTAAAGCCGCGGCAGGTGCATTCGGACTCTTAGGTAATACCCCAAAGCTTAAAATACTATGGGATCTAGCGGCTGACTTATGCAGGTGTTGTAACACATGTGACATTGGAACTGGACAAGATGACATATGCAATCATGCGCCCAGCAAAGACAGAAATCGGCCTCACAATCCCACCACCTCCGGGGTTCACGGTTCCATTAGCTATCCGTAAATCATATACCAATGCGCAACTCGAGGCAGCAAGACTTGATTTTATTTCTAAGGCCGAGAACTCATACTATGCTGAGTACTTCTGGTTTCCGTATCAACAAAAGAGCTTTGTCAACGTCTGGTCCGCTCCACCAGCTAATCCCAAAGATATAAAAAAGTAAACTTACTAACGTTTGTTCGTTTATTTTAGGAATAACACCGAGGATAGCACTGGAGTCAGTGATTATCCTTCTCCTCCTGACCAGTTCAATCAATGGATCCAAGGATGGCTAGGGGGCGTGATCAACGATGACCCACTTTTTAGGGCATTCCCGGGACATTGGCAGGCAATTCTACTTTGTATGTTCTCCCAAAATACCATAACAACCTCCACCTACTAAAAAATATAGCTACCGCCGCAATGCTTGGTCTTCCACCTACTGGCCCTCTCAATACCGAAATCAAGACCTATCTCATCGACGCAATCCATTTCCGTCGCGGAGTACAAAACATGAGAGTCCGCGACATTGAGCTGCAAATCCCAATCCCAGCACTTGCGAGCGACCCCACGAAGGCAGACTGGACAGTTGTTCAACGGGCCTGGTGGGATGCTATAGAGATTGTGTATGCCGACGACAGTGCACCGATGAGAATCGCACTCGAAATGAGGATTATGGGCGCCAGTGATACTATCATGGCTCCACAGACTGGAAATAGTTTTGGAACTGCTAGTATCGAAGTGTTGACTACTATGCCGGCTGCTGATGATGGCACTTGGGAACCGTTCAGACAGAGGATTGCGGATAAGTGGATGAGCTATACGGGACCTGATGGGGCATTACTTAATACTAGACCTCATTGGGCTAAAGAATGGTAAGAACCTTCGTATCCGCATAGTTAGATTGCTTGTGCTAATGGGCTTTATAGGCAGGGTGTCACGGTTGATGGTGGTGAGTGGAAGAATTATTTGAAGGACGTGTCATATAAAGATGAGATTCCGGAGTTCAAGAGTGTCCTAGAGGACATTGGTGCTGTTCAAGGCTGGACTCTCCAGGACTTGCAGGACCGCTTCTCTTGTTCTCTGTTGGACTATATTTTCTTCCAGTAAAATTCTTAATATTTTCCTTTGCTTGATAGGTGTTGCAGAATAGTAGATACATAATAAATTACTGTATGATAGTACTACTACTACTTTTGTCCCTTGTATTAACCTAAATAATATACTATAAAATTTCCCCGCTGTTATGACCCCCTCCAAAAAAAAACTACTATATGGTCGAAGCGGATAACCGGGTACGCCTGCTATAAGCCTACTTTCTTATGAGGAACTTGAAAAACATTTAGACCACTGACTAATATTCATTAAAGCTTTATGTAAGCTCCTTGTAATAAAGCAGGCTAGATAATAGTCTGGTGAGGCTGGGTACGAGACTAGCTAGATAAGGTTTACCAAGTTATCTACGCACCTCATAGAGTGCGAGTACCTTCGCATGTGGCTTCATGTACGTTTTTATCATCATTGCCCCCACCCCCACCACCACTATCCTCATCATCATCACTTATTTATTCCTAGTCAACGTCTAATTCCTACCGCACCAGCTACAGTAGCTAATAGTAGCTACAAAATACTTCTACACATACGTAACGATAGGCTATGCCACGACCAACTTTCATAAAACGCATTTCTGTCCTCCGGCACACCCACTATGCAAAAATTATTGATGAAACAAGTCCCAGACGATAAAGCTCACTTCATGAAAATAACACTCACCAGTACAAAAGTAAGTTAAAAAAGCTATTTAAAAAAACCAACAAGTAACAAAAAGCGTAATTAAGAATTCAAGCCACCTACACACTAGCGACCACAAGAAAAATCCTACCAGGCCACACACACCTTTTTGTATCAGTATTTTAGCAAAACTCCCAGAAACTTGGCTTGGTACTGCTGGCAGTAATTTGTGCAGGCCGTCTTGCATTATCTGAGACCGCATCTTATGAAATTACTTTTTTTTCCAAAATGGAGTGTATAACACCTTTTTGGGGGGACTCAATTTGTCATCGCCGATTAAGTCTCCTTGGCTGTATTACTCAATCCGGGACTGGTTCGCAAAGCCCTACACTGAAGAATTGTCATCTGGAACCCTGCCTACGGAGGAGCACGAGCGGCTCTTGTGGGTGTTTTGCTCAGACCTAGTTTGGGGTCGGAGATTAGTTGTTGTCAGTACTACTCGTAGTCTCCAAGCGTTTGCGGAATACGGTAACAGGGGGCGCCATGTCTTGCCTACTATCACATTGTATCTTCAAGATGTAATGCACCTCATGGGTGCTCCACCCCAGATTCAAGGCCAGCTATTCGTTGTATTTTGCGCTGCCGAGGAATAAATGTTCGAACTAGCCAGCGGCACTGGCTCATAAGAGTGGCCTCGTAGGAAAGACATGGCGCTCCCAGTTACCAGATTCCGGAAACGCTTGAAGACTACGAGTACGCGCCCCCGATAGCTTCAGCCTTCAGGTGGCAGTACGTAAGTTACTAGCTGTCTATTATCCGCGTCAGGGCTAAAGTATAGGGACATCACGGATCTGAGCGGCCGGTATTTACTATTGCTACCACTATGTCCCGCCGTGTTTTATTACATGGTTTACATAGGCCAAGTACCAAGTCCAGAATACAGTTTTTGAAGCTCAGATCAAAATTGTATTGTATTGCGTCACGAGAACCTATCTCGCTGTTGTATGTCGTTTTTCGATCAGGGTGTCCCAATACTTTAGCCTGGCGCGAGTACGTAACCCCCAAGCAGCGCTTAGTAGCGCATATCCGCGACTAGGAAATAGGAACCGCTGGGCCACTACTAGCTAACCATATCTAGTGCCCCCGGTCTATTTAGCGAAATCATGTGCCCTCACTCGGCACGAACAGGTAGAGGGCCCAGAGACTTTATTTCATTCAATCCTTACTATACTCGGAGATCGAAGCAGGAGATATGTACTTGACGGACGCAAGCGACTGACTAAGATTGTTACTCATGGAAATAGTACTAGTGCATATAGTATACTCTTAATCGATTGGCGAGAATATAAGACTTGCATAATCCTGCTGTGGGGGATTTATTGCCTTTTCTAAGTATAAAATTGTCTCATGCAGTCCTCTATCTTTGAGCCTTAGACATTCAAATCGAGCACCCCCTACCCCATGTGTGTCCTTTCTTTCCTCCCTTTTGATCTTGCTATCGTGTTCGTAGGCTCCATTGATTAGTATTGAACACGGCAATAACACATGACGCTACGTGTAAAATAGATGATTAATGCGGCGAGCGGACCACGGGCCGAGAATTATAAAACGTAGATGCTGCTGCTGCTGCTGCTGCAATGCGGCCAGTGATCTACTTGGGATTATGATATGCTTAATACTGTTTTTCTGGGACCGCATAGATGTCCTCTTTGTTCCACACCCCCTTACATTACAGGGAATGAAGTGCATTGCAGGGGGTGCATGGAGGGTCAAATGATCTAAGGGTACATTTTTTTTCTCTTGGAAATTTCAAAGTAATGATCCCATTATAGGCTTTCCCGAGTGTGGGGTACATTTTTGTAGTTGACATATGATCTGGATACTCCTTGGAACCCTCCACCAAGAAAAAGAGAACTGACAAAACTTATATATCTAGTAGTAGATGATTGGTCTGAAATAAACCCAGGATTCGATTATATAAATATCTTGACTCAGAATATCTGTTACACCTAGGAGCGATCGACTCTCAGTATATAACGCCTTACGAGATAGCTGGAATTGCCTTGTAATGTCTCAGGTGTTTTTGGAAGATCGGGCGATCGCACGACATTCCCGGGATAATCCCCGGTTGCTCAATAGCTGGAATAGGTATGAACAAGTCTCAACAGGGCGATATCATACTTGATATATTGCTAAAAGCATTTAATTTATTCCCACAAATCTGTGGTAACGTACCAAGCCTTATCATAAGGCATTGGGCCAAACATGCAACTACCCCAACGCGACCCCTGAAGACAGCAGGAACTTGACAGGAACTTGAAAACACCTCCTCCACCGATATCTTTAGCGGTAGGAACAAAGTACCCTACACTGTTGACATTTAGTACCACTGTGGTCACAGAGTTGCCTGGAGCTAGCTACTACAAGAGTTGACTCGTGTACTAGGTCAATTGTTTCGGTTTTAATAGATGTCTCCGTCTACCGGGCGTTTTGCCTCCGAACATCTCCCCGCAGTGTGCAACTAGACGCGGAGCTCTCAATGGCCTCCCCTCCCAATACACAGAACTTAAGCCACAACGTGCCCAGTCAGTCACACATGCATTTTCACGCGGTTATAAAGTATCTCAAAGCTGAATAGGACGGGATCGGTGGTAGGTATAACTCGCGAATCGCAGTCCCCCCGTCTGGGCTTTCTCCGTCGCAGGGTAAGGAAGCCACGTCAAGAAACGGCTATCCAATGCGCTTAGCTATCAGGTCAGACCAATCCTTAAATCAGATTCTTGGGGGGATTCACTTCCGAGCCAACCGCGAAGTAAGGGGGTAATAAGTGGAGAGGTGTTTAAATATTTTTTTTTTCCCTCTTCCCTCCTCCCACCCCCTCAAGAAACCCCCCCCCCCGCTTTTACATAAATCAGCCACGGTTCCGGTCCCTCGGTAACTACTGAACCAAGTTTTGGGAATATTTTCCAACAAACTGGTATTCCAATAGGGGATACAGTACTGTTAGAAGTAATGACAAACAACAACACCCTCATGTCGTACTGGGAATATGAAGAAGGAGGCGGGGCTCTTGCGGCTGATGTAAGCTTTGCGTTCACCTTTTTTTTTTTTTTCTAACTTTCTTTTAACGTAAGGGACTAACTCTGTTTTGCGTGGTCGGAGAGAAAGTCTTTTGATAGCGATTCTGCTTACGAGGATGGCGGGTACTGTTTTTTTTTTTTGGTTTTTTTCGTTTTTTTTTTACTTGTTTTATTTTATTTTATACCATTTACTCATGTCTCAGTGTTGTTAATACTGGCTAATTTGGGATCACAGACTAGGCGATGTTGTGACAGTGGTGAGCGTTAGAGAGCACCGATATGAGAATGGTCGAAGGTATCACAGGTACCACGAAGGGCGTACGTTACAATTCTCTTGAGCAGATTATAATTATATGGGAGTAGCCGGTTGCTAATAGCGCACTGTCAAAACACAGAATATTTATTCCCAAACGACGAGGTATACCTTTTTTTCCCCTCGAGCGCTGATTGATACCCTAGATCAATGGCTAACACGTACCGTAGCAAGAGAACGAGCGATTGGAACTACAGCATCATATAGCATGTTTAGCTTTTGGAGGAAAACTAAATTTTGCGCCGATCAAAACTGGCGAAGGAGACCCTGCCCCGATCCTAGATGTTGGGTTTGGAACCGGTATGTTTATAGGATGATATTACTCTTTTTTCGGGGGGGCTTACGTACTAAGGATGAACCATATCTAACTAGGAGTTTGGGCTGTTAGTATGGGTGAGCGACCTTGAACCCTTGAGTAATGCCATCGTGGATTAAAAGCTAATAGTCATAGCTGAAAAGCACCCAGCATCAGAAGTGATTGGAACAGACCTCAGTTGGACAAATCCGATCTGGTAATAGAGCATCTAAGACCCCCCCCTGGATGTACTGGGCTATTACTAATGATGGTTATTACAGGTCTCCCCCGAATTGCAGGTTCGAAATCGACGACTGTGAGCATGATTGGATGTTTAGTAAAGATTACTTTGAGCTTGTCCATACCCGCTATTTAAGTGGGTCCATCCGGGATTGGCCTCGTCTGTTTCAGCAGGAATTTGAGTATGCTTCTCTTCATCATATGGAATGGGAGGGACCCTTTTTTTTCTAAATGCTCATCTATTTAGGCATACCCGACCTGGCGGATGGATCGAATTACAAGAAACTAATGTCGAAATATACTGCGACGATAATACACTATCACCCACCAACCCTATTATAGAATGGTTCGCATTGATGAATCGAGCTGCAACCGCTGCCGGAAGGCCCTTCGAAGACTGCAAGAACTTTAAAGAACGGATCATGGCAGCCGGATACGAAAATACAGAGCTGAAATTATTCAAAATACCAATAAATGGGTGGCCAAAAGATGAGAAGATGAAAGAGATAGGTAGATACGAACTTTTGAATATTATGCAGGGTCTCGAGGGGTGGAGTATGGCGTTATTTACGAGGGTTCTTGGATGGGAGAGGGATGATGTCATAAACTATTTGGTGAATATTAGGAAAGAGTTCAAGAATAGGAAAGTACATGGATATTGGAAATTGTAAGACCCCTTCTCCTCCCATTGTGGTGCTGCTATTTTTTATATTAATCACGTGCTGACGAGGCTATAGATATGCTATATGGGGACAAAAACCGGTAGCTGAGACCCCCGGGAAAGGAGTACCAGTGTAAATATGAAAGCTGAGCCCGTTGTTAAGAATTTCCCTGGTAATATTCATACCACGCAGTGGGTTCGAGTTGTTAATTATAGTATATATATACTTGAGACCTATGGGTATTTTTATTATTTTAATGTTGATAGTGGGGGGGGGGGTATCGGTAGCGGGGTTTCACGGCGTCAAATTAAATTTGGGGGTTTTATCTTCACATAGAGTTTTTTGTTTTTATGTTTCTTTTTTTACTGAATGTATTTGCGTATTATTCGGGCGGCGTTGAGATAAAGAAGTCTTGTTCATTTTACAACAACATTGAAGCAGGGGGGGGGAGCACACAGCCCTGCGTTAGTGTAGTATGTAAGCCCGGCCTTATGCAAGTGAGCCTTCGATAAGGCCAAATACCAGCCAACCGGTTCACGGCACTTACATAAACAAAAAACCCCCCTAGATTAATGCGTAATCCATCCATACAGGAATACAGAAACCCTTATCGGAAAACCTAATCGGTCCTACGAGCTCATTCTCTTAACACCCAATCTAAATAACCCAGAACCCACAAACCACTAGATAATCACCATTGGGTGCACTCAACCGCACCATTCGCCATAAAAGGGTGATAAAGTAAGTGTTATAACATTCTAGAAAAGTTTCAATCCTTCCAAGAAATCATGCTGTGGTAGTTACGTGTTCGGTCCAGTTCCTTATGGTGTGGGATTAGTTATTACAACCTTGCGGAGAGGGGGGGGGGGGATCCAACAAAAAAAAAAATATTAGAAGTTGTATTATACTATATTGCCAAGACTCCCGGGAGTTTGTGTTGCATCCCCGCTTTTTTTTTCCCTCCCTCCCTCCCGCTACGTATGCACTTGGGGGAGTTTTTCTGGGGTATTATGTACATATTTAGTGATTGTGGCTTACTAGGTTCTTCCCGTTAGCCGTGGACTGTATCGAGTGATATTAAATGTTTTGCTTCCTTTTTTTTTACTTTTCCCTCGTTCAGGTGGGTGGGATATTATTTTCGGAGAGCGGTTGTATTGTGCATAAGAAAAGAGGTGTCCTACAAGTATAGGAATTTTACTTTTTATAGAAATGCGGAAGGACATATGGGCTACAAAGTGCTGTCAAGGTCCAGGGGCTGACTTTGGACCCCCCCTTTCTATATGGTCTTGGTATGTTGTACGTCATATTATTTAACCACAGTACTTGAGCCGAGTCAGGAAAAGTCAGAATTTGGGGTAGGTAGCTTAGGTAGCCCCGCACAGTGATCGGTGCAGGTGCAGTACTGGGCCTGATCCTGTACCTAGGCACATAAGTGCAGTTTGTGGTATATATCGTGGGGTCTGGAGCCTAAGTTCACAAGGGGTGTAAAAAAGAAACGGTGCCTTAGTCTCGTTCCTAGCCCTAGGTTTGCTTTGTTGCGCTGGCCTATGGTGACGCAGCAAGATGCATATGTAGGGCTAGGCAAGTAACCTATAAGCATTTTAAATCTTCAAAAATTTGGTAGTTTTTTTGTACTGTAGCTTTGGGCATCGAGGCCCCTCTCTGAGTCTCCGGTCTAGAACTCAGCAGGAGTTTAATTCTTTTAATTTTCAAGTCTCAAAGTTTCTCCGGGACTAGGTACTATTTTTTTTTCTTTCTAGATTAGATGGTTAATGAGTGTTCATGCATATTACCCCAAGCGCAGTAGGACGGTATTAAAGCTAGTTAGGCTCGGGTTGGTAGTAGATCGATCTACTCAAGTCGCTATTTCAAAACGATCTGTGAACCCCGCCCTCGAAAGTCATGGAGGGTCTCCCGCTGTACTCGTGTTAGGGCTAAAGTATTGGGTCACCACTAAAAAGGGGGAATATAACAATTGCACAGACCCGTGACGCAATAAAACACAGCAAAATAAAAAAAAAACAGTAAAGCACGGTGGTAGCAATAACACTGCTCAGATCTGTGACAACCTGGTATGTCCCAATACTTTAGCTCTGATACTACTCAGACAGGTCCCCCGACGAGTCTGCTTAATTTGGAAAAGTAAAACTGTGTCTCAAGTAAATGACCAAAAAAAACCGTTTCATTATCGGTTATCTTTTTTGAAATACCGCAAAACACTAGAACTAATACAGTGACGTTGGCATATTATTTTACGTAAGTTAATCTCTACTGTAGCGGGACGGATTTCTAAGATATTACGATACTCTAGTAGATCTCAAGACAGGAGAAGGCACTTGTTTGAATAGACCCCACCGGAATGTTTTCCAGAAATAGAACCCCTTACTCCGTATTTCGTAACTTCCCCCAGCCTACAAAGTAGATACAACCCCCCCCCCCCCCAGTGAACCTAGGGCATCGGATCAACGGATGACTAACATATAATACCGCGATGGAGTAATGAGATTGGCAGGGACGTTATGTTTGGGCTGGGATGATCGTCCTTGGCCAGTGCCACGTTCTACACCAGCTGTATGCACACACTTTGATATTGCGCCCCCCCCGCCCAAGTTGGGACGAGTGTACTCCAGAAACGAATGTGTAAGACCATGTTTCGACTGGAAGGAGGTTAGTTATTATAGCTTGTTTTTTCAAAACTACACAGATTGCCGCCGCTGGGATTGTATTTCCTAGAATAGTAGTACTTGCCAGAAAAACATGTTCTGTTGGGTATATATAAGCAACATAGTCTGCGCCCCAAAAAAGGAAATACTAGTAATAACCCCCCTCCCCACGCAATTCTATTTGTAAGAAGTGAATTCTACTTTAGAGCTATGAAACTTGAATTCGAATCCCAACTGTGGCAGCTTTCAGGTGTCGCGTTGTCTAGTACTAGACCAGACCATTTATTGGCTAGTAGATCACTTAGTCCTTCATACTCTAGATGAAGACTTGTCTGGTTTCTCGATAGGATATATGCATATCAGCCAACCAGCATCACCGCTCAGGGTACGGCCTATGGCGGCGGTCAGGGATTCAAAGGGTAAGGAGCAGCAGTATCCACTAGCGTTCACACTAGCAAGGAGAATGGTGTCATCATTATGTGCTATAAGAAGAGGGGCTGAGAACAAAGGACGTCCTCTTTTGATCATCAATAAAAGAGATTATAAGGCCTCACTACATCAGGATTCCTTTTCCACTATGGTGAACCCCTGTTTGCCATAGGCCGTACCTCATGAACGACTGTATCTATATATCTGGATTCACAACCCTGCTACAAGGTTAGGTAAGATCGTGAATCGGTAATAGGACTAGCGTACCGGTTGTACACGGACGGACGTTAGCAGGTGAGTTTCACCGGCTCAGGTATCAGCTGGTATGGCTGGCTGGGGGATTGCTTGTTTTAATCGGTTCACTTATGCATTGAACAAAAGAAAAGAAAAAGGGGGATTGGGGTTGACGGGTCATTATAAGACAACGGTAGGACTGAGCTAGAAGCGACTCTTGAAGGATTGGTTTTGGCGCGGTTTCCGCTGTGATATTATATAATCATGTCTTTAGGTATTGCGACCGGAGGGTGAATAGTTATCAGATGGATAATTGATAATCTACATGGGGCGGATATTTGATGCCGTGATCTTCCCATATATTGCAACTTAAAAGGTCTCGGTAGCTAACGCACAACACCAGGGACATGGGGGTAGGTTATTTTATATTAAACTGTTTCTCCGCCAACTTTCTATGTCCTCGGTGATAGCTCCTGGGGTTTCTCTCTAGTAATGCATTACCATCTTTTACTACATAGAATCACAGCTAGAGAATATTCCAAGAGGGCGATCTTGACTTATTTTAACGGTCAGACCCCCTAACTGCCTCTGAAACTGTCTGAGTATAGCGGAACCTTTTACTGGTTTGAAAATGTCGGAGATCAACAATGAGACAGCATGATAGATGGGCGTCGCACAGGCGGTCACTAGAAGTCAAAGCCCTAATTGTATCCTAGAGCCACGACCACATGTGGGTATCTGCTCCGTTTATAGCTTCTCCATTTGGCTCTGGAAAAAGATCTATCGGAGAATTTTGCCTCCGAATGCGCGCAACATCTAATACCCATGGTAGGTTGTACATACCCCTAGTGGGTAGTGTTTGTGTCACATGATTTGAACTTGCGTACCAATAGTATTGGACATCTCCCTTAAGAATGCTCTTTGGTATACATACAGCAGTTGACAGATGTGTAGTCTGAGCTCATACCTCTGAGGGGGGGTAAGATTTTCAAGGCTACTGTTGGCATTACTTATATGTCTAAGCTAGAAATGCAACCAATTGACTTATATAGAGGGGGGACCCTTCGTCGGGTTCTAGAACCATGAATATCAGCAGGGGTTCGCGGCTGGGTAGAATTCTTTATAGGAGAAGGGAATTCTAGGAATTACATCACATTCTACTGGAACTGCTGGGTTCCGTTATTCTTACCCTCATCGGGTTATAGATATGTAACGCTGCGAGGGGGCAATGGACAGTAGTCCGAGGCCTAGGCCTGATCTATACGGCAATTTTGTGGGATTGCACAGTGGACAACCAATGATAAGCGCGTCTAGTACCGGAAGTGTTTCTCACCCTCTTGTCGGGTCCCAACTACATACTCCCCAATCGCATCACTCAGCGGCAAAGCTAGACACGGTAAATCCCGCTTTGGTGTAGGTTAGCCTAATTTTGCTTTTGAGTAAATTTCAAACTCCTCAGAGAGAAGGCGATCAGAGCGTTACGAGCCTCGGGGCTTCTCCAGGTTTTGCGGAGAAGAGCATGGTGTAGTCAATAAGCATACTTAATGTGATCACTTGCCATGGATCGGGGGTAGAAATACCGCATATATGCCCAGAGGAAAAAAACAAGATCTGTTGAGAACTTTCTTCCCCCAAGAATCCGGCAGATGTAGAGTGCCCCAAAACGGCCTCTGTCAAATCTTAAACCCAAGATGACTACTCCAAATACTGAATCTCTTCATCTGGGACCTATCCCCAACAGGGCTCCACTTCTAATAGGACTGGAGAGTTTTATGCTTTCATTGGCAATTATTGTAACCTGTTTGAGAACTCATCTACGGAGGAAAACTACTAGGCGTTTGAGGCTGGAGGATTGGTGTTGCATTGGGGCTACTGTGAGATCCTCCTAAACTTGGAATACTGATATTTCTCTTTCCGTGATCTAAGAATAAACCTTTCTAACAGTTTGTGAATAGTTTGTTTTAATGAGTATGGTAGTTTTGCACATAATTTGTTAGTTTATTTCTAGTTAGCCCATAAATATTTTTCTCGGAACTCTCCAGAGGCCCTGCAGCTGCTAACGTTTATCCCGGGATCTAGCTACACGCAGCGGCACTGGGAAACATATATGGGATTTAAAGCTTCCAGAGGAAGGCAAAATTAATAACCTTAAGGTATGGTTATGTATCCTCTCCCAGAATTCCTAGCTAGTAGTCTCTAATAGTGTTTTTTTTCGCAGACTGCATATATCGGCCGAATCCTCTACCCATTTGCTACAGGCCTTACACGTCAATCAGTCCTTCTCTTACTACTACGGATATTCCCCTACAAGAAGTTCAGAAGAGTAGTGATCTGCGTAATAACACTGAATGCGGTTGTTACCTTGTCATCGTGTTTAGTAGTAGTATTCCAGTGTACGCCTATTACGAATGTTTTCATACCCCAAAAACACCTTTCTGGAGTGCGCCCAGGATGCATGAGTGCCCATCACCTTACCGTGGTCATACCGGTTTTGAATGTTACATTGGATTTGGTAGTAGCGTTACTACCAGTTAAGATGATTCTGGGGTTGTCTCTACCCTTGAAGAGCAAAATTCTCATTTTGGGGATGCTTGGACTTGGGTCGCTGTATGTAGTTTTTCTCCCCCCCCCCCCTCCTCTTTGATGAATGAAAACTAATATCTCATTGAATTAAGTGCATCTGTGGCAAGTGGTATGCGACTTATAAGTATCAACCATGCGTCTAAGACCTTAGACATAACATGTAAGGCGCCATCCCTGAGAGTCTCTTTATATAGAACTATCCTAGTTCACTGAGGGCAAGATATATGAATTTGATAGCTAACTAGTATTGACTTCTAGGGGCCAGTGTCGAGATCTGTGTCTTGGCGGTTGCAGAAATCACTATCGGAATTGTCTGCGTGGGTGCACCAGCAATTAGGCCATTATTAATGAAGACAATAAATGTGACCATTTGCTCATTCAACATCGTGACGCTCGGAGGGTCTGCCTCAATTCTTCCGACTACCCAACCAGAAAAGTCCAGCCTACATGGAAGCATCACAGTTCCTAGTAGTGCGAAGGTACGAATTCGGACACATGACGATGGTTCTGTCGAAGAGTTCCGACCAAATTATGTTAGTCGCACTGTCACTGAGATCGAAGCTAGCCAGGGGGAAAAACGTGGATATGTTCATGATGAGACAAGGGGTGAAACAGGTGATGATAGTGATGGCTTTACGGTTGGGAGTCATGGTATTATTCGGAAGATGGAGGTGGCGGTGGTTATCAGTGATAGGGTTTGATTTTAAACTTCTGAGGCGTTACGGATGGATTGGTGTTTTGGGTGCTCCGTTTTTGTATATTTTCTGATTATATGGTGTTATGCTTTACAATGTCTTGGTGCCGCACTGTTGAGCAGTTGAGACATAATTTAGACTTGCTTGTTGTTCTGGCTTTATGCAAGTCTTTTATTGTCACTATTAATGTGGTTTCCTCATTTCGCGTGAAGCGCAACTACGGCATTTGAAAACGATAAATGTGTAGTATATCTTATGTAGCTAGGATCAGAAGTGTTATAGCACACCTTTCTCATAATAATGCTTATCCTTTGATCAGTTAAATACTAGATCTGTGGGGCCAGAAAGTGACTAACCATATAAAAGTCCAGCCTCTAAGTAAATACATATACCAACTTCGATGGACCTAAAGCAACCATAATAAAACCACACCTCAATTTCTATTCAATTATATTATTAATAGATCAGACA
This sequence comes from Verpa bohemica, assembly GCA_033030345.1. Classification (NCBI taxonomy): domain Eukaryota; kingdom Fungi; phylum Ascomycota; class Pezizomycetes; order Pezizales; family Morchellaceae; genus Verpa; species Verpa bohemica. The sequence goes on along the minus strand of JAUFSE010000016.1, from coordinate 1,264,602 downwards.
AAGACTTCTATTGACGTCACAGCCCATCACTCGCATCACAGACTTATTAAGACTTCCTAAACAAACTATATATCACATCGATCAGGGGACCACAAGAATATCTCACTAAGGCCCACAGCTACTCTAATATGGATAATACACAAAAGCAGTCGAGTCTCCTAGATTCTGGGACCGTGCACTCTACTTTTGCCGACATGTGCGAGGTGACATTAATACACTCGTAATGCTACTTGTCCAGATATGTCAAGCTTCTGATACTACCTCGGTATTCCCATAACCATGGACTAAGTAACCCCCAGGACCTACCTATTTTGATACCACGATTAACATTGACCACTGATATAGTTTCTATCTATATTCCAAGAAGTGCTTCTGTAGGAACTCAACAACTTTAATCTATAATCACTCACAACAGTACTAGACTTCTTATAACCCGAGAGTAATGTCAAGACTCACAATGAACATGCACAATAGAGCTTAATTTCTACATACGTGAATCCGGGGTTATTCCTCAACCCCCCCCTGTATGGCTAATAACTAGTTATAGCCAATTATCCCGAAGCCACACATCTCCAAAAGGAGAAAAAGGGAAGAAGAAGCTGTGGAACTGTACTACCACCTACCCCCTACCCCCTACCCCGGAGTATTAAAACAATATAGAGATAAACCCTGGAATCCACCGGGAAGTTCCGTCATATATGAGTACTGTACTAAATATACCTCACCCCCCCCCACCCTTTTTTTTAAGTCGTGTATATAGCCGGGTGTAGTCATCAGTAGAAAAGTGTTATAGTATTCGACTACCCAAGTGGGTATATATTCTTCACCTTGTAAATGCGCAGCCTACTAAGCGAAAAGTGAAACCTAGGAGTCTAAGTAGTCGGGTGGGTATTGTGCGCAGTCCTCGGTTATTCTGGTAGTATCGTTAGGAGCGCCTTATTACGGGGGAAAGATCGTAAATATACATATATCGATCGTCTACTAAGTTGTGTACATATTACCATTCACTACGCTACTCAAACAGCACCCTCCACTCATCATTAATACATGTATATATACAACATTATCCAAACAAGAGTAACATTCCTAGTACTCATATGTGGTATCGTGAATAGGAAAAAGAAATTATTAACGTTAAACCATAAAAATACCCTCCGCGTACGGTCGTGAATATCCAATAAATTTCCCATAAACGCCATAAGACTCCTCCAGAAAAGAATATCCAAACTAGCCCAACCCATATCGCCAACAAATGAAAGTATCCTAACAACCTACTCCCTCTTATCCTCTACTAGAGTCCCCAACAACCCTCCCACATCATTGAACATCACCTCCTCAGGTGGGACCTTCTCTACACTATCGTAGCTCTCACTTCCACTGCGACTCCCGCTCCCGCTCCCACATGCGCTTTCGCGACTCTCCCTTCTCCCTCCACCTGGGCTCTCATCCCTCAGTAGTCCCCCAACATCACAAAATGAAACTCTCCTTCCGCGACTATGCGCCCGGTCTGGTACAGACAGTGACTCAAATGGGTGTGTTCGGGTGCGTTTGATCGTCGGGTTGAGTGGGTCGTCGAAGTCCCATTTCGACTCTCGCGATATAGCTGGAGGGGGTGTATCGAGGTGGCGGGCAGTTTTTGTGTCGTTGTAGCCAGGTGGACCCTGTTGGTTGTTGTAATAGAAAGGCGTCTTGAACGCTACTGTGGGTGATGGGAAACCTGACGATCTACTACTGCGCTATTGATCAGGGACTAAAGTTAGCGGATTTTCTCCACCCCACTATAATAGTCAGGGAAAAAAAAACCGGGCAGATTATCTACCTGAGTTAGACTCAATAGCTCTGCATCCATCCCTACTCCTACATCCCTTGCAAGATCTTCATCACTTCCCCAGTACCTTGTACCAAGCCTTACGCTCCTCCGATCCATTGCATCCTCACCATCACTCGGAGCTCTGAACTTCTTCCGCTTCGGTCCTCTATCCCTCGCATAGCTATTCAATATTACCGCATTCGCACAGACACATGCCGCAAGTGCCTCTAGAGACGCCCAGAGTGTGCGGTACGCTTGGCTGTATTTGCCTTGTAGTTTGATTATCGACGGAACACGGTACAGTGTTGTTGCCACCGGTAAGAGCGAGAGCGAGAATAAAAATATCATGTGAATTTTTCTAGTAAACGGTTAGTAAAGAAAAAAGAGGTGTAGGAAAAGCCTAGAGATACTAACGTTCGTGTACGCATACTTGAACGGCAAATGGCAGGGATGGGGAAGAGAACGAGGAGCAGGTCGGTGAACACATTCAAGGTTCCAAAGCTGACGAGAGGAATAAACGCTGCCCGACATTCCGCTGATAACATTTTTAGCCAAAGTCTAGAATGGGAAAAAAAGTCCCATAAAGGGTAGGTAACTCACGTCCTGGGTCTGGCTTAACTTGCCCTATTAAATGAAACGATTAGTATATGATATATCTTCGGTGCAATAATACACTTGATTGATCAAACTTACAAAGTCTAGATAAAAAATTGTCAGCAAACTGCGCTATATAGATATCAGGGCTAGGGTTATGTGAATCTGAGACTGACTGACCTATGGCTTGGTCTACACTCCGCGAAGATGCTAATACAAGCCACCGCGAAAGTCCCCAACAAACTCCACCGCAGGGTCTTCAGTCCAATGTTGTAATTCTTATCCCAAACGTGTATCGTAAGTCGTTTATAAAACTCAGTAATGCAAAATTTCTGACTCCAGATACTGTCCACGTGCCCCCCCAAAAATCAGTAAACCATAACCACAATCACAAATATGGCGGAGATACTCACAACATAGCATACATAACTCTTGCCGCAAGCACGATCTTACTACCCAGGACCCTCTTCCTTATATCCTCCTCTCCTAGTGCTTCAGAATCCACGTTATTCGTCCCAAGTATCAACACAGCATGTATCAGTCCCGTCCTGATCAATAACGGCACCGCAGCCGCAGCCATCCACTTATCATCCGAAAACACCTTCATCGTCCTAGCATAGCGTCCCACGACCCTCGAGACGATAATGACCAAACAACAAGCGCAGCACCACCATGTCACCAGTAGAGTTGGCCGGTCCTGGTGAGAGTCTCTAATGGGTGGAGGTGGGATTGACAAATCGTAGAGCCCACCGCCGGTGACCATCTCTTACTTCGTACTTTTGATGAGGAAGGAAAGAAGGAGGTAGAGGAGGGCGGAAAGGATGGGGATTTGGAGCAGGTAGTCGGGGTAACATGAATATGTGCCCTCCCGGCGAGCAATGAGAGGAAATAGAGCACTATGGGGGGGCTAGATATGTGAGGCTATCTGTCTCCCTCCGTCCCTCAAGGCCCGCAAAGAAACTCAAAGTAAGCGAGCGAGACCGGAGGCCTGGGATAGGTAAGGCGATAAGTGTTCCTGCGGTGGCCAAAAAGCAACTAGAGTCTCTCTCTATTGTCTGGGAGAGAAATTGAACGGCTATGGGATTGGTGTTATTTAGTCGAGCAAAATAGAAAAAAAGGTGCCTAGGGTAGGAAGGGCTGGGGAGCCGGGTACTGGAATTATGAGGTAGATCCCTGTGAAGGCTGAACACAGCCCTTCTAGCTGTAAGCCCTCTAGCCCTTAGATAGGCCAGCAATGCAAATAATTAAAGTAGTAACTAACAATGTATATCTGGGAGCGAAGGGCGCCCGCCCAGAGATAAGGTCTGGGTCTCAAACGAAGGTAGGCTGGCTGGCTGGCGCGAGAACCGAATTATAATATATAAATTATCCGCCTTGTCTGTCGGGAGTGGCACAGACAGTAGTAACCCTAACCACCAACGGGCTCGGCCTGTCTCGTCTATCGTGATTGCACGGGACGAGTCAAGTGTTTCTCTCTCCACGATACCAGGCAGAATGGTGAAAACGGATAGGTGAGGGAAGCGAGAATTTGTTACCGGGGTGCACAAGAAATGAGAGGGGGAGAAATAGCGGTTGATGAGGTTGATATGGCGAATAGTTATATTTTGTTTTTTCTTCTTTCTTTCCCTTCTTTGGCTGCCCTACACCGTTGTAAGTGCATTGTAATTGTACCAAGCTCTGTCTCTCCCTCCCTTCATCCCTCACTCCCTCCTGCTTTAACTACCGCCCGTATCGCGCTCTGGGTAATGCAATTGGGATCCGACCTGTGGAACGAAGGCTGGACCGAACTGGCACGGTAAGCTCAATAGGTGGAACGATGAGACCTGCCTATCTACGGATGGTAGGAAGGACTAGAGCTGCTGTGTTCCAAAAAAAAAAAGAGTACCCCACGGCTATAGAGTACATAAAGGCGGGGGGGGGAATACAACGATACCCTTGAACACAACCACACCATCATTTCGCTCAAAGATAAGTACTCTTGAACTATAAATGATCTTCAAATAAAATAAAAAACTTGTAATACAAAGGCATTTATGGCTCACGTCACATCCTCTAGTCAAGACACTTAGATCTCAACTCCTACATGCCAAATCGGCCAGCTCGGCCAGCTCGGTGACAGGCCATGCCTTGGCTTGTGCTTTGCTCTCTCCTCGTTGGTTGCTGTTCAGTCTGATTGTCGGCGGATCCTTGGTTGCAACTGGCACTGATGCCCATCGCAACAAGGATCTAGAGGTCATCCCACGCAGATGGAATTTGGGGGGATGGGGGGCCATCGAAATGCATAAAATACATCGCTATGAAAGTTATAGCTCTAGGCCCCGTAATACATACACACACATTCTCTACGGCTGGTTTCTCACGTCGTGGATAAGTGCGTACATAGCTAGCTGAATTGGACAGCTGAGGCTGAATTGCAGTAAGTAATTAAGAATAGCCATTTGCCGTCTCTCTCGCTCGTTCTCTCTCTACGTACTCTCTATGTGTGCTTCAGAACACCACAGTCAACCTTCCAGGCACCGCAGATCATCTTTACTGAAGAGTACAGACACGGCTAAATTGGTAAATGGCTGCAGGGAAAGTAGCCGAAACGGGAATTCTCACGTGCCTGTTTGTGCTCAATTCATGCTGCCTTCAAGGTAGCTGCTTCAGGGGGAGATTCTAATAAGGGCTGGAGTGCATGAGAGTACGTACATACATGTCGCTTACGGGACTGCGAGCCTGGAGTACAGAAATATATATGTTTGTAGGGAGAGGACAAACACAGGTAAATCAGAAGATCACCCGTGAGACATGATATTTGCCATCAAGATTGAACCGAGACATCTTTGGGCAATTGTGAGAGGGAGAGGGGGAAGACATAGATGTAGGTGAACATGATAGAGGTTCTACCGAGGCAATGTGTAGGATGCAAATAGCATCTTGCTTCACGATAATAGATCGCGTGATAAGAAATCATCGTCTGGACCGATATATCCTCCTAACCACAGGTTTGACAGTAATTGCGGGGTAAGTTTAAAGGTCACACCCTAAAAAACGATTCACGATTCACGAGAACCTCCAAGGCTTTACGGTTACATGAAATCCTCTCTTTCATCCCCTTCCCCCCCCCCTCTCCTGTTTGAATAAGCTATTGAAAACTGGACCACTACCCACGAAAGGCAGAAAGGAAACCGAACTCCATTTTAGACATCTCCAATTACTGCTTTTCCCAGGGAAAGACTCAATGATACCCTTACATTCTCCCACGGGGAACTTCCATAAACAGGCGTTCTCCGCACTGGGGTCGGCGTTGGCCGCCTGTCAATTCCATCAACCTGGCCGTGGTTGCTAAGCGAACAAGAAACGGGCTGTCAACGTGGGAGAGAGCAGGGCCAGGGACGGATGTTGAGGCTAGTTGTGGATATGATGGACTTAAGCTTTTCTTTTTTTCTTTCCCGGAAATTGAAGTTTGGGGGGAGGTGATTTAAGCTTTATGATGGTCGTTTGCGGGGGAGGGAAGAAGCATGAACCGGAAGTAATCCAAGTTCTTTGTGGGTTCTATCAAGAATAATATTGATATTGCATATTTTTTTTCTCAGAATATCTCTCGAGTCTTGGATTAATATCAGGGTAAGGGTTCGAAGAAGATATCCCCACTCCCCCTAGGTTACATATTAGAGTAGCTGGAATTGAAACTGATCAGATGGACAGATCCATCGTTCGATACACGCAGGCTCCATACTCGCCCGCCTCACAAATAGAATACTTACACCATTCCTAGCACAAGGCGTATCGAGGATTCTCTACTATTGCCCTACGGTGAAGGCGACCGTCATAATGGACAAAATTGCCGATCCCCCGATTCTCTAGTGTAGATAGCTGGCATGGCAATCTAGCTATCATTTCTATTCAAAGAACACCAAATTCATCTCACAAGAGCCGCGCCCAGCGAGGATATTCCGGCTGTTGAACTGCCACTGCTATGAGTCCACCTCCTATAACTCGCATCTCGGTACGTATCTGCCGACGATGTGTGTGACAAGAGCCCGAATGTTCTCCCGCCGAACAGTTTGCATAATTGTGAGACCCCCCGAAACAAAGCAGAAGTAAATCCCCAGTTACAGTTAGAGCTACCCACAAAAAAGAGAAGAGAAAAAGACACCTCCCCACGGGGCATTTTTTAACGGAAAAGTGGACAAGTTTCGAGATCACCATGGTTAGCTTCGATACCCGGTGGTTTTGTGCAACCCTGAGTTCACCCTATCTAAACAACACAGAACCAACCCCCCACGCCTAGGTTGATTCCATATCTTCCCCCCACAGCACAAGTAATCAGTATCTAGGCCTGATAAATATCTCAACTAGCCGCCCCTCGAAAGCGAAATTGCTCTCATGCGACCTTTACTCCAGAGGGGCGCATACATCCAGCTGCGCGTACAACCTGCACAAGTATGGGGGCGACTCAAGCGAGATAGTCTTCTAGAAAACTCACTACCAGGATAGGAATCCTAACTCATAAGGCGAACTTATTGCTACCTTATCTGGCTTGCTGTACGGTTGTCGTTCGCAAAAGCTTCAATTAACCCCCCCGAGGGAGACGTAAGGTATTAATGATTGTGGTGATTTGTTGTTGATACTTCGGTAGGTTCCGGGGGTTAGGTATAGGGAGTTCGACCACTGGTTACTGAGGCTGTTGCATGAATTAACTACGCATATCTGATAGACTGTTTCGGTACGACGTTAGTTTTATAGCCGAAGCAGTGTAGTAGCAAAGACTTACTTGTTTCAATACGGGAGTTGCCGTATATAAGCCTTGTCGCGTTTCATGAACCCGGGTCGTATCGAAAAAAGGATTTGGGGGGGGCTTGGGGAGTATCGGATTTAGAAAAGGAAGGTAGAGAGGTTCCTTCAGCTTGTATGTTGATAAATCCAAGAAAATTAACCATGTATACTCAACTACATAGAGAGTGAGTCTCTCATAGTTAAGATATCCAGACAACGGGATCCCGTTCAAATTCCCTCGTACCGGGTGAATTATTTATGGCTTGGGGACGGGATGGGAGTTGAGGCTAGAATTAAGTTCATGTATCAATATAAATTTACCGGTACCCACTCCCAGCCTCCCCTAGCTAATGGAGCGTTTCCTTTGTACGCCCATCATACATTGGCAAAACAATTATCTTCCGAATTTCGGGGAGTGTCATGGGTTATGCGTGTGCTTAGGTAACCTCTGTGACAGTACATTTCTGGATTTCTAGCAAAGAGGATAATTAAAAATTGTGAGACACCAGTAACCCGTGTTTTTTTTTTGATTAAAAAAACCCCCCTCCCAGTATCTTGGTTCTTGAGGCTATGTAATTAATTCCTCTTACGCTAACTGAGACTCTGGGTTCCGAGGGAACTGCATGGCGGCTCGCTCGCGGAATGGTTTATTCGGGTTTGATACTAGGGTCCTAATGGTTTAGGTGGAGACAATATCTTCTAGCCAGGACCGTGTAGTTTCGAGCATATGGAAGTTTGAAGTTGTCGTACATGATCTATTTCAATCAGTTAGTACAAAAACACTCAACTAAAGAAACTACTCACAAAGATGTTGTTTCATGAATCTTTGGGTGGGTGGGTGACAAAAGAAAAAAGAAACCGTGTGGGTCCAGTTCGGTAAAACTGATTGCTCACATGAGTTGGCAAACACCGCTCAAGTTTCCGAGGTGACGAGTACTCCTGAAACAAAAATCAGATATTCAAGAGGTCGTCCGAGGGAGGTATCTCCTTCAGTGGATCTTCCATATCTTTGCTTATTAGTGGGTTTCCAGTATATCCTAGCTCGTATCGTTACACGGATCATAGGGTATCACTCATCTTTCAGAAGCATCACCGGGTAAGTACTTGAAATTACCGTTACGAGTTTTGAATACTTGGGGGGGGGGTAGGGGTGATTATATTTATATTTTTCCAATTTTGTTAACTATTGAGCGACTTAGTATTAGCGATTGATAATCTATGATCCCACAATGGGAATGTAATAGTTAGATAACCGGAAGTTTTAGGAAGGGGGGGGAGTGGGAGAATCCGGAAAGAAAAGAAAAAAAACACTATAAGCTGACTGTACGTAACAAGCAAGCTAGAATTTACATCCCTCACGATTAAAGCCCTAGAGAGGCTAATTTCAAACAGTAGCAGTTTCAGAATGAGGTCTTTTGGTATATATGCATAAGCAGCTATGCGGGTGTGGTGTGCTTAGCCCCCCTCTAAAAAAGAAATGTGTCTACAGAAGGAAAGAAAGACGTAAGGGAGAAAGAAAAGTAAAGAACCCTCACCCCCCAAGCTATAATGCAGGACTGAAACTCCCTCTTACGCAAGGACTTATCCAAAGTAGTATTCGAGTGACTTTTTGTGTCTTTTGTAGCCGACACCATATGTGACTACTTATATGTGAGTCACGTGATAGTTGGATGATTAAAGAGTAATAAATAATAATATGGAGCAGTTGACAGCAAAGAATTAAAAGCAAGAGTAGTTTTATGATACCCTTTTTTCTGTTTTTTTCTTTTCTTTCGGTGGGGGAGACTTAAGAGGAGAGAGGTCTGTATATATGCCGAGCGAGGTTATCAAAATATGAGAGTAATAGCACCCCTGGGGTCTTTGTATTGGTCTGGGGGGTAGAACTATTGTGACTGTCCATTAGATTTGATGTTTCCTTTCGAAACACCCATAGGTCTTGGCATGTTAGTCTATATTTATATGTAATCATCATCTATCACTCACGATCTATATATCACTCAGAAATCTACCAAATGAAATTAACACTATAAATTTGATCGGAGACCAGAGTACGAAAAAAAAGCACTTCACTAGGCCCATATAGTATTGGTGCCATCTATGGTGCTACAAAGGGGGTTTGTCGTCCGGGTGGGTCAAATATGCATTACTCTAGCCATGGTCCATTGATATTCAAAGAGAAATCTGCGGATAGTATTGGCTCTATGATGTGTTGCATTACATATCTCAACATCTACCTCACTGGAGAGAGAAGGATGGTACATTATGTAGTTCAATGCAGCTTACCGACCAAAGCCTTACGAATAAGCGATATAATTTAAATACGCATTTTCTCGATGAGCCTCCCAGGGCTAACGAATAAAATTTCTAGACTTGGGTATGACTTTTTAAAGAATTGCCAGGTGCATAGGGATTTTCTGCTGCAAAATGCCATTTCCTGGGGTTCCAGGGCAACGTCTAGATGTATCCTTCTTCCCCGCCTCGTCCTCATCAGTTTTTCAAGGGTTATGTCATATATGTATCGCTTTCCTGCGAAATAGGTGTTTTTTGTTCGCTTCGTTGTCAAACTAGAGGACAGATGAAAGGGAAATGTGAGACATATGACAGAATGGTCCGATCAAGAACCAGTTTCACAAGGGCTATCCATCGTAATGCAGGAATATCAAGTGTGAGTTTCTGCTCGCTGTTGAAAAAAAAAAAGCAGGAATCAAAGTCAACGCAGTCTGCCCGAGTATTATACTCGGGGGCGAGCAAAAAAGGACCTGAACATGTAACTGGTGCAAGCAGGGGTTATCATTCAGAGCGATATCACTAGTGAGCAAAAGTACGCCTATCGATTGGTAGATGGCAAGACTTGCTTGTTTTTTTCCGCATACTATATTCAAAACGACGCCGGCGTCATTGAGGCTGGCCCGGTCAACCACAGTTTTTCCGGGAGTGTGCCCGTGTCTTAGATTAGAGACGTGTATTAAATTATTCTAAATTAAGCTGGGTGTATAATTCCTTGGAACCCGAGCACCTGGTAACTGCTAGTTAAAAAAACAAAAAAAAAAACAAAAACCTACTTGTAACCACAGAAATGATTGTAGAAGTATATCACGCAACTCTCATTTTCATATCTCCTGCGTGTGCATGTGATGTATATTAGAGAATTACGCAAGAAAATAAACTACTGGAATTGAGTAAGCTTTGGAGAAGTTCGGGAAACATCGTGAATGTTGAGGCGACCTCTGAAAGCGTGAGCTGGGGATTGACGAGATTATCACTGCTAGTTTAGAACTTGAGTTGCTTCATGATCGATAACCCTCCCGGGAACGAAAAACTCTGACCGGTGCCTAGCACGGAGATGATTTGCTTAATTGTAGAAGGTCCGATTTCCCTTTGCTGGCATAAAGCGTATAGGTCAATGGATGTCATGTCGTATAACAGTACTTCAATACTCCAGTCGGCATAGTTCAGGGCATTTTCCCGAGAAGCGAACGAACAGAGAGTCTTTTATATCAATTCAGTGTGGGGAATCAGCAATATATATGGTCCAGCGCGCATTTTTTATTCTGCGCGTATATTTCATTCTGGGCTAATAGCTTATCCATAAAGGATGATTTGCTCTCGTTATGGAAGATTTTGTCCGAACTCATCATCTTTAGCTTCCGATCTAGTAAAAAAGCTGTAGCGTCTTGTGACTAGCAACGCGGCAGATACCCGTGCTATTCGACGACATATGCATGATGTCGAGGCCTAAGACGGGTCAGAAACCGTAGGCTTCAATTTGTATGTGTGGGGGTAACCACATATTCTCTAATAGGTAGATTTAGTGTAGTAATCTGCAGAGCATCGCATACCCAGGTACCGTTAGTAATATTCAAAAGGTTTAACGAGGGAGATTAGCACAAACCTCATCGATGATACGTTACCGGTCGTGTTGAGCAAGCTCATATCATCAGAAGTCTTTGAGAGTTAAAGCGGGGTACTCAAGAACACAATATCTCCGTCGCACACAGATGACGCCGCACCACGAGGGATGCTCGCGAGACCCACATAGATTCGTCCCTGAAACCGTATCGACCGCTAGTTGGACGTTTTCTGTCAAATCAGGAGTATACACATCGCTGTTGGTTTTTCGGGTAAAGGGCGAACGAGGGGGAGTAATAATTGGAACGATCCCAGTTCGGAAAGGTCTTATGCCCGTCATAGTACGATGCCGGCTTATCCCATTGCATAAGCTGTATGGAATAAGAAAGCATATATGCTTTTTCCTGCGCAGCGACTCTGGACCTCCGTGAGCCTCTGGTTTCTCACTGGGTGCGAAGAGCTCGCTAAGCAAGGAGAGACTGTAGAGTATACACACGAAGAGCTCTTGCTTTCCGGAAAATTCGTTCTCGGGGGAGAAAAGTGGGGTACAACAGCACTGCGCATGAACTAGGTTGGTGACGATGTTGTAGAGGAGTTCAAGCCCTGAGAAGACGTGTGAACGGCGGATTTGGGCGATATGATGCAGCATGCAAGAGGGGCTGTAATTTCATATTCCTGCTGAAGTTCACGATCCGTAGTGTTGAAATTATGTCACTAAAAGTACTTTTCAGCCTCAATGTACTGCGTGAGCGTGGTGCCAGCTATATGTGGTAGGGAGGAGGGAGGAGGGGGGAGGTTATGCAGCTACTGGATGTCGACGGGTGCCGGGCAGAGTTAAGTAGCCTGGGCCCCTCGAACAACCACATCCCAACAAGACAAGACAAAGCTCATTCAGTTCACTCTTTCATCTCCAAACAAAGCCTTGAAGGTTCAATTTGTTTCTTAATTACCCACAATGGAAGGTCTTAGTCTTCTTTCTATCATTAGCACCTGCATCGACCTCGCACAATCGATCGATGCTATCGTCCAGAAGTTTAAGGATGCAAAGTCTGAGCTCCACGAAGGCCTACGAACAGTTTCTTCTACACGAAGGCTCCTCTCTCAGTTCCACGACATGTTCGAGACTAGCCCTCTCCCGCAGGAGCTCCTTGAGGACTATCTAAGCGATATATGTCCACTTCAGTCCGAGCTTGAGAATATCCAAAAGTTTTTAAACTCCTACCTCCGTTCGTCGTCTCGGAAGGGCCTCGCCGGGCTGTCGTGGAGATATAAGTGGGGAAGGGATATCGATAGGCACCACCGAAACCTCACACATCTTAACCGTCATCTCAACAGTACCATCGCCGCCCTCAGCCTTAAGGTGGGGTTTTTAGCTCTCGAGACCATTCACGTTGGGGCTGCCCCACCACCGGCCGAAGAAGTTTCCCAATCAAGAGAGTCAACTCTATCAGAAATCGGCAGGCAGTACGCTGAGGCTGCACAAGACCTGCAAGACAGGGAATGGCGAAACATACCCATCACCCAGATCCAGCAGACCTACTACTCTGCAGCAAAGGTCTTCCAAGTTGAAGAGTGGAGTGGTCCTTACTGTTCATCTGGATTCGCATTTGCTGTCGAGCCAAATATGTGTCTAAGAAGAGTAGTATAGCGCTATTTATTTTTTTGTAACGGGGGTAGGGTGGTGGTGGTTTTTTTCTCTCTTCTTTTTCGTTAAAAACATTGGGGCGTATTTTGATTTTTGAGCGGTATCTTGTCCTTGAAAACCTGTTTACGGGTCCCACATAACGGTATTGATTGCTGTTTCTTCAAAAATAATATTTCATTTGTTTTGGGTGTAAATATTTGGCAAAATAGGGTTAGGGTTAGGGTTATTGCAACCCTGTATGTGTGTGGGGGGGAGGCAACAAGGCTCTTGAAGAGCATCATCTCTTAGTATTCTGCAGGCAGATGTATAATTAAAAAGGGCTATAAATTCTATTGGTACCATGTACCTTAAAATTCCAGTGTCTTGGTTCGTGACAGACATAACGGCCGAACATCCGCACTAAGGCCAAAAAAAAGAGTTCAGAATTAAAGCAAGCTGCAATGTATACGTTGACCGACCAACCTCTTATCTAGTCTGCATACTTAATTACCCACACTGTACGCACAGTAACATCTAGAAGGTAGAAAGAAATTTTTTCCCCCCCATCTCCGGAATGCACTCACTAGTCTGTCAGTCTGCAAGGCTGATTTTCTCCCATGGAATTACGCAATGTACAGGCTCAGCCCACATTATTCAATTGATAGATGGATTCGTATGACGGATGTCATCTATATTTATTCATTACGCAATTAACACATGATGTGCTCCAGGAGGGTATGGTCTGATGTTGGGTGTAATAGCCAGAGTAGGTAGTGTACGAGGAAACGGAGGCGGAGTCGTTAGGATTGAAAGAAAAGTTCTGGGGATTTGGGATGATAGGTGTCGTTCTATATTGTTAATGTAGTACTAGCTCGGGAGGATAGTGTGGTGAGTTCTTTTTTTTCTTTTCTTTTCGTACGTGTAGTGCGAAGAGAGGGGATGGATTTTTACCAAATGTAGTAGAAATCCTGTAAAATTAGTATAGAATACGAGAGTAGTACAGAATTCTTGTCTAAATTTTTTTTTTAATACGGTAATGCTGTAGTGATTTCACCATGTTTTTTTTTTTCGTACTGTAGTTGAGGTCATATGATTCCAGAGTAAGGTTTAGTTCAAGAGAATATATTAAGTTCAACTATCTATAGGAAATAGTATGATATATTTAATGAAAAAAAAAAATAACAAAATATGGAATTATACAGTCATCAGTGTCATCAGTGTCATCAGAATTATACCCCTGGAACCATCTAGTTTATCTACAATATATATACGTACTGTATGGAGGATTTTAACAAATGAAGGGTTTTGTGTGTGAAGACACGGAAAGATCAATAAAGACGAATAGATATTTTTGCATCTGACCAGCATTTGATAAAAAAAAAAAGGAAAAAACACAAACTAACCATCGGGTTAATCAAGTAGGTATGTGCATCTAAAAGCCTTCTGGTAACTTTTGGGCAGGGACTAGAGTAAGATATTTATCATAGTTTAATCCTAGCTCATCCCCGTACTTCCGGAGCTCTGGGACTAAGACCGGTATATCGAGGTTCTCTTGCCTCTTCTTTGGTCGTGAGGTTGAGCGGGGGCCTGTGCTCTTTGTTTTTTGTAGCTGGGGAAAGCAGATGATAAAGCTGGGCTTTTGCTTCCCGATTGTTACAGCAAACTCGGCCGCATTTTCGATGATTGTTTTGAGACTCTTGAGTCGTGTTTCCTCCTTCGCCTTATCTAATATTAATGGCTGGGTCGTCTTCATGATGTCGTGAGCTAGCTTATCGATGGCCTTCTCTCGGTGTGGGCCATATTGATAGTTCTTGGGCAATGACCGATAATAATCTAGTCTCAACTTATGCTCCGCAGGGGCTTTAATGGAGAGGGGGGATTGATCAGTTTGAAGTTCACTTTTGAGCTCAGAAACTCAAGACTTACTCGTTACACCTTGCCTCACAGGGATGGGGGGGACGAAATCGCCATCTCGAATTGCTTTAAAGACCTCTGCGCCAATGATGGCACGAATGACAGCGACCTGTGTACGGCCCTCTTTTAATGTAGAGTTAGAGGAAGCAGCACGCAAGACCCATCCGAGTTCTTTTCTGTTTCTCCCAAACTGAGAGAACCTGTCGCTCGTTGATGTATTTGGGGAGATGTAATAGTTGAGGACGTGGTCGGTGATACTGTTGTCTATCAAACTAAACAGCCTTATTATAGAGGCATCGTCTTTTGGTTGTTCAGTGTTGGCAATAGATGGAGATTTTGGAGTTGATGGACGTCCTGAGACGCGGGTACGGGCGGCTTCTATATAATCTCTGTGAGTGGGGATTCCTTGAATTATATCTTGGCATGAAAAAAAAAATGAAAAAAAGCGCAATTGTTTATTGAATTGATTCAAAAAAAAGAATGGAAACAGTTTGGGAAGAAGTAGAGAAGGTTATATACATACCTGAGAGACCTGTAGCACGTCTAGGGAGGGGACCCACCGAGTCCCGCTTCGAGCTAGACTTTTTATCCGTGAAACACATGATTTCTGTGATTGGGATGTAGAAGGATTATAATGATATAGACTACTGAACATAAGCTTGTGACCCGAGGGACAAGATCTGTAATTGTTTTGAGAGATGGGCATTTGGCGGGATTAGACGCCTTTTTGTATGCATGGGGGGACCGGGGAGGGAGATATTGTACCTTTCCGCTAACTGCAATGAGAGACTAGACAAGTTGGAGAATGTTTCGTTGCTGGTGCCTCATGTCATACGTTTAACACATTGGGGAATTTTCAATTTGACTCAAAGGTGTTTAAGTTGATATGATATCCGAAGTGAAGTCGTGTACGATGATAGTGGGTGAGCGGTTAATACATAACCAAATTTAAATAATAGGATTACCGAGGGGGTGGTGGTGCTGGTCTGGTCGGGGAAATACCTAATCGGTTAGGGTTATAAGAAGAGAGAATTGCTAGAGTGTTATTGGTCTGTGTTTAAAACCTATCAGGTTCCTGCAGATGTGCCGAGAGCCTGCCATCCCCCCCCCCGTGGATAACAAAAGAAGAGTGGGTGAGTTATCCATCCATAGCCCGACATGTGTTGTAGCGCAGCGCAGCGGGGAAGATCTTTAAGCCCAATCAACAACACATACAACACGATGGACGTTATGATCCTGAAACTGGGCCATAATGGTTGATCCACCCGCCATCCGCCATAATAGACAGGAAAAGGCAGGCAGCTGCGTATCTCAATTAATTTCAATTAAAAAAAAACGCGCGCACCAGCCTAGATACCTTCTTACGCCCATGCGATAGTTAAATAGTTCTCTCTGATCGACGTCCTCTAACTCTACTGTATTCGACTTTTGCAATTAATCAATCACCCCCTCCCGACGGCAGGACATCTATAAAAAAAATCAATTTCATCCCCGCCCCAACTTATAACTCGCTTAATCAGAACCAACCTACCAGGGTCAAGCCCTTTTTCTTCCCGACCCCACGATTACGAGTTACAGAGTCCAATATTATTCTACAAGTATAGCCTTTCACCGAGAATTATCCTAATAGGAATCTTTCGTATATATAGTACGACTAACACGTGATAAGCGCGAACAGGATGAACAACACTAGTTTTCATAGTGAAATACTTGCGACCAAGGCAAGTGACTTGCTAGCTATTGCGATTGACTTCGGAACTACGCGTACAGGAATGCCACTCTCACATCCTTCCCACACCCCACCCCACCCCTCTCTCCTAGTTTGTAGACGTACTCTTGGACTAACTACAGGGTGTACAGGTGTTGCGTATATGAGACCGGGGGATTTGATTCCAACGCAACTAGGCCGGTGGCCTGGGTGTGATAATTTCATGCACAAAGTCCCAACGGTTCTGAGATATATTTCAGGCAGTCAAGATTTCGAATGGGGATTCGTGGCCGATAAAGCTGGGTTTGGCCGGTCGATCCTGTTCAAGACGTCGCTGGGTACCGGGAATACGTATCCTGACATGTCCGGGAAATCCGCCTACGAGATGATCGGGGATTTTCTCAATGCTGTGTATGAGCATATTCGTAAACGATTGGCAAATGATGGGCTTGATCAACTTGAGGCCGAGTATTCGTTCACAGTCCCGGCGACATATTCGGATCCAGTGGTTGAAGAGTTTAGAAGCATCATCCTAGGAACAGCCTTCCGGAAGCACAAGTTCAATGTGACATTGACAGAGCCTGAGGCGGCGGCTATTCATACTCTCTACAGCCAGCGTGGTGAGGAAGAGTTTGTCGTGAGTAAGCCAGTAAAACCCTGTATTTGGAGACGCCCGCGCGGAAGCACCCGGTTTCCGTCCTGAAACTTTTCCACACAAAGAGCTAATGAGAATAGGTCAATGAGGGTATCATAGTCTGTGATGCTGGTGGCGGTACAGTGGTAAGTTAGTATTAGGAGAGAAAAAATAAAATAACTCATACGCGCCAGGTCCTTTTTAAGACTTATTTATTTTTTCCTGCCAGCTAACCAAAAAAACGTTCTTTTAAGGATGTTTCATCTTATCAAATCTTGCAACGGGGGCGTGCACCACGTGTAAAACAACTCGGCATAATCTCAGGTACGTTAAATATACATCCAATTATTTTTTATAGTTCTGATCGACCGTTTAAATAAAGGTGCTCCATGCGGATCGATTTACATTGACAAAGCGTTTGATGACTTGTTGCTGGAGAAGGGTATTCTACAACAGCTCAGTAATGATGAAAGATACAAAATTCGTCAAGAGTTCATCCTGCGAAAGGAGAGTTTCATAAATGACGAATATAGGCCGAATTACCATGTTGAATTACCAAGAGAGGGAATAAAAGGGGACCTGGTTGTTGCAGGATATGTGCAGATTTCGCGGTAAGCTTTGCTGTACGAGCTATTATCAACCCTACTAAACATGTGGCAGAGAAATGATGCTTCAATTTTTCGAGCCGTCAATAAGTAGAACACTAATTCTTCTGCGTGATCACTTGAAACAATGTCGTGTCCAGGGTGTCAAAGTTGAGGCAAGTATAGCCTCTTCCTTAAAAAGGCTCTGTATTAACATATTCCTTAGAAAATATTTCTCGCTGGAGGGTTGGGGTCTTCGCAGTATCTCAAAGAGCGAATCGAGGCTGCCTTCAAGCGGGACGGAATACGAGTTATTCAGCCTACAGACACGTATTAACTAACTCAAGTTGAATTTTCCCCTTTATCACTCAGTAGCTCTCTGACACGTCCGATTTGCGTAGGGGGAGCGCCACGGTGCTTGGATGTATTCGAGATCAAGTTAGGGATCTCCAGGGACACTCAACCATGGTAGAATCACGAAAATGTCCGGCGCACTACGGGATACTAGTTTCCCACACATTCGACCCGGCCATTCACGATCAGGCTGATTACCACAAGGATGAGCATACCGGAAAGCCAGTTGCAAGGAATCAGGTTGAATGGTTTGCTGGGAAGGTTCTAGATTCTATTTCTTGGTCCAGTTTGGGGAATCAACTAATCTTGTAATTTTTTGAAAAGGGCACTGAAATTACTAATGGTTCCCTATCAATCCCCCGGCAACTTCGGCGGACGTTTAAGAAATGTGATATTTGGGAAGATATCTTGGTTCGATGTGATTCAGACGACCCTCCGATGCGTCTAGGACCTGGTCTGCCTTTCCCCTTTTTTCTTCTTGTTTTTATGGGCCAAGGTGCTAATGCTAGCACCATACATGGTGGGCTAGGGATAGATGTAAAGATCATATGTCGTCTGCGGACAGATATGAGGAAGCTGCCGAATTCCGCATTCGACAGGAGGAAGAGGTTCCTGGGGCTGAAAAAATTCTACGAGGCGTCATACCTTGTGAACATGATCATCAGGCCAGCGGATTTAAAGTTCGAGATGTGGTTTAAGAACCAGCTGCAGTCTCAGCTGTTGGATATTTCTTGGGAGTTGGATGGGAGCCCTATACGTGGTGCCCAAGGGACAGATCAGGTGCCGACGCCCCCCCGACCCGTACCCAGGGTGCGTACTTTCGCGTGGCTGAACCCGCGACAGTATCCGGAGCAGGCCTTCGCGGAATCATCCCTCCATTAGATATCTTTGGTAATTGGATCGCCTACGCTCTTTTAACCTTTTTTTTTCACGTGGTATAAAGATTTATTTTCTTCTTTTTTTCTTCTCCTCTCCAGGTGATGCAAGATATCCTGTAAAATAGTCGACGACTCTACTTCTTATAATTATCATGCGGTATTTATGTAATCACTCTTCCCTCATGCCGGAGGATATATATACTGCTTGCAGGCAGATGCAGTCATACATTCATCCTGCGTAACTAGTAGGGGTGGTATTTTACTACCATGCATGCATGCACAAGCATAGAATACTTCTAGAGCACGCATCTCTCTATAAGGTGATACATACCGATGTCAAATAATTCTGGGGAACCTTTTGACGTGTAGATCAAGATCTTTGTATTAAGTGGCTGGCCAGCACGCCTGATGTGCATAACCTCACGCCACACATTACATACCGATGGTGGTTTTCACGGCCACTCATGGTCATCGATCTTGGAGACTCTTCATGGGTATTAATATTATATCTTGGCCAATCATAGTGCTTGCAAGGCCTATTCCATTCGGCAACTTAGCTGACAATGACCTGCGCGTGGAGTCTAGACTGGATTAAGCAAGATGAAACCGCGCCACGGAAACCGGCCCCCTTCAAAGAATGACCTCTCTGGCCCCAAAGATTGCCACGACACACGAGCTAGGCACTCTCAAGTATCGTTTAGCACCGGGATTCCTAATCGAGTGATATCTCGTGATGATGTCGGTGGTATCGGATGACTTAGACATTTAGGCTACAGATGAGTCCGATTATGGGCCTTTTTGCGACGGCAATGCCATCATTGGAGATGGCTATGTACTGTAGGTCCTATGGAGCCTTTCATCGGATGGAGACATTGGCTGTACATTTTTTAATGATCTCATGCCAAGAGCCGACGAATCGAAGCCCATAGATGAAGGCTAGCTGCGATAACAGTCTTTGGGAGTATTCAATTGGCCATCTAATTGAATCTGTGATATTGATGCGGACTGTTCCCCGGTGCTTGGTTCCTGGTAAATCATCCTTGGCTAGTTTAGGCGTCAAAGCTACAGCGAGGCAGCTTTAGCCTGCAATTGGGGAAGGCGGAAAGGGGGATGAGAAGCAATGGTTGGTGGTCTCTCATACCTTTAGTTGGCCAATTCATTATGTGAATAATGGAGGAATTGAGTTCTTACTAGGCAGTTTTCATAGGCTAATAATTTAGTGATAACAGCGCGTGTAGATAGTGGCTGGGGGTGATGGTGGAGATGGCAGTGGAGATGGCGGTGGATGGCAGTAGTTTAGGATCTTACCAGTAGTAATGGGGGGTGTTGGGGAGGTTGAGCAGGGTATATTGCAGGGTATATGGCAGGGTAATAGATGTTTTTATTTCAACACCACAAGAAACCAGACTAGACAAGCAGCACTACGCACTACGAGAAGCATGCATCTAGAATACCGCCTAGAAGTCATCTCGGGTTACTACGGGAGTCAATTTTGACAGATAAGATATTCTAGTCTAGAATCGAATTTCAGGAGTCAATTATAGGGCCCAATTTTGCGGAGAACTACATGTAGAGTACATAGCTGGGCATCGGGAGGGAGGGGGTAATGGTGGCTTGGGTCCCGAGGCTCACCGTTACACCCGCTGTCAAGTTATGGAACTATTAGCCGCGCGCGAAGGGAAATCAATGCGTTCAGTACGCCTTTCCAAACAGGATAGCGGGGATGTCTTAGAATCTAGGATGAGAGCTGGGATGAGCTGTCTAGAACGAGACATTTCGTGCGGGGTTAATGGCCCGTGGAAAGAAGCTGGGGGAGATCAGCGATGCGTCTCCACCAGAAAAACTCCTAATTGAATGAGATGCCAATTCACCAACGGAATACAAGTCTTAATTTACTGCAATATGCAGGCTTCTTTTACCATTAAATTGAGAGGAATTAGGGCCTGATAGGGAGGTTACGAACTCAAATCCGATCGTAGGATCACAATTTACTAATGCCCATCTTGCATATGCAACACAGTACATGTATATTCGATCACGATTGTAGAAATAACATCATGAACATGGAGTGTATAAATGCAAGAGGAAAAAAGAAAAAAAAAGAAAGAAAAAAGAAAAAAGCCCTATACGGTACTGGGAGGATAAGAAGATTCTTGCAATCGGATTGTGTTTGTTGAATCTAATTTCCGGAAGATTCTTAAACATCATTATGCATAGTATTATCTCAAGGCATATCCACCACTCGGTGCCACGTGTCTCTCGATACCGCTATTATGAATTGAGCAAGAAGCAATGTTGTTGAGGCGTATGAAACGCGGTATATTGAGGCACCCTGGAGGGCTGTCGAGGCTTGATCTTGGTTTTTGGGGTAAGATGAAACGCACGCTGCAGTGTGCCAGAGCAGGTATCAGAATCTCGAACAATCAATTCGGCTAACGCACATGAAGGTGTTACAGAGTTGACGAGTTTTCAATAGGGCGGGGTACCGAAGCTGGGGATAGAGGCACTTTAGCACACAATGGGTATGTGCACGGGTATAAACAGGTAGTCTATACCAGCGAGTGATCATACATGAGTGAGCTGGGTGGACAGCGCGGTATACAACAAGGTTGAAGACATTGATTGAACAAACAGATCGGCCTTACAGCCCTCCGGAGACGATGCAGTCAAAGAAGTATTCGTTGGTCGACTGGTAAAGACCTATCCAGCGAAGCCTTATTCTTTTTGGTGTAGTTTTGATCCACCGAGTACTGGGGGACTGTCGTGTCCACGGGGAAAACAGTGAATGGGGGTTTAGTAGCAGTCTGGGATTGTTGGGGTGTAAACAAAATACACTTCACGATCAAGGTTGGGGGGTGTTGCGTGGGTACTACGTGACTGCTGCATGGTCCATAGGTTTTACTGAGGCGTATCTATGCAGGGGATTACAGAAATATATTGCAACACTGCAGCTAGACCCTTGGAAAAATACTTGTAAGCGCAGTACGCAATATCTGGGATATTTATCATATTAGGGTATTACAGCCCTTCTGCCGAGTTTGAGGAGGAGGCGAATAATTAGTTATTCCCACTCAGTCACGTACGTGTAGGTGGTCATATGAAAAACTGTATTCGAATCGTTTGCTGTAGATTCTCAAACCTTTGAGTACATATATTCACACACGGGGAGAGAGAAAAAAGAAAAGGCTAGGAGAAAAGAATCAAGGAACACTACCAATAGCTCGTGGGTGGGAATGAAGGGGGGGGGGGCAAAATAATTAGTGCGAATAAAAATTCGACGCGACTTCATTCCATAAGAAGATCTTGTCCCAATGGCTCAGATTTCTTGAATACGCAACCTAGATCATGACTAGCTAGATTAATCTGCGTAGGTTGGAATCCAGTCAATGTCATTCAATGAAATAAGGGCTGCCAGCGCAGAAAAAGGGGAAAGAACAGGGAAAAATCTGTTTACTGATCTACATAATTGTGCACATCGGAGTTTATAATACGAGTTTTATTAACATGTGAGATAGTGCCCTGCTAGCTACACTATCGTTACACACGACTATTAACCCCAAGCCCAGAAATTCCCTTTAAAAAAAAACACTATCTCCCATGCGAGCATAGTCCGGGGGAAGGGGAAATTCACTGAGGTTGATCGGTTCCCAGTCCCCTATATTGGTATACGCAAAACATTACTTTCTAGAACACTCTCATCATACACGTAATTACGATGGCCAGCGGGGACCTGACAAGGCTAATACTGATCACCACCAGATTCACGAGATATATCATAATTAACAAGAAAAAAACCTTTACTGGATCGATAGGAACCCACAAAGACACAGTCAGCCTATAAACGCATGACTCACTAAGCTATCAAAGGTACCTGGGGTCGCATGGGTGACTATGCGCGCACAGATATGTTATTACAGAGCTATATGGAATTAGACCTTGCAGTCGGTATGTACTTCTATCAATCCAAGCTTTAGGAGTATACCTCCGTCGTGGATTTTCTAAATGATTTTCTCGCAGGTGTATTTTCCGAGAGGTATTGCCTTAAGCTACTCTATGGTGAGGTTTGAGCTATATACACACACGTATACGTACTTCAGGTGGCTGGGTTTGTCATATATGGTCCAATCCTATTTCACCTTTCATGTTACTAAGATTTGATTTGTTGCTATATATATATATGACTCTAGGCCTACTAGGTTGTAGTTTAAGCCAATACTATGGGTTATATTTGATTGCCTTTTAGTCACTGAGTCGCTGAATATATATGTGTTTGGCTGGTTGATAACACAAGATATGAAATAAACTAGAAACCCTAACCCTGAGATATAGAGGGTTTTATTATACTTGTAATTTACTCAAGTTTCTCTTGATTTATAATAAATATTTCTCAGACGTATTTACAACCCTTATTGTTACATATGTGGAATCATTTGGGTTGTTGGTTACATGCAAAAGAGTCGAGGGTGCCGATCAGCATGGGATAACTAAGCGTATGCTCAGCATATTTGCGTCCTGTGTACATGTAGTTCTAGGGGTTTTGAGTGATATTACATGACTGTACCAGATCAAGGTTGAAGTTTACATAATTACACGTGCGCGGCTCTATAAGTGTTAGGGATCTATTTTGTGTGGAAATGTTTTGATTTAGTATTCCGTAAGTTATTACTTCATTTCAGGTTTCCGAAATGCATTTTAAGATGCGTGGATGTAAGAGATAGGGGAGTTTAGCTGTATTAAACCTAACCGGAGATGCTCATAGATTTTACATGTTTATTACTAAAATAAAGGAGTTGGCTGCTTGGGCTGTTGGGGTTTCTAGTGTACGAAGGTGGTCGTGATACTAAAGAATGTTCCACGAAATAAGGTTGAAATCTCTAAAGAATTAAGATAAAGAATCATAGACCCCACACTGAAAAATAATGAGGAGTGATAGAAACAAACACTGTCATAAGAATAAACTAGCTAGATTTAGTATATGGGAAAATTCTAGAGCGAGAAAAGTAGATTGAGCATGTTCATAAATTAAAGCTTGAGAGACTTGATACAAGAAGAAACTAAATAACTGTGCCTCCCGCTTTAGTGTATTTGCAATCTTTGACTATTAAACACAAGCACGAATGATTCAAGCGCTAGAGTTAGCATATAACAAAACCGATAGTCACGAGAGGTCATGAAGGTCTCTCCATACGTTTACAAATTCCCGAGGCTATTGCTGTGTCATGAATGATTCTAGGACAAGCATTCAGGTTGGGCCCGTGACGTTCAATATACTCTTGACAGACTCTAACAAGAACGCGACTGTGTCCTGGGGTTTCGTTATAATTTTCAGTTCTATTCTTTAGTAACTTGGGTTCTTCTGCATGTATCTTGGGTTATGATGAGAGAAAGAATTTCCTACTCACCGCACACATCGTAGTAAGTTACAGTGTGAGTGCACATCTTGTTTTTGGTGGTATTAAATGCAGAGACCTATGGTTGATGGGCTAAACTGATCGAAATAAATGCTAATGAGAAGTTATGAAATTGATATGTGATCTATGTAGTCGAGCACGTAGAGGATGGAGTGTGTTAAAGAGGATGCTTCTCCTTTCCAAGAGAAAGGGTTGAATTTATAGTATTCTAGTTACGAGAGATAGTATGGAGGGTTGTGCTGAGGCGAGAAATTGTAATTCTATTTGTGTTATGGACGTACGAAATCAATGACTCAAGCTCGTCCTCGAGTGTGAGAGGCCTGCAGCTTAGGGCCCCTGTCTGGAATAAATGTATAAAGTAAATCTGTAGAAATAGTATATAGAATTTAGAGAGTATCATTGATGGTTTGTTATTAGATATGAAGTATAAGTCAGAGGTTGACTTGGTCCGGCCCGGTCCAGGCATGAACGTATACCGGCCCAGACTGGACCATCAAACTATTTGGACCGGACTGGACCGGACCATAAGACCCGGTCGGCTCATACAAGAGACCCGGCCCAAGTCAACCTTTGGTACTAGCATTCCATGCATATAGGACGACCATATCGTTCCTGAAGTACTGAGCGAAGTCACTAGGGATTTTCCGCAAGTGATTGAAAGTGGATTAAAGATTTCTGACTCAATAGGCCGTTGGTTCCTGGATTTAGGACGCCGAAATTTACCAAGTGAGCTAATCTAGATCAAATTTTTTTCTTGTAGCTTATATTGCTATATATCAACCGTGTTACCAATCTTTTGTTCTGTAGCTAGTGCAGTGGCACATTCACTTCTCTTCGCTGATTCATTATTCTCTCTTACTACATCACCACATCATCTAGTAAAATCTTGGATATTATATCGTAGTGGTGGGAATATCTGAATCCTGCTCTAGTTTTAACATTGAGTCAAGTTAGTTGTTTCTGTGGTTCTATTGGGGTAATAAGACTAAGCAGTACTACCAAAAAAAAAATACGATGTTTTAAAAGTTGTAAGTGTAGTGAGTTTTTATTAACTGTATTATTATTAATTTTTCAATCTAAATGAATTCGGAAATGCAAGCCTAGGGTCAAGCGCTTAACAACATTGTTAGATGATTTAAACAACCGAGTCAACTATTTGAGTATCCTTCTAAAATTACAAGCTCACGAGTATCCTCTTGTAAAGGACTAGAGCATTAATCCATAAGAACCACATTAGCCCCAGGCTTTACAAATATTATCCCACATTATTTTTAACCAATTATTACTAAAAAGCCCATTCTAAGGTCAGATTGGTTTCATGAGCATAATCCTAACTTAACTTTCCATTATTGTAAACCTAGCTCATATGAACGGATATAGTCGCTTCCTATGAACTTTCTTAGGGTCTGTATAATTTGCTTTAGTCCAAACCTCCTCGTCACAAGCTTTTATGTAACCCTTGATAGTGTTAATCCTAACGAGAACCTGTTTGTGGCCATTATGGAGCATGATTGACCTCTTCATAAAGTACACTCTCCCTATAAGAATACTGCCTATAAGAATAGTCACTCTATAAGAATATGCATTCTCGGTCCCAAATATATCAGCAAGATCATATTTCCTCTATTTATAAGAATATTCCTCTTATAGGGGTACTGGGGTTTAGTCTTAAGCGTATTCTTATAGGGAGATTCTACTGTAGCGGTAGCTGAATGACGGCGGTAGATTGATTCGTTTCTAAGATCTTCCGGAGGGTCCTTGTTACGAATTGGAACAGGACAACTGAAGCTAGCCGTATTTCAGGAATCTTTCGTATATGTTTCGATTGATTTGTCTACCAATCTTCTGAAGCCATGGGCTTCAACACGGACGAAGAATTTCTCGCCATTACTTGAACCCCCAAAGACTGTTGCAGATACAAAAACCGACCGAGAAACACCTTTTGTAACTGCAGAAGGTAATATCCTTTCTATATACCTCCCCCACAATTGATTTTAGCGAGATTCTAATCAGTGACCATCAAACTCAGCACAGAATTAACGTTCGACTACTACCTAACTCCATTTATTGGTTTAGATGGCATGTATACCAGGAAGAGTGGCAAAATCAGGGCATCACCCAGAATGACAGATATCATTATGACTTGGTCGGTGGTAGACGAGCACTAGATTTGTATCTTGCCTCCTGTCTGTCGGTAGGTTTGATAGCATGGGTGGTTTACTTCTGGGATAAGCTTGATAACTATGGCGGTTGCTGTCCCAGGCCGCATAAAAGGTGGCTGTGCCGGTTCATTTAAACCTCTGCAAATTGGCTGAATGCACCTTCCGTGATGGTTGTGAGACTAGTAATGTTCTCTATAGGATCCTATCAGAATTTGTCAGATTATGATACTGTTCTATAGAGATAGCAATCTCTGGAATCTTAGCATAGGACCCCGCCAGCCTTACTCAACCCACCCCCGGAGGATGTAGACCGATGAAAGGATGCGGATAAATCTAGTGCTAATCTGTCACTGCAAGTCAAATTAGTCTTCCATGGTGGTAATTGCACCTATATGCATACTCCCCAAGACCCCCGCCATACTTTGGCACATGGGAAACGTACCTCACAAGAGAAGTGCCAGTGAGGGCTTCCGTTCAAACTCTTCTACTCGTTGTAGCTCCGAGGCAAGAAACCATTAGAAACCAATAGTTAATTTAGATCTACTAAAGAAAGATTAGGGTGAAAGAGCATATCCGGTCGATGAATGAAGACAAGATTGTGGTACCTGCAATAGTCTGGGGGCGACTATAGTGGACTATAGTAGTTCTAAGGTGAGGATGAAGTGGGGAGACTGAGCATAAACTTTGTCTGGAAAATTTCTTTCTAGACTGTAGAAAAAATAGAGCCCCCGAAGAGCTCTGCACGCCTTTTCTAAAGCGGAAAATGGCATGACACATCCCAAAACTTGGTAAATGAGGATAACGATACAATATTAAAGGTGGATACCCTAGAGCCTTGTACGGAAGGTCTTTGCTTGTTTCAAGTCATGTCAATACTTCCTGGATCGCTATATGCCATTGTGGCTAGTGTTCTTCATGGGGGTCTGCCCTCGAAATGAATCAGGGAACCGCGCCAAGAAACCGCTCGACCACTGGCTAGGGTGGGTTTGCTCTCTAAAAACCCCCGTTAACCTTATGTATCTTTTTCCTAATTAACCACCGGTTATTCCCCTATCGGCGTGGGGTTTGGACGAGTTTTGCCTCATCGAACCACGATGGGGTGGATTCACGACTATAGGAGCCGCCCCAAATTGCCCTAAGACGAACACTAATTGCGGTTTTCATCAGTCCTTGGCTACAGGACATAGCAAATACCAGAATAGATTTACTAAGTATTTAAGTATCCCTTCCATAGTAATAATCCCATCCATCACATCATAAGAACCCTCGGTAATTCTTGAACATCGTAGGCCCCGGAAGGGCATTCTACGATTTTGTACCCCGTTGCTGAATAAAGCTCATCAAAAAAATTAAAGCCTAACTCCAAGACATTAGAGCGGAGCTTTTGAGAGTGGTGCATGCCCCCCACCCCTCAGCCTCTAGGTGATTAGCACCAAGCACAACTTAGCAAATTATTTGTTACACAATTTTCACAGAGGGTTCCTTGCCAATTGCATCAAGTAGCTCTTGGTGGTGGAAACGCTCGTAATGTATCAAACCATGTGCGTACGTGTATATAAACCTAAGAACGTACCCTTACTAGTAGCATTCGGCTCGATCTTGGACACTCGACAGAGCCTAATAGGGTAACCAACTTCAGTTACTAATAAACCGGTGGACCTATCGAAGGTGCGACGCAAACCTATTATGACTGGATGCCTAAAATAGATATGGGATTATAGATATGGGGCTTATATTAGTTGCCACCACTGCTATCAGAGGAAATCTTTCCGTAGCAACGACTTCGTGGGTGTCATGCCCACAGATTAATGCGAGTATGTATAACGGTGAGCTGACTATGAGCTTTTTTTCCAGTTATAGGCTGGATGATAAGTAGTGCCGATCTCCTTTGGTGCTTTAAGATGATTAGGGATATGGCTCACCTCAGATGCCCGTGAAACCTGCTGTAAGGGGGCACAGGTCTGTTGGTAGTGGTAAGATCAGTAGTATATGGCATAATTGTATAAGAGTTTGTTGGTGTTGAGTGAGATACCAGCCCTATGATATATAAAGTATAATTGAGTATCTGAGGTAGTTTGACCCGTTAGATCGTACTATTCTTTCAAGCCTACTAGACTTCGGTGTTTACAACCGTCCCGCCTCCCGCCTCCCAATACCGAGCATAGCCGAGAGATGACTGGAAGGACTATAAGATGCAGTTGGTCCGCAGTGTTCCCAACCGTCCGGGGCCCTATAGGGGCCTTATGGGGCCCCGCCACGACCTCAGGGCCGGACGCCCTGTAAAACATGCCAAACCGCCTTTGTCACACTTTCTATATCAGAATAAGTAATTTTCGCAGAAAATAAGGCGTCAATAAAGTCTAATGTTAGTCTTGAAACAGAATAGAGCCCTAACCCTGATATCTTGGCGGCCTGCAGGGCCCGGTAGTCCCTCGTCCTCATGCTTTAGACCCTAGGGCATTTTTAGCACGGGACAGGACGGACTACAGAGCTATAGGGCGTCCGGTCTAAACCTTAAAACGGACGGACTGCCCGGTTAGGATCACTGGTTGGTCCGGGTTTCTTTTGCCAGACCAGCGGTGACCGCAGGCCTTATAGGGCTCTCCAAACATCATATATACTCGTTATTAGTTCTTAGTACTTCGACTCATGAGTAAAGGAGGTTCTAGGATTCTTAAATAGTAGTTCAGGTGTGGGAAAGGCTGAAACCATGCTATAGGATTTGTGGTTCCGGACCCTACACCTTGAAAGAAGAATTAACTCTCTGTGGAAAGGATTTCGGAATAGATAAGGTACGTAGTGCACTCCTCTGCTTTGATGAATCGATTTCTTCGTAGCTTTTAGACTAGGAAGAGTGTAAGTTGATGTGCGGGAAAGCGTAGTTGATGGATAATAACTGTTTTGGTGAGAGGGGGGTAGATGAGAAACTTGTAGAAGACTACCTTAGTATAATCGTTGTCGGTTATGGGGGGCTCTTGTTATATTTTACTATGATGTAAACAATTTTGAGTAGCGGAATTATCTTTTCTTATGTTAAATCGGAATTTTAGACCACCCCTTTGATCACAATAATGGCTGTAAGTTTAGGGTTAGTATACCCTCGCTCAAGTGCAATAAACATCTTGAAACATCTTTCTCCAAGAAGGGAACCGCACAAACATGGGTAACGATAGTAAAACTAGCACGAGATAGTGATATGGTTTCTGATTGCTGACGAGTTTAAAGATACCGTGAGATATAATTGCGAGTAGGTAGGTTACGAAGGGAATCTTTAGTGACGGTTGATTGTGTAGCCGATTGTGATTTTGAGCAAAGGCGTTAAGAGGTGACAGTAGAACTGACTAGCTAAAAACAATGCACTGGTTTCTTTATCAAGAAACGATGAGATATATGGGTGAATAGAGAACGCGCACATCGTATATCATAAGGCTAGAAGTAGGGAGGGATGCGGTGGTGATCTGGTAAGGGAATAGTAGGAGGGGGGAGCATTGGTAAAAAATTGACCTACAAAGGTAAAGAGGCAAAGTACGAGCTATCGATGAGTCAAAAAAAGTGATGTAGGGTAAGAGTGTGAAGAAAGAAATCGTTGGAAAAACGGGCTTATTTTATAAACATCATGTTGAGAGCCCCCCCCCCCCCAGCTCCTTGTCAAACATAAGTGGACCTTGGCACTTGGCGGTCGTACATACCAGACACTTACTGCTGCACGCATAGAGGCACAAAGTGATACTTCCGGGTTCCCCCGATCTTAGTTTAATATATAAATGCATACATTAACAGTACCTGAAGTACTATAGTAGAGTAAACAGCAGCACCTGCTCAACTCTCTACATTAGTAGCAACTACATGTAGTCAAGGATTTCTCACGAGAACCTCATGGTCGATTAAAATGTCAGTCACCCAAAGTATTTTAATTTCTCCCACTAATTTTATTTATCAGAAGCCTTTCCTAGCCCCTTGGCAGCATTTAAAGACCCTAAAGACCCAAAGAATCACCTAAGCCTTCCTCACAGCTAAAATTTTGGCTCCTAGAGCTGGTTCTGATTCTTATTACAATATTTATATAACGTATGCTCTTTCTAGATTTAAACAAATGTAGCTAATTAATGGAAACCCTTCCCAATAGAAAACGACGTTATGTTACCTACGCATAAGCTCTCCCTATATACCCACACACTATCATCGGTTTCTGCAGACTACCTCCCTTTAATATGAACACAGATCAAGGGACTTTCTCGAACAGAGAACTGTACGATACAATTAATACTAAACCCAATCATTCACATACCGCATACGCTAGATTCTCGGAAGAACGGTTACGAACCTACTCCATACCAGGAATCTAGAGTATTCGAAAATCTTCGTACACCTCTCCTCATCTCTTATGGACAGCATTTAATTTCAGCCAGTAAACCTCTATCAGATGATACATGTAGTGTTTGTAGCAGCCCTGGCCCCGTAGTCTTATTCGGCAGCTCCGTACGATTGAGCTACCTATATTAATGTACAAATATGTACTACCCAAGACCAAGTAGCCTAGGGCTACGGTAAGACGTATAAGAATCTTCAGATATACCTACACAATAGTATTTTCATCATTCAAACATCCAAACTAACCATTAAATTCCCTCTGACTAGGTCCACCACCCCAAAGACACCACCTACACACTCCAAGACCACTATAAACCCATACAGATCAAAGTGAGCACCACAGACACATCAACTACTCATAACCCCTACCATTTATACCGCCATACCTTCATAACAGAAAGACCCATAACCACCACGACCCCCCGTATCCTATACCTTCCTATAAAACAGTAACCCACAAGAACCTCTTACATCCCATACGTTGCCGAGGACGTAATCAATATCTCGTCGCGGCTAAATTCGAGTTTTGATATTCTTCCCAGAACCGGAAACACCGTCACCTGGTAGGGCAACAACCCTGAAGAAGTGGCGTATGTACATCATGAATAACAAAACCACGCCACACATACACCCCCCATGCAGCATCAGAACCACATGAAGATAATATCGGGATATTGGGATAAAGTTTGTACTCACCGTGGAAAGGGAAAGCTATTTATGAGATGCAAATATGTAAATATAGGTGACTTTGTGGGTTAATGATGGAGTGGTCAGTATAGAACGCGTAGGGTTGAGGTTTTCTACGCGTTCAGACTTTGTGTATTAACTCAGGATTTACGTTATACCGTTGATCTTTCATACCTGGATAGGGGGGTTATGCTTTACGACAACTCACGCCTAAAGAAGTCTATCTTCGTACTTGCCCCATTCCCATCAGTCTGTAAGCTTAGTTACATTTGATTCAACCTGTTTTCTCCATACGTGGTTAAGTATCCTTTTGAGTTACTCTTTATCCAGCGAAATATGTGAATGCAGCCATATACAGTCATTCTTTTCATACCTATTTTCGTCTTTTACTTATAGAATTATTATCTACATAATGTTAAGAGACATGCGAACTACAAGATTTCAGGATCATGCTACTATATAGACCACTATAAATTGCTTGATAGTTAAATCGTTATATTAATTTAAATTTAAGTGTTACAATTTAAGAACTAATACAATTCCCATGCCGTATATTTCTACTAACCAAACACTCTAGAGGCTAAGATTATCCTATCAATTAACCGTTAACTTGAAAGATGAAGCACTTACAAAAAAGCTTTATATCTTACCTATTGTTTCCCTTTAGCTCTATGGTTCTTACTCTTATAAGTTAGCAGGAGGTAGCATAGTTGTCTATATAGCTGTTAGTAGAGGCACTTACCATCCTCTGATAGTTATCATTTGATAATCAGATAGTGATATCCCTTGTGTTATTCGAGGGTATAGATATTTCAGACTAACTGCTTCTGTGCCCTAAGAGCACAAAAGTGATGAGTTATTCCCTGCTAAACCTAGGGAAGGATCCGGTGAAGCTAAAGTTGATGTCTGAGTATATTTCTTCAGATGTAATTTTCATTAGGCTCATGTTATCCGTTAGTTCGTCGACTCCAAGTCTATCAGGCGGGGAACTAAGCTCCCCATTTATCTTTTTGATAGTCTCGCATTTACGACTATAACTAGTGTCATGAACTTTTCCTGTAGTACATAGCCCTTGACCTCTGAATAATCTATGCTGAAGTGCCTGTTTTGCTGTGTATCTGGTTTTGATGTCGACCTGGAGACAGCCCTGGATAAAGCTCTTTGCTAAATTCATGCTTAGTAGAACTCAAGTGACGAAGATATCAGAGACTAACCATCTGCGGTTATAGAGTCCTCTGGTTCAAACGAAAGCTTATGGCAACGAGTTGCGAAATTGGACTCATCATTCTCTGCTTGTTCCCAAGGGAAATAACCCAATAGGATAACATAAGCCACAACACCGATAGACCAAATATCACTATAATCTAACTGTAAGTTCCAGGTAAATTTTCAAGAGTAAGTTGACTTACACCTCAATAGAATACCCATCATTACTAAATATCTCAGGTGCCTTGTAACCACATGTCCCAGCGGGTAAATAAATCCTACCATAATTAAGTTCACCAAGAATTACAGACAACCCAAAGTCTGCTAAGAGAATATCAGAATTCTCATCGGGTGTTTTGAAAAGAATGTTTTCTAGTTTAATATCTGTTTGATTTGATATATCAATAACGGTCACCCTAAGATCTAGGGCCGCTCTTACCTCTATGCACAATTCCTAATTCATGGATAGTAGCGATAGCCTCAAGAACTTGATACATTATTTTTATAGACCGATCCACTGGTAAAAGCGTTGTTCTGTTGTTGAACATGTCATGCAGGTCTCCACCTGTAGCTAGGTCGACCACCATATATACTACGCAGGATCACGAGGTCAGTCTCTCACTTCACATATTGCCTATCGCTTCAATAGGACAAATCTAAGAGTCACCTTCATCCTCTGTAAAGAATTCATCGATAAGCCTCACGAAGTTGCCTGGGATTTTACGTAGGATCCTCATTACGTCTAGCTCCGCACGAGTCTGCCGGACAGTCAGTTTATCTTAAATTATTAGACATGATAGAGGTGGATGTAGGGGACTTGCAAGCTCATAGTTCTCCTTCACTGTCTGTATTCCAATGATCTTTGCGGCAAACACCAGACCACTCTCAATATGAAGGCATTCTTTGACGGTAGCGAAGGTCCCTGTGCCTAGGGTCTCACCTAGTGAGTAAAGGCATTTGTTCAATCCTTCCTTCTGCATTTTAGTTCAAGAAATTGAATTATTCGATAAGGCTTATAGTTAGAGGGTTAGAAAGGAATGTGGTTGTTTGTTACGATACAAGAGCAAGATAGCTTGTGGGGAAGGCAAAGGATGAGGGGGATTGGTGGAGGTTGTTTGTCAAGCTGTAACCTAGTTACTAGTGAGTAACTAAGTGTAAGGACTGTCCCTATAGTGCGATCAAACCCTAATGTAGACTAGTGTTAGTCTGCCCTAGCCGACTTTATGCTCGCTAGACTGGGGCTCCATACGCTAATACTGAGTTTGGGTTTGCAGCACATTTAACTACATGAAATTACCGTAAAGTTCCGCCATAAAAATATGGTTGGGACCATAAAATTAGTATTCTTATAAAGCAGTTATTATTATAGCGAATATGAGTGATATTTAATGATTTGCTCATGGCGGTGTTGAGCCACAGCCAGTTCCCCCACTAGCCTCTGAATTAAGGGTCGGGCTTGCTCAAAACATCAAGAGCCCCCAAATAACTATTAATCTAATGTGCATTCTACAAGCAGAGGGGCAATCTTTCTCTAAATACTTTACAAAGTCAATCTAACCTTAAGCCATATATAAGAATATCACACTACAACGTGAACTATATCCTTATAGAGATGTATTCTTATAACGGAAGTTTACTATAGAAGAATACTTTAAATGAATGTTGATTTATTTCGAGCTACGATAAAGAATTGATTATCCCCGTACCCGTACTCCTAGCACAATTCGTCTTATGAGACTCTTCTATTTAACCTTCTCTGTCACCTGTCGTGGTTGCTCAAGAAGGTAGGGATTATTAACCGCAGCTCTACTACAATTCATTAGGATCTGAATACTCGAGCTTCATGCTAGCCTATCTAGATAGGAATTATGGGCAAGAGGACGTAAGAAATCCACAGAGTAGAATCACCAACTCGTAATGAGAAAGCTACTGGTCAAAAGACTTTAAACTAGCCGAGACTGGTACTCCCGAGAAACTAATAAAAAAATAAGAAAAAAAGTAAGCAATACATGAACTACATATTTTCTAGGCCCCTAAAATGGAGAATATCTAGGATCGTCTGAGTGAGGATCTCAGTCAATCTTGTCTCGCTCACAGCTTCTGACAAGACAAAATAAGCCTTAAAATACCCCAACCTTTCACCAATGGTAATACCAGCAGCTCTAGCGAATTTAAGATAACAGGGAGCATACACACTAAAGGGGATACCAACAAACTCCATCAGAGTAGTCATATCTGATTGAGCGGCTGCCGGAGCTGAGCACAATTTATTCGAAAGTGCAAGAATCTTGGTATCAAACACAGACAATGCTTCTGGGATAGGGCACTGATTTGACGAAGGCTGACTAGACCGTGATGCGAATGGCAACACCTCCCAGTGTCTCCCTTCTCTCCCTTCTCTCCCTTCTCCCCCTCCTCTCCCTTGTCGCCTTTCTCGCCTTTCGTGCCCTGGCCTTGAATTTGAGACTTCAGTGACAATATCTGTAATGTAAGAGCATCGATGAGGCTTCTCTGCTGCAGCTGATCTGCCGTTAACGTGGATACAATCAATAGGAGATGATTTGTAAACTCTCGAAGGGCTGCAGGTGAACCATCAAACGCTAAACTAGTGAGCACAGTAGAAGAACAAAAACATCCATAGAACTTGAGGCTCACCACTCATATTTGTACGTTCGGAGAGTAAAGGAACAAACTAAAGTAGTTTCTAACAGTTTCTCAGATGTATCAAACCACTATTAGACCTATACTTGGTAAAATGAAAGGTTTTCTCAGCTGGTGTGTGGGTACACAGTGAGGTATTTATTTAGGCCGCCAACTATTTACTGCCGCGGCCGATCCATCGACCAATCTGCCTCATCAACCCCTCAATACCTCAAACATATTTACCAATAGACGCGGAAACAACACTTAGCTATTCCCATAGAACGCTTGCAGAGGGAGAGCCGCGCGAACCGCGTGAAATACTCCCCCCACTCGAGTATGTTTTCACCACTATAACCAATCAGCTTCCTCCACTAGAGTCAAGTATTACAAGATCACTCCAAAAGCTATAGGGAACACTCGGTAGCTATAAAAGTACCTAGTAGCGCCTTAGAATGATAGCTCGATGACTCTTAAAGGGCGGACGCAAGCCCGACCCTTATATCCATACATAATCTTATGACTTGATGACAGCTATCGATAATACTCCAATAGTAACATCAGAAGACACCACGATAAGCTAGGTCTGAATTAGTGGCTCAAAGGATTAAGGCTTTCCTGTAGTGTAGTTTATGTTACAACTATCTGAGAGTAGCCCATTATACTGTTACATGGATGACAAACTACCATTCATTCTATCATTATATACTTGAGAGGATACTATAAAAGGACTACATTGCGCTAACTCTACGCCCATCACCCATATCCTAAGACCAGAGGTTTAAATGGGCCGGGTCAGCCACCCTTTATGTGGCCCAGGCCAGCAACCACCATACTAAATTAATTATTGGGCCGGCCCATTCAGGCCTGTGCCTAAGACCTACTCTGGTAAAATTAAGGAGAAAGGACTTAATAACCTTCATCAGCCCGCTATTATAAACTGGGGATTTATAGCAACACCCTAAGTAATAGACTAGAGGTCTCAATACGATGCGTCAACTAGTGGAGATTGACTAAACCACTGGCTTTACGTACTCTTTGGTGATATGTTTACCATTTTAGAGCACTAAAGTGAAACTATTATCGGAAGTTATCTCTATGATAGCAATATTCAATAGACAGCCTTTGGTCAGATCTAGTTAAGATGGCGATAAGACCTCCATTCTCCATTACTACAAAAGACTTTTTGTTAATAAAACATTTATTTTTTAATCTTTATTATAATTATATATAATTACTTGAGGTAGACTGTTGGGCCTAGGCGTTCAGTCTTTATGAAGTACGATGATGGACTAATGTAAAGAATATACTATATGTAAAATGAAGGTCGATAGCGAGTGACAGATACCAGGTCATGGCTTAGTTAAAGCATAAGTAAATATTTAACAGGATCAAATGTAATTATATATTCTAAAAGACCTTTTTCCATAAAGTCCTTTAAACAAATGTGATTAAAAGTTAGAATAGCAGAATATCATCGAGTATGAGGGCTTTGGTATTTAAGTTACCAACGATTTTTTAAATGAAAAGAAACTAAAAGTGATTTTCTAAACCCCTAAAATGAAGAATCTCCGAAAGAGTTTGAGCGAAGATAACGGCCAGTGCTGTATCGCTCGTGTTCTCCCTCAGAGTATAGATGGCTATTAGAAACCCAATCCTTTCACTAAGGCTGAAACTAGAGTTTTTATATAAGCCCTGGTAGGTCTTCTCATCCACACCAAAGGAAACATCAAATGAATTCAGCAAAGCAAGCAGCTTTTTACGAGATTCTACCGGAGCCGTTACAAGCCACTCCTTAGAAAGCGCGAGCAACTGCAAATCGAACGAAGATAGCTTATCAGGAGGTAGGGAGGCAATCTGACGAAAACAAACTAAGCCATGATGAGAATGACACGGCGAGACAGGTTTTGTGGTGTTGCTGCTAACACTAGCTGGGAATGCATCCTCTTTCTCCGTTTTCTCAGGCCCCGCTTTCTCTCTACACCCGTCTTTCATACCGCCAACAGCCGTAGGAGGCTCTAGAGACATGATCTTCGATGTAAGAGCATCAATGAGAACTCTCTGTCGTAGTTGCTCTGCCGTCAATGTCGATATAATCGATAAAAGATGATTCGTATATTCCTCCGAGGCTCCAGGTGAACCATCCAACCCTACATCCCTCAGCCACTAATACGAGGCCATTTATGGAGGGAGACGTGTATACATACCTCGCTCTCCACGCTCCCCGCGCTCACCACGTGGGCCAGGAGGTCCATCCTGACCATTCTCTCCTTGGGGGCCACGCGGACCTTGCCTTCCGTCCACTCCATCAAAGCCTGCCGCACCAGTGAAACCGCGGGGTCCTTGAGGCCCAACACTCATAATGCTTTTGCCTTCAGATTGTAGGAGAGTAGACGACAGCTTCTGGTGGCCCTCGGGGGTATGAAACAGCACTCAAATTTATACCAAAAGATGCCCCGCTTATGATGTAGTCTATAGGTCAGAATTAAGGCCACCCGTTGTTGTCGATCTGATCAATCGACCGATCTGTGGAATCATCTTAACCAACCTAAAAAAAGCAAAAAAAAGGCGGGTATTCGTCTGTAGATACTTAACGAACCCCTAAACTACTGTAGCCAATCATCTTTTATCATCAGTCTAGAGAAAGAACCTCCATGATCACCTCACATCTATCAAGGACATCGAGCGTATGTATTCATCCTAGAATATGCCGTCTGTAAGGCTAATGGTAATGCCCGACTAGAGCCTTTCTTGTCTTCTTTGCCAATGGTCTCTCCCAGGATCAAGGAAAATAGGATTTAAATATCATATTTGCTGCTGGGGGCATACAAGTACCTGGAAGTGTAATTCCTATATGGGGAGGCCTTTGTTGGATCCAACGGTCTTTAGTAACAAATACTATCTTTAATCAGTAATTTGTAAGTAACCCCCCGAGTAAATCCTTTCGAGAAGAGAGAGTCTACGGTAGAAGAAAAAAGGTTACTGCCAGTTGTTTTGTAGTCAATACTCACTGCTAGAATCTTTATCGGGGACGCCAAAGGCTAAAAGACTCCAAAACCCCGAGTGGTGCACTCATACTAGTCATACGGGAGACTCTATGATCAACCCCAAGAGGACCTAAAATCTATGTCACCAATTATCTGTTTACCAAATCAAGACTACTACTATACTATACATATTATGGTATTTTGCACACTTAAGGAACTCTAATATTTCCCACCACATCTTCCGCGAGTCATGTCATAAAGTTATACCAAGACCTCAGCATAGTTTGTATAACTAAGCTCTATTCAATACTATTAATCGACCCGAGACAAAAAATAAAATACCTGGGCCAGCGTAGACTTTGAGTTATATTGTCAAGACCTAGGTGGGTCTCGATATTTGAGTTAAAATATTATTTCCCTACATAAGCCTTCTTATATTATACGTCTTAGGATCTCGGGACAGCTCTCACTTCCAACTCAGATATCTCAAGGATAACTATTGTACTACTTATACCGAATAGCTTGAGTAACGGGTTGACCCAAGTATGACACCTGATTAATTGAATAAAGTATAGAATACTCTTCTTTGAGATTTCTACGCTTCTATAACATAACCACACCAGAGTATAACGGAAGTCTCTAATAATGTTTCCATAAGTTGTAAGCATTGTAATCATCAGATGTCACTCGCTTATCGATCCAACTATATTCACAACCCCTAGTAAATCCAACTAAAAACCTACCCACACTACCCCCAAGCTAGCCAATACCTCTTTTAATTAATATACTCTTTGTAATAAACGGCACCCCGCCTCGCATAATCTACAATATCTCCGTAGTTTTTTTCACCAACCTCTCTTTCCGCACAAACAAACTTATCCAATATCACTCCACGCCAAAACCTACCCTCCCACCAGACAAAATCCAGGCTTTATCATCTACACGCTCATAGAAAATTATTACTAGGTTCTCGTAAGCCCTTATTCAGGTGAGATTACATATTTCAGTAGTTCGAGATTGCCGTCCACTGATGTTTTGGCTTTGGAAATAGCTGGTTTGTAGTTCAATAAGACACATTTCAGGCCCAAATATAGCCGCTGCCACATGGGTATGCATTGTGGTATCATTAGTCGCAGTCCATGTAGCTACCATTGAATTATATTCCTCTCTGGTAGCTGGGAGTCTATGACCATGTAGAGCAAATTGGACCCGTAACCATATATGATTTGCTAGTGGAATACCAAGTGCCTTCCCATAAAACTCCACACTGGAGCCTTTAAACTCAAACTCTCCTAAACCTTCTACCAATTCTGGATTGTATAAAGTTTGACAATCCTTTCTGAACTATTTTTTGTGTAGTTCTAAATGGTATTGGCCTGTAGGTAGCTGGGCAGCTATCATACGCTGCATATCAAAAATAGGTGAAAGCTTCTGGCATGATTTTAAAGATTAAAGGTCACAGGAGCGGGTATTGGGTCGCAGGATAGGTCGTCGCAGGTCGCAAGTCGGGGGGTTGAGAGGTCGCGGGGTTGCAAGGTCGAGGTTTCATGTACAGCCATTTCTCAAAAGACTTGGCACCTTGCGATTTGACCCTTTCCCCATGCAAATATGGTTCCATAACACGAACCCTTGTGGCAATGGTAACTATATTATGAAAATATATAAGGCCAAACATCATACAATATAGCTAGACTCACACATAAAAAATCCTGTTATACCAGAAGTGAGGGGCTCAATTCTTGGAAGGCTAGTAAACTGAGCTGAAATACATGGGGAACCTCTGCAATGCCTTGCTCACCAAAACTCACTGCCATGGACAGAAAAATATCTATATGCAGCCTAGAGGGCACATGTGTAAACCACTACATGGGGTTATAAACCTGATCAATTATGGCACCAGTAGTTATTGATCATTAAATAATTTATAATTTGGGTCTCAAACCCACTATTTCTCCAACAGAAACTTCTCCTTACTGAAATTCACAAGCACAAGCAAGTTAGGCAGTCTCTCAGGTATAGGTATTAATTTCTGTGCTTTATTTTTTCAATCCTAAATGTGGTGGTGGAGTAGTTTATATTTTGGTATATAATTAAGGGGACCGGAGGTGCCAAGTCTTTTGGGAACTGACTGTACATACTCTAGATACACAAAATAGATCTCCACCAAATCAACTGGAAAATGATAAGTCTCTTTTTAAAAACTATTCATTAAAGTCTAACTAATAAGGTCTACATAACCACCAACAAAGCGATTTTTTTTTTTTACATTTCATGAAACTACATTAGTGGTATCCAGTAGTAGGTAGCCGGTTGGTACTTACCCCGGATCGGACCTTGGTAGGTACGTGCCACCGTAGATATGTGGGTTCTTATAAGAAGGGGGATGGAATATTGTGGATTGGATTGGATTTTGGATTTTATGCGATGGTAGAAATAATTGGTAATAAAGTAGATAAATAAGACTTGAAACGAATCGCAACGGGTTCACAATAGGTAATATATAGTGACTACGGTTATGAGAACACGGATAACTTATTTGGCATTCTAGTATCGAGATATATTATCTTATTGCTCAGAGGAAACGATATGATTTTCTCAAATTTATATTGCAAAATCCAAATTAAGGAATATATCTCCCTATAGTGAATCTTATAGCGTAGTGAGTACTATTTACGTTCTCGGGAGAATAAAAAAAAAGTTTTCTCAATTTACACTAGAAGACTAATTGACATAATAAACCCCAAGTTATCTATATTACACGAGTAATACTAGATACCGGCATTAAGAATTTATACCATTCATTTCAACATGCTACCCAATGCAGATGCTCTCATGACCGTAACAGACACATGCACGAGAACATAAAACGATTAACAAAATCATTAATGACGATCAATACGACACAAGAGAACGTAAAAATTCCGCGTATCAGCAGGAGGTAAACCCACACTGCCCCGGCCCTAACCCCCCCTTCCTAAAAAGAAAAAAGCGTAAAAATAGACAAAGAACACCCCCCTATCTGGCCTTTTAAAAGATCGCATCCAAGCAACAACAGCACATCAACGCGCCACAGAACGCAGCAACCAGCCCACTATTTCCACCCCCTTTAGTCGCACCACCCGGTGGTGGTGCTGGCATTTCATATATCATCGGCTGCTGGCCCTGCGGAGGATATCCTTGTTGTGGTGGATAGCCTCCCTGTGGAGGATACGCCTGTTGTGGCGGGTACCCCTGGGGTGGGTACTGCTGTGTCTGCGCGTATGGATCCTGTGGATACTGCTGTGTCTGCGCGTACGGATCCTGCTGGTAGTAGCCGGTCTGCTGTGGGGGATACTGCTGCAGTTGCTGCTGCTGATGGTAGGTGGCGTTTGGATCAGTGTAGGCTTGTGCTGGGTATTGGGGCGGAGGAGAGCCGGGTTGGTTCTATGAGATGTTAGCAGCGGGAAGGGAAGGAGTAGAGGTTAATAGGGTTAACGAACGTATCGCGGGTCACCGACGCCGTGTGTCATGTCAACGGTGTGATTGATTACTTTGTGGGAAAGCCGTTGAAAGATAAAAAAGGATCTACGAAGAGATGAAAAAGTAGGCTGTGTGGTGAGGTTGGAAGAAGGTTACGCGCAGGAAGTTAAGTTCCGGGGGGGAGCCGTTGTCCAAATATGTGAAATCCCTTAGCCTAAGAAGTCGTCGTAATCTTGGCTGGGTGATGGGGGCGCAGCGGCTGGGCCAGGTTAAAGGCGAGATTGCCAATATGCGAGGTTGGATAAGCGACGGGTAAGTATATGTATGCATGGGAGCCGTTAACAATGTATCTGAAGGGCGCATAAAGAGTGGATATACATCTATCACCGAATCACAACTTCCAAATAGGCGACGAGACAAAGAATAGATGAATTGATGTTTCTATTCTCTCAAACATACATTGTGATGTTTTACCTGGAACCTTCCGACCGGTCGGACCCTACACATATCATATAATTATCACTTGGCACGGATACATTAATCTGCGTTCCCTGGTAAAGAGTGCTGGCTCTAGGGTCGAAGGAGAATCCTGGGATAACATACCTATATATGCTAGGAATTAACATTTGATATCTGACCCTATAGATCTTTAAAACGGGTGTATAATCTATGAAGCCGGCGGAGATTTTATATACTTTGTACTTGTAGAAATCGAATCCAAGGTAATACAACAGTTTATAGGTAATGACGGTCTAAAAAGTACATAGACATGACACGTAATACGCGTGTTGCTGAAGAACTCACTACGGGTAGCAGATAACCTAACAACGGTATTTATGGCAGGTCATCACTAGCGCAAGAACCCTAGTATATACCTATCTAACCTCCCGAAATATCACATGTTGAGACTACCTCAGTTAGGTGATCTTGACCCTGATCAATCAACACCACCATCTACGGCCAAAAACAAGTCAGAACTATGTTCGAAGCAAAACCTAAACCCTTTGATGATGATTTAGCTAGGAAAATCTTAGCCAAGCCGGTTAAACCGCTGCCCCCAAAGTGGGCTGGTAGCGAACAAAGTGGACCCTTGAAGAAATCAATACTGTACTACGTGCCAAGTTCCCCGCTTTTTATTGGGCAACTGGTCTTTCGGGTGTTCCTCGATAACAATACTCATGTTCAAGACGATAATGAAGCAAAGAAATTTTTTCTGGGATTTTCGACTTGACTCCTGATATCAAGCCAGCCTTGCTGGCTGTAATTCGTAGGCATAATATTCAATATTTTTTACTTAGCAGCATTCAAGTAACGCCCCCTAGCTTAGTACTGTAGCGGTATATTGATTGATACTAATGTTTATAGGGGAGGAGAAGATAGGCCTCTATTTTAGCAACGTAAGGCTTGATACAATTGTACGGATATTTAGCTTATAGTAGGGAGGGGCGTCTATAATTTCTGCCGTTTGAAGCAAAAAAAGCACGGCTACCTATATCCCTTATAAAACATATATGATACGGTGCTGCCGACATGCACACCTAAAATCAACCTAATGAGAAAAC
The DNA here is from genome assembly GCA_033030345.1 of Verpa bohemica. Taxonomy (NCBI): domain Eukaryota; kingdom Fungi; phylum Ascomycota; class Pezizomycetes; order Pezizales; family Morchellaceae; genus Verpa; species Verpa bohemica. The sequence goes on along the minus strand of JAUFSE010000016.1, from coordinate 1,221,407 downwards.
TATATCTCAAATTTGAAGGTGATAAGATAGAACATATATGCGTTGTTTTGGGGTGCTCAGTAAAATTTCTTGTTAAAACCGATCGGAGGATTCAGGAGCCAAAAACAATTTAGTTGCCCAGACCCTTTGCACAAGATCAGACCTCCGTTTATCGCTAAAAAAAGCATGTTTCCCAAGATCATGACTACTAGAGTTTTTAGCGCTAGTAGTGCTCAACCAACTACAGCCACCCTCCAAACGACGAACCTCATCCTTAGAAAAGACCCTTCCTACTACTTCAATCACCAGTCTAACTCCGTTATCCAGATAGAAGGACTTCAAGATGGATCAGTTATATGCCCCTCTAAACTGAGATATAGCCTTTTCGGCCGTACCACTGCTCCAGTGACTGTTGAGCTTTGGTGTCTTAGGGGGTTATGAACACTTTTAATAGTCCCAGTCTCCCCAGTATCTTTAAAATTCCTTGTGGGATCAAAAACGACTTGGAATTCTACTATGCAAGATCTACGGTATGCAGCGAATCTCTCATTGGTCATTTTTTCCAAGATGTTTATTGGTGTAGCAGGGTACTAACATATCTGAAGAATTTAGTTTATCTCATTAGTGTACAACGTTTTGATTATCTTCATAGGCATTCTGCTACAGAGTCCGGATATTTCTAAGAGATGCGTGAGTACTCCCCTTGGGTTGTCTCAATGCGGAGAGTCCCTTCGCATCTCCTGGTACAGAATTCTCCTTGGTGTCTCTAGGGTGGCTTGGGTGTATAATCAGCTACCCAAATCCCTTCTGTAGGAGTTGGGCTTAGAAAGACATTGATATATTTGCAACCTAGGTTGGTCCTATAAATTCGACTGATATATGGGTTAATCTACTAACTAACGGTTTAATAGCTCTAGGGTTAGGTAAGAGATGGTTCTATTTACGAGGGGCTATTCATAATTTAGAGGGTTATAGTGGCTACCGAGATACTATTGAGATTCTCCATGGATTACTAGCCTGGTTACTGACGATGATCCTCGATTTCTACATGATATCATGACAGTTCGCAGGGATGCCATGATATAGCCCCGCTCGTAAACCCCTTCTCCTACCTTCTAGAACTACGTTTTGTACCTCGGACAAATGGTCCTCCGGCTACTTCTATTGATCAATAGTAATTGACCTTGGGTAGCCTGCTTGGTAGATGCTTTGATAAGTCACTTCTCTCCACTATATGTTCCAGTATAGAGAATCTTCAAAAACTACAAATAGTGTTTAAGATTGATAGAGGGTTATGTGATGTCATTAACCACCTAGACTATAGTAGGCGTGGTAAGCTAGGAAGTGTACGTATTAGGCCCTTACGGTTCCCTGACCTCCGAATATACTCATCTTTATACTTAGACCTCATATAGACTTTCCGGAATAAGTAGTAAGTATCGTTTTTCCCGGTTACATCGCAAGGATATAACGAAATAGGGATACCGGCAAGATCTGTTTAGAAAGAAGAAGGAATAATCTTAAAATGAGGGGAGAATTTCAGAAATGGAGAAAGGCAGGGCAAAGTAGGTAGTCTAAAAGAATGAAGATTCCTGGCCGGTACAGTCTCTTTTTGTTTAATTCATTAAATCTGACTAGTATTAATGTATAAGAACAGGTCATATTTCAAATAAGACCAAAGGAACGAATTTCTTTTGTTCTATTCACGCAATAGCTATAAGCTGCACCAGAATATTTGTAGCCCAGGACACGACCCAAAGAAATACAAGCTAAACCTCGTATTACGTAATTGCTTTCGGTCACGGCGCTCGTTTCTCTTGGAAGGATTTGTGTAACAAAGCAGTTACCCACGTGCAAGAGAATGTTCAAACACCCCTTTGGCAAACATTGCGGGTGTCGCCGCTTTGCCCGGAACAACGAACGGCAGTTGACCTCGTTTACTCAAAATCCCGGCAATCACCGCGGGAACAACTTCAGTATAGGAAGGTATTCGTTGAGTCCATCATGGGGTCATCAGTCTCAATAGCTCATGTTTTTGCTGTGTGTTGCCATGATACATGTTAGACTCTAAAGTACCATTCCCGGGGCAGCTTGCAGTGAAACTGGGACATTGAGACAAAGTGCTAGAGATGGAAAGATGAAGAGAACCCAGTGTAGATCCCATCAAGGAGAGCAATATATTCTAAACGTCCTCCGAGTGGTGACCTATGAGGTTTCTCTAACGTCCACATACCTATAAATCCTGTACCGAAGTTTTCCACAAGATCTACAGCCTCCCCAGGTTTCATAGCAATGAGTATCATATTTAGAATTACCCCGCAGAATTAGTGTTTAGTGAAACTACAAACCACATAGCCGAGTATGCAACTACCACGGTGTATACTCTATAAATGTTGTTGGCGGCCAAAATGACCCGAAACCGCTAGGGTACCCAAGGCAGCGGATAGGAACACAACCCCACCATCACGGTTATATCCAATTGGAACTCAATATTAGACACGGTCTTGAGTATTTTCTATAAATGATAGTAAATATTACTTAGTACGTAGTTATGTTGAGGTTTGACGGTCGTTAAGGCCCCGGACCATTTTGGCAAGATCAGCATTACTCTCGGAAGTAGTATAGGCTTATTGAGAAGCCTCTTACCTTCCGGAGCTCAGCAAAGACTATTCTGTTTCTACTCGTGCTTCTGAGCCAAAAATATGTCCCGTGTCAACCTCTTGGCGTGGAAGCACAAGTATCAATAATGAGCTCCATTGACGCCTTTGGAAGACTCTAGGCTATGTGCATATAAGGTGTTTTCAGCTCCTGTCCGACATATGCCCTTACCACCCACCCACACGATGGCTGGAAGAGAATTGACTGGAAATGACCTACGATGGTTGCACTGCACTAGCTTGGGTAGTAAGATGTCCTCTCCGAGACACAATCCCATTAACAGTGATATATAGATGATTATAAGGTATATGACCCCCCCTCCATCAAAAAAAACATCCTAGGCAGATCATAGAGATCCCCCTCCCATCTTTGATAATTCCTCCGTGCTAATGTTGAACATAGGTTTCATGAGGCGAGGTGCATGATCTACCTTCCAACAAGGTTCAAGAGCTATAGTACCACCACTCGATCATCCGGAATAGGCGGCTCAATACCTCTGAAAGTATGGGGTAAGGAGAATTATTTATCCTTGTCAACGTATTTCGGGTGATACGCATAATGCATTAGTTATTGCCGTGCCAAGTTAGGGTGGATGCCAAGACACGCGAGAATAACTGGTGTGAATAGAATATTATGAGCATCGTCTTATTTCAAAAGAAGAGCCCCGGTATATTCGAAATGCCCTAGATAAAGTGGCGCTATCTTTGGGGGTAGTAAAATGGCTCTATACCGTATCAGTATCAAGGTTAGGTCAATAACCAGCTTCTTGGAGTGTGGCCAAATGTTAGTCGGCAATAAGAATCCCCACCTCTGGGCCTCAAAACACCACATTTACAAGTGCTTTTCGAAATAAGACGGTACTTGGCTCGTGGATTAAGATGGGCTGGAGAAGGTGCTCTGAAATTGAGAGTTGAAAAAGCTATCTGATCTAGCTAAGCCTGGTGGGCTCCAATAGAAAATTTTCAAGATCGGAGGCCAGTTCCTCGGATCTTCGGTTGGAATAGTGCAATTGTCTAAAGTTCCAAGATTTAGTGCTCCTCGCCGAGATTAATTGACGAGGGATTTAAAGAGATTGCCGATTCAAAGGCTGAACTACGATTGATGGAAGGCATAGAAAGTATCAACAAGTCTTTTATTCTTTTTTTCCTTGATATATGGCTATTGTATGGCTGGAATCGTGCATTGACCATTTATATATACTCCGAAGATGGAAAAGAGAGTAGGAATTAAACATTTTGTGTCTTTCTCGGATTAAAATTGATCTACATTATGCAGTCTAAACTAAAATACTCTGTACGAGCTGACGATATTCGGCAAAGGAGGTTTAGATGGATGGCAACTGCAGCCAACACCGTAAAGAGAGAACTAACTACGTCTAGATACATGAGCCTTTTCAGCCTTCAATGCCTAGAGAACACAGAATCTAGACCAAGGAAATAAATAAAAAAATAAAGATTTGGAGCTTAATGCCGTTCTGCTTGTATCAAGAAATTCTATAAAAGCCGTCTCAGACCCCATCAATTTGTCTCTTCTCCTCACAATCAATCCCTCAATCTCACAAACTACCCTCCTACCAAAACAAAAGCTTCAAAATGTCCGCAAAAACAGACTCTCTTCCACACACAAACATTGCCTCCATCTGCTGGGGCAGTGTACATATCCGCAACTACTGGCAGTCTACCGATGGCAGCATTCGTGAGACGCAGTGGGACGGATCATGGACCGGGGGTTCTAGCAAGAACGTCATCACCAAAGCGAAGCTGACTACACCTTTGGCAGCCATCCAGTGGGATAATGCCGCCCAGGTTAGCAACCACCTCACTACCTCTCTTTACTGTTACTAACATAGGATAAGATCCGCGTGTACTACCTAGATGATGATAACATTATCCAAGAGTACTGCTGGCAAGGATCAGGCTGGTCCTTGGGTAGCTTGGGTCAAAGTCGCATCAAGGCATGCCCTAGCACAAAGCTCGCTGCTATCGTGTGGGGTGGCCCTAATATTCGTCTTTATTACCAAAAACCCAACGATAGCAGCATTTACGAACATTGTTGGGGTCCATCTGGCTGGACTGCGGGAGCAGGAGCAGGGACTCTTCCAACTGCTTGCACCGGCTCTAGTTTGGCGGTAGTGAAATACGGAGATCTTCATCTCCGTCTCTATTACCAGGATACAAACCTAAAGCTTCGTGAGCACTGTTGGGATGGATCATGGACTGCTGGTAAGAGTTGCCTAATTCATACCTAGTAGTATTTAAGAGTACTGTTAACACTGAATGATAATAGGTGGACTTAATTACGATGGGCCTATGGGTACATCTATCACGGCAATCAGCTGGACTGATAAGCCGGAGATCAGGGTCTACTGGGAGAATAATCGTAACGAGATAGTTGAAGCTGGGTGGTCCGGGAAATGGTCCGGTCCAGGGAAGATTACAGACTGTATTCCGAATAGCAGTCTTGGTGGCGTGTGCTGGGATAACGTTCAGATCCGTATCTACTTCCAAGGGATTGGGTATGCCATCAATGAATGGGTTTGGAGTAATGGATGGGGGAAAGGAGCGACGATCCCAACTCAGTAATGGTTTTCATATCTTGACTGTGTTATACTTGTCAGCCATGTCGGGGGTTTCTTAGCGCACTTTTATGACATTTGGGTCTGTGGGCTTGTTGCTGGCTTGTTTATGTTAGGATTGGTTAGCTATTTGCGACTATCAAATGAGAATTCTTCATCTGTCACTAAATATCACTCGGTTATCTTCCCAGTCTTGAGTCGAACACACCTTTCCCACCATCTATAATAGTAGGGTATTAACTCGATGAAGCATTCGGAATAATCTAATTGCTGCTGTATTTAATAAGTTTAATATAGGCTACCGAGAGATACAGGCGTCGAGAGTCCTGGAAATGAGCCAATTATTTTATTCACGGCTAGTTCATCGTGGAAAATGTTATTTACAACTGAATAAAATAATTCGTTTACGCATTATCTCCACTTCTTGGCTCACCACATATCACTCGGTATGATTTACCCAAGTACCCGGCGCACAGGTAATTTCATTCTCGCTACCACTCCATCGGAACCCTAAACGGATCTGCTCGGTTGTACTACACGCTCACAACATAATATAACAAAATAAAATAAAGGAAATATGGTGGGTCTCATAGGAGATCTGTGATAAATAACTTAAAGAAAACACAAAGAAAACAGGGGAGACAGCTAAAAAAACACCATCGGTAGGCTAAATAAATGACAGGAACCCTTGCGCCTAACCCTAAACCAGTAAAAATATTAAAGAAACAATGCGTTTCCTGAAACGCCAGTATACAAACAAAAATCCTGCAGTGGCGGTAGATGTTATAGTGGATGGAGAGATTACCGATACTGCTTCGGGGGATATAGCTAGAACCGTAGAAATACCGTTATAATACTACTAGCTAGCCTCATCATACATACTACTCATAACCCTTCAGCCCAACCCGTAATTAACTCCGATCCTTGACCTGTGCCGAAGACTGGCTTCTCACCGACGAGCTACTACCCCCTGTCCTGCACCTCGTCGGCGCAGATGGGCGATCCCTCGTTGTCGGACTACTACCCGGTGTTCTCCATCTCGAAGACGACCGAGAGTGTGAGCTTGTTGAACTCGCTTTTTCACTGCCGCTACAACGCCGACATGATACCGACTACAAGAGTTAGCTCGGCTATGAGGTAGATAGAAGATACATACCATATACGCTGTACACTTTGAGTGTATTATAGCTTCTGGATGAGGGCTTGGCTGGTGCATCTCTGCCAGCAGACCTCGCTGCGGGTGTTAGTATGTCCTAAGATTTACGGGGTGAGAGAGCTTACGAGCATAGCTACTTCACGCTCCTTCTCATCGATCATACGTTGGAGCATTTGAAGGACATCTGTAGCCCCGACTGTTGACTGGTTTCTGGGGACACGACGACTAGCCATTGCAGTTGAGAGGTAAATACGTGGGTGGAAGGAACGTGGGGGAGCGGTGGTTGGGGGAAATAATAGAGGGGTGAGGTCCCATGGTAAGGGCGGCGAGAAGTCAACGCGGCGATCGCAAGGAGGTGATACAATGGGGAAAAGGGGGTGCGTGGGATTGGCTAGATAGCTCAGATAGTGGGAGCGATAAGCTCGGTGGGAATAAACTTTATATTGTAGAAAAAAAACAAATCATATATATCCCAAAGAGAACAATGAAACCCCTTGTACTCAGATCCTCAATATGGGAGTCAAAATAGATGAGGATAAAGTGGTTCAGTTATGTCTAACCCTAACCCAAACATTCGCCAAGATATGAGGCTCTGTTACCATAACGCCAACTTCAACGTCACCTCACAGAACCTCTCCTCAGTACAGTACAGCTCCCCCACAATCAATGCCCCTTCCAGCACTCTCATCAACCCCGGCTGCAAGACGCCAGAACCTCCTCGTTGAATTGTACCACTTTCTCCAGCTCCTTCTCCCCAGTACCAAATACCACAAGCTAATCCAAAGCTCTTTGAGCTCCACGGTGTAGTGCAAGCTTAAAGTATGCCGCCCCACAAGGAGTATACATGTCCTTATCTCCCAACGCACCCCAAATTTGGTGGGGTGTAATCTTTGTACGAAAAGGTTACCCCCATATTACCCCTTCTACACACACAAACTCACCTCCGTAGGGCCCTACCGCGGCGGAATCTTCAAATTCACAATAAACTTCCCAACAAACTACCCTGCAGTTGCCCCAGCCATCACGTTTCACACAGCTATCTACCACCCCCTGATTGCAGCACTCACTCCGTCTTCTGAAACCCCGGGTGTGTTCTCGCTGAAGCACGGATTCCCGCATTGGTTCACGACAGATGCAAAAGCCCTCCCCACACCTGGTGCACCCCCGGGGATGAAGCGGGAGACAACAACAGTCGAAGTCCTCCATTATATTAAAGCGAGTCTAGACGATGCTAGTGTATTAGACGCTATACCATTAAGTGCATGCGAGAATGCTGCTGCGTGGAAATCATGGACGATTGGGGAAGGTGGGAGGGGTGTGATGGGCGGTTGGGATGAGAGGGTGAGGATTGCAATAGAGGGGAGTAGTAGTGATGGTGCGTTGTTTACGGGAGTCCCAGGAAAGACTGGAGATGAGCCGGTAGGTATGCTGTCTGGAGTGAAGATTATAAACGCTAATATTAGGCAGATTCGGTTTATAGATATGAATATGGAGGGTGCGGATGTGGTTAAGGAGAGGATAAAACAGGCGGTTGAGGAAAGAGAGAGTTTTTAGTGTTAATATTGGATTTTAGTTGGACTTAAAGTGTGAATATGTTTTTTGAATACTTTGGTGTTGATAGTGTTTCTTTTGCAACTGGAGCGTTGTATTTACAAGTGCTGGGCATTGGTTGTGCATCACCTACATGTATTTGGTTTACACATCTTTTACTTGCGTTTTTCCATTCAAGATCTTTCAAGTCCTATAAAGAGGATTTCTAGATTGATATAAACTTTGCACCACTGCTTCAGATTATTGCTATGATTAATATATTATGAATTTGGTAAGTTCGAGAGAAATACTAAAGGTGCGATTTTTACTATACACCGGCCCGACCGCGCATAAAATTACACAAACGTCATCACAGCATCAAAACTTAAGAAAAATCTAAACAAAGAACCCCTCGCATTCTAGCGTAATCCGATCTATTCTAGTTGTGAATGTGATCATCGTTACCTTACGCGTCCCTACCACAACGTTTAAATTTGCCACCGACGTCTACATAACAACAAATTGGCTGGTTGGCGCAATGGTAGCGCGTGGTCCTCCTAAGACCGAGGTTGCGGGTTCGACTCCCGTGCTGGTCGCTGATTCTTTTTGTGTTAGTAGGGTAGGTGGTGAGCTAGCGTTTCTTTGTTTAGGTTGGTTTGGGCAGATGGCTCGAGTGAGGGGTTGTGATGGCAACGGTTGGAGGAGATTTTAAGAATTTCAAGCGAGTTATAATTAAGTAACCCTAGGTTTTGTGGAAACGAATTTCCAGCATATGATTATTGAGTGATGTGATTCTTGATGGTAAAGTATGGTATGTTTTGGCTAGAGGTCCTGGCTAATTCAGTTGCCTGGTTTAGTATCCAGCTGTTTCTGTCAACACCACCTTTAAACCACTGCACTACCACCCTTAGGATAGAACTCTAGCACGAAACGGGTAGCGCTTATAATTGTAGCCCTAAAGCTAAGGGGATGGAGATTTATTTCTATAATTGTACATAACAAAGGAGAGACACCGAAGACAACCTATTTCACGAGTAGCACCATCTTCAGATACTGATTCCTATTGGACCTACTAGCTTTGAAGGTGCAGCTCAGACCTTTTAGGGGTTTCGGGGCCTTTCTAGTATGCTCTGGAGCTTGTGTGTGCTATTGGACCCAAGAATAGTAGGACTCTGTCATACAAAGTTAAATACTAGAAGATTCTAACTGACTTAGGTCTTTATCTGGAGATATTTAGTCTAGTACTTGGGTGGCCAAAACATGAAATTGGGTCTGTTCAGGGGTTAGACATCATCTCTGGTGGTCCTTATTTCTCATGTTAGTTTAGGATGATATTTTATCCTAGGAATCCTTAAATGATATACAAGCGAGTCCTACTTAACTTATATGTAAACGAACACATCTTTCGGCGATTTAGTAAGCCCTACCTGGGTTATATCTGGGATACGTGGTATTGAATGTTACTCCAGGAATAGTTGATAATACCCATCAGTATATTAGGATTGGGTGTTTATGAAGTCACATTAGCTATTTACAGGAAAACCCTTTAGGCTATCTGAACCTTGAGCCTTGCTCATTGCCGCCTATATCCCGAGAAAATTACTGCTTTACGTGGGCTGGGTACTGGCAAGAAGGCTGGAGTAATATATTATTGCGAATCTCGAAAGGAAAGCTAAGGGAAAACTCAAGCAGAGAGTAACTAACTATAGGACTAAGCTATTAGAATTCTTAAAGGCCCAAATAATACTATTTGGGTGACGCTTTAGGATGAATTAATATAAAGGATTGAGTATTACTCTTGGGAGTAAAGTTACAATGACGGTGCGAGAGCTACGATATATATCTAAGAGGAGTTTTAATCGTGATGGATGTTTGAGTTTATACATGTTGTGATAAGAATTATCGTAGTAGCAAACCTTCACTTTTTCTTTGTCTTAAGCTTACTTAGGGTTCTCCTAAAATAAAGCTTTACCGGATGTCGCTTACATTTCGCTTCGTACCCACGGGCTTCATCATACTGTTGTTCGTCTACAGGTACTTCCGTCATCTGGACAAATCCTATATCCGGGGAGGGTGTGGTTGAAGGAGCTTTCTGCTCGGCTTCTGAAGGTGAAGAGATTCGTATTATTCTACTCCCAGAAGCTTGATCGTCATTCTCTGGGGGTGTTAATATAATCTTGGGAGGCGAGATGTGTGGGTATGATATTTTTGCAGTGATATCGCTAGTAGCTGCTGGTTTATGTTCTTTGTCTGAGTTTGCCATGGTTGGATTAAGTTGGCTACCCAAAGTTACTCTTTCTGTAGTTTTTGTCTTTAGTAAATAGCTGTGAGGATTGTGATCATTAATAGAGTATATAAACAGCTGTACCGGATTTATATTTGCATTATTGTGATACATACTATATATTCAACTTGAAACAATACATGTAAGTTGCCAGATAAAGATGGAGTTGAAAGTCTTTAAATCGCTCCGAGAGTTTAGATACATGTAGTTACTAATCACGTGCATTTGAAATATAGTAGGGGGAAATAAGCATCTTCCCACAGTTACATGTACTTATACCAATAACAGGTCCCTCAGAACTACACTAGCTATAGGTGGTACATAGTTATAACTTCCTTCATTATAATATTAGTAAAGGTATATTCATATATAAGGGAATGTATTTTGCCCTTGTGGGTCAGGATATCAGGAAATGCGCATACGGAAATCATCTACAATGATCTGCGGCTAAATGAGATGTGCAAGGTGGTAACTAGAGATACCCCTAACGGATGTAGAAAGAGCTGGTAAAAACGATGCAAAGTGTCAAGTAAAAGAGGCCGGGTAACAACACCATTAAACGGCCTCTCTCACAAAGATTCTTGACACTCACCCTGCTATAGGACATCGTGATTTGGCACCGAGGCCATCCCCCCATGAGAGAGCCCGTTCAAACGACTAATACCCGATCAATCCCATCCTGTATAGGGATTAAATTACTGATACTGATATACAGAAAGAACCGGTGTTTTATTTAAAGCAGCTTAGATGATAAACAGAAAACACACAGTTCCCGTTTGTGAAACATGCGGAGAAAAGAAGGTATATTTACGCCTACCCCTAGCTTAATAGCGTAAAGATGAATTAACTCCGAGAACTACAGCGGAGATGTACGCATACTACTATACCGAAAACTCCACCTACAAAGGCTGTATATACACTCCCAGAAACCCCGTCGCCCGACAAACTTCCCCCGCCTGCACCTATATTTATGCCCCTGAGAAAGAGGAAATCTGAGGAGACATCACAGCTTCAACCAAGCGCATGGAAAACCCGTAACTTTATACAGAAATCAGCCTTAAATCAACATAATCATGTATTCAACTCCCCAGACTCATCGTCGAAGGGGAAAGGGAAAAGGTCTCCGCTAGCGAATTACGAGACAGAGGATTATAGGAAGGAAAGTTTCTCTCGTCAAGAGATATCAGTTAAACTACCAGCATGGATGATTATGAAAGGAAAGCAAAAAGTGCCTGCCAAATCAGACATGCCCTCCGAGGACCATATTATACGGTGCTCAAATTCTGGGCATGAACAGGATTTAAATGAGGATCCCGGGAATATTAACAAGAAATCTGATCATATTACAGCTACCAGTGAGGGAATAGGACTCAGAGTCCGCTCTCATAGCGAGATTTCAGGTGCTCAGAACATTCTACCAGGTCTTGAAGTATATCGCGAAAGATCTAAGGAACATGTCGGCAAGACCCCCCACTCCCAGAAACCTCTACATAAACGAGGCCAATATGCAAAAGTTGATGTTGTCCAAAACTATAACACAAATATGGAACAAGAGGAGAGCGAAGTAGAGGTACGTCCAGATCTTAAAAAAGGGCTTCGGTGACCCAGCGAAGATGACTACAACCAAGAAACGTCTTTCAATATTGGATCATATACAGAGGCTTACGAAGCTGATTGGGAGCAGGAAGGCTCACCTAGTAGATATCAACCAATGAGCCCCGATGCTACGGATAGCATGCTATACTCGTACAAGGCCTATGCTCAAAAGTCTTCTCAGCCGAGAGTAGCAGGTGAAGACCTCACAGCCAAAAACAGAAACATTCGAGCAAAAAGATTAGCATTAGACTATGACAAAGAGTTAGGTCAGGAAGGCATTTATTCGAAAGTTATAGATGTTGAAGCCTATAATATGGCCGCTACAGCTATCCCTCGAGATGATTCGGATACTGAAACCGAACTCCAGTCTAATGAACAGGTACCACATAAGAAAAAAGATGATATCACAGTTCTTTTTGACCCACCTAAGTCAGAATCAGGCAATATTAATCCAAAATCAAATAGAATTATCTCACCAATCACAGGGCCAGTTTCCCCCTTAAAGAAATATACTGAGCCACCAGCTCTCCTTCCTTCCTTACTACCAGGCCTTGGATCTACTCAAATGCTTCTTATCTCAAATGACCCCGTTCGCTGGAAAAATCTCACAAGAGCGCCCAACAGTAGGTTCTCAGGTCCATCCATCTTCACACCATTCGGGGCAAATCCCGCCGTGACTGGTCTAGGGCAAGAGCCAGACTCTGGGTAGCCCCCCATCACGAAGGGAACTGGAAACATACATATGATCAGGTTTGTGCCATTTGAGGTTGTAAAAATTACTATGCTAACCAGCATAATTGTTTTATTCAGACTTCGGAATCCAGCGAAATGCCAGGGGAGTAAGTTCACTATAGTAGCATAGGTAGTTCTATTGTATGAATATGAAATACAATGGCGGAAATGGGGGTGTTTTCACCACCGCATCGGCAGGAAATATGGATGTAAGTTAGAAGTAATACCGAGTTGATCAAAAAATTTTGTAATACAGCCGACTTAATCTAGCATTCTCCAGAATACCCCATCAATGCCATACCAAAAACACCCAGCTTTCCCGTAATGTAGCTTTAGGATTTTTACTGTGGTGTGCTGAACTGAATATGAATCATAAGACTAAAAGTGGCGAGTGACAAATGATGATCGTGAGATTTAACAATACTTTCTTGAGAAAATGAATGAAGTTTTCATGTATTATTTGCCGCTATGAAAAATAACTTTCATCAAACTAAACCGTTATTTCTCCTAGATATATAGGAATAACGCCGCCATTTAGCAGTAGGCGAGATCTTAGTAAGTTGTTTTAGGGTTAGGGCAAATTCAACTTTACAATTTCTACTAATATATTCCTAGTCGATTCCCACTAACGGGGGCCATGATTAATACCGGACCCGAAACAGAGGCACTTAAGTTAATTATGCACATATTATGTTAATTTTCACGCCCATCGTTGATGGTGTGACGGGTAGACGTGCCAATACATGTTTATCGAATGTTAACTCCACATAGGAGGAAATGAGTACCAAGAGTTATAGTTGCATTTAGATTATCTAAGCAAACATAAACCCTAAATATCATCAGGAAAAGATACTCCTATAATATTAGTGTTATAATTTATCAAAACAAAAGGATGACGACCCCTACCCTATATATTTTCTCACAAATTTAATACAAATAAGAAGCCCTTCTAACTTACTTATAGTAAAACATTATCAGAACCCCAGAGACTCATTCAAATTTCCTTTTTTGACAACCATTAGAACACCCGTAGATACTCCACCTCGTACCCAGCACTCCCACTATAGCCCCCAACAACCCACACTACCACAAAAGCACAGAAACAAAAGTGTACTGGACGGACCGGGGTTTGAACCCGGGACCCCCTCAATTTTCATGTTGCCATTGCAAATGAGGTGTCATACCACTAGACCATACGCCCATGCTATTTTTAAGTTATATAGACATAATATTAAACAATAACAGCTTAAAATTAATTAATAAATCTCTATGATATAGAGATACTTGGTATAAGTAGGGGGTAGGTGCAATATTATCAAGATTAGGTGAGGATAGACAAGGATGATCGAGGTAAGTTTTAAACCTTCGGTATTTATCCTAGTGCCTAAGTAGATCAAGCACTATATAAGAGGGCTTAGAATTAATAGAACCAGAAACAGCTACTAGACTGAAGTGTTGCTAAGAATCAAAGATATCTAGAGAACATCAAAAGCGGACAAAGGTATATAATATGAAGATCACAATATATCACTCGATATCCAGGTTCTATGTGATCCTACAAACAACCCTAGTTATGTATGATATACTATGAATACTAAAGTTTAGAAATGATACAAGTCCTAAAGATTATTGTGGCTTTGAGGTAAGTAAAGTTTTACGAACCGTACCACCTTGATATAGCGAGTCCCTTAAATATATTCCCCTAACTTGACGTTTGAGAATAAATATAATTTGAACTTTAATTGATGCTCTATTCTCTAATCTATATATCATTAACCTAAGTCAATGAATAAGGATGAACAAATGAACAAACAGTATCTATTTTTTTGTACTATATAAGTACAATCAGCAGCCACTCACATGGCCCATGGACCGAAGTCTGTCTCTCTGATATCACGCAAAGTAACCAGACTTCCCAAGGCTTCTTTCCCTAAGCTTTCCCTCTTTCCGAGACTTTCATACAATGTCTCACCCTCGCACGAATCCCCCTCATCATCATCTGCAGATACCGATACAGAGCTGTATACAGTACTTAAAACACTATCACCACGGTCTTCTTGACTATTAAACCCCTGGCCAATCTGTGGCCTCCTGTACACCGAGCTACTCCTTTTCGATCTTATAGACCGACGCTTTATACTCCCACTGCTAACACCTCTTTGACGTAGTTTAATCTCAAGCCAAATGCGCTGTGCTTCATCTTCGGGGTCTGTATCTAGAAGCTCTGTATCCGGCGAGGAATCAACTGCTGCAATAAATGGAGCTCTATCCTCGTTGCTTAATTCCCTATTCCCTTTATACCGACAATCCCTGTCAACTAGTGCGCTGGTGATTACCTGCAAAGAAGTCCTATTTTCTCGATCTGAAAATAGCGGAGGCCCAGATTCCAAGGCTGTATCACCCTGCCAACAGGCTATAGACTTATACGAGTCTCTCTTAATAGTCTCTGTATAATTATTGATTATTCCTGCGCCGGCTAGATCATCTAATAATGGTCTAGCTTCTTTGAATCTTTGTTCAACTCTTTCTCTATACAGGAGCTCTCTGAATATATCGGCAAGATCAATCCCTCTAGCAGATGTTGCATTTGGAATTTCCCGAACTGCTATTAATGCCTGTGTAGGATTACTATGCATACTAGCTACGCGTTGGATTAGAACCTTTTTGACATAGCTTTCTGCAGTCATAGATGAAATAGGGGGAGACTCTTCTTTATTGACAAGTTTATTCCCCGTTGGGGAGAATCTCCACAATGAGTCCTCGGCAAACCTCGAAATCTCTACGTTGATTGTTGTAGAAAATTTTGTAGTCTCCGGAAAATTTGTATGGCAATATGTTGCGCGTACTGTTAGGAGGCGGCCCTGTAACTCCCCAAGAGTTGCTTCTAGCTGCCTTTCGAGAAGCGCCCATCGTGGCATAGCTTCATGGTTATCATCGTAGCCAAACTGGTTCGTGGTGTCAGGTATAGACATATCTCCGACGTGAACTTGCACCAATAAAGTTCTCTTTTCCCCAGGAACAAATTTTGGGTATCTTAAATCCCCCATTACCGCTCGGACTGCACAATTCTCCCCAGCATCAAGATCTATTAATACCTCATATAAAACCCCCAAGTCAACGGCTGTCCTAAGCAGACGGATCATCTCCTCTATTGTAACCTCTTCATTCTCGGCTGTTCTCATTTCTTCTTTACATGAGTTAGGTTGTTTTGTGACTGAGTTAGGACGTTTCCCAAGATTTCCGGTTGGAATACACCATCCGGAGGACCCCATATCGTTTCTAGGCCAGAATAAAGGCCCAATACCAATTATATGAATTTGTATCTCTCCAAAGAACACTTCAGGAAGCAGTTCTACCTCTCCTTCATCTAACTTTGTAGTCAACAAGAAGAGGTGCGCATGTCGATGAGTACCATAACGTGCTGTATCGAGGGGCATTCCTTTTAGCTTTTTAATGGAGGCCTGGATAGCTGCTCGAACGTTTCTGGATATTGGATCAGCAGACCATTTATTCTGGCAGAGGGCTGCGATATCACCGATGAGTTGCTTTTTTGCAACACTTCCAGAAGAATTTAGAACATGAATAGTGTCTGGCCTCGTGGAGGGGACCCCTGTATTAGACGACCCACTCGGGAACGTCATCACAGCCACCCGATCCCGTGATGTTTCCATAGCTTCAACAATTCTCTTAGCATGAAGTTTCATATTAGCGAATGATGTACTCGAGGTATATGCACTATAATAATCCAATGTCATCCTTTGTTATGGTGTATAAATAAGTGAATGGGAAATTTTACGATGTATCGATCAATATCCCCACATCCAAGCCGACTTTGCTCCCTTTAAACTCCTCCGTACCGCCATCAACCTTCCCATCAAGTTCGACAGATACCCAAACATATTTATCGTTTCCTTGAGATCCTGAGTAAGATATTGGTATCTTTTCTCTCTCTGAGATAATTCTCATCTGGAGTTGTAACACCGGAGGTTTCCAATGACTCGCTTTCTTAAGCTTTGTCCGTGAGATATTACCAACACTACCTTCAAATATTCCCAAAACACTATCATTAAAGGCCCCTTTGTTCATATTACCTATAAAGTTTCCGTTTTTATTCTCCTCGATGTTCCCATTAAGGTGCAGCCTTGTAGTATTACTTCGTTTGTCCCGGGAACCTGCTTTGCACGAACTATCGTTACCCAAAATTTCATCCTGCTTCATGAGGTTTGACTGCCCTTCAGCTATTGATGGCTTAGGGACCCAAACTGTCTTAACTGTTGCTGATGAAGAAACACTACTACTTCTTTGCCTTGGTTTTATTTTTGATTCCTTTTTAGTACTATTCACACCACCACCACCAACCCTGGTGAAGAAATCTCTTGAGAAAACCTTTTCCTTCCAACCTTTTGTCGCAGGTTTTTCAATGGGTCCATTATGAATTTGAACTTTAGTAGTAATAAAGTCATCATTTAGTTCTAGTTTGTTCTTTGTATTCCTATGCGTTCCACTAGTACTTGAAGCTCGTCGAAGTTTAAAGCCGCCCTTCTTACTCCGCTCAAAAACTTCAAAGTCTAGTTGCGCCGGTTTTACCTCCCTAGATGGATGAGAGCAGGAACGAAAGGAACCTCCTGCGGTCGCATTGCCACTACTGCTTCTACTACTAGGTAATACCGAGTTGTAGTGTGTTGGCGCTGTCACGTACCCCGAACCCGGAGTCGAAGTGTCGTCATAGAAAACACCGCCCACAGCTGAACTCTGTGAGCTTGTGATGGGCGTGTTTGTAGCTGGTCGAGCACTCTTTGGTCTTTGTAACCATGACATGCCTGCCCCTGGAAGCTCTCCCCTTGTATCATTACGCTGAGTAGATGATCTCCTGATTGTGTTTACTTTAGATGTTGCTTTGCTAGTACCCCCCGGGACTTGTCCATTTTTACCATCCAGCACCCCCGCAGAGCTACTACGAGGTTTTGGTTGTGGAGGGAAAGAAATTCCAAGGAAACTCCTAGATTGCGGTGGTGGCCGGCGAGGGAAATCTGATTCTAGTCTCGAATCCCGTATACTAGGCACACCTAATTGTAGTGATGGTGATTTTCGGATCTTCTTAATACTTAGTGGCCGTGGGGTGGAATAGTTCTCTTCCACTACTACCCCTGGGAAATTACGGCCTGAGAAATTGACCCTGAATGCATTTAATGGCTGAAGTCCAAGTGGATGAAAGTTCAGAGTCTGGAGGCTAGGTGAGTGTCGCATTGTTGGGAGTGACGGTGATTTGTGCCTGAGTGGTGATACCAACAGCGGTAGGTGATAGGTGGTGTCTGGGAACGAGGTACGATGGATTTGAGGACCTGATGCCATTTCTAGCAGCTAATTAGTCTGAGGCTTCTCTGTGTATGATGATCAGCCGGCGACTTTGTGGGTTTTGATGAGCTAATATAATACCGTCCTTGAGCTGCTTTTCTTATCAGAAAACACGGTCGACTCTCTTCGAGAACGACGATACAGACAGCAATGGTCAAGAGCCTAAGAAGGGGCATATATTAGCAAAATATTTATAGCTAGGACTAGAATTTGCGATGGATTTTAAGAGAATCTCCCAAGAAAGCAATCAATTAGAATGAATTGATAGATGGATGGAAGAGATTACTGATTCTGAATACGATGAGGAAGAGATACTGTGATGAAGGGATCTAGAATGTCCTCAGGGTTAGATTTGCTAACCCTACCAAGCTTGTTTAGCTTCACTAATAACATTTATAATGTCACCAGACAGTCGAACAATCCATGCAGGCCAGAAAAATAAATGAGAACCCGCTTATTTTGTCTAATTTATGTAATATTATTCTCTATTTACGGTCTACGCAGTGGGCACCAAGTCCCTTTTCCTCCATTATATTTGAAGGAAGTTCTATCACAATCATCTCACCTATTCTCACATTTAATTATAATGTAACCCTCCCCCACACACCCTTCCCCAAAGGGACTCTTACCTGTTTTCTATCTCAGATATCAGTAGGTATATAAGAGACTAAGCTCTCCAACAAGCAGCGATCTCGAGTCAGATATCCCCATATTACTAGCCATACTTTTATTGATAAGTGGTATAACGCTATATTTTAGAATTTTTTCTAAGTCTATTATTCCAAGCCTATTAAACTGAGGATCCTACTACAACCTTCAGCGAAGTACGCAAGCCCCACGATAAAAAATACATTTCAAAGCAATAGATCTAATAAACATGAATCCTGGCACAAAAACCCACCTCTAACACCGTTCAACTCTCGTGACTCCGAGAATCACCAGAAACTTTCAAGAAACTCCCAGTCACCCTGCCTGAATCACCGCGAACCGCCTAGGTACCAAGATGATCAATCAACCCCGAACCTTCCCCATGCATATATATTTAACTCAACACTCCCACTCTTCCACACCCTAACGTAAAATCAATAATGTCCGCTAATAAAATAAAAAACTGTCGTACTCCATTGAACAGACAGTATCGAAGAGCTGGGAGTGACTCGTTTCAATAGAGTAGTGAGTCATCGAATTCGGCAGATCATCTACACCCGGATCCACATTATATTCCAATGAATGAACCATGTATACCGAAGTACACAAGAATAAGAAAGTTGGCTAGGCGATATTCTGAGAAATTGTGGAGGAAGATGAAGAGGTAGAGAGATTAGAGCTAAGAAGGCTAAAATCTTTATATAATGCCGAGTCACTCCGAAAGAATCTCCAGAAATAGTGAGGATGGATGAAAGGTATGAAGTGCGGTCTCAAGCTACGCTAGGATACAACTAGAAAAATCCTATTTAATACATGTAATTCTAGGCCCTTTGGGTCATTACATCTATATTTGACTCTACCTCAATAATACATGCATGTTGTAAATTAGCGCTTATTAATATATATCTTAAAGAATGAAAGGAATAAACAGTTTTAGCGCTGAAACTTCTATCTAAGCTTTACCCCCATCACTCTACTCGACCCTAAAGTTATTCTTGGCAGTATTCTTTTTAGAAAGATCTTGCTCTTGTCTGTAGGTTGAGGAGGGGAGAGGTCTATTATACAGCATAGAACTGCTGTATTTTGCACTGAATATAGTAAATTTGAGCTTAACTTAGCCTAATAAAGACCTAATAAACTCAATAACATCTAAGTAATACGATTGTATCACCTCAATGGTTAACTTGCCCTTTATAACTACAGGAGCTATAATACACGTTTAATTAAGAACTGTCACAAGCTTCCACGGCCGCCGAAGCACCAGGTTCCGATATGCTAACCTATGAGCTCGTCATGCCCAGCCACACCTCATTCTTATTCAAATTCCACCCCGTCTGTTGTATAGTTGTCTCATCAGCCGGGTTCCAATAGTAGGCTATAATACTATCATCAGTACCCGCCATGTCAGAAAATCCCAATTGTATCAATGCTGTATCCTCCGTTGGCCTAACTCCCCCTTTGATTTCATGCATATGAAATAAAGAACGAGCCATCACCTTCATACTAACATCGTGTGTAGTCAAACATTCTTTATGCGGTCTTCTAAATACCCCTTTATGACATATATGTATCCTCACCATGCCATGTACCCTCAGAGCAAGCGTACTACCTATATCATATATTTGTTTGAGAAGAGATGTAGAGGGACCTTGATCGGATTTTTTAGTCCGAAGTACCGCACAGATGTCAATACCAACTTCCTTTCTTGAACCCGTGCTTACCTCCTGTGAAGGACTATCCACCCTACCCTTTCCTTTTCCCACTACATCCGGTTGCGGCCACCGATACCAACCATTTCCCTCTTTATCTAGCCAAACATCATTCTTTATATTATACCACTCCAGCCCCTTACTGGGATTTTCGATAAGGACAGCACCAAGAACAGAGTTGTGCCATGTATGCCACTCTTCATCCCACCACATCCTATGTGGCCCAAAAATTGCTCTTCGCTCCCCACTCCCGGTCATACCCATTTGTGATCTGCTGCTTTCTCCAGTTGTGTTTATTCCAGGGGCTTCTGATAGCTGTTGACTAACAATAGCTCTTCGATTCCCTCTACCGGTCATAGCCATTTGTGATCTGCTGCTTTCTCCAGTTGTGTTCACTCCGGAGGCTCCTGATAGTCGTCGATCCATAGATTCTTCTTCTTCGTCTTCAGATTCAGATTCCACAGGATGCTTATTAGTTTTTAGTGATTTCATATTGCTTTGAGTTTGCAGGCAGTAGATTGCTTAGATATGTAATCTTGGGGATTGGACCCAGAGGTGAAGCTGATGACGAAAAAATAAACTCAAACAATGTATGATGCGTTAATTGGTGATTTAGCTTATGCTATACTTAGAGATGAAGTAGATGGAAGGAGATGAGATTTCTGCTGTCTATAAGTAGGGCGCGGGCTGCCCAAAGTGCCACGCATACCTAAACTACGGCACATTCCTACATGTGACAAGTTAGACCAGAACCAAGACCGCTCCTGAAAGGGGGCTAGAAGGAATTCTATAAATCCTAAAGATAAATGACAGATGTGCAGTGACTACATGTAGGTAACTCAAAAGTAGAGTCAAGGGCAAATTAGCTATTGAATTTAATAAAGAGAGCTTCAGGGTGGTCGAAAATCGATCTCAGGTAATAAATTTATTTTAATAACTGCATGCAATTCCAGAGTAATTATAATATAATATGCATAAACCTACATAGTCTCGTTCTCATCCCTAGGCCTTCTTGCTGCATATATAGGGGCTGGGCACGAGAGTAGCATAAACAAATTAAATACATATAGTTATATGCAAGTAATGAAACGGTTACCCTCGCTTTGGTCGTAAACCTTAAGTCTAGGGACTACATGTACGCATCCAGCCGATGGACGAGGATCAAAGACTTCCAAGTCGCCTACCCCCCCCCCAGTTCATGCTCCGTTTATTCCTCATCTCTAAAAACACCGAGTTAACCTCTTAATCGATTCATCTCCATCTTCCAAGATGTTCTATCCTATCCGTACCATCATCCCGCTCACATTCATCTTCATCTGCATTGCTTCAGCCTCAAATTCCAGGGCCATCCGTCATGATGTCGCTGCCCTGGGCTATGCAGTACGTCTCAAGCTATACCTAGTTTACAGTTATTTGAACTAACAATAGTTTTTACTGCATAGGTCATTTGCTGTGTCCGTGATCCCGCTCCCAATGAATGTCTCAACCTAAAAGTGGATAAAGATATCTGTAAATGCTTCAATGACATAAATGGCAAGTCATACAATGAGTGTATGAGAAGCTTCTGCTCAAACCAAACAGACGGTATGTCTCCAAATCCAATTTCACCCAGTCAAATCTTTCTAATGAGGCTGTAGACACTGCTACAGAGCCAAACATATGCAACTTTCTAGAAGTAGATGGGCCGTTCCCCAATATCATCTCGTGGTGATTGTAGGAGGAAACTCAATATTGTGGGTTCTATAATCCCGGAACTTGGGGCTACACTCTCGTTAATATATAATTCTGAAGTACTGTGATCATCAAGACTTGTTAGGTGGAAAGGCTGCAGGGTGGAAAAGTTGAATTAGCCACCCGTACATTGCAACGCTTAATATAAAATTTCTATAATTCATCTTTTAGGCTAGGCTTAAGTACACTAGTAAAAACCTGAAGCAAAACCGGTTTACTATCTACTCATGTATTATGCTCCTAGAACCAAAAGATGATTTCTGAGACACTACCATTCAGAAATCCCCCTATAAACCTTTCCAGACAAAATACCAGATATTTTCCTGGAAAGGAACGTGCTAGAAACTGTATCACAGACTATAATTCATAAATATAAAAATCCTAAAACTATCTAGATCGTTCTTATACTTAGAATTTATGCCAACCCGATAGTTCATTCCTAGAGATCTCCTCTAAACTTAGCTTTCAAATTTCCATTCATCAAATGTCAAAGTTTAACCTACAAAACTACCCACTACACCTTCGCTCTACAGTATTTACCCTTGAATTCCTTTGAATCATGCCACATCATAAGTCAAACAAAACCAGGATCTCAGAACCTCGAACTGCAGCCTAAATTTAGCAACCCTAACCAAATACTGCTGTTTCAATAGCTGCATCTGCAAATCACGTAATTTAACCCGGAGCCGGTAAATTTCATCCCTCCACCTGGAGATTCTTGCACTACAAGCCTCCATGTCTAAACTATCATCATCAGTGCGGTACGATCGATTCCAGATCCTACTACGGAGATCTTCCTTGTAGTGATGAATAGTATTAACCCGATTCTTTAGCATATGAATAACTATCTTTATCTTCCGGCAGGTTATTTGAGCATTCTCGAACCTCAGAACAACTATTTGAAGTCTTAAAGAGACTAGTAAGATTGGAAATAGAGGTGGTGCCATTTAAGTACTAGCAGTCGATATTAGTAACGATACGAAAGGTGATGTTATAGATATAATACTAGAGGGATGGTTTATTTTAAAAGAAGTTTTGTTCTTATTTATAGAGTATACGCACTATGACTGCTAGAGGTGAGTATCATACTCTAATACTTGGAAGTATCCTTAACCTACGAACATGAAAGTAATCTATAATCAACTTTCAACATGACATAGCAACACTATATGTATCCCTCGATACAACAACAAAAAAAAACTAATTTCCTTCTCTTGGGTGTTAACTCTGAATACTTAAAACCGATACATCCCCTACACCTCGTTACCTAGCCCCAAACTACTAGTATGGAAGTCTAAGCTCTTACAGACCCCACTCTCAATAATACCAGCCATAAGATCTATATCAACGGTACCGTCCACCTTTACAAAGAGAAAAAAATTTTCTAAGTGCAATATTTTTGTCGATAAAAACATGGAAGGATGACCGAGTGGTTAAGGTGTGTGACTCAAGTATTCTAACTTTCTTGCTTATAAAGCGAGGTTTCTCATGGGCCTAGCCCGCGGGGGTTCGAATCCCCCTCCTTTCATCATGCTTTTTGTTCCCTACTAATGTAGCCCTAGAGAATTTGTCCCGAGAGCATTTGCGTTACAGTACAGGTCAGTCTTGATGTGCCTGAAGGGGAGTATACCTAAGGCATATTAAGTTACTTTGTACTAGTACTCATGCAGCCTAAATAAGAGAACCTGTCGGCATTGCGTTCGAGACCCTGCATCTAGGCAGCTTGGCAGTATTCTAGACGGTTGTCTAAGGCTTCTAGCCAATTGGGACACGCCCCTTTATAGCTGGTTTTCTCTGGGTGGGCGACTTCAGTTCGTTCACATGACGATATTGATATATGACTTTGCTGCTAGCCCCCCTTTTGCCCATAGGTTTATGCTGGTAACTGAGTTTAGAGCTAGAGCCTATTTTGCATAACTCCAAAATTCCTCTACCACCCATGTAAATCGAAAATATCCCAATTCATAATTCATTCAACTCTAGATAAGATTACATATTTTTATTCCCTATGCAGTAGCACTAATTTCTGCTCCCCCTTTCAAACTTTTCACAAACTCCTCGCCAAACTGATAAGCGCTACTCGGTCCCTCTCCACTTACCAATTCCCGATCCCGAACAACTTTAGGCATCAATGGAATCAGAGAGACTTCAACCTTGGCACCAGCTTCTCGCAGGGCATCTTCACATTTCTTCTCTAAATTAGCTCCCCACATGAGCTCATTACTTGCTTCCTCTTTATTCGCATAGCATGTAACACGGTAGTCCTTATATGCGAACTCTCCGCTACCAGAGAGCTGAGTTGAGAGGAGAGCAATAGGGCCGTGACAAATAACCTATCGTGCATGAATCAGTCCCCAGGCTAGTATTACTAGAGCTAGGATAGATCATACCCCTGTTGTTTTCTGGCTCTTATGGAAATAGTTAAGGATTCTTCCAAGATCTGCGTCCTTTCCTAGATCACCCATTGGGCCGTGACCACCGGGAACAAACACACCAATAAAAGACCCTAATTCTTCCTCGGTAATGTCGGATAGGGAGCGAGGGTTACTGATTTCATTGTCTAGGCGCTTGATAAGCTCCTTTTCACGGTTGAGTTCGTAGTAGTTCCCTAGATTGTCGAAAAATCCCTATGAGTATATCTACTACATTGATGTGGAAAGATAAGTAATACCTAGGAACCAGAGCGAAGAATCAGACAAAGAGTCTAGCTTAGGCTCTTTCCCTCCGGATGAGGCGAAGGTTACATCGTAGTTGTTATCCAGTAGTAGCTGGAGGGGTTGCGCAAGTTCTTTGAGGAAATAGCTTGAAATTTTGTTAGTGATATATTGACCTCGAAAGGTACGTATCATTGAGAGGTTAATACCCGGTGTCCTGCTCTATCTGTGTACCATCCTTCTTGCGGATTGCGATTGAATGACAACCTGATAGCACAATAAGGACCTTTCCGTTCGACATGTTTTCTTTAATTTGAGATTATAAATAGACTGCTTTTTTTTGTTTCGTTTCCCCTTGGTGATATACTCATTTGTAGTGAAGGTTTCCCACGCTGTCGCAGTATATAAATCTCTACCGACACTGCTGATACAAGGATCAACTGTAACGTTACGCGTGAATGACACTACAGATACGTCACTTGGCTTGATGTAGGGTTGAAACAAGCATCTGCCTGCACATCTAGAGACTTTGATTTCGTATCGTCCTGGTGTTGCTTTACTGGGGAGGTTTGGGAGCCTTCCAAGCCGATCACGGCAATGAGATCCGGGCATCCACATGCTTCCAGATTCCCGAGGTCCTATAGAGATAAGGATGGATTCTCGTGAGATTCCCTTAGGTACCACTGGCTTGTGCTGTTGGTTGTTGGTTGGTGTTCTATAACGGTGGTAACTATGACATCACAAACTGAGATGAGGCTCTGTGCGGCTCTTTTCAGCGCACATAAGTATAATTAAGTACCACCGGTATCCTAATTCATAAGTGTGGTCACCTCCACTAACAATATCCAAAGAACGATATAGCGCGCCACGAAGGTTCCCGGCAACCGAAACGAGAGTCGCAAAATTTTTCTAGCACCAACCTCGTAGCGCCACGGTCGGCTATATTCGGGTCATATCCATAAAACTACTGCGGGGTCTTCATGGCAGGATGGCCGAGTTGGTTATGGCGCCAGGTTAAGGTCTTACTCTTAACATCGATTCCTGGTTCGGAAACGAGCGTGGGTTCAAGTCCCACTTCTGTCAAAAAACTTTTTGTTTTGTGGAGATATGAATGAACTAATGTGCTAACACACCCTAGATCCCGGCAAGTGCCCTAATGATCAATGTCTAAACCCGAAACAGAACTAAAGTAAATTTAATCATGGAAAGGGAGTTATAGACTCCATATTAACTTTATTATTCTGTCTTAGAGTACGGAATTCTTTGTCCTCATCACAGAGATTTTACCAGCTAACCAAAAGCTACTTATATTTTCCATATCTTAAGCTTCTTGAAAGCCCTTTGTCAGTCGAGCAGAAGATGAATGATGACACAAGTAAGATTAGAACAGCTAGGTTTGATAGGCTTGATAGTAATAGTCACCATAAGAAATCCCGGGGATCGCGTATTTACGAAACTGAATATTCTGAACCTACCCCGGTGCAAAAGACACTACTGTGAGATATCAAATAGCGAAGCCAAGGTGAAAGTGAATAATATTCAATACTGCTGCCTCTAATGACACCCTCTACAAAACCGAACTACCTCCGACCTACGACAAGTCTCACGTCATGTTTCGGATGCTCTTCCTCTGGCTCCTGCGTATCAACCCCAGACTTCGGGAGATACCTAAGCAAGATCCTATTAACCTCGCCAGTGTGGCAGATCTGATCAAAGCACATTGACCGAATCCACTGCTCAAACCTCACGCGGGAATAACCAGACCTACGGGAAGCATGACCTATCTCACATCTTCCCAACTCTGGCAAAAACCCCGTAATATCTTTAGATCCCTCAGATCTGCGGCCCGGCGTTTATATTCCAGAAAGGGCACGAGGGTCTCATCAACCAAGTAATCTGCTACTTCACGGGCACATTGTAACATGAGGCCCCAGAGCCGATAGAAAGCACGGTCTAAGCGAGTACAGTCTTCTGGTGATAAATCTGGTGGGGATTTGATCTGGCTTAAATACATCCAAAAACCTCGGTTATCGATTAGGTGACTTGGGGGAATTTCGACTTCGACCCCGTCTATTTCCATAACGTCTTCTGGAAACCTAGGTGTTTTTATCGGACTAGCGAAGTAAACCGAACTATTTTCTTCATTAAAGTACGTAAGCATAGTATGAATACAGTCTTTACGCCATTTAGTGATTGTTCTCCTATGCGACATGAGCATCTGTGCCTCAAGGACTCCGATTGCTTTTCCACGGCTCATTACCCCGGACCCATCGGTCAAAACAAGTGGGTCACTGGCTAGGTACTCGAGGTCTTTATCTCTCCAGATGAAAAGTTCACCCTCTATTTCTGACTGTAGTTTCAACAGACCGTGGCGGGTGAGGAGCTCGTAGGCATCGTCGTATAGTGGGCCAAGTACATTCTTTGAAACAGCTTCGCATATTCCGTAAGCATTTGATCGCCAGATGTCATAGAACTTTTTACTGGTCCCAGATAATGCTTTGACATCAGCGAAACTGGAAAGGGATTTGAAGGTTAGGAGTTTAGTTTCCATAGGTAGGAGTGTGGGATTCATATTAAATAGTGGAGGTTATCTGAATAAGATGTAAATGTTGATAGAAACCAGCTTTGTGATTGCAAAGCCTCCTAAACCCAGAGAATAGTTCAATCTTATATTTCAATCCTCAGATAGAAATATAATATAACCACGAAAAACCTCTTCACTTACAGTCACTACCAAGAAGTCTTCGTGATTGCATACAACACACCAAAAATAACCGGCTTAGAGCCCTCACCACATATCCACAACACAACCTTTTTCTTAGGGTAATTTTAGAAGAAAATAAAGAGCATATTAAAGGCTCCTTCAGATTTTTTCCCAATTTTTTTATTGCTGCTCTGAGGCCCTGGGAACCCCAGAATATTTTGGCTGTAACAATACCCCAAATCCCAAGCAAATCTTGCATAGCAACAGGCTTCCCACACAGAATATTTTATTCCTCCACAGAACTATTTTCTATAAGGTTAGAAATTTAGGTCTAGCATCTCTAGATATCTAAAATTTTCCTGGGTTTATCATCAAGAATAATTGTGGTGTTGTTGGGTGGTAAAGGCCAAAAATTGGGTGTATTACCCCAATCACGAAGACTTCTTGGTAGTGACTGTACCTTATTTAAAAAAAAATGGTTCTGGGAGATTGACCGACGAGACACTTCTCGAACAAAGGAAACTGTGTGAGAGAGAGACAATGGAAGAACTATATTACGTGCCAAGATCCTATGGAGAAGATTAGAAAGTATTCATATTCCAGATCCAGCTCCCTCAAAGCCACCCAAGCAACTATTTACACATAGGTATTTAGATAATGCCTTACACTGGCGAAGCCACAATTGGGCGCTTGAGACTAGTGTGAATCACAACTACATGTATGTACGTGGATATTCCGAAGAACGTCAACGCATGTAACCTACTGTAGAAATAAATAGAAAAATACATGTATTCACCTATAGACCCCAAAATATATCACCGCGCTTTGGTTGAACTACCTTTATGACCGTCCACTCATGAGCAGCCAAGCCAGACGTAGGTTGGACACTCACCTAGATTGATGTTTGTACTTTTACAAGCGAGCCTATTGGGTTGAATAATCAGTATAGAAAGACTTGAAAATACTTGCTGTAAAAAAGACTTTGTAAGCCTTGCAGACAAGACACCCAGGAGAAACTAACCCAAATAATTAGGCATGTTAACATGGCTAAGCCTCATAGAGACGCCAATATCGAAGGGGCTAACTAAAAATCAAAATCTATAAAATATACACCACTTGATTGGGGTTTTAAATACAGGTTATGTTTCTAAATCCCGCAGTCGGAACAAGTGGTCCAGTAAAGATTAACTAATTGAATATACTCGGGTTAGTGAACAAGCACTTTTTTTCCCACCCTAGGGTCTTACACTTTGCGTCACCTATCTTGCAATTGCTTCTTTATGATTTTGAATCAGACAGCCAAGCTAACAATAACTCGTTACGGTACCCAAGCCGTCTTCTTAGGTCGGAGGTCATACATATGCAGTAGCAAACTCAGCAAGCATTACTCAGTTGGCTGGTGAACAAGGGTTTTGGACCAATAGGTGATCAGGAGTTTGTCTATTTAGGGTTTAGCTCAGTATTCGTTGTCACTAAGCTCGTGGGCGACTCGACATGTTTCTCCCCTCAGAAATCCATATGTGCATTTGTTCACTTTGCGATCAGATCACAAAGAATTAGATGAATAGATAGCGATCGTCTCGGTCCGCACAGCATAGCCGAGCGGGACAGGGAAGAGGTGCACGTCTGTAAGCTTAAGTTGGTCTTAGGCCAGGGCTTAAGTCCACCGTAAATATCGAATAGAATTACTCCTATTGAAAAAATGCGAAATAATATGAGAAAAGTATGAGGAGAGTATGAGGAGAGTATGAGAGTACTCCTAATAGAGCCAGTCTTCAAAGCAGATTCCCCTATTTTCTCATCAACCTTCTCACTACCCCAATAAACACCTCAGCTTGAACCCTAGTCTGAGACCTACTTGCAGAAGTGCATTTTTGGTTCCTTTTTCCTGGCTACCCGAATACACATAATGTCTTGGTGGCTCCTCTCATACGGAACTGCATGTCTAGAGTACGTATCTCTTGCCCGAGTTCGCGTTTTCAATCCCGACGGCTTCAGCTGTCCCAGCGCAAGTTAATTCATATTAACCTCTACTACAGCGGGAAGGATGAATTTACTCAGATTATATACTGATTACCGGGGGTGTGATAGCCCTTACCTCTGAGCTAAAGAAATAAACCCTAAGGCTACCCAGAAAGACTGGACAGGAGTCAACCTGCAATCTTCCCCCCAAATCCTCCTTCAGGCAACATAACTTCTACATCCTCATTTTCTTTGCCATGGCTGACCCCATTTCGATTGCCGCATCCATCGCGGGACTAATTACCACAGGTGTCCAGGTCTCACACGGCATCGCTAAGATAGTTTGGGATACACGATCAGCCCCAAGTACCATTCAATCCCTCAACCAGCAGCTTGTCAACCTTTGCAAGATATTTAGTAGCATTAACACCCGGATAGAGAAAGTGCCATTACGGCCCTTGCCAGGTATTCCCATTGATGATCTCTCCGAGTTGTTAGAAAACATAAAGGGCGATTTCAAGGATCTTCAGACGGTAGTAGATGAATATGCAGTAAGGTCGGCAGATAGTGGAATCAGTCAACGTTGGAAACAATTCCTATGGGTTTTTCAAGAGAGTGAAGTCAAAGACTTGATGAGGAGAATCGACATCTATAAAGCCGCAATGTCACTAACTGTTACTGTCGCAACAAGGTAAGGTCTACCTAAGTATTTTTGTGGTTACTTTTGGTCCCCTCACCAACTGGGTAATCAAGTGATACTGTAAGCTGATAGCTTGTGATAAACTCTAGTTCGGAGGTCACAGAAATTTCCAAAGAACTCCGGGAAGTAAGGTTACTGTGTCAGGGTATCAAAGATCGTGATGCATCCTTAGCATTGTCTCTGCGAAGAATTACTGTGCAAGGAAGCACCTCAGTAGCTCGGGTAGTCGCCAACAATAACAAGTCTAAAATTAGCGCCGGTACCTCATTGATGTCCCGGCTAGCCACCAACAGTAGTCCTACTAGCACCCACGCGATCACCTCCTTGCGCCGTACCTCTATATTCATTGATAATTACTGCGATGGAATTGAGACTATTGGTTCAATACCTGCCGATGATCCGGCGGATATACGAGCAGGGCCCGTATCACAAATACCCCAGGAAGCCACCATAAAACCTAAACTAGATATAAATGGAATTAAGGTCTTGTCGTCAGAAGAATCTAATGCGGCTGCCAAAGTGGAGTAAGAACCCTTCTAAGATAATTTAAATGGATATCATTAACATTTATAGTATTATTGCGATTCATGGGTTGGGTGGCCATGCAGAAGAAACTTGGACGGATCCCGTAACTGGTGCTTTCTGGCTTCGGGACTTTCTTACGGAGGATGCCAAAGCAGCCCGTATCATGACCTTCGGGTATGACACCAAGGTTTCCGGCAAAAGCATCTCTGGATTCCGTAAATGTGCAGAGACTCTCTTGAGGCAGCTACGCGCGCATAGAACTTGGACTAAAAATGTTAGTCCATGCTCATTGTCTTGGAGATCTTTCAAAAGCTAACATTTCCCTTAACCAGCGACCAATTGTTTTTATTTGCCATAGTCTTGGGGGAATAATTTGCAAACAGGTATCTATTTACCTTTATATTACTATCTCCATGAGCAACAGTTGACAATCGCATGAACAAGGCCCTTGTTCTTGCGCAGGGAATGGGAGTATCCTACGAAGATATTCCGAGTTCAGCTTACGGAATTCTCTTCATGGGGACACCACACCAAGATTCGGGGGCTGCGAATATGGGGGGTATGTTGGATTCTCTTGAGACACTTGTCAGTGTCTGGGGATCAGGAAAGAGTCTTCGGGACAGACTGGCCAAGGACCTTCAGGCTAATTCCAAAGCCCTAAGTGATACATCAAAATCGTTTATTGAACGGGCGGGACATCTAAGGATCGTCTCTTTCTATGAACAGTCATGCATGCACGGTGTTGCTAAACTGGTAAGTAATAGATCGTCAGATTAGTTACTATTTTATACTAACTTTATGCCCAATTATCAGGTGGTAGAAAAGGAGTTAGCCGTTCTTGGTATTCCTAGTGAGACTGCTGTACCCATGGACGCAGATCATGGGAGCATATGTAGGTTCGGAAGTTCCAAAGATAATAATTACCTCACCGTACTATTTGAACTCAAAGTACTGTGTGGTGAGGTAGTAGACTCCCGGGAAATGGAAAGTATGTAGTACTCTACCC
Organism: Verpa bohemica; assembly: GCA_033030345.1. NCBI lineage: Eukaryota > Fungi > Ascomycota > Pezizomycetes > Pezizales > Morchellaceae > Verpa > Verpa bohemica. The sequence continues at coordinate 1,189,903 of JAUFSE010000016.1, read as the reverse complement.
ACTGATTGATTGAATAAAGCTGATAGAAAATTTCCTAAATAGGTGAAGACGATAGCCAAAGCGATTTCCTCGACGCCTTAAAAGGAGAAGCAATGGGCCCAACTGAGGATTACCTAGAAGGAAGCCCAGATCACTATCCCGGAACTTGTGAGTGGATCCTACAGAACTCGAATTACCAAGGCTGGGACGAAAGTCCTTCTTCTAGTGGTCTGTGGGTCTCTGGGGATCTAGGGACTGGAAAGACAGTCTTGTCTAAGTTCCTTATTCAAACACTCAAGGAGAATGAGAAATCCGGATATCGCCCTGTTTATGCCTCCTTTTTCTGTCATCGAGAAAACACGACAGATTTATCACTGCTTCTTCGGTCTTTTCTGCATCAAATCCTTACCCAGGATCCCTCTCTCTTCAAATTTATCAACTCCGAGGCTAAGGATCTTATCAATGACTCTAGAAAGATGTGGGATATTTTAAAGGACATGATGTTGTCGATGAAAGAAACTCTAGTCCTTATTGTTGATGGGGTAGATGTGTTTACGGAGGAAATGAGGAGCCAGTTGCTTACTGAGCTTAGAGTTTTGATGGAGGTAGCAATATCTGAATGTCTAAGGTTCGGCGAAAGAGGTCCAAGGCTTAAGATCATTGTAACTAGTCGACCGTACGAGAAGGACACCCAAGATCCCTCCCAAATTATCCCTGAAATGCGGCGTCTGCTGCTTCATGAGAACCATCGGTATATCAATGCAGACATTCGAAAGGTCATATCGAACAACATTAACACATTCACGGGAGAAAATGGATTCAGAATTAGCTCAAAGCATGCGGTAGAAATCGAAGACGCTTTTATTGGAGGAGCTAACGGCATATTCCTCTGGGCTATACTTGCGTGGTTCACTTTCATCAGACCCGAGGATATCAACAGCCCAGGCCAGCAGCTTAAAAGGACAGAGAGCCTTCGAAACAGAAACGAACTCAATGTTGCCGTAATGAGGAAAAAGCTAAAGCTTCTAAAGAAATTTCCTAATAGTATTACCGGACTATATAATAGGGCCCTCCGAGATACACCAGAAAGATACGTAGACGATTCCAAGACGATATTCCGATGCCTTCTAGCAGCAGCTCAACCCCTCACAGTTGCAGAACTTACCATAATCCTAAATCTAAAGAGTCAATCTCAAAAGGAATGGTGTAATTCATCAAAGGAAGTCGTAGCAAATGCTCGAGGTTGTAACTGGGAAGAACGTATCAAATTAGCATGTGGTCCTTTTGTTTCAATTGGTGGGGGAAAGGTGGTGCGGTTACATCACCATACGGTTCGAGATTTCTTTACGATGCAGCCCCCTAAAAACAATGATAACCCCCAGTCACCGGAGTTCACCTCGGAGTGGAAGTTTAGACTAGATGAAGTTCACCAGTACCTCGGAAAATTTTGCCTCACTTACCTCTCTTTCGAAGAATTCGCTATTGGGCCTTTAAAGTCTAAGTTCGACGATGAGCTAGAAGCCGAGTCCCTACCAGAGTGTAAGAGGGGCTTTAGAACTCTTACTGCAGATTTTTCATTCCTTGAATATGCTGCTGTCCACTGGTCCCACCATGCCCAGCGTGCATCAAAGAGTAAGGAGCTTCTCCAAAGCTCTGATATATTTCAAGTTTCAAGCCGGAGCATAAATCTTGCCTTCCAGATATTCTGGTTTAGAAAAGGGTGTAAAGGGCCGTTCCCCAGCAAAATGACACCTCTCCATATTATCTGCTACTATGGTCTCGATATTCTCATTCCCGAACTAGCCTTAGTAAGGAAGGAGGACCTCTACACAACTGATATATATGGAAGGATTCCTCTCCACTGGGCTGCCGCCAATGGGCATCTTACCACAGTACGAGACTTGCTAGAGCTAGACGAAAATCTCATCTTAAGTCTACCTGAAACAAACGCACCCACACCGCTATACCTCGCTGCCGGCCATGGACATACTGCATTGGTGCAACTACTACTTGAAAAAGGAGCACCTATAAATACTACAAATAAGGAAGTAGGAAGTCCACTTCAAGCATCTGCTCATAGTGGACATCTGGATGTGCTGGAGTTGCTTTTGCGAGAAGGAGCTGCTGTAGATTCTCAAGCTGGAGAATTCGGAACTGCATTACAAGCAGCCGCGTATGCGGGACACCTCGAGTTGGTGAAGTTACTAGTAGAAATTGGGGCCAACGTCAATGCCAATGCGGAGGAATCCACGTTTCAAAATGCACTACAGGCAACACTCGGTAAACCGATGGCGGCAAGAATCTCAGGAAAACATGACTACGAGTATCAGATATTAAAACTACTACTAGACAAGGGTGCAGAGGTGAATGCTTGTGGAGGTTTTTATGGAGATGCTCTACAGGCTGCAGCGGCACATGGAAAACTAGGTGCAGTCAAACTGCTCCTGAAGAGTGGTTCCAGTTTAACCAATCGCGGAGGTAATTGGGGAAGTGCAATACAAGCAGCAGCCTCCGGGGGACACTTGCCTGTACTAAAACGGCTACTGAATCCTACCAATGGCCTGAATTTCCAGAAAGATGTCCTTAAGAGTGCGATGGAGATGGCAGCTGAGAATGGCTATGACCTGGCAGCTAAATTGCTGGGTAACGCACTGGAGTCTGGTGTGGATATGAAGGTTTCCGGATCGTATCAAAAGCCTTTCCAGTTTACCGGAAAACGGACTAGTACTACTTTAGTGGCAGTTCGTATTTGGCCAATTAAAACGCAACTTAGCGGAGATGAAGGGGGCAGGCTCATAGCGGAAGCTATAGTGAAGAGTTTTGCAAGATCACTCAAGTCCGATATCAAGAGAAGAGCTAGGTTTGGGATACGACACGGGCTCAAGGTTGGGGCGGAAGCATTTCAGATTGCCCTTGGTATACCCGATAATCGGATGGTAAGAGTGCTTTTTGAAGCTGCACTATCAATCCTATTGTTTGCCATCGAAAAATACAACGAAACCGAAGGAGATAAGGAGAAAGCGGAAGCGAAGTCAATAGTGGTGGAGATAATGAGGACTTGGGTAGCTACACTAGAGTCCGAAGTTATAGGAGGGCATAGAAGCGTCATAAAGGTGCTTATAGATAGCATGGTAAGCCAGCTTACGGAAGTCCTTGACCAAGCCGACGAGATATACGCCAAGGCAGAAAAGTCCCCAGAGTTCATACAAGAAGCAGCGGAGAAAGTAAAGGTTTCAGGAACTATATCGGAAGCTTTAGTTGGGCTCCTCCGAGCAGCTGTGTGGATGGAGAGGCACGAAATGGTAGAATTTCTCGTCGATGTAGTTTCGAAAGCACTTGGCAGGGTGCTCCAAGGGTCTGATGAAAAGTGCAGGCCTCTTGTGGAGGAGTTTGTCGCTGCCTGGGGGGACGAATTTGAGGACGCTCTCGACAAAGGACAAAGATACGAGGCAGAAGCATTATTGAGGACCGGCTCAGCGATACTATTGGCCGCAGTCAACCTAGGAAACCAAAATCTAGTAAAAGTCATATCTACAGTCTCGGCAAAAGTACTAAATTCAATACTTGAAAAAGGGCACTATGATATCGTACTAGGACTGATTTCGGCGAAGAAAACGGTATTCAAAAGCGCAGTTGACTACGAAAGCGAAACGAAAGTAAACAGCCAGATAGAAGACCAGAAGACAGAGGAGGAGGTGAGGGTATTGTTGGAGGCTGGGTTGGCGGTATTGTTCATGGCGGTCGAGAGAAAATACAGAGTCTTAGTAGATTTGATGTCTGGAATTTGGACTAGGGAATTGAATTCAGCATCCGAATACGGGAACATGGAGAGTATAATACATTTGGTGACCAGCTGGACGGAAACGATGATCCTGGATACAGATGCACTTCCGGAAGAAGCAGCACAATCAGAGACAGTAACACTAGCAGAAGTTGTTTTTGCATTCCTTTTAGCATCTATCGAAATAGGTCATACGGCCCTAATTGAGACGATATCGAGCACCTGGGTGGTCGAATTCAATTCAGCCATTGACGGAAAAGACAGCAAGGTCATGAGAGGATTTGTAGAGTCCAGAACCACAGCATTCAAGACAGTAGTTGATGCGGGTCTCAAGGATAAAGCTGAATCACTGTCAAATGCTGTTGTTGTACTGTGGGAAGCGGCAGAAGAAGCAAGAATGACACAGTTGACTGGAATCCTGACAGAGGTCTGGGTATCCACATTACAATCAGCAACCGACGGAAGCCGAGCAAATCTTATCGGAAGCCTTGTTAGCAACAGAGCGATGGCATTAAATACAGCGATCACCAAAGGACTCGGAGCCAAAGCAGACATGATATTAGCGGCTGGATTAGAGTTGTTACTAGGGACAATCACCCATACGAAAGGATCTAGTTTAATAGTCGAAACAATATGCAATATCCTAACGACAGCATTGCAAGCTGCGGTCGACCAAGGGTACAACATCACCGAGAAACTGGAGGCATTCAAAAAGTCGGCAGCCATTACAGGAAACCAACGGGACGCAGGGATTTCTACAGTAGGCCTTTTTTTATTATTAGCAGCGACTGAGGAGTCGATGCAGCAGGTGATGAATATCGTCTCCGAAGTGTGGGGGGTCTCGCTGGATGCAGTAGATGGGGAGTATAGCAGGCTAGTCAAGAAGTTTGTGTGGTCTAAGGCGAAGAAATTTTCATCAATGCATAGAAGAAGGGGAAGAGATGCTAATGGAATGATTTATGCTGTAATGAGTGGTGATTATGGAGTTGTGGCGCAAAGGTTGATTACAGAGGCTGTTAGAAATGGACGAGTAGATGTATCCCTTTGGGAAATTTACGGAGAAATGTAGCATCCCATCTATAGTAGGGGATAATATTTATTTGTTGATGAAGCTGGAACATATATGTGGAGTTATTCTTTTATCTAATATTTTTAATGTCTATATTATGTATATAAAGTACCAGTCTAGGGTGGGGAGATAGGATTAATGCACTGAGTACAGAAGTTTAATTGTATTTTATCTAACTACAAGTAATGCAAGATGATAGAATGTGAGTTAATACTAGTAGAGCCTAAGAGACACCAATCTGTGTACTGTATAAAAACAAAGAATGCAATACGCCCTTCAAGATGGTAATAACCGCCAATAACTATTGATCCCGCACATATGATGGCTTGGCGCTTGTCACAATTCTTACCTCGTCCCCCGGCACATGAGAACACCTCGTATACAACCGACTTCCGTTATAAAAATACTAGCTATAAGAAAAATTTCCGTAGTAAGATATATCATGTCCTTAAAGATTAGTTACTACTCATATTCTTATAGATTATCTTCATGGCAATATCAGCATCCACTTAGCCTCTTATAATATGTATTTTATACACTATTAAAATAAAGTATCTATATCTACACTTTTTATTTGTTTCAGTTTCCTTTATATACCCTTTTTATTACTATTGTTCTATTTGCTTTTACCCTCTATCATTACAATCCATATTGATGCTCTTACCTTTCCCATCGTTAGTAACATAACTCCATCTAGCTACTATTAATAACCTTATACCGTAGTTATCTTCATGGCCTATCGTTTTATTTTTGTATAGAATAAAGTAATATACATCAACTTATTAACCCCCTAAGAGTACCGTAGTCTACGCATGTCGGGTATTCCACGACCTATTTGCAGATCTTAAGAACTCGGCTTGGCACACCTTAAAACGAGCATCGCAAAGGATTACTATTCTAGGAAAAAACATGTCTTAGACACGTCAAAGAAAGTTGTTGTTGTTGTTGCACCCTCCTACGTGACATTGTTTCTCTTTTGCTTATTTTCACGGAGTATGTTGCTAGATACAGTAATGATCTGAGCGCTTGGTGAGATTTCATTTTAAGCTCTATAGGAGAGAGATCTATGCGCACGGGGGGGAGAAGAAGATCTTGGTACTCGTGTCAGGGGTGAAAGGGACACACTGAAAAGAGAAATACACAGATCTATGACGCAATCAAATACAGTGAAGCACAGAGCAAAACTATGGCCGGGAAGATTTATGACAGCCTTTTGTCTTAATACTTTTTACCCCTGATATATATCTCCCAACCGTCTTTGGAAACGCCGCCCCTTTAGGATACTATCACATATGCCTTTGCTTATAAGTTTCTGTAACGAAGATGGGAAATAAATATCACTGGTAGCTAGTGACTGAAGTACTTGTGGGTAAGAATAGTATAGTATTCTTATCCCCTAAAGGCTTTCAGCTCTAGTAGCGTAACTAAGTACCGAACCCTTGAAATCTTAGCGTACCAACTTGTTACAGATCATTTATGACAATCTCCCCCGATTTGCTTTGATCTAGAAATTCCCCGGCTTAATCCATGACATTGAGACATGTATTTTCAGGTCATTTTGGTCCCCCCCGTTTATGTAGTCTGGCAGGATTGGGGGGGAGGGGGGGGTGTATATAATGAGCTTGAACCCACGATTGACTGACTCTCCTCCATCCCACCTCACCTCGAAGTATCTTAAACAACTTTTCTAGTACCACTCACCACAACCACTTTTATAATGCGCCTCTTTGCTGTTCTTGCTGTAGGTGTTTCTGCCGTTAGTGCCGCTGCACTCCCCCAAACAGGTCCTGCACCAATACCATTATCACAATGCAACACTGGCAATGCACAATGCTGCAACTCAGTTACTGCAGCTAGCGATCCAACCACGGGTCTTACCCTCGGCCTTCTCGGTGTAGTATTACAGGACGTAAATGTGCCGGTTGGTTTAGGATGTAAGTCTTTTACTTCCCCTCGGATATCTAAACTATAAGCTAATTATTTGCCTTTTCCGTATTACAGGTAGTCCAATCTCGGTTGTAGGTGTCGGTAGTGGGGCGAATTGTGCTCAGCAACCTGTTTGCTGTGAGGACAACAGTTTTGTAAGTTGTCCCATATGAAGCTACATAGTTATTCACGCTAATATCTTAATGATAGAACGGTCTCATTTCTATTGGTTGTACCCCAATTTCCCTCTAAGAATTAGTATTGCTGTATTCAAGAGATGCAAGTAGGGGTCAAAGGCTTTGGTTTGTGGGTTAGATCTTTGGTGCCGATAAATTTAATCGATAATTTAATTAATCCGCGATTAACTCAGAGTGACTATTTTTCTCTTATTTTGATATTAGTACATAAATCGTTTGGAATAATTTGAGAGTTTGTTTGCAAGTAAATAAAAGAGATGAAGACCATCAGAAAGTCAAATAGCTATAAACTGTCACATGATTACTTTCAATCTACTATGTTGTGAATAAATAAATAAATTTGACCACCCAGATACGCTAAGATATAGAGGACACCAAACGAACACCACCACCAGATAACATAACAGATACAGAAAAACATCTATACATAAATCCCTAGTAGCCCAAACCGACGCTCCTTTTCCCTACCTAATATTGAATAGAAGCCTAGAAAATAATAATATTGATAAAACACCTCCAATTTCATAAAGAACACTCTTAATCGGCTCATCACAAAAGTCAAGACCGAATCTTCTGCATGAACGAGCGCCCTCTGCTGCGTCGTCTGTTCGACTTGAGAATCCTCTCAATCTGTGGATGGCGGGAGCTGAGACTAAGGGGTGTTTCGGCATTCTTGTTCTTGGCACTCCCATCACCTCCATCTGCAATCAACAACCTCACAATTCCCTCACATCCACCCCGAGCAGCTAGGTGTAGTGCTGTATCCCCCTCTTTCGTCTTTGCTCCAATATCAGCCCCTTTCTCCAACAAGAGCTTCACTATACTCTCGCTCCCTTTCTCGGCTGCTAGATGAAGTGCTGTGAGTCCCATCTTATTCTTTGCGTTTATTTCCGCCCCGCTATCTAGTAGCAACGCTGCGACACCACTATGTTTTTGGTCGACTGCTAGATGTAGTGCAGTATCTCCGCTCTCCATGCTACTAGTGATGATACCAGCACCCTTCTCGATAAGTGATTTAACACCTTGAATTCCCCCTTGGGCAGCTTGTTTGATTGCCGGATGTCGAGTCTCGATCTTCCCGATGATCCCAGACCCCTTCACCCGCACCTTGCTTATATTTTCATGTGTCTTGGCAAGTGTTGGGTTACTAGCCTCAGCCCTCTCAATAGCCTCGGTACTCTTATCCACCAACTTCACCATATCCTGATAGCCACATTGGGCTGCCTGCTGCAGGGCTTTATGACCATTCTTAACCTTCGCTTTAACATCTGCTCCGTTTTCTAGTAGCAGTTTCACGATTCCTTCATGTCCTTCAAGGGCTGCCAGATGTAGTGCCGTATGCCCACTGTTCAGCTTCATTACAATATCCACCCCCTTCTCTAGCAAAAACTCTACAGCGCCCTCGTGTCCCCGCTCTGCTGCTTTGTGGAGTGCCGTATATCCGCTGTCCAGTTTTGCAGTTATATCGGCCCCGTTTTCCAATAGGATTTTCATGATTGCGACGTGGTCCTCCTGAGCTGCCATGTGGATTGGAGTATGGCCACTATCAACTCTTAGGTTTACCATCGTCTTAGCACCATTTTCTAAGAGGGTAGCGACTGTCTGAGGCTTTCCGTAAAATGTTGCTAGGTGTAGTGCAGTGTATCCTCCCTTATCTCTTGCCGTGATATCGACCCCTCTCTGCAATAGGACTTTGACAACAGCCTCGCGGCCTTCCCGGGCGGCCATGTGTAGTGCAGTTGATCCGATTGCGCTCTTGATCTCTGCTATATCCATTGTTCGCTCTAGCAGAAAGTCTGCTACGCGCTCATGTCCCTCTTGGGCCGCCAGGTGCAATGCTGTATGCCCACCTTCAATCCTCGCATGTATATCCGCCCCATTATCTACTAATAATCTTACTGTTTCCTCATGTCCATAGAAGGCCGGTTTATGAAGCACCGTATACCCCAGTTTTGATGACAACGCCTTGATATCTGCTCCCTTCTCCAGCAAAAGCTTCACAACTTTACTCTGGCCCTTAGCGGCAGCATAATGCAGTGCCGTTAAACCCTCCCCACACCTCTTCATAATCTTCGCCCCTCTCTCTAACAGCCACTCCACAACATCAACATGCCCTTCCTGCGCCGCCATGACGAGCGCTGTGTGGCCTCTTCCTACAGCCTCTTCAATATCTGCACCCCTTTCAACTAATAACTGCGTCGTTTCTTTGTGTCCATAGAACGCTGCTAGGTGGAGCGCTGTATACCCTGCTTTCTTAGATCTCACTTTGATATCCGCACCGCTATCTAGCAGCATCTCTACCATCTTCGATTGCCCCTCTTCGGCTGCTAGGAGGAGTGCCGTTTGTCCTCCGGATACTACAGTGACATCTGCTCCGCTTTCTATCAGGAGTCGCATCATCTCCTCCTTTCCCTCAACGACAGTCTGGTGTAGTAATGTCGTGTTCCTGGCCTGACGCTCATTCACGTTCGTTTGGTCTACAAGCTTCCTTAATGCAGCTAAGTCGCCGTGAGTGATTGCGCATTGCGGGGTAATGCAGTCATGTGGTGTTGCTTTGGGGCTTTGGTCGAGTGGAGGCGTTGGTTGGTCCGAACCTTCAGTTGCTAGGGATAATTAGTCCTATAAAGAGACTATTAAGGAGACTAGCACAGTGCACGGGGTTTCGTACCTTCAGGTGTGACAGGATCTTCCTTAGACTCACAATCTGTCCCCCAAGCTCCTGGACGAAAGGTTTTCTCGCCATCTACTGCCGCGGGGTGGGCCTTGAGATTGCCGGAAGGGCCAGGTGCGTCATTCTGGGCATCAGAGTTTTCTTCGAGTGTGGCAGACATATTCTTTCCGTTGCTAGGAATCTATCCCGAGACTTTGGGTTTATCCTCTGTAACGGTTGGTGCGTGCGTGCTGGAATTTAAGTTCTAGAGTCGCGGACTGAAGAGTGGGGAGCGATGGTTTGTTTGTAATCTCTGCTTCGCTGATAGCGGAGATATATATAAGCGAATCGGATTCTGCTTGCAGGGAGCCACTACTGTCTCATACCTTCCTGGGGGCTGTCACTGAATACACGTGTAACGCCCGCTCTCAAGGTTATTCTTGGTGGACCAACAAGACCTTTTTTACAGCCTCGTCTCAGCCCCTGTAGATGTTGCTCCGGAAGTAGGGGTCGAGGGGTTCCGAGAACGAGTGATGCACTATGAAGTGCTTTTATTGAAGATTTATGATACCAGTTGATACATGGTGCTTCTTATAAGCGAGCGCGAGTGGGTGGGACACTGACAGGGGCAGAACACGGCCTGGGGTTGGTAAGCAAGGTAAGCCCAGCGATGAGATCAAGGTTTGTCAGCGTGAATAGTAAGCCTGATAATAACCCTAGCCCTGGTCAATCAATCAATGAATCAATCAGCGTTAACCGGTTTATCCCGTTAATGATTAGAAGAGGTACTGATGATGTAATGTCAGCTAGGTGAGGTTGAGTAATATGGAACCATCAAGGGGACCCATATGAGATTGAAAAAGTGATTGTACGGTTAGATAGGACTTTGGCTACTTAGTACTTACTAGGAACTATGTTCAAATGACCCTCCTCAAGTACCGAATATACTGGAACTGTTTTCGGCATAGAGATACGTTCCACTTAAATTATCTGTAGGTCTTAACCACCCATATACGTCATGTGTAGATCTGCATTTAGGAAATGTAAACCTTAAAGTATAAGTTAAATACTACAGAAAATGTTGGACTTACCATAAATACATTTATTTCTCCTTTTTCTACTGAACTTTAGTAGCTACTGTAGCCCTAAATCAGTATCAATTAACCTCTAGTCTCATCAATCTTCGGTAAAGGGCTCACTCACACTACATTGTTTTACAACCTTGTATCGGGATCAGTATCTACCAGCATTTCCTTCAAGGCTGGGTACTTAGATAAAAGGAAACCTAAGAGCATGTAAATATTGGTTTCTCCCCAGGTCATCTACAATGTAGAACAGGATCGTATATCGAATATATCCAGGGATTCATCTTACGGAATAGATGGCGTGGATATATTCCCAGTTGAATTGGGGTACTTTAAGTAATACTGCTTAGGTACGTGGAGGAAGAAAATACCGCGATATCTTAGAGAACCTTCACCTATCTGGTGAGAACCTTGGTGGATATAGTCTAGGAGTTACGTGTCAATGAATGACTACCAACCCTAACCCTATTTCACAGAGCCTCATAAAACGCTAAGCCCGTGATTGTTTCTATATAATCGAAGAACATTCATTAAAATAATTACAAGACCAGAATTGTGGTCTTACCTCCACCTCGCCCCTCTCTCCTTCAGAAGCCTTTCTACCCTCTCCTCCCACCCTTCCTGCCTCTTTTTAACAAACCCCTTCCACGCATACACAACCGCCAGGACTGTCTTCCCATCCAGATTCCTCGCATTTACATCCGCGCCCGCTTCAACCAACATCCTAACAATTGATTCCGAGTGATGTGCAGCAGCCTTTTGCAATGGCGTTTCTTTGTAGCTCGTATTCTCAATCTCTAAATCTGCCCCTTTCTCTAGGAGTAACTTTACGATTGACTCGTTGCAAAATCTCACTGCCCGGTGAAGTGTAGTTTCGTTGTCTGGGTCTGTGATGTTGATATCGACACCGAGAGAAAGGAACTTTGAAACAAGATCGGGACGGTCTTGATTGACTGCCCAGAAGAGCGCGTTGTGGTCACGTATTGCAAAGGTGTTTAGTACGGGAGTGAGGAGGTGGGCAAGACGCTGGTTGGTGAGGATGAGAGAGGCAAGCCCTCTGGAGGGGAGGGTGGAGGCGACTATAAGGAGAAGCTCGTTGGGGAGCGTGAGTAATGGCATTTTGCTGTCTCACGGAGGGTAGAAAGTTGAACTCGTAGATTGATCATAGAGGAATATTCTTGGGTCATCAGAACAGCAGGGATGCTCAGGTGCACGTGCCACATTATCAGTAACAGTTGCAGATCATCTCTATTAAGGGATGAAATATAAGGTAAATCTCCTTTTCCCTAGAATGTAACTGTAGTTGAATTCTACGCCCTTAAGGCCCCTCTGAACCTGCCGTTAACTTAATTCATACAAATTCAGCGCTTTGGGTGCTCAAAAAGTCTCATGAGGTATTGAAGGTGACTGCGGTTATACAATAATCGGAGTTTAATCTTAGAATACCGCTTTTCGGTACACTAAGAATCAAAGAAAGGAGACAGAACTTTATAATTGGCGATTAAACCTTATCATATCTACTAATACTAAAAAAACCTGTAAAAACCCCCAATATACTACTAAAAATGCTCACTACATGTAGTACCTCTATAACTCAGAGATTCATGAACCCACTACTCTATAGAATTATCTCCAAAGCACAACCCTTAACCACATACCGAAAGACGTTTATAACCTATACAAAGTATACATAGACAGACATTGCAGTAATTACATTTCAATAAAAACCCATACTTAGTATCATGACCGCACAGGTCACATTTTTCACCAGGTTCTATAGTAAGCTTGTACTCAGCGTGTTAGCATCTGGGTAACATGATTTCCTTGTTTCTTACTCCTTGCGAGTTATTTGCGGATGACATGACGGTTAGGCTTGGTGGGTTATTTGTGTATGTGAAATCTAAAGAGAATACTTTGGGAGACTTCCTATAAATGTATATATAGCCTTTGCCTGGCTCGTATGACATTTAATGTAAACCGCAGCTATCCCTACCTACTATTGAGTACATACCTTGGGGGGTTGTAGCATTAAAAGCTAACCCACCCCTACAATATATAATCCATCATTCGTACAAAAGATAGTAGATTTATTCCGTAAAAATAGTTCTATGCTCTAAAAGCCCAGCTATATATACCAACCCACCCAGCACCAATCCTTTCTATAGCGCCATGTATTTTCTTGTTGTCATATTCTACTCCACCAACACGATGTGACGTGCCTACGAGGTTATTTCACATTCGACCTAAGATAATTATGAATTAGATAGTGGGACAAGCATAGAAAGCGACCTCGTATATAGGAAAGACATGGAATTCCCCGTTACCCCATTTTGGAGACGCTTGACGGGTACCTACTTTCAAGAAGAACCTAAACATGGAGGGTCAAGCCAGTCGATAGGTATAATCCTTTCCTACCCCGAGTGCATATTTTCCTGTAATTTAGTACTCGGGGCATACTATAATATGTTGGTCTTATTCGTTAAAGACGATTATGCACTTCTAATAGCTATATGGTGCCCTGAACGCCTAGATCATTATCAGCTGATCAAAGTCGCTAGTCTCTTAACCTATACTGTACCCCGAGATAACCCTCTGCGATGTGCGTAGGTATGGCCATGGTCATTGTCCCGGGCGTTGCCTTTTGGGGGTTGCATGCCTGAACGAAGCAACCTGAGCAATGAATGAAGCCCCCAGTGCCAGTTTCTCCGGTTGTCAGCTCCTCGCCCGCCTGAGGCCGAGACTGACTCCCAATACTCTATATTTTTTTTGATATTGGGTTAGGGTTAACTGAAGTAGACTAAGATGGTCGGTTGCTACTGAGGTTTATTTGTCGGATGTGTCAGCGAATCAAAGTCCACACCCATAACCGTTTATTTCGTTCAGGGCACGTGCAAAATGTCTAAGGTAGGATGGCCGAGTTGGTTATGGCGCCAGGTTAAGGATATATTCTTAACATAAATTCCTGGTTCGGAAACGAGCGTGGGTTCAAGTCCCACTCCTATCATGACTTTTTGCTTCTTGTGTGGGTGGGGCATGGGGTATCACTCGGCGTTGGGTCTGCAAATAATCTCATGATCTCGATAGTAGGTATGTTTTGGTGTAGAAGCAAAATAGTATATTCAGAAGTCTGCAAAAAAAAAAAGAAAAAGACTACAGCAACCCAACGCCATTCCCACAAATATTCTACCGGCTCCCAATAACCCCACCCACATCCCACACCCACACACTCTCATCCCACCCCGTACTCGCCGCCCATCCCTCCCCACCAAACAAGCACCAATCCACACCCGCACAAAACTCCGTATGCCTATCCATAACACCTAGCATCCTTCCTTTACCACCCTGCACCCCCTGCATACCCGGGACACCCTGTATCCCACCCGGCCCCCCGCTACTCCCATCACTCCACACCCTCACCGTCATATCATAACTCGCTGACACTAAAACATCCCCCCAGTGAGGACTCCATGCGATCCTCCTAATAGCATACTCATGCCCTACCAACTCCCCCACCGCAGCACTCGTATTCCTCAAATCCCACGTCCTAATAACCTTATCTACACCCGCAGTTGCTAGTACATCTGGCCTATACTTATTCCAGTCGTGTGTCAGCACCTCAGCCGGCGCACCGGGAGACACCTGGATTGCGTTCTGGGGCGCGGGGGGCGCACGAGTGTCGAATATACGGAGTATAGAGTCTGAAGAGACGGCGGAGAGAACGTGCGGTGTGTGCGGTGAAAAGAGGGCAGAGTATGTGCAGGAGCCGGTGGGGAGAGTTAGGAGTGATCGTGGGGATTGGGGTGTCCACTGGTTGTGTTAGTGGTGTTAAGTGTGGGAGGAGAGAGGATGAATACAAGTTTTATGTTTCCGTCCCAGGAGGAGCTGCAGAAGGTAGATTTGTCGACGAGGTTCCAGGAGACCGAGAATACTTCCCGGGTGTGTTCTTGCCAGGAGGCGATGGGGAACTCGTTAAGTGTTGTGTCGAAGAGCTTTATTGACCCATCACCGGAAGCAACGGCGAGTTGGTTCTCGTGAAGTTCGGAGAAGGCAACGTCGAAGAGAGAATCTTGTGTGTCAAACCTATTTACAGTTAGTGACTGCTCCCAACACGAAGAGGTGATGAAGAGGGGCAGACCATTTCTCGGCGACGATACCGGTGGGTGTTAGGGAAAGAATGTAGAGGCGGCCATTACCGACGAGACCAAAGTTCGCAGAGGCGGCGCAGGCGATGCGGGAGTCGTAGAAGGGGGAGTACTTGACGGCGTAGCCGTTGAAGCCTTCTGTACGGTAGTGGAACATTGCACAGTTGAGGGGGGAGGGGAGGAGAGAGACAGCTCTCTCGGCGGTTGATAGATGATGTGGGATGGATTAGCACGTGTAAGAGCTTATCGGATGAACCTGTCAGGGTTAGGGTTAAATGGAGATATTTAATCCGGTGGGGTAAATATAACCTACATGCAGCCGTGCAGAATCGGAAGTTTGGGTTGCAGAGTGAAGGTAAAGGGGGAGCTCACCCAAGATCTCCTTCTTTTGAATGCCTAACGGCTATTCCATCCTGTCCCTCGCTCCTGGCTATAACCAGCCGAGGTATCGACCATTACATACTAGTACTACCGATAAAGCGAGGAACTGGACCACACACCATATCCATCAACCAGAAGAATGTGCTCCAACAGCCTCGACTACATACATGTATAGCTCTCTATCCTTACCATCAAGCCCAACCTCGGTCAAAGTCTCCACACGGCTACTTCCGCAGAGCCCCATCCGCTATGCCCCCATGCAAACGTCCCCGTACCTCTTCTCCTCCTATTGAGGACTCCACAGACTACAAACTAGCCCTTCTGACTTCTCTCCATCCTACCTCCACCGCAAGCATCCTCCTCGAGCTTCTCCTCTCCTGCAATGGCTCTGTCACTGCTGTCACTGCCCTCCTAAACCCACCCCCGCCCCCGCGTAAACCCTTCCTATACTCCACGGCACCCCCTCGTCCCCCAAAGAAGGGTGAAACACTCCACTTATATGCCCCAAAACATATCGCCGCTCTCACTCCAATGTCACTCTACCCTAACTTCTTCCCTGCTAACACCGCGAATGACCTTCTCCGGGAGCTACTAACCGAATCGCAATCGTTCCCACCACCCCCCGCATTCTCGTTATTCTCACGTACCGTGGCTTCACCCCACACATCATGTTTCTTCCTCCGGAATGATACCTCACAGGAATACACATACCAAGGAGGTACACTCCCATCACGCCCATTCACGCCGTCAATGGAGGCTGCTACGGCTGCTGTAGAGACCCGCGTCAATGAGATTCTGCGGAGCCGGCCTAGGAGCACAGGAGAGATGAAGGGCTCATGGAAGGTCAATGCGGCATTGGTGAATTGCTATAGAGGTGGTGGAGAGTCTGTGGGGTGGCATTCTGATCAGTTGACGTATTTGGGTCCGAATGCTGTGATTGCAAGTGTGAGCTTGGGGTGCAAGAGAGAGTTTAGAGTGAGAAAGATGGCTGGTGGTGGGGTATATGCAGTGGGTTTGGAGCATGCGAGTTTGTTGGTTATGCAAGGTGGTATGCAGGAGGCGTGGAAACATAGGTGTGTTTTTTTTTGCTCTTGTGGAGTTGGGGGGCCGCTCACGCAAATAGTATTCATCCTGCTGCGGCGTTAGATTCGCATCCAATTGCGGGGAATGTGAGGATTAATATCACGTATCGGTGTTATCGTGAGAGTCTTCGACCGGAGTTTACGCCGAAGTGCGAGTGTGGGAAGGCCACTATACTTCGACCCATATTTGATAAGGAGAAGAAAGAGAATGAGGAGGGGAGGGTTGTAGGTGGGGGTAAGGATTCCGAAGAAGGGAAGTATTTCTGGGCCTGTTCACAGGAGTATGTACCCGGTGGAACCTCGTGTGGATTCTTCAAGTGGGGTATATTTGATGAATATGGGGAACCACCGTGGAGTAAGGAATATACTGGGGCTAAGAGTATGGAGAATGAGGTGAGGGAGGTAGGTGAAGGGGCCACCAATGATATCCCGGAGAATGAACCATCTGTAGGGAAAAAGTGCACAGAAAAGACCCCCGAAATTGAGAGGGAGGCTGTGTCTTCGAGATTTGAAGAAGAGGAAGATTTTGGAAGCTTTCACATAGAAGACTTTATAGAGGATGAAGATGTGGCTAACATCCTTAGCGACAGACATGAATGAACCTAAGTCTATTAAGATAACAGGGTGTGATCAAGAATGAGGGAGTATGAGTGTATCTGGTGGTGGTTACGGCGGTTGAATTATATCCCATAAATAGGGTACAAGAGGGAATGATAAACTTAATAAAACCCTAGGGTGCTTAATTGCTAGCAAGTGTATGCTATATTCTCTATAAGAGAAAAATACCTAGTTGTTCTCATGCCTAGAATCGCAGCTATGTACATAGAAACTCGAGAGCAACATAATTCATGCTATTTTGGAGTCTCTAAGAGATCCTAATAGTTTGAAGTTCCCAACGCTTGAAGTACTAGATTTGGAGCCTGGTACCTCTACAAAACGCTAACACCCTAGTAGCCACCCAAGAGGGGTAAAATGCCTAAATTGGACAAGCCCTAAGTGCTAAGTACCTAACTTAGGTATAGCGACAAAACTAGTAAGCATACAAGACAGAAAAAAACTTTTCTGCACAAATGAAGACTACACAATATACACCCTAATCAACAAAACCTTGAATAGTAAATTTCTGTAACTCCAACAGTCCGGGCGCATGGTTTAGGGGTATAATATCTCATTCGCATCACGTGTCTTGAGATGGTCCTGGGTTCGATTCCCAGTACGTCCAGTCAATATTTTTGCCCCCCCCCTCCACTACCGGGGAATGGGTTGACGTACAGTTAGTGTGAGCTAGTAGAGTATTTAAATAGGTCTGATTTCCTGTATAACCTAACTTATGGAGAGGAGGGGGTGTAGATATCATTAAGAATTTCTTTATCTAGTGGAATGTGGAGAGGGGGGGGGATAACTGTAAACACTATAATTGGAAAAAAAATTTATGCTCCAGTAGAGATTTGAACTCCAGATCTTCGCATTACAAGTGCGACGCCTTACCCCTTGGCCACAAGAGCTTGTTCTTTTTTGTGGTTGTTGGTTCTTCTGGGTCGTTATGGTGTTTGGGGGTTAGGTGGTTTTTTTGTATATATGCATATTGGAGTTATGGGTGTGGAGTTTTGTAGGATTCGTATGGGTGTGCTTTTGGCTTGGCTTTATTTGTACTTTAGTACTTGGAATTTATGTATTTAATGGTGGGAGGTAAGAGTATCAGCGTATTAGTGGGTGTTTTGTACTACGGGGGTGGGTATTGAATTAGTACTAGGCTAAGTGGGATCTAAATCTCGGTTAGACTTAGCTGTGAAATGATATACTTCAGTTGATTTCACGGGTACTAAATGTTATAATACTTAATATATTGGGTCTGTAGAAGGTGTAGTTGGTAAAGTAATAATATTAACTATTTATCTTTTGGAGGTTGAAATGATTATGTAATCCTGATCTTAGTCTTGATAACTCTAATCTTCTAGAGAGGAATATATTCTAATACATCCATGAATGCCGCTTATACGGGAACTTTTTTTTTTTTGAATATTCCACTGGGAGTGAATTTTTATGCTATAGAAAAATATGAAAGATTGGTGTTGGTATAGAGATCTAGGAGCATACCAAGAGTGATATAAGCGTGATGGTCTAATAGAGATGCTTGTCCAGCCGAGCCTATGTTTAGCTGTCGTTCTACTCCTATTAGTTATAGGATGTGGTGTCTAGTAAGGCTATCATGCTGTAATTTCTCTAATGGTGGTGGTAGGAATCTTTCAAAGGTTACATATACTAGATTACTCATTAAGTCTGAGTCTCCTATTAATAAAGTATTTTCTAGTTTGTTGCCTCCTCTGGCTTCATTACATTTACTGATATTGGGTTTCTAAGAGAGTGGTTGGTAGTGTTGCTACTGATTGATAGATTATTGGCTCTTAGATGGACTGTTCTAGGTGCGTAATTCCTAGTGGACTAGTAAATCCATGAACATTTTTGGATAATTGGCGTTCATGAATGGGCTAGAGTAAATAGAAGAATCTACTTAAGGATATAGATTTTAGTTGGGGTTCTTTAAAAAATTGTCGGGTCGCCTAGCATGTAATGTACCCACTGTATAACATGTGGTATACCCTCTAGATATCCTAAGTCATAACTGATTAATCATACTGTAAGGCCTTTAGTTGGATGATCTGAGTAATTAGGGGTAGATGCGTAGGGATAACGTATATAATAGACAATGCTGTCTTTTTACGGCGTGAGACATTATCCACTTAACCTTTTAGCCAAGAATATCCATAGGAATTGCTGACTATAAACATTGAGTCACTACACATCCGATGACGAACCACTATTATTCGTACAGTATGATTGCTAGCTAACAGTCTGAATCAGTAAGTAGTAGTCATAAAGCACACAACACAATAGGGAGAAAAAAAACATACTTGTGGTTCTCAGCTTATGACCAATAAACAAGATACGAGATCTTCAGTCGTTTTCTTCCATAGTTCTTTCCCAGTAAATCAATTTCTGTTAATTTTGGACAAGAGAGTTATCAGATCGGAATAGAGGGATCGGTCTCTTTGGTACCTAACCCCCATGTCAGAAGCCAGAACACTAGCATCAACCGATAATGTCATGATGGGGGAGGGGGGGTTACTTCTCCCAAATATATATATTGCGAAAGTACCGAGCAATAGAATTATAGTTCGATGATGTCCCTAGATGACAGTGGTAAGTCAAACTTGATAGTAGTAGTGCCTATGTAAATCTAGTCAGAAATATAGTTGAGAAAGCAGGGGGGAGACATACCTATTATTTTCTCTCTACGGTTTATAGTCATATGTTTGTTTAATGACAATAGATGAGGTTGAAGTCTATCCCATAGGCAGGTTCTTAGCCCCTTAAGATATTTCCAAGTCCATATGATGGAGAGATAGAAGTCTCTTATGATTAAGGCATTGATTTTAGGTATATTGTCTTCGGTGGTTATCTAGAACACTGTTGGTTAGTTGCGGATGTATCATCGAGGAGTTCTATTGCGGTGTAAAGATCGTGGTTAGATGGATAGGTTTAATAGCAGGAAAGACGATTGCGCACGGATATTGTTGGTCATGTAGGTGTAAAGGATGGTGGGGGGGTGGAGATGGAGAGTTTTTCTTTTGTAGATGTTAAGGTTTGTATTAAGGTGGCTCCATATAAACTACCGGAAAGTTCTCGAGGATTTTAAAGATTTCTTTGTTTTAGATTCATTGTTTCTAAAGATTTAAGCGGGGAAGTGTTTAGAGGTTTGTCAATCATTGGGTATCACTCGGCAGCAGCCGCTGAAAAATTATGTTGGAGTGTATGCTTCGAATAGGAATGGTGCAAAGTCAGAGTACCAAAAACAATCTTCATCTTTATCAAGATCTCTAGGGGTTTCCTCAGTCCCAGAATATAGGAGGTAGGAAATATGGAGACTGGTTAGGCAAAAACTTACATTTGTTCCCGAAAACACCGCAATCTTAGGCGCAGTTTAACCTAAGACTACAACTACCTCGGCTGCTTTGTGCTACCTTTGTCAGCTTACTATGCGCAGTTTATCCTGCAAGGCTGTGTAATGCCTATCTAATTACCCCGATAGTACCATAAGCTGTACATGTATGTCTACAAATGACAAAGATGTAAGGCACTGCTGTGCCTAATAGTATCACTAAGCTTTTACAAACAATAGAGTAAGGTTTCATAATATAGTCGTAACACTATGAAAAGGAAAATGTACCAAGAACTTAAGAGAAATTGTGATAATCTTCCTCCCCCTAGCTAAGCCACCTGATCAAAGAAATAACTATTCCCAAACCCTCTATCCAAATAATCCGCCCCCACTTTCTCCTCACTGCTCCAATCCACGGGTACTTCTAACCCTTGCCCATACATTTGCACAACCTCTCTAAGCTCCTCCGACAACTCCAACCTCATTGGATTTCTATACCAAGGCGCGAAATGGACTATCCCCAGTAACAATTAGGATCCAAACCCGAGCTACAAGAGTGATGAGGGGGAGATTCTACTCATAGCCAACATAACCCTCACCTCAGCCGACAGATTCGGCTTCCCACCATGCCACAACCTCAAATCCCGAACAATAATCGCCCCTTTTGGGACTACGGGCTGTGATGGCGGTCGAAACTTACGTTGCTCCTCGAGTAGGTTAAGTAGGATCCTCCCACTTGCACGTTCTCCGTGACGGCCTTCTTGGACGTGTGGACCAGAGTCCTTGTGGGTGCCTAGCCACACCTCTGTAGACCCGTTCTCGGGGGTCATGGTTATAAGTGGGACGTTGATAACGAGTGCGAATGGGTGTGAAGGATGTGCGAAGTCGGCATCTGAGTGGGTTGGTTGGCTCTGAGGTGTGGATTCTGGCGTAGGTGGGAGAGCGGTGTTGCCTGAGCAGAAGGTCCATTTAGGGTGTGGACCGAGGTGTGTAGATGTTATCTGGGTGGCGATTGGGTCTGTGGGGTTAGCATGATAAAGGTAGTGTCTATGTGGAGAGGACGGACTTAGGAAGATTGTGGGGTCAAAGTAGGCTTTTGTTGGTGGGGGGTCTTGTTGGATGTTCCTACTCACGGGATAAGTGTTATTGGATGGTATACTACATTCTTGGGGGTATATAGACTTACCCTTTGTTATAGTTAAATGGGGAGTTCTCTCCTCGGCTTTGAAGAGTGTAGGCATCCTTGACCATTCGCTCGTTGAGGAAGTCGAGTTTGGAGTGGTCGATGACATCCGCAATTACTACCATGCCATCTTCGTGGAGGCTGCGGATGGCAATCTCGAGATTTTGCGAGGTGAGTTTCCCGTTCTTGATCTCTTCAGAGGATGGATATACTGTAGTAGGGATTGATGGAAGCTGTAAGCCAGTGATATATGTTAGTATAGAACATGGAGAACTATTCGATAAGTAAGTGATGGTATAACTATCAAATATTGGGATATTACTTGTTGTTTCTCGGAATTGGTAGACATCTCTAACTGCTTTATCAAAGGTTTCACTTCACGGCTCGGGAGTTGTTACTGCTCCATGTTGGTACCCGGAATTCACTCGCTTAAATATGTAGGTACAGCTCCCCCACGTTTATCGGCACGCTAAACCGGGTACCATTACCCCGCAACAACTCCGACTCGACCGAGGGGATCGTGAAGTTATATTACTCCATGCGGAACTCCATGCTCGAGTGCTCATATCGTCAAGTTGAAGGTGCGCTGTGATGATCTATGTGCTTGCCAATGTTTTCCTGTTTAAAGTACATGTATATAGGTAATATTATATATTTCCCGAATAAGAAATGCATCTTCAATCCAGTGGCACCATTGAGCTGCTCTATCAGAAGCTAATGACCCTTTTCTTCTTTATTTGGGGATAGGTGGTTGGGAATAAACTGACGTGGCCCATGGGATTGTTTGTGCTTTTCTAGATTTAGGTCACTGGACTAGGAACCTCACTCGAGTTATCCTATAGGGAGACTGTTCTGATATTGCGGGAATGAGAATCAGCAAAAATCAGTATCTTAGTAGACTAGGAGAGAAAACCTAGGAAAGGCTTTCTACTCCTCTATATATACTACTAATCACGTAGACCTCGCGATACCCTAAAGCCTAGAGAAAACAACAAGTGAACCCCAACAAGAGCCTCCTAATAGGCTTTGTCGACCGAGTCTCCTCGGAGAAAATTATACTGGCTAATCCATCAACGCTATACCTTATTAGGTAGCCATATTCCAACAGAAACTTGGTGCCCTCGTGAGGGGTCTTTGGAAGTTTGTGACTACTTAAGGGGTTAATACCTCAATAAAAGTGGCATGCAGAGCCAAACACTGTGGATAGTAATAATATACACCAACATAGACGCTGAACCGACTCTTGATGGATCTAGATATCTAGGGGTTCTAGTTTCTGGAATTGCTAAACAGGACCTTAGATTCTAATAGAAATTTAAAGCTATATACGTGAGGAGGTACTCATAATTTAGCCTAGTACTTTTGACTGGCTAGCCCGACCTTTACTCTAAGCACCCCCACTCATAACATACCCAGGTTCTCAAGCATCCAAAGAAGCCATCTCGAGTACCTAGACACCGAGGTTACTTTCTTACTTTCCTCTCCCGGCTACACGTACACTATGTTAATAAATACCACCCCTAGATCTATGTAGTAAAACTACTTAACCAGGTACCCACCGGACCGGTATAATCCGGGAACGATGGAGGGAGGGAAGGTGGTGGATCCCGCACTACTGGCGTTCCCCTTTTCTGATCGGAGACCGGTACTGTAAGGGGCAGAGATCCAGGCTCCTCCAGTATCTGAATCAGCCGGAAGTCTAGCCGATATCTTAGTCGTCTTTTTCTATAGAGCTCCTTGAGCCGCATAACTATGTAAGAGAGAGACGAAAACCTACATCTTATGTTTTTATCTCGGGTCATCTATGATGCTTATGTCATATAAAGAAAAGCATACCCTGTTCTAGATAAATAAGCTATTCCTATTATATCCGGTTAACCCCACATCGGTATCACTGATATCATTAGATGCAAGTCCTCCCCCCCTAGTCGACTCCTCACCAACGCCGTGGAAACGAAGGGGAACCTAAAACTAAATTGAAAGAGAACGCGTCCGGTGGCAGCTCCTTAAATATCTATCTATCTATACGTGACGAGACAGGGTCGGGGATCGGTGGTGAGTGGGTAAGTATCCTTTCAAAACCCGGCGGGGGGGGGAAGAGCACCAAGTACCAATCTAGTGGGGTATTGATATCACTTCCCCCCCTCCCCGCGGTAGTCCGAGATTTCTAGTAGGGGTGTGTGTGTAATTATCTTCTAGAATTATCTTTATTCCCCATGGCCCCGTTAGTTCATAAAACCAAATATAGAGGCTTGTGCCACTTGAAACACTCTCACGTGCCACGGAGCCGCCCAGCGGCTCAGCCACCCAACCCAACCCAGCAACAACCTCCCCCCAACCCGAAGAACATGGGCCAATTAATTCATGATAAGCGTATCGTTCTCAAAAACCTGGTAGTGGGCCCTAAGATCTCCCCCCTCCTCGGCACCACTAGCCATTTCTTCTACCATTGTTGGGTCACTTGATGACTCGGTAGTTCTAATATTCACGGGGTATCACTCGGTATTGGTCTGTCTTTTGGCCAAAGTAGAACGATCCCCCCAAGAGTAGAGAGAAAGTGAGAGTAGATCATATTATAGTGTGGCTATGGTGATAAGATATCCTGAACCCCACGAGATAACCAATCGATAGTCCACAAGTTCCTATACTCAGAATACTAACTTGGGTTCGTGGGGGTGGGCTACATTACCACGTTTTTTTGAAATGCAGCTGGTTAATGCGCATGGCAGCACCAACATCACCAGCACACCTACATCGCATAAACTATGACTCGCGTCTTGAAGCAATATCTAGACTAGATTAACACAGCCTCTACACTGCAGGAGAGGGATGGGGGCTTGTTCTGGTAATTGATAATTGTTGGGGGGGGGATATGTGGGTACTTTATCGTTTAATGAAATCATTAGAGTGAGAATCAAGTTCTAAAGCCATATAATAGTCAAAAAAAGAATAGAAAATATATCCGTCTCGTAGGTTAACTAATCCACACAACGTAATTCTTCCTATAATTACACACACCGCATAGCCAAAAAAGCAAGTCCCTCCTTTTTTTTTTTTTAGAAAAAAAAAGATCGGGAATAATAAGCCAACGTAGATAATTTCAACTATGAGAGAGTCGGGGGGGGGGGGTTGTTGCGTTGGGCTGCGTGGTTGTAATGCAACCAATGCAACCATACCCTAAACCAAAGAATCTGTCCCTGCATTAATTATTCAATGCTCGGATTTACCCGTCCCCCCTCCCCTTTTGCACCCACCCCCCAAACTCTAGCTCTGGAGACGAGACAAAAACAAAACGGTAAGTTACCTCGCCATAACCATCCACTCATCCACATCTATTATGCCTCCTCCTCCTCTCTATGCCACAGAGAGAGAGAGGACATATTAGTAGAGTATGATCCTAAAAGATCCGCGAGAAGCAACTAAAAGATCCCTGCGGACGGGTGTAGCTAGTGATTAATTAGCGCTGATCACATGAAGAAAAGAAAAAAAATCCGTTTAGATTTAGAAGAAAAAAGAAAAAAGTCTATGGGACTAGCCGCTGTTAGTCATGGAGTATCACTCGTGTAGTTCGCTGCCTGCTGTTTTAATGCCTCATTAGTGGGGAAGGGGGGGTTATGAAACCATGATTGTGATGAGAGAGTTATCGGTTCATGAAACGACTATGGTATTACCTAACTAGTATTGTACTCGGTGCTGATGTGATAATCCTGAGCACCGAGATCGTACTTTTTTTTTCTCTTCGTAGCGGGAGGGTGAAACATCACATGGGCCGGATAAAAGCGCCACAGAACCAACGTCTGGATGCAGATTTTAATTTTTAAAATAGGATCCTTGAGGGGGAGGTCTAAAAACAGAAATAACAAAAAAACAGAAAGCTACAAAACCAAGGAAAGAAAAAAAGAAAAAGTGTATAGGAAATCTATAAAGAAACAAATAAAAATAACATAGTTAACAAAATAAATGGCCCTTATAAAAAAAACTCCATCGACAGAAACATACACCCCTATTGAAGAATATCACTTTTGTAGCCTCCCAGAGTATTGACGAAATGGTACCATGCATTCACTTCACCCGAGACTTGAGACAATGATTACCTCAACAGAAAATAGTTTCCCAAACTCAATCAACTTTCTTGACAGTTCGTCCTTCTTGAACCCATCATTCCTGACACAGACAAGGGCAACCGGTCTGAAATCTTTCTCGGTAAAACCCCCCGGCTTGCAAAGGTCTTGCCAGTCTTCCGATTCCCACCATTTTGCTTCACCTTCATAAGTCTTTTTCACTGGCATCAACAAGAACTTTAAGACCCAAGTGAGATCTAACGGTGACCGGTTTCCGTCGTACTCATCGAGGTAGCCTTTAAGAATCTGCGCTGGGCCGTTTCCAGATGGCTTAATAACCGGTGTAGAAGCAATCATCTGCTTGAACTTCTTGACCGACGGGTGATCGTCCCACCCATGGAATATCTGACCAACCCCATGGACCTGGCAAGGGTGAGCGACAGAAGCGGAGCTATATTCTCCAACACAGATAGCTGTAGGTTTCTGGCAAGGAGAACGATTCGTGATATGTTCCATCCGACTGTTCAAAAAAGTGCCCCATCCGTTGCCTGCAGAACTCGTTACTTGCACCTCTGCTTCTGTATGGCCTGTGGATCCTGGGGATGGTGCACTGAAAATAGCGTCAATCTCGGCCGCCGAGAAGACGGGTGATGAAAGATCATAGATGAGGTGGGCACAAAGAACAGGCCACTTAAAATGGCGGCGTTTTTTCTCCCTAGATGAGGGTGATAGAGCCTGTTGAGACGAGGCTAAGGAGAGAACCTGAGCGGCTTCTGGATGGTTCATTGTATTCATATTTTGTTTTTGATTAGGTGAGGTGTTTTTTTTGTTTTTTTGTTTTGGTATGATACTGGTTCTGGCTTTCCCCCCCTTCTTTCCGCTGGATGAGAGAGAGACTTTGCTGGCCTTTTATTCCAAAATGGTCGGATCTTTCATATGCAAGGTGTTGTGTGCCTCAAATTTAGAGAATGGGTTCGGAATAGCTTGAGCTCTGACTCCACGAGTGAGGTATGCCAATAGAGCCGGGCAACCGGTCTATGCAACACTGCATATAACTCTTTGGCAGCCTTAAACTGGTAATAGGAACAAAATGAGGCGGTACTGTAAGGATGTTTCCTCTATCTCACTGTTTATCTATGTTTGCGGCGTGAGATAACCAGAGTTGATTCTAAACCATGGTGAATGGTAGACTATGATCAAAGGCAGAACCAGGTGCAATGCCGTACGTAGGCCTGTACAAAAAGGTGTCTTTCCTCGGCCAAGGTGGCGTATAGTCTCGGCTCTTATATTAGCCTTGTGCAACAGTACTAAACGAGCGACCGGGTTCCATACTTTAATCTTTAATTGTGTTATACTTCCGGGTCCCACACAGCCGTTGAGCAAAAACCTGGTATGGGTTGAGATCATATGAGGCTCAAGGGCCGGTGCATGACCAGATCTCTCCCTCTATCACTGGTGTTTCGTATATGTATACGCGTAGGAGTTCCTAAGAAACTTGAGCTCAATAGTTAAGGTGCCAAACATTCTTTACCGGCCATCGATCCTAGTGTCTCCCTGGTACGTTTACACATGCATGTATTCATTTTGACCTTACGTCAAGGTTCTAAAACAGGTTTGTAATAGGTCTCTCCCCACCCCCTCTCGTGAAAGCTTTCCAATAGCCACTCGGGGCGGTGCATTATCGAAAGAAAAAAGGAAAGAGAAAAGGGAAAAGAAAAGGGAAAAGAAAAGAAAGGGTCAGAAAGTGGGTATGCCATAAAGGCTCCGGGTGCTGGATATGTCTACGCCTAAGGTGACGTGATAGGCAGTGAAAAAAACCTAAGGCCAATGATATAAATTTGTTAGACAAGGACGTTTTCCCACTAGCCACAACAGTCTCTCTCTCCTGCATGCCTCTTTTACTTTTGTCTTTAAGTTAGTCACTGGCCCTTATTTCGAGTATGTATCGGAGATGAACACTTGGGGGGCTGAGTGCCCAAAGTAATGCATGCAGGAGAAACGCTGTGGTGGGACGTCCCGACAGACGGACGTACTGCGGCGCATAAGAATCCCAAGAGAAACCTAAATCATTTCTAAATGGAGTATAGCATTTCAGTAAAGGTCTTGTATGCTGATTGGGTATGGAAAGGTAAGGGTGTAATTTTTTGCCTATCGTGTTATCGAAGGTATGTAGTTGCTGACGTTTAGGCATCGCGTCGGCGCTTACGACATCAACCGTGCCCGCCTGACTTAGCAACACTCGAGGGACTCTAGCTCTTGCTCTTTGGGAGCCTCTTTCTTTCCTCCTACTCTATTTGGGTATCACTTCAGTTAGACCAAAGGGCTTATTATGCCTTCTAGGCGTTTTTTCTATATTCTAAAATGCTATCGACATGTAGTCACATGTGTCTCACATACTATATAAACATACGTATACGCATAGCTTTGCTAAATTACATTTAAATTGGAATATTCCAAAAAATGACTCATGGATAGATATCGTGAGAGTCAGTTTCAACCTAGCCGGGGAGCCGCATCTGGTGAAGTTGAAACTCGGGCCCGAAAATAAAGTGAAATGGTTGTACCTGCTATTAATTACTATTAGATCTTATGGGCCGTTAACGCATAGAGACCCAAG
This sequence comes from Verpa bohemica, assembly GCA_033030345.1. Taxonomy (NCBI): domain Eukaryota; kingdom Fungi; phylum Ascomycota; class Pezizomycetes; order Pezizales; family Morchellaceae; genus Verpa; species Verpa bohemica. Next base: position 1,161,810 of record JAUFSE010000016.1, on the reverse strand, counting down.
TAACTAAAATATTTTATGGGCTTCCTATCCTGGGGGGGGGGGATCTTTACAAACATCCTTAGGCTAGAAGTGGGACAAGAAAAAAGGGAAGGAACTGCGGCCACTGAAAAACGCCGAGTGCGTAATAATGATGCCGTGTAATTATAAAGATCTCATTTTGTTTGCCTTGTGTGGCTGAAGCAAAGGGATCCTGCAACAATTATGTTCTGCTTCACTACAAACTCAGCCTCACGGGAAAAGCCCGTGTCATGCTAATACCTTTGCTTAACTGGCATGCTTGGCTCGAAGCTTAAGTGGCTGCCAGAGAACTGAAAAAGACCCTTAATAGTCTAGACTTGCCTGTGTGGTTTTTTGTTTGTGGAATTCCCTCGCTTTTACGTGGCTTTGGATGCTACGCCACTTATATGCCTGATTTTACAGCCTTACAATCACCACAAGGATTACAATATTTCTTTTCATAAAGAGCCTATTGATACCACTGAGTGTAATCCTTCCCGAGATGACTTTTATATAAACAATATTCTTGTCGCTGCAGTACATATTTACCGAAGTTTTGAGGCTACAATAGAACACTGTTCCGCCAGGCAGAGGGTCTGGGCTAGGATTTTAATAGCTACTATTACCCTCCCCCCTTCCCCTTCCCCCCCAAATAGTTCGACTCGGTGGGTACAAAATGTACGGAGCAGGATAGATATATTTTTGCACAATTGTACCAAGCACCGGCGCTTCAGGGCTATTACAAACTCTCGGGAATGCCCAAAGTGTGTAATTTGGTATCGAACGGTACTGGAGAGACAATTAGGGGAACGGTCGGGGAGGGGGGAGGGGGAACCAGAGAATTGGGTGCGTACTCCGGACCCTCCCAAATAACCGGGATGTGATTGAATGATTACTGAAACAAGTAACAGATCGAACATTCCTAATAATGGGCCGAGGATAGACTATCATGTGGTCTCTAGCATCTTTCTTCCCCCACCATCTTCCCCCTCTTCGACCCATAGCACTCGAACCGGTGGGAACTGAGACCATTTGTAGAAATCGGAATGTAAATCCCACAGTTAAGGAATGCAAATCTCGCTGTAAAAGTACAAAGATCTTATCAGATGGCATATTAACACAAAGAGTTTGTATAATTATATATCCTCGGTTACTTCCCCGCGTTTGATTGAGTGTTATATATATTACTACAAAGTCCTCAGTACATCATGATAACATACAACTTGTCCTTCCACGATAACTCGATAACAATCTTACAACAATGCCGCCACCGCCACCCGCAGCAACAGCCACAACCCAGACCTCTGCCACCACTAGCGCCGCAGACCCTGTAGCACAATTTGGACTGACCCTACCGGATCCCTCAAATGGATCATCCACCGATAAGTATCAACAGCGTCAGATCTTGAAGGAAAGACTTGCTGCGGCGTTCAGGATATTTGCAAAGTACGGGTTCGATGAAGGTGTCGGTACGTCGTGGCCCCTCCCCTGTGGCGGTGTTGCTGTACCTAAAAATAGTACATACTCCTCCCACAAAGCTCCACTAACATTAATCCAGCGGGCCACATCTCTTTACGGGTAGGGCTGATACTCTCACATACTCGCCTTCAATACTCCGACTGACATTAATCTCTAGGACCCTATTGACCCAGAAACATTCTGGGTAAGCCCTCCCTCCCCAAGTATATATATATATATATATATATATAAACCCCCCACCTGATTTAAATATTGTAATACATAGGTCAACCCACTAGGGCGTCACTTCTCACTCATAAACGCAAGCGACCTCATTCTAGTCAACTCCAAAGGGAAAGTAATCGATGGAGGCACAAACCGAAGACTAAACCAAGCTGCATTCATGATACATTCCGCAATCCACGAAGCTAGACCAGATGTGAACTGCGCATGTCATTCACATTCAATCTACGGCAGAACCTTTTCTGCGTTGGGGAGGGAGTTGGATATGATTACTCAAGATAGTTGTGCATTCTACAATGTTGTATACACGTATCGTTTGGTGGTATACATGATTACTGATTGAAATTCGGTGGTAGGACCATGTGGTTTATGATAGTTTTAATGGGGTGGTGCTCGAGGAACATGAGGGTGTTAATATAGCGAAAACACTAGGGGTCAAAAAGGTCTATATCCTTTCCGAGAGGAAAAGACGGTTAATGTTAATGTGTGATGTATAGGCTGCATTGTTGCAAAACCATGGTATATTAACTACTGGTAGCACAATTGAAGAAGCGGTTTTTTGGTTCATATCGATGGAGAAGTGTTGCCATTCACAACTTATGGCTGATGCGGCATGCGCCGGGAGGGGGGGTACTCCTATTAAGATCGCTGACTACGAGGCAGCCAAAACGTGGGTTTCTACTGACCGTGGGTGGGGGGATAAAACTTGAGCTGATAATTTCGTGTGTTTTAGATATAATGTTGTGGGTACCCATAAAGTTGGATGGTTCTCTGGGACTCCGCTTTTTGATGTCATCGATAAAGAGACTGGCGGGGATTATAAAAACTGAGTGTTGCAGATAGTGTGGGGAACTACTTTATCATCGAGGGGAGATTTTTACTATTGTCGGATACTTTTCATTATGGAAATGTGGAATGTAATCTCACCGAGACCAGCTACTAAATGCGCATGTATACATATCGAAACCACCAACCGATCATGTATTTACACACCCCCCCACTGAGGGAATGTTGCCATATCCATCCTTTCAACTCATTCGAGTAGATAAGTATTCATCGGACTGTAAAAGAAAAAAGAAAAAAGAAAAAAAAGAACCGTTTGCCCTACTAAACAAACAGAAATTTGTTTTTAACTTATCACCACCCTTAGACAGCCGACTACAAGAAGCTACCTACATAAAACCACGAATGGATGAATAAACGAACCTAGTTAACCTGTAATAATATCGTATCCATCATATATCGCGTACGGCTAGGCCGGGTCTTCGAGACTACACTAAATTCTCAAAGTATAGTTATCTCACGTTTATTTTAGTAATAACTTAAAAGACCTCTTCGTATAAGCGTTATAGCAGCTTAAAGCACCATCTTGCGTTGGGGGGGGTAAATGAATTTGAGGCTTAATTTGAGGCTTAGAGTCTAAAGCAGTGTAGAGTACCGCCACAATAACCACCAAGAGAGACCATGACATAGCGGAGTGAATATATAGAGGTTCTTATTATAGGTTATTTCTCTAGTCGTGAATGAAGGGCTGTACTTTGTGACGTCAGAGGGAGAGGGTTTAAAAGCTTGTTTTGCCAAGAGTTTCTGTGCCTCAGTGTGCTATATTTACATAGAGTAATCCAGCTCTAGAATGAGAAATCTCCGATGTAGTCACTCAAAAGTTAAAGTGTTTGAAGATAATTATTATAAAAGTTTGTCTACATTTATATGTAGATGTAAATGTTGGAAAAGGTGAAGTTAATTATAGAAGGCATTAAGAAAAAAGAGACACCAAAGGAAAGCTAGACTATGTAGCTAATGTCACCGCGTCCTGCGGGAGTGTCAAGCGTGTGAAAGCCGCTAGAGAATATATTAGTTAACACCATATAGAAAGTTGAGCTAGAAGTAGAAGTTATACCTCTCCACATAGATATATCATCTACCGTAAACTGTAACCCACCAACCTCAGCTTGGACAGTAGTTGGTTCTCTGGCCTGTTTTATGATAGACCGTTCGCGGTTGAATGAATGTAATCTAGGACTATCAACTGTAAGGTGGATTGCTATCTTTCCTTTCGATTCATTTACTTTCCCTTCTTGTATCCTAACAACTGAAATCCCCGTGGAAGGCCATTATCAAACTTATATCTCACCAAAAGAGGGGAGTAGGTATTGACTTACCTTTCGTCGTAAGTCGTAATACTTCAGAAGCCCTACTGCAATCTCGATAGACTATAGTACCAAAGAATACCGCTTCAATAATAACCCCGCCTGTGCTATACAGGACTAGCATTGCTTCCTCAGCTGAAACTCGTAGGCTACTTATAGTCTTCGCTATTTTCCCAGCTACGCCTCCGCGAAATCCTGCCAGATTCCTTATCTTTATTGATGCGCACTGCATTTGTGTTTCCGGGAAAATTAAACTAGCGATGAGCTGGTCTCTCTCTAAAAACGATGTTTCTTGGGTAAGTCCTATAGTTGACTCAAAGTTGCATGATTAGAGAAATACTTACCCTGGGGTTGAAAAACTCCCAAGTCAATACTATCGCTTAGGTAGCTATAGTTTGTTCTCTCGGCATTCCCGAATGGACTCCACATAATCGACCACAGAGCGATACTGCCGTCTGTGGTTATATTGTATGATGAGGACTTATCAACTAGAATAGAGTTAGTCCCTATCAAGAGGCCAATTCTTGTGGAAGGAGATACAAACTTATAAAACTACAGTACGTGTCTGACTCTTTGTAGCACAATCGTATGGTCCCATCTAACACCCTAAAAAGCCTGATTTCCCTATTTGAAGCGATCCTATCCACAGGTGGTTGGTTAGCCTTAGTAAGTTGTGAGACAGGGGAAAGAATCTACTTTTCGAAAATGATCCTTTCAGTGACTCGTGGCGTCATTCCCCCAACACCCATAATGAATTTCTTAGCATCTAGTAGACGATCGGGGATGTTAGTATACGAGATTCACTCCTGCCCTAGAAGAAACCTGGTACTATGCGAGAGCTAAGATAAAGTTTACAAGTATTACCTTTAGGTGTCCTGAATATAACATCTAACATACGATCTACATTTTTTGGGAAATATCAGCAACCCCTCTTAAACACCCAAGTTCCTATGAAATATTACCTACCTGATTGGGTTGTGACGTCTATATCCAAAAGCCTCTCTAGAATTCCATCTATCAGTAAAAATGTAAAGGGATATGGATTAGGGTCAGTACCTTCGATTGAGCGATATTTTATTAGAATAAACAGTGATCCCCACGCCATTGTATTATGTATAGGTTGGGCCTCTCTTAAGTGAGGATTGAAGTAACGTTCATCTGAAGTCTTTTGCGTAGCATAATATCTAACTTTAACAAAATCCCGTATATCTTCGCGCGGAATCTCAAATGTGGGCCACCATAACTGTACCCGGACTGGCGAGCTTGGTGATTGAATGATTTTGATAACATGTAATGGAATTTCTGTCAAGAGTGAGTGAGAATAAGCTTTCTAGCGCTTTTGAAGGTGTATACCTTTAGTTGTAAAGTGTCCACGCATAATTATCTCCCTGTAGTGACTTTGTTGATCCTCCGCCTTGTTCATTTCCATAAGGGCAAGTGAAGCTGGGCCTACACCCACTGGATTAACTTCGTTCCCTTGGGCTATATAACGCGCCTTTTCAACCACCCTGGTAATAGGTTAGTAATCTACCAAATGCTAGCCAAAGAAACCAAAGATCTTACATTTCAAGGATACAAGCAGGCCTCTCTAATATCTCTCTCCTGATGTGGTTATACTCTACAGCGTACGGGACAGCCGCTACAAACATCCATGTGAGCACCACATGCCTATAGCCAACCTAGAGATATTGTCTTACCTTCCGTTGACGAAAACCCAGCATATGTCATTTGACCATTGAAATCAAAATCTATCCAATTTCGGATGTTTGAACCATCAAGCTCCGGTCCAACATTATCCCTCTCAACTTTTGTAGTCAGCCTTTTAGCATAAGGGCAAAGTAGCATCAGCCAACTTACGTTGTTTCACTATCCTTAACGAGCCTGTCTGGTTGCAGAGGAGTATAAAAGCAGTTTGATACTCTGCGTTGAAGTGTAATAATAATAGATATGATCTTGCAATATCAGCTGCTGGCCGGCTAGGTCTTGATATACCGAACTCAATTGCAACAAAGCTACCTTATTGTTAATATCAAACCACGATCTTCAGCTCATATTGAACTGACCTTCGAAAAACAACCCGCTTGTTCTCTGGCGAAATTTCATCTAGGAAACTTGAGCTGCTGTGCTGGGGGATTATGCCACTCTCCTCCGGTTGGGTAGGCTCTAGTAGTTCTATGTCAAGCCCATAGAGATCTGAACTGCGGGTAGGTATCTTAATATCTGTATCCTGATTAATGTAATCCATCTCTACTTTCTTTGGGATTATGTCAGCAATAGTGAACTACGTGTTAGATCTGACCACAGGGATATTACGGGCCAACCGTAGAAGGTGCTTACTCACTTTTAACAACCGGGAATAATGCATCTCATCTTCCTCGGAAACTTGGTATTTAAAGCCGTCTACGCCTTGAGCTAGTTGACCCAATATCCAAGAGCATTTTGCAAAGTTAACATACGCTTGAGGCGTCAAACTCTGGTGCTCTTCGCGGGACAGTTCACCCTAATAAAATTAATTTCTAGTCCTATAGCTATGATAAATATCAACATAGGAGCTATCTACCTTCAGAAACCACCACTCAGCAATCCGAAGCCACTGTGAGAAATCGGAAGGCCATTTATTGGTGTTAGAGTGGATACTCTTAAATGTGAGCAAAGCCTGTTCAACAACAAAGGTCGGCATATAATTTACGCTGCTGCTTAAGTTTCCCAGGACCGGAGCGGTTTCATCTCGGATTTTTTCGTAGCTAATCGCAATCTTATCTGGGCGCGGGGGAGGTGTCTGGGTAGAGCTCATACTAGGCATTTGTGTCTGCCCTATTGATTCGGGAGTCTGTTTTATAGCTCCTGGAGCTGGAAAATAGCTTGGACCCTCCTGTTTACCCTGCGGAGTTGGTATAGGCTTCCTTTGGATCTTGCCTAAAGGATTCTTCCTTACGGAATTGTTTCGTGAGGGAAGCACCGAAGGTCTACCATGCCGAAGGAGTTTCCGCTCGGCTTCGGCAAATATTTCCTCTACCGCTACAGTCTCCTCTGCCGTAATTTGCCATTCATGTGATGCAGGTAATTCTACTGCTTGATGATTATCTCCCCCTGGCAGCTCTGCTGCTCGCTGGTGCTTGACACCAGATAGTCCAACTGCAGGATTTTGGCTCTCGACTGGTAGTTCTTGTATATGATTTGACCCAAGAACTGCGTTTTGGAATCTAGCTTCGGGATCACTATTGGTGTTATCACCGAGGGATAGTTCGTGACTGGTCAAATGTAGACTTGTGTTCTCGAGTTCAGTAGCGTTGATCTCAGCGTGCATCTGTGGTGATAGCGACGCCACAAGCATGTGCATGATCGTTTCTATGCGTCCCAAGGAAGAGCTATACACAGAATATTAGAAATCCAAAATCCACCCGGGGGAGAGGGGGGGGGGGGTTAATACAACATACTTTCCAACAGTCATTAAGTACAGGTTAATTGTGTTTGTATGGAACATTAATTTCTGCTTCAAGTCCTGGATCGTCTTGACCTCTACTGACCACTTGATCTTACTCCAAAGTCTTCGGCCATACGACCTCAAGTCGCCTGTTGGCTCCACTATTACTTGATACCGACTCACAATCTTCTCCACGGCCTTCAGTGTTCTTGTTATGGCGCCGACCATAGCGACAACGTTCCGGATACGGTCCTCGCCAGCGCGCGATAGCGCCGACTCTGGATTCTTGACTTCCTCCTCAAGGTTACGCATAGCGTTACGCACCGATGATAAACTATCGACCAAATCCCGAAACTCCTGCGGCGCGTCCTGGATAACTGTATTTATTATTATTATTATTATTATCATCCGCGTCTTCTTATTTCCACTATTACTCACCAAGGTAGCATTTTGTATAAAGGTCCCATGCTAGGTTCCCAGCACTCACGACACCTCCGATCACAGGCGCAAAACTCATGGTTGCTTCCTAATAGTTAACTCAAAAGAAAGTTTTTAGGGAGATCAATCGGAATGAATGTATGTTCGTTTTTTTGTCCCACACCAGCTCTTTTTTTTGAGGCTAAAGTGGGCAATCAATAATTGTTACACAGATTATATTCAGGATTCGTGAGCAGGGTTTATCAGTGTTTCGTCTAGTCAAACTTGCACTTCCCCCCCTTTACTAGTCTTGGCAAGGAATTTTCATCGCTGATCGTCAGGTAATTTGGGCAGCAACATGAGAGGATTTTTGTTGGTGTATACTACGCATGAATAGAGCCTCATGTCGTTGGTTATTGCTCTTGTTCTTGCCGCCTCTACATGTAGTTATGTCGGTGGGGTTTCAAAAGGAGCAAGATACATGTAGTCCGGGGTTTTAATGGGTGTGTGGATAGATGTAGGGTATATATTAATACGAATCACGAGACTTGGGCAACACAGGGGGTAAACATCACACACACCTTTGGGATTTGCAGTTGTTCTTTTTCTTCACGGAAGGTCACTCGAGTACTATGGGTAAAACTTTAATTTTCGCTACCACCCACGTCTTATCAACTAAGCTTTACAAAGTGAGACCTTCTGGAGTGAATCCTAGGAAGCGATGGGGGTAAATGAATTAATGATGTATCTCTTGAAGTATTAATTTAACCTACCTAATATTTATTTGTTGAACTCTAAATTGCAAAAGAATATAGACTCTAGTAACAAAAATAATACGTATCACCTAGTCCCCACTTTAAAAAATTAGCCAAAGTCATCCAGAGACTCAAGCTATAGCCACTATGGGATCCTACATATTCTTCCCTAGATACTTATCTTCCATCACTAGGATATTCAACTTCATTTACATTAATCTCACTAGCTTCTTTAGACTTGCTTATGTGTTCTAGGTCCTTCCAAGCCATGAATGGGCAATGAGCTAGAAGTTCTTAGCAAAAGTCATCTCAGGTAGAACTTTGCAACAAACAAAATCCCCAAAACCATACCGTAGACCAGCGCCCAATTAGATATTCATTCAAGTATATTTATATATAAAACGGTCTATAAAAGTCTAATCTTAAGTTCTACTCATAAAATCATCAGGCTTAGAAAGCGCGAGCAAAGTAAAGATTACTACAATTCAAACCCACAACCACCAAAGTAACCGCTACCCTAACTTAGGACCTTACCCCACAACCACTACCCTTCCCTTTCCTTTCCCTTTCCCTCCGGCCCCCCATACACTCATACCCATCTGTAAACCATCTACCACACCGCTCACTACTTCCCCGCCAGACTTCACAACCCACTTCCTAACTCTCTGCTCACCAATTTCTCCCCTCCACTCTACGCTCGTTGCACTACCGTCGAGCAGCCACATGGCCCACAGCCATAGACGCTCGGACAGTACTAATACAGCGGTCAAAACTCGCTCCATAATATGGTTCCGACGCTCCCATGCATAGCTGGTAAGGAAGAAGGTCTTGATATGAGGGTAGACTAAAAAGGCAAATGTGAAGATTTGCAGAATGAATGCTGCCGTAAGCCGGTGGAGCAAGGGCTTGCTAGGTCTTGGTGGAAGTGTTGGTCTCTGACACGAAACGCAGGTCATCTGCTGCTGTTGAAGATGCTGCTGGTGTGTTACCGGGTAGCTTTGACCCTGACTCTGTAACCAGAGAAGATACAGTTGGCGTTGTTGAAAGCACTGAAAACAGCCACACTCGCCATGACCAGTTACCACAGCTGAAGCTGCATCCCCATTGCCAGCTACAGCACTTGATTCCTCCGTCACCACACCTAACGCACCCGGCAACCAGTTCGAAACCATATCTGTAGCAGGAGCTTCACTGCCAAGTGTCTTGAGTAGTGATCCAAACGACTGCAGAAACCGCTTTGTTCCCGTATCTGGGAGATAACCACTTGTAATAGCTGTGACGCCTTCGTCCGAGCCTTCACTATGTGTGTCTTCAGTTTCGCATGCTAAAGGTGAAATCCGCTTCTTAACGTTCCCGCCCTCAGATTTCAACTCCGCTGCAGTGCTAGAGCCCTCTGATCCCCGTTCCCGCTCCAGGACGTTGAGATCGTAGTATCCTGGTGGTGGTGTCCTAGTCCCACCTATTGGGGATGCAACTTTCTCTTCTACTTCAGTATGTCGGAAAAGGCCGTAGAGAGGGAGGTTGTTTAGAACGGTGGATCCAAGTCGGTAGGCGAGACTGTGGTCAGTCTCGGGGTCACTAGGTTGGGTGTGTAATGGTGAAGTGTCCATTGTTGCAAGGAATTGAATATAGTTGAGCTGTTACGCTAGGAGGAGGAGGAGCTAGGGTTTTTAAAGGCTTGAAGTTAGGGGAAGTGCTAAAAACACATCTAACAGCGCTTCCGAGAATGCCCGGATGTGATTTTTAAGAATAGTGGATGTAGTAGAGATAAGGCACAGCACAGTGAGATCGATCGAACAAAGAGAATTCCAAAGAGGAGAGAGGGAAGAGAGGGGAAATAAAAAGGCCCCAGTGAAATTGTACCCGTGCACAAATCTGCATGCATAACCAATCCACTTTCGAGGACTCCCCCCTGGAGTCCCAAAATCTGGTGAGGCTCAAACACGTGCGTGACACCCTGACTCAAATCAAATCATCTCATTGATAGTCACGTCTCTTCTCATCTCTTCTCTCTTCTTCTCTGCTTTCACCACTATTAGGTATCTCTACTTATCAATTGTACCTGCAGTTCCTGTGCGATGTCAAACGGGCAGAAATGTCACATCAGATGGGGTGAGATATTCCAACGGTTCACATGCGCGACGTGGGTTTGTTGGCATGTGAAAGTGCGTAGCGAGTCCGGTGGGGGTGGCGTGTGGCGTGTGGCGTGTGGCGTGTGGCGTGTGGCGTGTGGCGTGTGGCGTTACCCGAGATCAAGTCTATAAGCCACAGAAGCTCTAGGAAGCCACTACAACACTACACTCCATAGGCTATGGAGGAAATTGATCCTTGGGCGAAAAGGAATTCTAGCATCTCTCATCTAGCTTAACTAGAATCTACCGCAATAGAGGGTAATTTTTGCAAACCACTCCTCTAACCTGAAAATACGAAAATGAAAATAAAATAAGGTAAAGCATGTATTATTAAGCTTAGGATCGAGAAAGAAGCCGACAGCGGAATAAAGTACACAACATAAAAGAGAACCTCCTAAGTGGGTACATTCTCTAGTAAGAGTTATCCAAGGTCTCCCTTCATAAAAAAGCTAAACTCACGCACATGAGCCAAATTAACCTAAAGTGTTTTAGGACTAAGGAGGACTTACACCTGAACTAAGATATAGTCAAAAGTACTTGTTTAAGGGAATTATATTCAAGAACTCCCGACCTTATCGATGGGTGGACCCAGGTTTGAAAAAAGCGGTCTTCCCACCACCGTGACCTAGATTCTACCTTAGAATTGGTATCCCCTAACGCCAATAAAGCTAAAGAAGAAAGGTTAGCAAGTTCTAGAAGAGCCCATCGTACTAATTATTTCCTACCTTGATCGTCCAGTATGATGGGTTGCCCAGTTTTCTCGGTTTGACCCTCAGGATTGTCAAATATAAGGGCTGAACGTAAACCGGCTTTTGCAGCATACGAGCTTGGGCTTTCCTTGTAAAGCACGTCATCGATTAACCGGAGAAGCGTAATATTTCTCTCCTCAATCTTCACCAATTCCGAGTCAATCCCCCGAATATCATAGGTGAAGGATGAGAGATACTCACAGTTTTCAAATTAGGCACCGATGTGCATCGATTTAATTGCGCCGTCCATCCGTAGCTTTCTAGCTGAACTTGCCACGGTATCTCTCCTATACGTGACTCATATAGTAATTTATTCATAGAAATAAATCCACCATTGTATCTTTGGGGCTCTACTATTTGGGGGCTATATTCTTCAAAGTCCATTAACTCGATGCCCCCATAGTCTTTTTTCCGAGGTGACTGAAGAACGTTATTCCTAGGGTACGTCTTGCCTGCTAGGGATGGCAATGAAAATGAAATAAATTAGTGAAAGGCTTATATACAAGACTTGACGGGTTTGGAAGTCATACCTTGATCCACCTGATCAATTACCGATAAAGACTGCATGGAAGGGTCACCCGCATCGCAAGAACTTATTATTGAGTATAATTTATCTTTAGAAGCTTTTGAGCTTCTAAGTTTTTGGGCTAATGATCTCGCTATCATCCAGACAAGTGTGGCTTTTCCCTTTGACACTGCCAGTTGCAATGCCGTTGCTCCAGTTTTATCCGGAATCAATATGTCAACCCCCTTCTTGAGAATCATTTGAACGATTTCCTGGGAATCCTTATAAATAGCTAAGTGCAATGTAGTTAACCCATCACTATCTTGTACTGAGGGATCTAATCCTTTATTAAGGAGTAATTGGGCCACCTTATTGTGCCCATTACGTACTGCTCGGTTCAACATTGTTCCCTTAGTCCAATCTAGGATGAAAATATCGGCCCCTTTATTAATGAGCGTTTCGACAATCCCTTCGGAACCTCCTTGTACTGCTAATTCCAACAGACCGCGCCCGTATTTGTCCTTAATAGAGATATCTGCACCGTATTCAACCAATTGTCGCACTACTGGCCCGTGACCCTTCTCTGTGTATACTCGTATCGCTGTCCGCCCCAGTTCCTTCAAGTACTCGTTGTAGGACTCCGAATTTCTAGATGTAGTGCGATAAAATTCGAGTCCCTTCTCAAGTAGAGCGAGGGTAACCCTAGGGTGACCCTCGATGGCAGCATCATATAGTGCTGTACGTCCTCTATCGTCCCGGATTGAAAGGTCTACCCCCCCACAAAGCAGGAGTTTTGTAACAGACTCGAAGCCTCCGCTTGCTGCCCTATGTAGCGCTGTCTGTCCACCCCTTCCACGGATTGAAGGGTCTACTCCTGACTTAAGTAGTAGCTGGACTACTTCTTCGTGCCCTCCAGAGGATGCAATATGTAGCGGCGTTTCTTTATCGGCGTTTTGTATAGATGCATCTACCCCTTTATCTAGGAGCCTTTGGATTACCCTAATTTTTGATGTATACGAAGCATCATGCAATAGTGTATTCCCATAACCGTCCTGTACCGATAGGTTTATCTCTCGCGCTATTGCTGAGCTAAGCACTAGCTTGACCATCGTCTCACTCCCATGCGCAGCAAAGTGCAGAGGTGTCCGGCCCCACTTATCTTTAGCTAGAATGTCTGCCCTGCCACCAATCAAAACTCGAGTCATTCCCTCATGTCCTTTGCTTACGGAATAATGTAATGGCGTCATTTTAAGAAGATTCGTGGCTGCTATGTCAGCGCCCCTATTGAGCAGCATTTGAGCTATATCATCATACCCGTAAAATGCAGCAAAATGTAGCGGGGTCATTGAACTCTCATCGCGGGCTGATATATCTAACTCATCTTCCTCTGAGGGCAATATATTGCTATGGTTGTGGGTCCCTTTAACCGGGGGTTTTATCGCCTGTAATAGGTGCCCTACAACCATCCGGTGACCGAAAGAACATGCTAAACTCAACGGAGTATTAGTGGTTGATGGTAACTCAGAAAGAAACCTATATGAGTTTTCAAATATAAAAGCTTGCCTATATGAAGAGATGCTAAGGGGGTTACTAAGGAATTTAAGAAGAGCCCCCTTAGTTAAAGATTCTTCGCAGGCGGTAATATGTGAGGGAAGGTAATAAATCGCGTATTTTAAGAAAGGCTGCGTCGTAAATCTATATCCTAAGGAATATATAGATTCGCAAGGACCACAAGCAAAGACATCGAAGGAGAGAAAGGTAATACAGGCTATAGCCAGTTGGGAATCTGCACCAGCTATAATCGAGCTCCTCATGAGGTACTCCTGTACAGTATGATGCGTAAGGCGTATCGTGTTAAAGTCCTCGTCAACCGTCACTAGATCGCCACAAACGTCGAGAATAGTTGTAATATCTGGCATATCCGTCTCACCGAGTGTATACTTGGATGGCTCAATAGAGACTGCTTGCCGAATCATATCAACTGAAAGTGTACTTTGCGCCTTCACAATCCACGACAAGGTCTTTATTGCTAGTTCTCTGGCATTCTTAGGCTGATTCATGATGGCATTAAGAATCCTATCGTATGTTGGATCTAAGGGCTTTTGCTCGGGGAGAGAACCCTTAAGGCTGTTGAGCTCTTTAAGGATTTGCTTTAAGGTTGTCTGGTGGCAGAGGTGTTCAATCTGAAAGTGAGCTAGCAGAAACCTAGGCCGGGTTAATAAATTAACTATCAAGCCTGATTTTTACCGTACTTACATTCCCTTTGCACAGTCTAAGATCTCAGAGATGATCTTTTCTTCACACTCCCCTTGAGAGATAAGCCTCCTTGCGCGTGGATTTTCGGCGATCTGCGTCCGGATGTAAGATGTGATGTCTTCCGGTTGTGCCGAGATTTCAATCGTTTGCACTTCATTTAGATAACTCTGGACACTATCCGAGTAAGGCCGGCTCGTCAAAAACAAATTGATCCCATCCCCTCTCATCCGCTGGAATAAAAAAATAACCTCCTTTCGCATACTATGGCATTCGTCGAGGGCATCAAAGATTAAGAATACGTGACTAAAATTCTTAAAAATTGACAAAAGTATTACATAAAGTTGGTCAATTGTAGGCCTTGTATCTCTAGGTCCTGAATTGTCGTACAGGGTCTCGAGTTCCGGAGGGAGGTGCGATATCTGACTTGCGAGTTGTTTGATCACTGTGCTAAGAATCCTGAGGGGCATCTGCTCGTCCTGATCCTTGTAGTGGAAATAGTAGTAGGCAACTCCGGACTTAGAATTTTGCGCCTCAGCTTGCATGTAGTCAATTACGACAGAGCTATAATATAAAGGGTTTATTTTAGCTATGCCAAAGGTTCTTAGAAAAGCAAACGGGCTAGTACCTTTGGAAAGTTTTCCCTGCTCCAGCTATTAAGAGTATAGTTAGTCAGTGTATGCCCAAATTGGAAGATGACTGATGTGGGTGGTACATACCGATGCCAAGACCCAACAGTATAGTCTTTGACTTGCCCGTAGCCCAACTCAAAAACTCAGTGCTATTTAAAAACCCTTTCCCCGTATCTCTTTGCCTCTTCCCACTAATCTCCCTATGTCTCTTATCAAAGGGTTCTATATATAACCAGCTAAGCACTTCCTTTCGCTTCTCCACTGTCAGTGGGATTTGTTAGTTACAAGTACTATTGCTGACAAGTAAAGATTTGATCTTACAAACGCGACGACCATTGTCCTGATGTCGCCAAGTACTCTGCTCGAGAGACTCGACTCCAAAGGCTTTCTCAAAACCTTCGATAAGGGTCTTTGTATTGTTGGTGCTCTCTTCGATTGTATGTGATAAAGACCTTAACCTAGAATTAGTACATATCACTAGATAGCTCTTAATAGGAACCTACATCTGGTCTGCTACTAGAACAAGAATAAAGTTATTTTTGAGCCTGTCAATATGTAAAATATGCTCTATAGTCTCTTTTTTGTTTAATGGCCACTTGAGACTGTTGATTGTGCCTTGAAATCCAGGCCTGGGTTCTAATTTCGCCTTGATCCTTCCCAGAACTAGAGCACATTCTTCCAATAGTCCTTTCTGAGCTGCTATTGCGAATCTTGGGTTCGTTTCGGCGAAATCCTGCACTTTACGTAGGACCGGACTGAAGGAGTTGAGCTCGTCAATTAACTTCTTTTGCTCATCCGGAGCCTTTCTCAACTCGGAAAAGTAGCTATGGCTTAAGAAAATCACTTTTCCAGTAAGTTGGATGACGGCAATAATACTTACCGAAACCGCTAACGCTTCGGCCATATTCGATCGTAAAGTGCACAAGTTAATACTAAAACCGGTAGAGCCGTATGGATGAGGGAGGGGGGTGTGGAATCAGGGTAGAGGCCCACTCTTATAAGTATATGATTCAGTACTACCACTACCGGATTCCTATTAAGGCTGAGGGGGCTCTACCTTTTTTCCATAAGGTACAGGCTATAGTTTACCAAACAAGAAAGATTTCCTGGGGAAGGCTGCGATGTGACACAAAAAAGGCTTATTTTGCCCTACATTTGCTAGACTAGCAAGGGTCTTGGAGATTAGAAAAGCACATCCTTTCAGTCCTCTGGTATTCCCCTGGCCTGCACGCGCATGTAAGCACCTAAACTAGAGTCTGCGGAAAGATCAATGCGAAGATTTGCTACACAGGATTAGGAAGCCTCTAACATTCTCAAGGAACATTCTAGCAACAATAACTGGCGGTATACTGTTCCTCGCTAACCACCTTTTCACAATAATCTTGCCGGAGACTGTAAGAGATTCGACTATACATTCCAATTTAGGCAAGACCACATTATTTTTGACACCCAGGTCGCTTGGTACTTGCGGGCACTCTTTAACGGATCGCTATTAATCTTCCCCTCCTGCGGTCATTTTAGGTTAATGCCTAGAATTACAATTGCTTAATACCGTAATAACTCGGCGGTACCGAATGGGACCGTGTTGTGGGTGTTGGAAATGGATCTCGGTAGCGATAGGTCAAGTGAACGTTAAGTTTCCTTTTCTTGATGAGGCTCTAAGCAGCCCACGGGGGAGTTAGGAAAGAAAGGGCTAGGTGATTTATAGAAATCTTTACAGACCTATATATACCATATTATCTACATTGAAAAGGACTGATTTTGTTAAAATATAGTACCAAAGCAGATACCCATAAGATACCACTAGTTTAAGAGTAGTGCTCTCTAAATCACTGTTGTAGGAAACCCTGACCCTGATATTTATATTTCAATATTGATCTGGCCCAGTCCAGTTCCAAACACCCACGACACGGCCCTGTTTGGTATCGCCAAGATATTATGGTATCAGTACTCTCACAACCCTCTTAGTGACTTGCACGCGATTTTTACTTTTTAACTCGGAAGCACAAGCAGATTTCTAGCCCAGCGATGCGCTGTCAGCCAAGTTCTCGCCTTATTCAAACAAGGGTCGCGACTCGATGTCTCAAACCAAGATCCTAGTACACTTACTAATAAGGCCAAAACTAGTTATGGTGCATTTGAGTGAGGGTAGGGCGGTGTATCTCAGCCTCACGGGTTCGCAAGGCATTACGCTTACAGCCCCGGGAGAGAAGCCTTGTTGGAAAAGAAAAAGCGTAGGATTTCCTTTATGAATCATCCTCGAGATACTTAATAACATGACATAATCATTACGTAATACGTATAGTCATAGAAGCGGCTATAAGTTCCAACCAACAAAGGCTCTAGATACTAAAGACTGATACTCAGCTATTAACACAACATGGAATGTGTCCTATAAACCAGCGTAGGAGGACAAAAAAAAAAAATAGACTGTAAGAACCAAGGCGTTAGCAAACAATATTCTATAACTTATACTAGGAGTGTTAAGAAGTAGCTAGCAAACACTTCTAGAACGTTCAAAAATATAAAACTAAAGCTTAAGATCCCACGTTTGCATTAATCTTTCCGGAGACTGTACCATCTTATATGTGAACCTTGGTGAATAGGTAGGTGAGCCTTAGAGTGGTGTAGTTAGCGCATCTGTTGTGGCCCTCTACATCTTATACCCATGTCGCCGGATTGACATTACGTTACCGAACTAGAAAATTTCTATTCTCCGGTTTGAAAGTCCCCCAAAACAATCTTATTCCGGGGTTTTTTTACATATGAAAAGCCAGAAAACTGTATCTTGTCTAAATTTAACACTCTAAGGGCCTGAAGCGCCAAGAAAAGGCTAAGCGTAGGTCTAGAGGGTGTCAAAAACACGCACAGCCGATAAAAACGGTATATCTACTAGTAATTGCTTGATTGGGCATCGCAATACCAATCCAGTGGCACGAGTACATGTACTGTGTTTGGTAGTCTTGTCCTAAGTATCAATCTAATAACGTTTTTTATGCACTAATTGGTATGTTATAAGAGGTTAGTCAACAGTTTAGAAAGCAGAGGTAAGATAATGTGATGACATAATATTGTATGAAGAATCAAGAACTGGCATCTATATCATAGATAGATAAGTACGAATTAAGCGGTTAGGGGGCAATAGCAAAGAGTAAAGTGATGGATGAAAGAGGTGTGGAAAGATGAATGATAATATATAGAAGTTTTAGAACTATTAGAGCGTTTTTCCGAGGGGTAGAGGAAACATGTGGGTTAGGGGTATTGACTTAACGTGATAGGCTGAACTACATATGAGTGTATTTAAATATATCTGTACATACATGTAGTTACGAGTCCCTAACAGTTTCTAGTTTATTTTCTAGGGGCGGAGTATATCTCTACTAGAGTAGGTATGTATGTCTACATGTAACTACATATATGTTCTACTCATGGTAGCTCACTCGTCGCATCGAGTGATACATGTAGTAACGAACAGAGATTATGCCAGTGGCCAAGACCTTTTCTAAGAACAAGGCGTAAAAGCGGGAGTTCTCTACAAATATAGATCACCTATAGTCTCCCCGCCTCACCCCATACATTTCTATTTCCACCATAACCCCAGATTATTTGACAACAATGTCTTGGCATATCGTTCTGAGCGGGGAGCGATCTGTGCGACCAAGAACCTCCACTAAGCGCCAACTGGACTCTAGATATCCCCCCATCAAGGATCCCCCCATCAACCTTCACTCAACATCACTTCATCAAACAACAGGAATCTCTCTTAGATCGTTCATTGTATACATCAATCAATGTTCTGTTCTCTAGTTATCTTATCTTAATCTATTAAACTACCTCATCTAACAAACTTCTCCCCATATCCCATATCAATCTTCCATCTATCTGTCGATAACGTATCAAACTATATAGACATACAGACAGGGAACGATGGTATCTTCTTCCCCGGTTGTCGCCCCCCATTACTCACTGACGCCTTAGGCAACTCCCCGTTCCCTCCGGTCCTTTTTCGACTCTACCCCACCTGACCTGCTCGACACTGCACTCCCATCACTTCTTCTCCTCTCGCGTGCAAACCATGAACAGACTCAGGCCGAGATTGCAACACTACGAACCCAACTCGCCGAGAAGGAGTCAATGCTCTCATCACTGTTTATCAAACAACACGGTGGCAGTAGTAAGAGTAGCGGTGATGGGAGTGGCAATGACGGCACAACCGACGCGCAGCTAGGCGCGTCTATCGAATTTGGGGTTCATCAGGCACAACTGGAATCCCTTGAACGTAAAAATGAGGATATCAGCGAGCAGAACCGGAAGATTTCTCTGGCGCTAGAAACATCGGAGGCTAAATCGCGGGCACTGATGGCGGAGGTGAAAAATATGCGGGATCGGGCTATCGCAGCAAGGGAGCAGGAGAAGAAATGTGCAGCTCTCGAATCTCAGCACCGAGCCACCACCTCAGAGCTTGAGACCCGTGTAGTGGAGACTGATAGGCTAGCTTCTGAAAGGTCGACACTTACTGCGCGGGTTCGAGCTCTGGAATCAGGTGGTGGTGGTCCCGCAGTTCCACAGCATATGGATTCCAGCATGGAGGAGATTGACTTGCTTAGGTCGGAAAACGAGAAGCTCCTCTTGAGATTAAAATCATTTGAGACCGGGAATGCCTCCCTAAATAAGACTGTCAGTGTGCTCAAGGGTGTGGTAAAGACTAACGAACAGAGTAACGTGGACTTACAGAAGAAGAACCTGGATCTTGTTGCCGAGATCAATATGCTAGAATCACAATACGAACGTACGCAGAAGAAGAATATTGTTCTAGAGTCAAAGAACAGCGAGTTGGAGGATGACAAACATGCACTTGAGGTAAAGCTTAAACAGCTAGGAGATAACAGAAATTTTACGGTCGATACGGATACACAGCAATCGGAAGCGAGGAACAGGCAACTCGAAGAAGATAACAAAAATCTCGAGGCGAGAATCAATCAACTGGAAGACAACAAAAGGCAACTCGAAACAAAAAACAATCACCTACATGAAAACAACAAGCACCTCACAGACAACAATATCAAGCTCCTCGATGCCAAAAAGGCCGCAGAGCTTAGGCAGCAGCATCTACAAGAAGACAAAGTTCGCCTTAACAGCGAGCTGGTCGATATCCGCGTCAAAATGTTCCGAGTGGAAAAGTCTGCAGCTACAACTTCGCAGCGTCTGGACCTCGAGTCCACAAACAAGAAGCTTGCCGATGACAATCTCTACCTCACCCGTAAGAGTGAGCGTCAAGCACAAAGGATCAAAGATCTTGAGAACGAGGTTACAACCTTAGAAGAGCGCTCAAAGCGCATGTTAAGCGAGATCCACACGCTCCGTCAAGACAAGAACCGCCTTAACGATGATCTCAATGATCTTGTTCGGCAGCAAAGGAAAGATCGTAGGGCATCGATCGATCGAACAGAAAGGGAACGAGAGCAAAGGCCTGACTTCTCAAAGTCTAATGGGACAAGTGTTTCAACCAATGGTCAAAACTCTAAACCCCACGAGAGCCCCTCCTCTCCGGTCATGACCTCGCGCGGTACTAAACGTGCTGCTGAAGACCACGATGACGCAACTCATACTCCTACTTCCAATTCTACCCGTAGTAATTATACCATCCGCGCTATCGCTGAAACCCCACAAACCCCACAGACCCCACAAACCCCACAATCAATTCCTGTGCACACACAACCACCCTCTCCACCACAGCGCTCCCTTTTCGACCGCGTGAAACAGCCTATTCTTCCGCCATCTGAATCCCGATCTCTTTTCGACCGCATTAATGCACCCTCTCCCCCTTCCCGCCCACAAATAGACCGCGAAGTCGATGAGCTCATCACCACGTCTAGCGATGCTAGGCGTGGTGTATTCTGTCGCTTCCATGGGTTTCAGCCAAAAGTCGCTGAGCTCCTCGATCTCATCTCTGGTGGGCCGCTTGAGTCAGTTCGCATGGCACTTGAAAAGGATGTCGCTTTTCTATGGTTTCTCCGTCCTCGCGACGCAGGAGCCTTTATGTCATATGCACGCGCGCACTTGAATGGTGGTAAAGTGACCCTTCCACATCCGGGAGGCAAGAGCCCAACACCAGTCGAATTCACATGGAACGAGAAGCCAGTCCGTGCCATCGACCGTGATATCGCAACTCATGTCATTCGCTATGGGGCAAGCCGTACATTCGTGATACACTGTGTCCCATACGATGTACCTTTACAGAAAATCATTTCTGATATTGGTGGGAAACGGTTTGGGTTTTGGTTATGTGAAGGTGCAAGCGGGAAAGTGGCTAGGGATGGGCATACAAAGGGCCGGGAGGTGGTGGTCGAGTTTATGAATGTAAGGGATGCTATCGATGCCCGGAAGAGGCTAGGGCAAGATTTTTGGTGTGAGGCGAGTTGGAAGAAAGAGGGGTGTGATAGGGCGATTCCTGGGAGCATGGCACCGCCACCACCAGTAAATGGTGCTGGAGGGGGCGGTAGTAGTAGTGGAGTAGGGGGGGTAGGTTCAGGGCAGGTGGCTATATCTAGATAGGGTAGATAGGGTAGAGTAGATGTGCACCATGGGTGTGATGACCGGTGCGTGGCTGGAATGGTATCGGGTTTGGGTATTGGATGGACGAGCTACGACGGTTCTGGCGATGGACGGAGAACTAGCTATGGGTAGCATACAATGATGAAGACAGAGCGGTTGTTAGAGTATGAATCGGTGGCATGGCATGGCATTCTTTTGGTACTGCTTTCTATAGTTCCTTTCGCGTTCTGGGTGGAGCTGTTCATTGCTTGCAGTGCATATCCCTGGTGTTAGAAGATACCTTTCTGCTGGCTGATCTATGAAAACACCTAAATTGCGGGCATAAGAGCTTGACTTTGTTAGTACCAGAGGACCGAAGACGTCATGGCCCAGCATCCTCATATCTCTACCTAAAACTAGGATTATAACTATATAATCTAGATCTAAAGTAAGGTGTAATCGCTGAGATTGGAATAGTAATGTTAGTGCTTTTTATCACCTATAGAGAAGAGAGTAGAAGATATAGTGGATTCGGAGACAACTGATAAATGAAACACCTAAGCTGGAAAGGTTGTGGAACCGCAAAACCATGTTACACTAAAATCTAGACTCTTTGCAGAAAGAGAAAAAAAATGTAATGACAGGAGTGGGACTTGAACCCACGCTCGTTTCCGAACCAGGAATTTATGTTAAGAATATTTCCTTAACCTGGCGCCATAACCAACTCGGCCATCCTGCCTTGACGACATCGCGTTTGCAAAATTTTTTTATGGCCAACACGGAGAAGGTCCCCTGGGCCTAGCGCCATAAGCAACTCGGCCATTCTTGATTACGTCATCGTGGATTTTTTTTCTAGAAAATAAATTTCCACAGCGAAATAACAGTAGGCTATTTCTAGGGTTGGTAAAGTGAGATCAATTTAGGAGAGAAAAATTTCCCCCACTAGATTAGGGGTCTTTATGTGCCGAGTGTTTCTGTGTGATCGGACTAGTTAGTGTATCGAGGGTTAACTTCGTGCGTAGCTAGGGGGGCTACGTTTTCCTGTTGAGGCTTCAGTACACTTCCGTATCTATCCCTATCCTAATATTCTTAGTAGGGAGTTATAAAAACAGCCGTACTAGAACATGTGTGGAATAACCCCTTCAAGATTCACCTAGCACACCTTTCTCATAAGAATATTCTTTCTCATTTTCCGGTCTCGACCGTATTCTTATAGATAGAGTCGCCTGTAATAGAAGCTAATTGTGGCTCTATACTTTTGAGAGCAGATTATTTAATATCATACGTATTCGTTATAAGAAATAACTGCTCTATAAGAATACTCATCTATGGTTCCAGCTATATTCTTACAGCGGAATTAAGTGTACCGTACTTCGTTAAGCAAGCTTGGGATTCGTATATACTTAACGGCATGTAATATTTCCTAGAGTGAACTAGATTCTATATTAAATATAGACTTAATATAAATGCTTTGGTAGTTATTAAGGCCCCTTATATTTTCACAGAATATCACTCGAGTTCAACTCTTCGAACCTTAATAAAATACGGATATAGAACTACTCAAGGAATATAAGAGGAGGCGGGATGGGCACGGGAGCAGAGGCGGGAAAGATACTATATCATTGGGATTTCATGCAATGCTACGGATATTTCAATAAGCCATAATCCCAGAAAACCACCCTGCTAGCATCAACAACTTGAGCAATAAATTTCTCTCACAGCCACTTAAATTAATCTGTCAAGATAATCAGTTCATCTCGCCACTCGTAATCAATATAAGCCACACATCTTAATGAACTGACCAGGCACTTACCCAGCCACCCGCCAGCTGTACAAAAAAAAAACTCTGACCTCCGTGGGGTCCTACAATTAACAACTTTAATGTAAAATTCTCAAGAGTTTGATTAGTGAATTATCTGCTACGTATGTAGTCCATAAACATACCTAGCTACATGTAGGTTGTAATTAATTACATGCCTGGAGTGATAACCGCAACGCTAGCTTCATCCATGACAAATAAACACCAAATAATCCCGCAAAGACAACCCGTTGATCGACTAATGATCTTTTTCCTAAAATGGCATATATTATTTAAAATTTTAAAAAGTGACTATTGAACTTAAAGGTGTCCTCTTATGAATTTGATGAGTAAATATAGGACTCTGAACTCTAATCAACGAAAAAAAAAGAAATGCAATCAATCCTATCCGCAGAAAGGTTTTAATATTACAGCCCAATACTCTAGCTAAGATGAAGTAGAAACGAGGGAGGGGTGTGCATCTCCTTACCCTGCCAACAAGGACCAGTCCACAGTCCAAACATACATGATATACTATATAGCATATTAATTTTAACACGAATGGCCTGTAGATATACGGCTGTGAAGATTTTAAGGATGAACACGTCAGCAGAAATTTCGACCTCCCGCATTGACCTATAATTAATCCAAGTTTTAAAGCGGGAATATGTATATACATTCAGGTACCCTGTGAACAGCATTCATCTGCAAGGCTCTGATTAGGTACAGGGAAAAGCCTTTCCCAGTCCCCAAATTACCTATAGTCAGACTAGACCGATCATACTTCAAGACCGGGTAGGGCCGGCTATACCTAGTCATGCTCTAGGAGTTTGTTGCTCGGTAATCAACGTTCAACACTAGGATAGTAAAGAAGGCTGTCAAAAGCTTAGATAAACAGGAGGAAATCCGGGTAGTTTGTGAGACCGGTGAAATTTGTTGTGGCGGGCTGCTGTGATGCCTCAGAGAGGATATCTACAAACCATAGAATATTGGAATACTGGTTTAGAATTTGAAAAGATAGTGATATATAGGCTGGGGCCACCTGATACTCTAAAATTACAGGGTAAATCTGAGGAACTGTTAGTATAAGCATTTGTATCAATAAAAGAAGTAGGTAGGTAGAGTATACTATTTGCAACCTAGATAAAAATTTAAAGAAATATCTCTGCTATTAAGAAATTAAATCTTATAGGTGGCGTTGAGTGGTGTTGAATTATGGAGCCGGATGTCGCATGTTAAGACTCGGACGAACCCAATCTAGGTATATAGATGATCAATCTTGGAGCATGACGTTTTTGTGGCCATTGCGTTTTGTGGCTTATTGATAAATACGTGCAAGTACCCCGGATGCACACGCGGGGTCTCATTTCGATGAAGAATAATCACAACAGATCACTTGTTACAAACTGCCCTAAGACTTGGCATAGCATAACCCTGCTTATATCAAAGCAGAGAATCCCATGCCAAAAGACGTTAGTTTTGTAGCCAGTTTATAATGATAACCTGCCACAAGTGTTTAGGGCAAGTTGACAAACTCTGGTATCTTTAAAGTATAATAAAGGAGTCGGCCGGCCGGGGTACCTATAGGGCGAGATATTATCACTCATCTCCATATCAATGTGCGGATCGTCAGTCCCCCAGCCGTTTCAAGAACCTTGGAAGTCAGTGCGGTATTGTGACTAGAGTTCCTTTAACAAGTAACTCCAGTCAAGGGTAATTTAATGACTCAACTTTATTTATTGGATGTAGAACATAGGCCTGTTAGGTGTACAGGGGCGCCTACATGTAAAATGTAAACTGCACAAAGAGAGTACGTTCCTACAAGATTAAAAGGTTCAGCTCTGTGGGTCTTCAAGAGTCGGGACTGATACCAAAGCTTAATGTGGCTACCTATAGCAATCCATATAGCCTGGGTTCCCCAATTGATTTATAGTAACCTACCGGTTATTGGGAGAGCAAATCATCCGTATGTCAAGATTTCTCAGTTAGGTAAAGGGAATCTATCTAGCTTGTCTTTAGTACGCGACACCCCTTCATTCCTTCATTCCTTCATTCCTTAGCCCTTCTTCAGCTGAGAAAATCTCATCACGGGGCAGGATGCAGCCTATCCTCCGCGATCAAGTAGACGGACAGAAGCTTCTCCCTTTATCAAACCCATCAATCACATCCTCGGGCACTAATGGGTGGTGAGGCCCCGAGATGCCTACCGGAATTGGAGGCAAGCGAGGATTGAGATGAAGTCTTCACCATGGATGATGAGCTGATGGCGCGTCCGAATCCTTGCTTGTTGCACGCTGGGGTATTTGAAGTCTGTGCGCAGGGAACTTGGCAGCCCTCGACCCCTTTCCGATATTCTGAGTGAAGGATACCGGGGATAAGATGGGATGGGTGGGATGGATATGGATATGGGATGGAATGGCATGAATGGCTGTGCTGTGCTGCGCTGTTCTGAAATGTCATGAAACTCGTCAACTAAAGACAAAACCAAGGGTACGAATTGGTGACGTTCTATCAATGTCTGGGATAAACCTAGGTTCCAGATGATGCGACCTGGCTTTCCGCCCCTCCGCGAAATACGGGCACATCATATCTATTATCAAATGCTGCAGGTGTGTAAAACAAAATGCGTATTATTAGTTGCCCTTCTCTAGGGTCTCCCTACAATGTCTCGCAGGGCGGGAATTCTAAAGGAAAAGTGCAAAGGAGACCTGCGTCGGTAGCGCAATTGACGAAACTCTAGTTTTTTGATTCAGAACTCTAGAACGAGAATTCTGAGACCTGAAATTATTGCAAAGGTTCCCAATGTTGTACCAAATATTACCCAATACGTCCTTCTGCAGCTCGCTTGATCAGAGCCACGTTTCGCAGTACCGTTTCAGGAAACACGACTCGCCAGAAGCTGCTTATGTATGCAGGAACTCTTACAAGCGACTCGGGCCATCTTCCGGGCGTGGAACCTACTAACTCAAAGTTATCTACTCTTTAGGAGAGGCGGGGGGAGATCTAACTGATTCACTGATTCCAGCAGGCCGTTAAACAAGGAGGACCCCGCTAGGCCGAGACGCCGATCTTCAAATAGTCCCTCCCCTTGGGTAGAGTATTGCAAGGTTTCTAGGGGCTTGCATTGTAAGGAGGAGGAGGGGTGGTTATATACCCCGTTACAGAGATCTTGGTTCTCTTTTTCGATCAGGCATCCACCCTTCTTGTGTTTGGTTTCGGCTGGGTTTCCCTTTCTTTTCTACCGGTATATACGCTTTTTCTGTTATTGACCCGGGTGCTGGCCACTCTTTTCTCTCTTTTTCTCTTTTTACTACCCACCCTATTCTGTCTTTTCTGCCTATCGGCTGTAGTCTAAAGCCTCACGACCTTCAGTCATTTCTGTCTATAACAATACTGGATTCAGCATTCTCATCCATCCCGGGGCAATTTCCCCACATTCTTTAACGACACCAAACAAGATCACCAGATTCCTACTTCACAAAAAAAAAGTTAGATATTACTAAACACTAGAAAGAGAATTGAGAGATGAGTGCAACAGCATCGTCAGGGCCAATGCCGAGCGGGACAGGTAGACCACCAGGCGCAGCACGTGGATCAACAGATTTTGGCCGGGTACCTGAATTACTCGCTGCCGCGTCAATATTAACAATTTCTATGATTATTGTTGTCGTTCTGAGGATGTTTCTGAGGCTCAAGACTGGTATCAAAGCGGTACGGCTAGTTGATTGGATGAATGTACTCGCTGCTGTATGTGGACCTGTGTGGAGATAGATGGGTTAAGTAAAATATGTCACTAACAATTACTGTTTTTATAGCTGTTCTCGGTTGCTGTATCAATAGCAGTGGTAATCTCAGTTCGGTTCGGTGTAGGTCGACATATATTCGATGTATCAGGAGCAGACACTATCCAAGGCCTCAAGGTTTGTTTCCTCTTCTTTACCCTCTATTAATATTCTATTAACATTATAAACTATAGTACTACTGGATATCCAAACTATTATATATTGCTGCAACGTGGGTTGTCAAGATGGCAGTCTTCACGACCCTCCTGGGTTTCGCAAACGCACCTCCACAGCAAGGCAGGGTGTTCCTGAAGACAATGTTATATTGTGCGATGGTGTTTATGACAGCTTATTCAGTGGTTTTTTGGGTTGCCGCAGTAGTCGAGTGCCGGCCTGCAAGGTTTATATTCAACAAAAGTGGTATTCGGGATGGACAATGTATGCCTGGGTATTTGGTCAAGGGCTTCGAAAATGCACATGCGTCAATGAACACAGCTATGGATTTGTTCTATGTGTTGTTGACAGTATTTATGGTTATCTACGGTGTAAGAAGGTCTATCAGGGAGAAGTTTGCGATTGCTGTAGTATTTATATTAGGTTTTTTGTTAGTACCCCTTCACAACTCTCACTCGGAATATTTTGCTGATATAAACTATAGTGCGGTGGGGGCTGCCGGTGTACACGCACTATACGAATTCGGCTACAATGAGACCAACGAGCTTCTCTATGACTCCGCTTACCTTCTAATCTGGGCCATGGTAGAAATTAACGTCGGTCTAATCGCAATCAACCTTCCATCACTCTCACCCCTCTTCCACAAATTCCTCCAACCAAAACGCTCTCCTACGCGGAACTCCACCGTAGGCCCTACTACTCCCTCTACACCTACCCCATCTACATTACTCGCCATGACACAACTCAACCGCTCAGAAAGCCAGCACAATATAGTTGACCGGGATTCAATAACCTACCAGGCTCATGCACGTCCAGCTCCACCATTTGTCATCGCATCAAGTTCTTCAGCTAGGTACTCCTCAGATTCGAAAACGAACTTGAGCGAGATTATGGTCCAGGTAGATTTCGATATGGAACAGCACCCCGCATTCAGGGAACGTGAAAAGCCGGTTCTACAACCACCACCGCAGCCACCCCAGGATGCTGCTACAGGTACACCTGTGATGGGACATAGAAGAATGCCAACACCTATGATGTTTTAAGGATCGAGGGAGGGAGGGGCTATTGTTTTTTATTTTATGGGTAACTTGTATGAATAGCGTTTATTTTATTGACTTATGTGAATTTTGGGAGAGAAAGGGGAACTGGGATTCAATTCGTTGGATATATATTACCAGTCGTTTTTGGTTTATACATCTGTTTTTTATTAGATTTTTATTTATTATTTATTATATATACATTTTATGACACAGGTCCGAGCTTATACTTTTGGGTCTTTTGCATATATACTTATGACTTGCATAAAAAGATGAAGCACTAGGCGTTGGTGATACATATGTGCCTCACACTGACAGGTAGATTTACAAGGGTCATATCCGGGTTTCAAAAGAGCTTCCAGAAATAGACATCGTGGGGTGATTATCATCCAATAAAATTCCCAGTCATGAAATATCACTCGCCACAGAACTAAAGCACCGGGATCTTCACGGAAAAGTGTTGTATAGAAACTAACCCTAACTAAGCAAACCTAAAACCTCCCAGTAGATTAACCTATATATTTTTATTTAACCTTTGCAGATCGCAATATCTAACAATATCCAACACCAGGGCACTTACTCCTCTGAGCGGTTAAGCAGGTTTTGGTCACGTATCTACATACCAGATTACACATGTTTATAGAGACCCTAACCCTACTTTCTATTATCCGGTGTTAGATTACTTCAAGAAACTGACACATTTTATTTTTAGGAAAATAAAGACCCTATTCTACCAGTTCTGGAACTTCCCAAGTCTTAGATTAGTGCGTTCTCTCATTCCATAGAGATATCAAGGCCGTGCCCTGTTTCTAACGCTAATATAACTGTTCAGACCTTTGCAGCAAGTAGTATATGAAATAGGCCAGTCCATCCGTCGTTGACCCGAGGAACAGACGGACTATAGGTGTTATATCAAGGACCACGGACTATGGTCATACACTGTCTCTAAGGCATTTGAGACCACAGATGACTACAGTTATAAAGGACTATAAGTGACCTAATATTAGAATATACTAAGGCGGCTATAGGTATCTATCGGTGCTTGCAGGTGCCTGTAGATGCCTGTAGACGCCTGCAAATACCTGTAGATACCGGTAGATGCTGGTAGATACCTATAGGGCCCTATGGGGCGGATAGAAAACGGCCCAAAACCTATAGATGTCTATAGCACCTGCAGTCATCTACGGTTCTCCATATTTCAGGACTGGGCGGACTACAGGCCATAGTCTGTCCAGTCCTGACACGACTACAGGGCCCTGAGCGGGACCCCACAGGCCTCCGGACCCACTACGTACACTGTCAGCAAGAAAATGGAAGTGAAAAGGGGCCAAAAATCCAAAAATATAATAACACAAGAATGTATTTGTTGCGGTAACAGTGAAGTATCCTGAGGTAGTAACTGAGTACTAGTTGAAGAATAATTAGAGTACGTGCAGTACCTATTTATTCTTTACGACTTTTGGCTCTAAGATGTCTTTTGGGTATACTTTATACTATCCTTTCAGTAGTCTCGTACCTAGTCCCATATTTGCATCTTGTTATGTACGGTGCTAGACAGTAACCTGGGGGCGAGAATTCACCTAGTCCTTTGAGACTAACATAATATCTAGGAGAATAACGAGTACGGTCCCTAGGTTATTACTGAATACCGCCTAGTGACTGGCCCAAATCTCGAATATTGTCCTTTCCTTAACTGTAGTATAGTGCTCGATCAGGTAAGTCTGTAGGAATGTCAGGACTACACTTTGAAATCGTTACACTTTGAAATCGTTTTTGTCCGTAAGCTTATTAGCTTCTTTAGCAGCATTTTTATCCTACTCTTTCAATAGGTCTCTATCGCCTTAATAGAAAGCTGGGAGGTCTTTTCCACAGCTAGTATGTCAGAGGTTTGGGATGCTTGTAGACACGGTTGCCATGATACCATAACAAGTGGCTTTTCGGTCATATTATTATTCCAAAGTAGTTTCGGGCTCAAAGGGTAACCTAGGGACCTCTAGACTCTGCGGAGACTTTCGGGGGTGACTCAGAGGCGTCTCGGAACTTTACTACTCCAGACCCTACGGTGCCGTGTAGCAAATATATAGGACTGGGCACGAGACTAGATCGACACCTAGTATAACCTTATAGGTAGCATAGAAAACTCCTTTATCATAGTACAGAACTGTCAGCAGAATATAAAAAAAGCTGTTATTTTATATAAGCACAGAGTAAAAAAGAATTATATATGAACATACTACATTGAATTTGGACGAAATTTTGTACTTTCCTCCTCTTCGCTCGACGTACTCACACACGACAAGCACGCAGAGAAAACCCCATTGATAAATCTAGAAAGGTCTCTTTAGAGCTGAATTGGCCTAGTAACATCAGTAAATAGACCATATAATCGTTCAGGTCTAATCCAAACAGTCCTCTCTAACAATCCCGTTACTATTCCACCCCTCAGTCTCAATGTGGCCCCATCCATCAACCACTCCATTTCAGCGACACCATTACCCCCGGTACGGTAAAAACAAGCTATTTAGGGTCGTGTGATGAGAGGAGGTAGCTATACGATCTGAAAAGAGGTTTTAGCAAAGGACGTTGATAAGGCCAAAGCCACTAGAATGGTAAAAAGATAAAAATTTCACTTTAGAGAACAGATAACTGACTGAGAATAGCTACGCACATGAGAGCTGTTGTTCCTATAGTCCTTAGGCCGGGAAACTCTGGTATAGAAGAGGTGGTAGAATTGTAGAGTAATACCAAGATGATATGGTGTTTGCACTTGTAGTCGAAAGTGTGGTGGGAGGTGGGGTGGAGTGAGGTGAGGGGTCTAGATTTCCCTCCAGGAGCCCCCTTTACCGACTATGGAGCGAATTCTGTTAAGTAATGCCTAACCCTAAGTCAGATATAGAACACACTGCCCTAAATCACAGTCCCCTCTTTCACATTTTGATTCTCATAATCGGAGGTCGACACTTCGCCCGATTAACCTAAAGGGAGGCTAGGCCGGACCAAGTTAACGAGAGAACTCTCTGTAACTCGACCTTACTCCCCCATCCACACTCTAGCTTACTCTTCTATCTACATAAATAGGGTGTTTTATCCCAATTATCTACTAAATCGAAGGTTAGACCCCGGAAACTAGCAAGATCAATATCTTGGCAATTATCCAGGATCATTAACGTAGACGGCTATGCCAAGGTAGGTCATACAGTTTTTTATTGTATAGGGAGAAAGATGACAAGAGATAATACTCGAGGGGTTATGTGTTGAGAAAGAGGACCGATAGATAGTTTTGTATTGACTTAGTCTGAGGACGCACTTCTGTTGAAAGTGATGGGCTAAAAATGCAGTACGCAGCTACTATGAACTGGCAACTACGGGCACAATATCGTTAGACCTCGAGCTCATCGGAAAACTTCCTGTTGTATGAATGATATTAAATTTCGCTTAGTAACTTTACCTAACTATAAAACTTCTCTTCAGAAAAAAAGACTATAATCGTGTGTATAATGCATTTGTGTAGTACCCTATCTCTCCACTTTTTTATGATCCAGATTTTCTCCCAGAATCTAATGTTATGGTTGGTTCACTCAACAAAATTCTTCCTTTTTCCTCCATGATCACTTCTTCTGCCTTAAATAAACAGTATAAGGACCAGTTTCACCCATCTGTAGTCAATTGTGGACTAGAGTAACATTCCAAGTAAGAAGTGCGGGTGTGTACTGGATTCCAGCGGTTGGTCCGTGAATATATGACCCGTATTTTGGGGTATAAAAAAATTTAATAATGAGTTCAGTACCCAGGATTCCCACATGGTCACCCACTGCAGTACTAACTAGGCGATACGATGATTGGGTACAGCAGAGCGGACGGGATGCTCCATTTTCATCGTTCTATGACCGAACACGTGAATTGCAGTATTTTAGCGGATTTTAGCCGCTCACCAAACGACTTAGGTCCCTCAAACTAAAGTAAGCCTAGTCAAAGGTTCTCTGGGTCCAATGAATAATCCTAAGAATATTATTCTAGCCCTGTGAACGATACTTTTACCTCAAGCGATTGTGGCCCCTCTTAACAATATAGATAGCCCTGTTTTATAGATTCTATATCTTCAGTCCCCTATATTGTTTCTTATATATTTTAGTTTTTCAACACCTATTTATTGTGCATTTCAGCCCAAAGCACAAGTTAACGATCATTTACACCTCCAAAAACACCAATAAACAAAAAAAAATACCAAAAAGACCCACCTCATCGAGTTTGCTCAAGAAGAGTCCTATCAACCACTGCTCTGGATGACAAGGAGAACTATAAGAACAAATGATATACGATTACATGATCTCTGAACCCCGCACAGAGACCATATCCCACATTAAACAGGATAGAGTGTCTATTAGCTGCTTAAGAAAGAAGAAGAAATCTCAAAGATGAACAGTACCTTTAATCACTACGGCAGTCTACTAGTAAGTAAGGGGAGATCATCCCGTCAGGCCTCCGTAGAATTCATGAATAAATAGACTAGTTGAGTTCACCTCGTACACGAAGTAGAATAATGTTTTTTTTTCTCTTCACAGCTTAGTGAATTTAAAAAAAAAGGTTGGTACCCCCCCCTCCCCCAACCGAAAAGCAACCCATCTCAAAGGTGACTTACATGTACCCCACTTTACTCCACACCACCCCCACACACACCCCAACATCGAACATTCAATTACTACCTAAGGCCAACAAAGACAGGGGTTGGGCTAAACCGAGGCAAATCTTTCTAACCCTAGTCACCTTAATTACTGTCCTGCTCCATCAAAAAGAAAATGCGTCATCATGACCTTGGGGGCTGCATGGGATTAGAAGGAGAAGGAGAAATAAAGTATACCTGCCCTACCTGTGCGGTTGGTGGGGGTCTAACAATCCAGGAAGTTAACTGTTTCTGTGACTCATGAACAACAGATTTTGGTACTGTGTCATCGGCGCAGATTGTTATTGAAATGTTGTGTATATGTGATGATAAGAACTTAGTATACGAGATGATCTTAACAGTTAACTCAGCTTGAACCACAGCTGGTCGCACAAGAAACGTGACCCAGTCAACTAGCCACTCAAATCACATGACATAGCGAATCACAACACAAGTACTCACTCGCTCTCCGTGTTACCAGCTTAACAACATATATCAATTTAATTTTCATTACATTCTATTGCCAGCATAGTTCTCTAAGTCAACTTGTTCCTTGTATCCCCCAACCTTCTATCCTATATCCTATATCCGTTACCCAACACCCCGACCCAAAGCAAAAAACACCACATCACAGGCATCAATAACTACAACTTGGCTTTTTCATCACTGGTCCACCCAGCTCTCATCAATTCTTTACCTTCATTTCCGCTCCCTTTCTTATTCTCTTCTTCAAACTGGACTTCCGGTTCCACAACTATCGCTTGGTCTCCCAGCCCAACCAAGATCCTCCTGAGAATTTTCCCAGATGGGTTACGGGGCAGTTCCTCAAGGAATACTACTCCACCGCGGAGCCATTTAGGTCTATATTTCTTTTCCCGCACCATTGCGACTAGTTGGCGACCGACTTCTTCAATACCGCGACTTCCCCTGCTGCGGAGCTCGGCGGCATCAGCTTTGAGGACCACAAATGCACGCGGGGCTTCTCCAGATGTGGCATCGGGGACTCCCACGACGGCGCACTCCTCCACTGCTGGGTGCTCAAGCAAGAGATCCTCGATTTCACCAGGCGAGATAGAAATGCCTTTGACTTTGATGAGATCCTTAATACGCCCTGTGATAGTCAAAGTGCCAGTATCATCCATAAACCCCAAATCACCTGTATGAAGCCACCCCTCCGGCGTAAAAGTCCTCAGAGTAGCAGTTGGGGAGTCAAGATATCCCATAGTGACTTGTGGCCCCATACACAGAATTTCTCCTTGTGTTCCTACTGGAACCTCCTCTCCGTTCTCGGCAACAATCTTAACCGAAGTACTGCGAAGGAGCTTTCCAACGGTATGGGCGTTCTCGTATCCATACCCGGTAACCGGGGTGACTGTGACACCACCGCAATTTTCCGTGAGCCCATAGCCGTGCTTGACTCCAGCCCAAGGAAAGCGACGTGAAAGCTCACGGATGAGATCACGGGAGAGAGGAGCAGCGCCTGAGTGCCAGCGATGGACACAAGTGAGGTCATAAGAGCGGACAATTGGGTCGCGTGTGAGGCGGATAAGGATTGGTGGAGCAACAGTGATTTCAGGGATCTTGAATTTTTCGATAGTAGATAGGAAGGATGTGAATTCGAAGGCGCGCATTAATACTAGGTCGCAATTCTGGACGATAGGTAGATGTAGAGAAAAAGCAAGGCCGACAACTGTAGCGAAGGTTGTCAGTTGGTTGCTCCAATATAACCCAACTCAATATATCATCATAAATTAAGGCAATTTATGACACTAGCGTCGGTGTGGGGCTTACTGTGAAAGAATGGCAATGCAGCGATTAACTTATCAACATCTGGGGCCGCCTCAGAAGCCACTTGGATAAGCTGGGCAATCATGTTCTTGTGGGATATCATGACCTATAGTATCACACCACCGCTAATATCAGTAAAATTACAATTTACCAGTAACCGGTAGTGCCAAATTTCCACATCCGCACAAAAAAAAAAAAGGTACTCACAGCTTTTGGTAGACCAGTGGTCCCACTACTAAAACTCAAATACGCACACACCTCACCGTTCTGTCTCGCACCAAGTTCAAAAGCTGGCACCTGGCCTGCGGTATCATTCTTTCCTTGCTCAATTAAGTCAAGCAATGTCTTGTACCCTTCTCTCTCACCCTCCAATAGGAAAATCCTATCCTTCGGAATACCTCCGGCCCGAGCGGCCGCCTTAGTTGCAATATCGACTGAGCTTGGTACGGTGAAAATGTACTTTGCATTGACCGTTTTCAGAGCGAAGGTCATTTCGTCTTCCGTATATGATGGTGACGCACCGGATATCACTCCACCAACACGTAGTGCAGCGAACATGGCAACCGGATACCAGATTGTATTATGGGAGAAGAAACAAACTGTTTCACCAGCCTGTAGTCCATGGTGGCGGGAGAGAGCTGTGGAAGCATGTGTAGATATTTCTTTGATGGAGTTGTATGAAAGACGTTCCCCGGTAATTGAGTCGATAAAACCACCGACTTTATTTGGAGGGAACTTTGACAATGTGGAGTCTGGGGAATTAAAGAGCCATGTCCAGATGGGGACGTTTGTAGGGACTAGTTTTCAGTTTAGCTTTCTGATAGTCTTTTTTGGGGTGTCAATGAGGATAGGGGAGATTCTTACGGTCAATGGGAGGTTTCCCAGATTCGAAAGGCATTATGTTGGATATTCAGGATTGAGGTCGAATTGTGTTAGTATGAGATGACGTTGTTTGACGTTACATGAAGTCAATCAGCGTAGAATTTGTGTACGATGGTGAATTAATGCACGACTGAAGATAATGGCAAGATTCTAAGGAGCAGCAGATGGGAGAATATATAGACCGCCTCCTTCTTCTTAAAGGGCTCTGATTTCACCCACTGTCAAAGCAAAACCAGGTGAAATTGCAATTGACTTTGAAACGACTGGAGTGGCCAGGCATCATGATAGTAGAACACATGTACATGTATGGTCCACGGCCAGATCTCCATGTAGATACAACAAAGTACAGGTACATAGTAGAATCTCGGGTAAGTAAGGTAAAGGAAGGTTAGAATGAAATCGGCAGTATACCTCGAACAAGTCACCCAAGTGGTTCTAGCTTCTGTATCTTGCAATATATTACTCCTATATTGAGCCATTATGCTACATAAATCCACCCTCACCAGGGCCCACACAGAAAGTCTCCTCGGGCCGACCGTTGGGCTCGCTTGGATGCTTGATAAAAGTTGCCTGTGAAAATCCCCGACGGAAGTTCCCGCGATAAGTCTCTCTCTCTTTCTCTCGAGATTAAAACCACCAACTTTGACACCACTGTTTTGTGTTGTTTCTAGCCTCCCCCTAGAATTCTTGGGGAAGTGATCCGCCTAGATCCCCGAGCAGTAATGCCTCTTTTACAACCTGGTTGTGCCTTGTCGATGGTCGTCACAGCTGTGGCAATCCATCCGATCCCGAGATGGTCTGAATCTCTTGCGCTGCCTGTGCTGGGGAGCCTGTGGGCAGCCATTGCTTGTTACTACGTTCAACGCCGCTCTCGGGTCTTAACTCACCGATATGTGATATCACTGTTAATCAAGAGTCTAGATCAACTTGGGGAATTCTGTTGGATCAGAGATTACTTTTTGTTTAGCGTTCAATTGGAGGGAGTAGGGGGAGAGGGAGGGGGGGGGGAATATTCTAGTTCCCAATTAACCTAGAGCAGCGACATGTAGAGTTGTCTGGTTAGAGATTGCGCACTCTGCATTCTTCTTCTAATTCTATTTACCGGGATTTGGGGTTGGTAATGTAAGGTATATGTGATCCTCATATCACGTCGTTGTTCCCGGTTTTCGTCTTTTTGTCACAGCCTTGCATGGGGGAAGGGAGTTCTGACACTTTACGCTAATCTTGAACGGTGTTAAAGTCCGCAGCCCTGCATGAGAATACAGAAAATCTATAGGTATACGGAGGATGGAGTATCCTCCTTTGCATACAGCAGCCAACGGGAATGGTTTGTTTTTCTGCTGAGAGTATGCCAAAAGTGGTGACACGAGAATTAACAAGGTCTCAGAATCGGAGCAAAGACATGGGTCCGCCACATAGACAACCCCAGCACGAGACTATTCCGGAACTTCAAGAAATCGCCACACCGTTGAATCAGCAGGGTCAAGGGCCCATGAGATTGAGGGTCCAACAACGTCTAGAAACACTAGAGTAGAGAAGCTGTGCAATGGTAAATAGTAACTGAGACAAAAAAGACTGAACACGTCGAAGCCAATGGCCAGGATTACATACATGGAGTCTTACTACCACACGGATCCAATCGTTTTGCAAAAAGCCACCACCCTATCCGTTTATTCATAGGGAACAAGAACTAGTACGTACTGTAGGGATTCACATTCCTCTTTCTTTTTTTCTCCGTTCACCAGGGTGGGAATGGAGGGTTGCCTACATGTATTCATGGGGGCGTATGTCATAGCTAGACGAAAGTAACTAATTTATCCGAGGTATCCATATCGACTCTACATGTACTCTACTCAACGCAGTTCAAAAAACACCCCCGATGCGTTTTAAAAAGAACGCGACCAGCCAGCAACAACCCCTCCCCCCTCTCTCTCTCTCTAAAAATCCAAACTAGCGGAACAACACATCACAAATGAGGAAATCCCTCCTCCCCCTCAAAAAAATTTCTCGCATAAACTAAAAGCCGGTGATTAATATGCTTTGGGAAAGTACATATAGCTATAGTATGCAATGTGCAACTGCATAAAGTAGTACTGCAAGTTGAGCACTATTCGGGAGTGGGATAGAGACATGCATATTGGTATGTTACAAACCAAGCCTCGCTTGTGATAAGGCGAACCCTAACCCCCAGTTCAGTGTGATTGCAACAAAAGACAAATACCCGGAATCAACGCGAGCCCGGTACTTAGTGGCAAGAAAAGAAGAAAGAGAACGATGGAACAATTCTATCAATGACAACCTATCGATCTCAGCCCGGAAAAAGGTCTCACTGTGGGGAATGGAGAAAGGAGACCAAATAACTGGCAGAAAATAATTTCACTGATGAAGCATGTGCAGTGTCATCCCCTGTCCTAAAACTTGAGTTTCCTTACAAGGCTCTACACGTTTGTCCCCTACCATAACTACAGGGTATCGAGTCAATAAGGTGCTTACACTTGCATCCAAAATGCGGGCTTTTTTTTTACCCTTTCTCCACCTCTGCTCATCGAGATCGGACCTGGCATGATGCTGCGGACCGCGACCCGTATTTTTTTCTGTGATAAGATGGAGCCTAGCCCCTTATTGGAGGGGGGGGGGGTTGAAGAAGGAAAATGTCTGTACATTGGGTATGTATGTGGGGGAAACTATTTTGATCTACACACTACAGTCAGAGAAATGCCAATGCGATGAAAGTTGGGACGGAGCAAGGCCCGGGGCGAATGTCGACAAAAGAGGTATCTAATTATGAACCCTTCTTCCACTAATCTAGCTGCGGTCAGAGAGACCACCGACTGCTGCTGCTTCCCTTACCAGACTTGCAAGTTGTTTGCTGCTCGGGATACGGGTATCGGATCAGAGAGGGTACTTTGCGTAATCCTCATACGTACCCTAAACCTTTTCCTAGTAAGTATTTAGCGGCCCCCCTGCCCAAAATCAACCATTATAATATAATCCCAAACCCTAGCCCTGTAGGTCTACTCAATTGCGAATAGTAGTTGTTAGTAAATGAGAAAATATTGACGCATTACCCATGTAATACGGATGACCGAGGAAAATTTCTAGCTTTCATTGCAGGACTTTATATGTTTACGGACATTAGACCAAATAAGGTAATTTACATAGTTTATGTATGCATCACCCGAGATGCCGTTGGTATCCTGTAATTTTGATCGGAAAGGAGGCTATCGTACCTAACCTGTTTGTTGGACTAAGTAATTTTTCACCTTACCCGGTGTGATATCGCCATCGCGAGATACTTACATATCACGTGGTTTAATTACCTGCAGAGGATAGGACCGAGAAGAATACCGTGATCCACACGTCAAATAGAGTGGCTACAGGGGGGCCCTCGTCGGTGCTGGATAAACGGATGAATTCGAAGTTAAAGTACATCATCCCCTTACCAATCATTCGTTGGCTTTAGGGCTAGGGCTAAGTATACAAGTTCGTTCTATAGACGTCGTGTGTACGTACATGTACGTACATACATGTAGCTATGGTATAGGTGGCCAGATCTGTGTTTTTTTTAGAGATCATCTAGACTGGCCGACCAATTGAGAGATACTGAGGTAAAAGTCCTATTCAACTCAGTGATTAACATCCAGATAAAGAGCCCTCGTTAAACTAAATATCACAAGGCTCCATATAAATACAATGCACTTTGGAATTTGGACCCTGGCATGCATAGTACTCGCTTGTGATAAGATAGCGAAACAAGCCCTATGACGTTCGTTCGTTCGTTCGTTCACTAGATCACGAGAGGAAAAAGGGTCAGGGAAAACGGAGATAAAGGTATTTCCGACCTGACCGGTAACTGAGGTAAGTGGCAAGATACACATAAAAAAGGTTAGTACAACGAACCAACGAGTTAGGGATAAACTGCAATCTCCCGAGTCCGATCGAGATGGGAGAGAAAGAGAGAAAAAATGTGACTTTCTCAGGGTGGCACATGTGTACCTGACTTTTGATTGACTCGATACCCGTGGACGTGTAAAGCCTTCAATAGAAGGGACCAATACTCTACTTACCGTCCCTTCTATCTATTTCTATGCGGTAGCGTACGTATGTACTACGTAGAATTGGCTCTTCGCCATTGACCAGTGGCCCATCATCTCCTCACATGTTCTGATCGACGTTAGTATGATGTTTTTTTAGAGTGCTGACAGGGGAATCCCTCGTTATTCATGGGTAAATGAGTAAATTCGAATATTTAGAGTACGTCCTGCATGATGCGTCCGCGTAAATGGTATTTAAAATCATTCGTGGGGTTAGGGCTAGGGTTGAGGACTACCTCTTATTTCGTTCGCTACAGCTAGCTTTGCACAGACTAAGACCCCCTAAAGGACGGATTTTAATAGGAAAAATCATGTACCGGCATTTTTTTTTGATCAACGATATTTGATCGGAGGGGAAATCGATGCACAACATAGCCAATTCCCAATAGAAAGCTCTCCTCCTAAAACGGTACTTGAGGTCTGGGTGTCAAATATGATCTCTTGTAATGATGCCCAAAAGAAAAAACTGCCATTGAGAATTAAACTGCCGGATTTATTATACATTAAACAGGTTGAAAATTATTACCTACGTAACGTTGATTCGACAATCTCGAACCACCTTAAGAAGATGGCGGTGTAATACCGCAATGCCGAGTCGATCCCGGGTAGATCTCGTACGTATGATACTACGTAATTTATATCTTTAAAGGCTTTTTTTTCTTATATTTGGGAACCCTCGGATCCAAAAACAAATTTTTTTTACTATAGTTAGATTACCCAAGCGGTGAAGATGATGTCCGAAAACACCCGCCCCCCCTCATCTATGTATCGATCAAACTAAGAGCTCCTTCAGGTATTGGTTCTCCGCAATATCATAAACGCTAAGAATTAAAAAAAATATGAGGACAAAAACTGGCCAGTGGCGCGTTTTCGTCACGGGTAGGATGGCCGAGTTGGTTATGGCGCCAGGTTAAGGTCTTACTCTTAACATCAAATTCCTGGTTCGGAAACGAGCGTGGGTTCAAGTCCCACTTCTGTCATTATCCTTTTTGTGTTAACGATCCAACTGAATGGGAATGGTAGTGGTAAAAAACAGTACATACTGCTAAAGTGGTGGAGATACCGATGACTTATTTCACTCGATTCACCTTCCACTGTACAAGTGAAATAAGTAAAAAGAATACATGTAGTAAATAAAATAAGTAAAGAAAGTTTTGTGCCCGATGCATTAGCACCCACTGCAGTAGTAATATGTACCTTGTAGGCGAGAATTAATCTAACTGCAACACGAACTAAGAACCTCCACGCTAAACCCGTCTGAATGATGATAGATATGTCATGTATTAGCGATCAAATATTGCTTTATAAGATCATTGGCCAAAAGAGGAGTGTAGCCCCGAGACTGCAACCAGCTTCAATACTAAAAGGTTTGTAACTCTAGACACGACAACAACTAGTTGTAAGTCTTGGGAGCATACTACTATTCGGTTAGACTATTGATAAAAACGACTCTATATTATAAGATTTCTATGACTACTTTATGATACGTGTTATATAGAAAAATTTGATAACTCAATAAAGGCTAAAAACTTTCGGGGCAGACAGATCACACCTACCATCAATAATGTATATTTCATATCAAAGTAGTATATAGTCAGTGAAATATTCTAGACACTAGCTAGAATAGTTGTATTACAGGGGTTTCTTGGTGCATACTATAGTCTTTCGGGTTTATCTCCGCTTTTTTTATAAATATATAGCTCATATAGTATACGTAATAATCTTACCCCCTACTATAATTCATGGTATCTCGAGACGAGGGAATGGGGTTAGTTTAAGGTACTTTGTTTCTGTGGTTCGTCTTGCGGTTTTGAGGGTTTTGGGGTATATGTACTAGTGGTAGTATTAAGTTGAGTTTTTGTATATATATTCCAGTGTATATAAATATATCGGACTAGAGAGTCTATCAAGTTAATACGGATTTCTACGTGGTATTAGGGTAATACTTGTACTGATATTACCTAAAAAGAAAACTGTAGGGGAATTATCATAGTAAGAGCTCCTATTAACTATATTATTCTCAAGGTGCCTCGTGGATCGGATTCTTATCCTTATCCCGTAGACCACACTACTCACACCCCCCCCCTCTTTCGTATAGCAGTAACTGAGACAAGTCTCACTAGATCATGCTTCTAGCTCGAGCAGGATGATGCAAACTTACTCGGGTCTATTTTTCGTGAATTTTGAGCCTAAATAATACTATGTGGGATAAAAACCCTACACCACTTATGACGCCCGGATGCTACTCCGAGGTGAACCCTACCCCCTTTTCGTTTGACAGATCCATGTGGTCGGATCATAATCCACCCGAATGATATGGTAAAAGCGCTAATGTCGCTATGGTTAAGTT
The DNA here is from genome assembly GCA_033030345.1 of Verpa bohemica. Lineage (NCBI taxonomy): Eukaryota > Fungi > Ascomycota > Pezizomycetes > Pezizales > Morchellaceae > Verpa > Verpa bohemica. Next base: position 1,119,996 of record JAUFSE010000016.1, on the reverse strand, counting down.
GTTTCTTTGGGGTTTTGAGGTCTCTTAGCCCCCCTAAATATGATTTCTCCACATTTCTTATAAGTTGAAAATAGGCCCGTGAGTTTGCCTCTAGTCGATAATAACGATAGGTTTAGAAGAAGGTGATGCATGATCTGTATTAGAGACCACCGAATTATAGTTAAATTTCTAAGCCCTGCCTGTGTTGGAACCGCCCCGATGAACTCACAGGTACATCATAGGTCCAAGTTTTAAATTTGTGGGCGGGTACCAAGACTACTGCAACAATCACTTTAGCTACAAACATTCATACTATTGGTATTCTAGGGTATAACTTTTCAACCTCCTATCCCCAGCGGATCTTCTCACCTGAGCACCGCCTAAGATAGTATCCACCCCGTCTCTCCCATGTTTCTAATAGTTAGGGGCCTTATAGGGGCTTACTACTTGTACGCTATAGGCCTTATAAACAATTACCGAGACATACTTGACGCGCGTCATATAACTGAAATTTCAAACACTAAAATTCGTATATTAGAGCCCTGTATGGTCTTACGGAGTCCTACGTAATGTATATTCCTCATTCCTCGAGTCCTAGGGCATCTTAAACAGAAGAAATGACGAGCTATAGATCCGCCGACACGCCATTTCTTAGACTATCACAGAATACTGTGTCTATATAGACTCTGAATTCTAGGTCAGTATAAGTTTATTACATTCCATCTAAGCATTTGAAACAGACAAAGAATATCCCGAAAAGTATATACTGTGATATATTAAGTGCACCTGAGTAGATTACTTTTTCTTTTTTTTGGTTATTCTTGTGCTATAGCTTCGGGGGCAGTACATACTTGGTTAACTCATATAGAGATAAAGAAGGGTTTGCTGTAATATACTAGATTACCATACGTGATGTTTGTGACTGCCATACCCTTTTTGGCTAAATATTAGGTGTTCCTAATCGGGTATAGCAGTCACGTGTTAGTTCACAAACTGTCACTCACTTTTCCACGCTACACAACAACAATCTTCCTTCTGAGGTCCACCACCCACTCCAGATAACAACCCACAAACCATGGGCTTTTCTACCTATGGCCCCAAAACAATCTAAACATCTATTGGCGCTCTAACATTCTTTATAATACCAGCAACAAAAGGTATGACTAAAGGGCATATAGCAGTAACTCAGTAAACCAGAAAACCGTACCTCTTTAGTTCCGTGGACCAAATTTGAGCCAAAACCCGCTCCATTCACTATGGGGGTGGTTCAGAGTTATTTTTATTCTGGGAGACCCATCACCATACATCTTAGGTACGTCTCTTTAAATATTTTGATACCCTGTACGCTCTCAATATCTCTAGATACTGATCTTTGTAGAACCGTGGCCTTGATACGCGCGGAATGACCCTGCATTCAAACCAAAACCTAGGCCCACTGCCGGGCAGTTCTTCAATAGTTTCTCTAGATTCTTTGGGGCCCCGACCCCATGACGAACACTAATTGCGAAGGCCAAACCAGGGATATGGTGTAGGAGAAATGTTTGACAGACCGTGGAAGTGGGGGTTGGAGTGGGGATGGTATTGTGGGGGGAAACGCATCCAGTCGGTAGGCTAACAGAGGCCCCAATGGCTACTCAATGCATGATTCTCTAGGCGAGTCCCGGCTTCATCATCGTCTTGGTGTAGTGGTTGTACAGCTGGGTTCCTCGGAGCACTTACCATCGGCATCCTCAGTGGCTTTATAGTGAACCTCCTAAACGTTCGGAAGTCACGACACTCCTAACTGGAGTACCCGTCTCTCTCACCTTACCTTATATCCTTTACTAAATGTGTGGAGGGCAGGATCGGGGGCATTAAATATTACTTATATTCTTATTGGACTATTATTATCATAATATTATCCATATTGATATAATACACATCTATTATTAAGATCTCTATTCCTTGTCTATTTTTAGAGAAGTATTCTGTTTTAATGTGGTATCAATCGCATCATAATATATATGTGATTAAGTAATTATACTAAGCTAAATATAATCAGCGTCTTACTATCTAATATAGACTAACTATCTCTACGTACAATTTCTTCTCTTAATAAATCGTTCCTGAGTCTTAACCTCTTTTTTACTCTACTAGCCATTCCTGCCAATTTTGTGGTGTTTGTCACTTAGAGCCTTTCTGTACTCTTTTAAAAATGACCCGCCGTATTTGGTGACCATACTTATAGGAAGAACTTGTTCTGGTTTCATTGAACGTAAGCGGGCAGTCAATCCGTCTTAGAATCTAAGACCAGACGCCCTACGACTCTATAGTCCTGTATTGTTGTAGGGCCCTCTAGGGGCCTGGACGGTAGCGAAAACTACTAGTTTTTGAGTCACTACCTAAAAACCTTTAGTTAGAGCAATATTCTATGGATCTAATGAGTGCTATTCAAGGCCTATTAAAATCTATTTTGAAAGAGTAAGAAGTAAAAGTTAAGCAACCTCCCGATAAAGTCTCTATGTCATTGGAAAATCCAGTATCAAGTTCAATATCTGCCCCTAGCGGGGAGGGACCTAGGCCAACGAATAGCTAATTTATGTGAATAATCATAGGGGGGAGGGGTCATTAGACTATTCTCCATAGCATACATAAAATTCTTACATTCCCTCCTAGCTGGATAAAGCATAGGTTGGTATATAAGGCTACCCACTGAGTAACACCATATATATTTTTTGAATAAGTTTATGCCCTCGTCTTCCTGCGATTCGATTTTGCGTTCCGCGTTTGCTACAGGCTGCTATTATTTCTATTCTCGTCACAAATCTTCTCTTCTAGTCTCACTATCTCTGTTATTACATTCCAGTTTACTCCTTCCCATTTTTTAAGTTAATGCTTCTTTGATTATGTATTAATATGCTCAACGGTTTTTTTTGATTCCTACGGCTATCGTCTTGTTTATTTGACGAACCACATTTGCCCTTTGGCGTTTCTTTTCTATATAGATCTGTTGAAAGGTCTCCACGTGCGATTTCTAACCTAGAAATTAGAGCCAATACGAAGAAAGATGAAGGTAAAACTAAGTATATACTATATTATGAGAGTTTATGGCTAGAGAGACATATTCTGACCTTTGAGGTCGTCTTCTAGTATAAACAGACAGCCCTTGAATAGGGCAGAGTCTATCGAGTGACCATCAAAGTCGGCCATTTGAAGTTCTAGAACGACTATTAGGCGATATATCTATCCATTTATGGTTCCTAATAACCCGGGCGAAAACCAGTATCTGCAGTTATGGCTTACTGATCAACTAGATTCCTAGCATTCAAACATAAATATATAAAGCTTCGTCTAGACATAGAAGCTAGTCGCTAACATAGCTCTCCTCTCAATATATAAAGCAATGATTTCTGCCATAAACGATATTCAGATGCGCTCAAACCTAGGAACTTCGTCCGTGCTAGGTCGTGGTTCGAGTAAGTCGGGGTGAGATTTGTTGCTCTGAAAAATGTATAAAGTTGATACTGGTCATCTCGAAAAATTCTCGTATCGGTCTGTTTTGAGTAGTCCTTTATTGGTTTTATTCGGTCTTGGACTTGCTTCGTCTGTATGTGGTTAGCTATGGAGGTTTATATAAATTTCTCGGGGGATTGGAGTATATGTAGTCAGATATAAGAGTATTATGTCAAATAGTTAAGACTATCCGCTCATATTGTACTATAGGAAACCATTGGGCCAAAGAATAGTATTGTTATAGCTAAAGTGTACCGTAGAGCTATCTAGATTTCCAGTGGAGGTATTGGGTTCCAGTTATGTATCTCCATTTCTGTCAGAATAAACACCGATAAAATACCCAAGTCCAGGCCGGAGGTGAATACAGTCCCTCGGGGTTAGTGTTGAAGATACCCCTGAAACAATCCTTTCTTTACGAGAACATATCTTGACGTGTGCAAATCCATTGTAGTCTCGTACCCAGGGTCGTAGTTGTAGCTGAAAACTGTAGTATCCAGAGAGAAAATTGCCTGAACAGAGTTGTAGGGCTTCTGAGAAATGCTTGAGGGTTTGTGGAGGGCTCTGAAAATTTTCTAGCCCCCATAGTACTAAATTCTCTCTGGTAGTTTCTGTAAACCCCGAGGTGCTGAAACTCCACGAGAGTTATCAAGATAGAATAATGGTGGTGAAACAGGAATGGGACTATCTTAGTCCAACACGAGAGACTATAGATGTGTATGTTGGGATGGCGTGTGGTGGGTTTCCCCGTAGATGGGCAGTTTATTGTTATTTTCTACTTCCTGATGACCCAAGAGTATTGAGGAACTTTTCATTAAGTATTCTCTCAAATGGTAGATTTGTGTAGGGACTGTATCTATGACGAAATTTTAGAAACTCTAACTCTCTAGGGGGGGGGGTTGACTTACATGTACTTAAGAGGAGCCTTGTATTGTGAATCAAGCTACTATGTAGCGTCTTATGTTACTCGACCTTAATCCATAGGTTAATTAGTCCATTCTATATACTTAGTCCTCCTTTGTTTGTGCGTCAAGTGCATGAGTCCGGAGTTATTTCTCGAAGGGGGCTTATTTCTAAAAAAGATGGCTTCCAGAGATCTATCCAATAATACATCACGGAGCGCTTTAGTTGAGGGGGCTGCGGGAAAATTATGGCTATATAACTCCCAAGGTCCTCCCCACTAAAACCCCACCCCACCAAGACCACTAGACATCACACATCGCAAAGGAAAGAAAAGATCACTCGAAACTACCCCCTTAATCGGAATTACGATACCCACGATGATAGTCCCCTCTCTCTCCGGGGTGGTTAACGTTATGTCGATCTACCCTAGCTCCGGCGCGGCTTGACTAAATTTTTCATCCAATAGTCCCACGTACCATTCCATCATTACTGGCTCGCGTGAGTCACTTCCTTTTTGCCCTTTTAATATCATCACTTATCAGCCTCTCATCTATTCTCATGCTAATACTGATAGGTGTATATTTGGTCCTTTAGACACTTGTCATGTGTGTTTCCTTCTATTGCCTTTCAATTCTTGGGGTACTCCGGGGGCTGGGAGGGCTCGGAAGACCAGAAAACCCAGTGTCATGTGTGTTGCGTTAGGTATGACGCATATCCTTATAAATAGGTTGAATAGGAACGAGATTACCTACGTAGTTCTAGAATATTCAACTCGGAATTAACCTGGTCTGGCCCATTTAGTGGTTTGGTCAGACCCAGATCCCTTTAGATGGTCCGGAATAATTCATACCATAGTATCTAATGATCTAGTCTAGGTCAGGCCGGCCAAAGTCAACTTCTCAACTAATCTCAAGTCTCTCAACCTTGTTTATCCAACAAACTAACGGACTATATTTCCAATACATACAGTACTATATCCCACGTTTCTTCTTCGAGGGGAAGGTCCTAAAGTTCCTTTGCAGAGGTTTAAATGGGCCGGCCCAGGCACTTTTTATGCGGCCCATTTAAATCTCTGCTCCTTTGATGATATCTTCCGCTAATTATTACACGTATACTTATAACACAATACCAGCGGCCTAATGCTGCGCTGTCTACAAGGCGACCTATCATCAATGAGCTATAAACTACTCATGTACTAGCGATGCCGATTGGTCTGTTAGCTAGGTGAGTGGGAGTTTAGGCGTCTTCTAAGTACCCCTCCACCTTTAGCCGATCTACAGTGTATGTACATGTACGCCGCTATAAGGAAATTAATCTTAAGGCTCGGTCTACCCTGAAATAAATAAACACAGATAACTTACAACACTCATCAGTACGTCCATAGTGGTCATCCACTCTAGTTACTCCCGGTAGATACTGGGCTTATACGATTGTGGGTTGTTCTGATCTAGTCTGATCTGATCTGATTATGCGCATAAGATTACACTCTTAATTATAACCCCCACCTCTAGTGTGGTAATATCTAACTGAGGAAATCACGATTTCTCAAGCTTTAAACTTACAGAGGGTAAACAAAACAGAGCTATTTTGTGGATAGTTAGAGATAGAGTCACTTGAACTGAATTATAAAGTTCGAGGATGTTAGCCTCTGCGTAAAACTCAATCCACAATGACTGTCTAATAGGGTATGAGGGTCATGCTAATATATATATATAGTTTTAAGAAGTACCATAATGGCCCCTACCGAGATTCTCTTCATGTATGCTCCTGTTTGTATATATGGGTATAAGAACCAACGCAAGAACCTCATCCAGGCGATAAACCAAAATCTCTCTAAAGCTACTATAATTCTTTGTGCTAGAATATCACAACCTCACATATTATTGTTGGTGCAAAGCTAGATGTCGTCGAAAATAGCCAATAAGAAGGAGTCTTGGCAGTTCTTTGTGCCAAGCCGTGGGTGTTGCTCTTGTCGACCTTGGAAGAATTTGGACCTGCAATGAATCTTGGGTCTCGGGTATACTAAATCAAGTAGTATGTGATAACTCACTGCGCTCGACAGAAAGAATGTAGAAATAGAGATTTGAAATTTGGTATTATTAGCAATATTTACTATGTACCAGAACCTTCAAGAACTCGGGGAGATTAATAAGTGCTCTTAAGCCTCGGATTTTAGGTTTCTAGAGTAATTTCTACAGTCGCTATAAGAAAAATACTGGAAAAAAACATACAGTGCAGGTGATAGTTGGTGGCTAAATCATTTCAGAGCTTCTAGTTGCAAAAAGCTATCCGCTGGTGTAGCAAGGAAGAGCATTCTTTTATATCTATAGAGCAGCCTTTAAAGTTTTTGGAGAATATATTGGATCGTGACCTAGCTTACACAATCACTACAGGAAAGGCAACATAAGTTTTAGTATGTAGTCACTTGTTACGAAAACCAAAGACTATCTAACTAAGTATCTATATAGGGTTGGCTTTAGGTACACACAACCGATAAAAAGTCTTCTAGAGAAGATAAAACCCTAGAAATTCTTGATAAACTAGGGAGAATAATAATAATAAATTTTGAACCGCATTCTAAGATGCAAATTAATAGGGTTCAGAAATAACAACGATCCTATGATCCCAATGATTTATAGATTACTACCATTAGCACCCTCGTGCCAATATGTTACCATTCTATACTTATCATGATATTCCCCAAGTCTAGCCTATATAGGGTATTGCGGTTCCCTGTATGTGGCAAAGAAAGAAAAAAATTAAAGTGTAGGGTTGCTCTGATCGGCTTCCTACATAGCCCCCAATGCATGCTTATGCTATCGACTAGGGTCTGATGTATCCCTGGTAAGCAGACGATCTAGCCCCCCTACGAAACCATGGTTTCAATCTCTATAGCTATATCCTGTAAAACTAGGGTATGGTCTTGTGAACTAGACCCGAGCTGAAGCTATCCAAAAGCCCGTCGAACTAATCCTGGATAAGGAGTGAGTCTTTATGTTAAACATATAAACTCAAACTAAGGCTTTTCTGACAGCTATTTAGTGGTAACATGGGGGTTTCCTAGCTAGCTAGGGTGGTTTCAATAGCCGTGTGATCCGATTACATATACAAGACCCTAGGCTACCTATTATTACACCTGGGGAGTATAGTCAAGAGGTCTTACCTCTATCACAGGTTTTAGAACCTCGGGAGAATTTCACTCATGCTTATGGTGTCTGGGTGCTATGGGCCATTATATACCTGCATATATAGATACTACAGGGTCGATCGAAGTTGATACAAAGCGCTAACTAGCTATATATCTAGAGTAGAATAACAACCAGGAAGCTAAAATGGCACATAGGGATCTACAAGGGTTGCTAATGTTAGTATTCAATTCTATGGAAATGAATGTAAATATTTTTGTTTACTATGCTGTCGGTTAAAAGTTACGGGGGGTACATACGGTGATTGTGAATTAGTTGCATCTATTATTTGTGCTGGTCATCAGAGACTGCAGGGAGGAGATAATGGCCTGATCTGTCAGTGCTCCCAAAATTCTATCTTATCTCTACCGGTTGATTTAAACCACCCCCCACCCCCTCCTCCCCTGTATCTGATAACTTCGATCATCAAGATGATCGCGTATTATGGTAGGCCTCTTGATGTTCGGTGATATGATGCGTGGGCCAAAAAACTTGAAAGGGCGGTATATTATGGTATATTAACAGTATAATGATTATTTACAGTAGGTCAAATTCTAATACAGCCCCGGATCCTCCTCCCCGAGATGCACAGAAAACACAGCTAGGCAGTTGGATTATGGGTGGTAGTAGATAATTACAGCCAATCAAATTACTCCGATCCCTGGTGTGGCACCCCCCCTTCCTTCGCTCCCGAGCCTTCCAAGGCAATAAAGTGAATCCTAGGGCTTTAGATTATGCAATGAAATCCAAGGTAAGGATCATGTAGCTTTGTGGTATGATAATACTGCGGTATTTGGTAGCTTAGTGATTTGCCCTAATTAAGCTTGATTTTCAAAGCACATCTTTTCCTTATGAGTGTATACATGTATGCCCCCCCTCCCCCTTCGAGAAGGGGGGGAGCGGTGGGTAGCTGTTCGAGAATTCATCATTAAAAGGGATATACTGTGATAGCCTAATACAGATCGTTACTATATATGTTTACTTTGCAGAAAGTCTCTCGAGAACCCTTGAACAGCTGAGAATCAAGACAAAGACAACCCGAGCTGATTACCAATCAATCCTTGAGATACCTAGAGTTAATATACAAAAAAAAGAAGCCATCTACCTATAGAAATCTTACCCATATAGGTCCCCTTGCTAGGATTTACGGGGAGACAACAATTAACGGGAGCGCATCATAAGATATCACTCTGAGTTTTTTGTACATGGTGATAAGCGAGGTATCTAGACAAGAAAATTGTGGAAATTAGACTATGTCTTGTCCCATATGCGTGCACTGATATAGATTTGGTGTTTTTTTTTATGGCTTACGCACTAGTTTAAGAACATGAAACACTAATTATTCCATTTTGGGCAGTAGAACTAAAGCCCCCAAATGGAGGGGGGGAAACGTTGAGGAGCTCCCCCCCCCCCCTTAAAAACATAATCTTATAATTTCCCTTTTCAATAGCTAGCATGTCTTATGTTGCATATTACCATACTCTTTTTACTGCCGGTTTTACAGGTATCTGCATTTAGTCTCGTGCCTAACTTGTGTAAGTACATGTACCTAAATATCATTTGGGGTGTGGAAGGTCCACCAATCACCTAAACAGGGGGATAAATTGACCACGAGACTATACATATTACATACACCTGCTGCGCTTCTTTTTAGTGCGCTGTACTCGTCATCTATTTATATACCCCTGCCTGCCTGCCTGCCTGCCTACCTGCGCAACGTTATGACTCCAGCGCTTACTTTCTAGGTCGAGGTCTACCGGGAGCGACAAGCACCGCCATATTTTGTCTCGGAATGGTCTTCTTTTACCACTTACCACGCTGTGTCTGAAGTCCTTAATCTACATAGGGATCTTATGGTCTATCAGTTAGGTCGTGTTTAAGGAGTCTCTAGCTCTCGCTGCTAGTTAAGGATGTTCCATAACAGAAATAGCCTAATATATTGGAGTGGACTTATGATACATCAAGGATTTACACCAGTATCGTGCAGTCTGGGATTATGGGGTGATAGGGCATTTGATCCGGTGCTTGGGGAATCAACTGAATGCACAACACCATTAGGAACTGCTTATATGTACCGTAGCAGGTAGGATTAGCATGTGATTGATAGAGCCCCCACTGGGAACTGCATTCAGTGAGGGCTGGCTCTAAACTTCCGTGTAAGATTGAATAGCTGGAGGAGCTCCTGATGGTGTAATAGCTATTTTTTTATAGTGTGGTTATGAAAAAAGAAAGCAACACAAGCACGTGATTAAGATTATCTTTGAGAAGAGGAAGTTTCAATGTAAGTCTATTTACAAAAGTAGAGATCAAAAAAGTGGGGGGGGGTTCGAAGGGAATCCACCAGTGAGGAGTGGGTTGGGGTTAATAGAAACACCAATATTCATATGATATAGGTCGAGAATACTGTGCAAAGTGATAATCATTTCAATGAAATATAATTAACAAAATCCCATCATATTCTTATTACGTCGTATAACTACAGGTACTAGACTAGTAATCTAATGAGAAAAGCGTCTTGGTAAAGCTACCAAGAGATTCTTTGCCTAAGACCTAGTATTCCTAACCTTAGAAATGCCTCAAAACTCCTACGTGCAGAAAAAACCCTATGGTATCCTCACCCACGAAGATATAGAAAACTATGACTATCTCAATACGGGTTTACACATATCGCGGTACCGATATATTCAACCAACCTTCTCACTTTACATTACAAAAACTACCCCCCCCCCTCTCCCTCTATTCTTACAAAAGTCTAGTGCCACGAAGGGAGTGTATAGTCTATACGAAATTCCAAGTCCCTACTAGATGCCACCTCAACAACTAACACGACTGAGCCTAACTACCGCATAAACTGGCGAGACTCATAATGGCGCTAAAGTGTGGCTAGATGATCTTACTGTGAATGGTTTGATAACTGTCTTTGCCACTGGCTACACCAAGGAAGAGGTTTTACTCGCTTTTCTGTGCTCACTTAAGAATAGAAACTACCTTTGCGAGCTAGATACTACGCCACTTCTTATTTCAACCTCTTAGCGTCATTATGAGTCTCCCCAGTTTTTGCGGTAGGGTACCTTCAATAGGTATGGCTTGGCAGACATGTTGATCAGATATACCGGAGTAATGTCCGGACGGTCTCCGGTACTGCCGAGTGATACCTTGTGAAGTCTAGCAGTAACTAGATCCCTTCAGGTTTCTGTAGGAATTATTAGTTAGATTGATTGTCTGAGTACGGTACTTGCCTTTTGCACTTAAATCCCTCATATTAGACGTCTATAGTACGATGGGTTGGTGGTATCGACCGGTGCTTTGTTAAGTTAAAGTTAAATTCATCCCTCTCAATTAATTCATAAGCGCATTTAGCTATTTGAAATAATAGTAGAAAAATATTCTAAAAGGTCACTTTACTCCTAGGGTTGTTTAAATGTAGTAAAAGTCAATGTATTTATGGTATAACTTGGCAAGGTCCAAGTTTTACCCAAATAAACAAACTGATGGAAACTAGTGCTATTCAGTATATAATAGCAATAGATACACGAACCATCAAGGCAGGATGGCCGAGTTGGTTATGGCGCCAGGTTAAGGTTATCTTAACATCAATTCCTGGTTCGGAAACGAGCGTGGGTTCAAGTCCCACTTCTGTCATTATCATTTTGTCTTTTTCTTCTTCAAAGGGACCAGCTGAAGTTTACTTTTTTAAGAAGATTTCATATGAAAATCAGCTTTACATAAATATGTACATATAGTTTTTCAAGAAGCCCCTGTAAAGTAGATCCTCCAATGGCTTGGCAGAGCCCCCCCCCTATCACACCTAGATCGTTCAGAAATCGATTTATGCAAAGACGGGATCCAGGGGCTGCAGATCACCATTCTATATCGCGGATAGCTTGCGGGTAACACGCCACTAGTTTGGTGCTTGGACCAGCTTCTTGCACACCGTAGTCCTGCAACTGCAAAGAAATAGGGACAAGCTGAACTATAGACCCCTAACGTGAGCAAAAAGATATTTCATGAGTTCAGTACCCAGGATTCCCACATGGTCACCCACTGCAGTACTAACTAGGCGATACGATGATTGGGTACAGCAGAGCGGACGGGATGCTCCATTTTCATCGTTCTATGACCGAACACGTTGACTTCTCACCTCTTTGTAAATTTATCTCCTTCATAAGCTAGTGCAAAGCGATCTTGAGACCTTAACTAGCTTCAGGGGTTAGGCTACCATCACCATCGCCACCAGTAATCGAGAGGTATCGAAAAATAAGGAGACACTCAATAAAGAAATACTCAAAGGGTGAATTTCATAACTTATGCCACGGAATTTACCATATCACATAAGAAAGCCTTGAACTTTAAAATAGCGATAGTCTTTATAGGAGTTATACCATAGAATGCTATTTACGTGGATTACAGATATTCTTGAGGGGGCTCGACAGCTCCGTGATCCGCTATATCCTGTAACTAGCAGCAGCAGCAGCACTAAGGAGTAGCGAGTGACTATTGATGACGCTATCATTTTAGGCGGGAACGCCCTGACCGAAATGAGGAGTGTAGATGGATAAGTACCTCCATGTGGAGGTACAGAATTTGCCTTGACGCCCATAAATATCTCAAATATCTATGCAATTGCAAAGCCGGCCAGCCAAGTCACGAATATGCGAATCAAGGATTTGTTAAGAGTGAGAGGCGTTTCCAGGCCCTTCTTGCCTGCCACGAGTAATGTGGGGTGAAAATCAAGTCTGATAGCGATCAGCCCTCGCGGTCTACTGGTGAAGTTTCAACTGCGAAACCCCTTTATGCATACAACGAGGACATAAACCAATTGTAGAATAGTATCACTGCCCCCCCCCCTCTCTCTTTCCCCCCCACCCCACACGGGCCGAAAAGGAATCAATTGTCGGTAGGGGCACTCCAACTGTTGGTGGATAATCCATTTATCTCTCTCTGACTCCCATCTGAATAGTGGGTATACCCTTTTCGTGATATTGTTCAATTCACGATCGCCGACAGTATCAGATCAGAAAAGAAGAAAAAAATAATACATACAAAAAAAAAGGGCCGCTTACATTCGGCTATTTGGTATTGTTACACGGGTTAGCAATTGACGAATGGCTACACCAGCTAGCTTATAGGCCACAATTTAAAAAAAAAATCAAGAATTTTCTCACCCTTCGTCCCTTTTGAAATCCTGAGTAATGACATGGAATTTAAGTACTATAAATACTAGCTAGGCTAAACAGGAAAAACTTCTCAAAGAGTATATACCTACGCGGCCTTTAGAGTAGGTTCCGCGGACTTGGGATATAACTTTTCAAAGTTGGACGGAAGGTCTTTCCGAGATACATGTACTCTACGTTATGTACTTATTGCACTTACAAGTAAAGGAAAAAAAAAGACTTCGCTTGGCAAATAATCCGTATGTACATGTAAGTTACAGGTATGTAGTAGTAACCCTAGCCCTGGAGGCCCATTCGACGAACTTTCTACCAGCTACCTACATACATAATTTCCAATGCAGATTCTTTTTCATTCTGTCACCTGCTCCCTGCGTATCCTGTCACCACATCATGCATTACGGTAGAGCATTCGACGCAGCTCAGGGTCTACCATGTCATGCACAGAACCGCGCCTTCCTGACAGTCGGCGACGTCGGTCGGCCTGCATGCCGAGCCTGAGCGTTTTTACTCGAAAGCAATTGGAAATGGAGTAGGATTCAATTATTTGTACAGCCACCTCTAAAAAGGAAGTTGGGTTCTGAGTGAAACATCAGGACGTACAAGATTAATGCCATCGTTTGAATTTTCGAAATTCGCTTAAAGTTGTGTAACGGTGGCTAGAGAGCAGTTATGTACATACCTTTGTGTAGGGCTAGGGTTGTGCATGTAATAATAACTACACTATTACATGCTTACATTGTGGATCATGTCTGGGGCAATATTTCCATCGGGCGTAGGGGAGAAAAAATAAATAGAGGGAAAACACCCCCCATTAAGACAGTATGTAAGTTACATGTACGTACCTATATCGCTTGGCCATGCCCTACAATTTTGTAGTCAATGAATGGCATTCTCGGCCTCGGGTCGGATAGCTCACTTTTGGCTTGTGAAACAGAATTTCAGGAACCAAACATGCTTATCTTAAGATCCTTTACATTAAAAAGATATGGACCTATCTTGTCTATGCCCATTTGGATGAAACGAATTAAATTAATACACCTATCCTATGATCACCATGTGAACCTCATGTAGGTATTGGTCTACGTGCTTGAGCCATAAGGAGGCTACACTGTAGCCCAAGCTTCTACTGGCCCATTGCTGCTCTCTTATTCCTGCTCGTTAAAGAAAGATGGTCTGGAGAAAAGGGGTAGATCATCCGCGTTAGCTTTTGTAAATTTTGTTTCAGAAGTGGCGTCGTAAAGACCGAAAAAAAAAAAAGGATTGGAGGTACATACATGTATGTAGTTAGCATTCTTGTGGGTGCTCTGTGTTCCCAATAGACCGGGATCGCACAACGCGCCTTTAGGGGATTGGCAATGCCCCCCCCCACCCTATTTCAGACAGATCCTCTAGTCTAGTATGGTGGGTGACCAAGAGCACGAACTCTCCTTTGGTTCGCCGGTATACTATAGAGAAACCTCAACGGCACGGGTGGCTTTATCCTCCTGGACGGACTTCATATTCCTCGATGCACAGTGCACAGTTACACTTGGTATATCGAGGTAGTTAAAAGTGCACGAGACACATTCTTGCCTCAAGGTTTGAAATGCATTAAAATGAGGTGAATATATTTGAGACCTCTTTAGCCACCGTGCTATATCGCTTAAGAGCAAGAAGCCAGGATAATAATACTATATACACAGCCTTAAGGCCATATATATCGGTAGTTGTCTCAATTCTGAAAACAATCGCGGGCTTCCAGCTGGGGTCTGCAGTAGTGGAGTTCTATTTCATGTGCGTATTTTCTCACGAGCAACGTACGCTAGTAGGATTCCGTAGAGAATATCCTCAAGGCCGCTTGCCCGTACCTATATGTGGTCCCTTGGGCTTAATCGTGTTTGACCGGTCACTTATCTAGGCAAAGTAATTGTATCACTTCAACGACCTCTCCCGTCATGCTCCTCCGACTCGACCAAGTGGTATGTCAATTATCACGGCTTTATATCCCTCAAACCAGCCATCTTTCCGCTCAGCTTCCTATTTCGTTTCCAAGATACGGATATCTACGGGTTTGGTGGCAACTGGATCGCCCACGCCCCCACTGAACTTCCCCGCTCCCGGCAGAGAATGGCTAAGCTTTTCACCAGGGCATGACACGCCATATATATCCCCCGAGAGACGAATAGTCGAGATTTTGTGTGGCTGTGGCACAATTAACAAGGGTCATGATTTTATGTTTGGTCAACGTTGAAATGCGGGGAAGCAGGTTTTGGTTCCTGAGAATGTTGTGGAACTTAAGCCCGCGGTTAAAGATGGATCACCAGTTCACTCCTGTATTTTACGCCTAGAAGGTTAATGGAATACATAAAAGATCCCCATAGCATGCAGCATGTTAACTTGACCGATTAGGTATCGGGATAACAAATGTGATCATAATAAGCTAAAAGGCCGAATTTTATTGGGGATGGTGGCTCCCAACTTAATATCATTCGGCCAATTTAGGGTCAGGGAAGATTTCGGTGTCTATCGTGACTATCTTTGATACGGTTTCTCCTACGTAAGACGTATTCGCTGCCTAGTTAAATTGTGGATGCATAGTACTTTAAGAGATACACATCCAGGGTTGATCTGACATATATCGTTTAAGAGTCGGACTTTACTGGTACTCCTGTTAAGACTCTAGTCCAAAGAGTTGAATTCCACTAGAGAAGCTTTTCTATACGGAAGAAAATGAAATCCATCCCTAGGCCAGGGTCAATGATCAGTCAGACCAAGTGGATTTGGGGATCTAGTTAATATTAGCACTATCATATTTACCAACATCTTCTTCTAAAAGAGGCCTAATACCGGAATAAGTCCCACTTACAAAGTACCTTATCAAGACCCAATCCCCGTCCCTCATCTAGGGTCGATTTAAACTATGATTTAGATCATCTGTAGTTCGGGGTCGCTTGAATTTACCCGGGCATCTAGAAGTGGGAATCGGAATAACTATCAGAGCTGGAACAGATATAAATATCTTTATTCTCAGGTACGAAGCTAACTAACAAAGGCCTAGATATATTGACGGAAAGATAATCCGCAACCACTGAGGGCTGATTAATTAAATCCAAGTTACCGCGTAATTATTGCTAAGTAGTTATTCTAAGTCAGCTCATTTCTAATCCGAGCCCCGTAAGTGAAGAATAAGAACAACTGTACTCTAAGGCAATATATGCATCACTCCTCCAGCCTCCAAATTCTGAGGTGTTTGGACTAGTCACACGGCTGCATGCATTGATATGATATCTTCCCCTCATTCATCTCATCCCTGTAGCTTTCTTGAAAGCTAAAACAAAAAATAAATTGCCTGCGTGACGTGAAGATATTTATCTCATCTCGGTACCGATATTTTGTTATTTTCCTGGGAATGGGCAACTCGTAGGTTGGGGCTTTCACATGTCCCGCCAAGACCGCACTACGTACTTTAAACTCGGCATCCTGTAAAATCGACGACCGCAAAAAAATAAATAAATCCCGGAATCCCGGATAAAAGCTGCATACTCAACAAAAAGCAAAGGCGGTGGGACGGAGAAACAAAACGGAATAGGAAACGGGTAAAGCTCCCGCTGGCCATGGCCTCGAGTGGCTGGTTTTGGTACGTTTAGTTCAGGGTAAGGCCAAACTAACCTGAAATCAGGGACACTTTGCAAAAGGGTCTTTTGGGCAAGGGAAAGAAGCTCCAAGTAAGTAGAAAAGAACATCAAAGGGGAATACGCGCCTAGGACGTTTCAAGGAATTAGCGGGGATGTGAAGACCAGGAGCTCGGAATAAGGGCGAATCAAAGATACCTGTGGAGTGTAGAAGGAACTCTATGCGGGGCCTTTGAGTGACGGTAAATGCTTAACCTTGAAGCGTTCTTTGTCCCTCCCAGAGAGGCTCTCTATCCATCTGTCTTAAATGACGTTGACCTGTTGTTCATCTGATGATTGAGGCGAACTGGTCCGTGGGGGTTGTAACCCCCACACTTAAGAACCTTCTATGAGAAAAACTACATCTACAATGAGCACCTTCTAGATGCACGATCTTTTCAAGAAGCTTATCTTGATCGAAGGGGGTTTTCGGAGAGTGAACGCCTCGAAAACTTCTACAGTACAACATGGTGATAGCTGAATTCTGCAACTTGATGGATTCGAGGATAGAACAATCGCTCCCCTGTTCAACAGCCGGGTATACCGAGTTGTCGGGATGATCTAACCATATGCAGATAAACAGTCCTCTACATCTATGTGTTAACCGCAAAGAAGTGCGGCTGGGTTTCGAAACCTCCAATGAATTTCTTAACTCTTGGACAATCCCGAAATCTCGGTAATATCGGGGAAAACATTTTACTCCCGATCAAGCCCTCAAAGGATTAGAGTATACGAAGCACACTTCGACGTAGAAGGAAGCCAAGGACCAAAAGGGATGAGACTAACAGCTGCCAACGCGAGCTGTAGTCAAGTAATTTAGAGGACAAGGTAACTTTAGACAAGACGTGGAAAGAGGTCAATTTCTATTGAGTGCATAGGGCGTGGTGTAGCCACATGATCATGGGCACTGATTGCTTGTATGGCCGAGACGAAGGTAGAATAGGGGACGAAGATCATGCCGCCCAACACTCATTGAGAAATTAAAGCTCATGGCAGCGACTCTTCCGCAAGATGGGGATGTGCATGAAACGAACCAATCTCAGGAACCAGTGCGGAAATAATTGGTGCATGTTGGGCGGGGGTGCGACACTGCAAGTGTAAGTGAGGCTCTTTTTCGGGGAGAGGGAAGGGTGTGTGGGGGAGAACGTCTGGATCATCTATCAATCTGCGAGTGAGGATTCAAAAGAACCCTTACGTAACTGTTCCAGTACCGCACCTGCCCTTCTGAGCGATAAGCGTTCTTATCACTGGGAAGCGATGTGTGAAGTCTCGGCGAAATCACTTTGAGAGACTAGAAGACGAGGATGATGAGACTAAACGAAGAAGTCAAGATAGACGAGATCCTGGGAGTGAGGGGGGAAACTTCTCTTAGAGAAAGACACCAATATTTCCCAAAGATTGAGACAGAGTACAAACAGACATATACCTGGAGATCGATCTCACGAGACGAAAAAAGAAACACCACGGTTGGATACGACGGCCCACGAGAGACACCAAAAAAGTTCCAAGACGACAGCGGTTGACCAGTCTAGAGTCTGACCAAGTCCCCTGTAAAGGCACGGTGATATCTAATCTGCTGACTTAGAGAATTGCTTCTTTCACTTCTTCTCCTTCTTCTCTTCTCGTTCGCTCATCTCCTTCTCCTCTCTAGCCATCTTCTCATCATCGTCTCCACCATTATTCATTTTTATTCATCCGATCTCGTCAAATACGGATAGTTGCTGATCTCCGCCGCTGCATCTTCCCGCCTCCCCTTGAGATTGATTACAACGCCTATGGAATAAAATTCGCCCACCCGTAATCTTTACCATATATTCATAATGACTACAAAGTCTATCTCATCAAGTTCGAATACTACCTCCGGTGTGCACAAGCGCCGTCGCCGTACTGCAAATGACGATGGCGCCCATTCCCACGTACTGCCGGGTGCTGTGGACGACTCGCCACCTATCCCCACTCAGAAACCGTCGCCGCCGACGGCGTCCGGCGCTGGCGGGGGTTCTTCTTCGTTCCGGAATGTGAGTGCGTGTAACCGCTGCCGGCTGCGAAAGAACCGCTGCGACCAGAGACTACCAGCTTGCTTGTCTTGTGAAAAGGCTGGGGTGAAGTGTGTGGGGTACGACCCGATTACTAAGAGAGAAATACCTCGAAGGTGGGTGGTCTTTTCTCATTCCCCTGATGATCTGGGGTTCCTCTAGGTTTTTCCGTATCTATTTTCTTCCGGTTGCGGATCTTACCGGAAACCCCGTTCTAAACCAACCCGGAGGTGATCTGAGTAGTTACGTCCACTATCTTGAAACCCGATCGGCGTACCTCGAGTCACTGTTAACCGCAAACAATATTCCTTTTCCTCCGGCAGAATCTTTCCCAGATCTCGCCCCGCCCCCACCACCAATAGCAACTACCCCCACGACAGCGTCGTCCACCGTAGCCCCAGAGTTCCCGCCCCCACCATCTCTGCAACAGCAATCTCAGCCGCCTATTGACCCAGCATTGACCAGTGGTGATATCCCTCGAGTTGCTGTACTAGAATCGAAGGCTAAGCACGAAAGGCCACCACAAAATTTAGACTCATTAGAGGATAAGAAGCTAGATAACTTGGTTTCGGATATTGGGCTTGTGTCTTTTGCTGGTGCGAGCGATCCAAGATATTTAGGTTCTGTCTCTGGTATTTCGTTCGCGAGGGTGGTCTTCGCTGCTGTGAAGAGCAGTGCGACAAGTAGTGGCAACGGGGATCAAAATGGAGCTATAACCGAGGGTGGATCTAGTTCTAGGAGATTTAGACCTAGAATTGGATCAAGTACACGAATTCGGGGTGCAAGAGGACTAGGTATTGGGGCTACTGGGGTTTCTGGGAAGGAGGAAGCTGTAGATGCGGATGAAGACGAAGACACGCAGATGAGGGATTCATTTTTCGGACTCCACACTAAACCTACAATCACGCCTGCACCATTTCCCAATAGAGCATTGGCCGAGAGGCTAATAAACCGGTACTTTGAATATGCAAACCCTCAAATACCCGTATTACATATAGGAGAGTTTAACGGTGTCCTGGATAAGATTTATGGCACAGGAGATGGGGAATTGGATAATGATTCTAACGGGGATGGACCTAATGGTACTGGGTATGGAGGGGGCCACAAGGAGAAATATATGCTTAATATTGTGTGCGCTATTGGCGCAGGGATATTCTTGAAAGGGCCAGATGAGTCGTCCGATGCGGAAGACAACTCAGAATCTGAAGATGAAATGAAGGACGAAGACGATTTTAGCTCACCTAAAGTAAAAACTGAGACAGGAAAGAAGAGAAAGCGGCCACAAAAGCATTACGAGCCCGAGCAGTACCACGCATCAGCTGTGCTCCACCTTGAAACTTTTCTAAGTCAAAGTAAAGGCGGATTGGAAGAACTCCAGGCGGTTTTGTTATTGGCAGGCTACGCCCTGCTAAGACCGGTTTCTCCGGGGCTATGGTACATTGTTGGAGTTGCCTTGCGACTGGCTGTAGACCTTGGATTACACTATGAAGACTCCGATGCCAAAGAAGTAAAAAAGGATGGTAAAGAAGGTAGACGGCAGTGGTCACGAGAGCTGCGAAGAAGACTATGGTGGTGTGTATACAGCCTCGATAGGCTCGTAAGCACCTGTGTTGGGCGACCTTTCGGGATTGCGGATGAAGTTATCAGCACAAAGGTGCGTGTCTTTTTTCTGGTAATATGGGTTCGTTATTGCTGATATGATGGATTATCTCCTTAGTTTCCTTCAATACTTGATGACAAATATATCCACCCATCCACGGGAATAACTCCACCACCCTCAGGCCAAGAATTACCATCATACAAACTCATAACCCACCACTACTTCCGCCTACGCCTCCTACAATCCGAGATATTACAAGTCCTACAACAACAATCCCATTCATTCTCGTTCACTTCATCTGCAACGGAGACAGCAAACCCATGTGTAGATCCACCTTTACAGTCTGCGTCGTATAAACGAAATGAGAGTTATCCAGCTCACCACCCATATCACCTCCAGACGCCATTCTTACGGGGCTTCAAGACAGTTCAGTGTTGGCACAAAGATATTGACCGCCGATTGAAGGAATGGATTGACTCTGCGCCTAAGTCAAAAAATGAAACTGGAGTTTCGTTTTCTTTGGAATTCCTAGAATTGAATTACTGGCAGACGAAGATAATGCTTTACCGGCCGTGTCTCTCGGTTCCTGTTTTACTTGCGGGGGAACTTGGAGGTAATGGAGGTTCTGCAAGGGGGCGAGCGGCAGAGCGGGGCTTAGGCGGGGGGAAGGACCGGTTGGAGAGAGCAGAAGAAGAGGAAAGGGTTTATCTTGTGGTCGCTGAAGCGGGTAGCAAAGTTCTAAGACTGTATAGACATCTGCATAGAGTACACCAAGTAAACTACACCTTTTTGGCGACTCACCATTTATTTATGGCTGGTAATCAACCCTCCTCTACCACTTTCTTTATATGTAAGCACTTTGCTAATGATAGCAGGCATCTCATTCCTCTATGCTATTTGGCATTCACCACTAGTGAGATCTCGACTCTCAATGGATGAGGTAGACTTTACAATTCTGGCCGCTACATCGGTCCTAGGAGATCTAGTAAACAAATGCCCACCAGCCGAAGCTTGTCGCGATGCATTTGAACGCATGTCAAGAGCTACAGTGCAAATGTGCCTAGCAGGGAAACGGGGTCCAATGAGTAAAGTTCTGCCTTCAGGAACACTGACCCACCATACAGGTGTTTCTGGGGCAACTGGACTAGCAGCTGGTATGCAAGCGAAGGTTCAAGGAATGACTCCGTTTCAGCACGATGAAGATGGTGAAGGGGAAGAAGAAGTAGTAGTAGAAGATAGGGGGGTCGAGGCAGGTTTGGAGGAGCAGGAAGCAGATATAAAATTTCCTGATACAGATTCTACGGTATTCAAAGCCGAATTCTCGCCAGAGTTCTCCCAGATGCACCAGCAACATCAGCAGCAACATCAGCAGCAGCAACATAACAATAGACATGGGAGTGTAAATGGCTATCCTACAACACAGCAGCATCTTTCCCATCATCATCGACGGAGAGAACCGGTTCATTTCGATGATGGATTTAGGGAACTTTTCACTGCAGCTCAATCTATGGGGGCACGGTATCAAAGCCATAACAGCAGAAATGACAATAGTAATCAACAGCAGCACCAACAACACTCCCCTCAACAGCAACAATATGGCTTATCACCTACACATCAGCACCCTGATCCGATGCAACAAGCAACATTCCACCCGCCACTGTCCTATAGTAATGCAGAGCAAATCTCACCACATCTACCACATGCTCCACATCCACATCAGCACCATCAAGGCTTATTTCACAAGCAGCAAAACCATATTACACACTCATCAGCCGGTTCCTCTCCCCCAATCCTTGCTGGCCCAGGCCTACCATGTTCTGGATTGGTACAGACAAGTGAAGGCGAGGAAATTATGATTGACCCACAGTTACAATACCCTATGGATGGTACGCAATGGGGAAATCTAGATATGAGTACTTTTGGATTGGGGGGCCTTGACTGGGAAGGAGATACATGGAGCGATAGCGGAAGCGCCGCAAATGGGATGGGCGGTGGTGGTGGCCACCAAGGGGGTATGGATTTGTTTGATGGGTTCTTTTTTGGAGGTGGGGGAGGGGGGCATTAGCACTGTTGAATTGCTGGAGTTCGATTTTTAGGTTTTACGCTTGGTATCTCTTTAACCGGGTTCTTTTTGGGGTTCTTATTCGTTGATGGGATTGAAAATACTCTTTTATCTATTTTTATATTTTTTTTTTCCCTTGGTGAAGTAATTTTCTGTGCTGGACTATTTGATATGATGACTTGATATGATGACTTGTGATGAATGGACCATGACTAAACTTTTCATTTGTTCGGAGAGTTGGGGGAAGGGAAAGGGACGATTGGTAAAAAAAAAGGGAAGGAACAAAAAGCAATTGATCATCGATACCCACTGTTTTTTTCTTCTTATTTTCTTATTTTCTCTTTTCGGGGCTCTTTTCATGTTATTCAAAAGTTGGTAATTTTGAACGGTGGTCAATGTGGATTTCGAAGCTTAAGATCTATTATCACCCAGGTGTGTGTGTTTATATTATTAGCAATGGATCAAAAGTGATTGGAAAGGATAGAGAATAGTGTTTACTCCTTGTGGAGGTTTACAGCGGTTATTTACAGCCTAAAAGATCAATTCATCAGGGGCTCAACTCGCATTTAGAAGGAGGGTTATTTTTCACTAAAACGCACTTAGAAGACTAGGCCTTAGTACAAAGATCGTGTTTGGGTATGTAGCAAATAGTAAAGTAGAGCAAGATATACCACCGAATCATCCCTACCTAATATACAAATATATAGCAGTAGCATACAGGTATTATGAGGCTAGAAATTTACCGCGACCAGAACTCTTTGCCCATCGTTGTAACTGCCTTACTTCTTTCCAACCAAGAAAATCACGCATGGTATTCCCTTGCAAGTCCTTGATCTCGCTGTCAGCTCCATTCTCTAATAGCAACTTAATCACTGCAATATTCTTTTTTTTCGCTGCCAAGTGAAGCGGTGTCTCCCCAGTGATATTTTGGAGGTTAACACAACTCGTGTTGCGTATAAGACATCTCGCTACAGCTTCCCCATGCTTCAATACCGCAATGTGAAGGGCAGTTTCAGATGTGGAGCTGTATCCAAGCGTGGTATCTGCACCATTTTCCATTAGAAACTGGAAAACTTCAATGGTTCCACCCCATAAAAGGGAATATGAGAGTGCAGTAAGTCCATTGTTACTCCGTATATTCACATCTGCTCCAGCTTCTAAAAGCACTTGAGATAGTCCGACACTATTCCTATAAGACGAAGCTGCAAAGAATAGTGGAGTTTGTCCATCCTCGTTCCGAGCTTTGGGATCTGCCCCACTTGCTAGCAAAATTCGGATAACTTCGATGTTGAGACTTGAGCCTGAGAAAAGGGAATGATGGAGGGCTGTGTTTGCGGTAGGTCCCTTAATATTGACG
This sequence comes from Verpa bohemica, assembly GCA_033030345.1. Classification (NCBI taxonomy): domain Eukaryota; kingdom Fungi; phylum Ascomycota; class Pezizomycetes; order Pezizales; family Morchellaceae; genus Verpa; species Verpa bohemica. Next base: position 1,096,561 of record JAUFSE010000016.1, on the reverse strand, counting down.
CCCGCTCCCAAATCTAACAGAAGCTTTATCATTTCAGGATGCCTTTGCCCAAAGCACTCACAGTGAAGCGCTGTAAACCCATCTTTATCCAGGGTATCAACGTTGGCTCCCAAACTCCCAAGCAGCCCTATGACTTCTGTATTCCTACGAGTTACTGACACCAAAAATGGCGTTTTACCATACTCATTTATGGCTTCAGTATCTGCACCGTTCCTTACTAGTAGCTCGATAATAGATTTACTACCACTCAACACTGCCATATGTAGAGCTGTAGTCCCTTTCGTACATTCCCAGCCACTACCACGTTTATCCGCGTAATTAACATCGAAACCCTTTTCTATAAGGAGACGAACTAGAGGTTCATGTCCTCGACGTGCTGCCCACAGAATTGCTGGTCTTCTATCTTTGTCTAGAATGGCAAGCTTATGAAGGTTGGGGAGTAAGAGAGTGGCAAGAAAATGGTTGACTTTGAGGAAATGGACAAGATCTTTTGGACCGAGTTCTTCGGAAATTTGGAGAAGGAGTTCGTTTGGTAAAAGGAGCAGTAGCATTGATATTCGGACCTGTGGAAATCCACGGTTCGTTCAGATATGGAAAGTTTGACGTTATCACTTTCCATAATGAAGTTTGTGAGATGATATCTGGCCAAAAGTAGGGTAACTTCTAGCCATTCTTAGAAATGCGTAACACTCAGCAAACTACAGTGTCGTATACATATATAGATGTACTTAAAGCCAACCTCAGCCAGCCCTAAGACGACCACGCTATGGTACGAAATAATAAAGATGTGTGAAGGGGCATCATGTTTTAAATAGATAAACGTACAGCATTCGTAAGTTCCAGATGAGCAAAAAGGAACTCTTATGGCTATACATTATGTTTTATACGTACCGTTCAAATAAGAAAGAAGTCTAAAACAAAGATCCGAGAGGAGCCCCTATAAAGGCTGTGATAATACACATAGATGAGATCAATTCCGAACTACTTTAATTCTAGATCTAGAGGCTCCTTGGCTAGATACATGTATCTATGAGATGTACTACATGTAGCTACACGGAATGTCGACCATGAGCCACATTTTACGGTAAATCCAGTTATAGCCCGAGAAATAGTATTAAACTTGACGGTCTATAGTATAGACTCTTTTTATTTCCCTGATCCAGCTTGGGCTGAACAAATTTAGTGCCCTCTAGGCCTCCATTTCCCATAAAACAGAGGTTTTGGGGCCTCCATAAGCTTATCGATTAGCTTCAGAGTTCACCCAAATTTCTTCGGTTTAAAGCAGTACTCGTCACACCACGACTACGGCCAGTTCCTAATAAAAACCTGAAATCTGTTACTTGAATAAAATTCTATTGGGAGACAGTCACCTTCCATTTTCAATGTTGCCCCTGGAGTAATTCCTTGACTATATTTTCTGGAAAACTGTAACCTTGAATCTAAGTACAGGCCCCGTGCCACATAGTACTGTACTACCTGTCAAAATGAGGGTCGGTCATGAATAAGCTGAGCCACACAGGCTGTACCCCCACTCCCCTCCCCCGGAAATATTTCGAACCCCACTAGATATCATCTTTAATTAGAGTACCAGTGCGCTGGCGGACCAGAAGCACATGTATTAGCATTACGACTATAGCTAATATAACTTACATATACTAACACCATTCCATACCCCTCCTCTCCAGAAAAAAAGGCCTGTATTTCATTTCTTAATTGAATACCTAAACATGACGCGACCTAATTATGATCCTCGTAACCAAAAGTCTTGGATACTTCTGGTGGAGTACTTTGTTTTTAAATTTAGAATAATCTACGCAAGCATCAGTATTTCTGAGAATCTCACATGGAGCTCCTCCACTAAACTTTGAACCCTTGTTACATGTATACTAGGAATACCTGTGTAGCTTCCGGTTCATCATAATTTCCGCTAATATAATGAACGATTAAGCTTATTATACATTATACTCGTACAGCTTAGATCACCGGATGGAATGAATTATACGTGCTAAACCTGGGGGTTGGGGGATCATGGTATGTGTAGTATACTTCGAATTAGTATTCGCATCTATACACATCCTTAAACCACTAAGGTGGCCCCTCTGGGTCTAAGTGGTGAGAAACAGGATTTTTTTAAGTTTTAAGTTGAGTGTTAAATACAATTGAGCCCTCGATAACTGACCTCTCTCAAACTACACCCAGCTCATTCTTCAGCTCGGTCAGGACTATAGGGGAGAATTTAACAAATATTGCTCTTGACATGTATTTTAATGGGTTTTTCTAGATTAGTGTTATCTCTTGGGGGAGGGTTATATAGACTAAAATTCACCATTTTCTACCTTTTAAGGACGAAGTATTACATACAATGTAGAAGCTAGGAGGTACTATCCTTTACCACCATAGTGTTTTACGGCTATATGCTATCATAAAGGGCATAAAGGGATTTTTCTAAAGACATTTTCCTTTCTATGTATTTAGAAATAGAAAAAACGAAAATGTAAAGGGGGCTCTTGATTGTGACTGCTATAAAGGCCTTGATTCTAACAAGATTCAAGATATTTCAGATGTGTGTGTGCTGGGATTGAATTCTATCATGTCTACCTCATTAATTTTGCCCTAAGAAAGTATCAAAATTAGCCCAAGTGCTGAGGTTTACATATCTGAATCTTGATTGGCTGTATTCTGCTTATGAATAAGTTCCTAGCTGCATAAAAACACCACGACCAACATTCAACCCTCAACCGTAACCGCTTACCAATTACCAATTCATTTCAACGACACATCCAAGTACCCAATCTTCTAAGCGTTAACAAAAATGTCAGATACAACGTATGCTCTTGATAATGGCTCGGCTTTTGATAATGAATCAACTTCACTCATCATCTATTCACCCGATGAAATTATAGAAGATGCTACTCCAGTCAATCCCGCACCCCGCCAACGCCCTGCCTGTAGATTCATCAATACTGCCCTATTCGAACAAAACAAAACTACACCCATTGAAACAACTCTAGCCACTCTAGAGCAGGTTTCAGAATCGCTAGAGCGAAGCAGGATTTCTCGAGCTTCACCCTTAAAGCGTATATCTGAACTGTCAGAGCCATTGGAGTCAAACAGGAATACCACTATCGAGGCAACTCTTGCAATTCTAGAAGGGAGCGCAGGCCCACAATATAGCGATACAACCGAATCTATAGCTTCGGACGACTCTTTCTCATGGATGTCAACAATTATCTCACAGCAACGCCCCCTTCACGGACCAACACGCCCCATAGGTGTGGTTCTCATCCAGTCCCGTCTCCAACAGATGGAGATCCCGAACGGCCCAGAGAGACTGAATGACCCAAATCTATATTACCACCCAGATCTAAACGAGTGGCGGCCATTTCCTACTGAGATTGAAGATGACGGAGAGTCTCGTGCCGAAAGAAAACACAGGAACCTGAGACGCATTGGGAGCTTGTTTGTATTAAAGATTAAGGATATTGGGAGTAACAGAATTCGCCCTATTGATAAAAGAGACATTTCTCTACCTGTCCCGGGGTCTAAAAGGGGTGCGATTGAGTCATTGCTGTGCGACTAGAGAGGATGGTATTTGGGGGGCTCTTTATTTTATATTCACCTGGGAAGGATCCCATATCTCATTATTTTTTCAGTCTATATGCTTTACATTCTAGATTTATTCAAACTATTTTTTTTATACCACTTACAAGCTCAGGTATGATCTCAGAAACTATTTCTCTATAACCCCAGACACAAAAGCATATAACTTAGTCTAAAATTGCCGAGTGACAATCTATGATTTGATCTAGGAGTTTGCGATCAGCCTACACATAGCTTCCTAATTTATGATACTACGCAGCGTACATAGGGTGAGAAAAGCAAAGTCTAAACCAGGGAACTGTAGCTAACAAATCCTACTAGTTTCACGGTCTTAGTGGGAGTTAGCCAGATCCGACAGTTTTTATCATATGGAAACCACAAGAAAACAGAATAACCCCCTCTCACAGTTTTGGCGAATCACAGCTCTTAGTAGAGGTTTTCGGATTCTATTTATAAAGAGAAAGTTAGTAGTTCTTGTGGGTAAATAAGCATGGAGGCAAGGTTGGGAAGGCATCTTGAAAGATAACATGTTATTTTTTGTGGTATGGATTGAAAGATGCTTGTGGTCTTTGAAGAAAAAAGCGGGGAGACGGCGACCTTTATACAATTACATGTAGCTCATACCGGGCGAAAATTATTTAGTGCCCTCGTAGTTTATTATCCATCAGACTACTAACTGATAGGCCTGCTGGGTATGAATAATTACTACATGTATTTATCTCTATAACCTCGCCCCTACTAGTCTTCTCTAAATATTACACATAAAATAATCAAATTTCTACTAGAGTTATTTAAAATAGTTGGATCAATATATGACTACAGCACCTTTGAGGAACTACATGCATGTAGATGTAGTTTTACTACTAAAGCTATAAATATTTGAGGATCCAGGGCATTGTTAACTTCTTAGATACATGTAGATTACCGAAACCCTTGTAACAGCACAACATCTCTACCGGCTTTACAGGACCTATTATACTAGAAAGAGATTGCAAACCCAATTTAAGATAGACTTATAGTTTAATGCCGTATATAGCACAAGTACTCAAACATTGTATTATAGATATTTTTATTTAGTATGTATTACAAGAAAGCTTATCCCCCGAGTGAATCATTTGATACATGTAGTTTTATAATTCATTTCTAATATATAGGCTCAATTACAGCCTATGAATCTATAAACCGCGTCCTAACATAGTGATAGTAACTTATCTTATTTAAAATTTTAGAAATATACTAAAACCACGCGATTCCCTATCTCTCATCACGTGAGCTCTTGGCAGACGTACAGACCTGAAACAGAACACGCTAAGAAACACTTCTCTTGGCGCAAATCCCACTACATCCCACCATCAAAGACTTCACCTAAGACAGACACCTTCTCTTACCATCACCATAAACATTAATAGCTACCAGAAAAAATGGGTAGAAACAAGAAGGCCTGGCGTGTATGATTCCTTTTCCCCACTGATTTTTTTTGCGACAAGACCTTAGTTAACACCTTGAACAGTCAGAGAAGGGTAATCGCGGGAACAAAAAGGGTGGGCAAGGCTCCGGCAAGGGCGAACGTTATGATTACGTCTCTATTCCGACAGAGAACGAGAAGTATGAGAAGTTCTATAAGGAATCAGGTTTGATTCCTGAGGAGGAATGGGAGGAATTCTGGAGCACCTTGAAGAGGACTTTACCGACTACTTTTCGTTTCACTGGGAGCAAAGGGTAGGGTCCCAATTCTTACCAACTTTCAACCGTTTCTAGGTATATGGAGCTAATAGGTACTATAACCTTTCAGAAATGCGCTGAGTGTTTTGAAGACCCTCCAAGATGTTCATGTACCCCACCTTTCTGGGATTACATGGGAAGACCAGCCTGTCGCACCACCAACCCCACTCCCGTGGTTTCCAGATAATCTTGGTACTTGAATTTAAAATTTTAGTTCTTGAGAAAGCTACTAACATAAATCTAAGCTTGGTCAATGACTGCCGGAAAATCAGTTATCCGCCGCTGTGCGCCCTTCAAAAAGTTCCAGAATTTCCTTGTTGCTGAGACCACTGTGGGAAACATATCTCGCCAAGAAGCCGTATCAATGATCCCGCCATTGTTGATGGATATTGAGCCTCATCACGCCGTTCTAGACATGTGCGCCGCCCCCGGATCAAAGACTGCACAACTCATCGAAGCAATCCATGCCGGCGAGGAGGCCCGAGTCGAAGAAGCCGTTGCGCAAGGAGGCTCTACTGATAATGGTTCTGAGGATGACAGTGGTGGTAGACCCACAGGTCTTGTAATTGCGAATGATGCAGACTATAAGCGCAGTCACATGTTGATTCACCAAACCAAGCGCCTTAATTCCCCTAACCTAATTGTCACCAACCACGACGCCACATGGTTCCCCAGCTTACTCGTCGGCGATGAAGATGGTAAGAAGCAGTATCTAAAGTTCGATCGGATCCTCGCCGATGTACCATGTACTGGTGATGGTACACCAAGAAAGAACTATGGTGTTTGGAGAGACTGGACACCTGGTGGTGCTTTCAACTTGCACTTGACCCAGGTCCGAATCTTGATTCGTGGCCTACAGATGTTAAAGGTTGGCGGTAGAATTGTGTACTCTACCTGCTCTATGAACCCAGTAGAGAACGAAGCTGTACTCGCCGCAGCCATCGACAGGTGTGGTGGAGTGCAAAAAGTTAATATTGTCGACGTCAGCGATAAACTTCCAGAATTAAAAAGACGCGCTGGTGTGTCTGACTGGAGGGTCTGTGATAGGGATGGTGCCTGGTTTAATACTTGGGAGGAGGTAGAAAACGACACAAAGAGTATGGAACGGATGAGCAGGATTACCAAAGAAATGTTTCCAACAGAGAACAAAAAGGAATTTGGGGATCCTACAAGAATCCCACTGGAGAGGGCTATTCGTGTCTACCCCCATCTCCAAGATACAGGTGGTTTCTTTATTACAGTATTAGAGAAAAAGGAGGAGATCAAGGCGATCAAGTCAGAGCAAGGGGGAAGAAAGAAGATGGCTGCTATAGCTAAGGCTGCGGCAAAAGCAGAGGGAAAAGAAGATTCCCCAGAAGAGGCCGCCCTTAAAACCGAGGCCGAAGATGAACCTACCGCTGATACTGAAACAATCCATGCCCCTACAACCCCACTCATCCTTGAGGAGCCATCTATCCGTGAACCACCAGAATCTCCAACAAAACGAAAGTTTGAGCCTACCGAGAGCGCTCCTCCAACACCACCAGTGGCCAAGAAGACAAGATTAGAGCCTGGCACCGAGGCTGAAGAATCAAGCCTAGCTGAAGCTTCTGAGCCGTGGGCTTCAAAGAAGACGGAACAAAAGTCTACCACTCCTGCCCCCAAAGCTGGTAGGAAGAACGGTGGACAGCCGATCGAAGAACCCTTTAAATTTCTTTCACCGGATCACTCAGTTATTAACCAGATTTTTGAGTTCTACACACTATCTTCACGGTTCCCTCGAAACTGCTTTCTCGTTCGTAATGCGGAAGGTATACCGAGTCGTGCTATTTACTTCACGTGCGACCTCGCCAAAAAGGTCCTCACATTTAATGAGGGCAAAAACATCAAGTTTGTTCACTGTGGTGTAAAAGCCTTCTTTAAACAAGATGTACAGGAACCAGATGTATGTCCATGGAGAATTCAGAATGAGGGGCTTCCCATTATTGAAGGCTGGATCGGTGAAAACCGAGTTGTTAGAGCGAAGAAGAGAAGCACTGTTAGAGGCCTTCTGAAAGAGCTTTTCCCAAAGGTTAATGCTGAGGGGCATGAGGGTGATGTCATTGGGGAGATTGAGGAACGTGTTAGGGGGTTGAGTATGGGATGCTGTGTGCTCAAGGTTGATAAGGGCACTGGGGAGGAAGAGTTTACAGAAACTCTGGTTCTACCACTATGGAAGAGCCGGCATAGCTGCAACCTAATGTTGCCTAAGGATGAGAGAAAGTATATTACCCAGACCCCTTCCCAAATTTTTAGCATGAATGATCAAGTCTAATAGTACTCTGATAGAGCAATGTTGATGCGTCTCTTCAACGACGATGAAGCAGTCATCGATTCAACCAACAAGAATCGCGCAGCTCCTCGTGTCAAGGCGGACTCAGCTGATGCTGGTGCTGATGCTGATATGGCTGATGTTGGTGAAGCTGAGGAGAAGAAGGCCGACTACGGTGAGCAAGAACCGGGAATGGGTGAACCAATAACCATGAGTATTTTCGAGGAGCCAAGCTCAAAAGTCCTCGAAGAGAGTGATATCAAAGAAATTGTGAAAGAGAATGAGGATAAACGTGAAGTTAGAATACTGAAGAACGAAGTCCTAGAAGGGTCGGATGAGATGGAAGTTGAAAAAAACGTGACTCAGAAGGTTATTAAAGAAGAACTTGGTGATGAAGCTGCTTTGTAAATTGACTAACGTATGAGTTTTAAATTGGGATGTGGTAGATATATATGGGCTTGGAAAAATTTGGAACCGGTTTAAAAAGCACTTAGTGATGACTTAATAAAACACAATAGATCCTTTTTGATCAAATATATTTAGGACACTTTAATATTCTTAGCATCTAGAAAGTTTTTATGCAGTTACAAGACCAAGACGATGGCTGTTAAATACCGCTACTATAAGTGCGAATAGGTGGTTTTAATGATTGAGAGATTGATCCTCGTCTATGGTTATAATATACTACAAGGTTATGATGACTAAGTCCGGCTTAGCTCCTTACAGCTGTTCTTCTGAAGTGTGGTACAATTACCGTAGGAGCCAATGTCACTGCTATAAGTGATATCTAAAGTAAAGTCTCACTCTAGTGGTATGATCACTCTTAGTGCTAGCGCCCCCTTTATCCTTCTACCTAAACCCCTAGCAATAGAGAGCAGTTTACCAGTATCCTCAATAAGCAGGGAGCTGCATCATGAAAAGTGATTCGTGTCTTGGCGAAAGCTAGTACTCCAAAACACTTATCATATAGCTACGCTAGTCATCACCCGAAATATAACGGATGTTACGTCAGCTCTTATTAGTAAGAAAAGATAGAAATAGCCTTCTACAACTTATCATAGTCGATACTCCACTATTATGTATAAAAAAACTTAGGTCTTGCGCTATGTTAAAATGTCATAATATTGGATGAATTAAGGCGCGATAGCAGTCAATACTAAGGGTATAAACCAACATCAATACATCAAAGTACATCGTTTTCATTCCATAGATTACATAGTTGTACTGCATGCATGCAAGAATCAAATCTACCAGAGGTAGAAGCAAGAATATCTCTTTTAGCCTGCCCAAGATCATAACACCGTTAAGAATACAAGAGAAACTAAAAAAACACTAAAACTACAAAGGCTCTTTTTCGAATCAATTTGGGTACCTCATCCATAATTGCCCCACAAACTCCATTCTGATGCGAAACCAGCTGGAAACTTAAGGATTGAAACATAAACCACAGCATATAAAAATATTTTAGGAGGCAAAAAGACTTAGGCAGGGGGGAATCACATATTGTATGAGCGCTATCGATAGGGGGGCCGAGCCGTAGAAACCGCAAGCTAAAGTAGAGAAGATATGAGAAATAAAGTAATAGGAAAAACCCCCAGTAGGAACGAACGAAAAAGCATTGATTGGGAGCCGTAATAGAGATAAAGAAAAAACAAATCAATAAACGCCGTGGTTGTGCAAATGCAATGCAGACCGTTTTTCAGCCCAACTAAACTATATAGGTAAAAAAACCAAGGAACGATACCAAATAAACCCTTGAAAATAAACCCAAAAGCCCATATCATATCATATCATGCACACGCTGCTCGTAACATAGGAAAATAAAGGGAAAGTCCTTTACATGAACTGCCTAGACTGAGTAGGGTCTAGCAAGAGGTCCTTGATAGTCGAGCTAAGTTCTTTGAAATCAACCGGCTTGGACACATATCTCGAGAATCCTGCCGCGATACAACGGTCTGCAACGTCAGACATCACATTAGCAGACAAGGCGACTATTGGGACTTTCGGCGCGTTGTGTTCTTGCTCCCAGCTCCGGATTTCCATAGTAGCCTGAAACCCGTCTTTTCTTGGCATATGAAGATCACACTACCATAGCATTAGAATCATGCAAAAATTGTACCAGAGGGGGGCGATAAGCATACCAAAATGAGGCCATAGTACCCAGGGTTTTGAGAAAACACCTTTTCTACACACTCCTCGCCATCACTCGCCGTATCTACCTCCAATCCTACCCTCGCGAGGAAGCGCAAAAGCACCTTTTGGTTGACTGTATTGTCCTCGACAAGTAGGACCCGATGACCTTGATTCCCAACCTCCCTCTCCATTTGGCTAAATACTCTCTTTTGAGTCTCGACAACCTGTTGCGCAGAGTCTCTGTTCCTATCCATTGAGGCATCTCTTTCGTTCGCTGGATCAAAGATGACACCAAAACGAGAGGGTTTTATTGGCTTATAAATAAACTGTAATCTGGATCCCATCTGCTCACAATCCTGCATCGCGCCCTGCATTATTGCTGTCCGCTGCGTAGGGTTAGTCAAGATAAGCATAGTTGTCAGCGAATGAATAGAGCTGTGCAAAATCTGACTGATGAGCGCAATGATCTCTGAATGATCAGGGAGATTGACAACAATATGGGTAAACACAACTGGATCATCACCACCAATCAACCCTTTACATTCGGTAAACTTCGAGGCTGTGGTAATCTGATTAGGAATATTTTTCGGAAGTGTGATCTTGATGTGATGTGCGATAGCGATGCGAGAATAATGTTGTTCTGACACAATCAAGATTGAGAACATGGGAGGGGCAACTGCACGACCGAGTTCCGAGTCCACCGAGGGCTTCTTCTTAAGTGATATTTCCGTTTCTGCCGAAGTAGGAGGAGAGTACGCCTTGTATTTTTGCTGGGCTTCTGTGGGTAGGGCGAGTCGCATTGAAGCAGGATCTGCGGGAGAGGAAATCGGAAGGTGAGCTAATACTGACATAGACGATCCAGTTGACGCAGAGCGGAACGAACTTATCGAGGGATCCGAACTTGCCGAGGATGCAGGAGCAGATGATGGCCCATCACTAAAAGTAAGACCAGGTGGTGTATCTGATGGAAATTCTGACATTCTTTCCGTGATTGTATCTGACTCAAGGATACCCTGGCGTCTACCCTGAGCAGAAATACTAGGTGTAATGCCTGGTGGGATACCTTGCGGGATTCTTGGAATAGCGTCTGGAGTAGCAGTTGAGGAAGACGGCCCATCATCTTGAGGCTTCTCCCTGGGTAACTTGAATTTGGCACTGCAAATGAAAGTTCTACTCATAATCAGTAAATAGCACTATTAAAGCGATTGGTCGAAACTTACGATCCCTTGCCTTTCTCACTACTAGCAGTCATTCGTCCTCCGTGAAGTTCTACAAGCTGCCTAGATATTACCAACCCCAGGCCACTACCACCATGTGCCCTAGTACTAGATCCGTCAATTTGGCTGAAGGGTTTAAACATCAATTCCTCATCCTTTTTATCAAACCCGGGCCCAGTGTCATGGCACTCGAACTGCAGCATAACATCATCTTCTCCAATCTTATCATCCTTGATAACAGAACACCTAGAGAATACTTCCCCTTTTGACGTGAATTTAATCGCGTTCTAAAATCACCCCAGAAAAATATTTAGCCAATCATCGGTGTCAAGGGAAAAATTTTCCCAGCCAATACGGTGGTGCCAACTTACGCCAATGACGTTCAAGAGAACTTGCCTCAAACGCACACGATCTCCGCACACAACAGGCGGCACATCCTCTTCAACAATGAAGTTCAACTCTAGGTCCTTTGCTATTGCCATAGTGCTTAAGAGTTCATTGGCATCTTCGATCAAAGAATGAATCCTGAACCACTCTGGATTCAGTCGCATCATACCTGCCTCAACCTTTGAGAGATCAAGGATATCATTGATAACGCTGAGCAATCCATCAGAACTCTGAGATATTGTGTGGCAGTAATCTAACTGCTCTCCGTTTAACGTGGTATCGAGCAAAAAGTTGACCATTCCCGAAATCCCGATTAGCGGTGTTCCTAAACATCGAAATACATCAGTAATATCCAGTCTATTCGAAGAAAAAATACCCACGAATTTCATGACTCATATTGGCCAAAAACCTCGTTTTACTCTCCATCGTCTTTTGTGCCGCCTCATTCGCCTCTTTCAACTTCTGTTCCAGTAATTTGTGATCATTGATATCTGTACAGGTACCAAACCACTGGCCTTCTCCAGCTCCAAAATTCGTCTCAACACTAACACATCTCACTAGATGCCACCGGTAATTTCCATATTTATCCCTCAGTCTCAGCTCAGTTGAGAAAGTGGGTTTTTCTTCTTCGATGTCTACTCCAGTTGGGCCTTTGAAACCACCATCAAAACCAGAAGTCTCGTACGAATTAAGTGAAAATCCAGAAGTTTCAAAACTAGGACTGCGTGACCGAGGACTTAGTGAAGGAGTTCCGTCGAGACCCGGCAAAGCACACTTGTATCTATCATTGGGATGGACATGCTCCATGAAGCCCAATCTTAATGCCTGTTGCAGTGTTTGACCAGAATATCCTAACCATTGGGTATTTGCATATGATATGCCATCAATCGCCGTGGCAGCAAACACAATTTGAGGACTCGAATTAGCAAGAGACCTATACTTACTTTCTGACTCAGCCATTTCCGCTTGTCGAGCAGCGTCTACTTCTGCAATGCGCTGGTCATGGATGTCCATGTTTGTACCGAACCAGTGAACAATGATACCCCGAGAATCCCGCAAAGGAACTGCACGGATCATAAACCATCGGTAAACACCGTCAAACCGCCGGACGCGGACTTGATGGGAAAATGGCTCGCCTTTCCTCACAGTGATTCCCCAACGTTTGATGTAGTCATCCCGGTCATCTGGGTGGAAAGCCTCCCATGGTGCTTTTATAAACTCTTCAACTGTAGATCCCCTATAGGCAAGTAGTCTGGCATTCACCCACGTGGTTTCCCCGGTATAAGGAGCTGCTGTAAACACATGCACAGGTATGGAGTCAATAATGGTCCGAAGCAATTTATTTGATGGTGGAGGCATATGGTGGTTTTGTGATGATGGCCCGGATATGGATACTCGAGATGAGCCAGGTCGCCTTCCAGATGGGGTCCCAGGCAATGAAGTCGTTGCAGCCAAAGATTGGAATGTCGCCGAATAGTCTGCTCCATATGAATGCAGAAGCGTGTGGGGATAATTGTGACCGACTATCTTGAGTGCTGGCTTTCTTTTCCTCGGGAAACGACGTCGTTGCGGCGCCGATTCCGATCCTGGTGATACTGAAGGTGACCCCATTGTGCTACTACTCTGGCTTCCAAGTTCCTCTAAGGTAGGTGTCTTCTCTGAATCTGCCAACTCCTTCATCACATGGTCCGGTAAAGGGGTACTCCTAGGGATATCCCGCTTGTGCATCACAGTTCCTTGTTCACCTCTTTTAAACTTAACTGTTCCACCTGAACTTGCTCCCTCATCCTCCTCTGTCTGCAACTGTACCTCTAGGCTTACTATCGCTCCTTCACTCTTCGTCGCTGTCATTGCTGCTGCTGCCGCTCGAATACTAGCATAGGTCGGAATATTACCACTGTTTTGTCTACTAAAAATCTTTCTTTTCTCTCGGGGAGGCTGGAAGTACCCTTCCAGATTATCAATCCCAGGGCTAACTGGCGCGCTAGCCTGGCTCTCTCGAGATCGGATGCTTTCTTGATCACTCCCATGCCTTGGGGCAACTGGCCCTCCTATATCCCATGCTGGGCTGACGACCCTCGAAGCGCTGTCTTTAGACATAGTACTAAGTTCGCTGGGACTCGTAACACTAGCACCCTCGGCAATATCTGGTGATTTCAGCCCATATCTTAACGATGAATGCAAACCAGATTCAATATCCGTTGTTTGCCTCCTTAAAGGCCGCCTATATTGTAAATGACTTAGCTGATTCACAACATTCGAATGATTTTGTGCTAGTGAGAAAGCTGTAGCTGCTAAGGGTGCGAAGTGGGACAATGAGTGGATAAGATTTCTAGGGTAAGGTATAACAGGGCTCAGCATAGATAATATCGCTATAGGGGATTTCTTATGTCCTGCCATGTTGTGACGGGAAAGTATATCGTTATTTGGCATATTGAGACTACCTCTGAAAGGAGACTCTACCCTGTGTGGCGTGGGAGCCGTGGAACCACCACCAGCAGCCGCAGAAGCAGAAGGATTCAAGGACTTTGAGAAACTTGGATGTATGAGTGGGATATGAATGACTGTCCATGCGCTTTCGAATCCGATAGCATTGACAGGCTCTTGAGCCGAGTACACTGGACTGTTGATTTGCGGGTTGAAAGTCTCTTCGTCTACTTTTGGTGGGGCAAAGAACGGGTTATCGGATGGGTCCTGTTTCGGTGCCGGTGAAGGAGCTGGGGATTGGCTCCACGGCGACGTCAGGGCTTGTTCATACTCTTCATACGAAGAAGCCCTGTCGAGTGTTTGTGAGTGAGATTGAACATTTTGCAGATGCTGCTGTGCGGAATAAAATTGTAGCACAGGGTTTTGGGTACGATACCCGTCCTTCTGCGCACTTTTCTTCTTCCGTCGCATTCCCTTCCCTACAAAATACAATGGTGTCGGTGGCTGCGAAGGTAGCTGTATGGACGTATTAATAGTACTAAGATCCAACTTCTCCACCCCCTGAATCGTTGCCTGCTCTGGAATTGATGGTTTTTTTGGTTTCGAACGCTGTTCATTAGAAAGTACTCGGGGTGGGGAGGACTTGGGTGTATTAGTGGCCACTAGTTCGGCCTCTCGGCGCCTTTTATCTCGTTCTTCGAGATGGGTTTTGATATCCCTATATTCGCGACCTAGCACAACTACTTTTCCTCTCTGCAAAACCCTACTAACCCCAGCCCCGTCTAACAATGCATCTGCCTCATAACTCAGTGGTTGTAAAGTTGGGAAAATCCTCCCGCGTTGCTCGTCCTCCTCTATTCCTTGAGCATAAGCCATGTTCTGCTTCTGACGCTCAAGCTCAGGGGGTAGGGGTGGTGGTTGGGGAGGTTCTAATGGAGAGATCCCGCTTGTCTCAGAGAGCCAATCAGAATTACTCGCATCCTCGCTATTAGGATCTGAAGGTCCAATAGTGACTGGAGCAAACGGTTCATCCGAGTTCCTCTCAATTTGAAGAGGTACCGTAGTGTCCTCATCCGGATCTCCTAGGCTCCCGAAAAAGCATCCTTGCTCAATTCTCCCATTCATATCTATCGAATTTTTTGTTTCCTTCGGAATAGGAACACCATGATTTCCATCACTCTCTTCCCCTAAAGAAACCTCCTCCTGATCCCCCACATAACCCCGTTCATCCCCCATATATGTCAAAGACAAACAATCATCCTCTGCTACATTAAAAGTTGCCTTCTGCCCCCAAGGAGTATTTTCAAGATCTGTGGAATCTGATGGCACGGCAAGAGTGACTCTCTCTGCTTTATAACAAGTGGTGGCGATTTTGACAACATTGCTCCAAAAAGCATCGATACCTGCCTCAGAGTGCAGAAGAAGAGCAAGATCGTACATATTTGGGGTTGGGAAATCGGGATTCTCAAAAGGAGTTATTGGTTGGGTACCTTGTGGCTGAAATGCAAATGAAGCTGGTGTAGTAGTACCAGAGGGCAGAATCCTATCATGAGGGCCCATTCCAGGAGACATGGTCGTGTTAAAGGCAGTGGCTACGCTGTTGCCCGTAAGGCTCCTTGGCATTTGTGGAAATGGATAGGAAGTTGTAGAATTACTTTGTTCGGGTTGTCTAGATTTTGAGGTTGCGGTCTTCATACCCGGAGCGGGCGATCTAACAATATCTCCACTCCGGTTTTCTTTGGGGGTTGGAGGAGAACCTGGTGATGATGCTGTAATAGTTTGGTCCAACCGACTCTTCTTTCGAGATCGAGCCTGAGACCTCATCACAGCCTTCCGAGAAATTAACATCCCAATTATCCGAAAAGCCAGCAACCCGGCCGTGAGCACGGAGAATACCAGCAACAGGAGGGTTGCCGAAGGAGGGTTCGACAGCAGGAGGAATACCTCTTTCAAGCTCTCGATGGACGACTGTACACCCTGACCGTTCACACTACCATAACCAGACCCTTCAGCGCCCACTCCTCCTCCACTCCCAATTATCCCTCCCCCACTACTACCTCTTCCTCCTCCAGCGGTTCCTGCACCAGCGTTATTCGACGACGAGGACGATGGCATTGAATTGTGTGCATTTGTTGTAGATGATTGAATATTTCGTGGAAATACAGTTGTTGAATACGCAGGTGGCGACGCAGGCGGCGATCGCATGGCGTGCCTTCTCTCCGATGTCTCGGCCGTCGGCCGCGGGCGGCTGATGTTGATTTACAGCTCTGGGCAGATATGACGTCGGTAACTACCGGCAAATTGACAGCGACATTAAAATAATAAAATAAAACTGATTTCAGGAAAGAAGTAGAGGCTTTCTCTTGCAGATAGCACAGGGTTACTACAACGGATAGAGTAGTATTGGTATGTGAGCAGTACCAAACTTTGTGTAAGAACGCCGCAGCGATAACAGATAGAAGAGCAAGAGCGACAAAGAATTCCCGCAAGAATGTAACGCGCAGCGGGAAAAGTGATAGCGATGACGACGATGACGGGGTGGCGAGTTGAGAAAAAAAAATGTAAATGGTACTTTCTGCTCTAAGCGGGAAATCTGGGCGGCAATAGAACAATCAATCAATATAAACGTTCTGATTTTGTCTTCCCCCTTTCCCCTATTACCTCTCCCTTTTCTCCCTTATGCTCTTATTCGTACTCTTTCTCGCTCTCCTATTTTGCAGCCGCATTTGCTCTTTGTATACAATAGGGGGAGGTTTTACCAGTAAAGATTCCAGCAAGGTGCAAGAATCAACAGGACAAGACTTTCTTTCCTTCTTTCCTTGATTGTTGTGGTTGAGAATTATAGCAGACGATGGGTGCAGTCCACCATAAGGGCAGCAGCAAGGAGCAGCAGCACAAGAAAGGGCCGGAGAAGAGCAAAAAGAAAATTTTCAAGGGAAAATGGATGGATGGGTAGCTAAGTACTTACACGTATGTATGTATGTATGTATGTATGTATGTATGTATGTATGTATGTATGTATGTAGAGTGGTGATAGATTGGGGGGGTTGTTGTGCGCGCACAGCACAATCAAGCAAGGGGATTTGACTGGAGGAGGGTTGATAAAAAGCGAGATGGTTGCGTAAACCTAGGCCGATAAAAAAAAGAGTAATTCACTGAAGTATCCACTGAACTTCTATCACAGGTTTAAAGTTGTTGGAAAGGTTGAAAGTAGGGGGAAAAATTAAGTAAGGAGCCCCAAACGAAATCACTTTCTGTCTTCCACAAAAAAACACGCACACAGGTCTACCGGCGACAACCGTATCCACGGCTAGGCGGAGATGGGCTTGTGGGCAAAAAAGAAAAGAAAAGAAAAGAATATGTCAAATGCAAACGAGGGTGTTGTGAACTTCCCTGTGGAAATACCTAGGCGAAAGTGCCCGGGACTTGGGACTTGGGGATATCGGGTGGTATACCTAATGTGCCTTGAAGCACGCTGGTAGGTATGGATAGATGGAGTGGATAGTAGGGGTAAGTGAAAGGAGGGACGTCTTCCTTTGATGAGATTGACGGAATGGGGGGGGTGTGGAGGGGGGCGGTAGGATGATGGAGAGTTAGGTCCAGAGTCCACACTATCAGGACCCTGTTTGGTCTCTCTCCCTCTCCTCCCTCTCTTTGCTTCTCACTCTTTCTCTTTACCTATACCTTCTCCCAGCTACTAGTCAGTTTTCTATGTAGCTATCGCGGATAGATGGTATCGGGCTCGAATATAGTATAGATAGATAGATACGGTACACTTTGTAGGTATATGGTATGGTGT
Source organism: Verpa bohemica (assembly GCA_033030345.1). Lineage (NCBI taxonomy): Eukaryota > Fungi > Ascomycota > Pezizomycetes > Pezizales > Morchellaceae > Verpa > Verpa bohemica. Next base: position 1,078,986 of record JAUFSE010000016.1, on the reverse strand, counting down.
CTCTCGATTGATGGTAACAAGTAGCAATCAAAGAGTGAGAGAAGCAAAGTGTTCAGTGCTGATGCTGCCTGCTGCTCTGCTGCTGCTGCTTGCTTGCTGCTGCTTGCTGCCCGCAGCCCCAGAGAACGGGAGGAAAGGGACTTGCAAACAGGGATGCACATCAAGATCCAGTCGGGGCCTGGAAAACGAACACAGAGAAAAAGAAGCACCGACGTCATGCCGCAGCACTCTATGCTGCTTCGTGCCTAGTGTGAACACGCCATTGGGGGAGGCTGGGCAACTTGCAGGGTAACCACCTGACTTCTCTATTGAGATAGCTAGCGTCATAGGCAACAGACAGACACCTGTCCTTGACCTTGACAGAGAGGAAGATGGAGTTGCCCTTTGGTTCATTGGACGCAGTAAACGGTAAATAAAATTTAGGTACATGTACTTAAGCCACGACCTGAATTATTTCCCGCGACTGGCTCGGAAAGCTGGAAAGCTTGAACGTCCGGCAAGGATAAAACTGATCCATCTATCCCTCGCCCTTCTAACTAATTCCCGTAGGAACTTTATGTACCCTAGATTAGAGCTAGAGCCCTAAACACAAAAGATACATGTAACTACCATACTCTAGAACAAGTCAAAAAAAAATTGATGTCCGTCGCTAGGAATTAAAAGAGTCCCACCCCCCCGGCTTGTGTCTCATCACAGTGTCGAACCTGTTTCCACCCGGCCCCCGCTTCTACTCCTTCGCAAGCAAAAGCGATCACGATCATCGATCGAGAGATTACTACCGTACCGGCGTACCTACCGTCCACGAGCGTCAACTTTTTTTCGTTTTTTTCCCTCTTTCCTTCTTTCTCTACATGCGCTCCCATAGCCTATGTATGGTATGCAGTCAAAGTACCTACCCTACACTGTATGTATATAGGGCTTTGAGGGGAACGTCGAATCAATGTGCCTGGCAGAACTCCAGCCTCCTCAATCAGAGCCTCATTCCCAAAAATATTAACCGCACCCGTAAGCCCGTTCAGCCTCTGACGTTGCTACTCACTTCGGTAATGAAACCGGGAGCCGAGTGCAAAACGTCCATCTCCTGGGAACAGCATAACAACAGGTGTCTTTTTCTCCCATACAGCTCCTAGCGACAGATGCCCTCTTGATTCCATAATTGGTCATCCCTCAAAATTATACGGCATCTAGAAGATGTAACTCGAGTGAGATCACCTATGAAGATACAATACTCGGATATATGTGCTTGGTATTCCCCGGAAATTGTTTCCCGAAAACGTTCATATTTTACTTGCCCTCTACGCCTCCCCACCCAGCATATGTGATAGCGTTGTTCGTTATCTTCCATATCCATGCCCCCACTCTTCCGTCCATGTCCCTGGGCGGGGTTCCTCAAAGCCAAAACCCACTTTAGCCAGACATCACGTCTGTACTTGCCCCAAACAAGACACAATTAGAGGATTGGTGCAGTTACCAGTATGCGGGTAAGGACCCTTAGATATGCCGATGTCTATTCTACAACTCAGCGTTGATTGTTGACCACCGGGTCGGGTCGTCCTCTATCGTATGTAAGTACCACAGGTACCCTACAACAACCTGAAGATCCAAATCCATGTTGGAATAGATCGTCAACTAAGCGTCATGATGGTATTCTCGGCAATGTCGTCAGTCACACGTAACATATATATCCCAGTGTACGTGGCATAAAGTACATACTATTCATACTTTACTTACCCCCCCCGGAAAAAAACCTCATATCCTTTTCTCCGTTAGCCGTGCAAGGTACAACCGTGCGGTCACGGGGATCTTCTTTTGTACTATACACCGAACGGCACCCGCATGCCCAGCTTATTTTTTCGTCCTTCTCTACTAAATATACAAGAAAATCATCACCGCTTCCTAACCTCTCCGATCCCAAATTGACTTGAATACCTGCCGCCCTCGGCCGCCTTCCACCCCGGGAGGCGGTATTCCTTTTCCTTCTTAAGCATACTTTCTGCCTTTTCCCGCTCGTCCTTTTCCCGCTGATCACGTTCCTTACGTAGCTTCTCCATGGTATCCTCATGAGGACTGCGGTGACGACGGGATCCTGATTCTGAAGTTCGATGCCGCCGGTGGGATGACTGTTCTGTGCTTGATTCCCGTCTGTTGTGTTTGTGAGAGTGATGGTGACGCCCGCTTTTGCTTGCGCTTCTACTCCTATGCCTGCTTCTATAGTGATGCCCTCTAGGACTTTTGTCTCGATTGCCTCTGTATTCACGGCTCCGACTCCTTGTTCTCTTTACCCCACTACTCCTCTCTGTATTCAGTCCATTAAACCCTAGTGCACCCACTTCCAATTCCCTGGATCTTTTCCATTCCTTGCGTTCTTCTTCTATCTCTTTAACACTTCTTACGCCCTTCTTTATAGTTACTAGCGGATCCCCCCAATCCTTTCTCCTCTCATCTTTTTTTATTTCCCACTCTGTCTTTTTCCGCCCCTTGACCTCTCCGACCATATCTAGCGTTGAGTACCATGGCCGCAGCTCGTCCGCTGGTTTTCCGAGACCCATTGTATACTGCGCTTCTAGCTTATCTTCTTTGGCCTTCTTCTCTGCTTCATATTCGGTATTCTTTTCGGCTTTTTTCTGTGGGCGGGGATTTTCAATCTCACTGAAGAGATTTATGTGCCCATCGGAGCCGATCAATTTGGGTGAAGCTTTCCGGCGTTTGGCTGGTGGTGGCGGAGTTGGTTGCCTAACTGCCGTTTCGTCCCCCCCGATTTGAGGACTATCCTTCGGTGCAACGAACCTCCCTGATGCGGTGGTAGGCCTTTCTTCGAGAGGTGGTGTTGTAGCTCTCTCTCCTGCCCGTGCTCGTAAAATCTTCATGCGATGCTCAGCATCAGCTTCTTGCATACGCTGCTCTTCAGCTTCTTCTTTGGCTCGCGCAGCAGCCTCATCACGACGGACGCGCTCAATGTTGGTGGTAGAGTAAACATGGTAAGACTTATGGTGAAGAAGATGCAGAGGCATGTTTGCAGTTTGATGTGGTTGACTATTTCAGTTCGTGAGGGGGGTGTTGGAACCTGGTTGTAGTGTTGATGAATGACGTTACTGTCCAGTAGGATACTATATGTGGACCAGACCACATCCCAATTGAGTGACACTAGTGCAATGTATGTGTACCTGGGCTTATTAACTTATATACATGTACATATATTTATTTCGAAACCAAACAAACCTATCATGCACATGGGTATTTAGTGAAGGTATATGTACATAGGATGCTTATCCGGTACTCTGCCTGCCAGCTGCCTACATGTAACATACTTATTCCACACATCATTACCAACAACTACATGTACAACTACAACTACAACCTATGGATGTTAGTTTCTATCCTTGAGCGATCTTCCAACTACCAACCCGCAGAACTCGAGACACTTGTGCACTCAACACCCGCTAACAACCAAAAGACGCGACAACCCAAAGTTCACGGTACGGTGTTCTAGCCGTAGTGGATTAACTATACGGATACAGATACTCGAACCATGTAGTGGATAACAGACGATATCTTTTCTCGACGAACAATCTTGTGAGGTAAAAAAAACTCAAAAAAACTCAACCTCCTTGTATGCGACCTGACGACATTGTGCCTGTCGGTAGATCAAAATATTGATAATGGCGAGACACAAAGTGTTAGAGGAAGTGTGTATTTCTGATGAATCATGTGATTGATCACTTTATACTTGATGAGAGCGTCGGTGGAGGCATAAAACACGTGTACGATCAGGCCATGGAAGTACATACAACCTGTACCTCTAAAGTACCCGGCTGGTGTGCTGGATCGCAGTGTATTTTCTTCTTCTTCTTTCTTTTCCATTGGTACTTTTATATTGAATTACACCAAGAGGAAATTAATAAAAAGGATTTATAAAAGCAGAATGTGGGTGGGTGGTAGTGATGATGATGATTATGATGATGATAGTACAGGTAGTAGTGATAGTGATAGTCGGTAAAAGTATGTGCAACGGAAAAACAAAGCGCAATACCTAATGCAGTCCCTGCGTTCCTATGCGGCTCTGCCCTTATGACATCACTTCGTGGGGGATTAAAGAGCAGTGGGCCTTTTCACCCGGAAAATACCCCCAACATCAGCACCAGAAATCCTCTCTAGTACGTAACTTATGTACTATACTCTACTATACTCTACTCTACTCTACTCTACATGTATCTATTTTATCAAATCCTGTTAACCTTTGCCCTCCACCTGTAACAATCATTCCTGTACGCGGCGTATATATGAGTGTGTGTGATATGACTTGTTTATTGATAGTCACGCGGGCAACGAGTTAGATCTAACTTCGGGCAAAAGGCTCATCTCCCCCACACCCCAGCCAAAGAGCTCCCGTCTGTGGCGAGAGAAAAAGAAACATATCCAATAAACGAACACCTCATAACCACATGCATCAAATTGCCCGGTTCCTGCGTCGTTCGAACTTTTTAGTTGAAATGTCGTGCCTTGCATCCATCCAGACCAGCACGAGAGAAGATTAGAAACGTCATTTATGGTGTACCCCCAGGTGCAGCACGACAAATCATCATGAGTGTGCACCCTTCTGATCAATCCGTATGAGTGGTTTCTTTTTCCCGAACACGGGTGCCCCATGCTCTGCCCATGGAGACACTCCCGATTGGTCGGGGATTCCCAGAGGTAGGGGCATCAAAATCTTCAACGAAAATCACAACTAATGCCATTCATAATATATACAGGTCAATGCCGATCCCATACCAAATCCCGTTTCAAACTCCAATTCCAATTCCAATTCCAATACAGTCAACACCATTACAAACATCCCATTCCCTTTGTATAGAAACATAAAAGCATCAGGTACCCACTCCACTCTCATAATTTGTAAGTCATGAGGCATGACTCGTATATATACATTGGAGATATATAAAAAAAACAATAACTCCTCCTTTTACAAAATGTCTCCTGAAACTGTACAAAACCCATATAAACAGTAGCGAAAATATTTCCTAATATCCTACCTTGCACCTACCCAGAGCCAGTCACGGAAGTCCCATCTAGTGAGGGGCCACCTTTACCAAAAACTCAAAAGGGATTCTGTCCTATTTCTTGATTATCTGTGGACTAGCTTTGAGGATACTTTGCTCGTCGTTTGTCGTCTCAGTAGTGGTCGGCCGACTAGAGTCGTTTTCCGAATTGGCTTCGTGCTGCTCACTCGCCGGTGGGCTTGTCAAAAACTCCGATCCATCTTTCGTAACTGCATCCAAGCCAAAGACGCTCGAAACATCGCTGTCTTCGCCATCGTCTATCTGGGAAGATTTTGACCACCTGGGTTTCTTTCCCCTACTCCCCTCCTCCTCCTTTATCACATTTATCTTCTCATCAGACCCAGACCCATCTACACTGCATCTACTTAGGAGATCTGTACTTCCCACAGTCCTCATCGAGCCCCGTCGACTCACTGGAAACTCAACAGACGTAGGTGTGCATATCCGTCCAATGCTCGCAGTCCTCACATGGGAACGACCTAATGGCTTTATTTTCACCCTTTCCGGCTTTTGCAGGGGAGGTGACCCATCAACTTTGGCCACATTTGCACCAGAGATAAATCTCCCGACAGTTGCTGTTCTTTGAAGCTGTATTTCATGATGCAACTCCTCTATATCATCGATTTGGGGCGAATACGGTCCCATAAAGACCCTCGCTACAGTCGATCCCTCAGACTGCCGTTTCCGGTTGTTAGATTGCTGTGAAAGTCGCCGCATGAGTTCAGGATCCTTCTCCGGTGGCTCAGGCGTGACTCCCGGCGGAAGTGAAAATGAACCAATATCACGAGAAAATGAACTCAAGCTCGTTGTCGCAGTCTTTGAACCAGTCCTACTACTACTCTTACTGAAATCAAGGTCTTTTTCATACCCGTAACTAGGAATAGAGGAGGGATTCTGATTATCTGCGAAACGAACGGTAGGCTTGTCTCCTGTTTGAGGAGAGCGGTTTCGTCGGCGCCGGAGAAACCATATCCATGCTATGATTCCACCAACCATAACCAGAAGACCGCCAAGGATACCACCGACCATGGGCCCAATTGCTGGCTTATCTCTGGTTACGGGGCTTGTGTTGAACATTAAGATTGAGGCGCGAGAGGCTGGAACAAGAGATTTTGACTTGGGGTGGGGGGATGGTATGGCGCTGATAAGGAATTTGGGGATTGTCGGGGGGCCGTTTATCACGTATGCATGCTGGAGAAATGCACGACCTAGGTATGCTGGGTGATTATCTGAGCTGGGGGAGAGTCGAAGATATGTTTGCCCAGACTCCGTACGAGAAGTCAAAGGATTGTTATCAGATGTATCAGAAACAATCAGGGATGATGCGGGGACAATGATTGAAGTAGATGAAGTACCATTTCCTAGGGTGAATTTGAGGGAATAATCTGTCCTTGGCGTACCCGAGTAAACGTATCCATTGAGATCTTGACTGAATTTTGGAGAGCCAATAAGCGGGAGAAGAAGTTTAAGAACTTTTCCCGAAAGCTGAATGTTAGGTGAATCATAGGCAAGTGCAATATTGGATTCCGAGGAGGTTCCAGTATTAGAGACTTGAACTTTCTCGTTGGAGGAGCCAATGTATGTTATCTCAGAGAGAACCACTTCGAAGGTACCCGTACCATTCGTATCAATCCTACTGAAAACGGTTTTTTGATCATGATCAATAAGTGCGTCATCATAGCCACCCATTACCACCGAGCCAGTATTCTCGCCCGTTCCAAGATTCAAAGAAATAATATCCATTTCTGGAACTCTAGAATTCCGTGCTTTTTGCAACGCACTCAATCCTACCACTCCCATACCCAATGTAGATTGCCAGATGAGATTAATAGGCATGTATTGTAATTGGAATACTGAGGTCGAAATGTCGCTTTTTGTTGACCATGACAGTGAAGTGCTTCCTACTGCTAGGTTTTGAATTTGGAAGGCTGTGTTAGGATTGCTGAGGCCATCTTTCGTCAAGATATCGACATTAAAATCTGCGTCTCCTGTTTGGTTATAATATCCACCATTTGACCGGAGATAATCTAGGCATTCTGCACTTTGAACATAATCATCAGAGTCACGGGTCGATGTTGTGATATTGCTTTCGGAAGGCCCGAAGGAAAAATAACCAGATATTGACTGGTGAGGTACTGGTGACTCGGTCCATAACATCAAGGAGTAATCTGAAGCAGCTTTAAGGCCCTCCTCACTGAATGTTTTCTTTGCATCCCATAGATATTCTCCACTGTTGATGATATCCTCTAAATACTTTCTTTAGCATCAAGAACAAAACACAAGACATTGAGATAACAGATAAACACACCTTCAATTACGGTGATATTCTCCGCATCCCCCCCTCTACCTTTCCTCAGACTAATATTAACCTTCTTCGTGTCTGTGCTAGCCCTCCACTGAACAGTCTGTATTCCAACCAACATCCCACTTACTGCAGTGGTAGACACAAAATCACTCTCCCACGGTTCCTGTATCGCGTTCCAGGTCTTATCGGTTGCAGTGCTATCGCTTGTCAAGCAAAGTACACCAGTAGGTACATGAACCGCAGCTTCCGAATTACCGTAGAAAGAAACTAGGACATTTACATCCTGCGGCGGTGAACCAAAACTCATTGCCATCACGCCTGGTATCGAATCGTTTATTGCAGCCGCGGAAATGAGGTCGAAAATTACCATTGATGCTGTCTCCTGCGCAACGACCATCCATGAAAACCACAAAACAATTAGGAACCTAAACTGAAATCTCCGTAGCCGAGTCATTGTGTCTTTCATTTTCATGTTTGTTTCGGTTTCTGACTTCTTCTTCTTCTTCTTCTTCTTCTTCTTCTTCTTCTTCTTCGACCCCTCCTCCGAGTCGAGAAACGGCTAGGACACTGATATTGTTGCCCTACCTATGGAGGTGAAACAGGTACGTACAGGAACAGGAAATTGAACGAAGTAAAGGGACAAGAAGGCCGGGGAGAGGCAAAATCACATTGTTACTTACCCCAAGCTGTTATATTTGCCTATTCTTTACGCCTAGCCTGGGTGGCCGCAACTGGACAGTGGGAATGGTGAATACGCAGCTACTGTACCCGAGGGGCTGGTTCAGAGGGCGGTAAAGGAACCCAATAATGGGTTCTAAGACCGTGTCACCCCAATCGCTTCTTACTAGCTTTTCTTTCAGAAGAACACAATCGTCACACCTTCTGCTTTATGGGCCGTCTTGTCTTTCTCTCCAATCCAGATCCCCTCAGGCCACGTCGTTACTTTCATAGAGCACTTGAAGCTTCATTGATGGAGTTCTACGCTCTTGATAGTCTTTGGAATTGGAATTGGAAAGGTAGCGCGTGGCAGAGCTCATGTAATCTGGGGCGCAGAACACATGTTCCTATTTAGATCCTTCGTTTAGGCTTCTACAGCGGGGGCAGTGCAGTGGGGGTTGCCGAGTCCAGCAATTATCACCCTCGATAGATTGCTCCAAATTACATTCCAATAATACAAGGACGTCTGTTTAGAAAACACAGTAGATCAACAAACATTCCCCACATTAGGTAATAATGCCCTTCCTATTTTAGGCATTTAGTGACCAATAACGCGTTGATTGATACATCAGATATCGGGCTTATCGTGTCATATAGACTTATCACGGCACCGGCCTATTCCGTCTGAATCCGCAGGAGGGACTTCGGGGGGCGGTCGCGCTTTGACATACCCCGACGCATTCAGAACATGCGATAGTCGAATTAAAAGTGAACAATTCCCCAACAGCTTTCGAGTTGGCGGTTCATACCCAGAGAAAAGTTAGAGGGAATGAGAGAAAAGCGTGTGATTGCGTTAGCGCCTTAGAAAAAAAGAAGGTTGCAACGTTGGTGGCTGCAAGGGCAGAGTAAGTATAGGTACATACATACATACACACATACCCTCCTCAAATGTCAGCAACTACATGTATTCTGCTTTGCTGCGGTCTAAAGGAGTGTCAGCAGTACCCCCTCAGTTCTTACTCAAGCGAAACAACTCATGATTAAATCGTGGATAGTGTTTCGTGGCCCAGATCCACAGTACGCCAAGCGAAGAATTACACCGGCAACACGCATTACGCAAACGTAGCTGCATAACAACGTTCTTGTGGGGAGCTTAAACACTATGCATGCACTGGAAACTTGCTTTTTCAGGTTCTAAATATACAGGAATTTAACTGGTGGTGTGTAAGAAACTGCCATGGGGTTTCGGCAATGAAGCTGATTGGCCAGAGAGTCCAGTACCAACACCTAAGCTTTGTAGTGCCTGCAAAAGGCGCAAGGAAGGTCCGTTTCAATTGGCTTTAGGCGGACTAACGCTACCCAAGTGCAGTACTATATAGCCAGGTTCCGCGAGTCTTCAGGTACATACATTGCTAAGGCATCTTCTAGAAAATTATTTTGGTAAGTATACGGTAGATCTAAACTCGAGTCTTCCGTCTTATTTCTGTATCTGATGGCAGGTTCATACGCATTAGAGATATACTACCACCCAGTAGTGATATCAGTAACAAATTTTTTTGAAGAGGCCAATGGAAAAAAAAGAAACAAGTAAGAAACTTACCTTATGACGACTTTTTATGCCTTTCAAAATTGGAAATTATACGCTGGACCAGAAAGCCGTTCCAGGGTGTTTTATGGCAGGTGACTGGTCACATTGGATTTTAAGAGATTTGATCATTGCATCACCAGACCTATCACAGACGTCTCTGTGCTGCCCAGCCAGCGCACAAAGAGGAGTTACCAAGCCCAAACAACAATAGAAATCAAGTTTGCTAGTACCCGTCTTCCCGCGAAACAACTTTATCCCTGGGATACTTTCCAACAAGACGGGTAGGGCATATCCGGACCTGACAGACCAAATAGATCCACATTTCCCCCTGAAGTGAAATAGCCCGATACTTAAGGCTGAAAAGCGCTTCTCCTGTGGCTAAAGATCCAACATAAATCCCAGTAGATAGAGCGGTAATAACTTTAGCGGTAGTCTGGGAATCAAGCCAATCAAGTTTTCGAGCCCTTATCTCAAATCGACATCTTGGCTAGAGAATACTCCTAGGCGGCTGTAGCGATACCCTGAGATTAACGACGAGTAGTGATTGATTGGAATATTCCAAGGGTAAAGGGTAAGGATCAGATGGGTACGCATCATCTCGGTATTAGGCCTCGTTGTGCCAGTATTTATTACCCCGCATTTGTTTCCCCTTGCATATATCGGTTAATAAACTCCGTTGCTCTCGATGCAAGATTAAAGCCCACAAGAAATATTTCCTTTATCAAGAGACATAAATTCTACTCAGTGCCCAGACTTTCCAGTATTATAATTTCCTAAATTGGTATGGGACCGGGTAGCCATTACCATAAAGGGAGCCCGCTGGCATTATATAGAGTACTTAGATAATCCTATAGAATACCTCCGTTAGCCGAGAGGTCTTTGCAGTTTATGTTCCGTCACCCTAGGTCGATCTTACCATTTTTGACCGTAACAGTCAATATTGAAATTTCCTCAGCAAGTGATATAAACGTTCTTTGTTTCAGGTAGCCTTTGGGGGGGGGGCTACTATTCGTACGATGAACAGTTGCTATGGTGATCTACCAGTGTCGCGCAACAGTAACGGTGATTCCAGATAACGGCTTTGATTTCAGGAATAAAAGCACTTCAGATCTGCTTCGTGAGCAAGTTTAAGGATCGATCTCATAACACTAATTCGAGTGATTTTTTGTGAACATATGCTTCGATCTACTTCTACTACCCAAAATAGCTTTGGAAGATCATACATACCGCACGGAAGCCTATAACGGGGTTAAGACGTTGATTAGATCTGTGATTGATATATCATTGGCCATATCGGATAAATATCGGATTCCCTACTACGGGGGCAGATGCATTAACCTATGTCGTGTTGGTGCTGCAGCTGCCGACCAAGTCTCATACACATATGGTACGAGATGCACGGCATGCGTTGTCAACGGAGCTGTTGCCTGATTCTTTGACGTCTTTCAATGTTGAAATTGTGTCTATGATGGTGAGTTGTTCGTATACTGGCTAAAACAAGTGAGACCTTGTGGAAGCTCAACAGTAAGAGAGTTGAGCTATTGATGTCAGGGTTAGGGTTAGGGTTAGGTTAATATTGCTCGTTAGTCGATAGGTTTTTAGTTGCACATTTTATTCTTCCGCAAACGCCCCAGCTTGGATATTTTTATAGTGGAAGTATAGGAAATTAAGGTATAATAACTTTGACTGCCAAACAGTAGTTACTTTGTATATGTTAATGTTTTCTCGTGTCATTTGTTCATTGACGAGGGAGTGAGGCTCTAGGACTTGGATACTGGATTTTATCCATACCTGTTACTAAGTACAGTACGAAAAGAGGGGATGGATTGGGTACATTATTTTACTAAATACTGTAGAAATGCTGTAGCAATAGTATAGGATACGAGAGTATTACAGCATTCTTGTCTAAATTCCGGTTTCATACGTTATCCCCCTTACAATGCTATAGTACTATTGTAGTAGTCACACCCCGTTTTTTCGTACTGTAGTGTTGATATTTTAACCTACTAAATATAGCTATATGCTATATATATGCGTATAGGGACCCTTTTGTTCAAGGTTACTAATACAATAGCGGGATAATCATAGATTATCACTCGAATCAAAGACACTCATCTATGAATTTTTATGCGTTTAAAAGGAAATATATTCTATATTGATCCCTTAAAGAAATGTTAGTGCTAAGAGTACAGGGTAAATGTAGCTACATGTACTTTATATTCGAGTGATCAGCCGTGACCTCGAATGCTATTGCCCTCGTTTATGCCCCACACGCTTATAGACCATAGACTCCGGCCTCTCTTCTATATTCCTACCAAGCCTCTTTATGCCATTCATCCGTCGCTCGTGAGGAATGAGTTAATGCATTTCTACCCGGACGAAAGGGAAGATTTGCATGTGAACGTCACGTGTGTAGCGGCTGCGGTTGTTGTTCGCACCGAGGCTTTTACCAAGGTTTAACCTGCAGCGGGTGCCCCACCAAAGAGCCGGCAGGGCCAATATCTCCCCACAGGAACACCACAAATAAAGATCAACAGTAAAGAAGAAGAAGAAGAAGAAGTCCTCCCACGTCGTCCACTCCACTCAAGTCCCAGGGTCTGTTTTATAGCCAGAGGAGGATATAGCACAAAATGTCGAAGTCAACACCAGTAGAGTTGCCGGCGAAAGAAGAGATTAAGGCGGAGGTAGCAGCAAAATCTATGGCTGGGCTGCGCTCGTTGGTCGCTGGAGGTGTTGGTGGTATTTGTGCTGTGCTTAGTGGTACGTTTGTTTTAACCCTGGATTTTACTGTGAGATGAGATATGGGATGGATGTAAAGCTGATTTCTGGGAAAGGTCATCCTTTTGACCTTGTCAAGGTGCGTTTACAGACAGCGGAGAAAGGAGTCTACAGAGGTGCCTTTGATGTGGTTACAAAGACCGTGGCTAGGGAGGGTATGTTCAGGGTATGTTTAGGCCAGGTATCATGAGTTGGGGATGGAATACTGATCTTGTTTTTGTAGGGCCTGTATGCTGGTGTTTCTGCGCCATTGATCGGTGTTACACCTATGTGTATGTTTCCTTCTCTTAAAGATCATGCTCGTAACTCAGTCCGTAATCCTAACACCAAATTCCAGTTGCCGTCTCCTTCTGGGGTTATGACGTCGGTAAAGGCCTCGTCCGCCGTTTCTCAACTGTGGAAAACAACCAGTTCAGCGTCGCCCAAATATCTGCTGCTGGGTTCTTCTCTGCCATTCCTATGACAATCATCACCGCCCCCTTTGAGCGTGTCAAGGTCCTCCTCCAAATACAAGGCCAGTCCGAAGGAGAAAAGAAGTACAAAGGTGGTCTCGATGTAGTCCGCCAACTCTACAAAGAAGGGGGTCTCCGTTCCGTCTTCCGTGGATCTGCTGCCACTCTTGCCCGTGACGGCCCAGGATCAGCCGCGTATTTCGCGACCTATGAGATTTTAAAGAAAAAACTCTCTAAGGGGGATGAGCTGAGTATGGGTGCTGTCATGGTTGCTGGAGGTGCAGCCGGGATGGCTATGTGGCTGCTTATTTTCCCCATTGATACGGTTAAGAGCAGACTCCAGAGTGCAGAAGGGAAACCAACGATCGGGAGTGTTATGAGGGAGATTAATGCACGGGGGGGATATAAAGCATTTTTCCCTGGTCTTGGGCCAGCGCTGGCAAGGAGTGTACCAGCGAATGCCTTTACTTTCTTGGGCGTAGAATTGGCGCATAAGGCTATGAACAAGTTGTTTGATTAAATCTATATTAGAGATCTGTGTTGAAGGGGGTGGGGGTGGAGAGGGGCTAGAAGTCTGGTTCTTTATTATTGTTATGGCGTGGGTCGAGCGTGCTACTTGTTAGATATTTGATAGATCTGGTTGGTTCGTTACATTGCATTAACTGACGGGTTTTATGTGCTATATTCCAACTGTAAATACATCAGTTATTTCATCAACACATAACACATATACTTGATCAGTGTGTTAAAAGAGAAACAACTTTCACAGCTCCCCGTCCGTCCATAGGCCACAGGGTTTCTATAAAATTAGTTCTTGGGCTGACTTAAAGTAGTCCGTACATGTAATTAATGTCATTCACTTACAGCTTATGTTATTTTTTCCAAGATCTGTGCAAGTTTCATGCACTTGAAAAATCACAAAAATTTGTTCAGAGAATTCTGGAATGCCCATCTCTCGATGTTTACGGAAATAGTTTTTAGTTAAGTAGGACTAAATGTAGTAGCTGAAGTAGGGAATATTTAGTAATATTTAGTTATTGGTATGGAAGCGTAAATGTGTCAAAATTCAATTATCCCACCGGTGGTAAAAGTAGCGGATCAAATGCTGGAATACCATGCAGGTCCAGTCCACTTGTCAGGAATACCATGCTAGTCCACTGACAGTCTATTATGTCTTAAATAGTCTATTAGCCCTATTAGTGGTTTAATAATTTAGCACTGGTAGTCTAATTGAGGACTAGTATGGTATTCCTAGCAAGTGGACCGGACCTGGGTAGTATTCCAGTATCCAGTCCAGTATTTAGGTATTAATCTAGTATCTAAACCACAAATTCTCCACTAGTGAAAATTTGCCTCTTTATTAGGCCACAGGTGGTCGAATTGTGGACTAGCATGGTATTCCTGACAAGTGGACCGGACCTACATGGTATTCCAGCATTTGATCCGCTACTTTTACCACCGGTGGGATAATTGAATTTTGACACATTTACGCTTCCATAGTCAATATTCTTATAAGAGGAATATTTTTATAAGTAGAGGCAATTGGTTTGTAGAATTAATTTATTTGGAATGAAGCATATATACATGATCTCGTATATAGAGCGGTGGATCATACATATGTAGATAGTATATATGTGTATAGGTTATAATATAAATGCATGTAGTATTTTATATAGGGTAACTGTACTGTGTATAAAGGACTAAGAATCTATACACAAAATTTTAAAAACCAAATTTACCTCTAAAACTCCGAGTAGAGCCCATTGAAAGTACATGTAAGCATGAAGCTTCTGTCCCAAAGTTTAGCATACCTTAAATTTCTAGCTCACCCTGAAAAATTAAATCAAAAACGTCAAACTCCAGTACAGATGCTATAAGTTTAATGATTGCAGATCCAACTAGGGATTCATCGAGTTCGGGGGGCGGAAGTGTGGTCGAACCATTAGGAATGAGAAGCTGTTAAAGCTCTTCTACAAACTAGGACATGCGTATTATTCTAGTAAGAGTACCACCAGATTTTTCCGATTCACTCTCTGGAGATATCAAGTGTAAATACTACATGTACTTTTAAAAAGGTTTGATGGGTCCGTGTTCTAGAGAAATACATAACCTGATGGTTTTCCATCTCAAGAGGGGAATTAGATTACAATCTAATATCAACCTACATGTAGTTATTTTTCGAACCCCAGTGGCTCTTGATAGAGAACTGGGTTTGTAAATTTATCTTGTAGAATAGAGGATATTTTGCTTTAGCCAACCATTGGAGCCCATACCCTATATAGATGTATACGTCATCATACATACTCACTCGGCAAATCTAGATTAAGTATATCTTTTAGGACCTTACTGAATAAAACAAATCAATTCTGATCTTCGTATACGTATACGTACCATAGAACGCGCGCACATCGCGGTAAAGTTTACTCACATGTATCTCTCATACAAGTTGGAATCGTAGGCCTAAGCTGTAGTATGGGTGTTATTCTTAGCAGTTACATGTAACTACATACTACATGTAAGTAGGCTCCTTTTCCTTTTCCTTCTCTTTATGTGTGTAAAATATAGACTACATGTACCTATGTGTAGTTTCTTTAAGCTATTTTTCCGGGGTGTATTCTACTTTTTTTCTAAGCTAATAGCTACATGTATATAGCTAGCTAAGTACATGTAAGTAGAAAAAATATTTTAACTTGGCCTTCTCGATCTCTCATATAGTAAAAAAAACAAAAAACATCTCTATATTCTATATCTAGTTAGCGTATTACAATCATATAGTGGACTCTAATTATTTCAATATAAAGGCACCAGTAAAATCAACAAGAGATTGTGGTAATCTCACCAACTAACGCTAACATATAGCTCTAGCGCTGGAAATCTCCTCAAGATTTTTCGACTAGAAGTGGCGCTATTAGTATTTTTTTTATGAGACAGAACTTCGATAGTATACGTTACGTATATATATGCCTTGTGGGCCTCTTGATTTATAAGCTAGGCCTACCTTCCTAAATCAAATTTGGAAATAATCTATCTAGCTAGGCTACATGTATCCCTAAGGTAAAATAAATTAAATCAGGCGAATATCAATGATGATGTTAGGCTTATATATTTCTTCATATATATGGGGAAATGGTACGTAGAGGTTGATACACGATTTTTTAAAGGTTATGACATACGTCGTTATTGCTGCTGTTATATGTATTATATTAGAGCTGATTGGTGATATATAGAGACTCATAATTTTTCCCGGCTTCTTTGAGAGTCTAGAACTTCTCGCATACTATGATTTAGTTAGTGCTGATAATCTGTTGTCGAAAAGGCTTACAAAGCTGTCAAGATATTTAGAAGCGGCCTACCCAAAATTATGGTCAAATCATTGACCCCTAAGCATTCCAGGGCCTCGACCCTTCAATCAAATTGTATTACAGTTTTCTATGACATACGGCTTTCCTCCGTGTAACCAACCCTACTTCTAAAACGGGAGCCGTGTGATACGCGATGTTTCAAGACGTTATTTTGCCCCTGGTCTGGTGTTTTGTGCAGTTTTCAATTCGACTGACAAACAAATAGTACAGCCTATCAATCAGTGATCATCGGTGTTGATCAGTCAAAGTAAAAAGGAAATCTATGCAAGGATTTCCCAATGCACAGAAGCACGAATAAATTGCGGGGAGGAACAACGCAAAAAGCAAATGAGACATTAGTAACAAACCAGGGGAATGGGGGGGCCTATGCGCTTTTAGATGACATTTGAGTGCAAAAGGAATTATAAAGCTAAGACAGGTAATGCCTAGGGAAAAAAACAAACAAAGGACCGAGACGAGACGAGACAAAAAAGGAGATGTGCAAGAGATGAGTCCGAGGCACCGGGAGGCACGATGTTGGTTTAAAAGGAAGAGAGCGCGTGTTTGAGGCCTGAGAACCCTAACCCTTGTATAAGTGTTTACAACTGGATCCTCGGCTACAAAGAAAAGGGTAAATATTCATGATATCCGTATGGCTATTTTTCTTCTTCGTTTTCCGACGGAACTCGGCCGGTGCTCGGGTCACACTCATTGAACTCCCTTTTCTAGCAACTCCCATGCGTATGTACTGTAATTACAACCACATAATACAATGGTACCTTACATACGCAAAAGGTACTGTACACCTGACCATTTCTCTTCCCTGACTCTTTTTATCTGGCCGGGGTTAAGAAACAGAAATCTGTGTTCCGTGCCGCTGGAGAAAGTGTCATGCTCAGTGTTTGATCGAGGTGGTTACCAATCTGCTACCCAAGAGCCGGTACCGTGGGCCGGAAAAGTCACGATGTAGTTTAGTGTTGTAACTTGTAGCTATAACCGTCCATAGTGTCCGGTGACGGTGTTTTTGCCAACAAGAAATCCTTTGCACTTCTTCCCTTTGTCTGTGTGTGCTATTCATCTAGAAAAGCTTGGGGCAAGGGTGGATCAAAAGAGGGGTCACATGCGCATAAGCGAGGGGCGGGGGTAAGGAAAACCTGCATCTGAAATGGTTTTGAGGGTGGGAGGAAAAAAAAGCAGAACAGCGTCATGTCAGCGAGGACCTGTCCAGATTTGCAGGCTTCAGAGCGTTATAGGCGCCTTTGTTGCTTGTAGGTATCGTGAGGGGTGGCGCAACAACTGTCCATTGACCATTTAGGAGCATGACATGGTTGTATGGAGGGGGGGGCCGATGACAATCAGTGGGATTTATTTTTCTGTTTCGATCTGTGTGGGAGGATGTAGGGTTGATAGATTCGTAATGCGGGGAGGAGGGTGTGCAGGATTCAGGGTAGCAACTTCAAAAAAGATGAGGCTTGAAGAGGAATTGTTTTTCCGATCTGATGTACATTTATGTTTACCTTGTTTACATGCGATTTTACTATTAAATACATGTATGTACTGTATGTATGGGAAGTGTGTACATGTACCCTCTTTCTTCTTCCACACAACTACATGTATTGTGGTTGGGACTGGTAATTGGCTGATAACCGGGGAATCGAAACACATCACTATCGATTGGTACCGGCGGGGGATTGATCCAGAAAGTTGGCCTCTTTTGGTATCATTCGATACAACTTTCCGCTGGTGGCCCCCTTCTTGCTTGCCGCGCGCTCCTCCACCCTCCCACCGTTGGGTCTCGGTGTCTTTGGCCCCCCCCTCCTTCTTTCCCCACATTTCTCTTGTTCAGCCGGAAGTCACGATAGTTTGTAGCCTGGGAAGAGGTCGGCCAACAGAAACAGCTGCTAACCTGAATTTATTGACAAAAGTATGATATTAGGTGGATGGCAAGACAGCTAGCTTCCCTCTCCTCTCCATCCTTCCATCCTTTCCCCCTCCATCCCTCCCCCACCAATTCATCGTAGGATAGAAAAGAAAAGAAAAGAAACTCTATTCATCCTTTACTTGCCTGTGTGCTTCTCAACTATTTTGATCTTTCCATCACGAGGCATTCTACTTCCCTCTCGAACCTCACAATCATCGACACCATATCCTCTTTTCCCTGCCACAGTATAGCCAGGTTTCTTTCCTGACTGACTAGACGGCGGCTTAATTCCTATCCCCATCCCGTATTTCCGCCCACGTTCTGTTCTTCGCTTCGCCTGCCTACATCGATCCATTCTGCGCTCTACGGTTCCCTGCAGGCAGATCTGAAATCAGTCCTGTATCTCATTTTCCCGCCACCTGTTTGCTTTGTTGCTGTGGTCCTCGTTTCCCTCCCTACGGGAATACGCTCGGCGAGATCTTGTTTGGTATTTGTGAGACCTTGAAGAGTAATTCTCCTCGGAATTATCCGATCCAGAAACGTCCCACCAAAAAAAAAAGAAAGACGACCTTCAAGAATCAACCCGAGGGCCGAAACTAGACGAACGGGCCCGGGGCCGATTTTCTGCTTAGCGAGCCAAAGAAGGGGGAGGGAAAAAATTGAGGAAAAAAACACATTTCTCATCTATACCATTCTAGACAGGGTGTGGCTTTTCTCCGGGGTTATAACAGAGTTCTCAGCCTCATCTCGTCACTGAACATCTTCCATAAGTTAACTTCGCCCTCAAGTTCAAATACCACCCAGTTCCCCGCCCCTCTCCCAAGGCACAGTCCTCTCTTTCAAGGGTACCTACTGTGTACCAAATCTTAAGGACAGAAATACTTCTTTTTATTTTATTTCTTAAAGTATCCTTAGCATTATATCCTAGAATTTGGTATTATGCCATCCTCAACGACCCCAACTCACGTTTTCATAGTCCGCCATGGCGCTCGCCTCGACATGGCCGATAGTCAATGGCAAATGACATCTCCTACACCATATGACCCTCCTCTAACATACGGTGGATGGACCCAGACAAGATCACTGGGTGGCCGAATTGCCTCACTTATTGCCTCTAGACTCGGCACCAACGCACCTGCGTCAGCGAGCACTTCAAAGAATGGCCGAAACAACAAACACCGAAAGATCCGTATCGTTATACACTCTTCGCCGTTCTTACGGTGTATTCAGACAAGCGTGTCGATTGCCTCGGGAATTGCACAACACCACCACCAGGAGATCACTAACGCGCACTATGTCCACGAGAATGGCCAACTAAAACTTGAGCCGGCTCCTACAGACAAGTCAGAGCACCAATTTGTGAAGCCACTACTAAGGCTTGATGCATGGCTCGGGGAGTGGTTGGCCGAGGATTACTACACCGATATTACACCACCACCACCAACACCCCTCCTTGTCGGGTCAGCGAAGGCTGATTACATTCGCCCCTCCTCCGGGATTCAGTCGCCGGTCACACAGTACAATGCCTCACCACTGTACAATATGTCTTCTATGGCTACGAGTCTTCCAGCGGGGTTTACTGGTGGCTTTGTTGCACCGTCACCTACCTGGGCAATCTCACCGAACGGCCAAATTCCCCGCGGATACTTCTCGCATGCTAAAGAATATGCTGAGTTCGATATCGGCTGGGATTCGACCAAGCTTGGTGGTGGTGGAGAGTACAAAGAGGAATGGACGTCTATGCATAAGCGTTTCAAGAATGGCTGGAATAAGCTTCTTTGGTATTACGCCACCGAGGATCAGCATGTTGCGACGTCAGCGACACAATGGAAGCGGTGCGGCACGAATGAGCGTATGAATAGGGATAGTCCAGTCAAGGAGATGATTACCCATCCTGTTACTCCCACCCCTATTAGCGGGAATCCAACACCACCATTGTCGGATTGCGGTGAATCTGACGAGAAGGAGAGCACCGATGTAGAAGGAGGGGAGGGTGACGAAATTGAAACTGTTCTTGTCCTCGTCACTCACGGTGCCGGCTGTAACGCCCTTATCGGAGCCATCACCCATCAGCCAGTGCTTATCGATATCGGTATTGCCTCAGTAACAATGGCTGTCCGGCGTGACCTCGAACCAGAACACCTACACCATCCCCATCACCACCACAGCCACTCCGCCCCAGTTGTCGGTGACATCCCAGCAACCCCGCCTGTCAAGTACGCTCTTCAGATTATTGCCAACAACGAGCACATTCGTAGTGGTGGAACCCCGACTTCTACACCACCTGTTAGCCCACACTTGAGGTCCCTTAATAAGAGCCGCTACGGCACCGGCCAAACTCTAGCCACGATTGGCAACTTCACTCTAAGCGGGAGTGGTGTTGGGAACGGTATGAGCATGTTTGGGGGACCAGTTAAGCGTAGCGCAAGCTCGGCAAGCTCTGGGCCTGCGCCTAAAGGATTGTGGAGTCGACCATTGGATGGTGATAGTCGACCAACTAGCAGAGATGAAAATCTTAGCGATAGTGGGCTATTTAGCAGCAGCAGTTTGTTGTTTGGGAGCGCAATTAAGGATGATGGGAGCGACGATGAAAGTAGCAGTAGCACCACTGGAAGCATCGCCGAGGAGCCTGCTAGTGGGACTGGGTTATGGGGTAGTACTAGCGCAGTGAGGGGTAGTGGATTGTGGGCTGATCATGGTGGGTGGGAAAGGAAGAGGAGATGGACCGCTACTACTAGGAGTGAGTTTCCGAACTGATGCATGAATCGGGTGGAATGGGTTTTGTAGGCATTTTTTACAAAAATTTCTGTGTACAATGTTTTTCTGGGGGTATTTTTTGATTCATCTTTGTGTTGGGAGGTCTATTTTATCATCTCTGCTCGTTTTTTTTTTCGGTGGCGTTTTTCTCTATCTTTCCTTGTTCATCTTTTGATTCCCTTTGTCTCCGGTCGGTGATCTGTTTCCCTCCTCACATTTTCTGGTATTACTGGCTCATAATTTTCGCTTCTTGATTTGTATTACTACTACCCGTTTTTACTGCCCTTTGGTTTTCTCTTGCATTACTATAACTATTGCGTGTAGTAGGCTTAGGCCGGGCGTTTTTTTCTCTTTTTGAAAATTTGATGCTGGGTGGCTTCTTCGGTCTTGATATCTTGGATATTTGTGTTGATAACGATTTCCTTTTTTGGTGTTGGCGATTTGGAATCTTACCAATCTAACAATTATTTCTTTCGAAACGAGTGTCTTCATGTGAGAAGAGAAAGCAAGGTATAATAATACATCTAAAGGATTGGATGGAGGTGACCGAGTACCGAGGCTATCGGACCGGGATTACGAGCGGGGGGGAGGGATTTCGTGATCATTGGTTATCACTCGATTGGTTTGCAATACGAATGAGAGAAATGGGACATTGTAGGCGTGCCGTGATGTTCACATGCACTAAGGTTTAGAGTACAGAATGCACTAGGTATTCTAGACTACTCAAGTTATTCAATCAAACTCGAGTACCTACCCGTGATGTGTCTTCTTCCCATCCACGACATACACAAGCCATGCAGGAACCGTTATGCACCACGCCAGCCAATAGCCTGTTGATCTGACGCGAGTGACGGCCCATGATTCACATCGTCGAATCATCTCTCACAGTCACTTTTTAAGCTTTGGCGACTTTCTTTTAAGAAGCGGCTCGGAAGTTTTACGAATGGTGAGATTTTGCCTGAGGTGCTAGAACTGCTGATGGGGCCAGCGGTTTAGTAATTTGTGATGATAGTGAAGTGAAGAATGTGATTGGTCTTTATAGAGGCTCCTAACAGTGAGATCTTTATAGAGAAGTGGGGGGAGTATCCTAGATGGGTAAAAGGCGTGATGGAGAGTCAAGAAAAGAGCGTGGAGGGAAGTTACTTTCAATCGAGACTCGTCAAAGCGTGTGTGTATCAGACTGGATGCACGTATTACTCGTAATCTCATGACGTTTGTAGAATGGAACGCTATTGCATACCATATAAAACTGCGCTAAGCCTACGATTTTGTATGGTATGTAATAGCAGTACATTCTAAAAACGTCATGAGAATACGAGTATAGCGCAAGCTAAGGTCTAGCCGTATGGTATAATGAGTTAGGTCTATCATACCCCACGCAACTCCCCCCCCAGAACAGAAGCGAGCAAATAATAGAACAGGCATTACCTATCTCTTTTAAAAGGGAAGAAAGGGGACATTCCAGTGTTAATTTTGGGGGTGGGGGGTAGTGCGTGCCGGTGCTAAACTCTTTTGGTTGAAACAAGTGATAGCAAATAATTCAATATCCCTTGTTATCACAATTTTTTACTATCTTGGAAATTTTGAAGCTCCAAATCTCATTTTGTGCTAGTTTATTGATGATATCACTAGTAATGTTTGAGGAGATATGATTACTTACCTAGGAACAGTCTACTCAGATTTGTAGCTAGCTTCTTTATAGACTTTGAAATATCCGAGGCCGTACCACTATAGTCACATTCTGCTTAGAATCCTTTTTTATAGAAATTCAAGCTATATGGTTTATGATCATCTCGTTAGGGCTAGAAAGGAGGATTATAAGAATAAAGAATCGGAGTCTTATGGTATTTTGGGTTATCTATCATGTGCAAAAATTGCCTTTTTACGTTAGTTTAAAAAGACTGAGCGATGCCGGTAATACTTGAAAACTTAATAAAACCCCTGGGGCCTAGGAGAGGGGATATGAGTAGTAAATCAAGGATTTATAACGGCCGTAATCCTGAGTTCCTCGCCATAAAAGTCCCTCGAGGGGTAAATTGATATGTAGTAATTGTTGTTTATTCCTCTTAGAATTGGCTTTAGCAAGAGAGTTAAGAACAATTATCTATGAATATTACCATTTTCCACGTACACAAAAATGGCTGGGACCAAAATATGAGGGGAAATCTTGGCGAAATACACTTCTAAGCACAAACCAATAATTTCTTTTTAATTAAATTTCTGAGGTTATTATACCTATACTTGGTCATGAATTAATTAAGGGTCTTGAAAATCTGAGCCTAAATAATTAGGTGTAAATCAGGCGATTATGTTGCCTAAACAGACTTTGAAGTTATGATCTACTACTTTTCTTTAAATGATCTACTTTCTAGAGATAATTTAATAAAATAAGGTCAATAATATTGATTTAAGGGAGGGTTCTATCCCCCGACCTTTTACCGCCTGAATAATACAGTTTCGGGGGTTGATTTGAGAGTCTGTCTGACTCTCGGGTAATTAGTTTGGCTTTATTACACGTGTTATAGCTGCATGTAGTCATCTATGTGACCTTTTTTTTCTCCAAGAAATTATTCAAACCTTGTACGGCACAGCTATGTTATCCGGATAACAGTGGAACAGTTCGCCATGTCATTGTAATACCCAGCAGGTAAATCGATAGCTACTGTGCCAGTAAGCCGCATAACGTTTAGATTATACGGGGGTCTAAGATAATCTGGGAATCTCAGAGGGAAGTACGTACACTGCATGTGGTTTATATGGTAAGCGAGATGTTTAGGTAGAGATGTATTATTTAAAGAAATATGATACCTTTTGTTATTCTAAACTTTGTTATATAATTTTATGTCTTGGATATATCTGAGAGAGGGGAAAGAGAGGGGAAAGAGTAAAGGGGGAGAGGGAGGGGCCTCGAGGGGGGTTTGAGCGGCAAATCCAACGGCAGGGTATCTATTTTCGCTTTAGTAATAATTGACATAATTGTTTTCTAAGGAATTTTTTCTGCGAGATGTACCAAACCAATAATATGTATGGAAGGTGGGTATGTTTTAATGGATTTATAAATATATCGGTATCTTTAGTATTCGGCTACCCAATTGCGGCTGCTGACACGAGTGATAATTTATGAAACTATGAAACGGATGTGAGGCACCCGTCTCCAGATAATGTCGGCTACACACAAGAGAGTTCCCTTCCATGACCTTAGTATACCGAAATGATAACCTCCAATTTATTCCAAATCTTTTAACATTATTAACAGCCTCTATGCATGATGGGTTTCATCGCTCTGGCATTAAGCTGGGCAATGATTTTGGTAATGTTTGATGGAGAAAAGCGGCGTAATCACTAAGTTCAACATAATTATAGATCCCCTTAAGACAACGGATCCGATACCTTCGTTTTATTATGTGACTGGATATCTTATAACGTCTTCGTCGCATGCTTACTACTGCTGCGGTAGCCTTGGGTAATGTATTGGCCCCCAACTTAGATTGATCGACATTAAGCCTCATATCTAAGACTTAAATCGTAATCGTAGCTAAACGATAAGTCCGGCATCTAACCCCGCAGTATGTGGTAACACGAGTAGGATTGACAGGACCCAAGTAGTCGTTGACCGTATATTTCTATCCTCGTGTTCAGAAAAGCAAATCTGTTTTGGAATGTATTAGGAATTATCTAAGACTTGAGGGGAAGTAATATTAGGATAATACTCTAAGTGCTTCAAACGGAGTTGAGGCTTTTTTATATATAATGAACCTATGCTTTGTATAAGCTAACCCACTTGATACTGGGCCTAGATTGCGTCCCCAAACTGGTTTCTCTCTGTTTGCTTACGTCCATATACATGTAGCCGATCGTCTACAAGCTAAATATTAAGAGGTTTCTACCGACAAGATATTAGAACTTCTTCTAAAGCGGAGGGGATTAAAACTTACAAGTGTGCGATACTCATCGCACTATTAGGGTGAGATCATTCCGTTAAAACGCTACACTTTACATAAATTTACACTACTGGAAAACTAGCCCAGCTTCTGCTTTTGCACTTTGCGAGTTTTTTTCCTACTCCATGGATGCTGGGATTATCAGATGTGTACATGCGCTCCTCCCCCGATGCACGTTGCCCCCCCTCAAGCTGAGACGGTTCGCTCCATCAAACCAGTTGACTGTAGCTTAGTACCAGCCTTGAAGGGCGATATTCTCTCATCTCAG
Organism: Verpa bohemica; assembly: GCA_033030345.1. Taxonomy (NCBI): domain Eukaryota; kingdom Fungi; phylum Ascomycota; class Pezizomycetes; order Pezizales; family Morchellaceae; genus Verpa; species Verpa bohemica. The sequence goes on along the minus strand of JAUFSE010000016.1, from coordinate 1,053,921 downwards.
ACATAGTTCGGGCAGTGAGGTAATTTTTCGTAGACAAATATACAAGCATTCCAAGGCGCTTGGGTTGTAAAACAAGCTAGGTGTTTAATTAGCCTACTTGCAGTATTTACCTCTACTTGAAGTTGGTAGGAGAGTTATCCGTATATCAAAAGAACAAATAAATTGTGCTTGTTCCTTTTTAGGACCCTAGTCGTGTTGTTCTACACCGAGCAAGAGTGTTGGCGCTGAAATAAAAGATATACTAGGCCACTCCCCTAAATCTCCTACGTTCCTTGTGCAAGATATGAGTTAGAGTTTTTGAATAATATAATTCGCTCTGTTTCCTGGTCTTGGGCGTATAAGGCATTGGAAACAATATCTCGGCGAGAAAGTCTCTTATCAACTTCTAGAAGAAGTGAAGTTTGAGATTAGACTAGCAATGGGGGCCGTGGCAGATATTTATGCAGCGTCAATTGATAAGCAATCCAGCAGATGGCTATGTAGCTGTGAGAATAGATGCCTGAAAAGAATTCTAGAAACAAGTGTTCTGTCAGTGACCGCTCATACTCTAGAATAAGGGGAATAAGATGTGTACGCATGTAGGCATTACATATGAGGTTTCCACTCTTTTAGTGAGTAAATTATTGTCAGCTTTTTACACGTGAATTGTCTAGAGGCTAGCTGTGTCAGTAAGCACGTATTGAAGAATACCACTATGTCAGCAAGCCTCACATCTTTGAAGGCATACGGAGTAAGGCGTGTGGTTGTGAAACTGGCTAGAGGGTTCGACATTCCTATCTCATGTTATCTATTTCCTAAGATACCCATAGCGTCATTTGTAAAATGATGGACATCTAGGATCATGATAGCCACTTGCCCAATGGGTATATAAAAGGCGAAACGAGGTGGGGTTATGAAACGTCGCTACCCTGGGGGTCATGGATCGTGGAAAGAGCCTCCTTTCCCCCCTTTGCGGGTAAAGCCACCGAGGGGACCTAGCGCGACAGACGCCGTGATCCCGAGAGTAAACACCAGGGATCCAGTGACCGCCCACTGTCAAGGCCTGGGCCCGATTGATTCAGATGAGGCGATACTCTGGAGAAGAAGAAGAGGATCACTGTAACCCGTTGCGTTTCGGCTTTGCTGGGGATCCCAGCTATCGTAACCTAGCCACCCGTACCAAATACCAATACCCCATACCCTCATGCCCTCATAATTTCCTCTTGAGCTCTTCAACCCGAAAGGTCAAAATCTTAGCTTCGACAAGCAAAGTAATTGGTTTTTGAGAAGTGAGACATTTGGATGTTTTCAAATTGCCGGACTGTTATTATCGGGATCAAGAGCCACAAGCCACGAACAACGAACAACGAACAACGAACACGTTTGACGTTAAGACCATGTACTAGTGTAGATCAAATGAGGCTCCGCGGTTCGTCGTAATGTTGTAGAACATTTTGATCCCTCTGTGGGCGTTTCAGTGTAGTCTTGCCTAATTGGTACATAGATGTACTTGTCCATGATTGATGTGAGTGTTTTTTTCCAAGCTACGGTTAGGGTTCCAATTGCAGATTAACGCATGAATTTGAGCTTCGGAGGTTGTGTGTAAAAGTGATAGAATACGTATCATCGGTACCTGTATTATTACTGCAGCACCGGGGAGCTAGAGCAGAGTAGGTAGAGTACATATGTCTACTCTAGAGCACATACAGCTATCCACATTCATCTACACAAACATACACCCACGCTACAGACAACAGTTCGGAGAGCCTTTTATCTAAAAATGGCATCTACCTCTACTCTATTATCGAGAGTAGATTCTTCGGTTCAATCCGCGGACCGAACTGCATGGAGGGACAGGGAGCTAGAGGCATCTGGTCCAAGTAGGAAGGGTTGCCCCGGTAGGACAAAGATAATGACGAGATGGGGCAGTTCGTGCTACCCAGGTACAATTATCATCTTGAACCTTGCTCTAAAATCTTGACCAACACCACCATCACGACATTTTACTACTCTCATACATGCATTCCGCCGGCCTCCTTGCTTCTCTCCCTATCTCAGTCCTTTGTTTTATGACTACACTGACAATGGTAAGTATGGGAATGAGAGCATAGCTACACAGGTTCGAGAGTGTGTATCGAGGTTGAGGGTTTCGATTTTCTTTTTATCTACCCCGCCCCCCCCCCAGAGTGCTCTTATACTTGTTCTCATACATATCCCCCTACCCTGGCTTCTTCTTTTCTTTGCCGCACCTACCCCATATATATTCAGCCGGTACTTTATATATATACGTATTTTTTTATATTCTGAATGGCTAGCCCTTTATTGTTCTAATCTACTCTTTCCCCCATTTGCTTGAACTTTCTGCTTGTTTTCCCGTCTGGCCGGACCATTTCCCCCATACATGCTGGCTCTTCCGCAGTGACGCTACTAAATGCCTTTTGCTAGCCATTCATTCTCCGGTAGTGTGCATTCACGTTTACAAAGACGGGCTCGTGCTCGTCCTACCTCTGTCGCCTCATCTATCTATAACGTGCGCTGCTGTCCGGATTATCTCTCGCAGCTGCGACCTCATTGCGACTCGTCAAAGGCAGTCGTAGTGGTGGGTGTGGTCCACCGCCAGCGCCTCTACCCAACTGTCACGGTACAACGGCGCAATACCGGGAAAGGCAAGACAAGGATACAACCTAGACCACAGCCCAAGTCCTCCACGGGGGCAAGATCTTCTACAGTCCGTAGGGCTTCCACGGTTCCTAGGGCTTCCACGGTTCCTAGGTCCTCAACTGGCCCAAGAATTTCTACGGTCCCAAGATCTTCAAGTCTTAGATCTTCAGCAGGTCATAGATACTTCACAGTCTACAATCCTATAACACCTATCTCTTCATCTTCGACCGTTTGGCGAGCGAGGGTAGAAGAAGAGGCAGGAGAGGCAGAGGCAGAGGCAGAGGCAGAGGCAGAGGCAGAAGAAGAAGAAGAAGAAGAAGAAGAAGAAGAAGAAGAAGAAGAAGAAGAAGAAGAAGAAGAAGAAGAAGAAGAAGAAGAAGAAGAAGAAACAAAATCATGCCCACCAACGGCGCAGACACGGCATCCTCGTCAGTCTCCCCAAAAGTCATCGTGCCATCAATCACAGTCGTTTCACTTCTCGTTCTTATAACATTCATTGGCGCAGTGATCATCTTTGTCCGTGCGTATAAAAAAAGGCGACGGGATCAATCAAACGCCGAGAAGCAGGATGAGGAGGCTAGGCTGGCTGTACGAGAATCAGGAGAAAGAGGCCAAGAGCGACGTAGAATTATACTAAAGGGTGGGAAATCACCTGGAGAGCAGAGACTTTTTGATAGACCTAGCGACACCATTAGCTCTCTACCTCATATACCCAGGAGAAAATCCCAAACAGTACCGTCACAGGAAGCTCATGATGTTGTGGATGAAGGGTTTCATAGAGGTAGGAGTGTTAGGGATGGCGGAATCGAGAGGGCAGTGATTGTTGGGCAAGGATATAATGTGCGGCATGCAGATGAAGGTAGTGGTATAGGAGCCTACGGGAGCCTAGGAATGTCTACTGTACCAGTCATTGGTAAGATTGAGCGTATTACCGGAAATCCACTATCAAACGACTTTTATACCGAGCGCGCGAGTGGAAGTGGCCACTCCCGAAATAACAGTACATCAACAGTCAAGAAGGACTCAAAAAGACACAGTTATCCAGTGCTTCATACGAGAAACCTGCCTCAAAATCATTCCTCAGACAGACCAGTCACTCTCGAGCTAGATACCAATCTTTCACCGATTTCACCGGAGACAGATATCTCGACAGCACGCGATTTTTCTCCACATAATGGGCAAAGCAATATTTTTAAAGCCCTTTCTCCTCCTCCTGCGGCACCAGCAGCTATCGCACTCAAGTACCCGAATGTATCTGCTCTCATGAGAGAAAATACACCTGTGGAGTCTCAATCAAAGCGATCATCGTATAGGTCATCACATAGATCAAATCGGTTTTCATATACCCAGTTGTATGGAGGAACAAATCTTGCGGAACATATTTCATCACAGTATAATCATGTAAAGGACCGGCGACAAGCCCCCGACCCCCCCGTGGAGAGGGAAAGTTCTCCTGATAATACTGTATATCCGCCATTGTCCGCAGCATTTGGTGGCTTTAGTATTTCTCGGAAACCTTCATACCCTTCAAGGATTTCTACTAGTTCTACAGATACTGCTTTTTCTGTAGAGAAATCGACCAAAGGTCATGCTCATAGGCTCTCTTGGAATGGTAGGAGTGTACTTGAACTTGACCCCGCCCCACCAGTTCCTCGCCAGCGCCCAACTCCACCACCCATATCAACTTTACAATCACAAACTCACCCATTAAGACGAAAGGATCGGGATCTCTTAATCGAACCCACCACTCCTCCTAAATTTGCTACTGCTCCGAGGGTCCGTACATCTGCGTTTGGTCCATACCGCCACAAAAACTACCCACCACTTCCGCCTATACCTCCTGACCCCGAGGATATAGCAAGCGGCCCAGGCCAACTGATTCTACCTACTCCGATGTCTCGATCCGGATCCACATCCAAAATGTCTGTACTATCTGTACCCTCTACTGTATCTTCTTTCAATACTATCACTGGTCGCGCTACTGGAGGCCTTTCACCAACCCCAGCGAGGCATTCTTTACGGAATACCCCAGATCGGTTTGAAGATATATCTAGCAATAGAAGGAGCGTTGGTACTAGTACTATCTTGACAGAAACGAGTGAGACCTCAAACATGACAGCAGCAGAACTCGAGCTGGAAATGAGGAAAATACGGGAGAGAGCTCGCAGAGCATCCGATGAGCGGAGAGGAAGGAGAAGGAATGAAGAGAGACAAAGTAGCTGGCATGCGGCAGAAGGCACCGAGAAACCTGGTGTAGGACATCGTTTCTTTTAAAAGTACATTGATTTTCTTCCTTGACATATTGAATTTGCATTACTATGATAGCGGGCTGTTTTATGATTTTCCTTTGATTTTCTTTAAGGGATCGATGCGTTGTATCTTGTTTTTCTTGTGAATATTTAAATTTTTCGAGTGACATTCCCTTTCCCCTTTCTTTATTCTCAAGGATTTGTTTTCTGTCTATGGTTATCATGGTGTTTTTTTGTCTATTTTCATTCCCATTCATTTATACTATTACCTTCAATTGGGTGTTAAATTGTATATATCAACAGCACAGCGGAAAGGTTTTTTTGACAATTGGTTTAACGTTTAACGCTCTCTTTTTTGTTTATTCTGACTAGCTAGATTATGTCTGAGGTTATTTAAGGCTGGGCTTTCTTCTGCTTTTACAAGAAGGGTCTTGTGTGTGTAGCCTGACAGAGCAGGGGCAGTTGAAAATGCGTTCGCACTTATCAGCTAGTTAATCCTTACAATCTAGAACTTATGAATTTAATTAGCTGATAAAATATGTAGTATGTAGCTATTGCTCATCGTAGAATATTTCCAATTAACTATAAGCTAATAGCTTTTTAGGGTTACTAGGTCACACATGGTCACTCGGAATCCCCGGGCCACAGCCAGTCTTATCTCACTACTTTGTGGAGGGGATAAAACCTCACAAGTTATACGTAAGATGATAAATTTATATGTAAGGCTGCAACATTGGTTTTCCCTACCAGTCATATAGTTCTTATCATAGAGTTTACAGCAAAAATAGAAACGCGTAATACCACTGAACCGGGGAGGGCTCATCAATAAAAAAAACTCATCTAGGAGTCATTATGTGACTTTTGGTAGTACTCTTAATCCTATTGTTATTCTCCTGCCTTGCTACTGTGAATTTGATTTCATAATTTATCACTCGACTAGGTGTATGTTTTGTGTGCTGTATACATACTAGTATTGAATAGGTGAGATACGCGTATAAGTACATGTAGGTTTTGGGTCTATGATTTAGGACCTCGTATATAGAGGAGGATTAGGAGCACTCTTAAGCAAGAATATACTCGCCCTCCGGCTCCTCTCTCTCTATTACTTCATTGTGTTAGGATATATATATTAACTGATATGAATTAAATTTTAATGAATGGGTCCTTGGTCTTGTAATTGCTAGCTCTGTAGAAATATCCAATTTTGATGCCTAGTGTTTGTATAGTCATAAAGGCCCCCCCCTGTTATGAAGATAGCTTTACTTCTATAGAGTAAAATATATCTTCTTACTGCTTCTAAATAATATAATATAAATATAAATATAGGTACCCGTTAAAAAAAGGCCATATTCACTTAGTGAATTAAACAAAAGGAGAAGATGAATGTATAGGTCTTAAAATCCGCTAATACATATAACTAAGAGTCTTTAGCTCCAAACACCCCGAGTCAGTTGTAGAAACATCAGTACTTGTCAAATTCTCCGAGTCCAAATAGTGAGAAAACCGTATATCCTCTTCTTGAATCGCTTCTTTAGTGAGTTCCCGTGGTAAACAAAATAAAGCCAAACATCCAGCAAAGAGCCCCAAACAACCAGTGATGATGAATGGTGCTCTCAATACCCAAATACTATCAACACCTCCACACACGTCAATTACCATGTTGAAGGTATATGTTCCAATAAAACCTCCAATCTTTCCACACGCATCCATCAATGGGTTGCTGAAGTATAGCTGGTGCGCAAACGCTAGAAATTTGAGGTGCCTCGGCCCCTAAAATGCGATGTATAGGCTTATGGAAAGCTGTGGTCATTGATGACAATTGTGTACTAAAGTTATTGAAGGACTATGAGTCGTCAATTACGTCATTCTAAGGGGATGCGCCAGAGGTTGGGGGGAAAATTGGTTTAGATACTAGTGAGAGCTGATGCGCACTTGGTTTTTCTTTAGCTATAATATTTGGGTTGCTGGTATGTGGCAAATCGATATTTAGCCATGAACTTTGCAATTTCTAGAAACTTGTGGCAGCGCTGGCTCAGCTACTCTCAGGGTTGGGGTATGTTAAGAGGTAGGGCCAGTGATCTTATAATTCTGTGCCTTTCCTTTTACATGCTGGCAAACCTCTTAGAGGGAATCCTTTGTTGATGGGAATAGTTTCCTGGAATCCTGGCTTTGAAATTGCTTTCTCCGACGGAAATCGATGTTTCCCCTAATCCGGACAAGCCATTCCCATCGTGTATTATAGACATACATGTATTCATCATGGCCATCTGTTCCATGTATCAGTAGTTGCTGCACACTTTTAATTCTATCATATTCCTGGATTGTGTGTGAGTACCTATTTGTGGGTGTTACCCTGTATAATGTGCTCGCGTCAATTGCAGCAGGACTTCCACCGAGAGGCTTAAAAATACCATTAGTGCGCACGGTGTGACCTTTGAATTTCTCTTTTATCGACATGCCCAAGGACCTTTGTCTAAAAACACCATCTCGGTGTAATATATATATTTCACCTATTAAAAAGGTTGTTAGGGATTAAGCCGTATGATTCAAAGTGTAGTTATCTGCTTAGCATTGATGCGTATCTTAGCACTTGATCTTATACTAACATCTACAAGAATACTCCCACCCCTCTGATCTGTCTACGGGTTCTAGCACTTTAGTTCCCTCTTCAAGGGTCTCTAATCCCTTGTCCCCTGGCCTCCTTATTCACTACTTCCTGTGGTGATCTTTTAAAATCATCGCTTGTGAAATAACCCCTAGCTAGAGAATTCTATGATGGAGAGTCTCCCATGAGTAGCATAATAAGGGGTGAATGAGGCTGAGCGGGGTCCCAAAACATTACCACTCTCATTGCCAACTGTACCTATACCGCCGGTGACTATCGGGGCAAGATGCGTGGATTTTGATATTTGTTCCATTCTGACAACAATACACTATAAGATAGGATAGGAATTCTGTCCTTTAATTAAGATAGAAGTTACATGTAATTGCGGGATTATCAGCCGTACCTGATCTAGAGACCCTTAGTTGGGATATTAATATATACATAACTTTTAGAGATTGGAGAACAAAGAAGCCATATATTCCGAGATAGTCCAATATGTAAAGAGTTTCTACCCAAAATACCACAAGGGTATCACATCCGTATCTCTATCCCTTAGTCTAGTGGTGCTGCTCACCCATAGTGGGGGGTAAAACCGGTGAGGCGGTGTACGTAGGTATTTTGATATCCTGCCAATGATTTTGGGCAGAGAACCCCCAACCCAGGGTATAAACAGAAGCAACCCCCCCCCCCCCCAACAATACTACCTTGTCTACCAACAGAAAATACTTACCTGTTCAAGAGCGCTCTACTATTGGCTTACTTGCTACCCTTAAGTTAAAGCCACTCCTTTTCTCTTTTTGACCCCCCATGGGCAGCATTTTCCCCCAGACTAAGGGGTACGAGAAAAATATTTGTTTCATCTTTAAACGCTGGGCTAGGTGACATGCCTTTAGATTTTGTTTCCGGGATAAAGTTCCACGCTCTAGGTTCCTTTTTCTACTACGATTCCTTTCTTAAAAACGAGATATAATCAAATAATAACACTCTCAAAAGAAAAAACGAAACAATGGAAGATTCACATGGAGGAATTGTAACTTATCAAAATTTTGAGAAACAGATAATAGTAATCTGTTTAATGATCAAGGCCAATGACGGCCAATGCTCTAGCATTTCTTCCCTATATCCCTAGAGGAACAATCAATCTCATGAACTACGAGACGCCTGCTTGAATTACGCCACGCACCAAGGGTCAACTCGACACTCCTATGACACCATACCCCATAGACATACTTCATTCTGCCATCTAATTCCCAGCTAATCTTGCTTCAAGTCTCTCTTTCTCAGCCTTCCTCGCGGCTTCAATCTCCTCCTTTGTAGCGTCGTAACTGATGATTCCGGTCTGATTGAACGGATTATCGGGACTCTTCTCAAATTCCTTCTTGATAAGCTCCTTCATCTGATTAAGCCTAAGGCCCTTATGCTCGTCACGAACTTCCGGTAACCTCCGTTCCTCATAAGCAGCGTAGGCCGCTTTGTATCTTCTTTCAGGGTGTCTATCTACAGTCCCTTTGCTACTATCCGTAGCTAAAGACAAGGCGTCGAGAGCGTCATCGATTCCAGAAGCATTAAGACTAGCAAGGGCGCCGTCGACTCCACCTCCACGCGTCCGCTTCTCTGGAGCCTTGGATTTGGCCTTTGGTTTTGAGGGAAGAGATGCCTCCTCTTCTGCTAGAGCTGCTGCTGCTGCTGCCTTTCTAGCAGCAGCGTCTCGTTTTTTGGCTTCCGCAGCTTCTCTAGTTTAATGAATAAATATTAGTAAGATTCTCCAAAGGAAGGGAGAATAAAAAATTCGTGGTAAAATTACTTCTTTCCGCTGTCTTTCTGACCCTTTGACCACTCTTCATCCTCAGCAGCGGACTTCTTCGCAGTTTCGGCACCGGCTTTGGCAGCGGCCTTGTCGGCTTTGCGAGATTGACCGGCTGCTTTCTTCGAGTTCTCGGGAATTTGCTTTTTAGGAGCCATAACGAAGGATTTCGTAGTTATAGGGAATTTTAGTAAAAGTAAAAATGTGAGTTGAATAATGAGGGGCAACAAGGTGGGCTACTCCACCCCTACCGTTTTGACTCACGTCAATATAAACCCTAACCCATATAAGGTACATACATGTTGTAATAGTAGTACGGTATTCTCATACTAAACTAAACCAACGCAAAACAAAAAAAAAAAAACAGCATCTTCATTAGGTCTACTTTATTAATCTAGTCCTCCTTCGTCGCTGTCTTCTCGTGCTGCCGCCCCAGATGCTCTCAGGATGATTTATCTCTGCGTATAAACTATAGGTACCAAAGGTACTTTTAATGTTATTAATACTTTGTTTAATCTATGCCCTCTAGAGGCAGAATATAGAGGATAAATTCCTCGATAACAATTCCAAGAATAGCTCTCTCTCATAGCTCTAAGGGAAAGCTCTGGCATGCATATAAGAAAGACAGGTAGGCAGGGAAAAAATGAAGGGACAGACCACCATCCCTCTGTCGTTATGTATTTCTCCTTCCTTCCTTATGTATGTCTTTTTGCCATACCTCTATGAAAAATCGCCGTCATAACCATTCCAAGTGCCGCAAATCCAGCACCTAGAAACCATGCGGCTCTAAACCCCCTCAGTCGATCATTTCCGCCATTATTAGTTGCATGCTCCAAATTTCCCGCAAGTGCCAGCCCCAATGCAATAGAATAGTTAACAATAGTGTTGATGAAACTCCCTGCAACACCTTGCTGTTCCTTCGGCAGCTTATCAGAAGCTATGAGAGACGAGCAAGCGAATGACAGATCTGGTCCGCAGCAGATGAGGATAAATGTTGGGAATGTCATCTGCCAGTATGTTTGCTCGACTGGTGTCAAGGCTAGAAGGAGCTGTCCGAGGAAGAAACAAAGCATTGATATGCCAAATATAACATAGCCGGGAACCCGAGGAAGCATGAAAACTGCCATGCATGCTATGGCGACACCAACAATGCCACAAGGGAGGAACTGTAGGGAGGCTTCAAGCTGGGTGAGGCCACGAAACTCCATTAAGCTGCCCAAAAAATTAGACTAGACTGAAGGAGTTGGGATTAATGAGCTTACAAATGTGGTGCGTAGAATTGGAACATCCCGAAGCTCATCCAACCCAGGCAAAGACTGATAGCAACAGCAACAAATGTGGGACTTTGAAAGATGCTCATGGGGAGAATTGGGTGACTAACTTGGGTCTCGATCCAGCAAAACAGAATTATCGATAGAATTCCAACAGCAAGCATGACACCACATGTAAGTGCTCTCCAGCCAAAAGTTGGCCCCCCACTAAGATGGCATAAAGTCAGGCCACGGATTCACCATGATAACCATTCACCATTATCAGAGACATCACACTTACTTCAACGAGACGAAGATCAACACTAAGCCTGCGACACCGAAAAAACTTCCGAAGTAATCGACACTCCCATCGCCATAAATATTCATCCTTCCTTCTCCCGGGATAACGAACCAACCAAGAACTGCATAAATAACCGCAACCATTGCCATACTCCAAAATATCCACTCCCAAGTACCACCGCACTCTGTGATAACAGCCCCTACAGCACAACCAATGACAAAGCCAGCTGGGGCAATTGCACCAAATATAGCAAAGGCAACGTTCTTCTTCCATTGCTCCTTCCAACCATGGGCCAACAGTGCTGCAGCATTTGGCATTAAAACTGAGGGGCCGATACCAGCAAGTGCTCGGAAGATATCGAACAAGATCGCGTTAGGTGCAAACCCGCACGCCAAGCTCCAGGCTGCGAACCAGAGCCAACCTAGTATGAACATATTCTTGAAGCCATAGAGATCTCCAAGCCGACCAGTAATTAGAACGAAAGCCCCAACCGTACACCTAGAGCGATCAGCGTTAGGCAACGTAGCTGGGAAACTGAGAGTTATTACGAATAACTAGCGATAAACCAGCTCTGACTTGCCGCATCACGCTCTCCCACCCCAAGTCCTTGGGAAATATGGTATATGGGCATTATGGTGTTTCCCAAATTCGCTTGCTGCCAATATTTATTAATCCTTTATTACCAAAACTAAATCGTGGGAAGATGCTCACTGTAATCAGTTGTGCAGAGGTGACAACAAAAATAAACAGATATTCGTGCCAGATATTCCTGAACATACTCCCCTTCAGTTCCATTACCCCATTTCCTTTAGCCCCTTCACCCTCACTTGATTCTATCATACCGTTGTCAGAACTCTTGTGTCGGTGAATATTGGGACTGAAAGCGCTAACGGTAATTTTACTTTCTAAGTCTTCTGGAGTATCCATTGTATCTTGATTTTCCTGACTCTGGGGGGTGACTATCATTGTTTCGTGCACCGGCAGTGTCGCGGTTATACGTAGTGTTTAGCAAGGAATGGTTGGTTGATGGAACCGGGGAGATTGGAGATGACTTGAGGGCCAGTGTTATATATAATATAAGGGGGGCCTAGCCTTTATCACTAGCAATTACGCAGCGATAGTGGGACCGGGAAAATATGCTCTAGTGCGAAAAATGTTCTATGTTATGTACATGTATTTGCGAACCTTGGGGTGCCTACAGCAAATATGTAGGGCTCCACCAATAATTGATCATGGCTGATCAGACCCGGACCGCAAGTCTGAATAATAGGGTCGCAAAGCAAATGATTCCTAAGTCCCTCGTAAGCATTTGGCGCGCGTGCACATATACCTATCGTATTCCTGACATAGGGTTTAGTTGCACCTCGGGTGTTTTACAACGCGGCTTAGTGCTAGAATAGTAGGGGAGGTACCGATACTGTTCCCGAATAGTTCGTTCCTACGTATGTAGTTCTGATTTTCGTTACGAGTTATATACTGCAAACAAGCATAATGAGTCATACGCAGGGCTAGTGATTCTAGATTGTGTTTTCTAAGTACATACATGTAGGTAGAGTGGGAAATACAACAAGGGGTCCTCGAAATATATAAATTACTATACATATACTACATCCTTAATTATATAGCTATAGCTGCATGTTTAAATAAACCGGACGCTACAGGAAGGCCTGTACTTACCATACATAGTTTAATAAGTTCACTTTTTTTTCTTTCTGTGGCCCAATGATGTTGCTCTCCTATTCATCAAGGTATAAAGTATACAGGTGCCACATAATCCTCAGTAAGAGTACACATCTAGGTGTTAACCCGGGTGTTCATGCTTTTCTCTAATTAGTAGACAGCATATCCTACAAACACTTTATCCGTTTATCACACGAGAGTAAATTTTATTCTACTAACTCTATCAGTTTTACGCCAAAACACACCAGAAACAAAAGCCACCAATCCACCTCGTCAATATCATCATAAAAATATTATAGGTACCAACATACAGTGCTCCCCAAAGTAGTCACTAAGAGTCCATCATTTATATTTCTCCTAAAAGGCCCTTTGCCCAATTGCCCTTACACCGCTCAAGTTAACCACTCTCCCCCCACCTCCAGCAGTCATAGCCGCAAAAGGGTTATTATTCCCGCTGTTACTCTCCTCTGACCCACTTCCTTCATCTTCCGCCTTCCACCTACTACTTGAGTAAATCTCGGAAACTGGTGGAAACGCACCAGATCGACCAAGGACTATCAGAGGTCCTGTAGCTTGTCGCGCAATATAACCTTTGATGAAACCCTGATCACACAAACTGACAATAGCACTTTCGACATCAATCATATTTATCTTTAACCCAAAGTAGCCACCTTCATCCCCATCCACATTATCCACACCTTCACCAACTTCGGAGTCGTCGTCTGCGCCGAGGAATAGTGGATTTTTGTTACTTTGCATGTTACTTTTACTACGATCCTGGTGGAGAAATCGCGCGAGGACTAGTATCTGGTTCATAGACACGGTCGGTGGCGACGGCTTGACACCGTTCGCAACTTGCTGAGCAGATAATGTAGGTCTAGTAATCAAGAACGTCCGTCGGATCAACCCTCTCCAGAGCAAGATTTGACATCTATTTTGGAGCGTCAGATAGAGTTCCTTCTGCACCCACCATCTCCTCCTCCATTCTTCTCTCTCATCACCGAGCGCCCACCGGAATCCCCGAAAGTCACCCTGACGAATAGTTTTACAAATAGGAGCAAACATTTCTTCCAGTTTATAACATTCTGGCCGAGAGAGAAGCTGGGAGGAAGGAAATTTTCCGAGAATTAGTCCTGCGGTAATCATATAGAGAAGGATTAGACGGCGTTGTTTCAAGTCCTGGACACGAGCGAGGTGGTAGGCGGATTGAAGGGTCGCGAGGGCGATTGTGAAATGTGCATTGAAGAAATGGTGGCGGCCAAGGTAGTAGTTGTAGGCACACCGATCTGACTTTGGATAGAGGTAGAGATATGAGGGGATAGAGGCGGTATTAATATTTGTATGAATAGTTGCACATAACCGAATTTGATTAAGCTGAATAGTAGGTTAGTAGAGTTTAATACTAGATTAAATGAAGGCTGCGTTGAACCTTAAAGTAGAGCTTAAATAGAAGATTGGCGATATGAAGAGTTGCGGCCTTCTTCCCAAGTGTCTGTAAGGTTGGTGTAGATGTTGCAAGTGTGCGCTCGCCAAGAGTAGAGTTGAATGTGCGGAGGAGAATGTTCATCGCTGAATGCGAGCAGTTATGTTTTGGATCGCGAACCTGGCTATCAATTCGCAATGCAGCTGATGTGAGCAATGTCGCGGTGGTCTTTACTAGCGGGATCAATATCCCACCCTGAGGTGAATTGAAAGCAGGGTTTATCGCACCCATATAGACCTTCAGGTTGTTGTGCCAGATCCGCGTCGTTCCAGTATCATAAAGGACCGCGGGATCCAAGTTTACGACATATTTGAGGTACGAGATGACAAGCTCCGTGAACCCCATCCATTCATCTCCTAAAATCCTCTCGACGCTCTTCTGAATAGCACGCGAGTTTTGAACGAGCTCATCTCGCAATAAGATCATAAGATCATTCTGGAGAATATAGGACGGATCGGCACACAGGCAGCTAGAGATTATCTGAGGGTTTCGGGAGGTACGTGCATCGGCAACAGTTTGAAGGAACTGTACGAGTAGTCCAGGAGAATTTGAGCGCGCGTATGACATTGAACGAGACGATATGAGCTGAAGGGATCTGAGAAATTCGAGGGATTGGGCCTCAAGAGGTGGTTCTTGAGGTTGAAGTTGCAATTAAACCCAGTTGTACGAAGAGGATGGGAGTTGATTCGCAATTGGAGATCTATGCCACCTTGCCAAGACCCTATTGGTCCTGCCCTGAGCCCGTAGCTTTGAAAGAGAAACCGAACCTACAGCATTATTTAGCAAGAATGTAGGAGAACACAACAACCCTCTTCCCTTTTTTGCGTAGAGCTAAAAGCTTCACCCTAGGAAATTAACTTTTATGCAGCTAACAGACAGTGCCCTGATACTCAAAAAAAAACTTGACTACTTATAGGTACATTAGGAATGTACCCAGTCACCCTAATAATTATACATACAGCCGTGTCTAACCAATTCTCGGAGCCCTATAGCAACGGGGCACCCAAATTGATAGTTTTCTCGGGCCCTTTTTATATACATTTATATTCCCCATATCCTCTTTAGCCTTTAAATGCATTCTCATATTTACATTAGCATTTGTAGTGATGCGGAGGTTTATAGGTTTACTATTATCATAGAGAGAGGCTCCGGGAATTACTTAGACACGACTGTACATATAATTACATGTAGTACCCCTTTCTAAGGTATAAAATAAAGTAACTACATTTGTTTATAGTGCAGACTATACGTAATTTTTAAGAGGTAAGTACGTGAATTTTTATTATTAGGCGTTAATTAAGCCACTTCCTATATTATCGATTATATAATTATAGTTATATGCTCAATGATAGTCTCGTTCCCATTAATCCTAGTTTGCTTTGCTGCACAGAACCGTAGGGCAGCCAGCTACGTATATAGGGGCTGGGCACGAGACTAGCTCAATGGTATACATGATCTTCTATAATAAGTAGTTTATGCATTCTATAATAGGGTCAACAAGTTAATATGTAAGAGATGTTATTACAAGTAAGGTGGGGCAGCTGTAAATTGCGAGAGCAACTAAATGAGAGCAATAGGCCTATAATTAAGGTGCCAGAGCGATACACTACTAGATTTCTCCCGAATAACAGCTAGTAATAATTAATCGAGTACCCGGTCTAAATTAGGCGCTCTACATAGCATGATTCTTAAATGACGACTTTGGGCGAGTACTGAGATTATGAAGTAGTAGTGGGACTATCACCCACTCCTAGAGCTAAGAACTTCTTAGTATTCCACCAATGGTCAAGATTAGCCCTAATTTTCTAAGATGGTGATAGCCAAGGTTATCCCTCCCTCCCTCGGTACTATAAGTCTCTTAATTTAGAAAAAATATATGTAGCACTTTCTAGCTATGGCCCTAACTTAGTGAGGCACTAACAACTGGATATATAGCCGCCTAGTCACAGTATCATAATAAACCGAGAAAACCCCGGCACAAGTACTCTAAAGCAAGGGTAAAAGGGATTGAAGGAGTAACTTGGTTAACTGAGGCCTAATTATTCATGTAGTATAATTATAACTAGTCCTTAGCTAGTGTAACCTAATAGGCGGTGTAATAGCCTAGTAAATGATATGTGTTGTTAGAAAATCAGACAAGGTGCTGCGGTATGGAATACCTAATAAATAGATAAAAAGTGTAGTATATACATGGTTCTGTTTCCACTGTGGATTTACTAATAAATCAATAAATGGGTATTATAGATAATTTATGTTCGGCCAAGGCTCCAAGAAACTGATGTGGTGTATTAAGAGTAAGGATAGCTTCGAACAAAAGGGTAGATCAATGTAGTCCATAATTACTGGTGCACATATTTTATCGATGTAGAGGGTGGCTGTTGATAAAAATGTGGGGAAGGTTCCCGATCTTGGCAGGGAGCTCAGCCTCATCCAATGCACATGTAGTTTTGGAAGCTTGAGACGGGGAGATTTCAACACCAACGCTCAGAACAAAAATATCATCGCCGCTAAAACTACCACCGACATATGCAGAGTTTCAACTTAATTTTGTTACTGTCCTTGTAACTATCTCTATCTACACACGAACCCTCTTCTTTCCCTTTCCCTTCCTTTCTTATTTCACTGGCTGCCCGTCTGGTCTGATTGTGGTCGTGTCCTTTGTACCTGGCTGCACTAGCTTACCTACCCCCACCACCCAGTGAGGCTCTGATATACCTAAGAAGAGCTATATTATACTCATAATAATGCTACTCTCAATTCCTTTAATCCCCATTATCGGGTCCATCTCTTTATTCTCATCTCTCTCCTCAGCATTTTACCTCCCTGGTGTTGCCCCCACAGACTACAATGAAGGCAATAAAGTTCCCCTAAATGTCAACCGCCTTACACCGACACTCTCACAGTCTGACCAGCAGCTCCGGTCTGTTATCTCTTACGATTACTACCACACCGCTTTCAACTTCTGCCGGCCTCCAAATGGCCCCAAGAAGGTCTCGGAATCTCTAGGATCAATTCTCTTCGGTGATCGCATCCTAGACTCGCCCTTTGATATTCGTATGGCCAAGGATGAAATTTGCAAACCGCTATGTGAAGTCAAGAAATTCGATCCGCGGAAGGCAAAATTTGTCAATAGGCGGATTTGGCAGAATTACAACATTAATTGGTTGATCGATGGGTTGCCAGCTGCCACACTCAACAAGGATGATGTGGAGAATGTTGAGTTTTATTCCCAAGGTTTCCCACTGGGAGAAATTAAGGATCCCAATTCTCAGAACCCTGTTGCTGAATTTAACAATCACTACGATATCTTTATCGATTACCATGAACTAGCCTCACGCTCGACAAAGAAGTACCGTGTTGTCGGAGTTGTTGTCCAGCCCTCTTCCCGGAAGTCTAAGCTCCAGGAAGGTGCTGGAGAATTTAATGCCGACTGCTCTGACCAGACACCTATAATCTTGTCACAAGATCAGGAGACCGAGGTTTTATTCACCTATTCTGTTTACTGGAGGCATTCACAGACTGCCTGGGCTACCAGATGGGATAAATATCTTCATGTTTTCGACCCCCGTATCCATTGGTTCTCACTTGTTAATTCGGCCATTATTGTTATATTCCTCACCGGGATGGTCGGAATGGTTCTTCTAAGAGCCTTGCGCAAGGATATTGCTCGTTACAACCAGTTGGACTTGAATGAGGATGTGCAGGATGATTCCGGCTGGAAGCTGGTGCATGGAGATGTCTTCCGCTCTCCCAAGAACCCTATGCTGCTTTCGGTATTTTTGGGGTCTGGTGCACAGCTGTTCTTCATGACCGGCGCGACTATCGTTTTTGCACTCCTAGGGTTCCTATCACCATCTAACCGGGGGTCTCTAGGAACGGTTATGATTCTTCTTTATACCCTTTTCGGATTCATTGGTGGTTATGTTTCGGCGAGAGCTTACAAGTCTTTTGGTGGCGAAGCGTGGAAACGTAACATCATACTCACACCTGTGTTCATCCCAGGAATCGTGTTTAGTTCTTTCTTTCTCTTAAACTTTTTTTTAATCTTTGAGAATTCGTCGGGTGCTGTACCTTTGACTACCATGTTGGTCCTGGTTGGAATTTGGTTTATCCTCAGTGTACCATTGAGCTTTGGTGGTAGTTGGGTTGGATTTAGAGCACCAGTGAGTCCGATATATTCCCTCATGAAGATGCAGAATTAATATGTTTCTCCCGCCTTGTTTAGGCTTTCCAACCCCCTGTACGCACAAA
Organism: Verpa bohemica; assembly: GCA_033030345.1. Taxonomy (NCBI): domain Eukaryota; kingdom Fungi; phylum Ascomycota; class Pezizomycetes; order Pezizales; family Morchellaceae; genus Verpa; species Verpa bohemica. Next base: position 1,035,658 of record JAUFSE010000016.1, on the reverse strand, counting down.
CCAAATTCCTCGCCAGATCCCGCAGCAGTCTATGTACCTCAAGCCGATTCCAAGTATGCTTTTAGTCGGGATCTTACCGTTCGGAGCCATATTTGTTGAATTGTACTTTATCATGAACTCGATCTGGTTCCACAAAGTATACTACATGTTTGGGTTCCTATTCGTCTGTTACGGCATTATGGTCCGTACTTTCCCCGTGGAATCCTCACTCTACATATATTGTTAACCATAGAAATAGATAATAACCTGCTCTACTGTCACAATTCTCCTGATTTACTTTCTTCTATGCTCAGAAAATTATCACTGGCAGTGGCGATCCTTCTTCACCGCCGGTGCAAGCGCAATCTACATCTTTCTCAACGCTATCCTCTACTGGATCTCGAAGTTGAGTTTAGGGGGTTTCACGAGTAATGTGCTGTACCTTGGATACAGTGCGCTCATCGGGTTCTTGTTTTTCGTGCTTACGGGGTCGATCGGGTTCTTCTCGAGCTGGTTCTTTGTAAGAAAAATCTATGGTAGTATCAAGATTGACTAAGGTGGGATGCTAGGTGGGACATGAGAATCTTTGTAAGAAACTATGAGCTTAACTTTATTGAGGTTGCTATCTTTATTATCTGATAACTACCGTCAGTTTTGTTCTTTTTAGGCTGGTATCTTGCGTTATTAGGGAATTATCTTGTTACTTTAGAGGGTATTTATAACATTTTATTTAGTCTTTCGTGTATCTCTACCTCTGGTTTTTTTTGGTTGTGCTTGTATAATTCTGTTCTGTATAAATTTTTGCCGTTTACGAGGTTGAATTGTCAGCACATACAGGCGATTAAAGGCCCATTTGGCTAAGCTTAAATATATTTATGAATGAATCTGTTTTGTGTGAGCATAATAATATATACGTGTATGTAATCTATAAAAAACTATAGCGCCACGGAAAATCCTTGTATATACATGTACATATGTATCTACTAGCTAAAAATAAAGTCTATTCAGTCTAGTACCGGGCAACGTGACTCTCATTTACAAATAAAAACTACTACAGTTGACATTAGATTTGAAGAAAGAACAAATCTTCATAAGTCTAAAGTAGATTTCACCCACACAAGCGAGAGTATAGTCGTCTACAGGAGTACGGGGAATACTAGCCTATGACGAACAGGGCTCGGAAGAGTAGAGTACTATTTTTTTTTGTTGTGGTGAACCCCTGCTCGCCATAGGCCAGTATTCACCGTACCCCATGGGCGACTGTAGTGAGGTTATTTTTTTTGGCGCAGACTATGTTTCTTTTATGCACCCAACCGAACAGAGAATGCATATTATTATAACTGTATTATTTTTAATGAGCGGTTTTAAGTCGGTGTTCTATATTGAATTTTTTTTTAGAATCTCATAACCCGATCGTGAGTCTATGTACTATAGCAATCCCACCCCCCTCTTCTGGCATTATAAGTACACCCCAGTCCCAAGCGGCTTATTCCTATAGGGAGATTATACTATATGTAGCCCACTGTTTTGAGAAATACATTGGTGATGCGCTTACAGTCCCACCTGGGATAACACTCTTGAAAATGAGGGAGGAAAGCACTAGCTAAAGCAACCATTCTTAAACTTCCTAATACTCCCCTAAAACAAAAACAGGGCTAGAAAGTACTCCTCATACATACTAGTGCTATCATGTATGGAATTCTAGGTAAGTATATACAACGATTTTCCATAGAATTGTAAGTACAGTAGCCTCTCCCTATAGAAATACGCTCGGAGCCAGAACTCGGTATTCTTATAAGGCAAATACCCTTGAAGATAACAGTAATCTGGCTACGCCAATCCGCTTGGGACTAGGCATACCTATTCTTATAGAGTGATTATTCTTATAGGTAGTATTTTTATACGGAGATTAAGGCTGGATGTATCTCTCAGCTAGCCATTGGTTGAGTGAGCACTACTATAAGTCAACAGTGTATTCAACGATGTGGTGAGGATTAGAAGTAATACGATGTAGTTTTTTACCATAACACATGAAACATGGAGGCCCAATGAGTATCTTTGGATGAGTCAGCACGTGAGGTGATTGGATACCCATAACGACGTCGACTTGTCTGAATAGGAAACAGCTCTCATATCAACCTCTATCCTCAACTTTACCATAGGAATTACTGACAAGCGATAGAAATACTACCACTGCAGAAATCAGTGAACCCCACCTTTTGTCCTTCATTCTGATACCTTTGAAGATGAGATACAGGCTAACTGCTACCCCTCCAACTGCTCTAGGTAACCCACCCCAAAACTCTCAACTAATCTCCACTCTCACATGGCACCTCAACCTCACCCGTTTGTACGCAAGGATGCAATTGGTCTGGCTACAAAAGGTACACTCTTGATTGGTGGGGCAGGATTATTTTTGAGCGCGGTGCAGAATACCCTCACGAAGCAGAATGTCGGTGCGTGGGGTGCGATCACGAAGACTGGGGGAACTGCAGGGACTTTTGGTGAGTTCTTTGACGTCTATGGAGGGTTATAGAAACTGTGGTGAATTGAGATAAGACTTACTGGAATGCGGCTATAGCGGCGATGGGTGGTTCATACATGTTCTTCCGTAATGCTGCGGCAAACCTGCGAGAGACTGATGATAGTTGGAATTCTGCGATTGGTGGTTTTGTTGCTGGTGGTATTCTAGGAACCAGGTGTATGTACCATCTTCAAACCTAACTTCTCTAATTTTCAAGTTGGTAATGTCAATGATATAGTCCGCAGTATGCCTGCTGTCATCGGGTATGGTGCCGGGCTGGCACTTGCTCTTAGTGTCTTTGATTACACTGGGGGATCTCTAGCCGGTTTCCTTAAGGATATGAACGTAGACGAGGTTACGAGGAAAGAGATGATTAGGACGGGACGTAGACGGCCCTTAGAGGAGACCCTTGAAGATGTTGGTGAAGGAAGAGGTATGCATCCCCAAGTACCTATTTCGTATTAATCTTTATTTCCCCCCTTTACCTAAGGGATTCACGGTGCTTAAAAGTAGGAATAGGAATTTTCCCCCCAGGGTATGAAGATAGGAGGCGTGCTCGATTGGCAGAGAAGTATGGCGTTGATTTCACCAACGCTGAGAGAAGGTAGAGAAATTTTCTGCAGTTATCTAAATACCTAAAGTTGGTGAAGTTCCTCAGTCAATATGAAATTAGACTAGCTGATATTTCACCGGTGAAATACCCCCAAGAAATTATTGTCTCCATATAGGGTTATGATATATGGGGTCATTTCGTTTTGTACAAAAAAATCATTTCTACATCAGTTTGCAACTACCATCCTGACATCCTTGTCCCCATTCTCTGATTATAGATGAAAACTTGTGCATGGCAAAGTAGTGCGTCTTAAGATTTTGCTCATAGACTTGTACTCGACTCTATATATCAATTTATAATTGGCGCTATACTGCCTGAAAGTCTCTAAGAAATTAAACAGAACCTACTCAACCCTGTTGAGTGGTATATTTCCACTTTGACAAGCTTCTCATTCACGGTAATCCGATTGTAGCCGTTCCAACCCCCTCCCCCGCATATATACTTATGATATATTTAACTGGGGAAGTGTAGCGGGTTGGAGAGACACGCCAATAATAATATAAAGAGGATCATTTTTACGGGAGGTCTAGGCAACTACTCAGCCCAGCTGTACTTCGTTTATGTTTTAAGATACCTTAGGGCTTGCGTAGCTTAGGAGAATGGGATTTATGTAACTTGATAAAACAAAGAATAAAACCTAAGATTAACAAATAACGTTCACACCAATAAGTGATCCAGCCCTAGACTTTTCAAGGATCTCCAAAACGTCTACCTTTCTTTTGACCATTTCTGTTGGTACCTCGCCTATGGAAGATAAAACGCCCCGCCCCCAACCAACCGGCGCCTGTTTACAGACAAATTTTTTTTCCAAAAAGCGAATAAACTAGAAAAGAAATGAGAAAACCAGCTGAGGAAAATTCACAATATCTTCATCTGCCTTGGCTTCTTCGGCAGAAGAGTGAATAAAGGCGCCGTTGCCACATCTGTATCACTGTGTCTTGGTACCGCTGCCCCACTTGACATGGCAATCCCCCCATCATCAACAGAGCTCTCAAGATCGAAGTAGCCATCACTGTCGTCTTGGTATTGGTAATCCTGGATATTCTCTATATCATCTTCAAACTCGCTTCCATCCTCTGCCTCCTCGCTATCATTCATAAATCGAGTCGTCATGGATAGCGAGGGACTAGGGGTTCGGTAGCGGTCAGTTCCATCGATCAGGGCCTTCCACCACTCACTTGGTGCTCCATTCAAATGCCCTCTTGGTATAGTCCTACGAATCATGTGACCACTCGTTGTGCACCAGCTATAATCTATCTCTCCTTGTGTTCTACTGAACATATCGAACCACGAATAGAGTCTCACAAGTAGATCTGGTTTCATCTGACAAAGACTCCATAAGCTTTCGCATGTTTCATGGACCTCTTGTTCGGCAAACCATGGCTCATGTATTCCTGCATCGCTGCTACATAGGCCTCGGTTCCCGCTATGGAAGAACACATTGAGTGATTTAAGACTTGGCCATTCATGGTTCTCAAAAAGGTGCCGACAGACATGCATGTTGCGGATGGTGAGTGTCTCCAGCCGTTGACTGTGTAGAGAGAGCCGTGGGCAGATGTGATCTGTTGAAGGATCATGGGTATAGTGATTATAAAACCTCACATCAGGGGCGAAAAAGGGTTCCCCGGTAGCTACTTCCATGTGGATATGCTTTATGGTTTCATGGTTTGGAAGAGTCGCATGGAGAACACTGGCGGCAGTTGCTGTTGCCGTCCGGGGACGCATCAATACAGCTGCACCCTAAACGAAGTAGGCAAAAAGAGAAAGAAACAACTAAATTACCTTTGGAGGGCGCAAGGACAGTTAGCCTTTCTACCCCTAGAGTCTCCAAATCGTACCTCATCCAATCTTGGATATACCATTCCGGGAATCTCGGCGGTCCTACATTTGCGTCAAGCATACCAGGAAGATTTGCGATTATTAGCACCACATCCCTAACTCTCTTTCCTGAACCATTTCCAACCTTTTTTCGCTTCGTGTGGCACGGAATGTTGGTTTGACTGTCGTACAGGTTGAAATCCCCGGTGTGGAAGAGTGGATTTTGTCGACCTTTCTTTTTCTGGTCCTGTTCAGGATAGGAATACCCGCTTAGCGCGTTCAGCTGAGCCATGCTCGTGACTACAGCAGGAGAAGTGAGTTTAGGCTGAAATAACGCGTGAGTGAACTTATTGACGCGTAGTAGCCGTCTCCAGACATTTCGCCATTCGAGAAGAGTAAAAAAGTTGTGATTAATGAATCGAGGGTCGTTGAGGTCGATTAGGTCAGTTGTTAAATTTGCGTAGCCGCCATCGTGGAGTGAAAGTTCAAATATCTGCAACTGGACACAAGGGGGCAAGGAATTAAAGTTCGTTTGGGCTTCTTGGGGAACTGAGCTATCCCTTGATGTAGAGGGGAAAACGTGATGGGATGTATCTGGCTGGGTAGTTGGAGAGCAGAATTCATCAGGTATTGATAAGACAGGAGATATCGTCATGGATTCGGGGGTACTGGGGGTAGTAAGATCCCCTGTAATAAAGGTGGAAACAAAGGATTCCGGACGATTAATGAGGCTACTGTTGGGTATTTTAGGAGACGCGACTGGCGTTGGAGGAAATGTGGTCGTCATGATGGGTGATGATAAGATAATAGTGGAACCGAGCAGATGGTGGTGGCAGTGGGGAAGCAGAAATGGGACGCGGGAGAAAACCAAAGGGGAATCTTCCAGATAGAGAGTGTTTGAATGGGTGTGCGAAGTGGGGGGGGGGTATGTAGGTGCAACACTCGCTGGGAATTGCTAGGCCTAGCTACAACGCTGCTAGATTCAGTACAGCGGGGTGGGTGGGGAAGAGATGAAGCGAGTGATTGGGCGATGGTTGCGATTGTGGTGGAGGAGGTGTAGGAGGTGTGAAAATGGTATCGAGTGGTTGTTTTTGAGATTCGAGATTCGAGATCCAATATTCAAAAGCTGAGATTGGACTAGCAGCTGCTTTGGTGTTTGGGTGTATGTATTAAAGCCTAATGTAGGTATTACCTACATATGGATGTTGTAATGGTGGTAGTAATAGTAGTAATAATAACAGTGGTAGTAGTAGTAGCAGTAGTAGTAGTAATAGTAGCAATAGTAACAGTAGCAGTAGTAGAGCAGAGGCCTCGACTTGTAGGCTACTCCTACTCCTACTGGTAAAGTTTGTTAGACTAAGTATTGTATTGGCTTTTGAGAGTAGCTGCGATGCGACACGACTAGATAAAAGAGACGCGATGGGATGATGAGTGATGGCCGATGGATGGAACAACGTTTCAATCAAAAGAGTGAAGCTAACACTTGCGGCTCAGACAAGTGCCATGCGTCAACGGAGTTCTAGCCAATAAGGCACTGTCGCGTCAACCCTCCAGTTCCACTACCCACAAAGAAAAGAAGCTTTCGCTCGCTTGAGTCACGCTCCCGGTCAGATTACCCGGTTTTACCGGAAAGATGAGGACCTATACATGTAGTGATACCACATGTATGCATTTGACAGGTTTCATGATAACGCATACATATATCTCGCTGCCTCACGATATAGCCTAGTTTCAGTCTCATTGTTTCTTGTCCATAGTCTACTCCTCCTTCACACACAGGAGGACGACGCTGCTTCATCTTAAAGCGATAGGCCCAAATATTCTAAAGCTATATGCAGCAGAGGTACCGTTCGCACTGTACATGAATCCTACATGAGAATAGTCATTCAAAGGTAGACCAGACCTATAACAAAAAGGGCCGGGAAAAAAAATAGTACATAGAGTGTAAAGAATACGTGATAGACGTAAAGGGGGAAAAGGAGAGAAAAAAACAATGAATCTACCTACTCCTTCGAACATGACTACATTCCAACCTTTACCCTCCCACACAAGTCCCATCCCCGAAAAAAAAGCAGAAAGAAAGAAAGAAAGCATCATGCATGATCATCAACGAACCCCTGAGCCCTCACGATATCAAAAACAAAAATTCACCCACAAACCTTTCCTTAATCTCTATCAATTTACGTGGTATTACCTAATCCATCACTAGGTCATTTCCTATCGAAAAACCATGATGATCGTTTAGGCTGTTGGGTTTCTTGCTGTGCTGCTGAGCCTTGTACTCCCGATAGCACTGTTGTAGTGCCGTTCGAATCACCCCCACCGCCGCCTCGCAGTGGCTTGGCAATACGGGAGCCTTGTAGACTGAAATTTGAAGTATTTCCGAGGCCTCGCGTGCCAACCTTGGCAGCCTCTAGCCGTTCTTTGACAGCCGTAAGTTGTGCCTCAAATCTTGAGTGTACTGTTAGTCTTTGATGATTGCTAGCGTTTCTTAATGGAGGGTAAACAAACCGATGGTTTGCCGCGGTTAACTTCTCTTGGGAGTCTTGGAGCAGGCTCTCCAAGCTCTGTATTCGCTCATTTCGTGCAATCAATTTTCTTTCGGCAATGGCAACCTCCTTCTTTAAGCTACTATTTTGTTCAACGAGCTGGCGTTGGACATGCGTAAGCTGCTCTAGGTTTCGTTCCAGGAATGCCATCTTCTTTTGCTGTGCGCGATTGTTTGATGATCGGAGTACATTATTATATTGCTCTCTCGTCTCATCGAGACTAATTTCTAGTTCGACAACCTAGTGGGATTAGCATTATCCAAGAACTGTTAAGCTTCAGAATAGCATACTCTTTCACAACGGTTTTGAAGGTCACGCATGAGCGATTTCTTCATTGCATCGAACTCGGCAATCTGTTGCGCCACTGTTTTGCCATTTGGCAAGGCAATTGCTGAGCCATTTGGTGCCCCGCCTACCTTTGTCCTTCTTTGTAGTTCTTCCACGGAAGCCTTTAGTTTCTCATTGTCCTCACTCTTCTTTGTTACCTCTCTCTTTAGATCTTCCAGCATCTGTACCTCCACACTTTGCTTACTGAGATAAGCCTGCTCAAGTTTGCCTTTGACATCTGCGATATCATCATCTGTAAGATTCTTTTCCAAAAGTTCTTCATATTCCCTCTCCACCGATAGTAGTCTCTTCTCCAGTTCTTCCCTTCGCCTATGCGCTATTTCTTGCTCATCAGAGCGCTCGTTTAGAGAAAGCTCCGCCTGTCGTATAATCCCTTGAGTCTCGAGAAGTTTGGCGCGCAACTCTTTCAGATCATCTCTAGTTATCTCTTCACCGGAGGCCGAGTTCTCCTCGAGAAGATCTAATCTTTCGATAACTTCTCGAATCATACGCTCTTTATCGGAGAATACATCTCCCCCAAGATCAAACCCAGCCATCATCTTAGCCATCCTTTCTGCCTTCTTCTTCTCCTTCTCATCTAACATTGCCGACGTTTCCTTAGTCGACATCTTGACATCAAGGAGATGTTGCTTGACCTCATCCAATTCAGTAGTCAACTCAGCATTCGCTTCCTTCAGTCCATCCATAGTGATTTGCGCCTCTTTACTCTCGAAAGAGACCTTTTCCAGCTGCATCTTCAGCTCATTGACTTCCCCAGCTAGCTTCTCGTTGTCTTTTCCTGTCTTGGAATCGTGTTCCTTTAAAAACGCTAGTTCCTCTTTAAGATCGTTTAATGTCTTATCTGTCGCTGCCAATTGAGATTCCTTATCTGCTAGTTGATCTTGCAACTCGTTCTCCCGTCGTAGAAACTCGTCCTTCTCGTCCTTATCAAGAATTACAGGTGTGGAAGACCTAACATCAACTCGACTGTCGGGCCGTGAAGGAGCTTGGGATTCCGCAGCGGCAAGTTTTGATGGTGTATCTGGTCGACCCGGGCGACTCTTGGCCTCCGTCCTTTTAGGAAGATCCACTTTCAGCGGTGGGACCCATCTTTCCTTCGGAACTGCCTCCCCTTGTCTCCATGTCGTGACTTCGCCCTCCAACGATTCAATATATTCTGTATATGTGAGGTTCTGATGCTGAGCCTTTTTAAGCAAAGCCTTGAGCTCTGCCGGTGACAATTCCGCATTGATTTTTGCCTTATTCTTGATGGATTTGGCTCGCATACCGAATCGAAGGGTAGATAGTGTCTCATCGTCATTGTAAGAAGAAGGTGAACAGTTGATAATCAAAGTCGTACGTGAGTTACCGCCTAGCGATTCTTGTAGAATTCTGGTGAGTTTTGAGTCTCGGTAAGGTACATGCGTGGATTTCCCGTCCGTTAGGGCATTAATAACCATTCCCAGAGCCGATAACGATTTGTTGATTTTCTTTGCCTCCTCAAGGGTCTGTCCAGAAGCGCCTGTCTTCCCAACCTTTTCAGAGCCCGCAAGATCAACCAAATAAAGGTAGCCTGCTTTCTGTGACCCAGTCTCGACATTTTTCTGGTTAATTTGGACGACGAAGATAGAATGTGACCGAGAGGACTCTTGATTCATGTTTGTCGCCGCTACTGCTCTTGCCGACCCTCCCCTTCTCATGACCTCATAAACCTCCTGGACACTTGAAACATAGATCTCGAGCAATCCTTTCACATATACACCTCGGTTTTTTTCCTCGTGCACAGGTAGGTTGTCGTTCGCTGGGTTCAGGAGATCACGGATCCTTTCCATATAGATTTCCATGTATGAAACTCGAACAGTATACTCAATGTTTCCAGGTGAGGTTAAGATGGATGCAAAGATCTGCTCCACAATTCGTGGGATAATACCCTTCGAAACGTCATTGTCAATATCACCGCCCATCATGGTGTATGATTTTCCCGCACCCGTCTGGCCATAGGCAAAGACCGTCCCGTTGTAGCCATTTAAGATATCATCAACGGTATGCTTGATAGAGAATTCGAAGACGTCACTTTGACGAGAATTCATGTCAAAGACACGGTCAAAAGTGAAAGCGCCCGCAGCTTCCTTGCTCTAATTAATGATAGTCAGTTACAACCAGATGGATTTCTTAGGAAAGATTGAGCTCTTAAAAAGTAAGAACGAATGATAACTCACAGTCAGCTCGCATGTGTCTTCTGTAGGGAAGCTAACAATCGGTTCTCCGCCTTCTCTGATTTCTGTTTTATTTTGCGGTCGAAATCGAGCCACCACTGCGGAAGGGTAAAAAAAACGCATGTTAGTAGACTTGTATTAGGTTGTTGCTTAAGCAAATGGTTGCGACATACCCTTGATGGTGTTGTAGCTCCCCGTACCACTCCTGCATCTCTGAGTTAGCCACTGTTAGGTTTATACACTGAAGTAGAAAAGGGAAATGAATTGGGATATGGGAATGCATACGCCATAGTCACTAGTAGAAAGACAAAAAGTTCCGCGGAAAGATACCCAGATCGCAGTGGATTGCTGAGATGCGATGAGACAGGTTAAGTAGTGGAGTGCTAGAAGCTAGAAGTGGGAGGTCGATAAGCAAGTAAAGGTAACTGCCCGGAGGTGAAGAAGTGTGGGGGAGGGGGCGTGGCAGATAACAGAGTACGATGTTGAGGAGACAGAGAAGGGGTTAGGGAAAGGGACGAAGAGGGGATAGTGAGGAGGTTTATCGCCGTAAATCCCTAAATGGAAAGGGAAATCCCGGGCACAAGCGAAGGAAATCGTTAATAGTGGTCTCACTGTCGATGTAAATGATGTTCCACTGCTTGACGAGTAACGGTTGGGTTTTTTGTTATCAATCACTAAAATCTCCTGCCCCCGTCTCACCCGGGAAATTGTTGTAATGTGGTGGAGGTGCAGCCAGCCCCATGTCGTTGGGCTCTTGGCCACTAGCTTTCTTTATTGGGACAACGGCTGCCATATCAGGGAATTTCAACTCGCCATATAACTACATTTACAAGAAGAAAGAAGCACTATCATCCTACTACGTACTTTATTATTATAACTAGGATAAAGTGTCATCGTATTAAGAGCTTTAAGCCTCTCATACTATGTTTAGGGCATGGTAGGCCTATCCTCTGGGGAAGCTTATAGCTACTAAAATGAGACGGGTGACTGTTGGAGAAAGCATGGTTTATGAACGGTGTATTCCTTCCACAACTGGAAGGCAGGGAAGCACTCAAGATAGAGAAGAAATAAAATTCCGCATTCCTTCAGTAACAAAAGCTATGCCCGACATATATCAAGTACACAAAAAGGAATAGTTCTCCGTAGACTATGTGCCATGTAGTAGTTATATTGTAGCCGATTAGGGGATAGCCTAGACTATCTTATTTATATCAACGTAGCTTTGGCCCATACCGCCGCACCTTTATCAACCACACAAACTATACGAAAACAAGTTGCCATTATCAACCTTCCCAGCTCTTCTCCACAGTCTCACGGACCCGTTTAACGTATTCTCTTTTGTTATCCTTGTACAGATTTGATGCCTCGACATTAGCAGGGCTAGAGGTATTTGGGTCGTTTAAGAGGCTGTGGGTATAAGTTAGTAATATGAACCACAGAAAACATAGGTGGGACCCGCAACCTTTGTATGCTAGTTAATATTGCTGCTACATCGTAAGTAGGACTCCATCTGTTTTGCAAAATGTCTAAGCAAAGCTCGCCAGTGGCGTAGACATTTGGGTGAAACATCTCGCTGATGAATTTAACCCCAGGTGGCTTATTTGGGTATTGCTCTTCAAAATGCATAACAAGCCTAAATGTCCCATCTTCAAAAGGGGTATCCACCGGTCCGATTATGACAGCATTCCTGCGTAAGTAAACTGTGAATACACTAAACAACAAGGAATCCACTAGGCCCATAGTTAAAGATAAGGAGGCTAACCATGTCATGACGTTATCACTAATCGGAGAAGCACTGACGCCTGCTGGAGGATCAGTTTGCATCCGCTAAGAAGTGGACACTGTTTGTTAGCCGGTCTTGATACTGTATAAATAGCCTGGAAGCTCTGTTTGCTGAATGATGGTCGTACCTTAAAGTCTCTCATGAGACGGCGACGGGCGGAGGTGGACATGTTCCAGGATAGATTATATCAGGGCAGCTTAAAGCAGGATTTCCTTGAAGAGGCGCCCGTTAAATGGATGGATATTTTGACTGACTTATCGATAGCTAATAGTGGAGGTTGGGTGATGGAGGGGAAAGTCAGAAAGCTGACTAGGCTAAACCAGCTGTGTGGGTCAAGGGAGCTGTTACCTTTGTCAGCATCGGTGCCAAGCGAGGATAGATTTGGCTACTGTAGTAGTGGTACTAAACGTTAAAAAGATGGTCGTTCTACAGATCACGGCCTAACTCCAATCACCATGCCGTATAACGTGTCAGATGGCTGCAGTTTTGTTTATTATTCTAGGCATGATACATGCAGTACGCTTACGGCTCGGGACTGAGAAGCCTCGGGCATCGGGAACTTTCTATTACAACTCTGGTGTTTGAGGTCACCGCTTAGACGCGGGGTTACCAGTTTCGTTTGACATGTGCGTTGAATGTAATCCTCCACTCCAACCGAACTATCAAAAGCCTCTAATACCCCCACCAGAATTTAAATTTACCTCATAATTCTCATTAAAGTCTATTGCATTTCAATACCGATTTACATCCATCACTAAGGTATAATCATTTCCCTATTATTGCCTAGTTTACATCTGCAAAAGTTTATTGATACACCAAAATAATACTTAGCGCTTCATTTATTAGTCGTACAATTTCCACCTATCATGCTTTCCTTGAGGTGTCCTTTCCTCTCTAAATTTGTTTCTCCTCGGTCAATGATATCATCTCCGCGTTTTGTCTTCAGAACAGGGAGCCAGAGACTTTCACTACTAGCTCGCCATTTCAGCAATTCTCCGCCGCGTCTCCAACAGGATGCATATATCCTATCAGCTGCTAGAACACCCACAGCAAAGGTTTGTACACTCACGGACAAACATATTCTATTATTCTATGATGTTTCCAGTCTGATATATCTTCCCTAGTTCAATGGAGGTTTTAAAGACGTACCCGCACCTAAACTTGGGGCTTGCGCTGTACGAGAGGCAATTAGCCGCTCTGGCGTGCCTGCCAATGAAGTAACTGACGTATACTTTGGAAATGTCCTCCAAGCCTCAATCGGCCAGTCTCCTGCGCGGCAGGTGGTTATTTATGCAGGGCTTCCGGAAACCACTGAGGCAATCACTATTAACAAGGTATGCGCGTCAGGATTAAAGGCGGTCTCTCTTGCCGCCCAAAATATTCAGCTTGGATTTGCAGAGGTTCAAGTTGCTGGTGGGATGGAAAACATGAGTCGAGTGCCATATTATTATCCCAGGACCACACCGGCTTTTGGCCACGTCCAGTCTGAAGATGGTCTGATTAAAGATGGGCTTTGGGATGTTTATGATCAAATTCAGTCAGTTTAAGCAATATCCTCTCGAGAGATCAGCCCTATTTAATACTAGTACTAACGGCTATGCTCTAGTATGGGAAATTGTGCTGAAAACACTGCAAAAAACCTTTCAATTACTCGTGAAGATCAGGATACCTACACTATAGAGTCATACCAGCGAGCTAAGGCTGCATGGGACTCCGGTTTGTTTGACGAAGAGGTTGTGCCAGTCACTGTGTCTTCCCGAAAGGGTGATGTGGTGGTCGCAAAAGATGAAGAATATGAGTCAATTAAGCTAGAAAAAATTCCAACTTTGAAACCGGCATTTCAAAAGATTGGGGGAACAGTAACCGCTGCAAATTCCAGTACTTTCAGTGATGGCGCAAGTGCATTGGTTATTGGGAGTAGGGCCATTGTAGAAAGATATGGAGGAAGCAGTAGGGTTCTTGCTAGGATTGTGAGCTATGCCGATGCTGCTACGAAGCCTATAGACTTCCCACTTGCGCCTACATTGGCCATCCCAAAAGCGCTAGGGAGAGCAGGATTAGAGGTTAAAGATATAGCTAAGTGGGAAATCAACGAAGCATTTGCTGCAGTAAGTAAAGCAAATGAAAAGGTCAGTCGTCTATCCAAATTTTGAAATCCTATCTGTGTAATAGAAGGGACCTTCTAACTATGAATAGATTCTCGGACTCGATCCGGCAAAAGTAAACGTCAAAGGTGGTGCGATCGCTTTAGGGCATGCGTTGGGATCATCTGGGTCAAGGATCTTGACAACACTACTGTATCTTCTCAGACCTGGAGAGTATGGTGTAGCAGCAATCTGTAACGGAGGTGGAGGGGCTACAGCCATGGTTGTACAGCGGATCAGCAAAGCATAAATGAGTTGTACATAAGGTGTTATTTACAAGTCAGGGATATTTGATCTAATTCGACTGAGTTGAAAATAGAATTATAGTTCTTGTAAATAATAAGAAAGGCTCTGTAGTTCAAGTTAATAATCTAGCAGAAAAGCACTCGGGATCTAGAAAGGGATTGAACAAAAGGTCCTAAGGTAGGACATGTTAACACTAGGGCACCGACTAGGGGTATCTATACTCTAAGCTTAAACCTTCAGGGGAAAACGCCACTACAGAGGGACGAGCTTTATAGCGAGGGGTCTCGTGGCCAAGCGTACTTGTGAAAACCAGACGTTTCTGATGTGTAATAGCGGGTACTAGTCCCAATCGGTCTAACCAATCGTCCGGTCCATCTGGGGGCGGGGCTGACAGTAACACAATCTCAGTTAAATAAGGTACAAGCACAGCTTAGTACCAAACTAGTGATGATTGTGTTACATTTTTTTAGCCGGTCAATTGCATATGTTGATAACTAACCTGAGTGTCTGAATCCTGCAGGTTCAAAGCGTGTAACAAATCTACATGGCTGTTACATGTTTAAGAGATTGTTACTAGTACCTGTAATGGACCTACACGGCAGTTACATGCTTAAGAGATTGTTACAAGTATCATGTGGGCGAAGGCAAGCAAGTACCTACTACAGTGGTTAGCTACCAGTAGTAAGAGTTAACTACTTCTCGTTCCTTAGTCAGTAGGAGCTACCCAAAGAGGAGGGTACTGACAAGTACCACCCTGCATTAGTGTAGTGGACGTGTTATTAGCAGTGACTAATAGCAATGCACTGTAACGAGAGCCTTCAGAAGAAGAATTGTACTTCTAACAGTATAGCTGTCGTTGCAAATAGAAGTATTGAGTCAGGTTGCAAATAAAGATTGTATCACTAGAATTCAATAGTTTTAAAGACTCTCCTTTCAAATACCAAGTCTGTGTAACGGGAGCCTTCCTTAGAAGAACTGTAGTAGAATATACAGTAAAGCTGCCGTTGCAAAGAAGATAAAAGTCAGGTTGCAATTAAGATTCTATCGCTAGAACTCAATAATTTTAAGGGCTCTGCTTCGCTGATGCTACTGATTCTGAAAAAGCTGGAATCAAGTCTTTGGGCGATAGTGGGGCAGTAATTATACTGGTTTTCCATCGGCTATCACTTCTCCGAATTCTTTTACTAAGTTCTATGGCTTTCCCTGTAATTCCTAGAATCTCCGATGACCCCGCTCTAGTGAAGAGATTTCACTGCAGTGCAACCATCGGAGCTATTACTAGTTTCCACAGTAAACCCTTAGTCAAAACCTTTAGATGCCTCACCAATAGATTAGTGCATAATCTATCCTGGCCAAGGATACTGCTCATAGTAGTCATGGGTTTTAGTTGCTGTAAAAGTGTATTCATGTCCGAATTATCCTGGCCACTGCTGTCAAGAACCCTAACTTTTCTACGTCTTTTCCCTAGGTCTCAACCCTAGTTCTACTTGTATTTCTTTTACTATTATCTCTTATCTTGTAGATAGTCTGCCTCGCAGGACGCGTCTATCGCCACGTCATCAGGACCTCCTAGTTTTAAATTGTTTCATTACGAATCATCTACGTATTAGTATACGTCATCAGGGCCCAGCGAAGGATATATAAGGGCCATGCTTTAGCTAGTTAGTTAGTTCTTCACGCAACAACTTATTGTTACTACCATACCTACCTTGTGCACCTTCCGCTCTGCGCCTTCCTTTGTGATATACTAGTTCCGTCTAGTATCTTTTTCCTTTCCCTATAGTAGTTCCGCCTACTATCTTTTTCCTTTCCCTATAGTAGTTCCGCCTACTATATCTTGTATCGTTACCTGCTGTTCCTTTCCAGGTATTAGGTTTATTATGTAAAAACCTGATACCTGGAAAGGAACAGCAGGTAACGATACAAGAATAGTAAACGGAATTACTAAATAATAATGAAACGAGATACTAGACAGTTTAAGTATCACGAAAGGGGAGCGATGCACGGAAGCTTCGTTGTGGTAGGTATGGTAGCAATACTAAATTGTTGCGTAAGGAACTAACTAACTAGCTAAAGCAAGGCCCTTATATATTCTTCACTGGGCCCTGATGACGTATACTAATATGTACGCACTTGCGTAATAAAACAATATGAAACTAAGGAGAAGAGGTGACGTGGACGAAGTACGCGTCATCTTGATACATAACTCACTTGATAGCTGATGCGTCCTGCGAGGCAGACTATCGTTACAAGAACAATGATAACTAAGTGTAACAAGGGCCTTCGGTAGAAGAACTGTACTTGGTAACAGTATGGCTGTCGTTGCAAATAGAAAGTATTGAGTCAGGTTGCAAGTAAAGATTCTATCGCTAGAACTCAATAATTTTAAGGGCTCTCCTTTTGAATACTAAGTCTCGATCTTGCCGCTTGAGAGCTGGAATCAAGTTCTCGGGCAGTAGAGGTGCCAGTAATTATACTGTTGTAGCACTCCCCTACCATCACTACGAGTTCTATACTAAGTTGCAGTAGCTTTCCCAGCGTTCCCTAGAACCCCCGATAGCCCCGCTTCTGTGAAGAGATTTCACCTGCAGTACAACCATCGGAGCTATTACTAGATCCGCTGTAAACCCTTAGTCAAAACCTATAGATGCTCCGCCGATAGATTAATGCATAATCTACCCTGACTAGAGTTATTACTCTTGGTAGTCATCGGTTTAAGTTGCTGTAAGAGTGTTTGCATGTCCGAGTTATCCTGGCCACTGCCTATCAGTCTCTGCTGATTAGGAACTGCACAGAGTACTGAGGATCGGTGCTTTCCTATTAGTCTCTGCTAATAGTGAGCCCACTACCTTGATGCAGACTGGTACTCGTCAGTACCATCCTCTTCAAGTAGTTCCTACTGACTAAGGAACGAGAAGTAGTTAACTCTTACTACTGGTAGCTAACCACTGTAGTAGGTACTTGCTTGCCTTCGCTCACATGATACTAGTAACAATCTCTTAAACATGTAACTGCCTTGTAGGTCCGTTACACTAAGGAAATAGTAATAGAGCACTAGGGTTAAAACCTAGGAAAAACGTAAGAAAGTTTAGGGTTCTTGACATATTATAACTGCCTATCAGTCTCTGCTGATTAGGAACTGCACAGAGTACTGAGGATTGGTCCAATTAGTCTCTGCTAATAGGGTCTGCTACTCCAATGCAGTCTGGTACTCGTCAGTACCATTCTTTTTGGGTAGTATCCTACTGACTAAGGAACGAGAAGTAGTTATCTCTTACTACTGGTAGCTAACCACTGTAGTAGGTACTTGCTTGCCTTCGCTCTCATGATACTAGTAACAATCTCTTTTAAGCATGTAGCGGCCATGTAGGTCCGTTACAACGCCAGTGTGAAAACAAATTTTCAGAATATGAGAACCCAACCAATCAACAGAAACTTATCTACGCAAGTAATGTCACGGCGTGGCTAGATGAGTCAGGAATGAGTAAGGATTGGATCGGGAAAATCGGGTTACATATGAGTCACAGGGTTGACTCATAAGATAGCGAGGAACGCGGTTGTAGTGCATGAGTCAACAGGTTGACTCATAGGAAGATAGGATATCGGGTTAGATTGTGCTTGGACAAAGGCTTGGCTGTTGCGTAGAGAATTAGTATATAAGTAGATAGTTCCGCCCGTGGTAGTTAGTTCTCCACGCAACCTTTTTATCGATTCTTTACCTATACTGTTACCGTTCCCGTTCCATCGTGAGACTTCTCTTTGGTCTTTTACTTAATAGTTGGTATTCCTGCGGATAGTAGAATCCTATTAAGGAATTGACTTTTGGGTTGTGAACCTTGGTTACTTTATCGTATCGTTACCGAACACAAATATTGCGGACCGTGATAAGTAATAAAATAAAAGGTCAAGCAGGTTCTTGGATGTTCTCTGTGCTTGAGAATAACACCTACACTATGTGGAAAGAATTCAAGAAAGCACTCAAAAGCGCATTTGGAGAAGCAGACACAAAAGAAGTTGCCAAACAGCGTATTAAGACTCTCAAACAAACCGGAACTGTCAACAACTACTGGACTAAGTTCCAGACGGACATGGTGTAACGGGGGCCTTCCTTAGAAGAACTGTAGAAGATGATACAGTAAAGCTGCCGTTGCAATGAAGATAAAAGTCAGGTTGCAATTTAAGATACTATTGCTAGAACTCAATGATTTTAAGGGCTCTGCTTCGCTGATGCTACTGATTCTGAAGAGCTGGAATCAAGTCTTCGGGCGATAGTGGGGGAGTAATTATACTGGTTTCCCTTGGCTATCATTTCTCCGAATTCTTTTACTAAGTTCTATGGCTTTCCCTGTGATTCCTAGAATCTCCGATGACCCCGCTCTAGTGAAGAGATTTCACCTGCAGTACAACCATCGGAGCCATTACTAGATCCACTGTAAACCCTTAGTCAAAACCTATAGATGCTCCGCCGATAGATTAATGCATAATCTATCCTGACTAGAGTTACTACTCTTGGTAGTCATCGATTTAAGCTGCTGTAAGAGTGTTTGCATGTCCTAGTTTTATCCTGGCCGCTGCCTATCAGTCTCTGCTGATTAGGAACTGCACAGAGTACTGAGGATCGGTGCATTACTATTAGTCTCTGCTAATTGTAAGCCCACTACCTTTGATGCAGGCTGGTACTCGTCAATACTATCCTCTTTAGGTAGTTCCTACTGACTAAGGAACGAGAAGTAGTTATCTCTTACTACTGGTAGCTAACCACTGTAGTAGGTACTTGCTTGCTTTCGCTCACATGATACTAGTAACAATCTCTTAAGCATGTAACTGCCTTGTAAGTCCGTTACATTTTGTTATTTTGGTGACTTCTTGAGTCAATTCGAAAGGTGCTGATTTTGGCGGGTCTGGAAGGTAAGGAGATTCAGATCCTTCGTTGATGTCCATTGGGCTGATGGGGTCGGGGATGGTGGTGGTGTCTGAACACTATTCATGGTGTTCGTTGCAATCGTCGCAGAATAAATATGGGGGTTCCGGAATGGCAGAGGCCAAAATACTAATTTCGAGTTTCTTGAAATCCAGGGTTCCGTCGGGGCGGAGGAGAAGTGAGAGTGTTGCTGTGTCCAGCACATGCAATCTATTAGAGATTTTGACGATTTGTTTCTTGAGTGCCACTTCTGTAGTGACGGCAACTTTGGTGTGGAAGGTGGAGAGTGTTAGTTGGGCTTCTAACATTTTGACTTCGTAGATGCGGAGAGCATCTGGGAACGCTTGGAGGGATTGTTGGGCAATGGAATAGTCTTTTCTTGCCAACATGTTGGCAAATCGCAGGAATTGGAGGTGACTGTAGGCGTCAGAACTAATCCCGAGGTGTCCGGCTTGGGACTCGATGCGGATATCGGGGGTTGGAAGGTTGGACATCTTGAGGTGATGGTTTGTTGGGATATTGGTAATGGTATTCGTTGATGAGTTGTTGGGAGTTCTCGAAGTTGGTAGCGGGATAGCACTCTTGATCGTGTTCTTTAGAATAACCTTTCCACTGAGCTTTGTAGAAGAGGTGATTGCGGGATATCTTTGAATCGATAACCTGATCGATTTCAAATTCTTCTTGATCGTTGACAATGATGGGAAGAGGGGGAGGCTGTAAGTGGCCTGGAATTGGAGTGGAAGTGGAAATATTTGTTGGTTCGAGAAGGCTTATGTGGAATGTTGGATGGACTTTCATGGAGGCAGGGAGGTCCAATTTATAGGCCCGGGAGCCTATGCAATTTAGGATGGTGAAGGGGCCTAGACGTTTGAAGTCTCGCTTGTTGGAAGGGCGCGTGGTGTGGATGTTATGTCGGAGTAACCAAACTATGTCTCCTGGTTCCAGGTTGGGGTCTGGTGATCGTTTTTTATTGGCTTGTTCTGCTTGTGACTCTTGTGCGAAACGGATTTCGTCTCGTAGTGACTCCTGAAGGTTTCGGAGTTGTTTTGTGTATGAGTCGGTTTCTGGGGCTGACGTAAGGGACGCGTAGACGTCTAGATTATGACGTGGATGATAGCCTGTGTTGGCGAAGAAGAGCAAAACCTTCGTAGTGGAGGAGGCAGTGTTGTTGTAACAGAATTCTGCGGTGTTCAAGAGTTCTGCCCAATTGTCCTGCTGATAGTTGACATAGGCCGCAGGTATTGTTTGAGGGTGGCGTTGACGCGTTCTGTTTGACCATCTGTTTGAGGATGAAACGCTGTGGATAGATTGGATTTAATTTGAAGAGTGGTGGTGAGTTCTTTCCAGAACTTTGAGGTGAAAAGATGATCACGGTCGGAGGTGATCTCGTCGGGGAGTCCGTGATGTTTGAAGATGTGAGACATAAATAGGGATGCGAGTTCTTTCGCTGTGAGGGTCGCTTGACAAGGCACGAAATGTGCCATTTTGGTGAATCTGTCTACTACTATCCATAGGGAATCGTAGCCTGCTGACAGAGGAAGACCTGTGATAAAATCTATGGAGATGGATTGCCAGGGGCGATCCGGGGGTGATAGGGGTTTGAGTAACCCAAAAGATGCATGTCGTACTGGTTTGATACGGGCGCACGTGTCGCAGTGATCGACGTACTTAGTAACAAATTTGCGCATGCCTGGGAAGTAGTAATCTCGAGATAGGAGTTCAAGAGTTTTTTCACGGCCAGGGTGACCTGTGTAACGGACCTACAAGGCAGTTACATGTTTAAGAGATTGTTACTAGTATCATGTGAGCGAAGGCAAGCAAGCACCTACTACAGTGGTTAGCTACCAGTAGTAAGAGTTAACTACTTCTCGTTCTTTAGTCAGTAGGAACTACTTGAAGAGGATAGTACTGACGAGTACCAGCCTGCATCAAGGTAGTGGGCTCACTATTAGCAGAGACTAATAGGAAGGCACCGATCCTCAGTACTCTGTGCAGTTCCTAATCAGCAGAGACTGATAGGCAGTGGCCAGGATAACTCGGACATGCAAACACTCTTACAGCAACTTAAACCGATGACTACCAAGAGTAGTAACTCTAGTCAGGGTAGATTATGCATTAATCTATCGGCGGAGCATCTATAGGTTTTGACTAAGGGTTTACAGCGGATCTAGTAATAGCTCCGATGGTTGTACTGCAGGTGAAATCTCTTCACAGAAGCGGGGCTATCGGGGGTTCTAGGGAACGCTGGGAAAGCTACTGCAACTTAGTATAGAACTCGAAGTGATGGTAGGGGAGTGCTACAACAGTATAATTACTGGCACCTCTACTGCCCGAGAACTTGATTCCAGCTCTCAAGCTCAAGGAGGCAGACTTAGTATTCAAAAGGAGAGCCCTTAAGATTATTGAGTTCTAGCGATAGAATCTTTACTTGCAACCTGACTCAATACTTTCTATTTTGCAACGACAGCCATACTGCTACCCAGTACAGTTCTTCTACCGAAGGCCCTTGTTACAACCTGCTGTGAAGGAGTCATGAATTTTTTCCATGATTAGAAGGCGGAGACGAGTGTCGTCGGGAATCCAGATGAGTCCGTCGTATGTCAGAAGGTTATCTTGCATGTTGCATAGGCCTAGTGTGATGTCGCGGGATCTGGTGACACTGTTTTTGAGATCCTTTATGACTTGGCAAGTCAGGGGATCAGACTGGAGTTGTTTTTGAATTTCATGAACAATGGTATTGTTGGTAGTTGTTGACAAGGAAGTGGCGGCTAATTTGAAATTTTCAGGTTTCAAAAGTGTTTGAACGAGATGTAGGTCCCCCTTCTGAGGCCGATCGCCTGATTTTCTAGTCAGGGCATCGGGTTTTTGTCCTTGGTTGCCGGGTCGGTACGTGATGATAAAGTCGAAGTTTCCCAGGGTTTCTGCCCAACGGGCTTGTCTTCGATTGAGTTCTTTTGTTGTCATGAAGTATTCGAGATTTTTGTGATTGGTAAGCACCTTGATTTTATATGTGCTTCCTTCGAGGTATTGTCTTCATTCGTGGAAGGCGGAGACAATGGCGAGAAGTTCCTAGTCATGGATTTCATAGTTGATTTGTGCTGAATCCATTTTCTTGGAATGGTAGGCGATAGGGTGGAGTACTCCCTCATCATTAGGTTGAGAAATGACTGCTGCTACAACATAGTCAGAGGCATTGGTTTCGACCGTAATTTCTTTGGTGGGGTTGAAATGTTGGAGGATAGGTGCGGAGGTGAAAGCATTCTTTAGTGTTTCGAATGCTGTTTGAGCTTGGGGATTAAAATTGAATTTGACATCCTTTTTGAGGAGTTGTGTGAGTGGTTTGCATATGTTGCTGTATTTGTTGATAAAGCGTCAATAGAAGTTTGCAAAACCGAGAAAACATTGGACATCGTGCACGGAGGCGAGAGTGGGCCAATCGAGAATGGCTTGGATTTTCTTTGGATCCATGAATACTCCTTTAGGGGAAACTATGAAACCGAGGTATTTGATTTCCGTTTTGTGGAAGTGACATTTGGATGGTTTGAGGTTGATGTCAGCGGCACAGAGTTTTTCCATGACTTGGCGAACTTGGCTGACATGTGTCTGCATGTCTTCGGAGTAGATGAGGATATCATCTAGGTATACAATGCAAAATACATCGAGGAATTCGGATAGGATTTCGTTGATCCAATGCTGGAAAGTGGCGGGGGCATTGGTGAGGCCAAATGACATAACGGTATATTCGAACAGGCCGTAGCGGGTTCTGAATGCTGTTTTCCATTCGTCTCCTTCTGCGATACGAATATGGTGATATCCTTTGCGGATATCCAGAGAAGTGTAGATTTTGGCTGACTTTAGACGGTCTAAAGCTTCGTTGATGAGAGGTAATGGATACTTGTCTTTGATTGTAACGGCGTTCAGCCCTTGATAATTGACACAGATGAAAATCTTTGACAAGAAAGATTTGCGGAGGCTGGGAAGGACAGCTTTAATCGTGAGATTAAATCTAATGGAACCACCTGCGGGGGATGATGCAGATAAACAGTCTTAAGCGGATGTCTTCGGTGTAGTAAATAATTAAACAGAAGACAATGAAGAAATAAACTTCGAAGAGCATAAGAATTACTGTATAAGGCGTCTATTGTAGTCTCTATCTATATAGAACAAAAGTCTCAACCGGAGGGAAAACAGGCCAGTATTTATACAAAAAAAAACCAAAGTAAAAACCCAAACATCCGACCGAGAAAACGAGGTGGGAAAGCCATTTGACCCTGAAAATATGCCAAGACATAGGGAATACATGAATAGTAAACAAATGTGACATTAGCGAAAAGGTGTGTATGAGTAAACATATACATGCATATATGACACATATGTGACTCGTAACATGCAGTAATTAGCGCCCAAAACCCGTAAGTAAAATAGAAGTAAAAATACAGTAAAATGTAACCGAGAAATACGATCAGTATTGTAATCCAATAAACCATCAATTATCCGTAGAGAGAAGCGAAAAAAGAGTAAGTGGAAATAACAAACTGAGTAAAACAGTAAAAAATAACAACAGAGACGCATGGATCCATCTTTTTTCTTGACGAATAGGATCGGGGCACCGGCAGATGAGGAAGATGATCTGATCCATCCACGTTTGAGGTAGGTGTCCAGATATTCTCGGAGAGTTTTTAACTCAGCTTCGGAGAGTGAGTAAAGTTGCTTGAAGGGAGGTGTGTAACGGACCTACAAGGCAGTTACATGTTTAAGAGATTGTTACTAGTATCATGTGAGCGAAGGCAAGCAAGTACCTACTACAGTGGTTAGCTACCAGTAGTAAGAGTTAACTACTTCTCGTTCCTTAGTCAGTAGGATCTACTTGAAGAGGATGGTACTGACGAGTATCAGCCTGCATCAAGGTAGTGGGCTCACTATTAGCAGAGACTAATAGGAAGGCACCAATCCTCAGTACTCCGTGCAGTTCCTAATCAGCAGAGACTGATAGGCAGTGGCCAGGATAACTCGGACATGCAAACACTCTTACAGCAATTTAAACCGATGACTACCAAGAGTAGTAACTCTAGTCAGGGTAGATTATGCATTAATCTATCGGCGGAGCATCTATAGGTTTTGACTAGGGGTTTACAGTGGATCTAGTAATAGCTCCGATGGTTGTACTGCAGGTGAAATCTCTTCACAGAAGCGGGGCTATTGGCGGTTCTAGGGAACGCTGGGAAAGCCACTGCAACTTAGTATAGAACTCGAAGTGATGGTAGGGGAGTGCTACAACAGTATAATTACTGGCACCTCTACTGCCCGAGAACTTGATTCCAGCTCTCAAGCTTTGAGGATCCAGACTTAGTATTCAAAAGGAGAGCCCTTAAAATTATTGAGTTCTAGCAATAGAATCTTTACTTGCAACCTGACTCAATACTTTCTAATTTTGCAACGACAGCCATACTGTTACCCAGTACAGTTCTTCTACTGAAGGCCCTCGTTACAAGGTGTGGTCCCTGGGAGGAGATTGATTTTATGATCGTTGAGGCGACGAAGAGACGGGGCGGTAGGTTCGCGTTCGTGGAAAATGTTACTGAAGTCTTGGTATTCGACTGGTAACAGGTCTTTCGCTACTGTGGGGGTGACAGACATGGAATGAGCATCCTTTCTCATGTACTCGTATTTGTCCGTAGCACAATTTTGAATAGCATGATTGATTTCTCTAATGGTTAACAAGCAAGGTTTGCCTTGTCTTGCGGAACGGATAAAGGCGGCAGCGCCAACTAGGGATATATCTGCGGTCTTCAGATGCTTGATGATAGCTTCTCGTTCTGGAAGGGCTTGAACGACGCTTGGTACGTTAAGACATTCTTCCTTGCAGAGTTGCGATGTAAAGCTGACTTGGTGTTCTTTCCACATAATTTCAAGATTATGTTTCTTGAACCATGGAATTCCTAGATCAATAGGGTAGTGTCCTAGTTTGGTGAGTGATGGCTCCTGCGGAGAATACAGTACCATCGATGAGGGTAAGTGGTTGGGCCACTTTCTTGAGTTGGACTGGAACTCCTTTCTGTTTGGCGAAATCTCGATCTATAAAGTTGCCTGTCGCGCCGCTGTCTAGCATGGCGAAGGTTTCTATTATCTCGTTATCGAGTTTAATGTTGACTGGGAGGACGAGATGGTCGTCCTGAGCATGGGGAAATTTCTTGAGATTCGATGAGCAGTACAGTCCTGTTGTATCAAAGGATGAATGATTTTCTGGGTCGTTTTCGAGGGGGGCAAATCGAAATGGTTGAACAACGCTCGGTGAGGTTTTTGCCAAGAGTAGGTTATTCTTTACTCTTGGTCGCTGTCGTTTCCCGAGTCTTTGTTGTCTAAATTAATAATTCCAGCAAGTCTTCGAGGCTTACTATTATTCTTCTTTGGGCGGACATCTCCTTGATGTCTTGGATCTCCGCAGAAATAGCAAAGATTATTATCTTTCCTGCATTGTCTTTCTGCATGTCACAGCGTGGTTGGATGAGTCAGGAATGAGTAAGGATCAGATCGGGAAATTAGGTTAAGTATGAGTCGTAGGGTTGACTCATAGATAGCGGGGAACGCGGTTATAATGTATGAGTCAAGGGGTTGACCCATAGAAAGATAGGATATTGGGTGCGGAAAGATGCTTGGCTGTTGCGTGGAGAATTAGTATATAAGTAGATAGTTCCGCCTGTGGTAGTTAGTTCTCCACGTAACCTTTTTATTCCTTCGGCTACAAAAACTCAACACCAACCTTTAGTATCACCACCAGCAAAAAAGTTTTTATCGGTCGGAAATACCTGAATTATACTTTTACCTATCTAAATCACTTAGTATTTTGTTTGTTCCGGATAGGAACCGTACTACGTTGATAGAAGAGAAAGTTTTTGTTCGTTCAGCGTGGATCCTCCAGACCCACCGCAGCTTCCCCTTCCCACAACCCCCCCCTTATTCCCCCAACAAGCCCCCTTTGGACAATTCCAGTGGGCCGGAAGGAAAAGGACACTTTCAGAAACATCCCCCAGTGCTAGAAGGACTACCTCGCCAGAGAAAATGTCTAGACAGTCCACCCTCCCCTTTGGTACGGTCGGAGGACCCGAGGACACCCCCTCATCCACCGAAACCCAAATGCCTGACCCTACCCTCCCCACCTCAGCCATGCTTAACCCAGAGAAAGAAATCGAGCGCGATGAAGAAATCCTCAGGGACGCGTCAGACTCAGACTCCGACTCAGAAGATGAAGATGACCTTGCCAACGATGCCTACGACAGAAACAAGGACTACCTCCAACAAGGGGACTCGACCATGAAAACCTCGGAAGGCATCCACTACCTCGGCTAGCTCATACGAGCAACCACCAAACCCCTTAACGAAGCCATCAAAGACCTCTCCCAGACGGTAGAATTCCTGAGAGAAACCATCAACAGGCAAGAAAACACCATTGCCACCCTCAATAACCAGGTCATCAACCTGTCCTCCGCCCGCTCCGCCCGTTCCCCCCCCCACTACCCAGCCCCGGTCCCCCCACCAATGGTTTGCCAGCAGGCCCAGCCACCACAACAGCAGAAACAAAAAGGCAAAGAAACCAGAACCCCAACAGACCCCACTACAAAAAAATCATACGCCGCGGCAGCCAGCACGGACGAAATGATCAACAAGAAAAACCCGGGATGGCAACAGGCCATCAACAAAAAACAACACAAGAAACCGGCCCCCCTCTTTAAACCAGAGTTCTCAAAAATCAACAGGGAACTTATCATCACCACCATAGACGACATCCCAGAAAACATCACCAACAACGCTATTCTATACAAAACCAACAACGCTATGGAAGGACAAAGAGTAATCCCCTTCATCATGGCCAGAAAAGTCGGCAAGAAGACCATCGTCCTCCAGACCGCCTTCAACACAGAAGCAGCAAAATACACCTCCCTGACCACAGAAATCACCTCCGCCATCAACTCCCTCGGAATCACTACCGACGAAGCCAAACCCAACACCAAATCCAGCAAATTCATCCTCCACGGCATCCCCACAGACATTGGAACCAACCCTAAGGAAGCCGGGGAAAAACTCACCAAAATTATTACCAACAACTACCCACAATTTAAATTTGCCCAAATCCCCTACTGGCTAGCCAAGGAAGAAAACAGACAAGGAAAGCAACATTCATCCATGGTCATCGCCCTCACAGGCACCCACACCATCGATACCCTGGGCACCAGACACCTTATCCTAGAAAACAAAATGTGCAGAATCACGGAATACCTCACCTTTGGACCCACCTCGCAATGCCACAACTGTCAAGAATACGGACACCACACCCTCAAATGTAAATCAAACAAACCCAACTGCGCAGTCTGTGCGAAAGACCACCATACTAAAGACCACAAATGCACCTCCTGCAGAGGAGGCCTTCGATGCACCCACGCCCCAATCAGATGCATCAACTGCAGAAACCCAGAAGGTAGCCACGAACCTCACAAGGCCACCGACCCCGCATGCAAACACAGAGCAAAAATCCAACTAGCCGCCAAAGAAACCAGAGAAGCCATGGAACTATGAGCGACATCCACACCACAGGCATAGCCCTAGTACAGCAACTGAACTGCGCTAGAGGACAGGCCACTACACACTCAGTACTACAGGAAGCAGACTCATCCCGCAATATATTAATTTTATTACTACAAGAACCGTGGACCGACAAAAACCACCTACCACCAACAGCAAAAAATTTTCATATGTACTACCCATCTCTCAAACCCAGATGCGTCACCTACATCAGGAAAGACCTAGACCTACAACCCAGGACCTTGCTAGTCATAGGAGACAGCTTCTTGGGAACAGACATCACCATCAACGGAGGAAGAATCACCTTCTACAACATCTACTCACCAGGCAAATCTAAACACCTAGCCAAACAAATGGACAACATCCCCCTGAACAGCAACTGCTGTAACGAGGGCCTTCGGTAGAAGAACTGTACTGGGTAACAGTATGGCTGTCGTTGCAAAATTAGAACGTATTGAGTCAGGTTGCAAGTAAAGATTCTATCGCTAGAACTCAATAATCTTAAGGGCTCTCCTTTTGAATACTAAGTCTGGATCCTCCAAGCTTGAGAGCTGGAATCAAGTTCTCGGGCAGTAGAGGTGCCAGTAATTATACTGTTGTAGCACTCCCCTACCATCACTTCGAGTTCTATACTAAGTTGCAGTGGCTTTCCCAGCGTTCCCTAGAACCCCCAATAGCCCCGCTTCTGTGAAGAGATTTCACTTGCAGTACAACCATCGGAGCTATTACTAGATCCACTGTAAACCCTTAGTCAAAACCTATAGATGCTCCGCCGATAGATTAATGCATAATCTACCCTGACTAGAGTTACTACTCTTGGTAGTCATCGGTTTAAGTTGCTGTAAGAGTGTTTGCATGTCCGAGTTATCCTGGCCACTGCCTATCAGTCTCTGCTGATTAGGAACTGCACAGAGTACTGAGGATCGGTGCCTTCCTATTAGTCTCTGCTAATAGTGAGCCCACTACCTTGATGCAGGCTGGTACTCGTCAGTACCATCCTCTTCAAGTAGTTCCTACTGACTAAGGAACGAGAAGTAGTTAACTCTTACTACTGGTAGCTAACCACTGTAGTAGGTGCTTGCTTGCCTTCGCTCACATGATACTAGTAAAAATCTCTTAAACATGTAACTGCCTTGTAGGTCCGTTACAATAAGACATCACGAAAACACCAAGATATACAGTGACGGCTCCAAAGAAAAAACAGTCAGCTCAGGATACGTGATCACTAGAACCAACAAAACCATAGCCACAGGATCCCAAAACATAGGACAACACGCGGACATATTGGACGGAGAAATTAACGCCATCCGTCTGGCAGTCACATACCTCAACTCAAAGAAAATCTCTAACACCACTATCCACCTATGCGTGGACAATCAAACAGCCCTCCGCAGCTTGTGGAAAGGCAAAGCACCAGCAAAAGAACTCATCAAGGAATGCTTGGAGGAAATCAAGACACTACAGCTACGAGGCTGCAGTGTCAAAGGACAGTGGACCCCGTCTCACACAGGCATAATAGAAAATGACCTAGCTGACAGTATAGCCAAAAAGGCCCTCAACAGCCCAGACACCCACCACAAAATAACGCTCACTTGGCTCAAAGGCCTCCCCCACCGCCACCTAACAACCAGTATAGGACATAGCTACTTCGGACCATTGAAGTCTATCGCAAACCTCAACAGAAGACATGCGCAGCTCATACTACAAATCCGCAATGAGGTAAATCACCTCGACGAATCACCACTCAACAAAGCCACCATCTGCCAATGCGGGGACACCACCTCGACCAAACACGACATTCTCGACTGCCAGGAATACGTGACGGAAAGACTTAGACTCTTCCGATCGTACGGTACCGAAGACTGGGACAGCATCATCAACCACGAAAACACTCAACCGCTACTAGCTTTTGCTATAGCAACCCCACTATACGTAAAACAGAAAAGGTGACCTGGGAGGGGGAAGCTTTTCTTTTGTATCCAGGCAGGGAAATAAGACAAGGCGTAGGGAAGGAAAGCCTCTAGGACTTATGTAATTTAGAAATAGGCGGAGTTAGTTAGACGGCCCCTGGGCTCACGCAATAGGCACAGCCTACGCGGACATGAATGAATTACTTACTTACTTACTTTTTATTGATTCTTTACCCATACTGTTACTGTCCCAGTTCCATTGTGAGACTTCTCTTTGGTCTTTCACTTAGTAGTTGGCATTCCTGCGGATAGTAGGATCCTACTAAGGGATTGTCATTGGGTTGTGAACCTTGGTTACTTCACCGTACCGTTACCGAATACTGTTATTGCTGACCGTAATACTAAGGTTGCGTCTTCAACGCCAACCTTCACAACAACATCGTCATGGCCCACCCTATTGATACTGAAGTACTGAATACCGATCTTGCAGCCTTCTTCGGAAGAT
Organism: Verpa bohemica; assembly: GCA_033030345.1. Classification (NCBI taxonomy): domain Eukaryota; kingdom Fungi; phylum Ascomycota; class Pezizomycetes; order Pezizales; family Morchellaceae; genus Verpa; species Verpa bohemica. Next base: position 1,005,546 of record JAUFSE010000016.1, on the reverse strand, counting down.
ACCCCGAAGCACCGGACGCCATCGAGAACGATGCCGGCCGTACAGAACTCATCACCGTTTATAACTTCCTGCGCCGTTGCCAACAGGGCATCAGCCAACAAGAGGGAGAAATTGTCGCATTGACTGGGGACTTCACCCGACTTACCAATCAGAACACCAAACTACAGACACAGATTACCAACCTACAGAACCAACTCGCACAGAGACCAGCAGGAGGAGAAGGAGCCCCGCCCCCCCCACCTCCAGCTGATAACAACGGAAATAACAACAACAACAATCGATCAGAGAAACTACCGGACCCCGAGAAATACGGAGGCAGAAGGTGTTATTTTTTTTGGGTTACTCAGTTTGTTATTTCCATTTACTCTTTTTTCGCTTCTCTATACGGATAATTGATGTTTTATTGGATTACAATACTGATCGTATTTCTTGGTTACATTTTACTGTATTTTTACGTTTATTTTTACTTACGGGTTTTGGGCGCTAATTACTGCATGTTACGAGTCACATATGTGTCATGTATGCATGTTTATGTTTACTCATACACACCTTTTTTTTACGATGTCACAATGTTTACTATTCATGCATTTCTTATGTCTTGGAATATTTTCAGGGTCAAATGGCTTTCCCACCTCGTTTTTTTGGTCGGATGTTTGGGTTTTTACTTTGCTTACTTTTGTATAAATACTGGCCTGTTTTCCCTCCGGTTGGGACTTTAGTTTGACATAGAATAGAGACTACAATAGACGCCTTATACAGTATTCTTATGCTCTTCGAAGTTTATTTCTTCTGTGTCTTCTGTCTAATTATCTACTATACTGAAGATATCCGCCTAAGACTTTTTATCTGCATCATTCTCCGCAGGTGGTTCCATTAGACCTAGAATTTAATCTTACGATTAAAGCTGTCCTTCCCAGCCTCCGCAAATCTTTCTCGTCAAAGATTTTCAGAAGGAAAACCTTATGCCTGTTCCAACAACAACTTCGGTTGAAGTTGGTAGGAAACGCAGACCGATACGCCTCGTTACAGAACAAATTGACCTACTCTCTCTCTCGGTTGGAAGGTGACGCTGCCAACCAATTTCTAAGATACATGACCAACACGGGAGTTAGGCTTAATTCAATGGACGAATTCTATGGCATTCTGGACAACGCTTTTGGAGACCCGGATAGGCAACGCACAGCACAGGATACCCTCAGGAACCACAAACAACGAAACACATCCTTCTCCGCCTACTACGCAAAGTTCCAGAGATACGCACCGGAAACAGGATACAATGTGGTGGCCCTGATTGACTTATTAATGAATGGACTCAGTGACGAGCTCAAACAACTGATGATACAGCACGACACACCAAACACCGTGGAACTCTGCGCAGTACTCCTGCAAAGATTGGACAACCGACAACGACTAATAGCCCGTCAAACTGACGTGAGGCGAACGCCACTCTATCAACCCCCAGCACCACAGGCACCGGCACCAAGACCCACACCAGCAGCAGCACCAACACCACCACCAGCACCCGCACACCCCCCTCACACACCAGGAGGAGTGGTACCAATGGAACTAGGAGCAGGAAGGGGAAGACGGTCACCACAGGAAAAAGAAGCCCGCCGTGTTGAGGGGAGGTGCTACTGGTGTGGGGGGTTCAACCACTTCGCAAGGGAGTGCCCCACAGCCCCACCCAGGTCCAGGCTTGCCCCCAGAAGACCAATGCGTGCGGCAGGAGAAAGAATGGGAGAAAGGGATGAGGAAGATACAGATGACGAGGAGTTAAAAGAGGAGTCCCTGCGCTAAGTGGCTTAGCCCAGGGACCAGTTAAGGATTTTTCTAGTTTATGTATTTCAGCTTTTTCGGTATCAGAGGAGGAAATGGATGGGAATCAATTGGTAGTTACTTGTTCAATTTCAGAAAATAAAGAATCATTTAAACCTACCTACACCCTCATTGATACTGGAGCTTCTGGATACGCATTTATAGATAAAAACTTTGTGAGCCACAACAACATCACAGTATACTGTAACGGACCTACATGGCCGCTACATGCTTAAGAGATTGTTACTAGTATCATGAGAAAGAAGGCAAGCAAGTACCTACTACAGTAGTTAGCTACCAGTAGTAAAAGATAACTACTTCTCGTTCCTTAGTCAGTAGGAACTACTCAAAGAGAATGGTACTGATGAGTACCAGACTGCATTGGAGTAGCGGCCCCTATTAGCAGAGACTAATAAGTAATTGGACCGATCCTCAGTACTCTGTGCAGTTTCTAATCAGTGGATACTGATAGGCAGTGGCCTGGATAACTCGGACATGAATACACTCTTACAGCAACTAAAACCGATGATTACCAAGAGTAGTATCCTTGGCCAGGATAGATTATGCACTAATCTATCGGCGAGGCATTTAGAGGTTTTGACTTAGGGTTTACTGTGGAAACTAGTAATAGCTCCGATAGTTGCACTACAGTGAAATCTCTTCACTAGAGCGGGGTCATCGGAGATTCTAGGAATCACTGGGAAAGCCAAGAACTTAGTAAAGAATTCAGAGAAGTAATAGCCGAAGGGAAACCAGTATAATTACTGCCCCACTATCACCCAAAGACTTGATTCCAGCTCTTGAGAATCAGTAGGATCAACAAAAGCAGAGCCCTTAGGATTATTGAGTTCTAGCGATAGAATCTTAATTGCAACCTGACTTTTATCTTCATTGCAACGGCAGCTTTACTGTATCATCTTCTACACTTCTTTTAAGGAAGGCCCCCGTTACATATACCCACTTAAAAATCCTCGACAGATTGAGGTCATTGACGGCAGACCCATAGAATCCGGAACCATTACCCACCTGGCAAAACTTAGGATCAACATTCATGGACACGAGGAAGAAGCACCGTTTTTTGTGACACAACTAGGTCACTACCCCATTGTTATGGGAATCCCATGGATGCGACACCACGACGTCACAATACAGCCCAAAGGAAACAGGCTGACATTCAATTCTCCCCTTTGTCTGACTAGATGCCTACTAGAACAAGGCCCAGTAACAGCTACAGGAACTTCAGTACCATTACCAGAGGGAAGAACGGTCAGGATCGCAACGATCGGGGCTGCACCCTTCCTATGGAATGCCAATAAGAAGAAGCTACAAGTTTTTTCTGTATCGTTACGGGACATTGATAAAGCATTAAAAACAAAAAAGGAGATCATCGACATTGAGACCATCGTACCGCCAGAATATCACCAGTACTTACACCTGTTTAAAGAATCTGTCGCAGCTGCCCTCCCACCCCACCGGAAATATGACCATAAAATCACACTGCAGGAAGGGAAGGAACCACCGTTTGGACCTATGTATGGCATGTCACAAATCGAACTACAGGCACTCAGGGACTACCTACAGGAAAACCTGCCTAAAAGATTCATCAGGGCCAGCGAATCATCAGCAGGGGCACCAATACTTTTTGTCAAAAAATCGGACGGATCATTACGACTTTGCGTGGACTACCGGAAGCTCAACGAAATCACCCTCAAGAATAGATACCCACTGCCACTGATACAGGAAACCCTAAACCGCTTTTCCAAAGCCAAGTGGTACACCAAATTGGATCTTTGGTAGAGATACAATCAGATTTGTATAGCACCAGGAGATGAATGGAAAACAGCTTTTAGAACACGGTACGGACACTTTAAATATACCGTTATGCCCTTCAGACTCACCAACGCACCGGCCACCTTTCAACACTGGGTCAATGACACTCTCCGACCATTGTTGGATCATTTTGCTACAGCTTACCTGGACAATATACTGATATACTCGGAGACACTAAAAGAGCACAAGAAACACGTGCAACAAGTACTTGCAGCACTGGACCTCAATGGAGTACACCTGAAACCGGAAAAATGTGAATTCCACGTACAGGAAACCAAATATCTTGGAATTATCCTTACCCCCAACGATATCAAAATGGACCCTGAAAAAGTATTGGCAGTCACTGAATAGGAAACACTGAAATCGGTCAAAGACGTACAGGTTTTCTTGGGATTTGCAAACTATTACCGACGATTTATCTTGGATTATTCCAGAGTGGCAGCACCACTTACAGCACTGACCAAAAAGGACACCACTTTCAGATGGACAGATGTACAGGAAAAGGCATTCCAGACACTGAAAACGGCCTTTGTATCAGCACCCATATTGCCACACTTCGATCCAGATAGGGAGATAGTAGTAGAAACAGACACATCCGACTATGTCTCTGCTGGGGTGCTATCACAAGGCGACGAGGAAGGAATCCTACATCCTGTGGCATTCTTCTCCAAGAAACACTCACCGGCCAAATGTAACTACAAAATGTATGACAAAGAGTTACTAGCAATCATCAGATGCTTCGAAGAATGGAGACCAGAATTGGAATCAGCCCAAGACATCGTCCAAGTAATATGCAATCATAGGAACCTGGAATATTTTATGTCAACAAAATTGCTCAACAGGCAACAGGCAAGATGGAGTGAATTTCTTTCAAGGTTTAATTTCAAGATGTTGTTTAGATCAGGGAAGCAAGGGGGAAAACCGGATGCGTTGACTAGGAGATCAGGGGATCTACCTAGGGAGGGGGATGAAAGACTATTGCAACAAAGTCAAACAATACTGAAGAAGGAGAATTTGGACACAAAGATAGGTTTGTTAGCGGGTACTTTGTCAAATGAACCTGCTGAAGGATCATCTACCGTTCAAGAATTGTTTTCACAGGCTTACAAAACAGATAGTTTCCCCAACGAGGTATTGGAAATGCTCCGTAACAGCACCAGACACTCCAGGAAGATATCACAGGCAGAATGTGCAGAGGACACCAACGGACCGTTACTGTTTAGGGGTTGCACTTGAGTACCCAACGACGAGAAACTACAGCTACAGTTACTACAGGAATACCACAACAAACCCTCGGCAGGCCACCCCGGACGAGCAAAGACCCTAGACCTACTCAACAGAGAATACTACTGGCCCACTATGAGGAAATATGTCGACCAATATGTTAAGAACTGCAACACCTGCGCCAGAGCCAAAGCACCACAAAACGTGCCACACGGACTACTGAAACCACTGCCAGTACCACAGGAACCCTGGACCGAAATATAAATGGACTTTGTTACAGGACTACCAGAGAGCAATGGATTCAACGCCATTCTTGTGTAACGGACCTACAAGGCAGTTACATGCTTAAGAGATTGTTACCAGTATCATGTGAGCAAAGGCAAGCAAGTACCTACTACAGTGGTTAGCTACCAGTAGTAAGAGATAACTACTTCTTGTTCCTTAGTCAGTAGGAACTACCTAAAGAGGATGGTATTGACGAGTACCAGCCTGTAACGAAGGCCTTCGGTAGAAGAACTGTACTGGGTAACAGTATGGCTGTCGTTGCAAATAGAAAGTATTGAGTCAGGTTGCAAGTAAAGATTCTATCGCTAGAACTCAATAATTTTAAGGGCTCTCCTTTCGAATACTAAGTCTGGATCCTGAAGCTTGAGAGCTGGAATCAAGTTCTCGGGCAGTAGAGGTGCCAGTAATTATACTGTTGTAGCACTCCCCTACCATCACTTCGAGTTCTATATTAAGTTGCAGTAGCTTTCCCAGCGTTCCCTAGAACCCCCGATAGCCCCGCTTCTGTGAAGAGATTTCACCTGCAGTACAACCATCGGAGCTATTACTAGATCCACTGTAAACCCTTAGTCAAAACCTATAGATGCTCCGCCGATAGATTAATGCATAATCTACCCTGACTAGAGTTACTACTCTTGGTAGTCATCGGTTTAAGTTGCTGTAAGAGTGTTTTGCATGTCCGAGTTATCCTGGCCACTGCCTATCAGTCTCTGCTGATTAGGAACGCCTGAAGATCGAGGATCGGTGCCTTCCTCTTAGTCTCTGCTAATAGTGAGCCCACTACCTTGATGCAGGCTGGTACTCGTCAATACCATCCTCTTCAAGTAGTCCCTACTGACTAAGGAACGAGAAGTAGTTAACTCTTACTACTGGTAGCTAACCACTGTAGTAGGTACTTGCTTGCCTTCGCTCACATGATACTGTTATTTTTTCTGGGTTACTCAGTTTGTTATTTCCATTTACTCTTTTTTTTGCTTCTCTATACGGATAATTGATGGTTTGTTGGATTACAATACTGATCGTATTTCTCGGTTACATTTTACTGTATTTTTACGTTTATTTTTACTTACGGGTTTTGGGCGCTAATTACCGTATTGTTACAGTCACATATAAAGTCATATATATGCATGTATATGTTTACTCATACACACCTTTTCGCTAATATCACATTTGTTTACTATTCATGTATTTTCTTTTGTCTTGGAATATTTTCAGGGTCAAATGGCTTTCCCACCTCGTTTTCTCAGTCGGATCTTTGGGTTTTTACTTTGGTTATTTATGTATAAATACTGGCCTGTTCTCCCTCCGGTTGGGAAATAGTTCTATATAGAAAGAGACTACAATAGACGCCTTATACAGTATTCTTATGCTCCTCGAAGTGTATTTCTTCTGTGCCTTCTGTTTAATTATTTATTATACCGAAGACATCCGCCTAAGATTATTTATCTGCATCATTCCCTGCAGGTGGTTTCATTAGACTTAATCTCACGATTAAAGCTGTCCTTCCCAGCCTCCACAAATCTTCTTGTCAAAGATTTTCAGATACTGGTACAATCTCTTAAACTGTAACGAGGGCCTTCGGTAGAAGAACTGTACTGGGTAACAGTATGGCTGTCGTTGCAAAATAGAAAGTATTGAGTCAGGTTGCAAGTAAAGATTCTATCGCTAGAACTCAATAATCTTAAGGGCTCTCCTTTTGAATACTAAGTCTGGATCCTGAAGCTTGAGAGCCGGAATGAAGTTCTCGGGCAGTAGAGGTGCCAGTAATTATACTGTTGTAGCACTCCCCTACCATCACTTCGTGTTCTATACTAAGTTGCAGTGGCTTTCCCAGCGTTCTCTAGAACCCCCGATAGCCCCGCTTCTGTGAAGAGATTTCACCTGCAGTACAACCATCGGAGCTATTTACTAGATCCACTGTAAACCCTTAGTCAAAACCTATAGATGCTCCGCCGGTAGATTAATGCATAATCTACCCTGACTAGAGTTACTACTCTTGGTAGTCATCGGTTTAAGTTGCTGTAAGAGTGTTTTGCATGTCCGAGTTATCCTGGCCACTGCCTATCAGTCTCTGCTGATTAGGAACTGCACAGAGTACTGAGGATCGGTGCTTTCCTATTAGTCTCTGCTAATAGTGAGCCCACTACTTTGATGCAGGCTGGTACTCGTCAGTACCATCCTCTTCAAGTAGTTCCTACTGACTAAGAAACGAGAAGTAGTTAACTCTTACTACTGGTAGCTAACCACTGTAGTAGGTACTTGCTTGCCTTCGCTCACATGATACTAGTAACAATCTCTTAAACATGTAACTGCCTTGTAGGTCTGTTACAGTACTTCCCTCTCCTAGAACTGGGTCTCCAAGTTCTAAAACAATTTATTCTTCTATAAGTCTAGAGTAATGAAATCCCATATAACGCCGAGAGGAACTGATAATAACGACTAGAAAGGCTCACAGACCAACCACTCTTTTATCTCGTGGTTTCTTTGGGTACCTCTTGTGAAAATCGATCAGGGCTTCTTCTCCTGTCTTCGATAGGTGTTCTGGTTCAAGTGGCATCCTCGTTTTCCCAACCTTCCCATAGCACTAGGTACTCTACTCTCTTTTTCCGCTTATTTTCCCTGCTACTAGCTACTTCTCGGACTATCCAGTTCTCCTCTCCTTCTATGGCTTCTGGCTCAGGTGGGGGAACTCTGCGCTCCGGGTCTTGTGGCACTCGATAGGGTTCTAGGAGACTGACATGAAAAACTGGGTGGATTTCCATTTTAGGAGGAAGACTGAGCTTATAGGCACGCTTTCCTACAGCTTCTAAGACCTTGAAGGGTCCCATCTTCTTGTGATCCAGCTTGTTCATAGGTCGCTTTGTAAGTACATTGCGCCTGTCCAGCATCACTTCATCTCCTGGCTTAATCTCTGGAGGTGTGGTAGTATGTTTATCATACCATCTTGCCATCCGGATTCTAGCCTTTCCTAGACTTGCTTGCATTTGGTGCCACAATTTTTCCCACTGAGAGATCATGACTTGACTCGCTGGGTTATCCCAATTCGTTCCTCCCTCAGGTACAGGCCAGTTGGTTCTTGGTTCAAATCCATAGTTGGCATAAAAGGCCGATACTTTGAATGATTCAGATACCGCTGAGTTGTAGGCATACTCTGCCATTGGCAAGAGGTCCGCCCAATCATCCTGTTGATAGGAACAGTAGCTTCTCAGATACTGCTCAAGGACCTGATTGACTCTTTCCGTCTGGCCGTCCGTTTGGGGGTGGAATGCGGTGGAAAGGTTCAGCTTGATGTCTAACAGGCTCATGAGTGATTGCCAAAAATGCGAGATGAACTTGCTATCTCTGTCTGAAACTATGTCGTCAGGAAGCCCATGAAGTCTCCATACTTCTCTAAGAAACAGCTTTGCCATGTCCTCGGTTTTATTATGACTTGGAAGAGGGATGTAGTGAGCCATTTTTGAAAAGCGGTCCACTATTACCCAAATCCGAGTGAATCCATTAGACTCTGGCAATCCCACAATGAAATCCATAGAGATACTTGACCATGGCCGATAGGGTACTTCTAAAGGCTGCAGGGCACCATACTTCTTGTGCCTCGAGGTTTTATTCCTCTGGCAACTGTCACAGCTTCGGACATATTCCTCAACATCTTTCTTCATGTTGGGCCAGTGGAAGTTGGCTTTCACCCGCTCATAGGTTTTGAACTGGCCATAATGACCTGCCACCTTAGAGTCATGACTGTCATTGAGTATCTCCAAACGGAGCTTCCTATCATCTGGGATGTACCACCGATTCTTGTATAGCACTAAGCCATCCTTCATTGCCATCTCTGGGTCAATGTTTGCTTTCCTAGTCTCCAAGGAACTGTAGATGGATTGATACTCCTTATCCTGAGCTGCTGCTTCTTTCAAGCGCTCTAGAAATGGGAATTGCAATTGGTTCACCCTGATGGCCGCTAGCCTTCCTGGATCTAACACCAATTGTCCAGGCCTAAAGAACATCTGCGCTTCTGGCTGTGCAGATTCACCTCCCTCTCTTAGGCGGTGATCCCAACGCCTTGATAGCACATCTGTCTTGCCATTCTGTGTTCCTGGGCGGTAGATGACCTTGAAATTGTAGCCTGCTAAGTCTTCTGCCCATCTAGCCTGGCGCCTTGTCAATACTTTAGTACTATTAAAGTATTCTAGGTTCTTGTGGTCTGTGAAAACCGTGACTTCCTGCTCACAGGACTTAAGCAGGTGCTCCCATTCACGGAAACTGGCCACAATAGCGCCCATTTCTTTGTCATGAATGTCATAGTTGATCTCAGCAGAAGAAAATTTCTTGGAGTAGTAGGCTACAGGATGTAACTTGCCATCTTCCCCATACTGAGAGAGCACCGCTCCTTTTGCGAAGTCACTGGCATCAGTCTCTACAACTGTGCGCCTGGCTGGGTCAAAGTGGGACAGCACTGGGGAACTAGTGAAAAGATCTTTTAATTCCTCAAAAGATCTATCACAAGCGGCGGTCCAAAACCATTTCCGGTCCTTCTGCAACAGGTCAGTCAGTGGCTTGCATATCTTGCTAAAGCCCTGGATAAACCGCCGATAGAAGTTTGCAAAACCCAGAAAAGCTTGTACACCTTTGGTATCTTTAGGAACAGGCCAGTCCTTAACTGCCTGAACCTTGTCCTCTGACATTGATATGCCTTTCTCGGAGATCGATATCCCAAGTATTCTACTTCTTTGACATGGAAAGAGGTTTTGTTTAGGGAGGCAACGAGTCTCGCTTCTCTGAGCTTATTGAGAACTCTTTTGACCAGCCGTTTGTGCTCTTCCATTGTTTCCGAATATATGAGTATATCATCTATATAGACAATAACTCCCCGTCCCAGAAGGCTCTCTTAGAACTTCATTTGATCATTGCTTGAAAGCTTGCAGGTGCATTGCAAAGACCAAAAGGCATGACATTGTACTCATATAGACCATAGCGGGTCCTGAATGCAGTCTTCCACTCGTGGCCTTTTGCAATCCTGAGAAGGTTGAACCCATTCTTGAGGTCAATCTTAGTGAATATCTTAGCTTTGCCCAACCTATCTCTGAGTTCGCTCATCAGGGGCAAGGGGTACTTGTCCTTGATGGTGATCTTGTTCAGGCCTCGATAATCCACACAGATGCGAATGGTTCCATCACTCTTAGGTATGAAGATGATTGGGGCAGCTGCTGGGGAATTTGATCTCGAGATCTTGCCTGTTTGTATCTCTCTAGCGAGATATTCTCGGAGAGCTTTGAGTTCTGAGGCTGAGCAAGAATAGAGAGGACCAAAAGGCGGTGATGTTCCAGGCAGAAGATTGATAGCATGATCATAGGAGGAATGCTCCGGTAATTGCTCAATCCTCTCTTGACTGAAAACATCTGCCCATTCTCTGTAGTCCCTAGGTAAGCGAAGAGAAATATCTCCTCCTTGATCATCATGCCAGACTGCCGCACCAATGTAATAGATCTGGTCTTCTCCCATGATCTCGGTGTCTGGTATGAGCTCTATCTTCACCTCAGCTGGGAGACAATGCTTCTTGCAATAGTCACTTCGTCAGTTAACTGTGTTGTACTCTCAATTAAAATCTGGGTTATGCTTCCTAGCCCACGCTATTGGCAAATACCCAGAGACTCCTTTTTCCAAATTGGCTATCTCCCAGCGAAGAGATTCTTCATGCTTTCCCATGATCATGTCGGTGGGTGCAGTGAAGTACTCTCCAGCTCCCATCATGAGATCTCCCTGTGCATCAAACATAGCCAACGGATTCTCCCGTTTGTGAACAGGAATCTTCTCCTTTTTCACGAATTCTTCGCTGAGAATTGGCCCTGTGCAACCGGTATCAAAGAGGAATTTACCATGGGCTCTCTCCACATGATTCTTCACCTTCCAGGTGAGTATTGCTTTCAGTATAGGTCTCTGCCCATGTACTGGTTCTGGTGGCGGAGACTCTAATCTCCTGCGCTTGTTTGTAGGCTCCTGAGAGCGGGTTCTGGGGTGTTTTCTTTCCATTGCTGCTAGCTTTTCGACAAAGTCTTGTGAGTCCCGCAATGTATGTATGATAGTGATGTGAAATGAAGTCAGAGGCTGGCAGATATCTTTGTTAAGTGTAGTCCTTTTTCTCACTTGTATCGGCCAGCGATTTCGGGTAATAAACCCATCCTCAGCAAGTGTGCTTCTAAAGGAAATGACTTTTATTCTTGTGGTAAACCTTTACCCCCAAACTATAGAAAACTTGGTGAACCTTCACCATAAAGAAATCCGGTATCTTGTACCAAAATGAAATGCCTGGTGAATCTTCACCACATAAGAGATAAGAACCCGGTATCTTGTACCAAAATGAAATGCCTGATGAACCTTCACCACATAAGAGATAAAATTAAAAGAGAATATCCTGGTCAGTCTCATCCTGAGCTGCCATAACAAAAGAACTGTTTTCACCATGAGCATCTGGCCCTACCGCTAGTACTGCCGCTACTTTGGTCTTCTTCTGTTCGCCAGGAGGGCCTGATGCCTCTCCTCCTCTGCCTCTTTTCTTGTATCTTACAGCCGCTACCCTGATGGTGATCGGCTCCTTAGTCCAACAGTCAAACCAATTATGTTTCCCCTTGCCGCATTTAAGACAGAGGTTAGCTTTCTTTCTCTCAGACAGGATACTCTCTGGTATACCTTTGAGCTCAACAGTCTTATCCTTCCGCTCCTTCTCTGAGGAAGCGGTACCTGCAGGTTTGTTAACACCTGGGTTTGAAGGTTGTTGGCTTCTGCCTGTAGATGAGCGATTAGTTTTCTGCTTCTGGGAGACTGGGACTTTCTTCTTCCTGTTGTACCTCTCATGAGTGTGACCTAGCTCCTGTTATTTTTTCTGGGTTACTCAGTCTGTTATTTCCATTTACTCTTTTTTCGCTTCTCTTTACGGATAATTGATGGTTTATTGGATTACAATACTGATCGTATTTCTCAGTTACATTTTACTGTATTTTTACGTTTATTTTTACTTACGGGTTTTGGGCGCTAATTACTGCATGTTACGAGTCACATATGTGTCATATATGCATGTATATGTTTACTCATACACACCTTTTTCGCTAATGTCACATTTGTTTACTATTCATGTATTCCCTATGTCTTGGCATATTTTCAGGGTCAAATGGCTTTCCCACCTCGTTTTCTCGGTCGGATATTTGGGTTTTTACTTTGGTTACTTTTGTATAAATACTGGCCTGTTTTCCCTCCGGTTGAGACTTTTGTTCTATATAGAAAGAGACTACAATAGACGCCTTATACAGTATTCTTATGCTCCTCGAAGTGTATTTCTTCTGTGTCTTCTGTTTAATTATTTACTATACCGAAGACATCCGCCTAAGATTATTTATCTGCATTATTCCCCGCAGGTGGTTTCATTAGACTTAATCTCACGATTAAAGCTGTCCTTCCCAGCCTCCACAAATCTTCTTGACAAAGATTTTCAGCTCCCTCAGAGCGGCAATTCTCTCCATGAGTGTACCAGGTTTGGGATTGAACAGGGCCCAACTAAGGCCTAGGTCTTCGTTCAAAGCACCATTGATCTTGTCATCCACTGTGCTTCCCTCATACCCGGTTTTCCACATCAACTGGATGATGTTATTTAGGAAAGAGTCTATTCCTTTCTCCAAAGTATGAGTGAGAGCGTTCCACTGGGCTACTGCTTCATCCCTAGAGATAGATTCGCCAAAGGCTTGTCTAAACGAGAGGACAAAGACTCCCCACTGTTAGTACCTCTCATCTAGGACCACTTCTTGTCCTGCTATCCGGTTTGCGGCTTCTTGGTCAATGGAGTTGTGATAGGCCTCATACCACTTAGTGGGAGCTGTTCCTTCCATGAGATTGCCTGCATAACGGATTTTGGTATCGTCCAGGTGGAAGGAAAGGGATTCAATCTGAAAAACGTTTTCACACTGCCTGATGAATGACTCTACCTGTTCCGCTTTTCCAGTGAACTTGGTAGGTGCTGGCGCTTTTGGTTGTCTTTCCCTGGCCGGTGGGGGAGGTCTTTGATAGTTCCTTTCTCCAGCTTGTTTGTTAAGGAGTTCCACCCACTGTCTATTTTGCCGTTCCTGTTCCTTCCTGAAATACCTTCTCCATGATCTCGGATCATTTCCTTCTGGCTCGTCATCACTGCTGTGATCACTTGGGGGGTTTCCCCCAGCAGCGCCACCTGGTGGTTGGATAGGAGGGGGTCCTTGCCCTCCATTTCCTCTGGCAGGCGGTGGTGGCTGTCCTTTTGAGGATCCTGGTGATAGTGGTGCTTGCTCCTGTACTTCCTCCTGTTCCCTGAGGATCTCACTCAAAGCTGGTGAGGGAGTTCTTCTTTGCCTTTCTCTCCTAGGTAGGAGGGGAGGATTTGCTAGAGCCGAGGGAGTGAACTGAGGTGTTTGAGGGTTTGTATAGGAAGCCATAGTGGCCCTTGGTCCTAACCCACCAAGCGCAAAAGCGCTTCCAAATGGTCCACTTCTCTTACTAGGAGGAAGCGGGGATGAGATGGAAGTTAATCCAGATATAGAAGCGGGTATTCTAGGTGAGGGTGATGACACTGGTCCGGTCACTGGCTTGTTCCTGATAGGAAAGGAGTTGAAGGGTGACTTCGAGATTCTTCTTCCTGCTCTTGAGGCTGTCCTGAAGATGGGAGTATCTGGTCGGTCAATGATCAGTTGACCATTGTCTATTGCCTTCTGAATCTCCTGAAGATAGTTGGGGGGCATCGCTGGGCTGGTCCATTCTATTTCCATTAGGTCTTCCTGTTGGAGATCGTCCTTGTCTTGCTGTTTGGACAGGATGGTTGTTAGTTCTTGCTGGAGAGCAGAGACTTGCTGGCTGAGTAACTCGGTTGTTGCTTTGTGAACAGCATTCTCTGCGTCCCTTCGGTTCTCTACCAGTACCAAGCGCTCCATGGGCCTTGTGGATCTCTGCCTGAACATAGTTCAGGATCTGCTCTTGTGCTGTGTTAAAGAACTCTGCTGCCGACACAACTGCAGGAGTCTGTCCAGTTAGGCTCCGCTCCTGGGAAGTAATTTTGTAAGGCAGTCTTTGGATTCTTGACTGTTAAGGCTCTGTCTGAGGAATCGCCGCCTTCGAGGAGGGGGACCTGGGTCCATTGGATTCTGAGAGGGTCTGCTACTTCTGGCAGTGCTGCTAGCATCGCTGAGGTAGACGAGGATGCCATTTCGCTTAGAATAGGTAGGATAATCGCAAGGTGACTAGAGCTTAAGATTATACTGTAACGAGGGCCTTCGGTAGAAGAAGCTGTCTTGGGTAACAGTATGGCTGTCGTTGCAAAATAGAAAGTATTGAGTCAGGTTGCAAGTAAAGATTCTATCGCTAGAACTCAATAATCTTAAGGGCTCTCCTTTTGAATACTAAGTCTGGATCCTGAAGCTTGAGAGCCGGAATCAAGTTCTCGGGCAGTAGAGGTGCCAGTAATTATACTGTTGTAGCACTCCCCTACCATCACTTCGAGTTCTATACTAAGTTGCAGTGGCTTTCCCAGCGTTCCCTAGAACCCCCGATAGCCCCGCTTCTGTGAAGAGATTTCACCTGCAGTACAACCATCGGAGCTATTTACTAGATCCACTGTAAACCCTTAGTCAAAACCTATAGATGCTCCGCCGGTAGATTAATGCATAATCTACCCTGACTAGAGTTACTACTCTTGGTAGTCATCGGTTTAAGTTGCTGTAAGAGTGTTTGCATGTCCGTGTAACGGACCTACAAGGCAGTTACATGTTTAAGAGATTGTGACTAGTATCATGTGAGCGAAGGCAAGCAAGTACCTACTACAGTGGTTAGCTACCAGTAGTAAGAGTTAACTACTTCTCGTTCCTTAGTCAGTAGGAACTACTTGAAGAGGATGGTACTGACGAGTACCAGCCTGCATCAAGGTAGTGGGCTCACTATTAGCAGAAAACTAATAGGAAGGCACCGATCCTCAGTACTCTGTGCAGTTCCTAATCAGCAGAGACTGATAGGCAGTGGCCAGGATAACTCGGACATGCAAACACTCTTACAGCAATTTAAACCGATGACTACCAAGAGTAGTAACTCTAGTCAGGGTAGATTATGCATTAATCTATCGGCGGAGCATCTATAGGTTTTGACTAAGGGTTTACAGTGGATCTAGTAATAGCTCCGATGGTTGTACTGCAGGTGAAATCTCTTCACAGAAGCGGGGCTATCGGGGGTTCTAGGAAACGCTGGGAAAGCCACGGCAACTTAGTATAGAACTCGAAGTGATGGTAGGGGAGTGCTACAACAGTATAATTACTGGCACCTCTACTGCCCGAGAACTTGATTCCAGCTCTCAAGCTAAAAAGGATCCAGACTTAGTATTCGAAAGGAGAGCCCTTAAGATTATTGAGTTCTAGCGATAGAATCTTTACTTGCAACCTGACTCAATACTTTCTATTTGCAACGACAGCCATACTGTTACCCAGTACAGTTCTTCTACCGAAGGCCCTCGTTACAGATACACCGGAATCACCCCTAGACATCAGAATGTCTTCATCCAACCCATCCCAGGCCGCAGGCGGCCCAACACAAATTGTAATCAGCAACGAAGCATTACAACAACTCCTAGAACAAGTACTCGCTGGAAAGACGAGTTCCAATAAGCCCAGAACAATGAAGATCCCAGACGCCGACGAATTCAAAGGCGAACCCACGCAAATCCGCACATGGCTTCGCCAGTGCGAAAACAAATTTTCAGAATATGAGAACCCAACTGATCAACAAAAACTTATATATGTAAATAATAAGATGAAAGGTCAAGCAGGTTCTTGGATGTTCTCCGTGCTTGAAAATGACACCTACACTACATGGGAAGAATTCAAGAAAGCACTCAAAAGCGCATTTGGAGAAGCAGACACTAAAGAAGCTGCTAAACAACGCATTAAAACGCTCAAACAAACAGGATCCGTCAATGATTACTGGACTAAGTTCCAGACCGATATGAATCTTCTAGGTTGGAACGAAGAAGCTCTGAAAGACGAGTTCTACGATGGATTATCAGGAACTATCAGAGGACGACTCACCAACATCATTGACAAGCCAAAGGAGCTTCGTCAATTCGCAATCTTGTGCATCAGTCTCGATAACGAGATCAACGCCAGCAAGAATCGCAACACCAAGTGGGATTCTTCTCCCCACAAATCGAACTACCAAGCACCTCGACCCGTGCAAAACAGCTACACCCCACGAAGACCAGACGGGACATTCGCACCCGCACCCGCTACTACTCAACATACCACGCCGGAACTTCCACCTGGCGACCCCATGGACCTGGACGCGTCCAGAAAAAAGAAATACTCCCCACTCACAGACGCAGAAAAACAACGCAGACGTGAGAAAAACCTCTGCTACTTCTGCGGAGACGCCAGGCATCAAGGAAATGTCTGCCCCAAGAAAACATATCACAAGCCCCAAAGACTTGCAGGAACTACCAACCAGGACAAGGAGGAGTCGGGAAACGACAGCAACCAAGAGTAAAGAATGACCTACCCTTGGCAAAAGCCTCTCCTAGTGTTATTCAACCTTCCCGATTCTCCCCCCTCGAAAACCGTTCAGAAAATCATTCACCATTCAATATAGTAGGACTGTACTGTTCTTCGAATCTAAAATACCCACACGCCCGGGATGACCACCTCGTCCTTCCAGTCAACATACAACTCGGCAATGAGACGATAGAAACCTTCGCCATGCTAGATAGCGGAGCGACAGGCAACTTTGTAGACCGAGACTTTGCAAACCAAAAAGGACTCCCAGTCCAACTCAAAAAAGTGGCCCAACCACTCACCCTCATCGATGGTACCGTATCCTCCTCGGGAGCCATCACCCACCAAGTCAAGCTTGATCTCCACATCAAGAATCACACGGAGTCAGAGACTCTTCAAGTTACCAAACTAGGACACTACCCAATCGTCCTAGGAATTCCATGGTTCAAGAAACATAATCCAGAAATTATGTGGAAAGAACACCAAGTCAGCTTTACCTCGCAACTTTGCCAAGAAGAATGCCTTAACGTACCAAGTGTCATTCAAGCCCTTCCAGAAAAAGAAGCAATCATTAAGCACCTGAAGACCGCGGATATTTCACTAGTCGGCGCTGCCGCCTTTATCCGTTCTGCTAAGCAAGGAGAACCTTGCCTACTAACCATTAGAGAAATCGATCATACTATTCAAAACTGTGCCACGGACAAATACGAATACATGAGAAAGGATGCTCCCCTCATGCCTGTCACCCCTACAGCAGCGAAAGATCTGCTACCGGTCGAATACCAAGACTTCAGTGACATCTTCCACGAACGCGAACCTACCGCCCCGCCTCTTCGTCGCCTTAACGATCATAAAATCGACCTAATCCCGGGGACCACACCTCCCTTCAAGCAACTCTACTCACTCTCCGAGGCTGAGTTGAAAACCCTTCGAGAATATCTGGACACCTACTTAAAAAGAGGATGGATCAGATCCTCATCATCATCCGCCGGCGCCCCAATCCTATTCGTCAAGAAAAAGGACGGATCCATGCGCCTCTGTGTCGACTATCGCGGACTCAACGCCGTTACTATCAAGGACAGGTACCCACTACCTCTCATAAACAAAGCTCTAGATCGCCTAAAATCAGCCAAAATCTACACCTCCCTAGATATCCGAGAAGGATATCACCATATTCGAATCGCAGAGGGAGACGAATGGAAGACAGCTTTCAGAACCCGCTACGGCCTGTTCGAATACACTGTCATGCCATTCGGACTTACTAACGCCCCCGCCACTTTCCAGCATTGGATCAATGAGATCCTTTCCGAGTTCCTCGATGTATTCTGCATCGTGTATTTAGATGATATTCTCATCTATTCCGAGAACATGCAGACACATGTTCTTCAAGTCAGCCAGGTCATGGAAAAACTCCGTGCTGCTGGTATCAACCTCAAGCCATCAAAATGTCACTTCCATAAAACGGAAATCGAATATCTCGGTTTCATAGTTTCCCCGAAAGGAGTGTTCATGGATCCTAAGAAAATCCAAGCCATCCTTGATTGGCCTCCCCTCACCTCCATTCACGACGTCCAATGTTTCCTGGGCTTTGCAAACTTCTATCGACGCTTTATCAGCAAGTATAGCAACATCTGCAAACCACTCACCCAACTCCTCAAAAAAGACATCAAATTCGAATTTAATCCGCAAGCTCAAGCAGCATTCGAAACATTAAAAAACGCGTTTACATCCGCACCTATCCTCCAACATTTCGACCCCACCAAAGAAATAACCGTCGAAACCGATGCCTCCGACTACGTAGTAGCGGCAGTCATCTCTCAACCTAACGACGAAGGAATACTCCATCCTATCGCCTATTATTCCAAGAAAATGGATCCAGCCCAAATCAACTACGAAATCCACGATAAAGAACTTCTCGCCATTGTTTCCGCCTTCCGCGAGTGGAGACAATACCTCGAAGGAAGCACACATAAAATAAAAGTGCTTACCGACCATAAAAACCTCGAATATTTCATGACAACCAAGGAACTCAACCGGAGACAGGCCCGCTGGGCAGAAACCCTGGGCAACTATGACTTTATCATCACATACCGCCCCGGCAACCAAGGACAAAAACCCGACGCCCTGACCAGAAGATCAGGCGATCGGCCTCAAAAGGGGGACCTACACCTCAACCAAACACTTTTGAAACCTGAAAATTTCAAATTAGCCGCCACTTCCCTGTCAACCACCACAGACAATACCATTGTTCAGGAAATTAAGAAACAACTTCAATCCGACCCCTTGACACAACAAGTCATATAGGACCTCAAAAACGGTGTCACCAGATCCCGAGATGTCGCACTAGGCCTATGCGAAATGCAAAATGACCTACTGACATACGACAAACTCATCTGGATTCCCGATGACACTTCACTACGCCTCCAAATCATGAGAAACATTCACGATGCTCCGTCAGCAGGACATCCAGGTCGTGAAAAAACTCTGGAACTTCTATCTCGAAACTACTACTTAGGGCATGCGCAAATTCGCCACCAAGTACGTTGACCGTTTGCGACACGTGCGCCCGCATCAAACCGGTACGACATGCACCTTTCGGGTTACTCAAACCCCTGTCACTCCGGAGCGCCCCTGGCGATCACTCTCTATTGACTTCATCAGTCTTACTGTCGTATCTACGACTCCCTATGGGTAGTAGTAGACAGACTCACTAAAATGGCACACTTCGCGCCTTGCCAAGAAACCTCACTGCGAAAGAACTCGCAGCACTATTCATGACCCACATCTTCAAACATCACGGACTACCCGATGATATCACCTCCGACCGGGATCACCTATTTACCTCAAACTTCTGGAAGGAACTCACCACCAAACTCCAGATCAAATCAAATCTCTCTACCGCGTTTCATCCTCAAACGGACGGTCAAACAGAACGCGTCAACGCCATCCTCGAACAATACCTACGAGCATACGTCAACTATCAGCAGGACAATTGGGCAGAATTACTGAATACCGCAGAATTCTGTTACAACAATACCGCCTCATCCACCACGAAGGTTTCACCCTTCTACGCCAATACAGGCTATCATCCACGCCACAATCTAGACGTCCACGCGTCCCCTACGTCAGCTCCCAACGTCGACTCATACACAAAACAACTCCGAAACCTTCAGGAGTCACTCCGAGACGAAATTCGTTTCGCACAAGAGTCACAGGCAGAACAAGCCAATAAAAAACGATCCCCTGACCCCATTCTGAAACCAGGAGACAAAGTTTGGCTACTCAGGCGCAACATCCATACTACGCGTCCCTCCAACAAACTAGACTTTAAACGTCTAGGTCCCTTCACCATCCTAAATCGCATAGGTTCCCGTGCCTATAAATTGAAACTTCCCCCCTCCATGAAGATCCATTCAACATTCCACATTAGTCTTCTCGAACCAACAGCATCAACTACTTCAACTGCAATACCAGGCCATTCACAACCTCCTCCTCCCCCTATCATCGTCAACAATCAAGAGGAATTCGAAATCGATCAGGTTATCGATTCAAAAATATCCCGCAACTGTAACGGACCTACAAGGCAGTTTCATGTTTAAGAGATTGTTACTAGTATCATGTGAGCGAAGGCAAGCAAGTACCTACTACAGTGGTTAGCTACCAGTAGTAAGAGTTAACTACTTCTCGTTTCTTAGTCAGTAGGAACTACTTGAAGAGGATGGTACTGACGAGTACCAGCCTGCATCAAAGTAGTGGGCTCACTATTAGCAGAGACTAATAGGAAAGCACCGATCCTCAGTACTCTGTGCAGTTCCTAATCAGCAGAGACTGATAGGCAGTGGCCAGGATAACTCGGACTGTAACGAGGGCCTTCGGTAGAAGAACTGTACTGGGTAACAGTATGGCTGTCGTTGCAAATAGAAAGTATTGAGTCAGGTTGCAAGTAAAGATTCTATCGCTAGAACTCAATAATCTTAAGGGCTCTCCTTTCGAATACTAAGTCTGGATCCTTTTTAGCTTGAGAGCTGGAATCAAGTTCTCGGGCAGTAGAGTTGCCAGTAATTATACTGTTGTAGCACTCCCCTACCATCACTTCGAGTTCTATACTAAGTTGCCGTGGCTTTCCCAGCGTTTCCTAGAACCCCCGATAGCCCCGCTTCTGTGAAGAGATTTCACCTGCAGTACAACCATCGGAGCTATTACTAGATCCACTGTAAACCCTTAGTCAAAACCTATAGATGCTCCGCCGATAGATTAATGCATAATCTACCCTGACTAGAGTTACTACTCTTGGTAGTCATCGGTTTAAATTGCTGTAAGAGTGTTTGCATGTCCGAGTTATCCTGGCCACTGCCTATCAGTCTCTGCTGATTAGGAACTGCACAGAGTACTGAGGATCGGTGCCTTCCTATTAGTTTTCTGCTAATAGTGAGCCCACTACCTTGATGCAGGCTGGTACTCGTCAGTACCATCCTCTTCAAGTAGTTCCTACTGACTAAGGAACGAGAAGTAGTTAACTCTTACTACTGGTAGCTAACCACTGTAGTAGGTACTTGCTTGCCTTCGCTCACATGATACTAGTCACAATCTCTTAAACATGTAACTGCCTTGTAGGTCCGTTACAGTATCGGGGCGTGATACTGGTTCTGGTGTGATGGGACTTGCTGGTCCTGTGGGTTCGAGGGCTGGTCCGAATATGTCGTCGAGATTGAACGACTCGTAAGGATCCAGTTTGGCTTATCGTTAGGTGCTGCGAATATAAACGCAACAAAGTGTAATAATCTGATACCTGAAAGGGAACAGCAGGTAACGATACGAGAATAGTGAACGGAATCACTAAGGAAAATATTTGTGAAGAACTAGGCGGAACTAGTATTACGAGAACGAATGCAGCGCGGAAGGTGCAAAAGGTAGGTATGATAATAATACTAAAGTTGTTGCGTAAAGAACTAACTAACTAGCTAAAGCATGGCCCTTATATATCCTTCGCTGGGCCCTGATGACGTATACTAATACGTACGCACTTGCGTAATAAAACAATTATGAAACGTTAAGGAGAAGGGATGACGTGGACAAGGTACGCGTCATCCTAATACATGAAACACTGATAGCTGACGCGTCCTGCGAGGCAGACTATCACAACAAGAAACATGATAACTAACAAAATAGTAAATAGGGCACTAGGGTTAAAACTTAAGGAAAAACATAGGAGAATTTGGGGTTCTTGACAGTATGGTAGTAACAATAAGTTGTTGCGTGAAGAACTAACTAACTAGCTAAAGTATGGCCCTTATATATCCATCGCTGGGCCCTGATGACGTGTACCTATACGTATACCAATACGTATGCACTTGCGTAATAAGAAAATGTAAAACTAGAAGATACTGATGACGTGGCAAGGGACACGTCATCCAAATACATGAAACATGATAGCTGACGCATCCTCCGAGGCAGACTATTTACAAGGCCAATAACAAAGAGAGAGAATGAAACAATGGTGATGTCACGGCATGGCTGGATGTGTCAGCCATTAGTAAGGATCGGATCGGGAAATCGGGTTAAGTATGAATCACAGGGTTGACTCATAGATAGCAAGGAACGCGGTTATTATGGATGAGTCAAGGGGTTGACTCATAGGAAGATAGGATATCGGGTTAGACTGTATTCAAAAAAGGGGCTTGGCTGTTGCGTGGAGAATTAGTATATAAGTAGATAGTTCCGCCCGTGGTAGTTAGTTCTCCACGCAACCTTTTATTGATTCTTTTACTATACTGTTACTGCCCCCGTGTCAAGAACCCCAAATTCTCCTATGTTTTTCCCTAGGTTTTAACCCTAGTGCTCTATTTACTATTTCATTAGTTATCATGTTTCGTGTTGTGATAGTCTGCCTCGCAGGACGCGTCAGCTATCAGTGTTTCATGTATTGAGATGACACGTACCCTGTCCACGTCATTCCTTCTCCTTAGTTTCATATTGTTTTATTACGCAAGTGCGTACGTATTAGTATACGTCATCAGGGCCCAGTGAAGGATATATAAGGGCCATACTTTAGCTAGTTAGTTAGTTCTTTACGCAACAACTTAGTATTGTTACCATATCTACTACAACGAAGCTTCCGTGCACCGTTTCCCTTTCGAGATACTTAAACTGTCTAGTATCTTGTCCCATTATTATTTAGTAATTCCGTTTACTATTCTCGTATCGTTACCTGCTGTTCCTTTCCAGATATCAGGTTTTTACACCCCGCTCCATCGTAAGAACTTCTCTTTAGTCTTTTACTTAGTAGTTGGTATTCCTGCGGATAGTAGGATCCTACCAAGGAATTGACATTGGGTTGTGAACCTTGGTTGCGTTATTGCACCGATACTGAACACAGACACGGCCGACCGTGATAGGTGAAAACAGATAACGTAGAGATAGAACTAGGGTTTAAAACCTAGGGAAAAGACATAGAAGAAATGGGGTTCTTGACACTCAGTACTCTGTGCAGTTCCTAATCAGCAGAGACTAATAGGCAGTGGCCAGGATAAACTTGGATATGCAAAACACTCTTACAGCAGCTTAAACCGATGGCTACCAAGAGTAGTAACTCTAGTCAGGATAGATTATGCATTAATCGGTCGGCGGAGTATCTATAGGTTTTGACTAAGGGTTTACAGTGGATCTAGTAACAGCTCCGATGATTGTACTGCAGGTGAAATCTCTTCACTAGAGCGGGGTCATCGGAGATTCTAGGAATCACAGGGAAAGCCATAGAACTTAGTAAAAGGATTCGGAGAAGTGATAGCCAAAGGGAAACCAGTATAATTACTGCCCCACTATCGCCTGAAAACTGTAACGGACCTACAAGGCAGTTACATGCTTAAGAGATTGTTACTAGTATTATGTGAGCGAAGGCAAGCAAGTACCTACTACAGAGATTAGCTACCAGTAGTAAGAGATAACTACTTCTCGTTCCTTAGTCAGTAGGAACTACCTAAAGAGGATGGTATTGACGAGTACCAGCCTGCATCAAGGTAGTGGGCTTACAATTAGCAGAGACTAATAGTAATGCACCGATCCTCAGTACTTGTAACGGACCTACAAGGCAGTTACATGTTTAAGAGATTGTTACTAGTATCATGTGAGCGAAGGCAAGCAAGTACCTACTACAGTGGTTAGCTACCAGTAGTAAGAGTTAACTACTTCTCGTTCCTTAGTCAGTAGGAACTACTTGAAGAGGATGGTACTGACGAGTACCGGCCTGCATCAAGGTAGTGGGCTCACTATTAGCAGAGACTAATAGGAAGGCACCGATCCTCAGTACTCTGTGCAGTTCCTAATCAGCAGAGACTGATAGGCAGTGGCCAGGATAACTCGGACATGCAAACACTCTTACAGCAACTTAAACCGATGACTACCAAGAGTAGTAACTCTAGTCAGGGTAGATTATGCATTAATCTATCGGCGGAGCATCTATAGGTTTTGACTAAGGGTTTACAGTGGATCTAGTAATAGCTCCGATGGTTGTACTGCAGGTGAAATCTCTTCACAGAAGCGGGGCTATCGGGGGTTCTAGGGAACGCTGGGAAAGCCACGGCAACTTAGTATAGAACTCGAAGTGATGGTAGGGGAGTGCTACAACAGTATAATTACTGGCACCTCTACTGCCCGAAAACTTGATTCCAGCTCTCAAGCTTGAAGGATCCAGACTTAGTATTCGAAAGGAGAGCCCTTAAAATTATTGAGTTCTAGCGATAGAATCTTTACTTGCAACCTGACTCAATACTTTCTATTTTGCAACGACAGCCATACTGTTACCCAGTACAGTTCTTCTACCGAAGGCCCTCGTTACAGTACTCTGTATAGTTCCTAATCAGCAGAGACTGATAGGCAGTGGCCAGGATAAACTAGGACATGCAAACACTCTTACAGCAGCTTAAACCGATGACTACCAAGAGTAGTAACTCTAGTCAGGATAGATTATGCATTAATCTATCGGCGGAGCATCTATAGGTTTTGACTAAGGGTTTATGGTGGATCTAGTAATAGCTCTGATAGTTGTACTGCAGGTGAAATCTCTTCACTAGAGCCGGGTCATCGGAGATTCTAGGAATCACTGGGAAAACCATAGAACTTAGTAAAAGAATTCGGAGAAGTGATAGCCGAGGGAAACCAGTATAATTACTGCCCCCCTATCACCCAAAGACTTGATTCCAGCTCTTCAGGATCAGTAGCATCGGCAAAGCAGAGCCCTTAAGATTATATGAGTTCTAGCGATAGAATTTTAATTGCAACCTGACTTTTATCTTCTTTGCAATGGTAGCTTTACTGTACTTTCATCTACAGTTCTTCTACGGAAGGCCCCCGTTACAAAGACTTTATTCCAGCTCTTCAGAATCAGGAGCATCAGAAAGCAGAGCCCTTAAGATTATTGAGTTTTAGCGATAGAATCTTAATTGCAACCTGACTATTATCTTCTTTGCAACGGCAGCTTTACTGTACCATCACCTACAGTTCTTCTACAGAAGGCCCCCGTTACAGATGCTACTGATTCTCAAGAGCTGGAATCAAGTCTTCGGGCAATAGTGGGGCAGTAATTATACTGGTTTCCCTTCGGCTATCACTTCTCCAAATTCTTTACTAAGTTCTTGGCTTTCCCAGTGATTCCTAAACTCTCCAATGACCCCGTATCAAGAATCCTAAAGTCTCCTATATTTTTCCTAGGTCTTAACCCTAGTCCTACTTATATTTCTATACTTGTACTTCTCTAAGATTACTTTCTGTAGATAGTCTGCCTCGCAGGTCGCGTTAGCTATCATGTGTTTCATGTATTGAATGACGTGTCTACTGCCACGTCATCAGGAATTCCTAGTTTCATATTGTCTTACTACGCAAGTATATACGTATTGGTATACGTATGGGTACACGTTATCAGGGCCCAGTGATGGATATATAAGGGCCGTTTCTTAGCTAGTTAGATTAGTTCTTCACGCAACAACTTATTGTTACTACCATACCTACCTCGTACACCTTCTGCTCTGTACCTCCCATTGTGACATACTAGTTCCGCCTAGTATCTTTTTCTCTTCCATACAGTAGTCCCGCCTACTATATCTTGTATCGTTACCTGCTGTTCCTTTCCAGGTATCAGGTTTATTACACCCCGCTCTAGTGAAGAGATTTCACTGCAGTGCAACCATCGGAGCTATTACTAGTTTCCACAGTAAACCCTTAGTCAAAAA
Source organism: Verpa bohemica (assembly GCA_033030345.1). Classification (NCBI taxonomy): domain Eukaryota; kingdom Fungi; phylum Ascomycota; class Pezizomycetes; order Pezizales; family Morchellaceae; genus Verpa; species Verpa bohemica. The sequence continues at coordinate 979,634 of JAUFSE010000016.1, read as the reverse complement.
CCTCTAGATGCCTCGCCGATAGATTAGTGCATAATCTATCCTGGCCAAGAATACTACTCTTGGTAGTCATCGGTTTTAGTTGCTGTAAGAGTGTATTCATGTCCGAGTTATCCTGGCCACTGCCTATCAGTTTCCGCTGATTAGGAACTGCACAGAGTACTGAGGATCGGTCCAATTACTTATTAGTCTCTGCTAATAGAGACCGCTACTCCAATGCAGTCTGGTACTTGTCAGTACCATCCTCTTTGGGTAGTTCCTACTGACTAAAGAACGAGAAGTAGTTAACTCTTACTACTGGTAGCTAACCACTGTAGTAGGTACTTGCTTGCTTTCGTTCTCATGATACTAGTAACAATCTCTTAAGCATGTAGCGGCCATGTAGGTCCGTTACATTTTCATGTGATTGTACCTACAACACTCATTGTCATTTTCTTTACAGTTTTTCTTTGTAAAAGCCGCTATTAAAGTAGCGGCCATGTAGGTTCGTAACAGTTACTTGCTTGCTTTCGTTCACATGATACTACATGTAGTAACAGACTTTTAAGCATGTAACAGCCTTGTTCGTCTGTTACATAATCAACCAATTCACTATCGCTTCATGGAAAATCACTCGCTCCCACTAATTTCTACGCCTATGCTGGCTATACAACCTAATCTAGTGCTAAGATCGTTAATGTTTAAGAATTCTGGTACTATACTATCTACTTGAACATTGAGCTCAACATATAACTACTTGGTGGTTTGGTGTGTCCTTTTTACAGTGGGTCCTACGAATTAGACCTAATCTCCAATGTCTCGATCCTATGTCTCTCCTACATGGTATCCTCAAGTAATGAACGGGATAGTACGGTTGGGAAAAGGTTTTCTCACTGTAGTCTGTCCCGACGGCTGGCACTACTTCTTACTCTTTTCACTCGTCTATACTATACAAGTATTTGTATACCTCAAAACCCCCTCTAGTCCTTCAACCCATAAACACAAATTATTTTATCTAGTAGTTAAAACCCCCTCCCGTAGACAATCCCAGGGTATTATTTATCTGACTCCACTAGTATTCCCATTTCCCTCTCTAACGCCTCCCATGGGTTTTCCACAAAACTCCTGGAATAATACGGATCAATGCGCCCCCTTGAATCTTCTCCGTCCGAAGGTGGGTTTCTGCCTTGCCTATCATCGGAAGTAAGTATTATTCCTACCTATTCAGCCTAGAAGGTTTACCTAGGTAGTTTTTGATGAGGTCTCCCCTGTTTCCCAAACTCAGGCCCACCATCTCCCTTACGTGTATTAATACCTCCTGATTTTTTACTAACACCTGATTCCGAAGGATCTCTGTGGTGGTGCTTAGGCTTTTTGTGTTGTTGACCAAAAGACATGAACCCCATAGCCTCGAGTCCCGTATTTGATTCGGAATAGTTATCACCCTCCATCATAACAGTTGTTAAAACCAAAAGATAGTCCAAGGGGGTGGTGGCGGCGGTGGTGAGAGGTTTGAGTTGTCTATTGTTCCTAGTGGTTGAAGCGCACGCTGAAGAATTTGCGTGCTGCAGGTAATGCATTGACCTCTGGGCGATCTTTGCATATGTACGTAAACGTCGATTTGTTTGCAGTGCAGCAAACACATCTGCCACGACAGGAATCAAAAACGCTGTCAATATGCAACTATATCATATTTTTTTGCAGGTCGCAATTCGAGAAATAATATCGTCAAAGTAATCACAAGCTATAGTATTAACTATTCCTTCTCCTAGTCACAGGAATATTTCACATTGGTAAACAGAAAGTTTGTCCAGATCTCAGCTCACATGACCTCGGAACCTTTCTATGATTTTTTTAAATAAAGATAGAAGAGAAACTTTTCCGATAGACCTAACACCAAAAGAAAAAGAAATGCTAAAGAAATGCTTTCAAACAAAATGTATACTGAAAACTCCTTCCTTTACGCCATTTGCCCTGTGGCTAATAGGATATACAGTGGCCCTTTGAAACTGCTAAAAAAAACAAGATAAGGGTGGGTACGAAGTCGGGGTAGGAATAGACCCGTAAAAAGAGAAATAAGGTAAAATTCTTTAGAGAATAGCGTTACGGTATTACTGGGATGGCGGTGGTATACGGTCACGTGCCATGTTGTATTCGACGGGATACCTGTATCAATCCGGTCAGTACTACTCACATGGACAGGCCCAGAAGGAATTACTTTCGCTCAGTTTTTTGTTTGAGGACCCTAAAAAGGTTAGTTTTAGGTGCTTTTGATCAGAATAAATAGGTCCTTGCATACTTGACTTTCCGATGAACGTAATCAAGATCTGACTTGACTTCCTTCGCAATCTTCATACCTTCCAGAAACGCTTTTCTAGTTTCTGCCAATCGCGCCTGAGCTTCCTCCTGAAGTGCAATTAGCTCACGTGTCTTACTATTTAGCATTCCCGAGCTAAATTAATAGATCAGCGCTATTAGAGCAAAGCAAGCAAATGTAGCAAAGGGGTATATACGTCTGAGCCTGAATCGCTAAGCTTCTGTCCAATTGTAATGGATCAAAGGCGCCCGCTAGACGTTCCGTCAAAAGGGCGACTAGATCAATTTCCGTATCATCTGTACTTTCGCCATCGGCACTCCCAGCGTATGAAGAGCTCGAGATGGAAGATGTACTCAAGGAGGGCGGACCTTGGTTGTAAGAACGAGGCGACGAGGGCGCGTAGTGAATTGGAGATGTATCATTCCCTGGGGATGTGCTTGAGGAGGAAGGCGGGTGTGGGAGGTGCTTCGTGGGCGGCACATGTTGGTGGGGTGACGGGTACGGTAAAGTATAACTGGGTGTTCTAGGAGCCTGGTGGTGTTGACGATTTTGGTGTTGGTTGAGGTCAGGCTGCTTGCGGTCCATCTGGTTGGGGTAGCCGAATGCTGTTGGGGTGTTCATGACGGGTAGAATGGGCGGAGATATATCGGTTCTGCCCTGGTGTATATTCTATCTCTAGCTCTATACTTCTCTCTTCACCTTACTCCCTTTGCCTTCTTCCTTTTGTTATCCCTCTCTCAGCTTGCCTCGCCTCTCCTCCTTCTCAAAGATTTGTTCGTGGTTTCCGGGGGGGTCGCGATAGGAAGGTTGACGATGGTCGGACCACTGGGTAGTCTGTTCAGTATGCGTTGCACGAGAGAAGACCGTGGGTGAACGAGTTCGGTCGAGACTAGGAATGCCAGGGCCTTCAAGAGTTCGTTCCCAGAGTCGAACAGCGCTGGCATCTCCCTCATTTATCACTGTCCTTCCTCCTCGATTATTGATGCCGCACCTCCTCGTCTCGGCCCACCTTCAAGAGCCATAACAAAGGTGGTGGTGGGGGTTTGCTTGTTACAGTCGACATCGGAAGATACATATTATGAGTTGGCAATCATTGTTTGCTCTACATACATTTTTTCTTCCCTCGGGGGTCATCCATCCCATTCTAGCTGACCTTGCCCCCTGATATCTGCTTCTTTATGCATTGTTTGCTTTTTCTCTATCTGCAAGAACTGATCAAGTAAACGAATCCGAGAGATTTGTGATGGTAAAATATGTCAGGCACAAGTAGAATTCTTCTCTACATAATTAAGCGTCCCGATCCACTATTTGTAGATGATGTATGTTGCCGTCAGCCCTAGGCGTTTTGGGAAGACTTGCTCTACAACTATTCCTCTCGCCCTAGTCCAGTTCAAATGGCCATGTTTCTTCCCAGAACCTCTCTCACCGCGCAGCTCAATCCTTGCATTTGCATTCGCATCTGCTGGAATTTGGGACGATAGACATGGAAAAAACCCCTGGGATGTCACTCACAACACACACTAGCTTTGGACGTTCTTTAAACAAAACTCGATATTCACTTCCTCCCTTCGTTGGCATCACCCGTCACTCGTGGCATCGTCGTCATGCTTTACCAATCCACTGATCAACCATTCGCGGGTCTAGAGTAGGACAACACATACTCTCGATACAACACTAACAGCGAATGCCGGCTACCACCCTACTATATTCACCGTAGTTGAGTATGCGCAAAAAATCTGCCTAGAAATTCGAAGCCATAGCCTCGGGAATTAACCTTCCATACGTCCGTAAGGAACATTCTACGCTTGTGAAGACGATATTACCATCACCTCGGAGCTCATACCGCTCAGAGCCCAGGGAGCCCTAAATCTGGATTTCAATACCTATTTGTCTCCCCACATTTTTAAGGAACCCACCACTCCCCGTAATCCAAAAGGGCTACTTTGCCCGTGTCATATGGTGTAGGTGTGGTAGGTAATATTGCGGGGAAGACAAGATCGCTGCCGGTAGGAGGCGGCTATAGAGTAGGCGTTTTGACAATAGCAACTAAAGCTCACCAATTTTTTGTGCACTTGGATATAGAGCATAAAAGGTACTGTAAAAGTGCCTGATTAAAAGCCCAACCCCCCGATTTACGAATCTAAGTAAGTAGCCTATCCGTTGACCAGAAGCTCACATTTACCAACCATGCCAACATACCCACACTAACCTCTTATTGGGTTAAAGTCCAATCCCACACAATGGAGTATAAACATGTAAGTAAACTCCTAAGACTTTATACAAAGTATTTCGGGTAAGTGAGTAGCTCTACTACTTTTCTATAAAATTATAAGTTGTTTACGACCTAGTACACTATGTAAAATTCAAAACATCATGTTATTATCCATATACGACAGTGTAGACTAATTTAGGTGTATATGCTTCATCACCCATCACTTGTTGAATTCTTTTTTACAGTGAGTGCTATTGAGTTACAGTGGGTAATATGAACTAATCGGAAAACGCGCAAAAGTACAATAAATTTAAGCAAAACAAGACGTCTTCCATTTCAAAAAGGGGCATTTGGGAGACTAGATAATCAATACCTTTTACAGGTAGTAAAAATAGGTTCCAAAACTAAAGAAAGACCTGAACAGTGGTAACGACATGAAAATATGAAATAAAACCCCCTCATCGGCCTCATTAGGAATACAAAATTTTCCTAGTGAAATACCGAGAAATAACAACACCTACGACTCCATGCATTGACCATTGACGAACTTGAGAAAGTAGGGGAATAAAATAAAAAGAGTGGAAGAAAATGCCCTGTACCTCGCATTCAACCTTGTCCACCTACTCGATTGAACCTCGAAAATTTGATTCTTTATCAGCTCATTTGGCGGAATTATCTCCGTTGGGTAAAGGACCCCAAAGCCAGTGCTATAGACCTTACTGATACACTTCTCCCTCACCTGGATAATACTATAGGTGGCATATCAAACAAAGAAAAATGAGGAGGTATCTAAGAGAGGTACGGGGAATGAGATAAAATAAAACAGATGGGAATTTAAACTAGGCCGTCGTAGAGAGACAATGCCGAGACAATTGTCGCATCCTTTTGGCTACCCTCGCGGAATTCATCTAAGGTCAGGCTTCCATTCTAAGATCACAAAATAATTAACTGACCATTCTAGTCTCACTAGCGTAGGATATTGAAGGGAACGAACCTCGTCTTTGTCCATCATTTTGAATATCTTGGCGACCCTCTTTTGAGGTGTGTCTTCATCCTCCGGGAGTTTTACCATTGAACCAACCTGAATCACGATAAAATTTAGCTACTTCCCTAAGAGCCTAACTCACAGGGTTCATGCAATACCATTTTATAAATGGCCTCCACGATTTGTAGCATTTCTTCATAGCTAATCTCTCCATCGCCATCAATGTCATATAACTGGAATGCCCAATTAAGCTTATCCTCTAGCGAACCGCGAGACGTAACACTCAGAGCAACAATAAATTCTTTGAAATCTATTGTGCCGGAGCGATCCGCATCGAATACATTGAAAACATAATCCGCAAATGTCGTGGGATCGCCAAACGGAAAGAATTGCTTGTAGATTTTCTGAAATTCCGACTTATTTAGGGAACCCGATGGACAATCTTTAAGAAATCCTGTAGCGAAGAAATTAATCAGTAAAGATATCAACAGTCAGGGAAAGCAGCGGCGGGGGGGATGAATCAAGCGCCCATCTATGCCCACCGGGGGTAGAGAACCCCGTAAACATCCGTGACACATAGTGTTGAATGATTTGGGGAGTTTAGGCGCACTCGGCTTTTGTATATTTATGTTGACATACCTTTGTACCACTGTTGAAGCTCCTTGCGCTCAAACAATGTTGCCTTCTGAAGCTCCGCAAGTTGCTCTTGCGTAAGTTTTGACTGACTGGGTTTATATAATAAGATAAGCCACCGCTTTAAGAAGGATTATCTTGATATAGGAAAGAAACGAGGAAATGCAATAGAGGCTTACGTTTTACCCATGGCGAAATGAGGTGGTGTTGGGTACCAGCTATTGCCTTATGAAAGCGGTCGAAGGGCGGGCACGCTGATCAGAACCGAAAGCACCCTGGCGAAGGGGGTTTAATGGTCGATGGTGATTGTGAGAACGAAAGGATAAATTTTATTTGGCCCCAGTTGTTGTCTGTCTCTCTAGATAAAATAGAAGCAAAGTATTGAAAGCCTGCTAACCGTTGATAAAGACCAGGGAAAATTGATGGTATGGTAGAGCTGATAGAGGGGTAGTGTAAACGTTGCAAGCTGTAAGTGAGATAATGCCGATGATGAATATGTTAGAGGAAGAGCGTGGTGTGTGTGGGTAGGATGATGGAAATGTAGGTACAGGTGTTTTCAAGAAGAAGTGAGGGGGAGGGGTAACTGGTAACGGCAATTCCGCCGCCGTCTACGTTTCGCGTTTATCACACAACGCCGCTGCTGCCCGATGAACATTCCGGTTCGAGGTGCCACATGAAGCTCCTTATACAAACTACATGTAGTACACACAAATATGCGTAGTTACTTATGTACATGTTTGTCTGGTTGGTACCTTTCTGCTATAACTACATGTAACTGAGTATCCAGCTGAACATGAACCACCAACATGTCTTTTCTTCAGCCCTGTAACATGTCTAATAGCGCATCTATAGTATAAGGCTATTTGGAAAGTCCCACTCTTTTGTGAAATACATGTACCTTGTTCGGCTCACTTCAGGCCAATTAAATCCACACTTAGAGCATAGCCCTAGTTGCAGCTGACTAAGGAGGCGGATCGCAGCACCCTCTGTCGTCATCGCCCGAAACCAGCAACTCCACCATGTAGACGTCCTCCGATCGCCGCTCCCCGCTGGCATCACCGCTTTCCCAAACCATGGACGCTATCGTCCAAAAGTCTTTTGACAGTCTTGGTGCATCGTTGGCTAGCCTAATTGAATCAGTATCTTCATATAATCCGTCCCCCCCCGCCGCCATAGCTGTTATTAATGCTGATGATGCCTTGACCGAGAGCCTTGAGCGCTGTATGTTTCAGCTAGTCCTAAAATCAAGTGGGTTATACAAAATTATTTAGCTGACCTTTACCAAGTGGATGAGCATCAGCAGAGCTACCAAAAGATTTTATCACTCCGTGCAACCTCACAAGCTCTAGATAAACGGCTTACAGAGCTCCTTGAAACGTTGTCGGAAGCACGGAAGGAGGTCCTTAATGTACCAATGACTAGATTTCCTGCATCCCACGGTATTTTTCTATCCACTTCTCCAAGAACCTGAAAGGTCCTAACTAGGTAAAAGAGGTTCCTTATGACGAGCTCCTTACATACGCCCGCAAAATCTCTAAATATACACGTCCTCCTCAACCATCAAAATACACACAAACACCACTGGCTGGCAATGAATCTAGTTCCACCGATATTCCGAATAGTTTAAGCATCAAAAATGGGGGTTCTAGTCATACAGAATCTCAAGCTACAACCCAGTCTCTTCCTCTTGGTCTTTCAGAGGAAGATGTGACTGCCCTGGACCCGTCCTCTCAAATGCCTTTCACCCCTTGGCCAAGTGAAGAGGTCATGAAGCGTGGAGCCCTTTCGCACATGGGATATGAAGAGGATTTACGTGCTAAAGGTTTACCAATCCCAGATTTCTCCTCAAACACAGGCGCCAATGGTCAAACTACGGATCTAGATGTTGAGCATGTACAAAATGCTCCAGCTAGAGTGGAGACGGTCCCAGTACAATCTCAGCACCATGAAAGACCAAGAGATCACCAGCCCCCTCCAGGACTTTCATTAAGTCTTGACTTATACGACCCAGACGAAGATTAAGGGTAGGAATATTTGTAGATTGTACCTATAGGCTTCAGCACCTAAGATCCTGACCTAAGAATCTTTATGTATATAATGTTATTCCGGACTTAGACCTCTAGGACGGTAATACATTATCACTTTGAATAAATAGACTATTGACGACTCCTACGTACCTAAGTCAAAAACCAAACCCAAGAATTCCTAGTGACTGAGTCGCAACATAACCCAACTAATCCTCTTAGACCCTGCTAATGGTGACAAAGCAATGCAAATATATACAGATATATTTAGTTGTAGTAAGAAAGGAAGGATTAATTAGGTACACTATTCTTCAAAATATAATAGAATCCCGTAGCAATACCCAGTATGGAATATGAGAGTATTACAACATCCCTTTCTATATTCCGGTTAGACATGATATTTTCTCTCCAATGATGTAGCGATATTGTAGTAATTTCTCCTCGTTTTTCCGTACTTTACATATATACCTTGGTGTTCAAAATAGTTGCAACTATGAGCGACCCACTAAAATCGTGTGTACGATGAGGCAGTAACAAGTGAAAAGAAAAGTAGCTACAGCAATAAAGATATTATTTGGCCTTATCTAAGTAGTCCTAGCATTATTTTGTGGCAAATTTCTCAAAAGTTGGCAACTTTTCCGACGTCCTAATAAAGAAAGTTCCTAGATGCACAGGCCTGTTTTAGACCTGTTTTAGGTGACATAATCAAGCCTCAGCGCCCATGATACTTGAGCAAGCTGTTACTCATAGAGGCCTCAAAGTGTATATGTGGTGGAATAGAGCAGCCAAAAACTATCCATTTCATAGTAAATATAGCAATTTACGCGGTAAGAAACCGAATTCTTGAGAATGGCAAGTGATATCTGCTCCTTAAATTGCGCACCGTACCTCCCCAATGATATAGTACGCACCAATCACCTCGCTAGCTGACTGCAGAAATAGAATTCAAACTTTGATCCCATGTCTAATACTTATAAACCCCACCCTATTCCTGTAATTAGAAATTTGAGTCGCTATATTCGGTATATTTAAGTAAATTGACCTCAATTTCCTATTCTCTCTATTTTAGTGTTATATAATCCTTACACTGAATTTCTTTACGCTGACCATCGTTTATAACTGCATGCCACTATTTTATGCCTAGAAATAAAAATTACTTGATGGAAAAAGGAGAGAAAAACGTCTTCACGTCACTACCATAGACATTCACCTTATAAATAAATATAAGATGAATATTCGTTCAGCAAAAAATACAACATAATTAAACCTAAGTTGTGACTACATGTAGTAATAACAATATCTGTTAAAGAGAAAGTTTTGTTGAATAAATAAAAAATACACCGTTCTGCACCCCGAAACCAATACTCTATAATAAGATTATCCAAATAGTATAAAAAGAAATATAAGCACAGGGAAAGATATACATAGAACAATAGCAATAAAAACCCATCACTTATAGAAACATTTACGATCAAGGATAACAGAAACAAAAACTAAGCCATCCCAAGTACGAAGTTGAATAAGAACAAAACCCATGGTATAAAAATCAATCTTAAAATGCAAAACGCCTCGCTCAACAACCCTACTTGATGGAAGAAGGATGGAAAATAATAGAGAAACCCCGATAAAGGAAACCTAATAGAAAAATTGATGGATAGACACCAGTCCTAAACCTTTCCCACGTTATACTAAAAATTATAACCCACTCTACCCGATACAAGGATGACAGAAATGAAATATAGAGGTCGTAAAGCCATTAAGAATAAAAAGAATAAAGATACTAATCCAAGCCTTTACTCAAGTCCCGTATCTCTTCATCTGAGAGTGAGGCGATCCAGAGGCATCGCTCACAGACTCCATCAACGGCTTTAAAGTCATATTTATGAGATGCCTCTATCAAACGAAGGAGTCTCTTAACGATTGCAGCTGTAGTCCGGTGCCGTTCAAAATTTACAAGTGATTCAGTGGTTGGTGAAGTGGCGATGAATAATGCACGTTGGGCGTTGAGAATGAGGTCGTGTGTGAAGATCCCTATAATCAAAATTCTTATCAGCCAAGATATCTATAAGTATAGAAACAGAAGACTGTACCAACAAACGGTATGCATCCTGTTTCTCCGGTGACCTTGTCCATTTCCGTACGGAGATTGTGAAAGTTCCTTACGGGCTGGACAAGAGCTTCCATTTCTTTGAACGTGCCCATATCTGCAGAGGAAATAAACCCCCAGGTTTTCCTCAAACGTGCTACGTCTGCAGTTAATAGCGCGATAGTTATTTGGTACATCGTGGCAAAGTTCTGGAGCCTCCGGGCGTGGGCGGCAATGTGAATCAGTTTAACAATAGTTTTAGCTCGTTCATAGATGTCCTTGGTCATAACAATTTCAGATCTTGCCCACTTGCACATCTATTCCCAGTCAGTGTTATTCAATTCAGATATCAAGGATTTACTCAAGGATTTACTAACCAAATTGAACCGTGCTATAACTACTTCAACCCCCCTAATATCCTTCGAATTTAAGAACTCCACCCAATCCCTTACATTTGAACTTGTTTGACTCCACCTTAATTCGACAAGCTCCTTCCAATCTACCTCCATTAATGCGTCCTTTTCTATTAATGTAAACTGTTTTGCCAGGAGTTCTGAATCGTAGGCAAGGATAAATGGTAAATGAATTGAAGAAGGGTGAATCGGAGACTCTGAGTCAGTGTTGTTTCTATCTCTAAGTGTGCTCGAAGACACATTCCCCGAAGACTTTGTATGCTGATATATATCTATATAGGAGCCTGTTTTAGGGAACCCTGGTCCTTGATCGGCTGGTGTCGCCTGATTATGGGGCAAGAGTGACGTACTTCCCAAGTTTGGTGCAGGGGAAGGAGGGTGCCGTAGAGGATGAGATGGTATTCCGAGTTCTGCGATGATTGTACCAGGTTGCATCGGCGGAAATTTCGGCGGGGTAGCTTTCTCTGGCTGAATCATTTCAAACGACAGCTCCGATGAGAGTTCGCTAGTATCATCCCTGATATGCTCTTTAGGCTTACCCAAATGTTTTTCCAGTCCCAAATCTACACTTCTTAGGGCAATATCGTTTAGTGAAGGACAGAGCGATAATCCGCGGTGCATGATTGGTGGTAAACCACGAGATACTCTAGGACCATCGGTAGAAGGAAGGAGTATTTTTGATTTTGCTTTCCCATGAACGTGAGATGTATTGACCGACAGACCTTTCCCTCGAATAGGTAGTAATCCTCCTGATCCCACATTTACCTCGATTTTTGTCGGATTTTCTACGGACTGCACGGCTAATTTCATTTCTCCTGTTGGTATGGCTTGCAACGGGGGATGGTCAAAAACCTGCTTCTGTCTCCGTTTCGTCCTTCTTATATAGTCTCCCTGGTCATTAACACCGTCCAATCCAAATGTACGCTCTGATTCACGACCCTCCACTACTACCAAAGAAGAATTCTGCGATCCACGAGAATCCACTGATGTAGCACCCCTTGGAATTTTGTTATCCTCTATAGGAGAGTTTTCTGGCGACTTCTTTTTCTGATATGTGCCTTCTAGCTTCATTAGAGCAACCTCAATCCCCCCGTCATCACTTTCGGTGTCTGGGAGATCCCGTAACTTCTGGACACCAACTTCAAAAGAAACCTTTGGGTCTAATCCCAAAGAACGAGCAATTGTCGGACGTCTCAGGCCCTCCTGAGATCTTGGTAGTGAGATACCACCGCCCTGGGCCACAGCCCCAAGAGAAATAACTCCTGCAAGAAGTTGTTGATGGGGGGACTCAGCCCTTGAGGTCGCTATTGTTGAGGTTGGCTTATAGTGTATTGACACCCCAAATGTATCCGCTGCAGAAAATGTTGCTGTATCGACAGAACCTGTAGATCTTGGTCTCTGTATATCACCCATGGTAGCAGCAGCTCTCAGATCACCCCCTGGCCTACGTCGTAGCATTCTTGAAGGTTGAAGATCCCCCTTTCGGTTATCTCCCGATAAACCAACATGGCCGAATGTCTCCGAGATATCGTCCATACCAAAACTATATTGACTCCGGCCAGAGTTCAGTCGTTTTATAGAAAAAGACCGCGCGGAATGCAAGGACCTATTGTCAGTTCCAGAAATTTGTGAAATATATGGATTTCTTTGAAAGCTCTCAAAAGAGAAAGACTTGCTTCTTCGAGGTAATCTAGAGTTTCCTGGGGAAATGATTGAGTCGGTCTCTGCATATGAGCCGGTATCCTGGCGTTTACTATCCTCATCAAACCGACTCCGTTGTGGGCGCCTAGCCTTTAACGGTACGAAGCTGCGGTCAGATTGTTCATTATAGACACCGGGAGACTCTTTTTTCGTTTTTGAGAAGGGTATGTGTATAAGGTCTGGTGATGCGCTCCCGTCTTGACTAACGTTACTCTCCACGTCTATCATCTCATCCGCCTGTCCATCCATCACTCCATCTAACCGCACATCATTGTTCTCGAGGGCGCTGACCCCATCGCTGGTCTGAGAATCTCCTTGTTCCCGGCTAGTTTCTTCTAAACCTATCTCCTCTTGCATTGCCTTCTCAAAAGCTTCTACCACACCGGCACCGAGTAAATCTATCCTAGCAGCCTTTGAGTCGCCTGACACCCTGTTATTTCCTTTCAAAGCGTTTGTAGTAATGAGCTTAGCTATGGATATATTCTCTAGTGGAGTTGCTGCTAGAGGAGCCCTTTGGAGAAGGGGGCTAGCTCCCATGAATGGTGATTGCATTGCACCATTAGTTATATTTCCACCCACTTTTCCACTAAGCGCCCTTCTAACACTTCCCAAAAACTTTTTCATACCAGGCCCATTAGCATTTTTGTTTCCGTGAAACTGTTCGGTGGGAGGTCCTTGCAGGCCCTGTACCATCATTGTACCACTATTTGATGAATTGAATGTAGTAAGGGCGAAGCTAGCTAACTCAGTGACTGGTGTTGATGGAGCCACTACCTCTACATATGCTTGGGTTGGTGGAAATAGATTTCCTCTAACAAGGGAACCAGCATATGGAAAGGCCATCAGCAAATGAGTAGACCGCGCCAGCGATTTGGGTAGTGGTAAAGGTTGACGCGTGTCTCTCAATGCATCCGAAAATGATCCAGATCGTTTGTGAGGTGATGGCCGAAGTTTTCTTGTTGTACTCTCGGCGGTTTTGCTGGCAGTACCTACTGGCGTGAGTGTTTTTGCCGATTTCGATTTCAGAGAGGGATGAACTTGTTGAGCTGGCGGGGTTGCTCGACCTATGACTGACGTACGTTCAGGAGTGAAACAAGGGAGAGAAGGTGTGTTTAATTGTTCGCTGCTAGAGTTGCTGGGTGGTCTTGGAGTGAAGCGTAGAGAACCCTCTCTCCCTTCCTTCGACGCTGTTGGCGCCCCTACAACTTGTCTAATAAACGCATCAGTCCCAGAGCTATTATCTGGTAGTAATGACTCTAGCCTGGGCGCTGCTGTTCGTGGCCTTAAGAGAGCAGACTGAGACCTTTCATATCTCAATCCAGGAGGACCGCCGGCAACGATGTCTTGATCAATACTAATCTCCACACATATTGAAGTATCCCAGTACAAGGCACAAGTCCTTCTCCAGCATCTCTTCAATTCTCGAATAATCTTCATATCAGAGGGATTCCCACCCCCACGGACCACATCCGATAGCTCATTGAGTGCCTTGACAAACTGTTCTCTCAAGGGCAAAGAGGGAACAAAGTCATCAGAAAAGTAGTTTAATAACCAATGCCTGATAGCAACAAAAGTTCGTACTCGCACAACTCGTCCTATATCATCGTCCCGATTAAACGCCCAGCATAGCCTTGTGAGCAAATAAGCGACGAGATCTACCGGAGACATAAACAGTCGGAAAGTTAGGAAGAAATCAGAGAGAAGATGATAATCCACAAACTTCGCAGATGTTATTTGTGATATTATCCGCGCCGGTATAGCTGCACTAATTTCCTGGCGTGAATCATACCGCACTATTAGTGGGTCCTCGGAGCTTGGAGGGAAAGAAAGATCATCGTAAATCTCGGGATCGATCCGTCGGCGTGGGGAAGACGGCATAAAAGAAGACAATGACATGAGCGGAATTTGAACATCAGATGTAGGAGATGATATTATCGAAGGTGAAGGACTCGGAATAGCGGAAGGCAAGAGTGATGTCGGATCAGCACCTGGCCAAAGCCATCGAACATCTGCGTGTTGAGAAACAGTTGATGCAGTACCCAGTTCACTTTGAATAGACGGAATATGCAGGCTTGATGCACCATAAAGGAATGGTGTACCATTGGGCGAGAAATGGGGGGATCCTAAGTTATAGTGTGGAATCTGAATATCAAGTGTCTGGAAGGAATCCGGGTGGCCAGCTGTTCTTGGTCTCATTCGCTCTCCAATTGGGCCATCAACCTGATCTATTTTCATTCGAAATCCTCCAAAATCCGGTTGCTTAAAAGGTGGGCAATTGTCATTGACAGTACTGTAAGAATGAGCTCGATTATTTCTGGTGCGTGGTATTGGTGGAGAAGATTTAATGAATGAACCAGGCCTTTCACCATCCCCGCTTCTCGTTCTTGGTGGGGTTTTTGGAGGGGGTGTCGGAGGTAGTTGCCTTCTGACTCGCCGATCGCCCACATCTACGTGGTCTTGCTGCCAACCCTTGCTGTCTCTCTCTTCCGCAGAACTTGGTGGAGTATTAGGAGGTAGTACGAATTGCTGTTGCTGCAGGTCGTGCGCTGGTCGAATAACCGGCCTGTTCAGCAAACCACATATGCGAATCAGCAAGAAATTATATCTTGAATCGCCTTTTCCATTTACATCCTCTACAAAGGGTTGCCCCAAGTCACCATTCGACTTTAAGGGTAAACGAACATATTTTTCATGCTAGTGTCTGCAATGTGCTCAAATCAAGAGAAAATAAAGGGTAGAATGATACCTTAGGTATATCATACCATTACTGATATTTCCTACTGTAAACTGTTGACCACGATTTGCATGGGTCTGAACGCTCGACTTGGAAGCATAAGCTTTATCCTTCATTCGCGGCCGTTCAAAATTAGACTTCGCGATGTCGATCATAGCATTCTGTTGTTTTCTTTCTGGGCTCTCTGCATGCGTAACGATATTGGTAGCAAAATCTCGGTCAAGTCTTCGCCTAGGACTGTGATGTTGTTGCAACAGTGTTGGATGTTGAGCAGCTTGAATGCAAAGCTCGGACAGAGGCTCGTCCATCGCCACCGCTGAGTGAGACGGCAAAGACCCCTATGAAGAGTCGGAAACAAAATAAGAGAGAGGCGCAATGATAATGACTAGTGGTATTGATGGATGGTAGTGATAGGTAATAGAGACAGGGGATGGGACCTCAACGAGGTCACCTCTCCCGGCTCTAAGAAAGCCAAAAGGTTAATTAAAATCTGCGACCGAAATTGCTACCGTGAATTGCATAACTGCCCTCAGGGAGAAGGCGAGTTGAATGTATAGCCAGATGGGGTAAGCCGGGATGACTCCTGCAAACAGAGCTGAGTAGTGGCGTTGGTGAGGGAGAAGGTGAGTTTCGGAGGCTCTGTTTGCTTTTTTGTTTGCTTTTAGTTTCCGTGTTTCCGGTGTTGATTTCTTGTTTTGTATTTTTAATCCCCAACTTTCTCGACTACTGCTAATTACCGGTTGCTTGGGAACGGGGGCGGGGAGGATGGGGAGCAAGTGCTACCTGAAAGAGGATCGAGCGAAAACCGAGGTGGTGGAAAGTGAGAAGCGGACGATGGAGGCGGCGGCGACGGGAAAGTTCCGACGTCAATCTAAGCTGAGCGCGCAACGTCCCCAGAGCCTCAGACAGATTGAGGCAGGTGCAACGGTGCTTGACACTCACGCGAGAGACCGGCCGAAGATGAGAACGATGAGGGCAGTCAAAGGTGGTTGGGCTGCTCAAGTTCCAGAGCTCTGGTCTGCCCAATGGTACCCGCTCCAGCTGCTGAAGAGCGCACACGCATCGCCTGATGAAGCTAGTTGACGTCTGACCCCTGGTTAAGCATCTGGGTTAGGTTCGGTCGATGCAATGTAGGGTGCACTGCTGAGCTACTACATGTACGTAAACAGCCGTCACCAGAAGTTACGTCAACGAATAAGAAAAACGCGCTGGCATCTTCTAAGCTGCTGGAACTTAGTGTATACCCCACTTTCTTAACCTCAAGATAACAGCCGTATACTGTTCCCCCTATATTAGACTACATAGCCAAAACGAACATATATATACCGTATATATTATAAGAATATACTAGAGTACATGTATTCCCCCTTTCTTATAAAGTAAATATATTAAATATACCAAATTATTTCATAAAGCAGTTATCCTTATAGAGTGAATATATCTTATGCCACTCCCTCCAGCACCTAGCCTAATCAATCAGTCCCAAAATGCCAATTTGTAGAAATATCCCATAGATACTACGAGATACAACTTTACAGGCAGGGCCCAGAATAGTTCCCAAATTCTAAGTAATTATCCAATAAACATCTCGAATCCACTAATGGGAGAACCCTCTGGATATTCCAATGATCCAACCTCTCTAGCGTTTTGGGTAGCTTTTGGGGAGCTTTAGGACCATATAAAAGTGCAGCACGGTCAGTTGGGAACCAAGTAAAGTACATGCAGTCTTAAAATGTAGTAAGTGGAGGTTTAAGAATTTAATAAAATCTTACTAGTGCTATCTGTTATATAAGTGTTTGGCAGCTCAATAGCACGAAATAGCATTTAGAAATAGTGGCAACATAAGCTCTGTATACCTTGTTATAGAGAAGGGCGTTAGCTATGTGTTTCGCTAGTGATTCGGAAGCTGCTAGCCTTACTACAGGTATATGTAGGTTTAAATGAAACAAGGAAACATTAGCTACATATACATGTAGGTATCGAGTAAAATTGAGCCTAAGCTAAATACCAAGATGACCATATTAACACGGAAAAGGCACTATATGTAAATACAGTTTAATTCTTACTAAGGAGAAGGTTAATCATAAAACTCAAGGTTCTGTTGCCACTCCTTTTTTTGCTTCTGACTGGATGTAGAAGGCCTAATTTTTGTGGCTTTTGACATTGGCTTTTGGCATTTTAAGTAAAATTCGACTGGTCGGGGCTCGGCTGAGTTGAATCCATGTCTTCTTCCGCGCCAAGACGACTATGTTCTGGAGTGTTGCGAATCCCTTCGCTGTTACCCTCCACTTCAACCCTCAACCGACACGAGAGCGTAAACACCAAACAAGCATCCTCCCGTGCCGTGCGGCTTCCCCTCCCCCACCTTGTATCAATCGTTAATCTTTTACCCTTGCGTTGCAAAGCTTCTTCTCCACGGCTACCCTAATTTCGTCTATCTGCTAAATCTCATACGCCAGTTCTTTCCTAATCCCCTCATCTGTTCTTGTGTAATATCAGACCAGTCCTTGGTTACCATGTCTTTCCTATTTGGTAGAAACCGTCAAAAGACACCGCAGGATCTTGTACGTGCCGTTCGAGAGTCTATATTGCGCATGGATGTCCCACTGGAAAGACGACGTGTAAGCCAAACCCATCATCTTCTGTGATATAATGACGGCAAGTACTGAAAACGGGGTTTCTTACAGGCATCCGAAGAAGTCTCACGGCTACTAGCTCAGATGAAAGTTGTCCTACAAGGAAATGCAGGTCTGTTATTTCTCACGCTCGTTAGGTCCCCTACCATGAGCAGGGGCCCGAGTATATCCTGTTGGCCTTCCATAGAGCTTCACTATTGACAGCTTGTCAATCAGAAACCGATCCCATCCCCGATCAAGTGCAACTTCTCGCTCAGGAGGTCTATGCAATCGATTTACTACCGATGCTTGCGAATAATCTACATAGGCTAGACTTTGAGGTGTGTACCCTGTCTAGTATCATAATACCCTCAAAAAATTTCTCTTTGGCTTCTGAGTTCACTAACTACTCAATTTAACTAGGCTAAGAAAGATGTCACTGCTCTTTTCAACGGTCTTCTCCGATATTGCCCTCAACCCATAAATAGGTTTCCAACTGTCGACTATCTACACAACAGCCGCCCTGACACACTTATCACTCTAGTTAAGGGCTACGAAAATAAAGATGTTGCAAATAATTGTGGGACGATCCTTCGAGAAAGCTTTAAACATCAAGCCTTAGCACATGTGGTGCTTTACGATGAGAGATTTTGGAGATTCTTCGACTATGTGCAGGGTGGAAGCTTTGACATTGCTAGTGATGCTTTCGGCACCTTTAGGGTTTGGTTTCCAAAAATCAAGACCGCTACATATATTAGAGATCATTTTACTAATGATTAATTTTAGGAACTTTTAACCAAGCACAAACCTATGGTTGCACAGTTCCTCAACCAAAACTATGCCCGAGTATGTCGATAACCATTCCCCCACCATTATTAATTCTTCTAATAGATTTTATTAGTTTTTCCTGAAATACAATACCCTTCTGGTTTCCCCCAATTATGTCACAAAGCGCCAATCGATTAAGCTTCTTGGTGAGATTCTACTAGACAGAGCAAATTACAACATAATGCTTGCCTATGTGGATTCACCAGACCACCTGAAGTTGACAATGAACCTATTAAGAGATAAAAGCAAAAATATTCAGTATGAAGCTTTTCACGTCTTCAAGGTACTTTATTTCTGTCATATATAAATCCTATTTCCAGAACACTAACCTTAGCTTGGTAGGTTTTTGTCGCAAACCCTAAAAAATCAAAGCCTGTACAGGATATTCTGCTAAAGAATCGTGAGAAGTTACTCGCATTTCTGCCAAAGTTCCACGATGATAGAAGGGGTAGGATTCACTCTAGCAAAATATGATCTGAGTTTTCACAAAGCACACTATACTGATTATAATTACAGAAGATGAGCAATTTATCGACGAAAAAGGATTCCTTATGAAACAGATCCTAGAATTAGGCAACTACTCGCCACAACAGATGCAGCAGGGTGTAGTTTCCGCCTGAATGCGAAAACCTCAATAATTTCAACCCCTAGCCTATTACTTAAACAAGCTTCACCATCTTGCACTTATATGTATGGGAGGAGGGTTTTTTGAATGCGATACCTTTATGGTTACACAGGGATGGAATAGAAACTAGAAACTCTTAAGAAAAGAGGCCTAGGTGCGGCTATGACGATTACGATGATGATGAAGATGTGGAGTTTAACGGGCTGGAGTTCCTTGCATCGCCCCTTTTTGCGTTTTGGATTGCTTTTATTATCCGCGAGTTTTCAATCTTAATTTTAATTCTTTATTTCTTGTTTGCCATTCATCCTCCACAAGAGCTATTAATTCTTAGGATAGATTTTGTTCAGCCCAATACGACCTTGAGCTATTAAAGATATTGTATGTTAAAAAATTTAACCGGACAGCAGTAATCACAGCCAAACACCCCTCCTAAAATTATACCAAATCCCTAAAACAACTATAGTACATGCTATAGGGCCATAATATGATGTAAAAAGAAGCTCTAGTATATGCCGATACCACCTGTATAATCTATTAGTCTAAACCGCTCCCACAACCTTATGGTTATTATTTTACTAAAGAAATAAGAACCTCAGTGTCCAGTATCTCCTAAAATCTTAATATTTCCCCCAAAATATATCCCTATTTAGCTTTTATGAGTCGGGATGGCCAAAACTTAATAGTATATCTAGTGTGGCCAATATCTAAGAAATAGGTAAGATCTATAAAAGCTATCTTATGCATAAAGTTGTGCTTACTAGGGTATTTCTGGTATGGTATTAACCCCTCCCTTGACTTTATGGCATTACCTGTTGGTACATCACAGTATGTGGTTAAAATGTTAAGTTTCGGTTAAGTTTAGTAAGGTATGTTTTAGGACATGAAATTAAAAGAGGTGTGATGAGAAAGAATTTTTTAGCGATCTAGCTACATGTAGCTCTGAGCCTTATAATCTGTGACTGGTTTCTACCAGTGTTTTTAGAATGGACTGCTATTGCATATCATCCAAAATCATAGACTTATATTATATGCAATAGCAGTCCATTCCAGAAACGCCAGCTTTTTACGAGTGCCTATTTTAAATATACCCACATGCACCCTACTCGTTCTGCTTGCCGAGTACTTAACCGACGTGCATTGATCGGCGGAATTGGTCTAGGGTACGTAACAAGTCCACACAACTCAGACTCGACCTTAGCTACCGTGAAGTGAATTCTAGGTTTAAACTATAATCAATATTTACTCTAGATCCATCATGTTTCCGTTGGGTTTTGGAATCGCTAATTATCATGTACTTGAGAGGGCAAAATGACAGAACTACATACATGTAAAGGCTTGGACGGTGCAACCGTCCAGCACCGGGATTCCGATCATCTGAGACATTTTTCGCTTTAGAGCCTTACATACAGCAGTAAAAAATAAATATAAGATAAGTACAAAATAGTACAAAAGGGCCTATTTAGAAAGTTTTCCCAAGCCTTGGAGAGGGCTTATGGGGCTCATTTGGGGGGCTCAAAAAATGCGATTTTAAGCTATATTCTTAGAAAAAGTGACAAAAGATGGTGAGTAATGCATAGGCAAGTCTACAAAGTACCAAAAGTTAAAGTTCTATAGCTAGAGAGTGTAATCTAAAGTTGGGAGCATGTAGGTAATAGTCCTCCATATGGTACACATCCACAAAGTGCGAAAAAGTGACATTTTTCGCTCTTTTTTGTGAAAAATAGCCTACTAGAGAGTGGGCAATAGGCTTTTATTATGACCTATAAAGCACAGGGCTCTTCTCTAGTAAGTAAAGTGAATTTAGATTTAATCCCCCAAAGGTATAGTAGTGGTAGTCCTTCTAATACATGATACCAGCCCTTTTTTATATGTAAAAAGGGCCCATATTTAGTAGCAACAAATCTATTTATCCCAACAGCTCCAAATCTCAGGGATATACTCTCTATGGTGTATATATAATATTCCTTAGTGATTCAGCCCCTCCTATTTAGCTATTACCCATCACCTACTAGGCTGTTTTTCATAAAAAAGGGTAAAAAATGGCATTTTTCGCACTTTGTGGATGTGTACCATATGGAGGACTATTACCTACATGCTCCCAACTTTAGATTACACTCTCTAGCTATAGAACTTTAACTTTTGGTACTTTGTAGACTTGCCTATGCATTACTCACCATCTTTTGTCACTTTTTCTAAGAATATAGCTTAAAATCGCATTTTTTGAGCCCCCCAAATGAGCCCCATAATCCCTCCTAAAGCCTAGGGAAGCTTTCTAACTAATTATATACCATCAAAGTAACCCCCCTAACAACCCTTCTATTCATTTTCCTCCTCTACTAATTTACATAGGCTCTGAAAGCGAAAAATGTCTCAGATGATCGGAATCACAGGATTGGTCGATTTCACCGTCCAAGCCTTTATCTATAGAGATAGCAGCAAGTATCTAGCAAGAAGCGTGCCTAGATCGAGCCGAATACGATCGAATTTACCCCTCTAAGCATCTCACATTCCATCTAGTTAGCCTTCTACACTCACCCAATACTACATATACTACCTATTTCCCACTCGTCAGTCCTTTTATACCCTTCAATCAACCTCTCCACAACCCTACGTTGAAACTTAGGAAAAAACTCTCCAAGTAACCCTTACCCTAACACTACCCCGCCATGACAACTCCAAACTCCAGCATCACTTACTCCTCTGGGGCCACCGGCGAAGTCGACTTGCGTTTATTACATTTTAACGATGTAAGTCAATTATCTTATTTAGTCTTGTGATACATAAATGATAATACTTATTGCATGTATTTTTGTTAACTGACACGGCTAATCCTTTAGGTTTACCACATTGAAGCAGAGTATCTCTCCTTTTTTCCTTTTTTACCACTAAAAATCAACTAATTGACCTGTCACTCAATCAATAGCTCTCGTGAACCAGTTGGTGGTGCTGCTCGATTTGCTACCTTGGTCAACCATTACCGCAATTCTTCCGAATTTACTGGAAAACCAGAACTCTTAAGTTTTTTCTCTGGCGATGCCTTCAATCCCTCTCTAGAGTCTACCGTTACAAAAGGCCGACATATGGTCCCCGTCCTAAACGAAATCAAAACAAGTGTTGCATGTCTTGGGAATCATGACCTAGATTTCGGTGTGGATCAGTTCATACATCTTTCTAAACAATGCAATTTCCCATGGCTCGTGGCAAATATCGAGGATCCAGCGCTGGGAGAAGGTGTTAGCATTGCAAATTTGCAAAAGACTGTTATGCTAGAGAGTAGCAATGGACTGAAAGTTGGAATAATCGGGTTGGTTGAGAGGGAGTGGCTAGACACGATCAATTCTTTACCTCCGAATTTGAAATACACTAGTGCTTCCATTGCTGCGAAAGCGCTAGTTCCGGGATTAAGGGATGCTGGTGCTGATATTGTAATCGCTGTATCGCATCAGAGAGAACCAAATGATGTAAGTTGGCCTTCTTCATTCATCTCAACCCTCATACAGATAAAGGCTCATATTATATAGATAAAACTTGCCAATAATATCCCTTCTGGCCTAATTGATATTATACTTGGAGGGTATTTGTTCTATATCCGCTAGCTAAGGAATTTATAGAACTGACTAAATATCAGTCATGATCACCATTATGCACATGAAGTAATCAATGGATGTCACATTATCAGATCTGGTTGTGACTTCAAACAGCTCTCATATATTGAGGCTCGTAGAAAGTCTAGGGATGGCTCTCAACCAGGCTGGAATTTTGATATTGTCCGGAGAGACATTACGAAAGAAATGTATGATATTTTCCCTATCACCTACTATTCTTTAGCTTTTGACCTTCAAACTAAAAATTTAGACCCGAGGATCTAGCAACAGTTCAGATCGTTGATAAATTGACATCTGGGCTAAAAGCTAAGTTGTCTAAACCCATTGGTTTTACAGCTGTGCCCTTGGATGCTCGATTTAGCACTATACGGGCTAAGGAGTCGAATATTGCAAACTTTGTGTGAGTTATTACAAACGGATATTGATATGAAAGGATTACTAACTTAAAGGGCATAGATGTGATCTGATACGATTCTACTATTCGACAGACTGCACTCTGATGGTCGCTGGTACAATCCGGGGCGATCAAATCTACCCTCCAGGTGTTCTCAAACTCGGCGATATTGTTAAATGTTTCCCCTTCGAGGATCCTGTCGTAGTTATCCGGATTGCCGGTTCCTCTATCAAGAAGGCACTTGAAAATGGCCTTTCAAAACTTCCTGCCTATGAAGGACGTTTTCCACATGTTAGTAACATCTTCTATGAATATGACTCTTCACGACCTGCCGGCGACCGTATTACCTCATGCAAGATCAGCGGGGAGAATATTGTGCTGGATAAAAAATACACACTTGCTACTAGAAGTTATATGGCGAAAGGAAAGGATGGGTATGAGGCTTTGACTTCAGAATATGGTGGAGCAGAAGATGTTGTCGATGAGGAAAATGGGATACTTATTTCTATGATTCTCCGTCAATACTTTACATCTTTAAAGGTTATGGGCAAATGGAAACGTGGGGGAGCATTCAGACATCTCTTCCAAGGCCTTAAGAACTCACAGACTGATAAGGGCGAACTCATAAAAAACGAGGGAACAGACCCAAGGAAGGAGGTTATCGATAGTAGTTCGAGCAGTGATGAAGATGAAGAGATGGAAAACAACGACATACATGGAACTGGTGCAACAAGAGAAGAGAAGACACACATATTGGTTAAAAATTCTGCAGTTAAGTGGGCAAGGCTAGCTGGTGTGAAGAGTTCTCAAGAGGGTGAAGAGCTTACAGTAGATTGGACCCAAGCTGTTGCTCCGAGATTGGAGGGAAGGATTAAAGATATCAAACAGCAGAGCTAAGGAACACAATTTTGGCTTTTTAACTACGCGTAGCATCCCTTTTCTTTTTCTTTTTCTTTTTCTTTGTTTTTGAGTATTATAGTAAACTTTACAACTTATGTATTTAGTGTTTCTCATAAGATAAACTCTATAAACCACGCCTTTTTCTAAGAAGTTTGAGGATTGCAACTAGAACGCAAGACTAACCCAATAATCGCTATTATTATTCTCCCTATGCCCCATCCACTGATCTATATATGTTCCTAAATTCTCGGTAGAGTTTACGGATTCTATGACCTAAACGCTAATGTTGATAATCGAAACTTTGATGTTGCAGCTAAGTGATACATGTAATACCTAAAATAATAAAAAAATTTGAACTAGACTTACACAAATACATAGGAATTTAGCGCTACACCTACTTAAGCACCAATAACAGACTTGATTACAACTGGAGTTGGCACATTTTTACTAGATTATGTATGTTAAGTCTTAATGTTCACGCCATACTTTACATCTACATACGACATTCTTGTATCTTAAAACAATGATTTAAAAAAGTGTAATGATTATACTTGTATTTATACTAGGGGAAAACAAAAGGCTAGAAATATTACATAGACTACCGAGGATTCTACGTACCGAATAGGGAGACACATAATAATAATAGTTATAAATAGCAACAATACACAAGCAAAAAAAACCCAAAACAAAGGTTCTAATCCACTCAAGCCCAATCTGAAAACAGAAAATAGGGATTCAAAGGAAAGAGAAGGCCAGGGACTGTACAATATCAGAGGGGAACGTCACCACCACCACCGCACACACTCTCCCTCTGACCACAGCGTACAGTAAAAAGGATCGGGAAGTGTGAGTTACGAGATTCAGGTATTTTATTTGTTCTTCAGGTTTTGTCGAAGGCTCTAGCAGTAGGATTGTCTACAAGACCCTGCTAGCCATATATATAGCAACCCCTGGTTTCCCGATCCTTTTTACCGTACACTATACACTCGTTCTCATCAGATGTTTCCGAGTTATTATATATATAACGGGGAGAGCACTAGAGTCCAGAAATTCGGGATCCATAGTTCACAGGTGTGCTGGAGAAATCTATCACAGGATCGAGTAAGATTAAAAAACCGACCACCTAGGGGCCAAAAAACTCCCCAGAATAGCCACAAGAATTACCATAATTGGGACTTCTTGTTCTTAAATGAGCCCTCCATTTATTCTCATCTATCTCTGCTGCCTCCTTCATACAACCAGATCAGAGAGAGTCTAGTACACAACAGTACGCTTAAACATCACTGTTCTCCTCCTCTAGTATAACCAGTTCATTCAACAATAATTATAGGTGCTGAGCATGAGGCAACCAGAAAATTTATGAATTTTCCCCTCAATCGTTGGTATTACTAGCAAAGTAGAAATATATCACCACTTGCTCGTTGAAAATAATTATTTCCTTAGCTAGCATGTGATTGTGATCATGCCTTCTATAGTAGATATCCAAAGGACTTTCTCTTTCACCATATAGTACTACTAATAATAAATGGAAAGTACGGTATACCAAGTATATATAACACTTAAACAACCCCTCGCGCTTTAAATTCTATCAAAGTGAATTCTTTCAACAAAGGCAACTTGGTAAGACCATCACCGGGAAGAGAGAAAAGGAAAAATGACATCAGGACAGGAACATAGCCGTAGGCTTAAGGCATCGGTTTAAAAATGTATGGTATAGAGGTAAAGGCGGAACCGACGGAAATATGTATGATCTACTAAAGTGAATTAATATCAAAATTCCACCTCTCGGAATAATAGCGACTACAGGGACCTCAGTTTACCTTTCTCTCACATAATAAATTATAACCCCCCCCCCACCCATGGATATTTGGTGGAAACTCTTGGAAAATACCTTGGGCTGTAAGAAATCTCAAAACTTGCCTCCTGGGGAGTAAAATACAGTTTCTAGATATTTATGCGGAATTCTTGATACCTGAGTGAGGACTAGAGTTTTGCAGTCTCATACTCAATCCCTAGCATGTACCAGTTGCTTAATCTATATACACTAGAATAACCCATGCATCAGCTTCTAGCTGGGCTATCAGGCTAAATTTACTTGGCACAATCAACCCCACCCATAATACACAAGCATTCCGAGTACAGCGAAAAGAAAGAAAAAAAGATGCTTCTCACTTCTACCAGACTTCTCTCCGCCTTGCCCTTGAACTTGAGGCAGCATCCCCCCCTGATCGCCTCCCCTGGCCACTCGACCTTGTATTCCAGCTTACTTGTTCGTAGTAATAATCCAGAACCTCCGGATACCTCTCAACTGCAGCTTTCCAATCATCACTGATTGCCCGCTGAAGATTGAAGGCCATCTCTTCTATCTCCCACCTCGGTGCTCTTCCAGCATGATCTACTAGCCACCTTTCGTACGCTGCTTTTCGACGGGCTTCTCGAGCACGGAAGTCACGGTGGATGGCAGCACGAGCCTGAGATGTCACCCAGGTACTTCTCGGAAATTAGCCAATGATAACAGCAATTCTTGAGTCAAGCCCATAGGAGATCCCAAACAATTACTTAGAGAAACAAGAAATATTTACCGAATCTCATCGTACATGGGCTCAAGGACCCGCTGTTCTGATTCTTCAACTGCATGAACTAACGTGCGGAATTCGCAATCGCAACGGTTCTTTGGCGGGCCATCACAAATTGCGCAGTTTGGGTCCATCCGGCGAGAATTTCCACAATTCCCTTATTGCGAGCGAGAATGTTCGTAAAACTAAAGACGCCTGGAGATGAGGGCAGCACCGAAACCACTATGTTTTATAATAGTCGACTTAATTCCTAAGTAATTCGCTCGAAGAATATCTTGCACTGAGTCAAATAAGCTCTTTATAAGAGCAGAGGTGCCGTATCGACTAAAGAAGGTATGGGCAATAGCAAAAACACAGAGCTCTTGTATGTGCAGGAGCTGGGAAGAAATAGAGATGCTGTCTGCCTCGTTGAGCAATCTTCCGGGATCAGTGAATACATCTCCAAGGTACACTGTATGTACCTGCCCATGGCGGAACACCATTAACCAAGAGACACCTCCGTCCGAGCACTCTTCACGTCCACGAATTTCATGGTTGGTCGGAACTTGGCTGCATGTGCAGCTGAGGTGTTCAGGGCGGGGTCTGCATACCTGACTCGTAAACTAGAAAAGCAATTTGATGCTAGCACACCGGGCAGGGTAACTGAAACCTCACCTACCAATCCTGACATTTTGACATGATGCCTGTAATTCATGATAAATCACTCGATGAAACCACTTAGGATTACATGTAAGTACAAACCCAAGATTAACCGATTTTTTAAGTTCAGTATTTTGGTTATGTAGCCATCATACTAATACGCTCATACTATCCTAGCCAAGTAATGAAACAAAAACAAGTAAAGCAATTGCAGTCATCACAACAACACAAGGCTAAGAAAAAAAGAAAAAAGTAGGTGAAAGTTTTAGAGATATCCAGTAACAAAACTGTAAAAATAATCTCTCAGATGAAACTTCTGCCTAGATTATTAGGTATTACACACTAGTAAACCTTCAGCCTTCTTGAGCATAGTGTTTTTCACACCACCAAAACGCCCCCCTTTTAGCGACTCCTAACTACATTTAATTGATCTCCAATATACTGCAATCTAGTTGGCTGCTTTAAAGCTTAAAACAAAAGTCCGCTAGAGTCACTAAGAAATTCACAGCAGGGGCAACCTGACTGTCATCGCCAAGAGAAAGTGATCCTGGTGGATAATAACGCGTAACTAAAGTCTACAACTCTTCATTAGCCATAAGAATTGTGGGTGAATTTCTTCCCTTCTGGTTTTTTGTCAATAGATAGCTAACGAGTGTTATGTTGGGGTGTGACCGAACTAAAAGTAAGGCGGATGAAACTTAGGACTTGCGAAAGAATCAACACACTCATCCCTGCTTTGATAAGCTGGTAGACTAGGATTACTGGCACCAGGGATTCTGAGACAATATGCAACTCAGGAACCTATAGAAGATGTGAAACCCTTCAAAGTCTCCCCTGTGGACAGCTATCTAATAGTGGCTTGCAGATCGACGTTGGCTTATTCTCAGCCACATTAGATACCAAATACAATGCCCCTAGAAGACCTCTATTGAGCAACTATAGCAAGAACAAGACCTTAGTATTCTTTTGCCACTAAATGGTTAGTACTACTCTGCTCTACTCTAGAGAAAATTTACAATGTCAACTATCCAACCCCCCAGGTTCCGAATATCTTCGACCTCGACCTCGCCCTTCTCCTCCTACAGAGCCTTCTTGGTCTAGTTCTATAATCTATTTATATTTAATGAAACGCGATAAATCCTACCATGTTATCACGCAGTCCACTGCTAATGGCCGGTTTTGAGACCTGAAAGGCTCGGTGCGGCATTTTTACCCTACCACTTCAACTGGTCAATACTAATTATAGTCTTACAAATTCGAATAGCTGAGACAACCTAATAGTTATGTATATAACTATCATAACTCTCCGAGTCCCTCATACGCTTACACCAACTAAGGTTACTCATAGCTATGACTATAGCTATGCTCTAGAGTATAGAGTCTCCAGATCTGTGATTCTAGAAAAACTGGCCCGTGCGGATAGGCACTCTTATGTTCGAGTCATAGAGATTGTTTGAGACCTCTAGTCCCAAGAGCCCCTCTAAAGGCCAATAGTAAGGGTAAAACTGAATATCAGCCCTCCCCCTAAATAAAAGGCCAGTCCAGCTCCCAGCCTAACGTACAGATATAGCACACACGTGGCAGAAACCAAACGCTCACAGCCTATCCATCATTCGAGACACACTTAAGCACTCACACAACTATCGGAAGCCCAAGGCTTGAACTTTACTCCTCTCGTTACCATCCCAATACTAACATCTAGGTATATTCTATATAGAATAGGCAAGAACTTGATAATATCTTATGCAAAAAAATTTTAAGTTACGTACGTTTTAGAGCAAAATAGAACTACTGATTGGGGGTATCAACAACTCCACTAGATACAAAGCTGTCAATTCTAGCCACAAAAATTAACGAGCTTAAAAAGAGTAACTAATAACTTGGTTTTAACAGAAATTGCCTTTCCTGTCATAAAACAGCCTAGAACATAAAGCTATTCTAAAACTACCTATATCAGCTAGACTCTCCTAAAAAGTATTTATGTGCAATGATACTTTCCTTCAGTATAACTTTTATACTCCATGAGATTTTTTTAACCACCAATATCCTATTACTATTATACTTTCCAGTACCGTGGTAAAACTGTAATCCTCGACGGTGGCTTTAAGCCTAATGCTAACGTTATTAAAATAGTTTAACCCCATGGCCTAATAGTAATTTAAATACATCTAACTACATGTATACATAGCAATGGGCCCTTTCCGGGTTAATATCAATCATATAAAACCATATTATGCGGCTCAATAGGATCTTTCGTGACATACATATACTGTTTGCGTTCAATTACTTCGATCACGATCCTTTAAGCAAAAACCACTAGTTTTGCATTACTCAAGCATCACTCATAATCAAAAATCAAGCCCTCTTTGAGAGCCAGATAGATACCTTGTTTTTATTGTATACCCAAAGACCTAAATCAGGGATCTCAAAGCAGTAATATATCAATTCCACCAAAAACTAACACTGAAACTAGTATCCAAACTCTTAACATAATGCCACCATCCCGCTGGAATATATAACCCCTCGCCCTCCCTCAGTACTCCCTCCACATACTCCGCTGTTTCGAAAATCTTCCACCGTTCTCTATCCTCATCCTCTTTATCGAGATCTATCTGACTAGTATTTGACATATCGACACCCCCATCTTCAACCCCTCGTGGAAACAAGTACGCTGTTTGAGAGGGCGCGTAAATGCGAATATATTTTCTGCCTAAAACCTGACAGAGGATGTTGGAATAGGGGTCTGTGTGGAGTGGAGAGATGGTACCAGCGGGGCCAAACCATGCGTTTACAAGTGGGCCTTCGAGTAGTGCAGGAGTAGTAACGAGTGAAGGCGGGGGTGGGGTAGTGTAACAGTAGTCGGGGATAAGGATATCATTGCGGAGAGGGGGTATTTGGGTGAAAAGGGTATGCTGTGCTAAGTACCCTGTTCTAGGCAACTTTTTCTCGAAACCTTCTTCCTTTTCTTCCTTTATCTCTTCTTTCCCTCCACTATTTCCTCCACATCCTACTCCAAAAGCTTGAATAGAGTTATCAATAAGGATATAGGTATTCATGAACTCCTTAAATGTCATGATCTTTTGGGACCAGCCTTCAGCTGTGTAACTTTTCCCCAGCTCTACGGGAACGAGTCGCTTCCCACCATGTGTCCTAGAGAGGAGATAGGATGCGGAGGACCAAGGATGGGTAGTAAGTGCAGGCCAATCAGATATCAGGCCTGAGATTATCACTGGAGTATTTGCAGAATTGATGTGATTTGTAAAATTCTCTAGCGATGGAGGCTCCGCAAGGCGATCAATTAGGTATTCTATTTCTGGAGCCGGTGCTGGATTCGAAGATATAAGGCTATCGTTACTACCAAATTTCCGACGTTTTCCTGAAATCCGTTCATGGGCGGAAGTGATGCCTATAACATATCCATCAACCTTCTCAAGAAGGGTTTCGATTGTTTCCCTACGCCCGTTTCCAGGGGCTCCAGTCATTATTAGCGCCATGTCAAGAGTTTTGACAATCTCTGAATCTTCATCTTCAAGATTATTTTCCTCATGGCCTTTGTAGATAAGATCATTAATCTGTGCTACGGCCTTGAGAATGCTGGCATCTGTATAGAGTCGTCGCCAACATAGTGGGACGTCTCGGTATGGGAATGTGTGAAGTTTATCAGTGCAAAGTCGTAGAAGATCATCGGCTCGGGATATGATACGTTCCAACGCTGGTGGTGGGGGCGGGGGGGATGTCCATAATGTGAGTGTAAGAGAACGGTGGAGTTGGAGGACTCCGAGGCCACAGTCCTGGAGATCGCCTACGCATGTACCATTAGCGAGGCACTAAGGAGATAATTAGAGACTAGGCACAGACAGTCTGAGGAGAGCTCGGAGTGGATGATACTTATCGCGGCGTTGCAAGCGGCGGTAAGAGTAGGGAGCTCATCGGTCATGGCTATTGTAAAAATTCTGAAATAGCTGGACGGATTCTCAGGGACTGTGGGCCTGTCCCAGTGAGGATTGACTGCTGTAGATAATCCCCAAAATCAACACCCCTATTTGAGATACATGGCTGTGCATGTACTCGTTATTATCAAGTGTTTACAGAATGGGATGACTTGTCGCTCACTGAGATCCACCAGATAGAGTACACGGGGTGCAGTACAGTGATAGGTTAGATCTTGTCGAGCCGAGGATTAAAAAAAGATAATAAGTTTAACGAATGACGCAAGCTCACCAGCTCACAATGTGGGCTAGCCAAGATTCTCAGTTTTTGCAGGCCAACCGGACGAGACTGATCTGCTGCATGATGATAACCTGTTACCATCGGATGTGTCATGCAATATCACTCGTCCACGTGTACTGCGGGGGGGTAGACAGACAGCAGTAAGGATGAGAATCAAACTAGCAGACCTTATAGACAGCATCCTAGAAAAGAGAAAAGAAACTACAGGAAACAAAGGGAAGGGAAGGGAAGGGAAGGGAAAAGGCTTCTGGGCGAGTCTTGGACCAGCGATCAATCGCCCGGGTAAATTGACATTTCCATCTTTTTTTCTTTCACCAAAAACAAGCACATAATACTACATATTATATATGTATAGTGCAGCGATTCACTACATACCGATATATTTGCTAAAATAAAACTAGAAGCTAGCCAATTATATTGGAATCTTATTCACGTTTCTCCGCCTGCATCTACTGTCAGTCCGAGTATCACACTAGCCATCAAGACCTATCCACCATCTCCACACGTCGATTTTCTATGGAAACAGAATCGGATCTATACATTTCCCTGGCGGAGTATCCGGTGGGGTGCTATCTTGGTGTTTTTAGGCAGCCACCGAGGTTTGAGCAAGATTTACCAGCAGTCACTTGTAAGGACGATGTAACAGGTCTGGTATTATCCCCTCGGCGTTTGATAGTACGAAGAAAAAACACAGACCTACTCACGGAAATAATACTTCTAAGATGCTCCCAGGGTGACCTCTTTAAAACATTGGAATAAAAGCAAGGCGCATTACTAACATAAACACCGCCCTATATCTAGGAGTTATACATGTAGTTTATATCCCAATACCCTCGTAATACACTAGCAAATATAACCACACAAAAACTAATCTCATAAGATTCTATAGACATAGATTCCATGATGAACACAAATCCTTCATATCATTCAAGAATACTAAAATGTTATATAATCTCAAAAATATAGAATAGCATTTTCTCTTAAGAGCCAATCTATCCCACAAACGCGAATCGAAACAAACACAATAACCCCCATCCCATGTGTAGACAAATGAAAGTCCCAAAAAAAAGAAGAGAAACCAAAAAATGGTGAATACCGAGTGAAAAGGAGATATAAACAGTACTCTACCCGCTCACAGCAGATGCCAAAACCTTCTATATTCAAAATCATCATCTAGCCCACGCATCTATTGCGAACCGGCCAACTCCCTACTTCCCAAAAACCTAAGACAAAAATTACAAGGACAAAGGGGATAGTCAGTGAGTGTAAAAGACGGGGGTCGCAGACCTGCCCAGATGGGTTATGTACGAATCTCATTCGAAAAAGAGGCCCAAAAAACAGCTTCAAAGAAGCTCTATACTGCCACACTTACGCCAGCTTCCACTGCAAGTAGCGGTTTCTTTTTTAGTACGACAACTGGCTCCAACTCCATAGCTGCAAATGCATCCTCCTGTTGATTCGCCCTCTGACTCAAAAAGCTCAAGTATCCGTTCCACCCTACTGCAATAGCACCACCAAAAAGCGCTCTGAACTCCAATGGAACGAACCAGAAGTTAACGGCCGTCACTGCCGGCCACAGCTTACAAGAGTTGATATAGGCGGTTGGAATAGTCTTCTTCAACTTGTCAATCATCTCCCAGGTGCTCACGGTTCCGACGGAAGCAAAGACGCTCTGGAGGGTGAAAAACGCAGCGAGGAAGACGGGGGTAAAGAAGATTTGGTTTACCAGGACGCGGGTAGAGATTGAGAGGAGCTTGGAACGAAAGTTGAACGATTCACTGAGGTACTTGAACCTAGAGGCATTTTTAGTATTATTTTTCCTTTTCAGGCTGAACGTAATGATGGTAGGGTTGCTTCGTGATTACAAGTGAATTGACGAAAGTGTTAAATGACTCACCATAAATAACTCGGAATCGAGAAAACTCCACCAATAGCAATATTCCTTCCCGTCCGTACCGGGTCATATTCCACGCCCTTCTCCCCAAACAACAACTGCGCATTAAGGTCCCCGAGTGCGTATATGGCAATTGATGTCAAAAGCTGGGTCACATATGGCCGCTTCCGCTGGGCTTGCCCGTAACGGTCAAAAGTCCGAACGACAGGTGCTGCTGCGTATGTGCCATAGTTATAGGCAGTACGCATGGTTAATGAGAACTTTGTAGGAAGCTTCGCTGAGATTGGATGTGTTGGATGTGGGGTGATAAAGATTGGGCGCCGGCGCTGTTGTTGTTTGAAGAAACCCTGAATTGCTTGTGGAGGACGCTTGGGGAACAGTCTAGAGGTTGTGGAGAGGAAGGATGCCATCGTTCTTGGAGCGCAAAATGAATAAGTGTGTAAGAGACTGTGAAAGTGAAAACCTTAAGGAAAGACTGGGCAAAGTAACAGTATTAATACCCCTAGGGTTTACCAGTACGTACCGGGTGAGCAAAGCATAGGACAGGAGGAAGGCCCGAGTGGTGGCTTGGGGAAAGAACAAGCCTCACAATACTATCCACTCAATACTAAGCCCGACGAAACCCTCCCCTCCTCATACCTCACACAAATACCAACCATACCCCGGGAAATTGCGCCGAACGTGGCAGAAATGACGGCGTCTGTCGATGATTGTGGCAATCCCAAATCTGTATTGCATGCAGGGACGTCGTCTGGGCTCGACAAGAGCCTCCCCATCCGAGGTCCCCTGTATGGGCCAGCTTACCTGTTTCGTCCCAACTGGTCCACGAAGCTGACATCAAAAAAAAGAGTGCACCCTGTCGGCGTTTGTTGGGACGACGGTTTTATCCTGTGCTATTCGTGGATAACCTGCCGGGCGAGTTATCCTCCATGGTCGCATTCCCTCGCTTTCTGAATTGCAAGTGCGGAGTACATGAAGAGCGCGTTATATGTGCAGCATCCCTTTCTGTTGAAACCGAGGAATCCTCCTTCTGTTGGTCAGAAGTGAGGGGGAATGTTCCTTCGTTTGGTCCGTGATGGCTCCGCGTGATGTTGTACAGGATGAAAATCTCCGAACGATGGATGCGAGGCCCCAATCAGGCCTGATGCTTATCTCCAACCACTGGTTGGTCTCACATCTCTTTATCTGAGATCAATGGTATTAAAACGGGATATATTTTATTCTCACAATCATTCCAGGATGATGATATAACTTTTGCGTTTAAACCAGAAAGACCAATGAAGGCCTTCTTACATTTGCTGTTATCACAAAATGGAAACTATAGTACAACAAACACCGTGTTCTGGCGGTGTAAAAACAAAAAGGCTAACACCCCACCCAGTACTATACGAGAGCAAAAAAGAAACCCAGTAACAAAGAACCATTCAATTCGTTTAAAAGACACTAAACCATCACCCTAAAATTATCGTATGAAGAGAATCCTCTAAGAGCGCTCGCCACGGAGACGACGAGCAAGTTGGATGTCCTTGGACTGAATGGTGACACGCTTGGCATGGATAGCTATCAATAGATGTTAGCGAATTGTGTAAACGGAGACCCAAAGATAGATATAGGCACTTACCACACAAGTTGGTATCCTCAAAAAGAGAGACAAGGTAGGCCTCGACGGACTCCTGAAGAGCACCGATGGCAGAGGACTGGAAGCGAAGATCACTCTTAAAGTCCTGAGCGATCTCACGGACAAGCCTCTGGAAAGGAAGCTTGCGGATCAAAAGCTCAGTCGACTTCTGGTAGCGACGGATCTCACGGAGAGCAACGGTACCAGGCTTATATCTGTGGGGCTTCTTGACACCACCTGTTTATGTAATCAGCAACTGTTTTTATTCGGTAGCTAGATGTGGTTGATCGATAAACTTACCAGTAGATGGCGCGGATTTGCGAGCCGCCTTGTTGGCGAACTGTTTACGAGGAGCCTTTCCTCCAGTGGATTTACGGGCAGTCTATAAAACGCGTCAGCAAAGATGAACTTGCTAAGCGAGGTGATGTGGAAAATAAAGTGAAAGGAATAGTAGGATATGATAAATGATGGAACAATATTATCTTACCTGCTTAGTACGGGCCATTTTTTGTTAGATGTTATAACAGATTAAAGTATTTTGTTGTGGTTGCTGGGTGTCAAAGTAGTTGTTGTAGGATGGAGGAGATGGGATCGGGGAGGGCGGCAAGCAGTACTTATATACGGGGGGACAAGGCAGCGGAATCAACTGAAGCAGGCTGGGTAGCAGGGTTAGGGGAGGAGAGAGAAAGAGGAGGTTGGGGGTGCTAGAAAATAGCGACGGCGTTGCAACGGAAAATACCCCGAAAAAAGCGTCTCCTTTCCAGCGTTTTTTTCGACCATAATTTTGTATGGGGGATTTGGGCGGGAAATGGCTGAGTTGCAACGAAATCGCGCTAGTCTACCCCCGTCATGCAACCCACCACACCACTTCCGCATTCAGCCGCTACTAAGGTAAGGAACCTGAATCCTTCCATCACCAGAATCTCGAGACTGAACATTTGAGTCATGTCGCGTACCCAAGTTCGTATCGACAGTCTAGTTAAAGTTCACTTACAGAAGAATAGAATAAAATAGAGTACATATAGTATTTCATCTTTCATCTTTAACCTCTCTTATGACATGTTCAATTGCAGGCAGGCAGGCAGACACCGATATGGTCACACTGTCCAGTCACAATACACCGTTCCCATGAAATCTATGCTAGCCACCATACAAAGCTCGTTCTGGAATCTGGATCCTCAAATTCCATCAAAGAACAGTGCCCTGCGCGTACATGTATGCAGCATTATTATCTTGGTTGTGTTCGGTAGCTTGCTGTATGAGATACATGCGTGGGTCAAGCCAGGGTCAGGGTTAGCGTGCAGCGGGCCCGCAGATGCGCCCCCCGATTTTTTTGCGGATTGATGTTGAAAATCAATCGGTTGTGGTCCACTTCAAATACCGCGTAGTTTCCCCCCACCGTTCAAAAATTCATCAGCCATTCATTCTCGCAACTCCACACGACTTCACGCTTACACTTCGCATTTCAATACTCCAAATTTGCCCCAAACGATACTCCTTAAACTTAAATCAATATGACTGGACGTAAGTTACACACTTCACGCGTTTCTTTGGGATTATTTACTTACTGTTTTTCTCTACAGGCGGTAAAGGTGGAAAGGGTCTCGGAAAGGGTGGCGCTAAGCGTCACAGGAAGATTCTTCGTGACAACATCCAGGGTATCACTAAGCCTGCTATCCGTCGTCTCGCCCGCCGTGGTGGTGTCAAGCGTATCTCAGCCAGTATGTTTACTCTTTCATTCATATTACACTTATTCATCCAACTAATGCATCTTCTCTACAGTGATTTACGAAGAGACTCGCGGTGTCCTCAAGACCTTCCTCGAGGGCGTCATCCGTGATGCAGTCACCTATACTGAGCACGCCAAGAGGAAGACCGTCACTTCTCTCGACGTTGTTTACGCCCTCAAGCGCCAGGGACGCACTCTTTACGGTTTCGGTGGTTAAGCAGTGGATTAGTCCTAGTATTATTATTTCTTTTTGGGTGTTCGGGTTAAATTCTGGTTTCTTTAGGCGGGGGTTGTAAAGTCCATTGTTTTCTTTTCTTGGATTGTACTATAGCAAACTTTCTATATGAAGGAATGAAGGTGGGAGAGCGTGCCCTCTAAAATACAATGATAGCCTCTTTCAGTCATTCTGTAACTCTAAATTAACACTCTAATTTTTACCTGATCGATTGCATTTTTGTGATAGCCTGCTTTGATACTCAATTCTATGCACCCCTTTCAAGGTACATGCAGTATTTGAGGATCCACAAACTCTACTTATGATTTATGCATCAGCCACCATCTAATACTACCAATGAATCGATGTTATATCACCCTAGGAAAGACTGAAGCCCTTCCACCTTTATATGCAGCCCAGAATGTAAATAATAACGCCCCTGCGCCATTGCTCCTTGAGTCATGACTGCAATAGCACTAAAGTGTACCCTATATATTAAATACGTGGTGATAGGAATAAAATATTGTACTTTCAAGGCTAAAATTGCCTGATCCCAAAGCCCGTGGCCAGAGCTTCTCGTCTCTAGCTTTTAAATGCCCTTTTTATCCCCCCATCTAACTTAGGTATGGTATCTTCGTATTTTTTAAACATATTAGCTGTTTACTTGAAGCCACATATATTGACATGCACCTTACACCCGGTATCAAGATCCTCAATATGCCACACACACGCACACACCATAATGGTTAGGCACACCAAGTCATAACCTCCTAGTCACTTCAGACTCTTGCACATTTGCTAATCCCTCAGTCTAGAGACACCCCCACGCCTCTGCCAAGAGCTATAATCGAGTGATACTACATGAGTACCAACTTACTTGGTAAGGCCCAATCCATATTCTAGGCTAACCGTATAGGGAAACGGGCTGATTCCACCATCGGTTACCCAGGCAGAGGAATTTTCTACACGTTCCATGAGCCTCACCACACTATCTTTCTTGAGCCCTAGATGAAAGCCCTCTTGAAAGACCACATCATCCGCACTGAACAAAGCCGAGGTATCTACTAGCCACCTCACTGACACGTCTTAGCTCACCGCTGCTGGTGCCTGGATCTGTAGGGGCTAAGCGACCAGCTGATTTCCGCGGTGAAGTAGAGGTAAAACGTAGGGCAGGTAAGCTATGGATTGGTTCTGCTGCGTAATTATAATTACCTACACCGTGACTCGAGGCTTAGTCATAGTCATTCCCGTGACGTCATCAATGGGTCTACAAGCCTGGCTAACTTTCTTAGTGTTAGTGAGAGCCGAGTGATATATTACGGTTAACATGGTTAAAATGGCTTTTCTCAAGTTTGGTGCCCCTCAGACTTAAGAGGTTAATAAGTTATGAATATCTTAATACTTATCGTAGAATTTAATATCATCATAGTTTATCACTCGAGCTAACTTATCTGTACTGGGTAGGGTGTTTTTTTTTTTTTTGTTTAATTCAATAAATACTGGGTAGGGTGTGAAGATGGGACAGGTCTCACAATTTTTCTACTATCACCCCATAGACTGGAAATCTCCGCTGTTCCATATCCACACCCTTACTTCTAGTAAGATTCATAAGGAACCATGTATAGGACTACTATTACACAATGTACCTGGCCATATAATACAAAACCTCCACTCAAGAGGAATAAACTTTGGTCTACCCCACCACTATTCATACACCCCCCTCCTAACTATTGCCCTTGCTGCCCTTGCTGCCCTTGCCCTTGTGCAGCCTTACTCAAATTTAGTAGGTTCTGTAGCGCCCTAAATGCGTCGGCATCCACCTGCGGTTGCTGTGGCGGCTGCTGCGGCTGTACCGGTTGTGTCCAATTAAATCCCTCGCTTTGCTGAGCTCTAAAGAATGCTGGATTAAGGTGTGCTCCTTGTGGGAGTGTCCTAGTGAAGAAGTTCTGTTGTTGTTGTTGTTGTTGTTGTTGTTGTTGTTGTTGTTGTTGTTGTTGTTGCTGCTGCTGCTGCTGCTGCTGCTGCTGAGGGTACTGGGAGTATTGATGTTGTGGATATCCTTGGAACTGTGGGAGTGATGGTGGGGGTATCCACTGCTGCTGTGGTGGGTATTGAGGGTTAAATTGCTGGGGTTGAGATTGGTATGATTGCTGGTTGTAATTGCGGTCTTGGGGTGGTGGCTCGTTACGGAATTCACCTCCGCGGTGATCACGGTTATCTCTGCCTCTGCCTCTTTGCCCGCCTCTGCCACGCCCACGACCTCCGCGGTCGTTGCGACCTTTATGGTCTCTCCCCTTCACGTTATTTAACGGCGGCGGTGGCGCTGCTAGCATCTCTTGTAGGTTTGCAGGTCTCGTCAATGGGACATAGGGTTCATCTGTCTCCTTAACAACCTGCATTCCCATTCCACCCCTCCTATCTTTCTTTTTATCAACTTGCCTCGCAATTTTTTTAACCCGCTTTGCCTCCGCCTCTTTCTCATCGTCGCTGAACTCTCTCTCTGCCTCTCCTACCTCCTCATCAAAGATGTTACTCGCATCACTGCCTTTCACTGCCTTTAACGCAGCTGTAAACACATATTCACTGTGTTGCGGCACGTAGTACACTTTCCTTCCAACTACCGCACCTGTCTCAGTGATTTCCTCCGGTGTATTGAAGCGCACTGTATACAGCGGCTCTTCGACTCTTCCAAATGTATCT
Organism: Verpa bohemica; assembly: GCA_033030345.1. Taxonomy (NCBI): domain Eukaryota; kingdom Fungi; phylum Ascomycota; class Pezizomycetes; order Pezizales; family Morchellaceae; genus Verpa; species Verpa bohemica. The sequence continues at coordinate 939,986 of JAUFSE010000016.1, read as the reverse complement.
GCGACTACACCGAGGGCCATGTGGTCATCGAAGCAGAGGAGTGAAGATTCATTGAGTACCTTGTGGTCGCCAGACGTGGAGGCTTTCACGAGGACCATAGTACCGATGATACTCTGTATTGTTCCTAGCTCTTCGATTACCATGGAGGGCGTTATAGTGATTTGTGGGCGTTGGATAGGGAGGGCTTCGTCGGGAATCTCGTTTTTGGTCTTGAGAGGTTCTTGCAAGGGGTTGCGGCGCTCGGTGTCGGAGTCACCTTCGTCCATGAGAAGTTTTGCGAGGGATTGCGGATCGAGAAGATCGTACTCTTCCGAATCGGCTTCTGAGTTGGAATCGGAGTCTGAGTCGGAAGCGGAGGAGTCGAGTTCCCATTCGGCGGTAGTGAGGGCTTTATTGGTGAGACCGGTTGCGAGGAAGTCGGTGTCAGAGTGATCGCTTTTAGGGCAGAGTTTCTCAGGAGTGTCGGTGAGGGTTTCTGATTGTGGAGTTGGCCCTGGGAGTGTTAAGATATCAATTGTAGAATCATTGGCTGGGACTAGCGTATCGCTTTTTTGATCATTGAATTGTGCCTCCGTAGCAATTACTAGTTCCTCTCCCCCCACAGCGAACTTAAAATCATCTCGCGAGAACCCCGCATGCTCTGATTGTTCCTTTGTCCCAGTAACCTCTCCTGCGAAATTCCCCATCTCGGTATCCACTATGGTCTCTGTAGAGGGGTCACTGAGTAGAAATAGTCCTGGGATTCCTGTTGAAGGTTGCGTGCTACTTGGTGATGTAGTGGCGGGTATAGGTTGTGACTCGGGGTTTGGGTTTGTTGGGTTCGTGGGTGAGGATTCATCGTAGAGGTCGTCTGTGTCCATTGCTGGGGATATTTCTACGGCTGTACCTGTAGTGGTAATTGTAGTTTTTAAAGAGTTTAGATCCACATTTTTAATTTCAGGATCCATTTTTAATGGTGGGTAATTGGAAATGAGAAATTATAGGAGAGGGGAGAAGGGGATGAGGGGGAGGGGTTGTTGGTTGGGAGAGAAAAGTTTGGACTGAAACTTTTTGACGTGCGGCTGTAGGTGATCCCTGCTGGTCGTTGGAGGCTGCATCATATTGTAGGGGCCTTAACTACAACACCTGCACCTGCAACAACTACAACTACAGCTCTAGTTATAGGTATAATCAACTACAACTTCAGCTACAACTTCATCTAGAATTATAGCACCTATTACACAAATGTCGGAATTACGTTCAAGGGGAAGGCCCAAACCTATTGCTGAAACAAAGTCCAGCTCTCCATCTAGAGCCCTCGACTCGGGGGGGGATCCTAGGTTCTCTGAGTTCTCTGGGTAAGTCATATATCCTAGTCACACCCTATAAAATCTTACTGACGCGACTTCAAGCACAAATCCATTACTGTCTCCTATAATTGCATTCTCGGTTCTACTGTCTTTGCGCCTACTATCCACTGTATATGCCACAATTCCCGACTGCGATGAAGGTAGCTCTTTTCCTAACAGAGAGCCCTAAACAGACACTGATTTCAAAAACTAGTCTTCAACTTCTGGGAACCTACACATTACCTTTCTCACAACTCCGGTCTTCAGACTTGGGAATATTCCCCTGTCTACGCGATTCGCTCATGGGCCTACATAGCTCTGCACTCGCTCCTCTCTCGGCCCATATCCCTTCTCCCCGGACTCACAAAGATCCACGAGTTCTACGGCCTCCGTGCAATCTTCGCGCTCACATGCGCATATTCCGAAACACGTCTCTACACAGCTGTGTCCTTGCGGGTTAATAGTAGAGTTGGGGCTCTGTATCTCCTCTTTACGATATGTAGCGCTGGTATGTTCCATGCCGCGGTTGCGTTCCTACCGAGTACATTTGCGATGTATACGACAATGCTAGCATCAGCAGCGTTTCTTGAGCACAAGGTCACCAAGGGTATATTCTGGACAGCTGTGGGGGGGTTTCTGGGGTGGCCATTTAGCCTGGCTATGTGTATACCTTTTATCCTTGAAGAGGTAATGATTGGTGTAGTGAATGGAGGACTGAGAGGGGCATTTATAAAGTTTATCAAGGGAGGAATATTATCATTGGTACTACTAGTATGGCAAAACCTCTGGTATCTCTATGGCTCACTTCTGACTTTGCTCTTAGTGTACAATTGTAACTGTCGATTCTGCGTTCTACCGTAAGCTTGAGATTGTTCCGCTTAATATCGTCCTCTACAACGTATTTAGTGACGCCTCCCGGGGCCCTAACATCTACGGTACTGAACCATGGTGGTTCTATCTTGCTAATCTTTCGCTCAACTTTAATCTTCTACTTCCACTATCACTTGTTGTAGCACCATTACTGGCAATATACACCTTTCTCACTCCCCTCGTATCACTGAGGCACATTGCATCGTCCCTCCCTTTCTACCTCTGGCTTGCAATATTTACCCTTCAGCCGCACAAGGAGGAGCGGTTCATGTTTGTCGCATACCCAGCACTCATCCTTAACGCTGCAACATCATACAACATCCTCATATCATTCATTGGTATACTCTCACAAAAACTTCCGCAACGACTCCGAAGGTGGGTCAAATTGGTCCCGTTTACCGCACTTATAATAGCACCACTATCCCTATCTCGGTCCGTAGCTATCGTTTCCTCCTACTCCGCACCACTACACATCTATACCAAGCTCCCTACAAACGCTATGGGGAATCTTTGTGTAGGGGATGAGTGGTACCGCTTCCCATCAAGCTATCTTCTGCCGGAGCAGGTGAGAGTCAAATGGGTTAAGGGGGGTTTTGACGGGTTGCTACCAGGAGAGTTTTATGAAGGGACTGAAGGGTGGCGCGAAGGAACATGGAGGTTGCCGAAGGGAATGAATGATCTGAATAAATCCGATCCAGGGAAATACGTACTTTACTCTATTTCCCTAGTGGTACCTTCTTTAGCTAACATGAGTAGGTCAATATCACCCACTGCGACTACTTTGTAGATCTCAACTTCGAATCCGGGGTTTACACCAAGCAATTACCGAAGACAGAATGGGAGTTACTGGATGGGTATGCATTTTTGAATGCTGAGAGGACATCATTTTTATGGAGGGCATTTTGGGTTCCTCGGAGAATAGCGTCGGATTTGAGGGAATGGGGGACATATTGGATTTATAAGAAAGTGAGTCGTGTCTAATAAGAAGGAGTTGGGGTGACTGGAGCTGGCTTGAGTAGAGGGGGTTTAAACTACATGTACCGAAGAGAACAGGGGAGGACAACGACGGGAGGTTGGTTTTGTAGGAAGTTAATATACCCGTAAGAATGTAGATGGCGGGACAGAAAAGGAGAGATAATTTGTGGTGTATATTATTCCTTTTGGTATTTTACTTGGTTTTTGGGTTTCTTGGTTGATTTATGCACTGGAGAGAATGGTAGAGTATGGGTGCATTATTCGTTCCATAATATCTGCAACTACATGTATGTTCGTGGGAGGAAGTCTAATCAATGGTAATTAAACTACTGGGTAGTATCACGTATTGTGGGAGCAGCAAATCCCTATCTAGAAACGGAAGATCCAAAACTGGGGGTTTCCCGGGGTACTATTGGATAGGATCAGTAAATTCTGGACACTCGCACTGCGTACTCAAAAGACACATTTTTAACCCGAAAGTCTCTTGGAGCTACCGGTTGCGTTTGTAAGATGAAACATTGAGCAATGTTATTCCTTTATTAAAGCTGGTTAGGGGGAATTGATAAAGGTGGTGTAAGAAGAGTGGGATGTATTGAAATAAAGAATTACCGACTTATTCTATGCTTCCACCCTTACGGATTGTGAAGGTTATTAGGGACATATGGAGGGGCTAAAGTAGAGTTACTAATAGTAATAATAAACATAACCAAAAATCTTGATAATACATGTATTTAAAGGTCCAATAAAAAGAATTGCAGGTTCAATAGAAGAATAAAAATATTCTCTATTTGACTTATATATTCTCCATGCCATCAAAACCCTAAACCTTAGCTGTATTTAGCCATATTAGCGAATTGTGTGCACAAAAGTTTACATTTTCGAATTATGTGGTGAATAATTTTGTGGCTACATACATGTAATTGCTAGATATTGTAGAGAATCTATATCTATAAGCTCCTTCGGTCCCATAATGTCATCACTAAGCAACATCGACTGATGTATATAGTTCGGCAGTATATTGCCGCCTTGGAGTTTCTTAGCTACATACATGTTTGGGGCCACTAATGTATCAGGGCATGAGTAATACAAGGGCCCGTTTTCAAAGTAGGGGACTCGCATAATTCCAAGCCTGCCGAGTATTAGGCAGCCTGATACTATAAACGTTTATTGGTGGTAGCTGAAAGGAAATCTTGGCTGGATCATACGATGTGTGAGATGGAGATGCATGGATTCGCGTCAACCTAGAATAGTGATGCTCTGCATACAGCGATCCCTGTAGATCAGTAGAGTATTGGGGCGCATGTTCAGACCTCAAGTCCCACCAGCCGTCCAAGAGTGACGGGCTTTCGGGAGGAGTTTGGGATGGTTCTCGGTGGGCGAATCTCTATGGATCAGGGAGTATTCAGAACGACTGACGACGCCTCGTGTCACCTATATTCTCACATACTCGATTCTGGGGAGAATACCCCGCTCTAGATAGGATTTATCTAAGTCTAAAAATCCACCTTTCAGTTATATACATGCACCCTCGGGGATTATCTATGATTGACGGCATGGAATTGAGGACGGTTTATCGTATGTCTCTTAGATATTTCAAACCTGGGGGATGTTTATTAGATATGTAGATGTAGTGAAATCTTACGGGATAGTCCGTGAGAATATATGAGATTGCTTTGTAAGTGTTGATTTGATCGATCAATTGTCAATTTTAGTCTCATGTTGAGGCCCAGAGAACCCGTTAACTGATTGTGTGGATAGATTTCTTCATTTATGATTTATCTAGCGTATACATAGAGCTATTCCCATGCCTGCCAGCACCTAACCTCCATGAATTATCTACGTGAAAATAAGATTTCCGTTGTCATTCTCGACGCGCTCAGCCAAGTTGACATCAGCCTCTTGAAAGTCTCCATCCTCGTTTCTCAATCTAGCTCTCAGAACAGGAACAGACCCTCCGCCTTCAATGCCGAAGCGAATGTCCTCCGCTGATTGGGTGAAGTTTTCGCCATCCCATAGGAAACGACCTTTTGAGAAGATTGGATGTTAGTCACTTTACTCCTCAGTTTGAAGGAGGGCTCTCACCATTATCATTGCCAATGATATTGTCGAGACGAAGCTCTGTATTGTTCTCCGAGCCATCTTCGCGGCGGGCTTCAGCACGGAGGTAAGTGCTACCATCACGTACCTCGACATGTAGGTTTTCGCATGAGAGATGGAAAGACATGATTGTAGGTTGTGTTTGAGGAAAATAAAGGGTTTTAGATAGTAGGCTTGGGAATCTCGGTGATGACTTGATATTTTTGTTGTTCTAGTTTGATGTTGGGGGGAATTAGCCCTTTATATACGCTTGAGAAGGTCCACCCTAAGAACTAGGCGGGGTACTCCTCACACACAGTGATGGCAATTCTATTTACATCTGTGCATTATGAGAATAAATGTATGTACTCGTAATCAGACAGGGATTTAAGGACCATGCTTCATATATTCTGGGTACATGTAGGTTTGTGTCCAAGACACTTGGTCCCAACAGTTAAGGTGTAAACATGCTTTAGAGTAACCTAGGCATTCCAGCTGGTTCTCATCCTGACATACCTGCGTTTTCTGGGCGCCAGAGGGGCTGGGGTTTTACCATAACAATTTAAACAAGTTTTTTCTTCTTTCGGGGATCACTAGAAATAATATAGCACTTATCCTTTAAAAAAGAGGTCTGATGTAAAATTCCTTTAAGTTTGAAAGAACGAAAGAAATAAAAGGGAGAGAAAAGGGAAAAAAAGCCTATTCGAGCTACACTGAGCGTCCCCAAGGTTCCTCAAGCGTTTCTTGGAGGAGCCCTCCAAACTATTGTACATGTGGCTCTCACCACTTACAGCTCTGGATCTTCCCCTGGCGCAGCGGATATACGGCTGGGGCTGCTACTCTACTCTAATACATGTATGTATGCAGGCTTAGGCTCAGCCCAGCCCATCAAACGTCCCATGTGCGGGGTCCCAGATAGTTTGAGAGGGTTTAGGGGAATATTAACCCTGGTTAATTAGGCGCTATTTAATCATTCTAAATCGGGCTAGAAGTGGTTTAATTAGAGTTTGAATTATGTAAACAGTGGTACTGACTAAGGTCACGTGGTAGGAAGGATTATATAGTACATGTAGTAAAGATGTTATAAGGTTATGCATGTACTAGAATAAGGAGGATACTTATTACATGTGTCTAGCTATTTCTCTCTAGGAGGTTCATATTCACATACGCTTTAGTAAATGGGATATAATTTTGGTGGGGATAAACATGTATGTACATGTAGCTTCATAATTGAGGGTTTATACCTGTACTATAGCAGTGGTGGGTGGATAAACGATGATGACTCTTCAATTCACTACATGTAATTATCAGTTGCCTGCTAAAATACTCGAGTAGTTTTAATTAAGGGTTTCATCATCTCACATGCAATTACCAAACTTGACGGTCACAGGAACATGTAAAACTTGGCATGGATTGGGGTTAGGGTTCGTTTATCCCAATAATTCCTCTCCTGACAACCACTTTTAGTTGCCATTTCTGAGGATCGGCTTGCAGTTTCGTCGCCAGTTCTTTTGCGGAGGATCGAGCCTGGTTTGGGCACTAAATCGGGAGTATGTATATACGGATGGGCACGCATATGTGAGGCATCTCGGAATTGGGCTGCTTATCATGACGGGTCGATCATCGGTGACGGTACGATTGTGCTGGGTTTTATATGTCGGAATTGGCCGCTAGAATGGGTAAGATGCCCCGTTGTAGTTACCAGGGATTCTCAGCACTAGGAGATACTTAATCATAAGATGATATTAACTTATGCGGGGTAGGGTGTTTTGGTCTCCTGGTATTCGATAGGAACCGATTTATACTCTTAAGGCCTGCATAGTCTTGAGACCTGTTTTACACATGGCCAGCATGCACTTGGCCGGCTACATAGAGTATAGGTTAAGAGGCATCCTTCGTACTTCAAGCTCGTGGCTGTCTGTGTCTAATAGATTTGAATCATGGTGTATCTGGAACCTATCGAGATTCTCATGGCTAGTATAAGATGCTGGGACTGGCCATTGGAGAACGGTAGCGATTTACTCCTAATGGTGTTGCAAACTATACCTTTCTGCCTGACGGCTTACTTTTTGGGATTTTTTATATATATCATAACTAGGTCTATATTATTGTTTGTACGGGAGAGAGTATCTCGGCGTACTTTGGGGGATGTTTCACCGATAGGGCGGGGGTCTATCGAGAAGGCCCCAATCAGAAAACCTGGAGGTATGCATGTTGTTCACAAGGTGTTGTTTGGCTCACTGAGTAACTAGAAACTGGGTATAGTTTGGGTTCCTGTAAATTTCGACGCACCAGTCCCACCACCATATGAGGACTGGGATGTGCACAAGACAAGACCACTGCCATATCGGCCGTTTAAGTATGGCCCAAAGTGAGTAATAAAACTGAGGGTTTTTACATCTAGGATAGTATGGTGATGTTTAAATTTTATAGGAACTTCATAACTATGGGGCTTAGAAAAATGAATTTCGATGAATGGATTGGTATAAAACTTTCTTGCTGTTTTTATACTAGAGAATAGGTACTTATCTCCTATACAGAGCTAGATAACCAATTTCTCAAATTTCATACCGATAAAGCCTCTCGTATTATCTCCCGTGGTTCTAAAGCTTGCTTGACACAACCTCCTGCCCTCCTCGCCGCCTATGAGCTCCTCGAAACACTCTGCACATACCTTCCCGCGCGATATCCAAGTATGTTCATTGCTACCTCAGTTGGTATGGAAAACATCATTACAAGCGAGTCTTTCAACATCATTGAACGACCACTGAAGGAGGACCCAATGCAAATGGCAGCAAGGATGATACAGGACGATTTAGCAATTATGATAGAAGGTAAAGATGATCAATATTATCTCAAAGCGGGTAGTATACTCCTCGCGGGATTCTGGAGACTTGAGGATAAGATGGGAATGAGTTTAAACGATATTCATATGAGTGGGGAAGTACCGAAGTTTAGAGATAAGTTAGAGAAGGGGATGAATAACTTTTTCCAACGGGTACAGCCACAGGGGCCGGTACTAAGGAATAATGTTTGTATTTTCGTCATCTTATCAACGAGTTTATTACTGATTTTGTGGATGAACAGTACTTTATTCAAGCCGACTCCTCTCTCGCATGGTCTAGTAGTCTTGGCCCCGAAGACGGTGAACTTAAAGGCTGGTCTGCAACATACGAGAAAAAAGTCATCGCAGACCACTACTTACGCTCTGAACGACAGAGCCTTCGACGACTCCCTAGAACCGGCGGAGTAGTGTTTACAATTAGGACTTACTTCGTGCCTATAGTCGAGATTGCAAAGGAGCCATACATACCTGGTAGATTGGCATCTGCTGTTCGTAGTTGGCAGGATGATGTTGCACGGTATAAAGGTCGTGAGGGCTTTCAAGAAATTCTTCTGGAATATTTGGACAGAGAACATGAAAAACAGGTTGAGTCAGGGCTGATACCGGATGGGGATAAGGCATATCCATTTTGAGTAATGTTTGGGCGATGGCTTGATTTATTATGGGTTCTGTGCAAATATTTTTGGGAACTCAAAGAAAGGCTTATGAATGCAAATTTTTGAAAGAAAGGAACTTTTCAAATAGAAATTGTCCGAGAAACTGTGTGCTGCTGTATCAGAGTTGTAACCACACTTTAAACCCTCCAAATATAGTACGAAAAAACGGGGTGAAACTACTACAATATTACTTTAGTATTGTAAGGGAAATACCATATTAAACCGGAATTTAGACAAAAATGCTGTACAACTCTCGTATTCTATACTATTGCTATAGGATTTCTACTGTATTTGGTAAAATAGTGTACCTTCTTTTCGTACTGTATATAATATCGAGTGAGAATTCGTGATGAGAATTAATAATATTAGGCTTAAAATTCCAGGTACATCGTGTCGATTATCAGCAGTTTGTTCTTTTGATTGTTAAATATAATAAAACTAGTAAACTTATGATTCTGCTAACTTATAGACAAGTGGTTAAGTGCTCAAAGTTCTAGTACTGGCCTCTATATGATTACCTTCTTGGTTTGTAAGTGTGTCACTATGGGTATGAATGCTATGTCTATGATAAAATTATTTATGAAAGAGTTAAGTTGATAGATGTGTATAGATTAGCATATTTACCGAGTGATAGTCCATGAATTAAAAACATTCTAGAACCAAACTCTATCTCACCCATCCTAACATACATGCCCAATAAGAAATTCTACCGCTTATATTATTCCTAAATTAAAAAGCCCAACTCATATCCGGCTCCTCAAACACTGCCACTGGCGGCTTCACTAAACCTGTCATCATACTAAATCCTTGCTGCGGCATCTCAATATCTGCCACAGTTATCGAGCTCCTCCTTCTGACATGGTGTCTTCTCGGGTTAATTTCAATCAATGGTTTTGCTGAGTCCCTATCCGCCGGCAAGAACTCCCAATTCTTCACCAAGTCTAGCGCAAGAAGGTCACACCCCATTCGATCATATAGTCGTGCTGTATGCAACACGAATGTACTCTCTGCTGCCGGCGAGATCTTTGCGGCGCCTCGTAGGGTCTGGAGTGTTTTCTCGCGGATTTGCTTGTATAGTATTACAAGCGCTGGATCATCAGCTGTGAATAAGCGTGATGAGAGGTGAACCTCGGTTGTTTCCATAAGGGACGGAAGTGGCATCTAAGAGGTTGCCCATTAGTAAGAGCGAGTGAGTTTTGCGTGGTAACAAACCAATAATGATTGTACAGCCTTATCCTTCTTTCTTAACATCCAAAACGCCCACGTTGCAAGCCAATGGTTCCCCTCCTTTGTTGCAAGTGGGAGGATACGATCTTCTAGTAATGATCTGAAGACCGGCCCATCATCACCTTCATAGACGCGTGCGATGGCAATGGCGAGTTGTATATCCTCCATTTTATCAAAACAGACACCCACCGCATCCTTAAGGCTATCAGCGAGAAGGAAAAACGCCGCCGCATATTCTGAACCCAGTTAGCCTTTCTCAACCAATAGCAAAAATTATTCCCACTCACCAAATCGGTGTTTCCCTAATAGTGCATATGCATTCTTCAACGCAGCAGTCCTCCACCTCCCGTCCCGGAAATCATTCGCTAGGAACCGCATTGTACCTACTTGCTCTCTGTTCCATCCTGCCATCCTCCAGAGTCCCACCAACACATTTTTCTTCCGCAATGAGAGATAGTGGAGACTGCAATCGATTGGGTTCTTCTCGTCAGTGCTAGTGTAAGAATTCCTAGCAATGATCTCCATCTGCTTCTTCACCGCCTCAGAGTCACGTAACCACATGAATATGCCGCTCTCACGGGCCTGCGCCCATTCCATACGATCATTAACATTACGATTAACGAGCTCTGTCAGGATCTCTTGTGAGGTAGAGTGGAACGCCCAAACTACTTCCCGAAAGGACATATCGCGGGGAGCGCTAGGACGACGAAGCGAGTGCTGTTTAAAAAACAACAGGTATCTCGCCCCATTCTCGTCAATAGACCGACGATGCAACTTCACTTGTGCAACACACTCGACAATACCGGTCAACATGATCTGTTCCGTGCCTGTAAGGTTCGGGATCGGAATCTTCTTAAGTAGCTCACACAGCGACCCTGCAAGGTCATCGTCGAAAGAGCTGAACTCTTCATCAACAGCATAGTCGAAGAACCCGCTGAACTTTGTTTTTCGTAGTGTGTGGCCTCCTGTATCTTCACGGTCTAGGAACCGCGAAACTGGAATATCGAGGAGGTTATCTAGTGGGATCTCCTCATGCCAACTCCGGAGCGCTTTATGGAGTGCGACTAGGATATCCTCCACAAGAGTACTTTTTCCAGCTAGTATACACTGCTGAAGGAACTGTGGATGGTATACAGGCACTGGCCCATTCAGCATACTTACAATTTCAAACACGTCGTTAGGTTGGGCCTTGTGAGACGACAACCCAAGTGTACGGACTAGGTCATTTTGGTCATCGACTTTGCGGGAATATACAAAAAGTTGGTTGCCTGTACCGATAACAAGGCCACCATTTGCCAACCAGAGTGAATCTCCGATAGGATGTGGCGTCAAGTCGCGGATCCTCACCTCTCTAAACGCAGCCCATGCGGGCCCAGCAGCAAGGTAATCGTAGCGGAGCTGACACATTAGAACGACCCTATGCGGAAAACCAACTGCTAGAATACTCTGCGAATCGGGGGTGCTAGTCCAGTCTAGATCACGAATTATATCTGAGCTCTCAAAAACCTGCTTGTACTCTAGTTGTGCAGCACGTGAATCCCAAATCGTTAATTCGCTCCTATTGGCATTCACGAGCGCAATTTTACGAATCGAGCTCCCTTTGGCCAGTGCTGGGTGGGAAATCCCGGTGACTACTGTACTAGTCGCTAGCCACCGGAGACTTGACTCATCGCGGGAGATTCTTGCGGTCCAGGACTGAATTAGACCAGATGCGTTGACCGTTATTGCCACTTCGCGCGAGAATGTATCAAGTGTTCCCGACAGCGTTGCATTCCACCCTACAGGGTCGACGGGGAGAATCATAAGTAACTCTTCATCATGGTCGAGTGCGAATGTTGCGAATTGACGAAGATATAGGGGGTTGGTAGTTGGAGTTCCGTTTTTAGGGTTGTTTGGTAGCCCAATCTCCCAAGCAACACCTTTCATTTCCGAACTTAGTGCAACAACATGTAATTTGTTGAGGTTGTCTTTGGCTTCTGGAAGTAGAAGTAGACAGAGTATCTTTCCTGGCGTCTTGAAGGGAAGCCGTGAGACCTCCCGCGCAGATTGGTGTGATGTGTTCCATAGTACTACATATGCATCGTGCATTGTCATAACAAAATTACCTGTAATCATAAATCAGTCACTCGCCCCTGCTTATGTGGTAAAAGAAAGAAAAATAGTGTACCATTATCGAGAACAACGGCTTTATGCACATGATTCTCTGGCATCAAAGAACTCTGTCGAATTAGAGTGGAAGTGTCCCCGCGGGGCTGCGTCCACACGATGTGTTCATTATCGTGAGTCAATGTTAACATTGCTTTCCCGTCCGCAGTTCGTACAAGTGTCTCAATAGGTTTCGAGTGGCCCGATAGTACACCTATAACCTCCATTCGTTTCTGTCTAGGTGAGAGATCCAGTAGCCTGTCGAGACGTGCTTCAAACCAACATATCCTCCCATCAAATACATGCGCAAGTATATTCAAACCTACATAAGATGAGCATGGTATAACCTATCAAATTATAGACTACTTACCTTTCCCCCCAGCAAACGCCTGGAAACACATGAACCCCCCTTCACCTCCTTCACCTACGAATTCTATCCCACTATTCTCAGCCGCTTGTAGAATACTAAATACGTTCGTTGTCTTCCTCGTCTTGCATCCGACATTCTCTAAACCCCACGCTGACATTCGCCCACGATTATCAAACACTATACAGATCTCTGGTGAGCGATTTGCGACTTCTATTAGCCGTTGTAGAACCTCTTTATCCTTCTCCTCCGCACCAGCCGTAGAGACCGCTGCTTCCGCAGCCACAGCAAATACACTGCTATCGATAATCATCACGTATCTAGCAGCAGACTGCTGCTCCTCGGGGGATGATAAACTCCCGGGAATTGTCGTATCGGCAAGATCTATTACCGCCCACAACTGCAATAAGCGGAGATCATGAGGGTATACGGGAGCCCACACCCGCAGAACAGAATCAGCACCAATAGTGTACAACACATTATCAATGGTCTGTTCCCTATGGAATGACCGGCGCCAATGCATCGCTGTGACAGCGCGCGGATGAGGCAAATACGTAAAATCAAACTGAACATCTTCGCTACCGATTGAAAGCCGTCGCCACACCTTTACGAGCCGATCATAAAAACCGACTGAAGCCGCGAGGGTCGCATCGTAACTTAGTAGCGCGAGTTTCGCTGGGTTTGCGAGGGGCCGTCGCCATAGTAGCTTCACGTCTACTGCAGTAGACCATAACGACAGCGATGATGAAGCTATGAGGAGCTCGGAGGTGTCGCCCCAGGAGAGTGAGGTGATGGGACCATCGGTAGTAGGGAGGGAAATGACGGATTGGAGAACCCACTGCGCGATGTCAGCGCAGTTCAATTCTAGAAACCGGGGTTGCGGACCTTGAGGAAGCCCTCGCCGCGGTTGTGAGGGGTGTAGATATGAGCGCGGTTATCTGAAGAGACAGAGAGCTTCCCAGTTGTGGAGTCAAGGGCGACGGCAGTTAGGGGGTGGTCGTGGTAGATTGTTTGAAGAAGAGAGGTGGGGGATGAGAGCACTACTAGCGCAGTTCCTGAGATGTATGCCTATTGTGGGGGTAGGGGTAGATGGTTAGTGGGGCACCAGCTCTATGAGGTGAACATCCTGTGGCTGTCTGGGGAGGTGGTTCGTGCTACTCACGATCAAGCGTTTCCTCTCCCATTCGGCGGTGCAGACAGCAAGTAGCTTTGCCTGTGGCTTTCCCGGCTGTAGCATTAAGTAGAGAGGTCAAAATAATGACGGGGTGATATATGCGTGTACTATTTGAAAACCGAGCACTCGGGAGTTGAAGACCGAGTTGTTGTTTGCTTGTGGTGATAGAGATGTGGATGAAGCTGCAGAGATAGATCTGTTGGGGGGTTGAGGCTGAGGCGCGTAGGGCAGAGATGGGGCGAAGGTTGGATGATGACGTTTGGCATGGATATGAATACATTTAGGAGAGTGCTCAACCCACGTGAGGCAGTTCCCAATAGGAGTTTGAATACCACCAGAATACCAGCAGATAGGGCAGATGGGCAGGTGCTATTCGTCGAGTGTATTTGTGGGTAATTGGTGTTATTCGGAGAAACAATATTCCGCCACAATATCTAACCCATGATGGTAATCACTTCAATCATTTCACATCACTCGGTCAATCATAATCTCTGACTCGACCCAATTCTTTATTTCCACCTAATAACCATCATAAATAAAATAAAGGCGATAATTATACAATCACCCACAACCCAAAACCGAAGAATAATAAACCCGGTATCTAACTCCACTCACCCGCTTTTCAGAAAGACAAAAAGAACAGTATTCATAAACTACCCTCCACTCCCACTCACTCACTCACTCATATGCACTCTCATCCATCGCTGGTAACCCAAACCCTCCTCTACCCTGACTAAATCTCATTAAGGGACTCCCTGGTGTCTCCCCCCTATTCCTTGGCGTCTGCGGTATAGTGTTCCGGTTCCTCGGCGTCTCTAATGGACGAGCTCGTGGTTGACTCCCCCCTAGCGATGGCATCCCCGCTGGTGTCCTGGAAAATGTTTTACTCCTCCCAGCAGTCCTCCAACTCGGCGTCTGTGCCGGCGTCGTACTTCCCCCTACTCCAATACTACGCCCTAATACACTCCGCCCTAATACTGACTGCCGTAAAGATGTCTGCCCCCTAATGCTATGTCCAAACATACTTCTCCCCAAATCCTGAGACGGTGCATCGGGTGGAAGTGGCTGCACCCACTCTGAGCCAAAGCCATCATCAATAGTTTCGTCGATCCCGCGCTGCTCAAGGAACGCCCGCTGATCGATCTTCTCCTTTGCGGCGTTCTTCCAATTACGGAATAGTGACTTATAGCGTTTCCGCTCAAATCGAGAACCAGTAAGACGAAGGATATTGAGGCGCCATGCCGCAGCTTCCCACTTCTCGAAATACTTGGTTGTGAGGCTGATATTCTGGAATTCGTATAGAACATCTGCTTGCTGGTTTATTTCATTAAGGAGAGCAAGTTTATTCCGCCAAAGTGCTAACCCATAGCGGAGGAGGCGTCCACTATTATAGTCTTCTGCAACTGCATGTGCTTCATCTAAAGTACTAGCCTGAGACCGCCACATGACAAGCTGCACCGTAGCGACAGTTTCCACACGACGCAGAGCAAGCTCCTCTGCTGCGTCTGAGAGCTGCCGCAGGTGGTCATATCTTGATACCCAATGATTTAACACAGATGCTGCGAGGGAACGTTTGCTCCGGCGTACAACAATATGAAATGCCATCCGCAAACGGTTTTTCTGTGAATTTTTGAACGCACGTTTCCATTGCTGCATTACCCGCCGGACTGTAAAGTAGTAAACTGCATCCTCGACCCAATCCTGGTACATCCGACAAAGATCTGTTTTCAGGCGCCAGCGGACGAGTGCATGGGCGAGAAGGCTCTGGGTGCGGAAGGCGACTGCGTCTTCATTCATTTTTGTCCGGAAGGCGAGGCCGTTTTTCATGGACGCGATGACCGAGCGTGCAAGTCGTGCGTTATTATTAATAACAACCTCAGTACCTATACGCTCCAGCTTATAGGTAAGTGTATGCCTATGGTTAAACCAGTGGACTAGTACCCCGCGGGCGAGGTTGGTATCTTTCCATGCTTTGAACTGACGATATCGCGTCTGGAGAACCCAATTATGGAGCGTAGAGATCTCAAGCTTATCAAGATATTGCTCTCTAACAACTCTACTTCGTAGCCGTAACCGCCAAGACCTGAGTCCGAATTCGAGAACCTTCTGACGGGCGATTGAGGTCGCGGAGAGAGATTGTTGGGTTCGTTGCCGCCAGAGTGTGAGGTGATCGCTCATGACGCGGTCATTAACATACTCAACCATGACGGTGGTAAGTGGGGCAAACTTTGCCCGCCGCCTCCAGGAATCGAAAGTGTGTTCGGTGAGTTTCCACTCTGCATGGTCAGTGGCAATATCGGTTGCGTCGAGGCAGTTAAGTGTTCGCTCAGACCAATGATTGAAGATACTTTGTAGTGTATGTCGGCGGTAGAACGCAGCCGCCATACGATTCATTTGGATTATTCTCTCCGTCTTTTCGATCCACGTATCAAAATGCTGTTCACGGAGAATCTTGTTATACCGCCGCATTCCGAGTATCCCACAAAGCTGGAAAAACCATGTCCAGTACGCTCGATGCACAAGATTCTCATTATAGACTCGCTGTGCCACAGCTGCAATCTGTCTCTTCTTCTTCGCTGCGTCTCGCCATTTGTAGAGAGCATTCGAGAGCTGGAACAACCGGATCTTCTCCTCATTCTCGATCACAATTGCCCGCCATGCGTTGAAATATTTACGCACTAATATCCGTTGTCTCACCTCCTGCGTCCGTTGCACTATCACCGCCGTCTTCTGAATCCATACACTCCACGCCTTTGCGACAAGAATAGTATTATATCTTCGCTCCGCTCGCCGCTCAACAACCGCGAACCATCGTTGCTCCTGCCATGTGTCAAATGCTTGTTGAAGTAACGTCCTCGCATCATACGTGATCGCGATTTGGGTAAGCCGTTGATGACGTACCACTCTCTTAACAGTCTCTGTATGCCAATGCCTAAAAACCCCCCGCAGCAAAGTTTTCATACGCAGATTATACAATGCGTCTGCAGCATCCTCTGGAACCCTCGGCCGGGAGATCTCTTCGACATCGTCCTCATTTTCTGTTGTTGTTGCTGTTGCTGCTCGTGAACGGTCTCGGCGCGCGCGGACTTCTTCGCGCCGGGTTCTTGCAGCAAGTTCGGCAGCTATGATGGCTTCATGGGTAGGGGAGCTGGCGATACCACCGAGGGACCTGCGGGAACGGCGGGGGAGACGTGCTCGCTCGTTGGAGGCGTGGTAGTCGTCGGATGAGACGTCAGTCGTTCCATGGCTAGAGCGATCACGGCGTCGCCGAGCGGTGTCGTAACGCTGCCTGGTGAAGTCAGTTGTCGCCGCCGACGGCGTTTCCAGGAAGCTGGTGTCCGCCACGTCGATACCCTGTTTCTACAGTTTATTAGCGGTGTTGAGACAAGAGGAGAAGGGCGGGCTACAGAAAGAAGTTCCATAAATCGGTCATATATGTCCTTTCCAGGGATTGCCTGAAGCTGTAGAATGAAACGGAAGTAGACACTATCCAATGCTGGATTGATCTTTCGGGCAGCGAGGACAACATCGTAAGCTCTATAGATTGCGCGAAATGAGTTTTTACCGGGGAAGACGGTCGCGAGGGAAATGATCTCGTGGAGGATTTGGAGGTCTGTTTGGTTATGTGAGTCTTTGTGACAAGCTCTTTGTTTAGGTCGAGCTAGCTAGCTAGCCGCACGGAAAATGAAGTTACCTGCGTGGCTGTATTGATATCTCGGATGTGATGCGACAGCATTACCGGTACCGTCGCCTTGTGGGGGTTGCATGGACGACCACTCAGCAGCACTTGCATGAGGATCGGTTTTTCTGATGCAGGTGTGTGTGGATAATATGGGTCTTGATCATGCACGCTGAGAACAATGGCCATTACCTGTGGAAGAAGACATGCCCATATTCTGTGTTTCCGTTCCTATTGGATTGATCTCTGGCGGTGGTGGTGGGTGTTTGCCTGACTCGTCTTGGGGGAGGTCGCGTCCTTTGTTGTTGTTATGCTGTCGGCGTTGTTACACGACGTAAGCAAGGGGTTAGGGTTAAATGGATTAGGGTTTGTTACTTAATATTACATTCGTAAACCTCCACCCCTTGATTCAAGCCCTCTATAAAATTTGGATTTCCGGTATTATATGTAATATGTATATGTATGAAAAGATATATGAATCACATGTACATAAGGACACCATAAACAAAAGCATATCAAGTTTTGGCTATTACTATAGTACGAAAAAACCGGATGAACCACCACAATACTACATGTACTACAGCATTGTAAGGGAAATACCGTATTAGGCCAGAATAAAAACAAGAATGCTGTAATATTCTCGTATTCTATACTTTTGCTACAGGATTTCTACTGTATTTAGAAAAATAATGTACCCAATTCATCCATCTTTTCGCACTGTAGAACAGAACTTAGGCAACTACATGCAATGCCCAAGCCTCCAGCTTAAGAAACACTTTTCAGGGGACTCTGTGGCCATAATAGTCTTAATTAATACATGACATGAAACATAGCTCAAATAACTGTATCCGAACAACTCTATTTCTTAGCACTAGCATGAGTGTATTTCCTACATGCTACATGTAAGGCCATATGATGTTCCTTGATAGGCCATAATAATCAAAGTTTCTCCTCACGTCTAAATTTAGCATTTTGGCCGCTCAAAATTCCCACTAATTCTATCACACATCTCCTCCCCCTTTCTCTTCTGTAAATTTTCATTTGTATTTTCCTCGTTCTTCTCATCACCATCCTCTTGCTTCTTCTTCTTCAGCTAATACAGCTCCTTATAATACTAATCGTTCCAAGCCTACTTGCCAGCCTTCATCTCCCTTCTTTCATCTTCTGTTCATCATTCCTACGTCTTAAACCATTACATATTTTCCCCCAGTTACTCCTTCCATGCCAGCAATCACTTACTTCATCTCTAAACCAGCAAAATCCAAGGCCACGAGCTCATTAGTCCCGAGCGAGACCACGAGACTCTTTGCATTCACAAAACCTGCTCCAAAATGGAAAGGAAAAAGCCCTGCACGTTCGGAAACAGACCTAGAGGCCCAGGGAAACCATAATATAGCTACTCACCTTGATGGGAGTTCTAGCAGTCACCGTGCATGCGAGCTAGCAGCTGAACCTGAGCCTGAACTAGAATCAGAACAGCAGGAAGAGCAGCAGCAGCAAGAAAGGCTTAGTCTCAGGTATTTATACGATATTTTTAGCCAATTTCCCCTGGTATTACTGTATATGGGCAATCCCATTATCTAACAGATTTTAGTCACCATCAGCATATCATATTAGATGACTGTCTAGCAAACTGGCCTATTATAGCTCTAGTACTCGGACTAGGGGCCTTTGCTATTGTTATGATTGTGTTCTTTGGGAGTATATATTATTCCCTCTTTTTTTAAGGCCTAGGCCATGCATCTGTGTATTCATAAGTTACTAATATGGTAGATACTAGGCCTCAACATCAGACGTCTGGACATGACTGTGTAGAATATTTATAAGGAATGACTTTACCAAAAGAAATGAGAAGCTATTCTTGGCTGATAGTGTACTGCTGTAAGACGGGATTTGATTTGAAAGGAATCGTGATTGTGGTTAATAAGACATGTGCGTAACCCGACCCCAAGTAGTTTTATGATTCGTCAATTGAAGCAAAGTAACAGTGGCTCGATGGTTGAAAGGGTGTATATTTCTAGAAGTTAACTAGAGCTACTCTGTTGAAAAAAAAAAAGTCCAAAAACTTCTCTATCAAAATACGCTGTATCAACCTCTAGTTTCGCTCCCCAAGTTAGATTTAGGGTAACAAAGTAAAGAATATGTTAGAAGCTTAGAAATATATATTTTTCCTTGAAGTTTATCCGTGATTTATCTATTATACCATATATATATGCAGTTAAGATTATAGCCCCAATATCAATCATAATAACCCTACTTTTTGGCTCTGACGACAAAGGGGCATTTTTAATTAGATAATATGGTGATTTTCGGGCAGAGTTATATAATTATGGTCTTTTTTTTGTCAAATAACCTCAGGGAGCCAATCGATCCTTTAGTGGGTGGTATATATGATATGCTTAGCCGTCTACTCTAGGGTACTTTCATGCGCAATATATGGGCATGAAGTTGAAAATGTCGGTCATGCCACTAAACGTACATACATGTATGTACGCACAGCGCTTGACAAATTCTTCACATATTTTTTCCTTCAATTATTACCTGATTCAAGGCTTTGTGTACTATTCCTCTTGTATTCCTGGCCCCTATATACTCTACCAGCCGCTAAGCACTGAAACGTCTACCGAAACATCAAGTGTTTTCTCATATATCAGTCAGGTAGCGGTCTAGTTCTTGCCTAGGAAGAGAGTCAACTTATCTGATAGGGATTATGGAAAGACTGCACTTCGTGGCTCACTATTGCCATATACTAGTGACCAAGCTGCTTTTTGGGGAAACGGTAGTATAATGATATGATCAATGAATGATAACTAAATGTAATTGGGTAGCCTCGAAGAAAACTATATGTATTCAATAGCTCAGATTCTCCTAACAATGAGGGTGATATAAAGGTCCCGGTGAAATCTATATTTTTTCTAGTCGCGTTCTTCTATCTTCATATATTGATTGTTCAATATTCTCCCCTTTTTCTTCTTTGTGAGAAGTTCCACTCCAGGTCAATTTGTGGGGACTTCCGGTCCTTCTGAGAACTCTATTCAACCCTCGATAGCCTTAGTGTTATTCCCAGGTTTTTAGCTTATGTATATATATATATGTACATCGAGGCCAACTTTTTTGATAAAACTCTCAAAGTCGTAATATTTACAAGAAAAATTCAAAGATCCAGCTTGATTCACTATTTACCATGATTATTTTTCTCTTGTGGGTACATGATATAGAGGAGGTGAACTTTAACTGACTACATACATGTAGTACATGTAGGTTGGTGGTCTGTCATTTATACTCAATCTATAGGGCTACATGTAGCAGAAACCCGAACTACATGTAGAATACTTAGGTTTCATCCAGAGAATCAAAAAAGCAGGTATGAACTTTATATACAAAGTACTAGACTTCTAGCTGAATACATGGATACATGTAGCCGAGCTCACATTTAAACCCGTACGGTTGATGAATTTTATTATTATTATTATTATTCACATTTACACCCACAATCAAAATAACGAGTGATATCCCATGAATACATGTATTCAACTTTTATTCAACTTTTAACTCTAACACACAATCAAAACCCTTGAACTCCAAAAATGCTCAATGAAAGTCACAAAATTAAAAGTCGTCAGCTATATCTCCGGTTTTTACATTTGCGTTGTTTAAAAGTTATATTTCTGACAAAGCCCTCGACCAATTCCACTGCAATCGGAGTTACAATAGTAGATCGGGGTTTCCAACACGCATGCACCTTATATTTCAAAGCTTATGTGGGGGTTAAGTGCACTTGTGTTTATTTGCACCAGAAGATTATGTATATAAACTACATGTATGCTGGTGCTGCAATAACCGAGCCCCCACCCGCAGGTTTCCAAATATTTTAGTGTTTGGACCTTCAATGAGACTACGTGCATTCGATAAATTACATATAAACAGAGAGGGCCTCGGACCGTAAATACACGTACACGCAATCAATAATCATTCAGAGAACACAATCTGGTTTTGCGAGATATAGAGGGGTGGGGTTAATATTTCTAAATACGTACCGTTCCATTTCCTCAAACATAAGTGTCTTACCGATATCTAGATACATATCCCGACTTTAGAACTTAGAGACGATGAGGTGCATATGCGAGCGGATCGCGGGGAGATTCGGTCTACGACTCGCTACTGTGATAAAGATTAACCCCGGGGGCCCGGGGGTGATCCGAGCTGACTGTGATACTTTGCTTATTACTATTATTGTTCTTATTACTTCATATACGTACATACTTCTAGATATGCTGAGTCCGAGACTCAAAAAAACGTACCACCACCACCACCACCACCACGGAAAGGCCGGGTTCGTACTGCTGACAATTAAATTTATTAGATGAGTAATTCATTGGTTATGATAACACCGGTAGTATCTACTAGAATAGGATTAAAAAAACTGTCAGCAAGAGTCGTCGACCTCTCGGTCTTGAGCTTACGTATCCGCTCATGTCCGAGTTACACTACGACTGCTTTTCTCCCTCTCAATAATATTAATGCCCATGTTAATATGCCCCACGCAAGTATTTAGAAAGAGAATTTTAATCCTCCCGCCGATCCATTGGACCAGGGTATACGTAAAAAGTGTAGAGCACATAATTAGCCGCCATGCACTTTAATTGCCTGACTTTTTTTTTTTTACCAAGCATGTGCAAGAAACTGTAAACAGAACAGAATGCGCGCGACCGTTCGAGAACCACCGGCCAAAAAAAAAACTGCCTACGATCGGCCTGCACGAAGGGTTGGTGAGGGTCTTCTCTCCTCTTCCCTCCCCCCCCCCCACCCGATGACTCCGCCGGTGCCAAAGATGTCGCCTACATAGCTGATGAGTCATGCCGGTCGTCATGTGATACAAGTCCTACAACGGAATAGACAACGCAGGACACAACATGACCTGGTGATCTTGGAACTGAGGCTGTAACTTAGAATATTCTACTACTCTATTGCTGGGGAATACTCGGGAGTCAGGCTACGTATTAACACGGCATTGCAAGTTATACTTGTGATCGTGGTTGAACTAAACCCAACTACATGTGTACTAACGTCTTCAAGCAATATCTCGCGATAACACCCCCCCCCCACCACTCCGTGATAGAAATGACTCTTTTGGAATGAATTGAGTTACCTTGTTTGAAAGCTGTTGGGATGATTGTTGGGACAGGTGGCCCTGATCTGATCTGTGACTAGAGCCATTGGAAATTTGACTTTCTATTTGGTATCTGCTATTTGTGGAGCCACCCTTAGTGACACGAATACATGAAATTTGTAAACAAGTTTTTAGGAAAACAACAAATATCGAATGTATGCCTTAAAGAAGGCGAAAGGAGGGCAGACAGCGCGAGGCAGTTCTCAAATTCCCAGTACCCATGATTATTGGGTAAACACTTCAAAGTCCGTTGCCAAGACCAATGTTTAACAGCTTGGCCACCCTGGCAACCACAGCCAACCATGTACGTAGGGAGACCAACTCATGAAGAAAACGCAGCAATCTAGGCGCAATGCTACGAGTTGCGATATCTAGTAAGTACCAATGATTCATAGATAGAATTTTTCCAATTCTTGATATCCGTGCTACACGTTTCAACATGTGTTCTCAAACATGCAGCATCTCCACCAGAGCAAGCGCTCGGGATCAAGTACGGTAGTTGATAGTGATAGTCAGGAGCAAGTACGTGGGGGACGGAGAGGAAAGAGGCCAACCAAACACACGCCCTTCTACGAGAAACACGATATTAGCAGATAAAAATTCAAGGCAGACTTTCGCCCTGTATGTCAGAGTTTCTCATCTCCGTTATCTCCATTGATCTCTTAAAATTACTATAGTCGGTAATGATTTACAGATATTTTTGCTGAGTAATCTATGTAACTCATCTCGACCTCGGCATCGGCCGGCCGGCCGAGAAAAAAAGCCCCTGTATATCCCGCGTGGATCCCGATACCCGTTACAATCCTACTGGTGTACCTGATTTATGTATGTGTACATGTATGTATGTACATTTAGAGTGTTCCCAAGGTACTTTGCAGGAAACACCTGGAAGTACGCAGAAGTCTGGCTGCTGGCCTTGTAGGAGCTCTGAGTTGTCAATAGTAGAAATATATTGGAATAAAAGAATTTACGCGCGTCCTAGAGAGCGGCAGTGCTTTTTTTTTTTTTTTTTCATAAAGCGATGATCATCGATTATAGAGCAGATGCGTTTTCAAAATCGTGCAGTAGAAGCACAGCCACAACCTTAATATCTACCGATAAATATATGTACCTAGTATCCCAGTGAACTGGCACGAGAGATCTACCCATGTGGCAAAGGATATAGCGAAAGAGGAAAAATAACAGCATTAAGGCTACGCGTCCTGAGCGCCTGCCTTAAAGGGCAGTTCTATGCCACCAGTCACAAGTGTCCCTGTGTAGGACTTCAGCTCAAGGCAGTGAGGTGAGTGTGCAGAGCCTCCTCCCCTCGACCACCCCCCTCTCCCCAAACTGCCAGTACCCTGGGATCGATCTTCTAAATCTTGGTAACGTCTCGGTTCGAAATGCATGTAACGAGACTTACGTACGCTTTTAGTACCGTGGCGAGCTGAAACGTTTAGAAAATATGGGGTAATTATTTGTGAGCTAAGAACCGGTTATCGGTGTGTGCAACAATAAATCCCAGTCGGATGGACGGTGCTTGATCTGGTCCTGGCTTCTTTTCCTTTGTGATCGCTTACTCTACTTGTTTAGTTAATCTTTAACCGAATAGTTGGTTCTGGCGACCCAGATGTGCTGGAGCCAAGTTTTTCTTTTTCTCTTGCCTACCTGAGGGTGGTGGCCCGAACCTGGTCGGCGGGCAGTGCGGGCAGTGCGGTCATTGGCATCTAAGCCCGGCCGCCGCAATGGATCATAGCCCGTTAACCACGGCAAACGGCACCCTCCCCTCCCTTCCTCTATCATCTCCCTTCACCATCTCCCGTCCTACACTCTCACCCCTCTTCCCTCTTCGGTAGATGATTGCCTGAGTACATGTAGAGTATTTACTGAAGCGCTCCTCCAGCTAAGGGGATACGGGAAAGTTGATTGAGAATTGATAATTAACCACCTGACCAGTTCACTCAACTACATACATGCACCTACACAGACTAATGGGGGAGCCAATTTGATTCTCGCGTATTTACATTTCTACAACTAGAACTAATACGCACATAGTATATACATCTGGTAACTAAAAATCTACTGGACCGACTGTTTCAATCGATATCTAGCCCTGGTACCTATTAGCGGTGCACGAGCCCGAAGTGAACGTGCATGTATTGGTAATTTGACATGAACCGCAACTACTGCAGTCTCATCGGTGATGGGCCTCGTCAGCTCGCGCAACACCGAGCGACCCCCGAGAAACAAAACATACAGGATATGGATGCAACATAATCGCCGTCACCCGTGCGATGATTGATTTGATTGATTCACTTCTCTGGAATCGTAGATATGGATCACTTTCAATTTAGGTGGCGCAGTTGCGTGCTGAGACCTGCCACGTTTTGCTACGCGGGGTTCCCGCCGGCCGGGCTGGAATCTGCAGGGTCCACCATGCCCACGAGGGAAAGCTTTGACGGATGCACTCATACTGATTGACTGGCTGGCTGGCCAACGGCCAGAGTAAGCATGGTTTATCATTTTCAGTTGAGGCCATGCTTTATTTCTACGATCGGGTTTGTGGGGGAAGCTCGCCAAGAATCCAGTCAAGCCTGGTAATCCATCGGGAAAAAAAACAAGAAATGGGCAAGCGAGAGCTGAAAGATTTGGACAACAGTTCTTTAGCATCTCGTTTATGCATATATGTTTCGTCCGTCTGACGGAGTGAAGATCTTCAGAGCCACGTCAAGAGAGAGAAAGCGGAGATCTTATCCAGACAGTACTGCTGAAGCCTTATGTTTTTTTTCTTTTCCCCCTAGCAGAGCAGATATCAGGTTTAAGCTCAAAAAAACTCCTGAGGCGAGGGATTTACCGTCCGCCAGTACTGTAAAGTATACCCTCATCATAACGACATGTATAACTCTATAATAATAGCAACATTCCGTATAGGGGCTCAAGGTGGCCGATCGTGCTAAATGAACGAATAAGGCTGCCAGCCCATATCTACCGGTTCTGCGTTGTATGCAGGGCATCATTGAAGAACAGGGAAAAAACTGGATCCTAACACAAAGGGTAGGCACTGTCTCATGGGTCACAACTCAGGGAGTCAGGACCAAGACCTGTCACTTGTATCCACCCCTATAATAAATGACCGCGGAGATCCCGATCCATTTGTCTTATTTGAGAGATATTGGTTTTAGTGTCTCTCATCTCGATTGTTCATAATCAAGTATCTCCTATTTATGCATGACCGTAACCATACATCTGGTATGTAGCACAAACTGAGCACAGGTACATTACTTTAAAAGAGCGCGAAAAAAAAAAGAGGTTTAATTATAGGACACTGCATATGAGTACCGAAAAAAAAAAAAAAAAATTAAGAACAGACCCCTCCTCGCATGGCACAAGGTGGGCTACACAAACAGGATGCAGCGCATTGTTCCGAGACTTGCATGGAGTTACTGGCTAGTCCGGTCGGCTCCGTGATCTGGACTCGCTTGTTACGGTTTTGTGTAGCATAGCCCACACCCTTGCCAGCGCTTTGAGCCCAGTTGGAATCTTCTCCCGGTTTCCAGAACAGTTCCTTATTCGGCATATTCCCCATATGGTATCATAGATCGTGGGCCAAGTCTTTTCTTCCCATTTCCCCCCCAACTGTTACATCACTTTCGGCTCCAACAGGGCCGCCCGGGTACAGGCTGGGAAACAGGGCAGGCTCGGCTTGCGACATCATCGGAATGACAAATGACTTAGCGGAACCTTACGGACGACCGGGTAGACGCGATTCCGCGGAATTATCGGGGCGTTTAATATTATAGCCGAAGAATTACAAGTCAATGATCAGTGATCTGTTAGACGGTTAGCGCATCCGGGGAGCTGGTAATGATCAAAGTGTAGAAATTTAAATGGGAGCACCTATATGTAATTCTCGGGCGGGCGGAGAAGTTAACAAGTAAGATGTAATAAGTAATAAGTAAGATTTAGTAATTTAAAATAAATGATACCTATGAGCGAGTTTATTTTTATTCGTGCAAAACTATTCATTTTTCCCCCATTGGATTTATGTACTCTATGTTAGAGCAAGACGAGTACATGAGTTTGAGAGGAGGTAATTTGTAATCATGTAGGGATGAATTATCGCTTTCTCTTAAAAAACGCTTTTATAGTGTGGGAGTTGATCCACACAAGCATCACAAAGGAAAATTTTCAAGCTTGTAGCACATCCAGCCAATAGGAATTGCGAAGCGCATAACCTCGTGGTAAAATTTGCACCGAGGTGTGGCTGTATGTCCGTGTCACAAACCCTGCAATCGATAACAACGAGACTGTGAGGCGCATGTACTCTATGCACAATCCTTGTACTGTCGGGTGTTGTCGCGCATACACCCGTCAGAAGCATGCATGGAAGGATCTCAGAAGGATTTCTTTTTCCGGTATTTTTTTTTCCCTCCATCCACCCTGGTACAAGATGTAGGTTAGAGTCGGTTCTGGACCGACAGGGTTCTCAGGCCTAGACCAACCCTAGTCGGCGAATAGATCTTTCTGGCCAATACTAACTTGGAGTAGTTAATTTTCGCTTATCCACAAGTTGGCGAAAACCCGAGTTCCGGGAAATGGAGTCTGAAACGTTGAGAGAGAGAGCGAGCGTTGATTTGAGTTGACCTGAGCCTGTCAGTGTCAGTTACAGTGCTTACACTGCTGTGCTAGCGGTTCACTGCCCACGGTGCTCTCTCTGCTCTACACTCTCGTACCCCCTTATCTAGTGTGAGAAAATTTAACAGAACAGGCAGGCAGATGAATAGACTTTTATACCTTTTAGGAATAAGCGAAGAGTTGAGGGTTTTCGCTCTCGGGCGCCGACAGAGGTACGTTAGGGGACCGGGACGATAACCGAGCATCGGTCTATCGTCCGTTGGTCAGTGCAAGAGAGAGAGAGTACAATCATGCTGTGAGTTTTTTTGCGAATATGATGCCAGAGACATTTAGGTATTTCAGAATTGATCAGTTTCTTTGTTGTCGGCTCACCTTTTTCCGGTGGTGGGCTGTTTCTTTTTTTGGGGGGAGGGGAGGGAGGGTTGTTTCTTAGAAACGTGATCCTATTCACACCTCGTGATTAAACACACAATTATCATAGGATTATCAGGAGAGCTTTTTGCGTACATGTAGGCATTGGTATTTCGTAAGTTGGATGCATATATTCTTGATACATCCATCAATGTACAAAATTTAATGAACCCGTGATCATATCAGTAGGGATTAGAATTGAGTTCACGTTTTACTCGGTCGCCCCGGTGGCCGGTTGCGCCGACTTTACTTTTTTTATTTTTTTCTTTCTCGCGAGATATCTTATCCAGGCCAGCCAGCCAGCAACGGCAGGAGAACTAATCTACTGCGGCAGAAAGAATAAATACATGTAAGTAGCAGCAGCAGCAGCAGCAGAAACAAATGCCACGAGGGAAATGTGCATTTTACCGGCGAGCATGTCTTGTACGCGCATGGAGCCTACTCGAGTATCGACCAAGCCTACATATACTACTGGGTGTCCCATGGACCTGGAAAGAGGTTATCTAGCCTCCTGTTGAGCTAAAATGATTAAGCGCGATGAGATACAAAGCTGTGAAATCTGGACCTGTGCGATGCACGCTGGGGCTGTCTGGTATCCTTGCGGTACCGATCGGGGGGACTGGGCTAGGTTCTAGGTTGTTTTGCGGGGCGATCGATTAATCGTCTGCAGGGTCGGTGGGGACCAGTGTTTCTCCGCGGGCGAGCCGCGCAGTATTGGTTGCGTTGTCTCTTTCACGGGTGCTCCGGGGGGATTAAGGGTAAGGGTGAGCCACAGTACCTCGGTAACTTTGAGAGCAAGATGTCACTCTGCTTAAGAAAGTGCTGCTTCGTTATAATAGTGGCTGCTGTCGGTGGCTGTGTGTGTGTGTGTGTGTGTGTGCGTATGTGGAAGGGGCATGGTTTATGCGGGGGGCTAGAAATGCTGATGCACGCTCGCGTAACTCTGTGCGTTACTCTTATGGGTGGGATATGAATAGAGCTGGTTCCGTAAAGTGGAAAGGAGGGTGAAAAAGTGTAGTAGTTGGCAGCAATGTCAGCTTTAGGGAAATAAAAGACCTAAATGGAAATACATCTTCACTAGCGTTAGTGAGTATTTGTAACGGGTTGGTGCATTTTTTCACTTTCTCCCGTAAAGCCGAGCGGACTTTATTGGGGAGGACCACTAGGAGACGTTACAGGGTGAGTGACTGGGCCTGAGCTTAGGCTGGGAGGAGGCTATGAGGCTATTCTCCAGTAGACAGGCAGCGGTTGAGATGTAAGTGACAACACCTGGGGGGCCCAGCACCCGCACCCAGCAGCAGCACCCAGCACCCACCAGGTATGTGTGGTACTGGTACAGTAGAGTTGAGCAGGTAGGGTAGAGTAGCACACTCAATGACGCTGCACTTTGCGCTGCTCCCACCCACACACCCACACCCGCATTCACACCACATCCCATCCACACCACTCCTGCACCCTGTCTACCACCCCACCACTAAAATCAGATCGGTCACAGACTCGCGCCAGAGTCAAGCAAGAGACAGATCAAGATCGCTGGGTTTCCTTCCCGCATATATACTCAACGCCCCGCGATGAATACCTCCACTATCACCAGTCTGCTTGAACAGCAACAACAAGCTTATCTCTATAACCGGAGACGAACCCTATTACCTCTCATCAAACACTACTGCAGCATCACCTTCAACGCCTCTCAGCCTCACGACTACGACTCTCTGAAACCTTAAAACACTACTTCAATCACTTCTCGGCCGCCACGAAGGCCATATCTTGAGCGCCTAGCACATTCTGACCAGTGGTCAGTTAACGATTGGATTAGCAATTGATCAGGAGGGCTGGTAGTTGCGCGTCCCCCTAGTAGCTTTCAGCTATTAATTTCCAGTAAGTTCGGACATCCCCCTCCCCCGGCGGAGAGAATGTAGCCCGCAGTCCGCAGCCCGCATGGCTCTTCCAGCCCTGCCTATAACCGTCCTCGGAATTAGGTCTCTTTATTCATATCTTACTCATAATATCCTCGAGTGGGTGGTCTCGTTACTAACCACATGTGCCTTGTTGTAGCTCGTCGGCGTCATCGCTGCTTTCTCCGGCCCACCCGCACTCATCATAATCCCATCCTTCTATATCCTCCCGGGTCTTCCTTTCTTTACTCAGATCGAGGATAAAGGCACCCCATCGTCACCCACACTCGGTCTCATCTCAACCTATCCACTACTTCTTATCTCTTCCATCACCCTATATATTCTTCCATCAGCATGAGAGCTCCTTCACCCCAAACCCACTACAATCCTACTCCCGTCTATACCTCACCTTTCTATAACACCTCCTACAGCCATCCATTCTATCCTACCTCTTCACAACCAACACAGCTCACTCCTGCTGAGAAGCGACAGAAGCTAGAACAAGACTTCAACAACGGTTTCCCTGACGACGGGTTCCAACCATCATTAGACTTTACTCAACTTGCCTACACTACTACTATGCCACAGCAGATTAGATCTGTATCTCTAAATCCCCATATTAACCTTCAAAGGGCTTCAGAGCCAACTTCTCCGATTACTATTGCTACTTCAATCTCTACACACTCTACACCTGCATCGTCTCCTTCTAGAGTAACAATCATGTCAGCCGATAATTCTCCTCAGGACTTTCAGCTCTATGACGAAGCGTTCCCACTCTCTACTGAGCAGAAACGGAGAGTAATCAGAAATTACGAGACCCATTCGCCTATTCCCTCCCGATACAACAGCAATGGCTTCGACTCATCGATTGCTCAGCCACTCGCATTCTACCACGAACAACCTCAGCACTATCTACAGGCTCCTGCTTCACAACAATACGGGAACCAAGGTATGGTTGTAGGTAGAGTCATGCACCACTCTGATGATGAGGACCTTCCTGCTTTATCACCACACCATCAAGGCCAATTCTCATCGAGGCGTTCAGCTTCGGATATAGACTTGCACTCGCCTACTACTCCAATCGCATCGCCGGAGTCTGCTAGTGGCGAAGGATGTGGCGCTTCAGTGCCAGCAGTTCGTGAGGATGCCTGTCAATTTATTGAGTCGTGGATTGATGACAGTTACTTACTCTTCGATTCAGAAATTCATACACCTATCCCTAAACTTGGTCCTAGGACTATCTCCGACGCAATTCAGGACGAGCTATATAACCCAGGTGTCGCGCCCGGCACAGCACATGCTACTCAACAACCAGCAGTTTGCACTACACCTTCGCAAGTCGCATTTATGTACCAACAAGCGCAGAAGCAGCACACAATTTCTTCTACTCCACCACTGCCTCGCGATCATTCACCCTTCCGTGCCGATTCTCCATTCCATTCCATACGCTTCCCAGTCACCCAATCACCCCAACGATCAAGCGCTCTGGCTCCAGTTGTGTTTAATTCTGCTCGCGCTCAGCGAGAGCAAGAGAAGGAGGCTGAGTGCGAGGCATTGAGGAGACAGATTGATGAAGATTATAAAACCATCAGTGAGGCTCCCAAGACAATCTCACCTAAGGACGCCTACCTCGAGTATCACGAATCATCCCAGGAGGGCATCAAGGGGAGTCTCTTTGCTCAGGATGATGTATATTCGCAAAATGATGGTAGTGTTCATAGTGGTAGCTACAAGAGCTCAGTACACGATGACGATGAAGATGCGCACACTGGACAGGCCTACAGCCTCAAGCGAGAGGAGAGCTATTGCAGCATGGCGACTAGTAGCCGCAGGGAGAGCGATGCTAGCATGAACTTCAATGCTTCCATGTACTCATCCAACGGCAACCAGCCATTTTCTCCCATCGGCTTTCCTTACGGCTACAATAATGAGGAGACTTCAGATCACACTGCTACTCAACACTCCATGGTTGAGGAAGATGGCGACTTCGACTACCAGCCTGCTAGCTCACCTCTTTCAAAGCCTACAGAGTCGAAGGCAAATAGAGGAGGATACACCTGTACAGTTCTTGGCTGTAACCAGCGATTTACTACTACCAACAAGATGGCAAAACACAGGCGGGAAGCGCACAGACAAACGAGCCCTAGCAGTCGTGATGGGATTGCTAGGTCGCACCACCCTGGTCCTCACAGGTGCAATCGTATCAACCCTACAACAAACAAGCCATGCAACACAGTCTTTTCTCGGCCTTACGATCTCACTCGTCATGAAGATACAATTCACAATACCCATCGCGAGAAGGTCCGATGCGAAATCTGTAATGACGAGAAGACCTTTTCTAGACAAGATGCTCTCACACGTCACAAGAAGGTAATTTTCCCCCTTAATTGGTGGTATGATGTGAATTTTCGCTAATAGTTTATCCAGGTCAAGCATGGTATCGATAAATAGAGTGATCTGCATAACACCAATTGTCTCTTTTTCATTTCTCGATGACGCGGGGTGATGATGGAGAACGACATCGCGAAAATAAAATCCTGTTGTGATCGACAAATGAGGAAGTGATCGACAATAACTACAAGTTTGATCATCAGCAGTTGTCTATTTTTCTTGCTCGCCTTACACTAGAAGGGGGTGGGAAGCTGCATGGAAGAACATGGTGTGCTTATGGGGGGGCCAAGCCGAAAACCATGACGTCACCAGGTCCCACTTCCGTTCCATGCACCACATCAACGCGTGGGACACCAAGAACGAGTTTTTTTTAGGTGGTCTCTCGTTCCACTTGTCTCGGTTCTCAGTTTCGGCGGCTTGTTTCGGCGTTTACCGTTTCATCACTTATTTCAGTCGGAGTTTTCGGGGCGCGCTTTCTTTTCCTTAAGTTGCTTCTTTTTGATTCTACAGTTTGTATTATTATTATCTTGGTACTTTACATTCCCTTTGACTTTGATTTGTATAGGCTTGATTATTGCTTTCATATATTTATGCGACACCCAAGGCAAGGTGTCTTGTGTTTTTTTTTTGCTTTTATGCGCTGGCAGCCTATTTTTTGTTTTTTCCCCGTCTTTCAAGCGCGTACTGGGTAGAACTAAAGAACGAAAGAAAAGAAGAGACGAATCATACTGGAGAAATGGCGTTAGTTTTTTGTTTGTTTGCTTGAAGCATCGGGGGTGTTTGTTTTTTGCTTGCTATTGTAACATTATGAATATTTTGTGTATTAAGTTGTGCCTTGCTTTCGGATGAACCTCATGAACGGTGTTTATTTTGGGCAGTTTGAATTTCGGGGTTATTTACATAATGTTGGTCTACGTGTAAAGGGTGATTTTAGGGGATATGGTGTTTATTACTTGACGTACTAGATGTATTTTACTGTTTACTATTGTATTACTAGATACCTATTTACTCTAATGAGCTGGAAGTGTAAATTTCTATCTTGCTTTTACGCTACATGTCTGTTGGTGATAGGCCCCCACTTCTTTCGTGAACCATATACGTAGCAGCTCTTGCGATGAGGAGTTGTTCTAGATCGTGCGTCCTGCGGCGAAAAGGTCTCTATCGTTACAGCTAGATCCCATTATGAAATTTCTTTGAATGCACGGCCTTGAATATCTGTGGAGCCGAGAATCGATCATTCCAATCAAGTGGGTGATTTGAGACATTATTTTCATCTAGACGTGCCGTGCCGTTGATTTACCTTGCGTTTGAAGTATTCCTTGATAAAGGCTGACCACATTTATGATCATTGATGTTCTTACCCTAGCGCTTTAGCGGGGTATCTTTGGTCCCGGAAGTTGGTCTATGTAATTAGTTTACAGGGTTCTATTTGAGGCTAGACCTGAGTTTTCTTGCCATTGGTTTCTACTAACTTCTATTAGGTTCATTTCATGTACCGGTAGTCTAGTTTTTTAAGGCGCAGTCTTTATTGTCGACTCAAGGGGTTCGGGGGGGGGGGTTACGAGTCTTCAACTTAAATGCATATGCACATATTCGTCATCGGTACTTTCTTGTTCCTGAAAATCATTTCACAGCCTCTCTGCTCTAGTGATTTATCGAGAGAGAGAGGGGGGGGTATCATGTGGCTAGTACTAATGCTAGAATGTTCGCGAGAGATCTAATGGACCAATCAGAGTCTGCACACGCCACATTTTTACAAATTTAATTGCTCCCCCTTCTCCCGCTCTTCGGGCAGTCTTGGGATTGAATATAACTTTGCTTAGCTTTTAATAATCTATGTCTCATAGACACAGCCCATTTATTTGTTGGGATTGAGGAGGTGCAGTTTGAGTAGTGTAGTATAGAAAAAGAAGATCGATCTAGAATCCATATATTTTTTTGAATTTTTATAGGATGATGGGTTTTAGTTCTTTTTATTTTTCTTCAGCTTTAGCAAGGCATTCTCAGAATCTAGTTTTATGAATTGCAAGGCTTAAAAGGCTAAGGCATACGCATGAAAGGCATTGCAGTATTCATTGGTAAGAGAGAGAGAGGTGTCAGATTCCCCCTCGCCTCCCCTCCCCTTTCTTTCCTTCTTTCATTTCTTTTCGCCACTACTTTGTTCTCCAAAGTGGCAATAGCTGAAAGAGAAGAAATAGTTGTCGTCAAGGATACGTGAGCCTCAAAGCGTATATGTCCATGCGATTGGTTGGGCTGTAACAGAACCTTTTTTTTTTTTTTGTTTCAAGTTTGTGGCAATGTTTATCGGTGATTGTGCATACCGGGTGTGTGAGAGTGTGTGAGTGTGGGTGGATATATAACGTATTCGGTAGAGTAAAAGGCTTGATCTAGAGGATCTCGGAGCGGGGGTGGAGTTTAGATCGGGAGATGATGGGTAACGGCTATATTGATTCTCATTGTCAATACGGCGGGGGTTGGTCGTAAGGGTCATTATAGGTCCTCTAAGCCCTGATGTGTTGTTGAATAAGTGTATTCAGTAACTAAAAACGAACTAGGGACTATCGTTTCGTCGTATGCTTGCCAAGACATGGCCCTCTTTATATTGGTTAGTTGTGGTTGTTCGGTTACAAGGTAGTCTTTGCATGGGAATAGCTGTATAACACCCTGTATAGTTTAGTTTTTTCCAAGAGGCTTAGACATGAGACTTCTGTAGTTACTTGTGAAGAGTTTTTCTTTTAGCAGATTCGTCACCTAGGGGGGGGGTTAGTCTGCCTTATTTTTGTTGATTAAGGCTACCCAAGTAGTATTTGTAATAGGGGGGGGCATGGCTGCTAGACTGAGGTTGGAATGTATATGTTATATTTCTATAGGTCATAATAAATCACTCGTGGCTATCTGCTGCTGCTGCTGAATAATGCGATCGACAGGCTAACGGCTATTATCCTTGGCTCAAGCCTGACCTCCGAAGACCTGGGTACCTTTTTTCATCTACTTTTGGTATTTCACTATGTAAAAATATAGGAGGTGAACAGTTAAATAACTTTATGTTAGAAGAATAAATATACAAGGGGGTTGGTGTGGTAACTTACATGCAGGTGATTTCTTTAGTGGGTTGTGATAGATTATCATACATCCGTGAGAGAGATTCCGTTCACGGCTCACAACGCACATGTAAAGCAAGAAAAATAAATCACACCCGAAATAGATTTAATGACTGACAACTGGCACCATTCTATGGGTGAGTGGGGCGGGGCGGGGTAGAATGACTCTTCACTAACAGTGACAAATATCGTAGGAAAGAGGATTTGTTGGTTATCAAAGTCTCCGCTGCAGTTAGTCCTATCTGCGCTTGAGCCCTCGGTCATCAGGGGCGCGTGATGATATTAGTTTAACAGCTGATGAAACAGCTGAGTTGGGTAGCCGAGTAGTCTGTGCCTGTACAGTTTATATATAGGTTCTCCATCTTTGTTATTGGTAATAGATACGTAGTACTATACAAGGGGCCTGTCTTGGTGGATTTTTGCTTGGCTCTTAGCTATCCTTAGATGAATTTAGCCCCGTTAGTAATAGTGAGAAGGGGTTACTATCGGATCTTTTATTGATATCTTGACTGGTTAATGTTAGATAGTGATATTAAAAAACTGTATTTGGGGGTTAACATAATAGTTATGAAATAATGGAATAAGAGAGGCTTACTGTTTCAAGTATTATAGTTAAAATACTAGGTACATAGGTTCTAGAAGCTAGAGTATTCTGATACACCCATTAGAAACTGCCATGTAGAGAATGGGGAATAGGAAGAGTATACGTATTACTAGTAAGGAAAGATTTGGCTCTGGATATATTGGCTCTGGATATATTGCCAACACATGTTTGAAATGTTACTTATATCATTGTATTCTGTTTTACCTCTCTTCCTATAACGTGCTCATACAATTTTTCCTAGTCCCCTTTTGGGATGCATCTCATCTAGACCATATTTCCATATATCCCTTGATTCTCTGTCGGTACGAGCGAAAAAAATGAAGAGGGGATGCTAATCTGAGCCGGAACAACCTCTAAGTAAGCTTAGTTACTGAATAGCACTCTTTAGGGCTAATTAGTTGGTTCAATAGGTAGACCTTAGTACACTTTTTCTATAAGAATACTGCTAGGTCCAAAGACTAGGAAGAAAATTCTTATGAAAAGAGTGTTCAGTTAGATTTCAGAATGTAAACTTAATACCCCCGCTAAGAATATCTCTGTAAGGTACTGTCCGAGGCTTTCTGCTGAGAATATCCTTATAAATAGTATTTTTTTGTAGATAGGTATATTGTTTGGGGTATTGACAAATTCTGCAGTGAAAGGCTTGATCGCAGCAGCTAGAATCTGAGGGGCGAGAGAGTGTAAGTTAAAGATAAGAAAAGGTGATGACCGAACAAAGAAATCCCACCTAAGCAAACAAAGGCAAGAGAGAAAACTAGGGCTGTTCGAATCAAGGATGGCGACGCACCCGACCTAGGAATGCTAATATCGCCCAGGCGCTTATAGTCTTATGAATTAGCTTCTCTACCCTATGCCAGGAAGAGGGGATAAAAGTGAAAATTTCTTTCTTAATGCCAAACGCTTGCCGAATCTCTTAGTTCCTAATAGTGCGAGCCTGTGTATAGCTGCTACAGTTCTTAGAGCCTTATAGAACAAATTGTGTAACGTGTAGAACCTTGATAGATGAAACAGTTTGCTGGGGTTTAATATAGGAGACGTTGTCGTGAGGTGAAGAATTTTAGTGGGGGGGGGGTGCTATAAGAGCTAAAAGCTGGTATTTTTGGATCATGCACTATCACTCGGACGGCTGGATCATGAGTCATACGTTATGACTTTAACTCTACATATATGGTCCACATTGGCTCAACTGTATCAATAGAATTACATATTTCTCAAACGAGAAATGTGGGAATAATAGAGTAAGATATAGGCTTTTTTTTGACTTAGTATTGAATTTTTGTTACACTTAGGATATTGGGGCGATAGTTCGGCGTTTAGATTTAATATCACTATAGGAACATCTATTGGCTGCCCTCAGCGGGACCAAAATAGGTGTATCGGATTTTTTCTAGATTGGTTTCGCTATTATTTACTATTCTTGCTCATCTAAGCTTATATATACTTACGTGTTAGCTAAATAGTTAGATTGGGGCTATACTAACGGATTATATACGAAAGTTAGGTAGGAATAGCTTACTAGTCACCTCATATAATACCAAAAATATTTGCGTAATACTGTAGGGGTCTATTCAATATAAAAACGGATGAGGTATCTTAGTTATACCACTATTCCATCATAATTGTAGAAATTACAGCTACTTAAATAGCCAAATGCTCAGCTACTGTGTTCCTTTAATTTTCACTTCGATTAGTGATTAAGCACGAGTAATCTAGAAAAAGTAATCTAGAAAAATAATTGCCAAGACAATTTTCTATTGGTTCTCTCTAATAGCACTTTACAAACGACAAGGGATGAAGTTGGAAAAGTCAATAGTTTTGCAGCTGAGCTTCTATAACTCAGATATTCCGACCACATGTAAAATATCCCTAAACCTTTCTAATGTGCGATGGGGAAAAAGATGGAGACGCGGGGAATCGAACCCCGGACCACCTCTAAGCAAGCTGAAGCACCAAATGGTACTCTATGCTAAAGAGGTATTATACCACTAAACCACATCCCCATTGCGTTACGGCTCGCAATATTACAATATAAAATTTATTATAATTAGTGGTTTATATACAACAATAGAATTGCCGTACAAGGCGGACTATAATCGGGCTATAGCTCGCTTATTAACCTATATCTTCAAATCCTCAGGCGTTAAAATATCCTCTATCGGTAGTTGTAGCCAATGGGAGCTTCACATTACTAAGCCCAACTTAGCAGAGCCTTGGAGAGTTACAGAGGGCTGAATCTCTATGAAATAACAGACTAGACCAGAGACAAATATTCTAGGTAAATACTAGGCTGATTTCTAAGCAATCGTGTAGCAATAAAATCCAGGCTCCATTTGATGGGCGCAGCAGTCTATCAATAAGGTGTAACCACGATTCACAGAAATTGCATATGAAACAAAGACATGTGTTTTTAGTTCATGAAATGCACTTTTTTCGTGTGAAAGGAATAAATGGCACTTTTGTAGCAAATAAAAGAATGAAAAAAAACATGAAAACCCAAAAAGACAGTCATAGCACCTTCCCGATCCCCAGCCGTTTCATATTCCCGTTATATCCTCAAATAAAGTCTAAGCCCTAGTACTTCTCATCACCCAAGACAGCTTGACGCGCCAGCTCGTAGTCGGGGACGATACCACCAGTGAAAACCTACCCAAATATATCAGCATCACTATCCATCACTCGGCACATCAGCAAATAAAGGGAAACATACCTCAAACTGCTTCACACCCTGCCCAGTCAGCGCCTCCAAACCCGGGACGGTCCTCCACCCAGCCTCCTCTGCCAGTTTCATAACCTCAGTATGTCTCGGCTTGTATGCCATTTCTGCCAACACTCTCTCCCTTTCAATATGTTCTCCCGGTAAAATTGTCTCATTAACAGTTTTTTTCAACAACTCTGCGAGGATCGCCTTCGTTGCATCATCAATTGGTTTATCAGCTGGTACTGTGGATACTGCAGTTACAGGCTTAACTTTCACTGCCTCAGCCTCTGCAAGGGACTTTATAGCGATGATGTTATAATCTGCCGGGAAGGCATCAATTATAGGTTGAATATTGGCGACACTGCGGTTGATGATGTAGATTCTGTTGTAACGCATGTTATGCAAGGCGTAGACGGCTGCTCTTGAGGTCCCACCGGCACCAACAACCAATGCATCACCAGGATCATCATAGGTATCACGTACACCACCTTGGAACAGGGATGTCTTGATACCAACCCAGTCGAAATTGTAACCTACCAGTTTCCTTTTTGTTCCCACGGAGGTCTTGACAATGACAGGGAGGACAGTGTTAACAGCTCCAATCATCTCCGCTTCAGGGGTGATCTCATCAAGGAGTGGTATGATTTTCAGCTTATGTGGGATAGTAACACTTGCGCCACCAAAGTCATCAGCATAAAGTATCTTCCGGGTTGCCTCGTCGTCGACAGTTGAGTTTTCGAAGATTCTGTACTCATGCGGTAGACCCATGTCCTGGAAGAGATGGTTGTGCAACGCTGGACTCCTGGAGTGTTGGATAGGTTTTCCGAAGAGGTAAAATTGTTTCTTTTCAATTTCACCCATCAACCAAAGACCACGGTGGATCTCTGAAACGGTCAATTGCCCAGGTGAAGCTTTAAATGGAAGTGCCGGGTGCGTGACAGGTGTCAAGAACATATTTAAGATTCGACTAAGTTTTCCCTTCTCACCTATGTTTAACGCGATCAGACGAGTCGCACGGGCACTTGCCCATTCGCGGAAATTCTGGAGATCGAAGTTGTCCTGTAGCTTTGTTGCCTGTCCGATAAGTTTGATGACATCGCCGTACTTGAGCGCAGTATTAAATATGGACACCCAACTAGCATTTCTCCAGCGAAGATGGCCCTCGATATCGTGGTGGGAGGCAATGATCTTAGTGTGACCCTTTGCGGAGGTGATTTTCTCAACGATAAGCGTGGGCCACGACATTTCAACGTCAATATATTCTAACCCCATCCTTATAGCGGTTAGGAAAAGCTCTAGGGCTTTCTCGGGAGCATCATCTGGGAAGCGACCGCCTTGGCCCTTTGTTCTAATCGCGAAGATAACTGGAAGCTGTGTTTTACTCCTTAGCAGAGCAAGTTGCTCCGATACGTATTTTATAGATGGGATACCGTCTGTGCCATCGGGGTCCTCAAGTAGATCTACTCTAAACTCAACCGCATCAGATCCAATGGTCACAGAGCCGATAATGTCGATAGCCTGTGCTATATCTGGGTATGTCAAGGACATGAAAAATGTCCTTTCTCTCCTAAGGAACTTCTCGTGGTAATTTGCCTTGCCAATAATGACGTTCAAGAACCTTGAGAAGTCTGCTTGAGCAATGTCCAGATGCTCTGCGCTTACGATTGGGGAGTAGTATTGGAAATTGCTACACTCTGTGAACCAGGGTTTGCGACGAAGCCATACACCACGTATGTCTTCAGAATATGCAGGGCGTGTCTTGTCGATGTTAAGGAAATCAATGACGCTCTCAATATTCCTGTGAATATGAATAACGATTCCGCCAGTTTGATGGTACCGAGTTAACAGTTCCCTCGCAGCAGGTGTTTCGACAATACCTCCGCCACAGGCAATGATATGCTCAATTGGATGATCCTCCATCTTCCTTCGGAGAAGGTCGAATTCGATCTTGCGGAAGCCTTCCCAGCCATCCGTTTTGATGATATCTGGAATAGTCCTTCCCTCCTCCTCCTCCATGACCACATCTAGATCTAGAAGTGGGCGCTTCATTATCCTCGTTGCACAGTTGCCCATGGTGGTCTTCCCGGCACCCCGCATACCAATAATAATAATGGAAGCATTGTTCCCCTTCTTAATGATACTAGGCTCAGAATGATCTAAAATCTCTGTTCCGTTAAGAGCGACTTTGAAGTGTGAAGCCATAACATCCCACCACCCTGGCCACGTCTTTGCTGTGCAGTCCTTCTCCAGCACAATGACAGGATTCGGCGCAATCAGTGATAAGACCGAGAAACTCATGGCAATACGGTGATCGTCATAGCAATCTACGCCATTTATAGGGCTCTCCAGAGTAGTATAATCATGTCCTTCGATCCAGATACCGTCCTCAAGCTCACCCGCAGTGACACCGAATTTGGCTAACTCATGTACCATCGCTGCAATACGATTACACTCTTTGACTCGTTGGTTTGCGATACCAGTGATGTTTGTCCTCTCAGAACCAACTGCAACTGCAGCGAGTACGGATGCAGTAAGGAAAGCATCAGTCATGGGTTCCATATCCACGTGCGGGATCGGCTTAAGCTGCCCCTTCGCCGGGCCACGGACGGTTGTAGAGAAGTCGGTTTGTACAACCTCGCAGCCCATCGGCCTGAGAATATCGACAGCAAAACGAGCATCGCCTTGAAGGGACTTTTTGCCAATGTTAGGAATGGTAACTGTAGTGCCTGTAATGGCTGCGATTGCAAGAGGATAAGTCGCTGAGCTGGCGTCGCTTTCAACGACATAGTCGGTAGGATTCTTGTACGTTCCTTGTGGGATGTGGTAGGTGTATTCTTGTGTATCAGACTTTGTGACATTGATTCCGAATGAAGCCATCATTGCTGTAGTCATCTCGATATAAAGCTGCGAAATCGGCTTTCCTCCTACAAGTGATAGGGTGACTGGCTCACGAGCATAAGGCGCACACATAAGAATTGAAGAGACATACTGCGACGAAACTGTGGCCGCAAGTTCAATCTTCCCACCAGCAAAGCCTGATGTTGATGGTACACGGAGAGGAAGACACCCTTGATCTCCGAGATAGTCAACAGTATTTCCATTAGAGCGTAGGGCATTTACGAGAGCACCAATAGGTCTCTGCTTCATACGCGCATTTCCAGTGAGAACAATTGAGTCGTGCTCTGCTGATGGGGCAACAAGTGTAGCAACAGTAGTTAAGAAGCGAGCGGCGGTACCGGCATTTCCGAGATAAAGTTCTTCTCCGCACGCGGTGAGTTTCCCCCCATTACCGTTTACGACGAGGGTATCGCCGTCATCTTCCCAGGAGAATTGCATGCCGCCCAATTTATGCAAGGCAGTGAGCATATGCTCAGTATCATCGGAATGGAGGAGGTTCTTAATGCGACAGATACCAGAGCCTAGAGCAGCTAGGACAAGAGCGCGGTTTGAAACAGACTTTGACCCAGGAGGAGTAATCTCCAATTCCGAGACTACTGATTTTTGAGAGTCCACTACGATACTAGGTGCGAGTATAACCCTAATAGCATCGTCATGAACAACTGAAGCTTTCTTCTCGTACGTCTTCCCGATGGCCGTAAGAAGAACAACTCTCTTTTTGCGGCCATCGTTCTTCTTGTCTACACCCATGATGGTAATCATCTTCTCCACTTCGCAGTGTTTACCAGCAGTAAGCTTCTTGACTCTTTTGTCGTCTAGGGATGTCGGGAGCCCATAGCTGGTTAGACACTTAGAAATTCTCGCGACAGCACTAGGCTTCAAATGACCAAGGTGACGGGCGAGTTCGGCTTCTTTGATCATGCCAATTGCTACACATTCGCCGTGAAGCATCTGTGGGAAGAGGATAGCCTCAATAGCATGACCAATCGTATGACCAAAGTTGAGAAGGTTACGGAGACCGCCTTCACGCTCATCACTTGACACAACGTAGGACTTGATGCGGACTGAACCGAGGACGACTTCTTTGAGGAGCTGTTGAATCCCTTGGAGACGAGGGCGGCCTAGGTAAGGTTAGGCATCTATAGCTATAATCTATATTTAAATAAGGAGAAATTATTTACCATCTTCAAACGGCTTGGTTCTAACAGCTTCAAGTATCGTATCTGAGTTCTGTTCGAGCTTCGTAAATTCGTCCTCGTCCCAAATAGCCGCAGTCTATAGATCAATTAGTCACTATACCATATAGAAAGGAGTAAACATCCGATTCTGCACCTACCTTAATAACCTCAGCCATACCATTGATAAATTCTCTCTCAGGCAATGTCTCCAAAAATTTCAAGTCCATGAAAATTCTTTCAGGTTGCCAAAATGCACCGATCAAATTCTTTCCATAAGGTGAGTCAATTGCAGTCTTCCCACCAATTGACGAATCCACCATTGATAGAAGTGTGGTCGGAACTTGAATGAATCTGACCCCACGCATGAATGTTGCCGCAACATACCCGATCATGTCGCCAATAACACCTCCACCTAGAGCAATGATAACTGTGTCTCTTGTACATCCCTCTGACAACATCCAGTCCTCAATCTCGGACTTTGTGATGCGAGTCTTTGAGGCTTCCCCAGGAGGAATTGTGTGAGTAAGTAACCGCGCCGTAGGCAAATACTTTGGGGCATCTTCCGCAAACGCTTCTTCAAAGGATGGCAAGTAGATTCGGCCGATATTGATGTCGGTAATGAGGACATATGTTGTTGAGGGGATGTTTTGGAGGATGTCGGAGGTAATCTCATGAACCAAATCATAACCGACCTTGATTGACTCCTTTCCCAGAATTGAAACTGTCGTCACTTCACTAGAAGCACCATTTTTTTCGTTGCTGCTGACCATTTTTGCGAGCTTTGAGGAAGTTTCTCAGAGAGAAATTTTTCGTTGGTCGCTGCAGCGGGGTTTTGAGGTAACGCTACCTATGGTTGACTCACACCAAAAAGATCAGAAATGCAGGTACTTTTTTTTTCTCTCAGTAAAAAAAAGAAAGGATCGCCGAGGGGACAATGAAATATGACAAAAGTTTGGTCAATTTGATACGGGGAACGACGTACTTAACCCTTAAGGCCAGAGTGTTCTTGTGTGAGAAAGCCTTTATCCGTTAATTCGATTCCGTGGTACCTTGATGCGGTTCTTCTGATGGTGGTAGGGAATCAATCGATGGAGGGGGAGAGGATAGAGGGGCAATCAGATGGACCCTGCCCAAATGGGGACAAGGGCTGAGAACTGCTGTGGTTAAGTATCGCTTAAGTGGGGTCATTGTGACTACAGCCGCATACGTAAAGTACAAGAACCTACAAATTCATCTCATCATCCCAGTTCCGCGACGGCACCCGGGAAAACTTCACGGGAAGGAGCTTCAATCTCCCGAAATTCGGATATTGGGTTCCGATAGTGTCAGGGAATTGAATTGGGGGTTTTTTTTGATGGCCCTCAGGTTCATACATACATACTTGATAACTAATTACAGCTTTGTTCCTATAGCACACACCTTTGAGGGTTCAAGAGCCACAAGGAAGACCTCTCCAGATTAGAGAATAAACTCTCTGAAAGATTCTCCGCTCAGCAATCCGCATTGCGGACACGACAAAGGAAACACGAATCTCATACCAATATAGGAAAGCGAGTTTAACTGTTGATACCTTTACGATGACACATCGGGAGGTTTTGTTCTAGCACGGTTAAATACGCCCCA
This sequence comes from Verpa bohemica, assembly GCA_033030345.1. Lineage (NCBI taxonomy): Eukaryota > Fungi > Ascomycota > Pezizomycetes > Pezizales > Morchellaceae > Verpa > Verpa bohemica. The sequence continues at coordinate 896,061 of JAUFSE010000016.1, read as the reverse complement.
GGCACCCGAAACGAAAAGTGGAGGTATATACATATGCATCTGAGGCCTGATCTTCCGCTATTCTGATCTAGGGTTTTACTGTGGAGAAGGCTCATATAGCCAAGCAGAGCCTGAATATTCTTTTAGGTGGTAACGATTCTCACCCCTGCTTTCAAGCTCTTGACTGCCCTGTGGGTATGCTGGCCTAAGAGCAAGGGTTTTCCACTTTAGGTGTAGTACTAACTAATCCGAAGCCAAGGTAAATGATTGCAAACGACAGTTAAAGGGCAGCCACTAGTAGTAGCATTATATAATCCCCTTGAAAACCCGATTTTTTTTAGCTATTATGAACCTTCGTTTTTACCTATCAAGATAAGCCCTGTAGATAATAGAAGTAGTTTTTCCTAATAATATCTTTTACCTACGTACACTAACCTAAATATCCGTATATGTATTAGAAAAATTCATATTAAAATCCCCTAACTCTTAATTTCTACAGCAAGTACATTCATCAGGAGGGATTAACGCACCCAAAGCTACATGTATATAATGAGCCAAGTCCCACTATTAAAGACATAATAGCGCCAATGTTTGGACCTGAATCAAGAGTCTAATTGAAACCAGGTCTCGTACTACTATGGCCCCCACGCCCCAAAATTAGCAGAATACACTGTATCCTAATGCGCAACTGCTTTCACAGATGTGCCTTGACGTCACTACATCCTCTCCAATTACTAACCCACTCCCACAACTATTCTTAGTCAATATGTTCTTATATCCTCCACTCACACTACCTTGCATCTAGGCTGCCGTGAGTCCAGGCCTCTGGGGACTTGTTATACTAAAGCAGCACCAATAAGCGCTACCAAAGGGGCAATGGGGTGTCTTGCATGTTGTCAAACTGGTGCTGTGTTTAGATACTGGTCAGCTGGTTAGTTACTAGGCCAGCCTTCAAAAACTTGAGTTATGGATAACGTGTTTGAGCTTTATACAATGTTTCATGATAAAAGCGAGTCATATATGCACGAATCTCAAGAGGCTGAGAAGGCGTAATTATTGTCTCTAGTGTGTGAAAACCTATGACCTACTTGCACTGCCAATAGATGGCGTCATAATAGTCGTGACATAGCTTGATATACTAGGGGTGGGGGCATGACGATTGAACAGCGGAGATCTCCAGTCTATTGGGTCACCATAGAAAAACTGTGAGACCCGTTCCATCTTCACACCCTAGCACACTTTGTTCCATAGCTGAACCTCCACTTTTTGAGCCCCCCAGCCCCAGCACCATTCCGCTTACTATGTGGTGGCATGTGGATGGGGGCGGCCCTAAATCCAGTAGGTATAGCCGACTAACAAGACAGTGCGAGTGACGGAACATGAAGAGCTGTAAGACAGTCTCCGAGCTTGGACTATAATCTACTGCATAGTGTAAGCCAAGAGTAAATACTCGTGAAATTAAGGCTTAAGCCTTACGAGAAGTACCCGGCTCACATTCTGGAGGATCCACCCGGATAAAAATTTACCCGTAAGACTCCGCTCACCGAATCCCACTAGGAAAACAAAGGGTCAATAGAAATTTTTTTAAACACATCTCCAACTACAAGAAACCAATATAAAAGGTGAGTTTGTTTTTGAGGAACAAAGTCCTGCATATTCGGAGCGGATAAGAACCTACATGTATACAGGTATACAAATACAAATACAAAGCTAACCAATAGATTTCGGATATGCCAGGTCTAGAAAAGCCACTAAGAAGACTACATAATCTCTAGGCTCTTAGCTACCATGAGTTTGTTGCCTTAAATATATTCTGACTCATAATGTAGTGCTCCAATAGCTAGATTATAACTCTCGGCGCTCCAATAATACATGCAGTCATATGGACTACTAGTGGGGACGTTACTTTCTGGGAACATGATATGATGGGTGCGAAACATCTTTCATTCTTTCATACCCTAGAAATATAGGATACAGGGCTACATGTAAGTCCTAGCCCTACCACAAGACACTATGTAGCTGCCTAGAATGGCCTAAGTAGTTACGCCTTTAACTAGGATATGACTTGCTGGCAAGTACGTACTTGGGCTTATATCCATATGGGGACAAACTGAGAATGTCCTTTCCTACCAATCACATAATACAGGGTTTCTAACGCCAAGAAAGTTATTGCCTACTCCATTCCCCACAGTAGCTTCATGCCAAGCTCTTGGTTATATCTAAATACTAGGGGATATGTAGGTGTAACCCTACGCGTAATATTAAACCCGGAGATATGGAGGTGTAACATAGCAATTTCGACTTAGGGCTGAAACCTGCCGGCAGTTGTTGAATCATTGTCCAAAGGTGATTTGTATCATCCCAGGCTTTAGATACTTTAGATAAGCACGAAACACAGCCCTACTTAGATCTAAAACCGAGTACTACATGTAAGTTGAGAAATTGTATGTGATCATTAACCTACATGTAGCCCACACAGAATAGTAGAAACCAAAACTTCATTATATTAACACAGAGAAAATAGCCAAGATAGATCTAACATTAAATAAACTCCAGTGCCACTAGCAGCTGAACCCCAATAATCTCTTATTCTCGTTCCGCATGCTGATGGCTTAGTTGGTTGTTGCCGTTATTGGTTGTTCATATATACTATGTACTGTCTGTCATGCTATTAAACAGTATGGGTCGGATTGTTTTTATCAAGGTTTGATCGGTTTCCGTCGGCATCGAAGGCTTCTTCGTGACTACTGGCTCCGGACTGATCCTCGGTCATCGCCATATCCGACTCATGTATAATCACCATCACTGGCTTAACCTCCTCCTCCTCCTCCTTCTTCCCACGGCAGCGGTCAAGGCAACAACTAAAACATCTCTTAAAGCATATGAAGATGTAAATGAATACAGCAATCCCGACGATGGCACCTCCAACAATACCAGCTACCCGCCCACTCTTTTTGCCACCCCCACCACCCCCACCACCCCCACCGCCTCGTCCACCCTTACGCTTTTCTAGGGTATGTGTTGGTGCTGCTTCACAGCATGGGGAGATTATGAAGAAGAGGAGAGATATGAGTATGTTTAGAGGAGAGATTGGTCGAGTCATTGAAACGAGTGTGGGTGTAGATACGACTAGTAAAAGATAATGCGGATGATGCGTGACTGAAGAGACTGAGTCCTAGCTGCTAACGTATTTAAAAGGAAAGGGAATACCGAATTTAACGCTGGTAGGGCACCCCCCTAGATTTATACATATAAGCTTCTAAAACACGTAATGAAGCGCCCACCACACGAGTCAGCAGCCACACAAAACAACTGCAAGCTATCACAGACCCTTTCGATTGTTGCACCAGGCCCCACTCTTCTCCCCCCTATATTCAGCCGCAGAAATGTTGGTTCAACGGGTCAATATTTATCTGTGCATGCAGGATACATCCGCGGCACTACGGGGGGTAATACATATTTATGAAATGAGGTAAAACTATGACTTGGGAGGCTAAAAGAAGCGATTTCCCAGAAACCAGGTCTAGCGGTTTTGAGCCCCCGGATTATGGCCGTAATGAAATCTTGGTAAACCCTCTCCCCCCTTGACTGAAATTATAAAAAGGAGGATACGTATACCCCTTAGTTCAATCGAGAACCTACTGTGTGTGTCAGTTTAACGGATCTTCGCTAGGCTACTGGGTATGCACACAACTATCTATATCTATGCATGTACGGGCTTATAACTACAAGTAGATTCTTAATTTTTGGAGAATCAATAAGGGGCGTCAAATATGACTTTCCCCCTGAGCTGGTTATTTGGGTTGGGTTGAAACGGCTTTTGGTTGGGGACCGAACTTTTAGAATCGGACCAATCATTAGAAAGCGTTATAAGAGTCTCTTAATCCTTCCCCTCGAAACAAGCAATACTTTAAGCTACAAAAAGCTTCTTTATCCCTTTTCGCGAGCCTATACGATCTACCACTGGAGAATATGATACACGTACATATCAAAAACAAAAAAAGGTTCTCATAGGGCTCTGCAATCATGGGCCGATGGTGTCAAAAACTTACTAAAAGGAGAAAAATCTTCACGATAGAATCAACCCACTTTTTTTTACAAAAAAACAAATATATTCCACCTGACCGATATTGTCCGGCAACCGTGCTTAGCTTGGAGTGCCACCAGTCTCACCGCTTACCTACCCTATTCTTACACGAATTAAAACAACCATATCAATTGGAGCTACTGAGATGAGGCGCTGCGCGCAGGGTTTTTTGAGCCACCTCCTCAAGCCTCACTCTGGGGTAGTGAATAATACCCCACTTGCAGTAATACTAAACCCTAACCTTAAGCTTCATGGGGGGATGATGACCTGGAGGCAACTTTAATAACTCATGTAGAGTGGTGTAAAGATATTAGGGCGGAGGATAGTTATCAAACTATTCACCGATCATTGGTGATAGCCATAAAGATTAACACCTTATCCTTGCACGCCAAGTGTTCTGCGACTCGGTAGATCGAAGAGTAATCACGAAAACAAGTGCTCCTTTCGAACTTACAAGCGTATCCCGGTTAATAGTTTAAATCTACCTCTGTGAAGGCGGGATCTACCATTTACAAACACCAAGGGCTACGAAGGCTTAGAGTAGGCGATGACCTAGGAATATGCCTTGATATACGAGGTTATGAAAACAAGGCTGAGAAGGAGGAGGGTAGCGGTGGGACTTAGCTTCAGCACGTGTACTGGCGTCACTTCACTTGCGAGTTCGTATTTATGATCCAGACGTAGTTACAATTTCTGGCAGACAAATCGATCATGAGTAAGGGTCCTGCGGCCAATACTGATGCCGGAATCTTCACCGAGAACCAAGAGGACCAGTCAGAATCACTAATTTTTTACGCTACATTTCCACAGCAATTCTGTCGGCGACTGTATATAGGGTGACGTCAGATAATAAGGCACAAATGATATCTTTTAGAAAAGAGGCAAGAGGTACTCGGTAGAAGCACCGTTAAAAAAAATATGTGGGGCCCAAAGGTCTATTTTGAAAGCTAATTTTTGGCTTGGGTTTACAGCACAAGGGTCTGGAATTAAGTGACCGAACGGTAAGGATATAGCAATTCTAATAGCTAAAAGAATGAGTAGTTGTGATAATAATTATCTAGCAAGATATGTAGATCTTTGGCCACAAGTGGCACAGTGACTCTGCCTCAGTAGCCAAGTCATTTAACCCACTGAAGAACGGACAAAGAAACCCTAACCTTGGCCCTACGCCCCGTACAACTACAGTTTATTCCATAGTCCCCCTCATTATGTTCCACCAGACAATTCCACCCTCAACTACATGTATTACATACCGTCAAGGTCCGCCTCATCATGGTCCGCCCGGTTATTCGCTTCCTCCGGACCTCCCTCCTACCATGCCCCACTACATGTAGTACTGCCCTGGGATTTTTATCTTAATTCTTTGTACCGGGGCCATGTGCGAACTGCAAATCAATTTATACAGGCAGTGTACTATACCCTAAACAAGCAAGCATTTACGCAAAAGTAGTCTTGGGAACGACCCTATAATTATTATCGATAGCATACCCCGCAAGCCCGATGTTGTTCTGTCTAGATGGGACGGCTAGAGGTTGACTTGGGCTGGCCCGATCTAAGAGTTGCCCTGGCTCGGGCTGAAATAGATACAAAATTACTATGGCATAGACTAGATAGATCCAACTGAGAGGGATTTGGACTGGCACCGTGTTAGAGGCTTATCTTCATTATCATATTGTTCCTTACATTACCTATAATGGAAGCATTCGTTACTTCATTCTAGGATATGGGGAACTTGTTGAAGAGATTACTGCATGATACCGGTTCATATATGGATTCAATTTTAGTATCTCAATAAGGTGTTTTCTCAGGTCCAGGTATTGGTTTTTTTTTGGTTTTAAAGTTAGGATAGTGGAAGGGATAATTGAGAGTGGGTTCGAGGGTATGAAAGGATTCAAGATACTCCCAAGGGTCTGGCTTCACTATCCCTAAGCACCTTCATTATTTGCTTGATCTCGAAAAATGAACTCTTGACACTGTATTTAGGGTCAAAAGATGATAGTAAATGCTCGACATAAAGCATTAATACATGGTTCGGTAGGACCCGCAGAAAATATACAAAGAAAATCTAGGAGACGTAATAAATAAAAAGATACAAAAGATAAAAACTGTCATAAACACCCAACAAGAAAGAAAACAAGAACAGTCGTTAAATATTAAGTAAGTTCATAAATCGTATAAAAAGGGAATTAATAAAATACCAAATCGTAAGAAATAGTCCACCAAACATCATCTCCCTCTTAAAAAAACCAAACCCCTATCAAAAAAAAACGCCCCCCCCCATCAACGACCTAAACACTCTCCCCTCCAACCGATCTTGCTATCTCTTCCTTCTGCTTCTGCTGCTCCATCTTAGCTGCCGCAAGGTCCTTTTTCTTCTGTGCTTCCTCGGCCTCAATCTTCTTCCTCTCCACCCTCTGATGCCACCACTCGTAGCGTGGGAAGACATATTTCGGTAAGAACCACCATAGGAATATGGCTGTAATCAATATGCTGACTACAATGACAACAATCTTCCATGTCACCATTCCTCCTGCCCCGCCTTTGGAACTAGCGCGACTACGACTTCCACCTTTGCGCCTCTTTTTGATTTGGGGTGCGGCATCAGTGAGTTGGGTGAAGGCAAATAAGAGGAGGGCGAGTGCCGTTGCTTGGACGGTCATTATAATGAGGAGTAGGTTATAATAAGTTATACGTGGATGAAGTAATAGGGTTTGTAGTTTTTGTTGTTGTTGTTGTTTATGAATATGGGTATGTAGATGGAAAGTTAGGAAGCCTTATATATAAATATAAAGATTCTCAACGGTAATAGTGGCGTGGTAGATCTCAAAAAAAACAAAAGCTCGATGATGATGATATTTAATTATAAAAAAGCAAGGAAATCATATGGACTTTATAAAGCAGATTCAGGTTTTTTTTTTAATGAGGAAGGGGTGGGGGGGATGATCACCGTGTTGGCCAATGCGTGTGTGTGTGTGTGACAATTCTATTCCCACTCCTCCCCTTACATTCCTCGCTCGGGGGAGAAAAAACTAATAAGGGTTACGTCGGTCGTGTAACCTTAGAATTTACCCCTTATGCGGCCCTTTAGATTTAACGTATAAAAGTTCCCAGTCTCAGTCGGTCGGGCGGTCCTAGCGAGAGTTCGCTCGCTCGCGTAGTTGACCTATCACAGTGAAACATCGCTTATTGGCTGTCTTGATGGCTTAGTGTTACTCTAGGTGTTACTCTCTACTATCAGGCTACAATTTAGGGTATCAGTCCCGGTCTCGGAGGAGGAGGAGAGGAGAGGAGGAGAGGTTAATGAGGTTGTGGTCTGGTGGTGGGGCTAACCTGAGGTTATGCAGTGTGGTTGGTAAGGGGGGGGCAGTGCTCTACAACATTGGAGGGGGAAGGTTACTTGAAGGGCTGCGTTAATGAATGCGGGGTTTATGATAACGTAAAGTAAAGAATTAAGGAAGGAGTCAAAATCACCTGTTAATGGTATACTGCCACTTATAAGTTTATTAAGGCTAATTAATAGGGTTGTACACATCAAAGGCCATGATATATCAATGTATCTAGTAGGTTGATATCATATCGCTAGTACTACACGCAATAAATCTCATAGATAAGAATACTGACACGTGAGGGGACGGCTCTCTCTGGGTTGGACTTATGGAACAAAGTCTAAAGGTACACAGACCGGGAGGCTCTCTACTCTCGAGGTATATTCTCTATTAGATTGAGCTATTTACAACGCATTAGGCTAACGATAACAGTAGAGTTTCCAACCTCGTAGCAAGAAGATTAGATTTTCTTATTATAATAATAATAATAATAATAATAATAATAATATAACCTTTCGGGAGTCACATCTTAGGGCCGATCGAAAACCCCTAGGACAAGGTATGACTGAGATTAGCCTCCCGGTTTAAAACCAATTGAACTCTAGCCTCCAATCTTAATACTCGACTCAATACTGTTCTTGGAAAGAACTACTGTTTCTGTCCCAACGCTACGGGAAACGGGGAAAGGCCCCGCTATTGGGTTTTCGTATTTGAGTATACAAGGTGTGTACTCGTGCATATACCTTGTGATGCTGCATAGTAGTAGGGCAGTGCAAATTTCCGTGTATCGTATGCGTGATGAGCTGTGCTACTGATCATTACCAATAACGCAAGAATCATATAATCTGTATCAAAAAGTTAATAAGTTAATGGTAGATTAATAACTATGAATAATTCACAGGAAACATATTATTATCTCGTGAAGGTTGCAGGTATAATAAAACCCTCTAGTGGCAATATCTGGAGCTGGAAGGGTTATACACGTGGTTTCAACACTGTTATGATCTCCTAATTTACTTCTAGAATCCTGTGACCAAGAGTTTATCTCACGGGGAAGACTTGCTGTGTTCCGAAGCTGCCTTTTCCCGGAGCCCCTCTATGAAGTGTTCCAATCCTCATATATTGCATCGTGGCGGTGTAAAGCTAATAGTTAGGATAGTACCGTGGAACATATCACAACCATACCCCCGCTTAAGGAAAGCCACGATAAGAGCGGGGTCTTAATAACATTGAACCATTATAAGCATCAATAAACGTATTAGGTAGGTTGCAGTATCGTGGGGAGTGTGGATATGATGCTAAAGACTCCATGTGTGCGTATATCGCGGCCACAGCGTAGTTTAATTCATTGGATTCTACCTAAAATATTGATTTAGGTATCAATCTCTCTGCCTTGGTCTCTTGGTGAATTTTCTTATGTTCGCACTGCTATAGCAATACTGTTTGATTATTGTACCCTCTGGTAGCCTGGGGGAGATTGATCTCAGGTGTTTTCCGATTAGTTTGATCTTCTATATTTTTACTTTTTGATACTTGCCGATAGACTGGTAAATGGCCTATGAGTTCTCAAGGCAAAGAAATTTTGTTACTGAGCATATAAGGTTGAGTATTTTGGGGGTGCCTTGAAATTTTAGTTCTCGGCTTTCATTAGAGTTACTTTTTACTCCAAGGACGTGATATATGACTGAGACTACCCATAGGGTGATAACATAATAGGGCTATGTGATGATTGTGCAAAATTTGGATTGTATATCAACTTTATAGAAATTATAAATTGAATCTGTTACAGCCTGTTTCATTAACAAGGAGAAAACCCTGAGCGTTCTGGAGTTTCATCATTAGGTTAATAACCCGATGGCACTGCTTCAGAAGCGGAGATTGCCCCGTCGCGCGGCTATTTAATTGAAAATTTCCTATTATCCCTTTGCTGACCTTGTTCTAGAAGCCTTGTGGGTGGGATGTGAGTGGTTGCCTAGCAAAGTGCAATATGTCAGCAAAATAAGGCTGCATATCGGGCTGTGCACTTTGGGCAATAGCCAAAGCCCCCAAGGCGATAAACCGATAGGCTCAAGCCTTCACTGTCTAAGCTAGTACCAAGGTACTGGGATGAAAGCCTATATGTATGCAGGGCTTCTGTCAGTGTTTATCCTGATCTCGAACTCTAGTACAGAGTTCGCTAGAGGCAGGCCAGCGTTTCTCGCAGCATGGAATCTTGCTATGCACTTGAGTCCTGCAGAATAGTAACATTCTGTATAATTAGCATAGGCATACGGGGGATGAAGTTTCAACAGCTAGAGTATCGGTGAGATGGTTCAACAGCTTAACTGCTATGGCTTCACTCCTTACACACCTGTACAGTGATATTGATCATAATAGAGAGGCTTAAAAGAGTTTCTAAGACCTCTCCCTTCATCTGGTGATCAATAACATCTGGATCAACTTGTCCATTGCTGTGGGGCTTGGTGTGTTGTAGATCGTAAACACCACAGCCTATTTTGTGCATGGATAGCGTCATGTGAGGCTCTAGCAGATTCTTATCGATAATGATCCCCCTGTTTCTCGGCTCCCTTTCCGCTTTGCTTTGCTTTGCTTGTTAATCACGAATGGCCGTGTCTTCTCTGCCGCCGTCCTCTCCTCCTTTCTCCTTGCCCTCATCTTCAGCCATCGACTTGGAAATGGAGAATATCATACACGATTCGAGAGACGTGGAGTCTCCAGTAGTACCGGGGCAGGCGGAACGCAGGAGGTCGGATGTGCGCCATTTCCTGAAGGTGCACGCGAACGAGCGACAGTTTACAACTAGAGCTGTTGTTGTGGGGTTGTTTGTGGGTACTATCGTGAATTTCTCGAATATGTATTTTGGGTTACAGAGTTAGTATCTCAGTTCTTATGTTATAGTGGTTGGTGCTAGTGTTGATTTCCTGATGTCTGCGTATGGGTATCGTGAGTTAGATATTAGAAACACCATGCTGACCACAAATCCATCACAGCTGGCTGGGTCTCAATGATGTCCATGCCATCTTCACTAATTGGCTTTGCAATGTTCAAGTCTTTCTCAGCCCACCTCAAGTATCCCTTTACACCTGTCGAAAACGGTACCCTCCACCTTTCCATCCTTCGCGCACTATCACTCACCTCCTCTAGTTCTCGTGCAAACTGTTGCTGTCGCAGTCGGTTCGATGCCACTGTCCGCTGGCTTCGTTGGCGTAATTCCTGCTCTTGAAAATCTCCTCCTCCCCTCCGAAGGTGGTCCGCTCCATATTCCAGTGCCTCATCTAATCCTATGGAGCCTTGGCGTTGCCTTCTTCGGCGTGTTTTTCGCAGTCCCGTTGAGGAGGCAGGTTATTATTAAAGAGAAGCTGAAGTTTCCGAGTGGGACCGCAACAGCGCTTATGATATCCGTGCTACACGGAAAAGACCAGCGCAGGGAGGAACTGGAGGAGGAGGAGGCTATATCTAGCATTGAGGTTGTGGACCAAAATGCAAGAAGCTGGAGAGAGAAGACTAGGTTGCTTGGATACGCGTTTGTGGTGAGCGGGGCATACACTTTTGCTTCGTACTTCTTCCCACTACTAAGGAATGTTCCTATATTTGGGCGGAGTCTTGCAGAGACCTATCTATGGACACTAAATCCGAGTCCTGCATATGTGGGACAGGGGATTATCATGGGAACTTCCACAACACTACATATGCTGCTGGGTGCTATCATTGGTTGGGGGATACTTTCACCACTCGCGAAACATAAAGGGTGGGCGCCTGGGCCAGTGGATGATTGGGTTAAGGGGAGTCGTGGATGGATTGTTTGGGTCAGCTTAGCCATCATGTTAAGTGACAGTGTTGTTTCCCTGAGCGGTTTGGTGCTGGAGCCGGTGGTCCGGAAGGCCATGGAAATGTGGATAGGTCCGGGAGAGGGGCCTTACCAAAGGTTGCTTCAAGAAGGTGAAGGTGATGCTGAGAACAGTTCATACGAGTCTATTGTTACCGGCTCTGGAGAAGTCCGTCGTCGTCGCCGCCGCCGCAATAGTAGTAGAAACCTCTGCGACTCTGACACTCCTGATGAAGACGCCCCGCCTTCCCACCTTGTCCCAAACGCAATTGTCTATACTGGCCTTGCCGCCTCTGCTGCATTGTGCATATTCTCTGTCTCTATCGTCTTCCCCTCCGTTACCCTAGTTTCTACCCTTGTTGCTTTCGCACTTGCACTTATCCTCTCTGTCATGGGTGTTCGTGCTCTTGGTCAAACCGACCTGAACCCTGTGTCTGGGATCAGCAAGTTAACACAACTTTTTTTCGCACTAATCACCCCCCGTGACTCGCCAACAGCGGTGTTGACAAACCTTGTGGCGGGTGCTATCTCAGAGGCGGGCGCACAGCAGGCAGGTGATATCATGCAGGACTTAAAAACTGGACACCTAATTGGTGCTGCCCCTCGTGCTCAATTCTTTGGTCAATTAGTAGGCTCTGTATTTGGCGCTGTGATCTCGGCTGGTGTGTATAGGCTCTACACCCATGTCTATCCTGTCCCCGGGGAGCTGTTCCAAGTACCAACTGCATACGTTTGGATTGACTGTTCTCGTCTTGTATTTGGCGAGGGACTCCCTTATGGGGCTTGGGAGTGCGCTTGTGCATTTGCAGCTGTGTTTGCAGTGACAACTATACTCCGTGGATGGGTGTTCAAGACAGGGTGGAAGGAATGGGTGCCTGGCGGGATTGCGGTCGCGGTGGGAATGTACAATGTGCCATCATTTACGCTGGCAAGGGCAGTAGGTGGTGGGATTACGTGGTGGTGGAATAGACGGAAGGATAGTAGAGTGGGACAAGGAGAGGATGAGACGATGTTGGTAATTTTGGCGAGTGGGTTGATATTGGGGGAGGGGATTGGGAGTGTGGTGAATTTGGGGATGGCAAGCGTGGGAGTACCACATTGGTAGACATGAGGTTGGGGGGCTAGATGTTATAGACTTTTTGGGGGAGGTTCACTCTATAATTATGACTAGAAATCATAAATTATCACTCGGGGATATATATACGATGCGATTATTTGAGTGGAGTCTCTGGAAAGCCTTATAGAAACTTTATTCTTTATTTGTTATTAATAAATTCCTTGGACCTTTCGATGTTTTAATATTTTGGTTTATATATATATTTGGGAGATAATTTATAGATGGGTAGATTAAACAGGACCAATTCAACGTGTTTTAACCATTCTAGTGCGCCTTTTTCGTTAGAAATACGGAAGCTATAATGATTACGGGTTTTTAATAAGATATTTCAAGTAACTAGTTTAAATTTGAGACGAATAATCCTAATTAAGCGGCCATTTTTTCATAACTACACTATGTTAGTATTATGCACGAATAGTTTTACGATATATCTGGTTCAGAAAATCTGTAGTTCAAGAAATGTCCAATAATATATATTCTAGCGCCAACGTTAAGAACTTACTAATATGTGGTAAGAATCCAGGGCCTATAACCTTGGGTGATAGGGTTAGTCGGAGGGGAACTTAAACGGTATTTTTGAGGACACTTACGGTTAATTAAAGTAGAGACTTTTCTTCTGTAATCTATATGTCTGTGTCTTTTTAGAGGATCTAGATAATATTAGTTTCTTTAGTGGGGTACTGGGTTAGAGGTAACTGTACTAGGTTGTGTATATATACTGAAAATTTGGTGGGTTATAGTGGTGTGTAATATACTGATATTTGTATTGGTGGTAGATTTTCTGGTGGAGTAGATGTTGTATATAGATGAGGATGTAAAGGACGCGACGAGTGGTCTCGAGTGACTTCGGGAGTTGAGGAATTTAGTTAAAAACTGCCTCTGCACCCGTAGTCACTCAAGTGTTCTTGGATTTTCTAACGTATTTCTGGTTATTCGAGAAATTAGTGTCTGGTATATAAAAATAAAAAGGTGCGGGGTAATATCAAACCGAGTTGCTTCTATATATGGGGCATGACCTCTATAAGCCAACATATATATATTTGGTGTGTATTAGGAGGCGGGTTTGAGGTTTACGATGGGCTTGGGGTGTTGACCTGAGCTCTCTATAGTCGGTAGTATTAATATACTGGTCGTGTATGTTGATAATGGTTGTTTGGGGAGGTTGAGGTTGAGGTTGAGGTTGAGGTTGAGGTTGTTGGTGTGAAAGAATCGATAAGGAAGTGGGGTGAAGTTAGGTTTTTAAGTGATGGAATATTTGTAGATTCCGGTATTCCGATACCATTACCATAGAATGTTCTCACTGGGTCATCTATTTGACCTTGTGATTTTTCTTCTTTTTCTTAAAGAGCCCCCTTGTTTGTTATCAGTGATTAATTATTGCTCGGTAAAAGATCGAACATGACTCAATAATTTTTAACCACCTGCTCTTCTCATTTGTTTTGTGGCTAAGTACATGTTTATTTATATGAATTTATTATAGGCTTCTAGAGTCCCTCAAGAAGTTTCTCGGATGAATATCTACGAGAACCTCACCAATCTCACGCCAATACGACAAGAGGGTGGGAGGGGGCTAAAAAAGGGGGAAACTACTTACATTCAATTAGCAAATATAGAAAGGCAATAGAATTAAACAGGATGAGAGGGAGGTTTAAACAGACACAATGAATTGCTTGGAATTCTTTACCCCTCAAATGGTAATTATTGAGGGGACCACAATACGAACCCGTAATCATCCGAAATTTGCGAGCCTTTTTAATCTTTCCGATAATCGACTCTGTATTAGACTATATATGTTTGATATTAGAATTGGTAAGTTTTCTTCTCGAGGGGTGTAGATGTGATGGTTGTGGGGTAAGATTAAAGGATAGAGGGGATAACAAACGGGCTCGGCTTCGTTAGTACCAGCGGTAAAAGCATCTAAAAAAGACGAAGTAGAAGCGGTGGTGGCGGCGGTGGTGGCAGTGGGGACGACTGGGGCAGCGACAGTAATTAGGGGACGATAAGGGTGAAAGAATCCAAGCTAGAGAGACATTCCACCTAAAATAGATGAAAGAGGTATAATATTCAAAGCTGTAATGAATTGAAATATTTACAAGAGGAAACTGTTGTAAATAATGATGGATGGGGATGGATGAGGGAAACAGAAACATTGAGAGGTCTCGGCAGGGCCTTTATATTCTTCTCAAGAGCCGACTTTGAGCAGAAGATTGGAAGATTGGGGTCACATTGTATCACTCGAAGGATTTGTAACAATCTCTTTCATACACACCAGCAATGCATAATCCTCAAAACAACAAGAAATCACTTGTCACGGTTTTATAAAAGAGAGCTGCATAATAACAGAACTCCAATTGCCAAATTTTTATCATTAGACTCATTAATAACTCGCCCCCCCCCCCCCCCAATCCTAATTCCCAATCGCTTCCATCCAAACACGCAAAGAACGCCCCCATGCTATGAAAGAAATAAAGAAGAGGAAAGAAAAGAAAGAAAAAACGGCGCAATGTTGAATCGGGGAACCAAAGAAAAAAAATACATACAAATACAAAGCAACCGGTAAGCAACCATGCAGCAGCAATGAGATAACTCCAATAACCTAGGTATAAGTATCAATTTCGCGGCGCCCTTCCCTCACTAACGTTAAGAAACCTCTCCCTAGTTCTCCAAAAGTTCATCCTTTTATTTAGTTCATTACAATCGTGAGGCTATTAGTATACGGTCATAGAATAATCGACTAAGTAGGTACCCCAAGTCAGCTCACAGACCTCCCAGAAACGAGAAACCTGAGGGGGGTAAAATCACCTCAATCAATTTATTAGTAAGCCCTGCACACCTCTTCTCTAAGTCCTTCGTAGTCTTAAAGCTGGTTGAAAACCAGATTCCACCTAACCCCCACCGTTCCAACAGCCCCGCAAGCAACTCTTTCGAATCCCTCCTGTTTGCAAATCTTGGATCGGCGCTCGTCACGCACATGAGTGTATTTGCCTCCTTCAGTAGTAATGGGTTATGGGACATGCTGAGTACATCGTCGAGGTGATCCAATAGGTGATCGTATAGTAGTAAAAGCGCCTCAGGTCTTCTCTTAGCCAACATCGTAAAGATGCATAGTGTCTGTCTTTGAATGCTCTCCTCACAAGACCTGAAATCTATCACGCCTAGCACTCCAGTCAGGAGCAAAGTCTGCTCGCTCATACTATCTATCAAAGGACCCATTTTGTTGTAGCATTCAGTCTCGATTGTTTCATCTCCGTCGAGGGCGATTCCAACAACCCACAGGATCTCCTTTAGCTCCGTAATACTAGTGGCACGAGTGCATACCATCCCCAAGTAAGGCGGAACAGGTATATCATGACCCCACCTTATGTTCTCCGGAGTACTGTTAGCAACAATTTCCATAAATGTTGATAGTGTGCGTAGAGCAGCTGGTTTTGTCGACGGGTCTTGCAGCCCTTTAGAAAGCGTTGCAGCAACAGCAAAGTGAAAGGATTCCTGGTTGAACTCGAGTCCGTATAACTCGTCGATAGCAGTCGTGGCTTCGTCGACGGGGATCTTGCCCTGGAGGAGAACGGGGACCATACGGTTATTCTTGAATTCCCCTGACGCAGCGATAGTTTTCAAAGTTGCTTCTAGGAGGGCCGCAGAACAGTTGAAGACGAGCCCAGATCCAACACGAACCAACGATATCGCCAACCAGAAAAGCTGTAAAAGGTAACGGGAGGAGGGCGAGAGATTCTCCATCATTTTTGTCAGACTCGTAACGATACTCGTCAACATCTCATAATCACCATTCTCCAGGAATCTTGCCAAGGAATTCTTAAGAGCAACAAGAACCTGGTAGAGAAGATCATCGTCGACATCCTCCCTTGCCAAACAACCCATCACTGAGAATGCTCTTGATTGAATAGCCGGATTGGTCTGAAATGCAGTGCTTGCAACAAGGCTCATCCACCGCGCTCGCCAGATATTGGCCATATCTACCCCACCACTATTAGCACTACCTTTTCATAGGGTCATAATCGACCTACCAATCGAAGGTGCCGCAATCGATACAATATCCAACAACAAATTCGTGATCTGATCCATACTTGTAGCTGTTGTCGTCTCTGCTGCTCTTTGGTCCTGAATTGCCACTTGATCCCTCGACGTTGGTCGGTTCAAACTAAACAGCAAGCACAACTTCGGCTCTGATAAGCTGGCTAGAATTCCCTTCAATTCGGTCAACTTTGCTTCCTCCAGTGGAAACGAAACGCATATCGAATGAACAGTGTTAACGAGTAAGCTGTGAACCGTTGAGCGAACTAGAATCGATCCGCAGTTGACTACCATCGTGATGATATGGAACAATTCCGGTAGATACATCTGTGCCTGTACTCTACTGTCGAATGATATTGCAAGACATACGCGCAGCAGCACACATATCTCGCTCCACACGGTATTATCAATAAGATGTCGTGTCGGCCTTAACGAGGACTTGGTAATTGCTTTTCGGATCCTCATGATAATCTTACCCCTGATAGAGAGTGTGCCGAAACTTGACGCGATAGACCCGATTGTCTCGGCTCCGTCAGAACCGAACCCGAAGTTCATTGCCGTTTTTATCAATTCCTCTAAGAACACATCTAGCAACCCTTCATCCTTGCTAATAACAGACCAAGCGTTCTGCTGGAATGCTGTGTATAGTCTTGGTTCACGAACGGTAATATCGATCATCTTTCTTGCGATAGTGGCAAGCCTTTCCTTCCCGCGCTCGCTGTCATCACCATTCATGAGAACCTGAGAATACAAATTCGGTAGCCACGGAACCATGTACAAAATGTTGAGGGGTCGCTGCTGAGGGTGTGACTTTTCCCAGCCGACGAAGAACTCCGACAGGAAGTCATGCGTTAGTTGTGGTTCGCTCGCAGCCAGTTTTTCACTAACACCGACAATGAGAGCTACTGGGTCCGTTGGAATGCTCAAGCCTGTAATAATCAGTAACCAAAAGCCAACCTGAGAAGCTCATGAACCTACCCTTCGCACTCACAAACGGCCTATCGAGATTGAACCCAAACGCCTGGCACAGTGCACACAACAGGTTATATGCTGCCAACCTCAACGACTGGTCAGAGCTCGCAATATTCATTAAGCTAATATTCAGCAACGTTCCCGGCACGTCCTCCGGGCGGATAGTCCGCTCATTTAGCTTACTCGGCTTATTATCCTTGCTATACTTCGCCTTGCTACTCTTGAGCGTCTGTAGAATGTCGTTTTTCCTCGGGCTAGTAAAATACATCGGGACCTTGCCATTATCCGTCTTGATCCCAAACGCATTCTCGTCATCTGTGTAGAAGCTTGGATTCGCTTCTTCTACATCTGTGAGTCTGAAGATGTCGTTCACAGTTGCAAACATCCGTAGTCCAGCAACAATCTCCTGTTTCTGCGTTGGTGTGATTTGGATATACTGACTACCAACTTTGAAGACAACCTCAATCTTCCCTCGGGTCTTGCTGAGCTTCGTGATATGATGGAACACGTATCTAGAATCACTCAAGAAGCTCATCGTCTCCTTTGGCAGATGTAGACTTCCTAGGTTAAAATGTAGCTGTAGCTCCGCGACGGACCCAAGCATAATGAAGTCGATATTATTCGGATGCCAAGAGTGAGTATCGTCACGAACTGCATATCTAAGCTGTCTTCGAAAGAATTTTCGATACGCGCTATTCATGTTGTAGATATAAGTACGAACATAATTCTGGGTCATTTCTGGGGGCATCAAAGAGTTAATTTTCTTATAGATCCCATCTGGCAACTCATTGCTGAGAGAATAACAAGTCGCATCGATTAAAACCGCAAAGTTCTTGTGCCAGATTCTCGAAGCAATTTTGAGGTAGCAGTAGATGAGCAGATCCGGGTCGATGGACCCGACATGGATATTCCTGAGCACGAAGCAGATAACAGGGATATTATCCTTAGTCTCCCCACCATCATACACGATCCTCGCACTCAATATACTTTCTACGCTCCGCCCACTATTCCTCAGCATAAAGTGTTGATACCTCGAATAAGCTGGCTGAATATTCCCCGAGATTGTTGGCCGCCCCCAGCTCACATCCAATGGTGGCGCCCCAAGCGTACTGATCAAACTCGAGAATTTTGTGATACTCAACTGCAACCCCGTCGGGCCATCGAAACTCTTCTCCCCCTTCAACCTTGCCTTATGTTTCTCCTGGAAGATCAGCTTCTGCCTTACAACCTCCCAGTGATCATACAAGAATCTATGTAGCGCAACACTACTTCCAAAGTCGAAACTCTCCTGTGCAACAATCGCCTCCGGTATTTTTGGCGGGCTTGAAATCTCCCTTAGAAAGTTCGTCACAATACAGATATGCTGTGTTAAGAATTCATTCAGGGGGATCATGTACGGCTCCTTTGCCCCAAACAGCACGTTATTCGCTAGGTTCTGCACAATCTTCGCAATGAGCAGCAAGCCTCTCCTCATATCCTTATTCGGAGACTGGTTGACGAGCCCTTCACTATCCGGTGCTACGATCGCCGGGCAGAAGAAACGCAAGAATATAAAAGCGCCGACCGCCGTAAACTTCGCCTCCGGGAACCGATCAAATACACAGGAAGAGATCGTATGGCATATCCACCTAAAGCTATTCGGAATATCTGCGGTGCTCTTACAGATCTCAACGATGAAGACCTTGGTCAGATATTTCAGCTGCATCTCATTCTTCTGCAATTCATGCGTACTGCTCGTACGCCCCGGGTCCAGCTCTAGATCCAGAGCATCGCTCGCAATAATCACCCGTGTCAACACATTCTGTAGTACCTTCCGAAGGTAATCACTCCCCTTCCACTTCGCGAATACGCTAAGCATCTTCGTCGCGACGCAGTTTCTCCTCAACAGCTCACTCTCGCTCTCCGTATTTGCCACCTCTTGTTCAATTAGCGCTTTCAATAGCGTCAACCCTAGCCCTCGAGAATCAAAGATATTGAGTAACGCAATACTCATCTCATCCACCTCACTGCTCGGACATGAAACACAAAGTGCCAGCGCGAACTGGAGATCATTTACTAATAGATCGATCAACCGCTCATACTTCTCCCCAATCGCACTATCTCCTAACGCACCAAACTCTGTACCCTGGGTAAGGATGTTTGTAAGTACGTGCATGAACGCCGTCCTCATCTCTACATCATCGTGATAACCAATCTCCAACGAGAACTTAAGGCCAACATCCACATTCGCACTCAATAGATTAGATAACGCCTCAATAGCGAGTTCCTGGAAACTACTCGCGTCGTCTTTAGCGAGTGAGACTGTCTGCATATCACGTCTCCTATCGTCTCCCAAACTTGTCGAATCAAGAAGCGCTAGAAAGTTGGTGAAATACGAACAAAACATCTGACTCCTCATGTCGACAACATCTGTATCATTTGCCGTTTCCGGGGGTTGTAACGGAAGCCGGTGCAACAAGTTCACCAAAGCTTTAAGACATGCTCTATCCAGATCCCTCTGTAATCTAAAGAACTCATCCTTTCGGGTTCCAGAGCCCTGGTATACTTCTCCCTAGTCACCCCATCAGTCACCAGTCACCAGTCACCCCACAAAAACTACCCCACCAGGAACTTACTTTTTGCGTAGCACTCATCCACCCTGCCAAAATCTGCAATAGATTATTCCTCACTCTGATATCCTGCCTAAGGTTCACAATCTCCTTTTTCCTCGCCACTAACTCCACAAGATGGCACATCCGAATTTTGACCCTTAGTGCTGTGTTGTCCTCCTTCAAACTCTCCAAATACCTCGCCAAACTCAATGTCAACGCTCCAAGATCCACAGTAAGAAACATATCTTGCGAATCCTCCATTCGCTCCACAATCGTCTTCAGCAAACTACAAGCCTGCTCTGCAAATAATGTACGGTTTTCCGTCTGCGTATCCTTCGTTGCTGGGTCAAAAATGATATTGAACTCCGTCTCTAGGGATCTAAAAAGCTGTAGATAAAGTCGCGGGTTCAGTTCCGTCCCGAGGACTTCCCTAATATTCTCCCTCACAGAGACAAGTTTACACAATAGCAACTGCAAACACTGCTTCATGAATCTTTCCAACAAGCTCATTCCATCCCCGTCACTTGCAAGCCTATCGATCCACCGAAGCCCCGACAGTGACGCATCATCTACACGCCCATGGTGTGGAAAATCAGCAATACAACAACCAGCAACACTCGCTAGGAAGCCACTATAGTTGCGCCACTCCATATGCATACGGTCATCAAATACACCCGTACTTGCGAGTATGTGTTTACACAAACTCCGCCACCTTAAGAAAACCTGTTCCCAAGCCATAAGTATTCCAGGTCCAGGCATTGACATACGGGTTAGGAGCCTGCGAAGACGCTTCTGGAATGCGACGGGGCCGGTGATTCGGAAAGTTTGAAGAGAGAGCTCAGAGTAGACGGGGAAGTTGCGCATTACGGTTAGATTTGAGCGAGCGAGGTCGTCAGGGTTTTCAGTGAGACGACCTTCTTCGCAGAGGAGGGCAATAGCGTGGGTAGTGATGGAACAGATATCGAGGTCGCTACTGCACAAGAGTACAAGAAACGATACCTCGAGCGATACATTTGCGATTGTCCTCTCGGGGATATCTGTAACCGCTTCTGTAAATTCTCTCCTGCTGCTGATGATGCTAACTCTTGTCTCGAGATATCCATGTACCAACTCCAGCATACTCTTCAACCCAGGATCCTGCGCATGAAAATCCAGCAACTTCTTACTCAAGCTCGCAACAACCGTACTAGTCGCTTTCCAGAAGAAAGCTAATAAATTAATGTCCCCGTTCTGCCGCATCGTAACCTGAAACGCCTCTGTACTCAATAACCTTCGTGCAAAAATTACCGCTGAGTTGCGTACAAATTCGTCATCGTCACAAATGAGCCGTAGAATCGCGTTGATGATGCGGTCTCCAAGCTTCTCCCATTCTTCGCTCATATCCCGGGGCTCACTGTCGGAGGTCGGAACAGGAAGATTGTCGTACATTAGTAACGGACGGATTTTTAGTAGCTCGAGAAGCTGGTAAAGGAGCTCGACGGAGCCAATGGAGTCTGAAGATGTGTTTTTGTGTTGTGTGGTAGTGTTACCCGGAGAACCACTGGGGGCTTTACGCATAGCGGCAATTGTGATAAAATATTCACGGACTTCTGGTGCAATTGCGCGGTAGATGAGGTTGTAGTCTTCTGCGTTGCTCTGTTATAGTCAGACATGGATTAGCACTCGCCCTCGTCAAACTCTCAATCACAATACATCACTCAACCCCACATATAGGGAGCCTAAAAGAATTCAGAAACCCACCTGAGTAGCCAACACAGCAACTCCCGCAAATACTGTAACCTTGAACCCCACCGGACTACTCCTATCCAGACATCTTGGCAGTAACCCCTCCACTACGCTCTCCACGGACAGTCTTGCGCTACTAACAAAAGCTTTGATCATAATATCTCGGTCCACAGTTTCACCATCCTTCTCTCTTCCTCCTACATCGTCCTTGCCTCCATCTTTTCCATTAACGCCTCCTCCTCCATTAAGAACGCCCATCCCAGCCCCCCAGCCCTGACGCTTGAATATCTCATCTGTGACATCGTTCTGCACATCCAACGCGAAGCTCAAAAGCGCACTCTCACTCTCGGCCGGGAACAAAGCGCCCGCGCGGCAGATTGTAATAAGACAGGATGCTGCAATATCTGAGCTCCTAGGAAGCCTAAGTGACTGTCGAAGGTTGTTGAGGAAAGCAACCTTTTTGGCAAAGCTACCGCCCCTCTGCTCTCCTCGCATCTCAAGCACCCAAAATACATCCGGCAGCAAAAGTACCAGACTTGTCTGCAGCGGCCAAAGAATCCCCCGACGCCTTGTACCGTCCACAAGGCCAGTAGCAAGATCAAATAGGATCTCCGCACCCCCTTCGAGACGCCGATTTGCCACATGGAGATCGACGAATTCACTCGGACGGGCATCAATCCAACGCTGTATTGTTTCTGGAAGAAGGGAGGCTAGAGTGTTTTGTGGGGCTTTGCGGAGTGGCAGGAAGGACCCGCCGATCTCTTGTAGTAGAAGGGATAATTTCTTTGAGTTGAGGTGGAGGTGGGATATGAATGTAAGACTGGTCGCATCGCTATCGTCGGCAGCAGTAGTACGTAGGAATTTCAATTTTGTTGAAAAAGTGAGATATACAAGACTCCAGTTACTTGCGGACAGGTATTCAATCACTTTATATGTTGCCCTCTCTAGCTCCGTCGGCTTCTTTGGCAGGCCGTCCAGCGGAGCCTCTACCTCGTTATCCCGATTCGTAGCTCTTGAATCACGATGGGCAGACGTACTCATATTGGAGCCCCTATCGCGATCCCGCTTATTCTCGGCCGCTGATGTGATTGTGGTGATTGTAGAATGGCCATCTGTATCGGCAAGCGGGGTTGCTGTGAGGCGAAGGAGAGAGTCCAGGACATATTTAGCTAGGGTATCATCGAGAGGAGGTGGTTCACGATCGCGGCGGCGTGTTTTCCGCGGCTGTGCAGGGTCGAGAGTGTCCCAGTGGGCGGATGTACAGTCGGCAAGGATTTCGACAAGATAGGTTTGGGTTAGGAGAACAAGCTGTGGGCGAGTGCGGGGAGAGGTATGTTCGTAACCCTATATGCAACATTAGCATAAGATAAGATAAGATGAAGTAGAATGTAATAGGTCCATCCATGTATAGAGATGCAGGGAGAGATGAGGGGATGAGGTATAGAGATGAGATATGACCGATGAGGTATTGGGATGAGATAAGCCGATGAGATAAAAATCCAGGAACTGAGTGAGGAAGCCCAAGGATGGAATGAACAATGCAAGAGATGGAGACCTGGGGATGGGATAGGGAATGTAGGAGATAGAAATTTAGAGGATAAATGAGGGGTCTGGAGATATACCCGCGACACAATCTCCAACTGCTTCGAAATACATTCGATAAGTATATCGACTTGGCTCCGCGCAAGCTCTATCAATGTCCCCCTCGTCAGTGCGACCACCTCATCGCGTCTAACATCATTCAGGTCATCGCCAGTCCGGTTAGGGAGCTATAGCAAAATTAGCCCTTTTTTTCATCGCTATCACCACGGCCCTAAGTGTAGTGGGGGATATGGGGGGGTGAAGCACAGGATAAACTCACCCTCGATGAAAGCCGCTCCAGGAGAGTCTGCACCAGCTTCCTGTCCCCATCCATGGAGCGCCGGGGGGATATGTGTATATGCTGCTAAAGAGCTATCCTACTGCTCTAGTCTGCTACTCGGTAGTATAGTACGGGTATTTCAGGATCCGTGTTGAGAATTAGTTGGGGGATCAATGTGCAGTGTAGGTCCTATAATTGTTATATTAATGCCTGTGCCGTAAAGGTTCTGGAGCGCCAGCAGCTCACGATGGATGTATCGGTGGTTGGATCAACGCGGGTGGGGGGGGGGGCGAAACCGTTCAAATCTCGATCGCGGGGCGTAGGTTCGAGGTTGTAAAAAGATGTCGCAAAATACAAGACACGTTGTTTCTGATACGCGGTTAGATTCCCGGCAAGTTCCTCTTTGTAATTATATTGTAGAGAGAGAAGTTATCGGGGGTGATCGGAGGTAGTCCGGGGGGGAGATCGGTCTGTCTTTGCTGGGGGGATTCACTCGTACATAAATTACATTACAACGCCGGTGAGCTGATGGCGTATAATAAGTATGGCGCAACCCTAACCCCACATTTTTTTTTGCCGGCCGGGCGGACCTGCTTACAGATGAAATTGGATCGGCATGTTTCGATAGGGCTTCTCGGCTTTTCGGTTGGAGGGAGTCTGGGCCTGGGAAGTGAGACGGCTATGCCGAGGACGGCGGACAGGGAAGAGAGGGCCGCTTTAAGGAGACTGTGCGCTGCGGCGAAGTCTCTCGCCTATGTCGCTATGTCGTTCCTGTATGTATGTAAAGGCACAGTCTACATCTGCAGATGTGCGTTTCACCCCATGACATCCGCCAAAAATCTCCCCATCAAGTCTCGAGACCCTCCCAAAACCCTCCTCCAAAAAATTTCTTCCGGGATCAATAAACCTGCGACAAAAGAAATTAGTACCTCCTGATCATCTTCTCAGTCAATTAAACATTGAAAACTGAAAGCTAAAACAACCATCCTATTTGGGTACGTCTAATTACTCCGTGATTACCTGTATCACGTGATCGCTTTGATGTAGGGATCTTCTAGACCTCTCTCAGCTACTCTCGGTGTTCTAATAGCAGTCATCTACAGACTACAGCCCTCATCTACCACATCAAGGAAATTGGGTATTACAATTTGAAAGAATCTAGGGCGATTATCTAGCTCTAAAGATGTTTTTCTTATTGCATGTTATTCCCCCTAATCTCAGTCAGTCATCGATCTCATTCATCCAGAACGGCAATTTTTATTCTGAAATACCACACCGGCCACTTCAAGAGTATACTAGCTCTCATCATAACAGATTATCTTATTGCAACCTCCGGAATTTACAATTTTAGGGAGCCCCTTTAAGCACAGTAATCTATTCCATAAAGTAACTAATCAGGGTATTAAATAACAGGCCGAAGAGTATGTACTTAGCTCAGTCTAGCTATAGTACTAACATCAAAAAGCACTATTCAAATTCAGACCCCACAACCATACAGTTCTAAGAGACTCATCGCCTCTATTTATATCGCTGATCGTTAACGCAGAAAATGGTTACCAGGAACTCATCGTAGTGATTTACAATAGCGACAACTTTCTTGAGGAATTTAGTGGCATTTATGAGATTGTGCTAGTTAGAGGCCAGAACTTATATACCTAGAACATAAGCTTATATATTTGGATACGTAATGTAGCAGCGTCCATGGGATAGCGGTCTTGGAAACGCTACATAATAGAATCCAACAGTCAAGCAAAGGCAAAAATAAAAAATACTCAAGGCGCCACCGATTCCTAAAACTACTTGACACCTTTAATTGTCCTAGTAAATGTAGGAAACAGCAAACTGGGAGTATCAAAAATCTATGAAAGTACAATAAAGGGTCAGATCGGATATTCAACCTTGAAAAGAAAATAGCAAGATCTCTGAAGCAAATCACCGAATTAAACATAAAACAATTGAAGGTTCAGAAACGAGCTACTGGATCGAACTCGATATAGAGGAGTTATTTAACCTCCTTAAAACTTTACATGATAATATTCTAAAATCAGTCGAGTATTCGTGGGAAGAGGGTAGGATAAAACCAAGAAGCCAATTCATTTTGGGGATGACTTGGGTAGGGCTGTAATCTTACCTCCTATCCTTTACAGGACTAAAGAGGTATACTACTATCCTATTTTATATGAGGACTAAGGTTAATTTTTACTTAAATAGAGCTTTCATAATGTCTTAAAAATTATGTTTAAGAACCCTCCTAGGTAGATGTGGATAGCACAAAAAGAATACGAGATTACAGAAGGCACAGAAGGAAGTATAATCAAAGGCTCGGGCCGGAAAGACAAGATACTCCCAGGAGCACGAATTATAATGACCATCACCATTAAGACGAAGCGGCAGCAGGAGGGGCCACTTGGAAGTCGTGAAGGTTCTTTTTTCACATTCGGCCGCTACGAACACATGTCTAACATTATTAAAGGAACGAATAACACTTCGAGCAGTAGTAGAAGGAGGACATCTAGAAACCATTAAATTTCTACTTTTCTATGGAACTATGATAAACACAGAGCAGCCAGCGGTCCCAGTAAATCGGTACTCTAAGCAGCAGCAAGAGGAGGTCGCCTAGAAGTTGTAAGGTTATATTTTCACATGGAGCAGATATAAACGCAGAGTTAGTAATCGTCAAGGGGCGAACGCCACTCTAGGCAGCAACAGAAGGGGGGTATTTAGAAGTCTTAAAGTTTCTTGCTTCCCATGGAGCCACCATAAACATAATTCCAGCATAAATTGGGGGGGGGGGACTGCACTCGAAGCAGCTGAAAGAGGGGGGCACTTGAAAGTCGTGAGGTTTCTAGTTTCACATGGAGCCGATATAAATGCAGACCAAGTCACATCCTATGGACTAATGGTAACTCAAGAAGTAGTGGAAGGGGGGGACCTAGAGGTCATAGAGTTTCTATTACTACATGAGGCTGATATCAACGCAGACCCATCAGCAAAATATAGACTAACAGCTCTCCAAGCAGCAGTAGGAGCGGAGCGCTTGGAAGTCGTGAAGTTCTTGGTTTCTCGTAAAGCCGATATAAACGCAGACCCAGCACTACCCTATAGGAAAAAACTACTCCAAATAGCAGCAAGGGCTGGGAATTTACCTAGACGTTGTGAAGTTTTTGCTTTCGCATGGAGCCGGTGTAAACGCAGATCTAGGAGAATTCCCAAGACCAACAGGACTCGAAGTAGCTGTAAGAAGTGGAAATTTAGAACTCGTGAAGCTTCTAATTTCTCATGGGGCTAATGTAAATTTGCTCTTGAAAATACGCGGTGTGAATAGTGCACTCGAAAAGGCTTCAGCATAGGGTTATATAGACGTCGTGGAACTTATAAACTCACATATAGTAAATGAGCCTATTTAGAATTAAAGACCAACAACCGCGCATCCATAAGCACACGAGGTCATTATCGCAATAATACCCTAAAACACTCCAGCTAAATCAACTCAAATATACCCATACTCCCAGATATATACTCTCGAAAGTAGTGAGACTTTAACCTCCCGCGTAACGTCGATATTAGGATGATTTTAGTGAAGGTATACTTATGGGTATTTAAAGCTTCATCTGTAAGATTGGCCTTGAGGGCGGAAGCGATTCATAATGTTCTTAAATTCAATTAATAGAGAGTGACTATTTGGGTGGAATCCGTATCAGTTGGCAAAATAGGTGAATATAATTAGGTATTTAAAATTAGACAACAGAACTCTTAGATATAACAGTAAGATCTATAGATTAGAGAAATATTAAAATCTAAGCTCTCATAGTGATCAGAGGTTACTAAATAGAAATTGTAAGCGCTAGTACTCATTATACTTAGCACTAATAGGCGAGTGATTAATATGGTGTTAATAACCTTACTTTACGCACGTAACAACTTGAGTCCCTTACTAGATATCACAAAATACAAAAAATGCCCACGTAGATGATTCATTAAGATCATCGTACATCCAAACTACTTTATCGCATCCCAAACTTACAAAATTTTCAAAAAGAATGAAGAAGTACAGTACTTCCCTAGTCTATAATATAAACTTACAGCCATAATAAATTAAATACCAATTTTCAAAAATAAAAACTCCCCTTCCGACCTTTGATACTTCTGTTAATACCATCCACTACCTCTATACTTTCCACCACCAGGCCTATAACTATAGTCTACACTTTGCTACTGGCCATACCCTCTTCCTCTACCTCCACGGATGAAATACATACATATAGGCATTGCAGAACTAAAAAAACCATTGAATCTAATTCCAAAATACATATACTAGTATGTCTAGGTGGAGGGGGCGCTTTATTCTATACCTATATTTACTCTACCTAAAAAAACAATTTTCTGAAGTTTGATTATTGAGAGGTTCACCTTTAGTTACTTTTGTAGTGAAATAATGGGAGTGTTATCGAGGGCCGAATCTGAGGCGGTTAGGGCCTATTATCTCTGTGCTCGGTCATAGAACGATGGAAATGGAGCATCCCGTCCGCTCTTCTATACCCAATCATCGTATCGCCTGGTTAGTACTGTGGTGAGTGATCATGTGGGAATCCTAGGTACTGAACTCAATACTTTTTTCTTCTATGGTTAGGTGCAGAGATGTTTTATTCACAAGGGGAACCTGCGATTTTTATGTAGCAACTTAGAGACATAGGCTCTTATTTATTCTTAACTGATACTTACCTATAATCCTGTTCTATAATCTAGGTACTAAAAATCTCATGCTCCAATACCTCAGCTGCACTCAATCTCATCCCACTTTCATACACAAGCAACTTGTCAACCAAATCTCTAACTGCTCTACTCGCATCCGGCAACATCTCCTCCCAGCTTTTCGCCGGAAACTGGTGAAACTGGATCTTCCCAAAGTCTGGAAACCTTGCCGCTTCCGGCCATGTTTCTATACTCGGTGTACCCAACTTTCCAAAGATACTTCCAATGAGACGTAGCTCACTACCAAGATCTCCAGCATTAAAGAACGTATTCACCTCTTCTTCATCCTTATCCTGATCATACAAATGAGTTTCTAATGGTTTGTGTGTCATAAAACACTCCGCAGCTACACAGCCAAATGCCCACATATCCAGTCCTGTCCCATAGGCCTTCCAACCAAATAGGATCTCGGGGGGGCGATATGCGGTTGTACCAACATCTGTGATCTTGTCCTCTGCGTTTTCGCTCGCTGGGTCTTTGTCCATCCAAGCGATCCCAAAGTCTGCTAGCACTGTTTTAGTACCTCCAATCTGTTCTCCAGATATGAGTATGTTGCTTGGTTTAACGTCTCGATGTAGCACGCCATGTTCGTGGCACCATTTTAGTGCTTCTGCTATATCACGAAGTATTTGTATCTTTCCTTGAATATTAAGTTCCGGCCCTTCGCCAATAAGTAGAGTAGCGAGGTCATGTTGGTAAAAGGGGAATACGAGCACGAATGAGGAGGGTGGGAAGGTAAACGTTTCGAGTAATGGGATGACGTTCTTGTGCCCAGATACTGCTACTAGGATACGTGCTTCACGCTTCGAGTCGTGTGGAGGTATCATTGTGCTGGGATTTGTGAGTTTTAAGGCGACAAATTTGGTGAGCGAGGGGGATGAGGGCTGGGGGTTGGCACGGTAGATGGTAGAGAAGAGACCCGAGGCGTAGTGGTGGCAAGAAGTGTACTTGCCTAAGGTAGTACTAGGAGAGGTAGGAGAGAGGTAACCATTTGGAGTGGGGGGCGAAAATGGTGGAGAAGCAGCAGGCTTGTGCGCTTGAATTTTGAGTTGTTGGATTTTAGATTTCCAGGCAAGGGTGTAGTCTTCCTGTTGGTAGTAGCGAGTGATATTTAGTGAACCGAATCACGTGATGTCTGATAATCGATAAAACTACATTATATTGGGAATTTGATAAATTTGGTAATGAAAAGTAAGAAATGAGTTATTGCATATTTATGGGTATTTAATACCTCGGATTCAGCATTGTTGAAGCATTGCGTCTCAATTGCCTGTGCTGACTTGAGAGCCTGGGAATGTTGGACTGTAGGGTCTAACTTTAGAGATGAGGCTCTGTAATGGAGAAACTACGTCAATAGATGACAACATAGACAAAAGGAACAGGGAATATGGGACGAAATGGAGGTGGACCAACATTTGGTCAATGACAGCAAATCTCTCTGAGAAGCCTAGGAGTGGCTTCCATGTCTGGGTACTGGAAGACATTGCAAGTAAGTATGCGGGGGAGAGCTTTGACTGAATTATCGTGCAAAATATGTTGCGGGGAAGCTAAAACACGCAGGCTTTTGCGCACAGTCCGAAATTGCTGCTACACGTAGGAGAGCAGGAGGGTATGTATGTATCGTCGGGGGATCTCAAGCCATCCGTCTCTTTTTAGTTTTATTGGTAAGGTGGTAGGATGGTTGTCTTTTCACCCGTATTGTACGTTTACTGGTAGGCACGCTGCAGTTCAAGTAGGTACCGGTAAGAGAGCGTTCAGAGTGCGGAGAGTTCCTGGAATGCATGCTCGTGCATGACTGGACGTTAGGGCGGTATCCAAGTTCTACGTGCATTCGCGTATTCATCGCGTGTTGAGGTGCAACCTAAGATGGGGGGGATCCACACTGCTGGTATTTTCTCTAGGGATTTTCCCGTGCACAGAACTCAAAGGCCATCCTTATTCTTTCTCTCTATAGAGCCGGTACTCAGTGATAGCACAATACGTAAAGTACAGTACAGTGGCTCAGTGACTACGCCACGGGATATATACATTCCCGAAGCCTCATCATCACCCAATTCAGGGCTCATTTAATGGCACGATTTCCTTCCATTCCCCTCATTCCCTGCTGGCAGTCGTACAATAAGCCACATCATCTCGGCTAGGTCAGCACCCTTCCGGGCTCATATGGAATATGTACTCTATGCAGTCTACCCCCCCGTCCAATGCCTTTTTACCCAGATCATCTTCCTGAGACAACCACACAGACCAGACACCTAACCCAGTCTTCTTTCCTTTCTCAGATCTTTGGTCCCGTCTTCCTCCTGCATCTCATCCATCCGCCTCACACTCGTCAACATACGCCTGCTAGGCTATCTATTGCACATCTCCACACCTCGTCTATCAACGCCCCTTATCAGCATCGTCATCGACATTAACTAGGTTGCTGCTCTTTGCTGTTGTTGCTACTGCAATACTGCAACACTGCAACTCCTGCTCCTGCTCGACGGGGTTGGTCAAAGTGAGAGAACTCCAATATGGAACTCTCACGTTCCGAGTACCCGGGCATTGTGGTTTGTTTTCCTCGGTGGTTCTGCTCCTAAGGCAGTGGTTTCTGTCATTGCCGCTAGGGTACCGTTTTTTGTTTACCAGCTGAAATACTGACTTTGGGAACCCCTTGACGTGCAGAGCTCTGTCCACCCAACACCTGCAGTAAAGATTCTCCGGGATCGGTTGCAGAGAGTTCAAACTCTAAACCATGAAATCGCCGATTGGCTTCAGGTACCATTCACGCATTCGGTTAGCGATCTTCTTAGGGATCTTCAACTAAATGTAGATTCAACATCACTAGGAACGACGACGGGTTGAGGAAGCTTACGCTCTAGGCCTAAACAAACTTGCAAAGAGAACAATTACTGGGGATGGTTCGGATCTAGGGTAAGACCCAATACAGGCTGTCAATTGACCTCAGCTCCTCACTTTCCTCATTTTCAGGGTGTTTCAAGGTCCATGGACTCGGATCGCCAGCTCGACAACTTCCTTAGCGACTTCACACCAGGAGTTCGCGCAACGGATTGAAGCCGAAGTCGAGCGCCCACTACGCGAATTTACCAACCGAAATCAAGAATGGTCTGGGATAAAGAATATGGAGACGAATTTGGCTGCCGCGGCAAAGGCAGTTGATCAGGCAGAGGACAAATCGGAGAAGGTTAAAAGAAGGGGTCAAAAAGCGAAACCACAACAAGTAGCTGAAGCGGCTAATGCAGTCGCGATTGCATCTGGGGAATGGGATAGTCAAGCGCCGTTCGCGTTCGAGAAGTTTCAGGCAGCGGACGAGAGCCGGTGTAACCACCTCCGGGATGTTTTGACAACATGGCAGACATTGGAGCTGGATCAAGCACAGAAGAACATGCAGGCTACCGAAACAACTTTGAATGCGATTTTGGACATTGACACCAGCGAAGAAATCAAGGGATTTGCGAATAAGGTTACTGCTGGGAAACAAAAGATTGAGAGACTGAGAAGTCGAACGGGCAGCAGCGGTGGCCCGCCAGTGCCAGGTATGCCGTCAACACCGTCCATTGTTACAGATGATTCTGTCAGTGTTCAATCCTCCGGCTCCGGAGGAGGTTCAGGAGGAGGTATGTTTGCACAAACCAGCCCAGTACCTCAATGAACTGACTGGGTTTAAAGGTTCTTCATTAGGTCTCAAACGATTAGGTACTGTTCTTAGGGGTCGAAACCGGAATAGCACTATACCCTACTTCCATAGATCGGCATCACCAGATAAGCGGCCCGAGTCCAACGGGAAAGGAGCTGGTAGGGGCCCTCTTGGACTTATGCCACCTTCACCGGCTTCTCCCACAAATAACGGCCTTTCTCCTCCAGGGGATCAATCCCTGGTAGTTCCAGGCACTGCGACACCCCCGAGACCCTCCACTGGTGGGGGCTCACCACTTATACTAACGCAAAACGGAGATAGTCGACCCGAGACTGCAACAACTTTATCCGAGACCCCTCAAATATCTGGCGTGACTCCTTCAGTGACTGTCACAGCATCGGAGGTAGATTCACTTGAATTTTTATAGTAAAAAAAAGCTAATTAAGTTAGCCCCAGACGGATGCTGAAGGATACACAATTCCTCCTCCAATTCACGATATTGGGACCAGCCCGATATCAGATGACCCTACTGAGTAAGATCCCTAAGAGACATGTGAAATATAAATTTAGACTAACAAACATACAAAGTGAGCAAAGTCAGCCTCAATTTAAAGTCGAAATTAAAAACGATGTAATTCATGAGGAAGAGGAGGAGGCGGATGCTGCACTATCTAAAGTCACATCTACGTTGAGGGCGGTATGTATAGTCATGCAGTCTCGAGTTTAACAAAAACCTGACCAGTGCAGCAGCAAAACACTGTCTCCAGAAGGACTAGAGGGCGGAGAGATGCTAGTCAAGTGCGGAACACAATGTTTATCCCGAACCCAGCAGATTTTGAGAGTCATCCTTCATCACCTCCTCTCACTCCGATTAAATACACCCCCAAGTCCTCTACCGCCGCCTCCGAGACAGCATCGGATACCCTGTCAATACGATCGTCGAGATCTGTAACAAGTCTCACAAACACAATGATAAAGCACCCAGAGCTACACGAGCTAGGACTCTCTGCTTCCCTAATAGAATCCGTAAGCATGTCCTTTGACAACGGCGTACCATCAAAAACCCAGGTTACTGGTGAAGTTGCCGTGGCATATAACCCGCACGACACTCCGTCACACCCTATCACAGAAACTCTCCGGATTGAGAACTTCAGCCTTCTCGAAAAAGTGGCCCCAAACCCAGCATTTATAACTGCTGTTCCTGACCATGTCGCTGAGTACTCCCTCTCCCTTGCGAATATCCATAGAACCTCCGTGGCCTTCAAATATCAGATCCATGTCGATGAAGGCAATATGTCTGCCTTTGCACCCATCATTGTCACCCCTACCTGGAAAATCGAACCCCACCAGAGTTCCGTCATTGTGTATTGGAAGCCTAACCCTCTATTCCGGCGTCTGAATGGCATGACTGGCACATTCACAATGAAGAATGTAATATTCACAGTTGGTGTCGAAGGCGTGCGCATCCCTTCATGCAAATCTAACCCTGTTGGTGCATTCTCTCGGGAACGGGGGAGGCTAGCCTGGAAGCTAGGAGATGTTACAGTCAACCCTGAGGATACAGAGGGAAATGCGAAGAAACTAGTAGCAAGGTTCGAGACGGAAGGTATGGCGAGGAGTCAACCAGTTGATGTGAGATGGGAGATTTCGGGAGAGGACGCAAGTCACATAGGGAGTGGGATAGCAGTGACTGTGAAAGAAAAGGAGAAGCTTGAAACTGGTCCTGCAAAGGACGAGGAAAAGGAGCCAGAGGACCCGTTTGCTGATGCAGAGGTGAAGAGTATGGTTAGTACTGACGTTGTAATCGCAGGCGGTGAAGAGTGGAAGGCTGTGGTGACAACTAGGAAAGTTATGGGTGGGAAGTATATTGCTATTTGAGTTTAATTAAATGGCCACTCTTCTGGAGGTAAAGGGCTTATGTTCAAAAATTTCTTTATATTTGGTGGCGGGTGTAGGGAGAAAATGGGTTTGTACGTGGGGTTTTGCTTTCATTTTTATATTAAATTAGCGTACGGGTTTTACTCAGTACTGAGCACAGCTATATGTAATCGTTCCGTTCTTTATATTATATCATCTCTTTTGTTGAATCTCATGTATGGGTTTTTCTTTTCCGACTTGTCCGTGTCTAACTGTATCTGGGAACTCACTTTCTTTTGTTTTATCCAAAGCTGGTATCTATTGATAATTTCTGCTATAATTTCTTTGGTTCTCGCCCGTCTGCTAACCCTTCCATTTTGACTCTCAAGTCCTCTTATGCCTAAATTCTGATCGACTAGCTTTTTATTTAATTGAGTGATGAAACGGGGAGTTTCGTTCCTATGTCTTGTACTCTAGTTGATCTTTTTTTTTGTCCATTTGCCCATCCGGCAAATCAACCTTCTCTCTTTCATATCTATGTCCGGTCTATAGCTCATTTTTTCCTTTTGTGTATTTCCTTTTCAACTATTGTAGGGGGGTTAATAGCAGTATAATCAAGGTGATAAATTTGGAGGTTTTGTATATCAACTGCGTTAGGGGGGGTTCTTGGGAACTACATAGTACCTGAAGTGGGGCTGTATATTATTGGTTTATTTATTGGGCCTTACCATACCTTTCTCGAATTTCTGTAGCGTTTTCCGTGAAAAATTGAGCCCCTAATCCAGCTTAGCTATTCTTGTTCTGTTCAGAACTTGCGATAATCAATAGTAGTTGAATTGATCAAAGTCAGTATCTTAACAGACTAGGAGAGAAAGCCTAGCAAAGGCTTTCTACTCCTCTATATATACGACTAATCAGGTAGACCCCGCGATACCCTAAAGCCTAGAGAAAGCACCAAGTGAACCCCAAGAAGAGCCTCCTAATAGGCTTTGTCGACCGAGTCTCCTCGGAGACAATTACACTGGTTGAACCATCAACGCTATACCTTATTAGGTAGCCATATCTCAACATGTTCAGTCATTCATCTCGCGAGTGATAGGCTATGAATGGTGCTTGGTTGTGTTTGAAGTATATATACATGTAGGTTTTAGTGGTACGACAAATGCGTATGAGTACAGTGCAAAAAGAGGGGATGGATTGGGTACAGTATTTTTCCAAATCCAGTAGAAATCCAGTAGCAATAATGTAGAATACAATTCCGGTTTAGTACGGCATTTCCCTTACAATGCTACAGCAATACAGTAGTGATTTCACCCCGCTTTTTCGTACTGTAGTGAGCTAGAACATAAGGGCTCTAGGGTCCAACATAGATGTACACCAGGGAACAGAATTACATAGACTTTAAGCTCATGAACTAGGAGAATTACACAGCGAATAGTAGAAGAGTGGTAGTAAGGTAATATGCCTAGCATTCTTCTCAATAGTGTAGAATAGAGTAAAGGTCGGTAAACTACATAGGTATCACCTCTAGAAAGCCGAAAGCCGAGACCCCCGGCAGCGACCCTCGGCAGTGGCCAGTAATCGGTATTCATTCCCCAACTCTTGCATAGT
The DNA here is from genome assembly GCA_033030345.1 of Verpa bohemica. Classification (NCBI taxonomy): domain Eukaryota; kingdom Fungi; phylum Ascomycota; class Pezizomycetes; order Pezizales; family Morchellaceae; genus Verpa; species Verpa bohemica. The sequence continues at coordinate 860,688 of JAUFSE010000016.1, read as the reverse complement.
GCCAAGCATTGGTGAGTTATGACGCTAGACCCCTTTTGCTTTTCCTTCCATTCGATCACAGACAACAGAATCATCGACCTAAATAGTAAAGACAACAACACAGAGATCAGACAACAGATAACACTCTCACACAAACGACTGTTTTCTCTTAAACCTATTCACTGAGTTTTTGGAGAAGATCTGCTTCTTTCCGCCGTTCCTTTCATTGTCTACACTCTCCTAATACTCTCGCCAGCACAAGGGGCTCTCAGCAGCATCCTTTGACACTTCCCACCGCGTCTTTACTTCAACCACAGCAACAGCAATGGGTGTCCCAGCTCTTTTCAGATGGCTCACGCAAAAGTACCCGAAGATTGTGTCTTCAGTTATCGAAGAGCAGCCGCAGGAGATTGATGGGCAGATCATCCCAACCGATATTACTGGTCCTAACCCAAATGGCGAGGTATGTCCACATTTTTGTATGCGTAGTTCTTCGCTGAAGGATACTAACGATTAACAGGAGTTTGATAATCTTTATCTCGACATGAACGGGATCGTTCATCCCTGCTCCCATCCCGAGGATAAAGCTCCCCCAGAAACGGAGGAGGAGATGATGTTGGAGGTGTTTAAATACACCGAGCGAGTTGTGAACATGGTGAGGCCTCGCAAGCTTCTCATGATCGCTGTTGGTATGTTTAACGTTCGCGCGAGCCAGTAGGGCGCTGCTACAATCAATGCGGGGGATCGGAGGCTCTCTGACGACTTTTTTTATCTTTGCGATAATTGCTACGTTTAAGCTAACCTTGTACTTTAGATGGCGTTGCACCACGTGCCAAGATGAATCAGCAACGTTCTCGTAGATTTAGGTCAGCACAGGAAGCTAAAGAGAAGGAGGATGATACTGCCGAGTTCATCAAAATGCTTGAGAAACAGAATGGGAGCAAAGTCGACGACTCACTTAAGAATAAGAAGGTTTGGGATAGTAATGCCATTACTCCTGGAACTCCATTTATGGATATTCTTGCTGCGTCGATCAAATACTGGATTGCATACAAACTCAACACTGACCCGGGTTGGGCTAACGTAAGTTAATTCCGCGCTTGTACCATCACAGTTATTTAACTAATTAATATTTTCAGATGAAAGTGATTATTTCTGACTCTACCGTCCCCGGTGAAGGTGAACACAAAATCATGGAATTTGTCCGCTCCCAACGTGCCTCCCCCGACCATGACCCCAACACACGCCATGTGATTTACGGTCTCGACGCCGACCTTATCATGCTGGGTCTCGGTACCCACGAGCCCCACTTCCGTGTCCTTCGTGAAGACGTCTTTGCGCAGGAGGCTCGCGCTAAAACTTGCAAAATTTGTGGCCAGAAGGGACACCGTGCAGAGGAATGCACTGGAAAGGCAAAAGAAAAACAGGGCGAGTTTGACGAGAAGTCTCACGCCGTACCCTTAAAGCCGTTTGTATGGTTACATGTGGATATTCTTCGAGAGTATTTGGAGGTTGAGCTTCATGTACCAGGGCAAGGGTTCAAATTTGATCTGGAGCGTGCAATCGATGATTGGGTTTTCATGTGTTTTTTCGTTGGGAATGATTTTTTGCCACATTTGCCTAGTTTGGAGATTAGGGAAAATGGAATTGATACGCTCATGACAGTGTGGCGGGATAACCTCCCCGTGATGGGTGGGTACGTGACTAAAGACGGTGGCGTTGAGTTAGAGAAAGTTCAGTACATCCTCGATGGACTCGCAAAGCAAGAAGACGCCATCTTTAAGAATAGGAGAAAGGTCGATGAGCGGCGCGAGGAAAGTGCGAAAAGAAGGAAGCTTGGAAACGAGGGTGGTAGAGGTGGTCGTGGTGGAAGAGGTGGGTTTGGAGGTGGGTTTGGAAATGACTCTCCTGGGGACTCACCACTGGGTGGAGGTAGGGGAAGGGGGAGAGGACGCGGGCAACCAGATTCAGCCCCACCGCCCATGATACCACTATTCAAGCCAGGAGATGTCACAAAGGATACGAGGAAGATGAACTATGATATGGTAATGAATAGAGAAAATATTAGGAAGGCAAACTTAGAGAATAAGAGTGCCGCTCAGGCCCTCAAGGCCCAGCTCTTGAGTGGAGGATCTACGGACCCCCCTGCTGCCGAGAGTCCGGTTAATGTTGCAGAGGTGGAGGTTGCGCCCGAGGAGCCTACCTCACCAGTCACTCCTGCGAGTGCAATTTCCCATAAGCGGAAAGCTGATATCATCGAAAATGACGAAGCACCCAAAAGCCCTACCCCCCCCGCTGAGGGTGAGATGCCCCCTGATACCGTACGTCTCTGGGAGAATGGATACCAGGACAGGTACTATGAGCAGAAATTCAATGTGTCTCCTGATGACTACGAATTTCGCAAAAAAGTCGCTGCAGCCTACGTCGAGGGCCTTGCATGGGTCCTGTTATACTACTTCCAGGGCTGCCCCTCCTGGAACTGGTACTACCCCTACCACTACGCTCCGTTTGCTCAAGACTTTAAAGACCTCGCTAGTCTTGATATTAAGTTTGAACGTGGAACACCCTTTAAGCCTTTTGAACAGCTCATGGGGGTTCTCCCTGCTGCGAGTAAAGTTAATCTTCCTGAACCGTTCCAGAAGCTTATGACGGAGGAGGATAGTGAGATCATCGACTTTTATCCAGAAAAATTCCCGATTGATCTTAACGGGAAGAAGTTTGCGTGGCAAGGCGTTGCGTTGCTGCCATTCATCGATGAGAAGAGGCTGTTGGATGCAGCGCAGAAGATTTATCCACTCTTGAGTAAGGAAGATGCAGGGAGGAATGCGATGGGGCACGATGTGTTGTTTGTAGCGGATAGTAATGAGCTTTATGATGATGTTGCGGGAATGTTTTATAGTAAGAGGCAAGATGTTGCTGTATGTAGCTCCCTCCCAAAAAGTCCACCGCTTGCTAACAAAAAATGAGCAGGAATACGCCCTCAACCCTCTCAAGTCTCAAGGCCTTTCTGGAACTGTCTCTAAAGACCCTGGATATATCCCCCGCTCAACACTCCCCTTCCCTCTTAAAACTGGGGAAATGCCGGATCTCACCGATGACCGGAGCATGTCCCTCTTCTTCGAGTTTCCGAAGAGTAAAAACGTCCATAAATCGCAGCTACTCCGTGGCGTAAAGTTCAATGAGCCTGTTTTAAGCCGTGCAGACCAAGAGGAAGTAAAGCGTCGTGTTGCATCAGGTGGCCGGAGCTATGGTGGTGCCCCGCTGTATCGCAACAACTCTGGGCGCGGTCGCGGCCGTGGAGGTGGTGACTATGGTGGTAACAACCAGGGAAGCTTTAGGAGCGACAGAGGCCCGCCAGGGGGTGGGTATGCAGGAGCGCCTAGCTACGGCGCTGGAACGTGGGCCGCACCCCCGCCCCCGCCCCCACCGGGAACATGGGCCAATAACAACTGGGCACCGCCGGGGCCGCCGCCTATGAGTTGGGGTAACAATCCACTTGGTGGACCAGCGGGGGGATATGCTCCACCACCACCACCACCTGGCACTGGGTTTAGTTATGGTCGAGGGGGAGGATACCAGGCTGGCAATAACGGTGGAGGTAGAGGCGGAGGAGGGTATGGTCAGCAGCAGCAGAGAGGGGATGATAGATATAGACCTAGTGGCGGAAACGACAGGAGAGGTGGCGGCGGAGGTTATGGCGATAGGGATAGGGAGGGGAATGGCAGAGGGAGGGGAAGAGGAGGGAATAGAGGCGGTTACCAAGGTGGTGGTGGTGGTGGGTATCAGCAGGGATATCAAAGGTAGAGAGGGTTTAGTCCATAAAAAGTTGGTATTTATTTACTATGATGAGGCTTTGTGAGTGGGTTGAAGTACTGTAATTTTTTTTCTTTATTCCCTTTTGGAATATTGTAAGTTTAGGGTGTGGTAAAGTATGTTGGATAACTCAATAAATGGTTTACTTTGGTACTTATAATGCCTGACCGGTGGTAGTTCTTAGAGGTTTATGCTTGGTTATTGGAATCATAAGAAATCACTCACATATTAGTACAAAACACAATTAGTAAGTAATTAAGCATACATGCAGCCGGATTCGGCTATGGTATTCTCACACGCACAACACAACTAGTAGTAGCACTACTTTTCACCGCTATGGGTTATACGCCTCTTTGGAATCTTGAGTTTGGTAGATCTCAATAGTAGCAAAAATATATCATATATCTACTAGATCACCCTCTTAATCTTTATTCCATATACTTGCTAGTTGCTAGTTAACTTATGAAAGCCGTCGTGATTTATATGAGTAACCTGAAATACTTTCACCTCACTAGATTTCTAGACTAAGTTGGTTGAACTATGTATTTGGGAATAAACAGCTTCCTGGAGTTGTATCTGTCTATTTGTCTCTCCTAGACTCGCGTTTATATAGGCTCCATGTGAAAGTTAAAATTCCATGAGCCCCTCCTAGATAGGACCGAATAGAAATATATATCTTTACTAATACAAAAAATAGTGTGTATCTACCTAAGGTATCTTCAAACTAAACCAGTATCTTGCTTTTATCCAACCCATTGATTTTCGGAGGCGGTCTTCATGAAGGGTCTTAAGGATGGTAAGCATATCGCCCACCCATCCTGAGTTCAATTCGAGAGCTCGCCTGTGAATCCCCGACCGATTTTTGTTTAATCCTGTAATATCTTTTAGAGATACTAACAAAACGCCGATTGGTTCTGATATTACAAGAGCCCCTGTCTCTATATACCAAATACCCCTAAACACATAAAGAGAACATAACAAGGCTGTGGTATATTAAAACACTCGTTACACAAATAGGGCACCATTCCCCACCAGTTTATGGGATAAAAGCGCCTGATCCGAAAAGAAAGAAAAAACCTGTAAGTACGCGCCTGGGACAGCTAGGGTATGTATACACCTACAAAAAAAAAAAATCAACAGCTACCAATCTATAAGTACCCTAGTTGTGTGGTACATACATGTAGGTAACAAACCCGTTACCATGACTACAGGTAGTATTCAGCTAACCAATGGTAGAGTTAGATGTATTAGTTAATTTTAACTCCCAATTTCCTTATAGATCCAATAAGAGGGGCTAGAATACTTTCCTAACATGAATTCCTTCTACTTGTATCCCATAGAGCATTCGAAATTAGGTACCTATTAGGCGGTTAGGGTTAGGGTTTCTTGCCTGTGATTTGCTAGGACGAGGAAGAAAACACCCCACCCTAAATACTACAATAAAATACGCCCTCTCACAATTCTAAAGCGAGAAATATATAAGAACAAATAACTAAGTAAAGTCACTATCTACTATGATACTATTCCCTAAAATAATAGGACTACCCAAAGATAATCAGGAATAACACTTAGATACAATTAAAAAAAGAGTTATTCAGAACCTACGAAGTGATATCTCTTGGTAAATACGGTTAATACCAGCATCATACAAAATCACTCATGATATAAATACACGCGGGTATGCGTATATTAAAGTCTAACTACATATCTAGGCAACTTTCCATGTTAGTCTTTACCTCCCCCCCCCTAGATACCTTTTCCGCCTAATGCAAGATGTAAGATAACGGGTCTATCGATCTACAACGCCAAGGTTTTTAAGATGTGTTAGATCAACTCCCCTAGGTATCTGCAGTAGTCCCCCCCCCTATCCTATCAGATCCTACATACACGTACACTACATTGTTTTTGTTATAGTACTATGGTCCATCTTTGATTACTAAGTTACACCGAATATTTAAAAAGGAATAGATACATAAATTTCGGTATTTATTTCTCTATATATTTAATTTCTAATAGCAAATTACAAATTCGGGCCCGTAGTATCGAACCCTTTCCCTCCATTTGATAGCAAACTACTAGTATGGGGCAATAGTAAGTACTCCTTGGAACCCGGTAACCGAGAACCCTAGCACTATCGGCCTCTTAAGTCAACATACTGAAATCACAGAACTACATGCAGGCACAACAACATACATCCAAAGAACCCCCCTACTCCTGGCTCTGCTACCAAAGCCTCGCACGGAGAGAAGTCCTTACCCGGAATCCCTGATGAGACCCCCTGCATCAGTGCTTAAGCTTACTATCTCATTAGGAGTAGAGAAGCGGATGCCAAGGGTTTGTACTGTTCCTGCAGTGGTGAATTCTTAAGAGTATTCTATGGGATTGTGTGACTGTACTGTGAATATAATCTCACACTGCATTACGCTAATGGATATTTTCAACTCATACACCAAAAAAAAACCCCCCTTTTTTTAACTCTTACTTAAACATCACATTGCTTAAACATCAAGATTCCTGAACTAAACGGATTTAATTCCCCACTACCACCTCATCAGAATAAACCTGAACTACCCCTATCCCCTAACCGATCATCACCCCATCCAATCCAATCCCATCCATATAATTAACCACATCAAAAAAAAGCATCACAAGAACATATAAAGTAGTGAAAAACAACCAAGCTTTACAAATAGAATCGAAGTAATAGTACCAGTCCTACAAGTAGGTCTGTTATAAAAATTAACCACCTCCGGAAAAGGGAACCCTGTAAAGCCCCCAAAACCAGGATGAAGATAATAGAATATAGCTCAAGTAAAGCAAGAAAAGATATAACGCACCAGGTGATATAATCGCGATAAACACGGGAAGAGGGCGAGGGGAAATACAAAGATTCCGACCAAACAAGATATGAAAAGGAAAAAACCGCAACAACCCCCTTGCATCGCATTCATAAAAGGAGCACACAATACTACGAACAAAACAGACGCCATTTTCTCCCAACTCCATTACAAATATACTCATTCATTAATTTCTCTCAACATAGTAGAAGAAAGATAATTCACCACTTTTTACATGGCATGAAAAGCAACTTGTTCAGAATTCGCCGTTGGCTGTGCAACAACTACAGCCTCTTCTTCCTCAACAACCAAAATACTAGCTCTTTGCTCATTGCTCAAAGGACTTGGCTTAACTGGTACGAATTGCGGAGATGCGCCTACAGGGCTTTGTGGCGTAGTGCTAGTTGGACTTGTAGGACGTGAATCTGGAGCAGCCGAAATAAGGATCTGGGGTGGAAGGCCGACCCTCAAACTTGGAGGAGGAGAAGCCTTTGTGATTGGCGAGGATGGAGCAGAAGTAATTGGTGTGCTGGGAACCGATTCGACCCTAGGTGCGGATTCACCAGCAGGGCGGTATTGGGGCTTCACGTAACCCATACCTGGAGAATGAGGGCGTGCCGGAGATTGAGGTTGTGCTAAGGAGGGAGACTGAGGACCAAAGTTACGCGCACCAGGACCAGGGGATTGATTGCGCATACCAGGGCTAGCAGCTGGAGAGTACGGCCGGATAGGTGCACTCCCAGCAGGGCTCTGAGGACGGCTATTAGACCCAGACCCGTACCCCGGGCGACCTTGTGGGGGAGATCCAGGAGGACCTTGAGGACGGGGCTTAACAGGACGCTGAGAAAGACAGGTACGTGGGCAGACACCTTGCTGGGAGCGGTCAAGACGGATACAGAGTGCCCAGCCATCATCATACTCGTGCAACATACGGACGAGAGATCCAGCACGGAGCTCGAGTTCATCACCCATAGAGGGCTTGAAGTCCATTTGAACACGGTGAACAGGGTTAGGTCCGATTCCTCCGTTGGCAGCGATAGCAGCGGAGGTAGTTGTTGCGTCTGTGAAGGTAGAGCTAACGGGAGAAACGACATATGGGGCGACAAGAGGAGCAGTAGTGAAGCCGCCAGTAGATGGGGCAGAAGCAGCGTTACTAGGCGTGACGAGGTTAAGAGCTGGTGGAGGAGCCTTGCGGATTTCCGAGGTAGCTGAGGCAGCAAGACCAGTAGAAGTTCTATTCACCTGTTGCCCTGTAGCTGAGGCTGGTGTAGTCATCAAGTTAGGAAGGAATTGGGTAACTGGACGAAGTGAAACTCTTGGCGCCCTATCAGATGTTGAAGGAGCGTCATCGGCCTTCTCGTTATATGATATTCCATACCCACCGGCTCCAGCAGCGCCACGTTTCTCATCTTCAGTCTTTCCGTAAGCCGCAGCCATCTTTTTCTGTGCCTTTCTGCGGTAAAAGAAAACTGCAAATGCGACAACCACCAAGAAGATTGCGCTAGCCCCAGCAATCAAACCAACAGTTGCAGTGGTCGTCATCCCGCTTGAAGCAGGTGCAGCGGTGCTAGTTGAGGTGGTGGAAGGAACGGTACCAGTAGCAGACTCGAGTGCAATTGTAGAAGAGGTGTTTTGCGTGGAGGCACGGGTGCTAAAGGTGGTCTGTGTCGAAGTTGAAGATTGCGTAACAGTAACCAACGTTTCTACAATTCTCAGTCTATACATCACCCAATATTAGAGAAAAATCACGACTCACCATTCTCAGCAGTTGGAGACACAGTAGTTGTTGCCTCCTCAATAGTTGAAACAGCCTCAGTAGTCTCAGAGGCAGTCTCAGAAGTAGTTTCAGTAGTAGTTTCCTGCACTGGGGTTGCAGTTGTCGCTGTGGTTGGGGTTGTAGTTGTCTTTGGAGTCGTAGTTGGAGTCGTGGTTGCTTTTGGAGTTGTAGTTGTCCTTGGGGTCGTAGTTGTCCTTGCTTGTGCAGCAGTAGTAGTAGTAGATGTCCGTGCTTGCGTAGTAGTAGTAGTACTTGGTGTCTTTGCTTGCGTAGTACTTGTAGTTTTTGCACTAGTAGCAGGCGTAACTGACTTGACCTGTACGGCTGTTGAAGAAGTGCTATCATCCAGAGTCTGATAACCAATTATATTCCCCTCAGCAGTATTGGTTGCAGTAACATAAACAACCTCAACCTCAGTTTCAATCTCTCTCTTTGCATGGCCATGAATATGAGCATGGACATCGCGACGCAGTACACGCGAACGACGGTGATGACTGTGACCTTCCATTTTAAATGAGTGAATTCCTTTTTTTCCTTCCTTCAATTGAGTAAAGAGTGAATTCTTGTTAATTGGTTAGATATGAGCTATGATTAATTTTTTGTTTTTTGATAGAAGTCGAAAGAGTGGATGGCAACACAATTAAAAAATAAAAGAGAGGCTAGGCGGGGGAGACTGCCAAAGAAGGAACGACGTCTAGCAGTTTGCTGATAAATGAAGGACAGCAAAACGTACTTTTTAGGTAGCCGTGATGGTAGGGAGGGGGAGGAGGGGGGAAGGAGGGAAGGGAAGGGGGGAAGGAGGGAAAGAAAAGAGAAGTGAGTGAGTGAGTGAGTGAGGGTGAGTAAGAGTGAGAGAGAGAAAGGGAAGGGTAGGGGAAAAGCAAAGGGCAAATGAAAAGGGGAGAAAGCAGAAGCACGAGATGTTGTTGCCAGAGCCTGCAGGCGCTGGACAGCATCTGCATTATCCCAGTACCTGCATTATCCCAGTGTCTGCATTATCCCCAGTGTCTATAGAATAGAATACTATGTAATGTAATGTACTCTACCTATTATCCCCCAGCGCCTCCAGTTCCCATTGCCTTAGTCCCCCTCCCCCAGTGAATATCATAGGTATTCCCCCTCTCCTCCCCCCAAAAGTGATCCCTCGCAGCCTCCTACTGCCGTTGTTGCTTCTCCACGCCTCTTCCAGCCTTGTCGAACCGAATAACCACACCATAAGCGTCAGGGGTAATTCATCTCCCATTGGCCAATTCCTACCCCCACTCGCCTCATGCTATAACTTCCTATAACTTCTCCGCTCTCACTCACACCCCCCCCCCAGTCGCTGAGCCGTCGCTTCCATCTTCGGCTAATTCACTAGAAATAAAATGAAACCTTGGTGCTAATTCAACGACAGCGAATGTAAACGGCCGCGCCTAAAAAAGACCAATCCTCTCTCTGCCACAAGAATTAGGCAATCAAAATTAACAGCGCCGTATGTCATGATCATCAGCGCAGAATGCCACATCCACAATCTTCCGCCTACCCTACCACCCCCCCCCCCCAGGTCTACTATGCCTTTGTGTGACACTCGTGTCCGCTAGGTTTCGTGAGACGGAAGAAACAATGTTACTTCCCGTGGTTGTAGGTATGCTATGCACCACCTGGCCATAATCTTTCTGTTGCCCTAGGTGCGTGCCAATGAGGCGTTTGTGATAGATATAGAGAGTAAACGCGTGTAGCAGAGCACAGACACCCCTTTGCCGTGGCAGCGTGTCTGTACCTTGGTTGTGATGAGACCCGCGCGTTCAGCAGGTGGAGATGCAGACTCGAGATGTCCGATGTGCTGTCACTCTGGCCTTCTCTGCCTGTCTTGTTTGGTTTGCTTCTTCACAAATCAATCAATCTCTTCTCATCACCCCCACAACGGCGTTTCCTTAATCTAGCAGGACGATAAGCAGCATCAATTTCAACGTACCGGTATACCGGCAGCCTACACGAAGGTAGCAGTAGTAATTTAAATCACGAACAAGGTTTCCCCTGTAAGTAATCCAGGTTCGTCAACAACTCTCCGCTTTGGTCAAAGGCGTTCGCGCTAACGCAGGTACACAAAGGTACGTGGTGGTGGTCCTGAATCTACCACAACATGGGGAGATCGTGGAACGAGTTGACTTTCTATGGAGTCAGCTATTTTTAGTAAGTGGTACCTGATTTGCTGGGAGGACGTCACTTTGTTTCTCCGGGGGGGGAGAGAAAAAGAGACGGGAATAGATCCAACAAAAAAACACCAGCCTGAAGATAATCGCCCATTACACAACATTTCGGTCGTCGCAATTCACACAATATATTGCATATTTGCTTTATTTAAACTTCAACGGTCGGGGGTTTTCCCCATCAATTACTTGCTAGAAGAAGGCGTCTTTAAAGTGCGCCAAAGATTTTTGTGGCGTTCACATCAGGGGGGAGGGAATGAAGGGGGGGGGAAGGGGCTGCAGAAAGTATCGGGATTGATATTCGCCTATAAGGACAAGATTAATCGTTTGGTCGAGATAAAGTCATAAAATACCCGCCGGCTATGTTAAGATTGGGGCGCACTCCGAGATTCCACCCTGTTCAGATCACGCGTCGCACAACGCCCAGAAATAAAAATTTTCGTTTTTTTTACATCAATGGTTCGCTTGATAGAAGATATCAACCTTTGTGGTAAGTAGTAAGACTTTTGATATCTTTACGAGGCGAGACAGGGGAGACGGGAGCAAACAGAAGAAGAAAAACACAACAGAAGCCGAAATAATCTATGACTCGGAAACTACAACCGGGGGTGGAACCCTTTAATCGAGTGAGCACTTGTAATCTTACTATTGTTTCACACGATTTCACCAACACTTGCGGCGGCGGCGGCGACAGCGGCGGTGCTGATGCTTTGTGATGTCGCTCTGTTAAATGGAGAGTATAGCCCAAGCATTAGTAATTTTTGTAGTGTTCTTCGTGGGGTTTTGTGGTATGCGCTGGTATCACTATATCGACCTCTACCAGATAGAGCAGTATGGGCAAGTATGAGCAGATCGTACGTATAGGGGAAAGTAATGTATATTCACTATAGACAGTGGGTTTGCTTTTTGGGTTTCTCGGGACGACTTGTGATATCCACAACATTGTTATTAGGTGATACCGTAGTACAAAATATCTGTCTCAGATATCCCAATGATCGTGATCCGGTCGAAAAAGTTACCAAACAAACAACCTCACAAGATAAAAGACTAACTAGTTTTAACTACCCTAACCCCCTTCAGTTCTGGGCATCTAGATCTATCTAAGCCTTTAATCCTCAACTAGAATAGTCAATTATTTTAGCTTTATAAAGGCTTTGACTCAGGTTAATATCAGCGGGTGTTTCCGCAATGGCGCGTGTTTCGTTATTTGAGACCTGTTTCACGGACATAGAGACTGTAGTTTTGTTTAGTTGGATTGAGAAGAGTAAGGATTTGCATTGGATAGAGCGCCGTCTTAAAGTTGAGGTTATTATGTGGCGCTTCTTTTTAATAATCAAATAATGTTTTTATAAATTTGGAACATGTTAGTTTTACCTATCTAGGCTGCTTCGTTATCTAGAATAATCGTGAAATCTAGTATATAATTTAAAAAAACAAAACAACCTATCTTTAGGCTTTAGCTGAGCTTCTAGAACAGAGGGCGAGGGTCTAATTCTACTAGTGGTCATTTCTCATGGTGGTCTAGATTTATAATATAATAGTAATCATGAGGTTTTAGGGTTTGCTTGTTTGAGGTCTATACTTAATAGGATTTATCCTTACTTAGGCGAGCATGAAGATAAACGGAGGGGGGGTTCGTTTAGTAGAGTATACTTATGAAGAACTTTTAAAATTACTAAAGGCTCGATCATTCTCTAGTTAACTAATCCCTATTTTTTATGTTGTAGCTTTGCTTCTATATGGCTATCACGTGGCATATCATGTGATCTCTCACGGACCTCTATGTTTGAGGATCTAGGAGAGAGAGACTGGGTTAGGGCTTCTCTTAGAGATATCTTGCTTGCTAGTCCTTTAGTCAATCGATCTATGCCTATTCTCTACCTTTTTACTTCAGTTTAGTAATTGCAATAACGAGTGATATATTGTGACTAAATCTACAAAGCATTCACTTTTTTTAAAAAGCTCATGCCATATCCTAGAAATATATGTGCGTCTACATGTAGTTGTATAAGTAATATCATTACTAGAGTCTTGTATGATATAAATTTGGTGATGTAACTTTAGAGCGTTCAAACGGGTATTAAGGGATTCGTAATATAAGTGAGTCCGGCTGGTTGAATTGGGGCCTTATTACCTTGGAAGACTATATCAAAGCAAATCCAAAATCTCTAGCCCTACAGAAATTAGATGGGCCTATTAGGGGGGTGTATTCTAGAGCTAGCTAGCTGTTATTGGTGGCTATACATCTTGCAGATATAAAAGGGTTACAGAGGAATATTCTAGTTACTACTAGAAAGGAGACGCGACCTGCTATCACATATAGAAAAAAGGGAAGACACTACTTTGGATTTGGCTGTATGGAAGGGTCACGGAGAAGTAGTCCAATTGACTATTGCAAGAGGCGAGTTTTGGTCCACCCCTAGAAAGTGTACTGTTCTCTTCGCACTATACAATACTAGAAGTCGTATAGAGTATTTCTTATAACTATGTAACGTAATAGTGAATATAGAACGAGCTTAGCTCAATTGTCACCTAGTATATATAGCCGTCTAGTCAGAGCGTCTTAGTCATGCATCTCGTAGGAATCGGTGGAGTTGACTCTAACCCTGTAGCCTCACCATATTAAATTCAAGAGAAGTCATTGACAGACTAAATGTAATAATGAGGTATTCAGACGGTCAATCACTAGAAAAGTTATTCCTGGGAAGATAGAAGATTGTTTCCCCATCTCAATAGCGACCTCAGATTCAGGTTAGTTATATGTAGCAGGGGCTCTTATAATCCCAATAAAGATTGTGTACGTATACCTCAGTTAATCTTGGTTTTTGTAACAAGTTATAAAATTTGTGGCTGAAACGGTCCTATATATCGTGAAACGCAGCTATACTAGCGGAAGCGAAGAGGGGAGGTTAAAATGGCGCAGGGGAAATCGAAGTAGAGAGAGCCTGCCCTTATGCGTTTATAGTTGCTGTACCGCGATCGGCTTGGCGGCACTGGAGGTACATAATGTAAACACCACCAAATACTTATATATTTTCCCAAGCAGAGATCTCGGGGTAAAGACGGGTATTAATAATAAATTTGATCTCCCAGACTGTATAATGATTTTAATTGTCCTTAGTAGTTGCTATTACATTAACTGATTATGTGGCTGTTGAGGGCCGATATCTGTTTTGTACTTGATTGCCACCCTGCAAACAATCCTCTGTAGCCTCACCACCGCTATACCACGCTACCCTAAAATCCCGTTTATGACGTTCCCCCGCGATAATGTCTTCTATAAAACTATCTAATGGCAGCGACTACGGCAGCGACATCGACATTGACATCGACATTGACATCGATATCCCTGAGCATCTTTACCCCCCCATCAATAGCCCAGCCAGCGACTACGGAACTGATATAGAACTCTCCGATACAGACCTCCTCAGCCTTCTCGATAATCCCCCTGCCACTCCAGCCCCTCCATCACTTTACCCAAAACTCTCAACTAGTGATGATTCCACGGGTGTCACGAAGGCTTGCGTCGAGGCCAGTACTCGTTTCCGCCGGGACGGCACCTTGGCTATACAATACGATGAACCCATCGCTGCGGCCCGTAATTTTGCCTTCTGCGACACGAATATGGAAATCAGAGGCTGATTTTCCACGCGTAGACCCTATTGCGACTACTGAAGAGACTACTGCAACCCTAACTACTATTTCTGATGCTCAACCGGAGGCTGACCCGGCTGATACTATCCCACCAATTGTGGTTTCAGAGACTCGCTCCCCTTATGATCGTTTTCGGTCTCGCCGAGGGAGGCTGAGCGTTACGGATCTCATCAGCGGTGTATGGTGCGAACAGCAATTCATGTATACCCTTGAGCGAGGCTTCAAAAGACGTACACCGGCGATGAAAGCAGGGACAAAATTGCATAAAGCTTTGGAGGAAGAGGTACATATAGATGTACCAGTCAGAGTTACTACCAAGGAAGATGTTTGGGGGTTAAAGCTATTTAATATGTTCCAAGGGCTAGTATCACTCGAAGAGAAAGGGATGACAAGGGAATTGGAAGTTTTTGGGTGGCTTGGGGGGGTGTTTGTGAATGGGATTATCGATGAGATAACTTATAATCGCCCAAACCCGAAAACACTAGAGAAAACACAAGATAAACCTCAGACCCCCATCTCAGATGCTGGTGATGATCCTTTCACGACCTGTCCTTCATCACCTATTGATGTCACCTCATCCCTCATCTTACTCCCAGCGAGGATAGCTTATATTACCGACACCAAAACCCGCGCAAGCCGCACCATCCCCTCAGCGTCTCAACAACTTTCCACCTCTCTTCAGCTAACCCTCTACCGTACCCTTCTTACCTCACTACCTTCCATCCCTTTTCACCTACTTTTGCAGAAGCACAAGCTTTCCCCCACGGCACCATTCTCGGATAGCTTCATCGCACAAATCACATCTATTGAGTCGCCCCTCACACTCACACTCCTCCTTGCTAACAACTCATTGTCTGCCCTTTGGAGTCTCTTTTTGGAGCAGTATCATAAAACTATTGGGGGTGTTGGTGATATGGTAGGAGTAACGTATCGCTTCCAGCGTAATGGAGAGGTGATTGGGGAACGCTCCTGGAAAGTGGAAGAAGATGTTGGGGAGAGGCATTTAGTCGATGTCATGAGCTGGTGGAGAGGGGAGAGGGAGACTAGAGGGGTTGAGATAGAGGAGGCGTGGAAGTGTCGGACGTGCGAATTTGAAGAAACCTGTAGTTGGAGACTTGGGAAGTTGGAGGAGATAAGAAGGGTTATGAAGGGGACTGTGAGTTCTGAGGAGAAAAAAGCTGACACAGTAGTAAGTACGGAGGTGAAAGTAAAAGAGGCGAAAGAAAGAAAGAGAGGCAAGCGTGGACCTAGAAAAAACGCGCGAAATTCAGAGGAGGCAGTGGGGACAACAGAGAGCGAGGATGCAGATAGTAGTGGTGTGGAGGTGAGTATTAAAGGGAAAAGTAGTGGGCAAAGCACCCCCAAAGGGGTCGGACAGATCGAAGAAGGGGGAGGGAGCATAGCAAAATTGAAGAGAGGCAGAGGTAGACCGAAGAAACAGAAGCCAAGTGGTGTTGATGGGATAGATCTTTCGTAAGGTAAAATTGAAGATGTACTATCATTTTTGTGTTGGCGTTGTGAGGTTAATCTCGATTATTATTGAGGGCGGATGTTACATGTAGTTTATTTTATTGGAGGGAGTAGCTACACGTTTAAGATTAGGTAACACACTATGGTATCGCACTTTTGATATAAAATAGTTTTGAAAGTGGTTTAAAGGATATGATGGCTTGCAATGAGGTGGTACTCACTGGTGGCGAGTGATATATCATGAGTCAAGATTTGTGTAACAAGAGTGTGGCGTTCGTATGTAGCCGAAATTTTATAAATGTACATACATGTATCTATGTAAATGGCCGATCAGGTAAGAAGGGGGTGCTACCGATATGAACAGTCAAGGATAAGTGCAAAAGGGTTGTTAGAAGGAGGACTTGAGTCGTTGAGTATAAATGGTCCGTTTATTGCAAGAACTTTCGAGACTGGGCTGAACTCCTAGGAATGGCGAAGACACACACACATTCCCAAGGCGTCTTAAACTCAATATCCATCACCAATATTCTACAGAACGGCCCACTCCACAAAAGTATGACAATATCAACTTCTTTACCCATCATCCTTATCCTCTCCCTCATCTACAGGTGCTCAACCACCAACTCACACACCTACCCCCCCGAGATTATCAGCTACACCGAAGCCACATCTGCCAAAAAAAGCATTTTCCACCCCCGCCTTCTACTCCTCTCCCACCCGTATGGCGATAAAGTCCCACCAACACCCGGTGACATTGTTTTATATTTTGATACCGACAAGACACCACCAGGATCCCATCATGACGAAATCCAAAGGAAACGGATCTATGACCCTTCAGTTGTGCCAAACTACCAGGGGGAATTAACATGCATCAGGGGGGATTTAGGGGAGGGGTTTTATCTGTGGTCGGTTATTAAGGTGCTGAAAGAACATGGTGATGAGTGGTGTTGTCAGACGGGGAATGATGGTAGGTCTATTGCGACGTATTCCCGTGCTACTGTGGGGTTGGCTGGGATGAGGGGGTGGTGTGTCAAATGCTTTGATGTGGGGTTTGCGGCGGATGAGGTTATGGCTGGGTGTAGTGAGGATGGGGGTGGGGGGTATTTGTTTAATGTTGAAGGGTCGTATCCGGAGGTTGTGGTGTATAATTCTGAGGATAGGGACCTGGGAGATATTGAGGTGCTGGAATAGTGATATTAGTTGTGGGTTCTATGCGCTTGAAAGCGTTGGGTTATATTTGGTGCCTTGATTGTAGACGATGAATGACTCTCTACAAGCTTAATCCTTGATATATATTATGATTGAAAGTAATACTATATTTAGTAGAGGTACTTATATACTTGATGTGAAGTATCATTTACAAATATATTTTTTGTGTTGTGGTCTATGTTGATGAGCTACTAATCTGGTTTAGAATACTCTACAGCAATAACTTGTCTCAAACTAACCTAATTAGGCACACGGTAGTAAATTCTTATTAGGAGCATCTACAAATCTACAAGGCTGTTGAGGCTGGTTCGACTCGAAATAAATTAAATCCTAGGGAGGTTTCAAAAAAAAAAAAACTGGCTTCTCATGGTAATAGGTTAGCTTCTCTCGTTCTATGTAAATATTAATATTTATTGTTACACGGAGGCCAACCTCTATTAGCTTAGTATGGAAACTTGACGAACTATCTGCGTATACATTTTCTTTCATTTACTCTACTTGATGCCATAAGTTTTTTATTCCTTTAAAATACGGATATCTTAAACGGCCGACCCTTCACTCTGCTTAGGGTAGGGCCCGGGGTAACATCATTATTTACCCGGTCCTCAGCTAACCAATAAAGAATTGTGAGGCGTAACAATTACTAGCAAAAAAACTTCATTGTGTCACTTTTTCTTTGTTCAGGGTTGACAAAGACGAACAAGTGTTCCGAGCGTATCCTATGAGATGTTCAGCACAGACGATGAGATGAGGCTCTGGATTCACTGTCGTCATAGCCAAGACAAGCTTAAATACTCACGTCATCACCTAACCCTACACTTTACCACTAAATACCCTAAAGCTCCCTCGAGTCTTGAATTCAGGCAATTAAGTACTCTATGCACAGTTATGACCAGCGATGGGACATCATATTTCCCTTTTAAGCCCTCAAGCCACAGCATGGGGTGTTCTCGATATGATGGAATATTGACGAGTTCCGAGGAGACCGATATTCATAGATCATTTCGCCAGATGGTGGATTATAGGGTGTACAATTCCCCCGACGATCTAAATAATCATGACCCCATCTTTATTCCCGCTCTTGCATGAATCCTGGAATTAGAACTTGTATATATGACTACGATCCTCCTCTTCCCATTGAATCTCTACCGACTTGGTTCGAGAACAACTAAAGTGAATATTTACAAGAAAACACTACTGCTATTTCATCAGCGTTCTAGACCTAGACCTCAATTTCAAACATCCAATTACTACTACTCATCGTCAAAAATGGCAAGCACTCACCCAAATAATAGCGGTGGAACGTACACCCAGAGTGGGACGAAGCATGCGGATCCATATAAGGAGAAGAATTTGGATCGAGA
Source organism: Verpa bohemica (assembly GCA_033030345.1). Classification (NCBI taxonomy): domain Eukaryota; kingdom Fungi; phylum Ascomycota; class Pezizomycetes; order Pezizales; family Morchellaceae; genus Verpa; species Verpa bohemica. Next base: position 842,393 of record JAUFSE010000016.1, on the reverse strand, counting down.
GACTTGCGTGAAGGATAAAGTGAATGATCTAGTGGAGTTTATAGAGGCTTTGAAGTTTGGTATGATGACGACAAGACAGAGGGATTCAGGCTTGTTGGTTAGTAGGTGTATGGCCGTTACTGCGAGGGTAGGTACTCTCCTGTTTTTTGTTTGGATCTTATGGGTTGGAGGAGGTAATGATATGTGACGCTAACCCGGATATATATATAGGAGGACGGGATCGACTTTGTGTTCTATACAAACACCGAGAGCGGGAAAACTGACGAATTGACGACAGACCCACATGTAAACCTCGGGTTTTTGAAGAGCTCAACGGTATGATCTCTATCTAATCAGTCTTTTGCAGTTAAGAGAGAGGTTCTAATGGTTTGTTTCCAGGGTGAGTGGGCATCCATTAGCGGTGTTGCTGATATCGATAGCCATAAAGAGAAAGTGGAGCAGTAGGTCTTACTTTGATTATTTCTCGGAGAACATGCTAAATTCTTATTATTACATCTAGATACTATAATTCTTCGCTTAAGGCCTGGATTGGAGACCTTGGCGATGGGGTTCACAATGGGGGTCCTGGGGACCCTCGTTTGGCAATCATCAAGGTGCACGCGAAGACGGCAACCTACGCTATCCAGAAGGGGACTGCAGTTTCACGGGGTATTGAGATTGCTAAGGGCACTATTACTGGGAATGTTGCGAGCACAAATAGGCTTAGGGAATTGACGGAGGAGGAACTGAATACATTCCGGAGCAGTCAACAATTGATTACGTAGAGTATGTGGTTTATTTATTCTGCTTTTGGTGTGTAATTTAGCATTGCAGTTTATGTTTATTTTTGTGTTTGCCATGGTGGTGGTTTATGAACTGCTGTATGCTTTAGTATTGGGAAGCGATTTCTCCAAAGATTCATTAAGCTGTTCACTCTTAAAATTGTCATTCACCTCATCTTAGTTTCATAGCAATTTCGTAGAGTGGACAATCATATCTGTGCGAGACCTTTACAATCTCCGATCAGAGTACATAAAGGTACCGGTATAAGTCGCCAAAGTCGTCACTAAGCGAAAAAGCTCGGTCTGTGTGGCGTGATCCATGAGATGACTTCACAGTGACGATCGCTGTGGCTAGTGTACTAGTGTTTTTGTAAGTCCTTGAATTTTTCTTTCAAATGCAGAGCAAGGAACCCAGGGAAACAGACAGCTGGCCGATGCGATGCCATAGGTTGCAGATGAGGATGGTGATCAGCTTTCTGGCCTTGGATCTGCTCGTGAGTGGCCGTAATCACGCTTCGGCACCATCACGTTCACATGCGATAGACTGACGTATGCGCATAGGCTTGCTCTGTTCCTTGGAGGAATCCGTGCGGTGCGGCCGAGTCACTGTGCCACAGGCTTAGTTTGGTCGGAGGAAAGCTTTGCCGCTGATAGCAGGTCTCTAGCCACGACGTAATAGGCGGGACGGGAGACTTTTATTTGGCTCCCCTGTAGTCGCACACGGAGAAAGCCCTCGGAACCCAAAAAAAACTCATAGCTACCCTTCCTTCTCCTGTTCATCTCCTTCTCTTCACTCAACCTCCATCTCATCTTTTGCAGAATCTCTGTGTCTCCATCTAACTTCTATTATACTTGTATCTACTTTCTAACCCACACCATATCTTCAAAACTTCTATAATGGAGTCACCCGTTTCTTCGTCCTCATCCTCATCAGATGAGTCAACTACCCAGCAGGTTATGAACGGTTAGGTGTGTTTTCCCGTTGTCTCAAGAGTTTGTTTTCCCGCTAGTCTTGAATCTTTGCTAACTATATAATGTTTTATAGTCTCTGATGTTGTATTCTTTGTTTTATCGTATATTGACATTGAGCAGGATCTCATCCTACTATCCAGAACACAAAGTCCGATTTTCAAGGGCTTGCAAGTTCTGCATCTGGTGAAAATGAGTATGATGTGGATCAACCTCTGACACATTATCACAGCTTCTTTTTCGACCTTTTCACTGTTGGTCTCCTTATTCTATCCTTATCTCTCTCTACCTCTTCGGTAGTTGGGTTTGTGGTTTGTGGCTAACATGTGATTAGTGGAAATATCCGCGTGCTACCGGTTTCTTCTTTTTCTCAGTTATTTCTTTGATCTTTGCATTCCGCTTCATCAATGTGCTCCGTTGGGTTTTCAAAGGAGCCTATATTCTCTTTGCCTGTAAGTTTTGTCTTTTCCCTGTTCGGGTCTCGGCTCCGTTGCAGGGTATAATATGTGCGTTTCAGCATGAAACTAACTTATGTGATAACGTACAGCTGCTGCTCTCCTTGAAGTGGCGGGTAAGCCGTTTGGTACCAGGATTGTATCTTCCATGCGCCCTAAACGGTACCACACCATTCCTAGGGATTCAGTCGAAAAATTATTCAGCGAGCTCCACGATCTATCAAACTTTTTCGTTGTTGAGTTCCAGAGAGTTATATTTGTAGAAAACATCTTTGCTACAATCGTCGTATGTATCCTTCTTTTTAATCTTTTAGTAAATCCTTTTTACTAATACAATTTTCTAGGCATTTGTGGCCACGTTTACAGGATATTTCCTTATCAAGTACATGCCGTTTTGGTCTCTTTTGCTTCTCGGTAAGTGACGCGTAGTTTTATCATCCCGTCTTGGCAATGAACAAGGCTGACATTCCGTCTTACTATAGCTACCGTTACTGCATTCTCTGCTCCCTTGATCTACCTTCAAAACCAGGAATTTATCGATGAGCAGATCCGCCAAGGAAACGAGCTAGTTAATGCTCAGCTCGCTAACGGTCGTCAAATCACTGGAAAGTATGCCGGAGAGGCTGCTGCCCGCGCCCGCTCTACCGCGGTAGACCTTTCTCAGAAAGTTCAAGGCTACACCCAAAATGTTCGCGGTACATCTCCTGTTGCTACCACTACTGAGAAAAGGGAATTCCCTGCCGCCCCAGCACATGAGCCAGCTCTAAATGGTGCCAACGGTGCCAACGGTGTCAGTAATTTGAAGGAAACCTATAGACCAGAAGAGCCTCTTCTTGCTTAGAAGTCTTGCAGGGCCTTGTTGGCATGAAGCGGTGGCGGTAAATATTGTAGCAGTGGGGTTGGGGGCAAAAATTACTGTATGAGAAGGGGTTGGGGGGGTTTTTTTTCTTTTTTCTTTTTTCTTTTTTCTTTTTATGCTACGTGCGGCTGGGTGTAAGAGCGGAGAATGGGCTTCTTGGATTCACGAAGTTAATGTTTTTGCTATATCTGTTATGCATCTGTTTCTAGCTTCACTCTCATTTGGGGTGGTTGTACCTGCTACTTTTTTCAGGTCCTATTTTTATCAGTATGGCATACTTGCTTGTTTAGTCTGGCTGGTGTTGTTTGCGGTTGATATGTGTGCTGTCTTTTTTGCGTTTTCTTCATCTTTTTACGCTTAGCTTCAGATTTTGATACTGCGTTGATAAGTGCAGAATGCAGGGCGCAATCGATAATTTAGCCAACCCCTTATAGTGGCTCTGGGTATAGTTCTGTCACTAAGAAAAAAAAATTTATGCTGTCCTTTCCTTATCTCGAAGGTTATCAAAATCTAGGTGTTGACGTCTCTTTTGGGTTGTTCGCTTATCAACCTGGACCTGGACTAGCACAACATATACACGAGCTACGGGATTGTCATACCAGGGGGCTATGACGTGAGATATTAACTCATAGATTAACTGGGCTTGAATAATTCTGAGCTATGCACGTACAATAGTGAAAGGAAATAGAAATGGCCATAGGCTAGGCAAACCGATTTTAGCTGTCGTAGATGTTAGGAATGTAGATTAAGAGTCATAGATTGCTGACTTAAATATGGGTGCCCTGGAAAGCCCCACGGTCTACCGGCTCCATCGCGATGTGGACACTGTGGTTCGTTCAGGACAACGTGATGCCTCAGCTATGCGGGCTGAAGAACACGTTATAGGGTTAGGGTTCAAAGCATCTATATATATATTAGTACTAATATTTAAAATTTAGTGAGGGATTTTATGATACATGCCTGCAGTTGCCCATACCGTGAATACTTTACGTATACATATATATCTTACTACATATATTTCTCGTGAGCCGTGACTAACCTCACGCCAAGATTGATTAGTAACGCTGCGGGGAGGAGGCTCATGGCGGGGCAATAATCTAGACCGGGGGTTTGTGCGTCATCTGTTAAACCATATGTAACCAGCCAACCTCACTCACGTCCAAAAACAAAGAAGTATTTAAACATAGAGAGCGGAATACTTCTTTAGGAAAGCCTTTTACCCACTACTATTGATTCTAACACAAGCAAAATGAGCAAAAAGCGGGCCGCCCGTAGCAGCAATGCATTCACACCTTCTACGCCCTCGGGAGTGGGAGGATTCGGTGGGTTCGGCGCAGCGTCGACATTCTCATCGTCTGCAGCATCACAGCTTTCATATGTTACAGAACCCCCTGACCTCTCAGGTATTAATGATTCTGGCGTGGTTGTATTGTTCAAGAACTTGTTAAAGAAAGATGAAACGACAAAGGCGAAGGCGCTAGAGGATATACAGGCGGTCACAGATGTCGAAGATGCAGTTTTAGCGGCTTGGGTGTGTATTTTGTATTCTAGAAAACATAACTGCAATGGAGGAAATACTGAATATCCTTGTGGCCTGTAGATTCGATTATACCCCCGCCTCTCAACCGATAGTTCTCGGCGAGTCCGAGCACTCTCACATACTGTTCATGGTCTTATCTCGCAGCGTTCGGGAAAGAGAATTGCAAAGCATATGCCACGAGTGACTGGTGCTTGGTTGGCTGGGTTATACGATAATGACCGGGCTACGTCAAAAGCTGCAAAGGATGCACTGAAACTCGTCTTCACCTCCGAGGAGAAGATTGCGAGTGTGTGGAAGGCTTATCAGGCACCAGTGGTGGAGTATTGTACGGATGTTATTGCAAATGAGACAGTGGGCTCCTTGAGTGATGAGAGACAAGTATCCCCGGATGATGCGGAAAGCAAGTTTGCGAGGGTTATTGCGACGAGTGTATTGGCTCTTGGACACCTTATCTGTTTGCCTCCCCCAGTAATACTATGTTCGCTAGAGCTAACATAATGTAGCATCGTTACCTAAAGAAGAACTGGAGAAACAACTTGCTTCATACTCTGCCCTCATATCTAATCCCCACCTCTGGTCATTCTCATATCACGCAGACCCTTACCTCCGGAAGGCACTATATAGATTTCTCACATTAGGCCTCACTTCCATTCCCTCAATCATCTCATCTCCAGAAACACTTCCAACCGTGTCTAATGCAATCATTACCAAATCACTTTCTATAAGTCAAGTAGGATCAGTAATTGACTATCTAGATGCACTATTATCATTGACTTTATCACTCCCATCTTCATGGACAACTCTAAAGCCATCGAAGAAGCGGACTCCAGTCGGAATTCTAATCAAGTTTATCAAAACTGGGTCCCAGACCGCCGGTCCGGAGTACTGGGGGAAGGTTGCAAACCTAGTTTCTGTACTCCCGCGGGAGATCCTCCCTAGCACTATCGATGGCATACGGGATCTTTTAACTGGTAATGTAGATGGTATACGCAACGGTCCAGAACCACGAACACATTTAATTGCAGCCTGGAGCGCTTATTTTAATATTTGCTACCACCTCCTTGCGCTAGAAGAAGATCCAACAGTATCTAATTATATTGTCGGGGAAGCAATGTGGCCTTTGTATAAAAATTACATTCTCGAAAACACAGAAGAGACCGAGAAGCTGAGAATCCCATATTATGCAGCAAGTATATGTGCAGGTGGAGTAGCGATGTCTGGAGCTCGACATGGGGGAATTGTTGAAGTTGTAAGAGAGGGTGTGTGGAGGAAGATAGAGGGATTGGTAACTGATATTGTCATTAGAGGAGAGGCCGGGGGAATTGGACAAAGGTGGGTTGACTTAAGCGTGGAGATCTTAAAGAAGACTAGAGAGGATAATCCAATAGTTGGGATTGTGGAGGAAAGTAATGTTGATATTTTACTACGGTGTATTGAGGTTGTTATAAATGACGAAGGTAAGTATCCTGATTTGGTAAAATATAAAGGAAGTAGAACTTGAAATTTATGAAAATTAGGTAAATCGAGTGATGTTGCATCACTAATGGGCCAGATATTGTCGAATTTCGGCTCCAGGATTTTAGGCGTTGAAAGGGCACAGAAAGTTTGTTTCCAATAAGGAGTATAAAGTAGCTGATTAAAGGAGATGCTGACATGGCCAGGCTATGAACTCCTTTCTCACCGAAAACTTCCCAGAACTTCTTCTTTCTCCATCTTTATCACATCTTCTATCCGCTCTCATTGCTTATGGCACGCACACACCTGACCTTACATCTTTCCAAACAACATGGGGGGAAACTGTCCGCTCTCTTCTCCTCTCCTCCCTCTCTAAAGAAACTAAAGAGGCTCGTATAATCCAACTCCTAGAATCAACACCATTATCACTCCGTAACCAAGTTCCGCTAGTTCCAGAACTGGAGCACTACGTGGGTCGAAAACTCGAAACTAGTTTGGAGACAGATGAAGCTGCTGGGTGGGAGATAATGAAATCCGCATTCCGCTCCTCGGCAGTATCGGAAGATACGACAATAAAAATGCTTGTGACTCTTACAAATGGGTTATCATTGCACGGAGAAAATAAAGCTTCAAGACTATGTAAAAATATTGCATCCGCTGCGGAACAAAACCCGGAGGTATTTGCAAACTTTGGGAGATCCGAAAATGGGGCAGATATGTTATATCGACTGTTAGTACTTATGGAATCACCAGATGATGATGTTTCGGCTGCGGCGAGGGGCATCAATAGGGCTGTTGAGGCGGGATTGATGAGTAATCCGACGACAAAGGACCAGGTGAACAGGGTTATGAGCAATGTGGTGGATATAATTTCGAAATGTGTGAGGGAGCCTGAAGATGTCGAACTTCCGCTCTATAGACTTGCAGAGAAGGCGAGGGACTTGATCAATCGTGCTCCAGAAAGCGAAAGGGTGGCTCTTGCGGAAGGTTTAATTTTTACGGAAGGTCACTGGAAGCCCGCATTGTCCCCGTTCTTGATGAATGTGAGAAATACATCTTTAGCTATTACGAACCCAATTGGTGGGGCTATTTTCTTCGCCGGAAGCTCGGAGTTAGATATACCTACTATAAATCGAGATAGACAAGGCATCTCAGCTGCGATTAGAATGGGTATATTCACAATCGAGTTCCTCAAGGCTATGGGCGCATTCGATAGGAGTAATGATTTATCCAACATATTTTCTAAGATATCAGAGGAGGCTCGGTCAATACTGCTTTACTACCTCACCTTAACACTAGAGTTGGCAAAAGATGGTGTTGGGATCTCAGGTGCCAATGACCTTTGGGCCGAGGAATTACCGGAGGTTGAACAGGAAATTCTGGATTTTGTTTCTGATACTCAGCAGTTTATTGCGAATTGCTTGAAAGAGGACGAGTTGGTAGGATATTTATTGGTAGTGATTAACCGTCTTATGGAGGACTCAGTGGAACGATCTACGCGTGCGTTTTACTCGGCAAGGGTTTTGGCTGGGTTAATTGCAGACCTTGTGGGGCACCAAAAGATCTCATTAGAAAAGGCACAGACGTGGTTGAAATCGTGTGATTTTAGGAGAGGTGTTGATGTATTCCGGACTACTGCGATACTTACTGGGCTTTCAGAATTACTGCAACATAGTAAGGATGCTGATAGACTGCGGAATGAGCTCGCAGGTGATTTGATAGGTGTCCCCACCTCTATGTGCCGGGAGGAAGGACTTCGGAAACTAGTATTCTTAAACGCTGTCCTTCCCAGACCTGGGGAAGATATGGCTTCACTCCCACAACAGCGTACAATCTTCCTTATTAAGCATCTTCTCACCTGGTTTAATGATAAAGAGTTTGAGATAGACCCTAATGAAGCGGTCATTACGGAAGCTATGAAAACATTCACGAGCGTCCTCCCTACAGTAAAGGAACTGTATGGCGAGCACTGGCAGTCGTTGTGTGAACTTACCGGCACGGGAATATCTAGTCAGATCGAGGTAGAGGCTTTCGTACCGCTGATTTTCGCATCGTTGAAACTCTTCCAGACTCTTAAGTCACTTCGCCATGAGAACGATGATCTTGAGGATGCGTGGAATGCGAACCCTCTTTACATTCCCTTGATGGAGCTATTATGCAGCTCAAGAAATGCAGATGAACAGCATCAACCTCGCAATCTGTGCAACGCTCTAATGGCCCGCCAGGTAAAATCGATAGACCTGAAGTATATAGAAGAACCTAGTGAGATTTACCCACTATTGAATGTGAGGTCAAGACCAGTCCAGGAGGCTGCGTTTGAGATCCTACATAGGTACATCCCATCTGTACAAGAACAAGTTTCGATTGATGCTGCGTTATCGAAAGAAGATAATTTCACACTTCAGCTTCCGATGGAATTGTTGAGCCTTATCATGGAGCCACCAAATATAGACCAAGTTGAGGGATTGAGTTTCAAGAGGGGCATGCCTTTGGCACTGAGAGGGTATTTATTGACCTGGATATTGATTTTTAATCATTTCGAAAACTCGGTAGGTTATTTTTTTTTTAACCCTTTAACTACTCGGTTTACTAACCTATTGTATAATAGTCATTCAAAGTCAAATCTGCCTATGTCGAAAACCTGAAAGAAGGTGGTTATTTGAACGGTCTTCTTGACTTCACCTTTGACTTTCTCGGCCACGTAAAGGGCCGTCCCATCGACGCCTCAAAATACGAGATCGAATCATATACACCAGACCTAGAGGAATCCCCCCTAAAAGATACTCAGTGGCTCTTGATTCATCTTTATTATCTCTCTCTTCGATTTACACCATCACTATCAAAATCCTGGTGGATAGACTGCAAGTCTCGGCAAAAAGTCCTCTCAGTAGAAAGCTTTACGGAGAGGTTCTTGTCCCCACTCATCATTGAAAAGGAGCTTAGCTCCGTCCGTGCATGGATTCAAGAGCAACCTGTACCTAGTCCCGGAGAAGATGAAGGAATGAAGGTTAAGATCTCACGTGGTGCGGAGAAGGAGGTTACTGCGGTGTATCCAATTGATGACCAAACGATGGAAATGGTTGTTAGGTTACCATCTACGTTTCCACTTAGACAGGTAGAGGTAGAAGGAGTTAAGAGGGTTGGTTTGAGTGACCAGCAATTTAGGAAGATGCAGTTGGCTTCGCAAGCCGTTATTAATTTTCAGGTAGGATAAAAGAACCCTCAATATTCCAGAGGATGTAAACTGATATATTCATACCTACAGAGTGCATCAATAATCGATGGCCTAACGCTGTTCCGCAAGAATGTATCGCTGCACTTCCAAGGTATTGCTGAGTGTGCGATTTGTTACAGCATCCTGGCCGTGACGCCGGATAGATCCTTGCCTAATAAGGCTTGCTCGACATGCAAGAATAAGTTCCATTCTTCGTGTTTGCTTAAATGGTTCAAGACTAGTAATTCGAGTTCTTGTCCACTTTGTCGGACAAGCTTCTCATTTTACTCTTAGTGTCAAGATGGGTGTTTTTTTTCTCGGGTTATGCTAGGTAAGTGGGAGAGGGAGAAAGTGTATTGTAGATAGTGACTAAGTCTTTTCTTTTCTTCTGATTTTAACTATATGAAAGCCACAAAAGACCTATAAGGCTATGGGAATTATTAAAATTGACTTGTTATACACGCCTTGGTACCGACTCGAGTCAAGACCTCTAGTATCATAGGAACTAGTATTTCCACATAGCTCCTCCAAATCATAGTAAAACTTAACTCCCAACTTCCAGGGTTCATAATACCCTATAATAATACATCTAAATTATGATATCTTTTCGTCTCTGTGACCTACCTCTAGTAAAATACCTTCTATTCTACCTATGAATCTTGGAATTTGTAGTAAGACAGTATCCGTATCCTATCAGCTCATCTCAACAACAGTACTGGCCCCCACCATCATATAGTTCGAAATCATCCTCCTGGAGCTGATCACAAAATTCTTCCTCCTTATATACTTCAAGGAGGATTTTAACAACAGCATCATGTCCTTGAACTTCCGCATTATCGATTACAATTCTTCCGAGTGCATCCCGTTGCGAGACATTAGCTCCGTATTCAAGGAGCAATCGAACTATGGGCTCGTGCCCATTAGCAGCTGCATAGCTCAGTGGTGACCTTAGATGCATTGCATCCGGTGCCGAGACATCGGCACCATGCTCTAGAAGTAACCGGACCACTGCCTCGTGTCCATTGGAAGCTGCATAGCTCAGTGGTGATCTTCGATGTAGCATATCTGGTATCGAGACATTGGCGCTAGACTCAAGAAGGGATTTGACTACGGATTTGTGCCCTTTTGAGGCTGCATTGAGCAATGGTGTTCTTCCATCAACATCTCGTACCAAGGTCTTTGCACCCTTCTTAAGAAGTAGTCGTACTATAGAATCGTGTCCTTGGTTTGCTGCATGGTGTAATGCTGTTTCTCTCAGCAAATTGGGCGTTGAGAAATTGGCGCCATTATCAATAAGTAACTGGAATATGAATTCGTGCCCTTTGAGAGCTGCATTATGCAATGGTGTGTTTCCATCAATGTTGCGTATCGATACATTGATATTAGCGTCGATCTCAATAAGTAGTTGAGCCATGGCCTCATGTCCTTTAAATGTTGCAAGATTTAATGCCGTCCACCCTTGCATATCCTGCCAGTGCAGCAAGGCATTTACACCATTTTCAAGAAGAAATTTAGCGATTACCAAGTTTCCCTGGAGCGCTGCCTCGTGTAATGCTGTCCTTCCAGCTCTGTCTGAAATGAACACAACGCCAGCATTATTTTCAAGAAGTAATCGAACTACACCTTCGCGTCCTTCGTAAACAGCATTGTGCAATGCAGTCTGTCCTCGATTGTTTAAAACAGTGACAGCGGCGCCATTTTCTAACAATAACCTAACAGTCCCTTCATGCCCTATCCACGCCGCTTTATGTAGTGCGGTTCGTCCAAACATGTCCTGTTTCGAGACATCGGCGCCTTTGTTAAGTAAGATCTTCACTACTTCTTCATGCCCTTGCAATGCTGCCCGTGATAATGCAGTAGTCCCAGTAATACGGTCCAGAGCAGTAACATCGGCCCCTTCATCTAACAACTTCTGAACCACCAAACAATGTCCAATAGAGGACGCCGCAATCAGTGGGATTTCTTCTCTCGTATAATTGACGAGATAAGAACTTTCGGGACCCTTTTTGTTCAGTAGATAAGTATTGGCTTGTACCCATGAACAAACATTCCCTGGACGCCCTAAAAATTTGAGAACACCATCCTTTGACAGGTCCTCGCTGCAACTTTTAACATGGGCAGGCATATAATTGGCTGTATACTCAAAGAAAGGGTATGAGTCGAGTCGTGCATCCAAGGTTACATTGGATGTGCAAGCACCTCCAGTGAAGATATCGAACGAGAGATAAGTTGTGCAAGTCTTGGCGAGTCTAAAGTCTATATCCGTTGGAATTATAGTATTTTCCAAGAGGTATTCCTGGACCGTAAAGTGAGCGAGTCGAATTATATCGCTACTCTCTTCAATCGTCACTAGGCCACCACAAACATCTAGCAGAGTTGCCCTGTCCGGCAGATCCAACTCATCAAGCTCATAGCGCCCCACCTCTACGGAGACCGCCGTCTGTATTTGGGTAACTGTAAGTGTGTTCTTGGCCTTAACAAGCCACGATAGTGTCCTTATCGCTAACTCTGCGCAATTCTCAGACTGCTGCATAACATTCCCAATGATTCTATCGTAGATAGGATATAAGGGCTTTTCCTTTGCTGATGAATTCTTTACATTCTCAATAGCTTTTAAGATATGTTTTGCTGTTGGCTGTTGGCAGAGGTATTCCATGTGAAACCGCGCAAGTAGAAACCTACTTTAACTTAGTAGCTGAGGTGCCTTGTAAAGGGTTATCTTGTTCAAATCACTTACATTCCCTGAGCACAACTTATTAGTTCAGAAATGATTTTATCCTTGCATTTTGCTTGCTGAACAAGCCGCCTTGCTCGTGGGCTTCTCTGAATTCTTTCCTCGATATAGCACCTTATATCCTCATCCTTGGCTAAAATCCTAATTTTTTTCTCAAAACGGAAGGATTCCTGGATGTCCTCCGGATACTCGCGGCTGGTGACAAATAGACAAGCGTCCCTTTTCATCCGGTGGAATAACGGGAGGAGTTCATCCCGCTGGATCCTCTCGCATTCATCCAATGCGTCAAATATAAGAAAAACTTTGCTAAATGCTCTAAACACCAAGAGAAGAATGGTATATAGATCCTCGAGGGTAGGACTTCCACCTTCACGCTCTAGCTTATCGTATAATATCTCAATACCTATAGGAATTTTTGGGATTTGACTTGCGAGTTGCCTGACCAGGTTTGAAATTATAAGAAGCGGTCCCTGTTGGCCCTTTTCTTTGTAGTCGAAGTAGATTCTTGCCACACCATAATTCAATGTTTGTGCTTTAGTGTTGAAATGGTCGACCACGAGAGAGCTACGAAAGAGATTTCTCAGTCATAGCGCGGTTGAAGCTTGTTAAGGAAAGATATACCTTAAAAATGTCTTTCCAGCACCGGCTGTAATAATCTCTGAGTCAGTAATCGTATAAACTTCACCCATATGATAGCGTTAAAGGTTAGACCGCCTCGGAACTGGGTCTTAACCTAATGTGCCTTTAATAGGATATTTCCCGTTATAGATTTACTTACGAATACCATAACCCCAAAGGATTCTAGAAGCCTGCAGTCCGCTGGCCCACTCCTGAAACTCTGGTGAGTTTAAAAACCATTGGCCTGTATTTTTCTGCCTCTTATTACTGATCTCCGTGTGCTTTGCATCACTAGCGAGGCTCCCAGTATATAACCAGTTTAACACAGTCATACGCTTAGCCTCTAAACTCACAAGGCTCGTCAGCAACACATTCATGACGCACCAAAAGAAAAACAGTGCAATATATATGCTACTCACCTATACGAATAACCTTCTGATTTTCATACTCGGCTTGCGACTCCTTCCGAAGCTCTTCAAGCTCCCCACCAATTGCCCTAGTCAGGGTTCTTTTTACGTGGTCAATACAAGTACTATTATTAAATCAAATCCAAAGGACACCGGAATGGCTTACATGTGATACGTATTCAGTGCATCCATAAACAAATCTTTATGCCTCACAATCCTCGCCAGAGTCTGACTTGTCTCTGCCTCTTTCAAAGGCCACTTCAATGACCCTAGAATCTTCCTCCATCCACTGCCAAGCGGCTTCAACTTATCCTCTAGCCTCTCCAACTCTAGACTACATCCCTCCAGTAAACCCTTGAGATCATGTAGTATTTCCGACTGGGGGTTATTATCCGAGAACTGTCGTAAGGCGATAAGTACCCTACTGAGCGATACGAGCTCATCCACAAGCTCCTGAACATCCGTCGGTGCCCGCTTGACGGCTCCGATATAGCCATACCCCAAGGAAGCCACTTTTCCAGAAAGTTGTATAACTGCAATGATGCTTGATGCGATTCCTACAGTCTCCATGACTAGTATAGTGTTTTAAGGTAAGTTCTTGTAAAGTGTTGTGAAGATGTTCGCGGGGTTATGTGCTCAGCCTCTCAGTAGGTAGACACACGTGATTTGACATAATGTTATGTAACCGCCACCATCCTAACAAGCAGAGCTACATGTGGTATGCTGCGTCTAAAGTACACGCAGGTACTCGCTGAAAAAGTAAAATCTGTCTTCTAGGTACATATGTACATCACTTCCTGATATAGAAACCTGGTTACAACCCAAACTACATCGTTGTGATTCACAATAAATACAAGCTACTAAGAAACTACTACATTACTTACAAATGGTAAGTCTAGGTAGGGAAGGAGATGGGACCTATGGTTTTAGGCAAAAACACCTATGTATCTCTGTGACTTGTCAACTAAGGTGTATAGGTGGTAATATAGCGACCAGAAAACTAATAGGAATCCCATATCATTAGAGCTGGTGCTTCAAACAAGATTACCGTTCTCTTCCGAAACAAACTCTTGATTCAAGGCAAATACCTTGAATGTGATGTTTTTAGTACCGAACTAAACTTATTCCTGATGCCTATTGTCCCTGTTGCCGATTCGCTCCGCTAAACTCATGACTAAATATACTGTGTTCATCTCAAGAACTGATACCTCTCTGGGTCACGGATATGTAGCTGTATTTGCTTGTGGTTCCAGAGTTTTGGGGGGTTATTATCGTCTAGAAGAGGGGGCCACTATTGTACCCGTTATCTGCGCCTCAGACGGGGCCCAATTGACCCGCTTTATCGGTGATAAGAAGGCTTGGCCTATATATCTTACGATTGGGAATATCAAAGTACATGTAGTTACCGAGGACGGGAAAGACACGGGATTGTTTTTGGTTTTTGGGGGGAAGGATCTAGCGAATGAGGAGCTCTACAAAATGATATATGTTTCTTTAAGTATAAAAAACTGGGGCATATAAAACATACATACATGTACTCTCACGTACAAAACGATTCTTTAGACTAGAATTAGGAATAGTTGCGCTACTGCATCTAATCATACTCTTTGTATTCTAGGAAATGCTCCATACTACGCTTGGTAAACCTAATTCCAAGCATCCATTACCCCCTTCTCACCCTACTTCGCCTCTCTTTCTGACTCTCTCTCTCTCACTCGCCTCACCCACAGACTTCACTTACACCTCGGTCATCCGAGTATTGCTGCTATTCCTCCATCCAGAACTCGACCCTGCTGGGAACTTTCTCTGAGAACCATGATCCTCCGAGGCCCCCGAGTTATACTAGCGATTACTCTGTGAATTAGGCTGAAGGCAGTTTTTGGAATTATTGCTGATGCTCTGTAATAGTTGGCCAAAAACGTTCTTGCTTTCAACATTATGGCTGATGGTATCCCGATCAGTAAGTCATTATTTCGGTTGACTGCTAGAAGAATACTAACCTTCGCTACCCCATAGTCTACGAAGGACAAGAGCAACACTACTCTGGTGCTTCAGACCCCCCTAACCGTGAACTACGGACTCCTTAGGGGCAAGCCTCCTACATCATAGACCAAAAACTTACTTGTACCTATGTCTCACACTATACTACTCTACAGCGCAAATTAAATAAAACAGCAAAAAGGAGTTCCTTCCCTTGGAAGTACATCTCCTCCTGATCTCTCAGGGAGTCGAACCACGGTCCTTTAGTCTTTAGTCACGGATATTTTACCGACTGGCGAACACCTAGCCGTTAGGCCAAGTGCTGCCGATGTTTATAGCTAAGTTCCGCGTCCTATGAGCTGCAGGATTGCGCCGAACTGGAACTATGAACAGCCCCCTTTCTATACTATCGAAACGTAAGAGAGGAAGCGCTGCCACTTTGTCTACGCATAGTATTTTCCAGCTTATGCTCCTGCTCCAAGAAATCTTCCTCTGTCTTGAATTCTCTCGGCGAACAAACTTCAGTACGGTACTGGGCAAGGAACGGAATTACACCACCAGAGGTAGCAGTAGCAAGGACAAGCAGACGCAGACGCAGACGCAGCAATTTGAAGCAGTCATAAAACAGATGGATTCACCTGTATATATATGGCCTGGTGGTTTGGTCGATGTGTTTATTCAGTGGCTCATAAATGTCGAGTAGTCAAAGAACTCTTCTATGCCATCATAAACGAAATATTTTAACCACCCCCATCCATGTTATAGCAAAGAGTAAAGATCATCCTTCAATAAGACAGACAATAATTATCCTATCGATATCAAATAAATAAATAAAAGTGAATATACAGTTGGCCATTGTCAATAGCCTTCTGGATCTCCTATAGGTATGTAGTTGGGGGGGGCACTGCCGGGATTAAGCAAACTTCTAGTAGTCAAACAGTATATAACTGAGACACTTGAACATATTAAAGGGGATTGCTAAACATGCTTAAGTATTTGATACGATTATGATCCTAGTATCCAAATAGTCTAAGAGAAAGGACTTATGCTGAAGCTTGGTAATAGCTTAGGTCTACGCTTCTCAAATATTTAGATCAAAAGGACCTATCCCGGTATATTGTTATGTAATACTACAGTGGGTGACTATTTGAGAATTTAGCCCTACGGCTATGATACCTGTAAGCTGATGAGAGTAACAGCCCACTCACCATAAAATAAAATAAAAGGAAAACTAGCGCATATTTTCTTATCTCATCATCCTCTGGGATTAAGTGTTGTAATTATAGAAATTCCGAGTTATTAACACGTGAGTACGTGTATATACGTATATAAATACTTTAACCCCTCAATCAAGCCTTCCATTACTGTTGACAGGCTTTCTTAGGTGCTTGCGCTTACTAAAGTCCAATACAATAAGCTACATGTAAGCACGAATAAATAGCAAATCATGTATGTATAAAAGCCAGTTAAAATATAAGGTAATGCACCAACCTAACAAAAACATCTCACGTGACCCCCCACATAAAAAGGAACCCCCATTTTCAAACCCCCCAGCCATATAAAAAAATAAAGACAAATACATGTAGTTACATAAAGAAAAAGAGTTGTACAACAAATCCAGTTCTACTTTATGTTTTTAATCAATCGTATCAACTCCCTCTACAGCTTCCATTGCCCTCCTCCCCTCTTTCTCAAACATTTCGATAACCCTCTCAGCCTCCCCAGCCATTCTGAGCTCAGCTTGTGCTGCATTCCATCTAATCCATTCAGCTACCGTCATTTCTTTCTCCTTGCTACTCAACCCAACTTCCTCATCATCTTCCTCTTCACCGCCAGCGCTCAGATTCGCAAACACTGCATCTAAATCTATAGCAGTCCATGGCTTACGACTAGCAAGTGTAGTTGTCGTTTTTGTTTGCGACTTTGGTGTAGAGGTTATAGGGATATTGACAGCCCTCCTAACAGGGGATAGTGGGATGCGGGCCGGTGAGGGTGCAATGTTAACAGGAGACCTAATCTGATCCTCTTCCTCCTCCGTATCTACATCTGAGTCTGCCGTAGAGAGTTCGTCTTGGTCGGTGTTTGTAGGGAGACGTGGGTAACCGCCCTCTGCCAAAGGCACAGCTCTTCCCCTAACTACTACAGCAGTCGTACTAGCCTTCGACTCTAACCTCGCCTTCTCCAGTTCCGCAGCAGCTTCAACCATCTGCACATCCCCACTCTCCGATACGAAGCTACTTCTTAGACTACTCGGTTCCACAAATGATCCTATTCCTGATGTGAAAGATTCCCTCCCCACGAGCGATTCTCTTAGACTGCTCTCATCTCCCATACTGCTTTCCCCTACGAAAGATCCACGAATACTACTTCCGATACTCGACCCATCCGCGAAACTCTCCCTCGCACTGCTCCCTCTAACCGTGCTCCCTTCTGTGAGACTCTCCCTCAAACTACTTCTACTATCCTCTGTAGCAAAGCTCCCCCTAACACTCCCCGCTACACCCCCTCCAATCTTTTTCCCCTTCCCCCTCTTCACTTCCTTCATCTCCTCACTCTGACTACTATTAAAGAAGCTCTCACTTCCTTTCTTGAGTACATCTTCCATAGCCCTCCCTAGCTTTGCCTGCTGCGCTAGAAGCTGCCTCTTACTTAACTTCTTAACAATCTTACGGCCTTTCTTCACATCTATAGTAGAGTGGCGAGACACGTCGGACTCTTCACCAGAGTTGATAGAATCTGCCGCAGCTGATACAGTAGTAGATGCACTATTGCGGGTAGACCTCCCCCCTGTTTTGAGGACTCTAGAGGTAGATATTTTCTTGGTACGTTTAGGTTTTTCGAGAGCAGGTTCAAGAATATCTGCTTCTTGCGGCTCTGGAACTTGTTCTGGCGATGGTGCGAGCACAGGGTGTTGGGAACGAACGTCATGGTGGATAACGCTACCCTCGTCAGAAACTTCGGGGATCTCTTCAGCGACCTCTTCGGTGGGGTCAACCTCCATAAAACTCTGCTTTGATTCGGGCCCCGGTTCGGTAACAGGCTCCTCAGTGGAGAAAGCGGTACTAGCAATTGAAACCGCGCTCCCCCTCTTCAAATTTGCCCCCTTCACTAGCTTTTTCCTCCCCCTCTTTGGTTTTTCCTCCCCATCCTGTTGAACCACAAACTTGGTCTGCTCTCCAATTTGTGGTGGATCAATAGTAACACTACTCACCGCTACCGGCTTCTTTGCCGGTGCTCTCCCCCTCTTTGGCTTTGGTGGTTCTGGTTCCTCTTCAGTGCCGGTAGCAGCTTCTGATACCTTCTTCCTCCCCCGCCCTACTTTCTTAGTATGTGCTTTCTTGGGTTTAATTTCCGTCTCTTCAATATCAGTATCCTCTTTAATAAACTCATTAACAGGTCTCTCCAGAACCTCCTTCTGTATCTTCTCGGCACTCTTCTCTCCCTCCACCTCTTGTAAATCCTCTTCAATAGCTAGATGCTTTGGCACTCGAACTGGCATTGAAAAGTCTTGCGAACTCTCCCTAAAGAATTTTTTCGTAGGACTCCTCTCCCCCTCCGCAGCCGGTGTCCTACTCCTCCCCCTCCTTGTAGAATTGAGGATAGAATCAGGCGGGGCATCACGCATCTTCTCTTCCACAGCTAGAGAGGCGCGGGAGCGGGTGGACCGCTTCATAGGCCGGATGAATGGCTTCTTGAAGTCCTTAAAACCCTCTTCTTCGTCTGTTAGCGGGCGGTCAAGGTCAAGGGCAAGAGCACGGTCAATTTCATCGTCAGAAGGAAGAGCAAGTTTTTTGGTATTTTTACGAGCAACGGAGGCACCGCGGACCTTTGAGGCGCGGCGAGCTGCTACTTTTTTGGTTTTTGGCTTCAGTTTGCCTCCGACTTTTGAGGCGACGGAAATAATAGAAGTATGAGAATCATTACTGCTATCATTCATCTTTAGAAGATCGCCGTCGTGGTCGAGAGTTGGTTGTTGTGCGAGGGAGGCCCGTGTAGCACGCTTCTTTTGAGCCGGAGGTTGCTGTTCAGGCTCTGCTTCTTCGTCCGTATCTTTAGAGCCATCATAAATTATGACAGGACCTTGTTGACCCGCTGTACTAGACCGTTTTCGACCACGGGGAACATCTTCAAATATAGGTTCGGGTTCCAGATCAGCCTTTTTAGCTTTCTTAGCGCGCGGAGCTTTTTTCGTAGTCTTCAGTGTGGACTCATCATCGGAGCCACCAAGCACGGATTGCATAGAAGCTCTTGGAGCCCTTTTAGTAGGCCGCTTGGTAGTAGGTTTCCAGTTGAAGAATACACAAGATGGGGAGCGGCGTCGGTGTTCCTCAAATGGGTCATCGGTGGATTCCCAGCCGTCAAGTGAGAGTTCGCAGTAAGCACAAATAGCGAAATCGTCTGATTCTTTAGTAGGAGCGTAGTGCCAGCCTCCGGCCGCCATCTTCATAACCAGTTAACAAGTACCCTACAATAGAAATATTCAAAAGAAAGCAAACCTTCTCAATACTTGGAAACCAATCCTTCTTATCTTGATGTGGCCACCACACTTGACCTCTACCAAATGTATCCAATCTCGCATTCGTCATAACCTCCCCCTGTGGATCCTCTACATGTTTCCGGTCGTCTTCCGCAGCTTGCGCTACGGCAACTCTTGCCCATCCACAATCAGGGCAATGCTTAAGGTGCTCAACGCTTGGATCATCATCTTTTTCCCATTCATTAAGATTCTTCGCACAGAGGTAGCACGTCACATTGTCTGAGTGACCTTCAGTAGAATTAAAGAAAAACCCAGCCGCTGCAAGCTTTTTAGCAGACGGCTGCTCGTGTGGCCACTTTGTAGGGGCGAGCTTTCCACCGGCCGCTGCAGAGGGACGACGTTTTTGCCGAAATGAGGCTAGACGTTTATCGTAGATGTTCATGTCTTTTGACCCAGCCATATTTGTTTGTAGGTCGTGTTTTGAGGGACCCTGCTGAAGTTAATTAGCAGGCAGCAAGTTGCCGTGAGTATTTTCTGTTCAATCCTTTATTGCCGAGGCCGGAGGTTGTTATTGTCGGTGTTATGGATTATTGATTTCAGGAGATACGGTTGCAATGTCTTTGTTGCCTCCAGGTTGCTGTCGCGTTGTGAGTTGCGCCAAGAGATTGTGTTTGTTTTGGTTCAGGGATCGCGAGTGCCAGTGGGAGGGTGGCCGGCCAAGGATCTGCAGCTGAGCCTCAGATCTCGCCACGAATCACCATCATAACCTCTTATCGAGAGGACTATAACATATCTTATCCTCTATAACAATCCCGAGTAATGAAAATTCAAATATACTTGGGGGTTAGTTGAATCATTCAATAATCCTCTATCCATGGATTATTTGATGGTGATAACGTTACTAAATTGGTAAATCGTAAACAGAGAGCTAAGATAACTGAGAAAAGAGCAGGAACCAGGAGAAACAAACACCAAATTGAGTAAAGAAATATATAGAGTAGGATGTTCCAAAGATGGGATGGCAATGATTTAGGGTACGCTTGATTTGCTTACTTGCCTAACCAGGTTGATAAAGCTGGGGAAACGCATTATCTTAAATATCTTCGTAAATGTAGACCAAAGTGAACATAGATCTCTCCTTATCTAGTACATGTATACACGTATTCTTGAACCTCCGGGGTAATTCCCATGCTTAATTGAATAATTTCTCATGATGAGAAACGGAGGATGATATCCTTACTCAATGTAGCAATGTAGTATTATATTTGTGTACTAGGGTGTACGCAAAAGTGATCAGAACTCAGCCCAGAATTAGTGTACGTATGCCACTCAAAGAGACCAGTAGTGTACCTAGGGAACGCAGCATTTGTGTGGGGACGGGGGGAGCCGTCAAAACTTCCCCAGAGTCGTAAGCTAATAATAGGCCTGTCAATATTCTATCTAACCGGAGACAGTTCTGATCACTTACATGTACCCTCACACCCTAGTACATATATACACCATGTACTTAGACGTACCATAAATTCTCTAGACATCTACCCTAACCCGGTGAGAGTATTACCAACAAAAAAAATTTCTTATTAAAACCCCATAAATAGTCCATACCCAGTCTCTCCCCGCATCTATATATATACAGGAACAAAAAAAACAATCTAAGGGATTTCCTATCCCACGTATTGGATAATATCGATTTAAAATTACAGTGTAACCATCGCTACCAGGATCGACAAACAAATTTAGGGCGTGTGTGTGTGGAGAAGTATATCTCCCCCATATATCTCAGATTTGCTTAATCCCATGTCAGACCGTTAGAGGCTAATCTCATTCGTACACGTGGGGAAGTAGCACAAGACCATCCCTCCAGGGAAAAAAACTATAGAATTTTACCATCAGGAAACTCACGAGTGGTGGTAAGATACTTGATGTAATTTACATTGCCCCATTCACTTAATTACTCTACACCCACAACACTAGCTAAACAATAAGGTAGCCGGAAGAGTGGTAAGTGATTCGGTAGAGGGAATACACGAATAAAATATGTCTTAGGACAGACCCAGCCAGTCAATAATATTACAAGCTGAGAAAATAATTTTTTCTAAATATACTAGGATGATAAAATATTCTATCTCATACGGCATTAATTTAAAAAAACGAACGGGTTCAGGCCAATCACTACACATCACTCGATATAGGTATTTGCCCCGAACGAAGTGAAAGGGTTTATGGGGTGAAAGGCCTAGCGGGTTTTTGATTGGCCACTTTGTGAAGGGCATGCGACGCCCCACTGGGAAAAGATCTCCTGGGTACTGGCAGGCGTCATCTTCGAGTGATAATAGGGTTAGGGTGTTATAAAATCATAAGAACTAACCACATGTAGTGAACGATTGGTAGTGAATGATTAGTTTGATATAAACTACTCCGAAAGAACTCTCACTATTTATAAGGGTTCTGTTCACACTAAAGAAGCTGCACATACTAAGAAAGTTTTCCTTATTAATAGGGGTTCAACTGATCCTATAGTATATCTGTAATTTTAAATCTATCCACTATATGTTAGACCTAGGAAGCTTATATTGACTCAGACATACAAACTCCTAATTCCACCAAAAAAATACGAAATACCTCTATATTTCTAAATCGTGGAAAGCGCCTGCACTGGAAATGCACCTTCCCAAACCGTGAACATATCACCCTTCCACCCCCAAGCTACACAGTAATGCCTTGCTAGCAATTGCCACTCCTCCATTTCATCCAACATTTCTAGCCTTGAGATTCTATCCCTCTCGCTTTCACTCACCCAATTCTCATAAAGAAATTCCACATCAGCCGCGCACTGTCCACTATTTAGTCCAAGTACCCGCAGCCTCTCTTTCTGCCTTTCCAGACTTGAATACTTCTTTAGCGTCTTCAACACAATCCCTCGAGCTGCGAGGTTTTGGATCATGACTTTCCCGAATGCATCATCTCCACCAATGGGTTCGTAGAGAATCAGTGCGGTAGAGGAAGAGAAATCTGTGGTGATCCATTTAAGTATGTAATCAGCTTCCGTCGGGGCGAGATAAATTAGACAGCATTCCGAGATGAATAGTGTCGGTAGTGCCTTATCGATACCAGCAGGTAAGCCACATCCCGGGTGTAAAGAACGGAGATCAAGAGGATGGATAGAGTATCCTGGAGACCTGAGAGATCCTGCAGGTGTATCTATTATGAGTTCTGGGTCTGCTAACAAAGATGCGGCGAGGCTAGGTTCGCCTTTTAGCAGTGCTGCAATCTTGCGGGAAGTAACGGCAGCGAAGTCGAACTCGTGATATATTAGTGCTGAGGCTGCAGTCGGGTTGGAGCCTTTTATTCGGAGGTAGCGGGTGTCAGAGCCCGCTCCGAGAGAGATTATTTGCTTCTTTTCGGGGGAAGAGTTGATAAAGCTGTCGACAAGCTTGTCGATCACAGTTGTTCGGACATAGGTTCCTGTTTAGATAAATATTAACAATCATAGAACCCAAACAAATACTCTGACCCTTTGAGGGGTAATATCAAAGTTAACTGATTCTAACCTCTGTTTATGAGTGGTAATTTTCTCTGAACGCCTCCACTAACGAAGACCTTCGCGAATTGATCCGTAAGATATCCGGTATCTACGGCGCTGAGCCGAGACTGGCTTGCATCCTGGTCTGTTCGCTGGACGATAGTGTCCTTTGATTCGGATGTTTGATCTTTATCTTTCCCATTATCTACCCCTGATACCTTGAAGCGATTTGGTCCTGGGAATCGTGCAGTATTCATGCTTGTCACTGAATAAATGTTGTGTGATGTCAGCGGGGAGGTGAGGATTGAGGGGCTTGGCAAGGGGCCTGAGGGTGACAAAACTACTATATAAATGCATCTAAGCACTTCTTGGGGTGTAAAGTAAATGCAGGTGTAACCTCCACAAAAATTTATTTAGTCCATTTCAAGATTAGATATATAGTATTGCGCATCCTGGAGCTGTACAAAATTGAAGAAACTAAGTTAAAACCCCAATAACGACGTTGTTAACTGTTAACGGTACCTGCCGGACTATGACTGTCAGCTATAAGGTAATAACCAGTATGTTATCGGACCATCGGCGCGTGTACCTTAAAAAAAGAAAAGGGGCTGTTTGCACCGAGATTGCGACATCGGTGGCTTTTTAAAGAAGAAAAGCAGCAAACCAAACAGTTATCTACATAGCTATTGTCTAGGTATTGGCTCTTCTGTAATCCCCCGAGCCAATATCACCATCAAGCCGGCATGAAAGTGTGATTATGTAGGGTAGGCGCATACTCTGACCTTATGACTTGAGTATATTCACTCCCAGAGCCCGGTTTAGACAGGCTTATTAGCATCTTGAACCGTGATATGGTTCGAGAAGCAATATCTAACTTCATGCGTGCATGGGTGTGGTTGCTGTGACAACAGTAGGATGGCATGCAGCCACCTGCAGTTGCGATTTTGTTCCGAGACTTTCGCTTCCTGAGAGACAGCAGCGGCGATGATCACCGAAGCTCGAACTGAAAAATAAGCATGAACTCATGTGACTTAGGACTAGTCTAATTCGTAGTCTGGGGATCTACCTAGAAAATCTCCCCAAGCGCTTCTGTGTGGGGAGAGCTCGCACGACGCACTGACAGGACGCGGTGAAGCTCAGGGGTGAATTGGTACGCCACCCTGCAAGCGAAAGAGATGAGACGAAACGAAATGAGGTTCTGTACTTTCATACGTGATTTTTCTCGGAAGTGGCCCGAAACGCCGAAACCTAAAATTTGTTTGGAAAACAAGAATTGTGGTTGAGAAACAAAAGGATAAAAACTTAGGGACAACAACCCATTCCTGGTGTAAACAAATTATACGGCACAGCACATTCAATTTGGGTGTGCTGGGAAAAATCCCTTTTACTTCCAATAAGATCAACAATAACTGCCTTCCCATCTGTAAACGACCTTATTGAATCTTACTCGCCGAGCCAAAGATCAATTGCCTTGTCCTAGATAGCCCTCATGATGCTTTTGGCGTCATCCTCCATGCGAGTGAATTAGTCGTGCATTAGCGCCCCGCCCAAAACCGCTTGAGATGTTATTAGCCTGGTCTAAAGAGTGTAACCTCCCTTGTTGATAACTGGGTTTCAGCGTCTTTCCAATTTCCCATATCTTAAATTGTTCTTCTTTGGGAAGCTCATAGCAATTGCGCCTGATGATCTGACCAATCGCGTATTACCGGTGCCTGGTCAAATTCGAACCAAGGCGAATAATAACCGTGCATTTGTGACCAAATTCCATGTTGGTAAGGCAATCACCTCGTGGGAGTCCCCTTGCGGCACCTGCTCTGTTCTGCGCCGCTCCAGACTTTTTACCAGTTATCATGACTGTCTCCCCCTTCACAGTCCCTCTTTCCCAACCCTCACCTTGTCGCCGTTCTTTTCGTTCAAAGGTGCTATCCAACAAGTCACGATCGACTCTCACTCTTTCGAGTTCGACGGACGCTCTCTCAGTCTTCCTTTGCGGCCATTCCTTACGAAATAATAGTCATTCTTTCTATTGGGAATTAGGATTTGTTTTGTGCAACATATCCAGTCATTTTCATCAAAATAGTCAAATACCCCCACAGAAATAATAATTATGCGCGGCCTTATATTTTCAACAGCTGTCTCTGCAGTTCTCGTCTTTTTGTTGCCAGCTGTCAATGCTGAACCACACGCCTCCATGGCGAGAAGGCACATGCACACCCACAAAAGGAATGAAGTCGTAAAACGCGGAACTTGTGAATTTCCTAAAGATGCTGGTCTAGTGGCAGTCACTCCTGACAAGGAAAATGCTGGGTGGGCTATGTCCCCAGATCAACCATGCAAGCCTGGTATGCCGAGTGATAGGTTGTGTATTGTTTGATAGATGAGCTAACTGGAATAAAGGAATGTACTGTCCATATGCTTGCCCTCCAGGCCAATTGATGGCCCAGTGGGATCCTGAGGCAACAACATACTCATACCCAGCGTCAATGGTATTGAACTCCAAGCTGTCCTCAAAACTGGTAGAAAGCTAATGAGTGGATAGAATGGTGGTCTGTATTGTAATAAGAATGGCGAGATCGAGAAGCCGTTCCCTAAGAAGTCATACTGCACTGATGGTGCTGGAACTGTCTCCTGCAAGAACAAGGCCGGTGGTCAAGTTGCCATTTGTCAAACTGTCTTGCCAGGTAACGAGGCGATGCTCATCCCTACACTTGTTACGAGCTCTTCCGTTCTTGCCGTACCCGATACATCCTACTGGGCCAAAACCGCAGCGCAGTAAGCATAGTTCATATACGCAAACTCGTTATTCAATCGACTAACCTGACAATAGCTATTATATCAACCCCCCCGGTGTCAGTGCTGAGGAGGGATGCGTCTGGGGAACCAAAGACAAACCAGTTGGTAATTGGTCTCCATATGTTGCTGGTGCAAACGAGGTGGACTCTGGAAACACTTTCGTCACCATTGGCTGGAACCCTATTTATATCGAGGATAATGTTCCTTTTAGGAATGTGGTTCCTGATTGGGGTGTCAAGATCGAGTGTGAAGGTGGAAACTGTGGCGGTCTTCCTTGCTATATCGATCCAGCTGAACATGGCGTCAACGAAGTTTCACAGAAAAATCCACCCGGTGCTGGTGGAGCCAATTTCTGTGTTGTCTCTGTACCAAAGGGTGCCAAGGCCAATATCGTTGTATTCAACAGAGATGGTGGCGAAACTGATACAAAGCCTTCATCATCTGCCAGTTCCAGCTCCAGTCCAACTTCAACCAAATCCTCCTCAACCAAATCCTCCTCCTCAACCAAGTCCTCTTCCCCCTCTGCCAGTCCAACCACATCAGAAACACCCACTAGCACCTCATCTGCTAGTAAGACTTCAAAGAAGAGCTCTAGCAGCTCTATAAGCTCCACTGCGAGCTCCTCAAGTGAGCCTTCACGCACCGCTGACTCATCGTCTTCTACAGTGACTGATTCTCCTTCCTCGACTGAAGCTGAACATGAACCAAAGTCAACCGCAACTAGCACTACATATGAGAAAAGTGATCAAGAAGAGAGCACTTATGAGAGTACATCAGAAGAGGAAGGTTCAACCTCGTCAGACCACTACCCTAGTGATGCGGCTGAATTATATGCTGTCGATAAGACATCAAACGAATCTGTTCCCTCTCCAACGGCAGGCTTGAAACAGGTCAACGGTGTCGTAAATAGCAACGAAGGTGTTATTAATGCCAGTCCCGATACCTCATCAAATGATCAAACCCTGAGTTCTGGTGGACCGTTAACATTTTCTGGAGCCAGTGCAATGCTTCTCTGTAGCGTGATTACCGTTTTGTTATTCGTGTTGTAAAAAAATCTGTCTTTTGGATTTTTTGGTTAAAATTTCTAGTATTTAGTAGGGGTTTTGGTTGATGTTTTAATGATGTGTTTATTATTACGATTCTATTTTTAGGAGATGTCTTGGCTATCCTTTATCTTTTATAATCCTGTTTCTGATCATTGATCCTAAGTTTTTTTGGCAGTGGGAAGGGTGTCTTGGCGGTGTTTTTGGTGGATGTTTGGTGACGCCTTTCGCACCTTTCGCTATACACCGGTCTTGTACCGAGTTTATATTCATTACAAAGCCCTTGTTTTTCTTTTCTATTTATGCCTTCTTAGTTTACCTTCTGGTCTCATTTAATCAAGGAGGTTTGGTGAAAGGAGGAATCTGCTCTCGATAGGACGGCTGGGTAACCATTATATAAATCGGTACCAGGCGGATCTAATACTTTCACCGCTATTTTCCCTTAAGCCCATTGTTTTATGTTGGGCCTGGACGGGACGTATGGTCAAGGCTCTTATTCTTAACGACCTGGTGTTTGATGAGCGGAATATTTGTTTTGCTATGTTTTTTTTAGCGATGTTTCCTTTAGGATTGTGGAATGGATTTCTTCTGATGATTGTCTTCTCACTTACTTCACATTTGTTTAATAATTTTACTCTTTGGGGGTGGGTTCAAGTGCCTATCCATAACTGATTTGTCTGGTTAGTAAAAATCTCATAACTACTAGAACACT
Source organism: Verpa bohemica (assembly GCA_033030345.1). Taxonomy (NCBI): domain Eukaryota; kingdom Fungi; phylum Ascomycota; class Pezizomycetes; order Pezizales; family Morchellaceae; genus Verpa; species Verpa bohemica. Next base: position 814,853 of record JAUFSE010000016.1, on the reverse strand, counting down.
CTTCATACGATTTCTTTTGTCATCACCGTTTTTCTTTCAGATTATTAACTCACTCTATCTTTTTCATTGTTTCTATAGGTGAAAATAAGCTCAAAGTGTTCCAGTGCTGTGAAATTCATGTAACATAGTGTATCGTGTATCGTGTATCGTGTAATGTGGGATATTACACTTAAGCTCTTTGATCTTAATTATTATCCGTCGTAGGTTCGTTGCATCCATTCAGTTATGAAGAATCCTGGGTAACGTAAAGTGAAGGAGTGGAGGTAAGACGTTGAAAAGAAGAAGCGAGAATCTTCATAATTAAGCTTTAAGATAGCGCGAAACTAATGCCACACGTGATTATAAAGCTTCAAGTGGTTGTGATGTGAGGTTGTTCTTAGTAGATTAGCTAAACAGTCTCTACAATACACTAAGGGTTTTCGACTACAAACCTAAGGCTTATTACAGTACGCTACAGGCTTAAGATACTAGAGGGTATTTTATGTCTCCCCTACATCTAATCACAGCTTATCACTCGCTATATTTTTATCAGCAGCCTTAAACCTCTTATTATTCAGAACCATAAAGTCCTCAAGATTTAAATACATTTATCTAGACACCTAGTTATCTTTACTTTCTAGAGAAATATCTTAAAAGTGTGAATACATAGGTTTACGTTTTTCTCCAGAGGTCGTCTAGAGCCAAAGTGGAAATCACACCACGTGACGGTCCCTGAATCAGCAATGAAAGCTTAGCTCAACGAGAGCACTTCACCACACGTTAAACAACAAACAGCTCACTTGTCGACTCACCGGCCATGGTCCTTTCGTTTATCCTCATACAAAACCGACAGTAAGTGAATCCTGCCTTATTCCGTTATAAGATTCGAGAAACTGACGGGAATTGCGCTCACACAGAGGCAAGACGCGGCTTGCGAAGTGGTATGCACCATATGATGTATGCAATCCCCCCTCATCCATCGACCGCCGGGTTGCGCTCACTAGAGACATATTAACTCGAATCACCAATACGTAGGATGAAGAGAAGGTTAAATTGAAAGGAGAGGTTAGTTTAAGCTCTTTGTTTCCAGGTTGTGTTAACCGAATGTCTTAATACTAACGTTTTGTTTCCCCCTTGCTTTAGGTCCATAGACTTGTCGCACCACGAGATCAGAAGAACCAATCTAACTTCGTTGAAGTATGTAAACCGTCCTACTACCAAAGGATTTTCCGCTAAGGTCCCCGGAATAGTTTCGAAACAACAAAATCGTATACCGTCGCTATGCCGGTCTCTTTTTTTGCGTCTGCGTAGACGCGAATGACAATGAGTTGGCGTACCTAGAAGCGATCCACTTCTTTGTAGAGGTTCTGGACGCGTTCTTTGGGAATGTATGCGAGCTTGACCTGGTATTTAATTTCTACAAGGTCTATGCAATTCTGGACGAGGTGTTTCTTGCCGGTGAGATCGAGGAGACATCGAAACAAGTAGTGTTGACGAGGCTGGAGCATTTGGATAAACTTGAGTAAAAATAGTGTTTTTGATTGTTATTTAGACTTGATAGAAATTTATAGCATTGGACTATTAGATAGAGTGAATACCTACATGTAGTGAAAGCCCTTGGGGATTGGGGGCTCTGGTGTTGGGTTGTTTAGTGTGTGATGGCTGTAGTCCACTGGTAGTTGGCCATTTTAGGGATTAGTGGCCCTATTTTAACATTGGTATGTACTGTGCTCCTTCTCTAGACTTTGATAAAGTGGCTATCTTTTTCTCGGGTTAGTAAGTTAGAAATAGTCCATAGTGAAGAATCCAGACTTTTTAATGGAGAGTAGTACAATGATTTAAGTAGGATATTCTCGATAATCCGATATACTCGCGAGGGTCTGGTTTTTGTAGCCTTAGGCACATGTATTACAATAGTGGTATTTCTAGGCCTCATGTTGAGAATGGGGTATATGGGGTAGAGTATTTGCTTCTAGTTACTTATATACAGCCAAATAGCCCCTATTCGCCCGTGGAGCTTTCTCCGGGGTTTTCTCCGACTCCTGGCCTGTTTATTAACACGCCTACATGGTGCCGGAATCGGAGATACATTTCTAGCAAGGGCATACGATAGCCGAATAGTGTACATTATGGATTCATCATCGCCACCATCACTAGAATCAAGGGCATCCGAGTGATTTATTATGATTAAGATTAGAGAAGTAGGTAACTACATGTGGTATTAGATGTTTATCAACCCATTATATATATCTGCTATATTTTCAGGAAGTCTACTCACCCCAGGAACTGTAGTTGGAGTTTCTGATGTTACTGTCGATGAGGGCCCCCAACTTACTGGGAGGACGTAATAGAGTTAGGGGCATGAGGGTTCTAAACGGTTCTCTACATGCAACTCTCACATATACATTCAATAGGAGATAAAAGCTCCCGGCCAAATGTAGTACTTCGAGTCTATAAGAAAACCAAGATTTTTATGATCTTAACATTCAGTCCTGTAATTCCTACCACTAGCAATAGGCTTCCTCGTAAGATTTTCCATCATATCTAGTATAAATATCGATCGTAGCGGTCTTAGGAGTGAGTTTTAGATGTTCGACTAAGGAAACTAGCATGAAGATAAGTTTTGGGGGGATAGGGGTTTTGTAGTGAGTAGTGGTTTGAAAAATGGGTTATTACATGTATCTTTAGTGACTGATAGCTCTGACCTTTTGAATTCTGGGTAATGAGGGGTGGGGTTGGGTTCAGTGTGGTTGTCTTTTATGGAGCCTGATATGAGAATTTTACCTGAAGGGGGCTGCAATTACCTCAAAATCCCTCCCCTCCTGCTACAGGTGTATAAGTATGCAGCTCATTTCTTTTCTCTCTCTCTTCTCCTCTACCCTTTGCATCTGTACTCATACTTTCTCATCCACTTCTCTCCACTCACACCTTCTTTTATATCCACATCTCTCTTATCATTTAAGCTACCTACTTATCACATCATCAATTCTCGTAAACACACTCATACATAGATACATCTTTACCAACAATCAAGATGTCTACCTCAACCCTAAAGAATCCTTCTGGGGTTTCTATCCTCGGGACGCTGCCATCTGACATTATTGTGGAAATATTCTCATCTCTCAATTCCTACGAAAGCCTCCTCGCAGTCATTGCTACCTCTTTCATCTATTATGAACTATTCACAGTTTTCCAAGAAAAAATACTGGCTCGCATAGCACAAAACATACTTGGTCCTTCCTGGAAAGATGCTACAACCCTTCTCTACTACCAACGTAGGACCTCCAGTCTCGTCTTACCAATTCCATTAGAACTTCAACCAAATTTCGTCTTCCTCAGAAGCGACATCCCACAGCTCAAAATCAACCAAATGATTTTTAAGAGTATTGCTAGTGAATTCTCACAATTTTTATTAAACACCCAACTTTTGCTCGGCAACGGAACAGGTCCTCGACACCAACCCTGTGCACCAACTTGGTACGTCCCAGTTGTTGCCCCTACTACAATTATGGGTACCTCTTTCGTCACAAATAGCAAACTCCCTATCGAGCTATTCTACAAACTATGGATTCACACCATTTATTTCCAGAACGACACACTTATGACCTTCTCTCAGCGCATATCACTCACAAATAAAGAGATCAAAAACCTCAGGTTCATCTCCAGTTTCATTATAAATAACAAATACTACAACGACTTTAAGGATTCGACATATAAACCTGTAAAGAAAGGGCGAATCATCATCCCGGATCTTTTTTGGTCTTGGGTCAAGTTCCTTCCGTGGTTGAATAGTCAGGAGTATTATACCATTAGTAGCCCGATACTTCGACTTAAGATGATTCATCATCTACATATTGTGGCCCTTGCAAATTATCCGCATTGTACTTGGGCAGCTGTTCAAGTATCCGGAAAGATTTATACTACGTTGTACAAGTTCTTGGATGACTATGAGGGGATGCATGTGGAGTGTTTGATTGAGAAGTATAGACTGAATCTTCCTAGGTGGAATTAGGGAAAATTAAGGATTGATGGATGCTCAGTTATATAAGGGAAAAAAAGTCCTCTGGAGCGAGTAAGTCAAGGGGTTTTAATATTATCTGTACCCCTGTTTATTTCTTTCTTTTTATGCGCATTCTACATCTTCATAAAGTATTGTAGCCTCCTTAAGTGAAATTGGGAGGGAAATATTAGATTTGATCCAAAAATTGAGTACATCATCTATATAGGACATATACGTGGTTCCTGGGTGAGATCGATCTCTAGAACTTTGTTCTAGGTTTCTCACCTCCTGATTACCGCAGAGTTTTAAATATAGCTAGTATAAAAACATAACCATAGTAAATCTTTATTCATAATTTGTTGGTTAAAGTTGTAGGTGGACCTTTTCAGCGCCTTTTCAAGCTCCTAGTATATACATGTGCTTAATTTTGGCAGGGTATTTGATGAAGTACTGTTAGTGATATATAAAGGAATAAGGATACGCTTAAAGAGAATCATAGCTATAGTATCACTACTAAAAGAAGTGTAATTGAACTTTCAATCATAAACAGCTTACGTCACTATACATTCTAAGATATCAAAGAAAAAGAAAAGGGACACATTCTACATATATATCTAACACCTACCCTTCTCATATACCCATAAATTACACATGAAGGACATATCCCTACTCCTCCTTCACCCCATGCCTTCCACTAATGACATCACTTCTAACTCTCCCCAGCTTGGCCGCTGCCGCCTTCCTACTCTGTATCCGCTGTAACGGATTTGGAATATCCTCCATCTCAGTCTCTTCCTCTCTCATACTCGTACCCATTATTCTGCTTGTTAGTCTTCCTAGCGAGTTGCCTGTCGTTATAGTCTTAATATCCTCATCTTTATCCATACCTGTCTCAGGCCCTGCACTACGAATCTGTCTTATCTTCTGTACATACTCTCTATACGTTGGTCTATTCAAGAGCCCGGACCTAAACTCATTCGCACCGACGAGCATCTTGAGAAGATCCACAAGCTCTTCAACATACTCTATACATTCCTCTAGTGCTGCTGCTGCCGCGTTCCATGAGAGGAATTTCAATCGCAATACACGCCGTCTCGCTAAAGTGGCTGGTTGAATGCCGCTTTCGTGGGATTGTTCTTCTTCTTCTTCTTCCATGAGGATTTGGCGGACCCGCACGACCATGCGAAGGTGAGCGATTCGCGCCGAGGGGAGAAATTGTGGTAGTGGGAGTTTTGTGGTGAGGGCTTCGTGGCAGGCAAAGAGCATCAATGTTATTGATGCGGCGACATTGCGGCGGTAGCTGTAGACACGAGCGTTGTATTGCTCGAGAATGGCAGAACCGTAGGCTTGTCGCATCTGTACCATGTTCTCCATCCTGTCTACAATCTGCCGTAGGACAAAGATGATCTTCGGGATCTACAGTTAGTATGACAACCCATCAAAATGTCGATGATCAACAAACCTCTTTATAAACTATCTCCTGCATTTCAAAACTTCCCTTCAACCGTGGCTCTTGCTTCGTATAGGTCAAGAAAGTCTCTGCACTCGCCAGCGCAGCTTCAGCCTTCTTACTTGCCTTTGCAAACCTCTTAAATACCCGCGGTGAACTGATTATGTTCTTTGTCTCGTCAACTCCGTAAGCAATACAGGACTCCATCCTATTAATCTGTACAATTGCCGATGCAAGAGACTCCTTCAGCCTAACTCTTGCCTTCGCAGGGAGGATAATCATCTGCACTAGTGTTGCCACACACCCACCTATATCCCGTTAGTACTAGCTCCCACGATTTAAATCCATAGAAATTGCACTCACCAATCAACATAGTAACGGTCCTTTTATAAAAATTCTCCTCTGAGCTCCCAGGTACCGTCTGCAGATGCGTACTTATCGCCACCACACACATACTAATCGTACAGACCATCCCGGCCTTCATATACTTCGTACCCAACTGTACATAGTAACCTGGGATCGTACCTAACATAATCATAACCGCTATCACAACCTCATTCCCATTCCGCGCCTTGAATGCCGCAAATCCCCATGTACTTCCAATCACAGTGCCAATAGCCCTAAGCGCAAAAATCCAAATCGTCGATCCAACTGCGTTCTCAAATACCAGGATGAAGATCAGCCCCACCCAGACGCCACGGCTATGATAGAACCACTCTGCCCAGTTAGACATAAAGGCTGGCCATGAGCAAATCATGACGCCAAGGGTGAGTTTGAAGGCATAGAGGATATCCTCACTGTTACTAGTCCACTCCAACCAATCCGCAAACCTTTCCCTGAATGTTCTCGCTTTTTTTTCCCGGTACCTTTTTTCCCGAGTGAGGGTTTCTCGGCTCGCACTATAATTAGATTCGTCGCCATCGCCGCTTACACCGTCACCCTCATTCAAAAAGGCAGTGCGGTTGACAGCCGGCATACTCTCCAGTTCTTCTTTTCCCGAGAACAGCCATTTCCGGAGCTTAATTTTTGGGAACCATAACCGTCTCTGCCCCTTCCTCTCAACACGCTTTTCTACTAGTTCTCGGCTGCATATCAACATCTCTAGAGTATGGCTCGCTGCCTGTCGTAAGTTCAGCATGAATGAAGATATTAAGAACACTTCATCCCTCGGCATGACATCAATCTCGCCATCTGCATCGAGCTCTGTGTGAGTAAGCTCTTTTAGTACAGCCGCACCTTCGAGAGCATCGGTAGTGAGCTGGCCAAACTTCCCGATCGCTATGGAGAGATCGTCAATGTAGATATCTAGTTCCTCGAGCAGCACACCGCGAGGACGATGTGAGGTACCGGTACCATGGTTTAGTGATGGAAGATCTGGAACATCATAGGTATAGGCGACACAAGTGTTGACTATATCAACTGAACGTTCAATCACTACCTGTAGTCCATTCAGTGGTTGCTCCACCCTACGTCATAGTTAGTCACTCGTGATATATCACACTCACCGTCTATCACTCGGAAGACTTACCGTCGCAGTAGATACCGCAGAAGCCGTTCATCCCCAAACTCAATCTCTCGCTTAGGGCGTAAGATACCCACTTCTTCAATAGGCTTCTCAGCATTCTCCTTTCCCTTCCCCTTCCCGATCTCCTTACTAGCTGTTGGGGGCCGCCCGAGAAGCGCATACTCGCTCTCACAGGCCCCCACCAAACTCACTGTATTAGAGACTAATTTTTTAATTCCCTTGCCCGCAATTGGCTTCAATTCCCATGGTGCTAATACAGAGAATGCTAACTCGAAGCTACACTCTGTTAGCGCCCCTTTACACCCTGCTACCTTTTTCCTTAAGTCGGATTTTGATGCCGTTAGCTCACGAAGGAGTTTATCGTTGTCGCTTTCAGCGCTGGCCTTTTTCTTTGGGTTGTTGAGGGTTGTTGAGGATGCGTAGGCAACAAAGAGCGTGTTTGCATCTTTTTGCACCTTGATGGCTGATTGTAGGGTTTCGATAGTGGTAAGACCGAGGTGCGTAGATCCAAATTCGGGGAATATAGCAACATTAATGAGGAGTACTATGGCGACGGCGGTAAGAATAGGGTAGAGAAATTGCTTAGGGAACATTGTCGTCAGTTCGAAGAGAGGGGAGGTCTATGCTCAGGCATAGATTAGCTTCTGCCTATATCCTAAGAGCTGGGAAGGAATTCACGAAGGGATGTGTACCAGCCCGATGAGCACTGGAATTATCATGAGTAGCACAAGGAGATATAGCCTAGGTGTGGAGCTCCGAACATAGCCGTGGACGAATAAGGCAATTACAACAAAGGTCGCGCGGATTCCCATCATTGCTGTCTCATTAGTTTCATGGACGAGGGAGCCAAGATATGTTGCTAATGAGGCCCATGAAACCCCTATGCATGCCCCAACCGCGGCGAGTATTAAGGCTAATCTAATCATTAGTTAAAGTTATTCTTTTGTAATACTAGGGGAAAAACAAAGTCTATCCTGTGGGTATACCTCTTAAGTGTGGAGGCTTCATAATACCCACACGGTAGACTTTATTCTTTAGTGATTAGGGTTTTCGAAGAGGGGGTATATACCCTCAACCATGGAGCCAAGTCGACGACCAGGGTGTCCTGTTTGTTGTTAGGATTTCTCTAATTATTAGAAAATATAAAAGGGTATACCGAAGCTGTTTAAACCCCAAAATCATTAGCTAATGGACTTCTAGAGAAGAAACTTTAATGAACACGGGGGCCAGGACACAAACACAGTTGTAATGGATGCCAGATAGGCAGCAGTGCCGTATACATCTTCTCAACCACTCAATCAGCAAAGAATGCCCACTCCAACGCACAATGAATGAAAACGAAATTAAAGATAACCCAGTTCGAGTTATAAAAGCTATACAAGCAAGTGAAAAACATACGGCGAATATTTGGTAGAAGTGTAATTATAACTATTTTGTTGTATAAGATTAGCACTGGTCATATCAATAGCTCAGTCACCTAATTTTCTCTTTCTCCTCATCTCATTTTTCCCCCTAGACCCAAAACACGTGAGTATAATAGAACGTACCAGTTAGAGTAGTCGCAAGAGCACACTTAAATATCCTTTTCGGTAGTTTATCTATACCGGCAATTAAATTCAGTCAGTCTCACTCACGCGACCCAACTCAGCCGACGTCATTGGGCATACCTCTTGTTAATTCTGCCTTCAACGCGTCCCACTGCTTTTTCGGCTTTGTCCGGTCAAACATCGCGTTACTCTGAGCATGAGCTATCACTCTATTTGCGACTGACCTGGTAGGTGGAGGCTCTGAACGAGTAAGAGTTCTTGCGATGAGTTATTGTATTGTTGCATTAAAGAAAAGTTGTTTTTCCCTTTGCGCTGATGCACTGAGACAGCTAAGCTTCTGGCCTTGGCGCATCCACAGTCGGTAGAAGACGGCTAACTGCACAACACTTCCGTTATACCTGGTAATACGCTCACAGGGGAAACTCCCGCTACCCAGGTAGGGGTTATACCTACAGCACGTGAGTCCCAGGTGCTGGCCTTGGCGTCGTCGTCGTCGTCATCGCGGGGAGGCGGTGGGGAACATTTCATCGTCAACATACACTGCTCATCTCTAAATACATACCCTCACTCGACGATCTACTACAGTAACATCTCATCAGCATCACTATCACAGCCCGTTTATCATGGCCCCCCCTTCAACTGTCATCGTATTACCCCTTTTCACCCCTATCTAGCTAACATGAGAAGAAGTCTGCTAAGACCCTCTAGACCAAGCTCAAGGTAGCTCTAAAACTTTCTGTTTCCCGCCTCAGAATGGTTCAACAGCGAGAAACAGCCCTCGCAAAAGTCAACAGACGTCAAATGGCCCAGCTTCTTGAACAAGGCAAAGAAGAATCGGCCCGGATTCGCGTCGAGAACATCATCCGCCAAGACATCTCCGTCGAGCTAATGGAGATTCTCGAACTTTACTGCGAGTTATTACTAGCCCGAGTACAGCTCATGGAAGCAAAGTATACCCCCTTTGATCTAGCTGGTAATCCCGTAAAACGAAACTCAAGAGGAGTTCTAACACCACTATATAGAGATTGCGATCCTGGCTTAGAAGAACCAATCAAGAGTATTATCTACGCTGCCCCTCGTACAGAAATAAAGGAGCTACAACAAGTTCGTCAGCTCCTCGTTGAGAAATATGGTAAAGAGTTCGCCCTCTCTGCTATCGAGAATACCGATGGCAAGGTCAGTGAGCGGGTTCTTAAAAAACTTCGCGTTGAGCCACCCTCAGATATCCTCGTTACCCTCTACCTTAAAGAAATTGCCCGAACTTACGGAATCCCATGGCATCAAACCCCACCATCCACACCTCCTCCCATTGATGATGATGATGAACCAAGTACAGGAGTGGCAATCCTCAACAATCCTACCGCAGCCGAGCTAGCCCAAGCAACACCCCCGAGGAATATGAGGGCGCCAGTTAATGTAGCACCGCCATCACCAAGTACAGAGAATCTACACCCGACTATCAAACTCCCGGATCCCCCAGCACTCCGACAACCTCCTGTGGCGAAGAAGATTGTACAGCAACCTGCGAAGAAGGCGAATCCACTTGATGATGATGATTTGGCGGCAAGATTCGCCGCGCTGAAAAGGTTATAGGCAGGTGTGGGGAGGCTCCCAGAGGTAGGAAGGACGAGGGCTAATTCAGTTTGTGTGTTTCTTTAAAGACCTAAGTCTGTGTCTAATAGGCGTACCAGACCTGTGCCTAGAAAGAGTTCTGCTCGTTTTGGCTTTTTGGAAGCGCTGCTCATTGTCTTCGTTTTTGTTATGATGGGCTGGGTTGGGTTTTTTATTTTTGAATATCAAAGCCAGCGCCGTGCGGTAGATGTGGTTCCATTTTTGAAACCCGATTTACCTAATCTGGTGTGCTTACGTCCTCAACCAACCCTTGGCCTAGGTCCAGGTATCGGGAATATGAAAAAAGAGCACCACCGTGAAGAACAGCATGAAGATTGGGAATGGTTCGGGACAACTGGAAGGTAATTTCTGAATGAATAATTGAAGCCACGTGCCCTTGCCGGATAAGTTCGAGAATTTTATTTATTGTAATGTAGTATGTAGTCAATAAGGCAAACCAAAGCCCAGAAGACCCCTAGACGAATGCCTTTAGCGCTTATCCATGTATAATACCTGGACCCTGTTTCACACATAAGGCCTGGAAACTTTAAGCAACGTATCATACAGTACGAAAAATGGGTAGCATTGGAGCGGGAATGCCATATTAAACCGGAATTAGAAAAGAATGCTGAAATAATCTGGTATTTTATACTATGGCTACAGAGTTTTTGCTGTATTTAGAAAAAATGGTGTACCCGACCCTGCCCGGTTTTTATACTCTATAAAAGCCTACAGTACGAAAAAACGGGGTAAAATTACTATAGTATTACTACAGCATTGTAAGCAAAATACCGTAATACTCTTGTATTCTATACTGTTGCTACAGGATTTCTACTGTATTCAGAAAAATAGTGTACCCAATCTATCCCCTCTTTTCACACTGTATGACTCGGACCGCAATGTTATTGATAATTAAGGCTTTGATGTCACTACTAAGCAAAGATAAAGGTACGTGTAGTATAACCTCTAGTGAGTCAACTTGTAAATTATATAATCAATATCTCACTAGTAACTTGGATGAGTGATAACCTGTGAGACTAATTAGGGTTAGGGTTATATTATACAGGATTTTACTCTTATAGATTATAGGAAAGATCTATAAAAAGAATGGTAGCTACCTGGGAACTGTTACCTGAAATTTACTCCATAGTAGTCTTATAAAAGTGTGAAGAGGTAAGGTACCCTTATCACTAGAGCTACACTAAAACAAAAAAAAAACAATGGTACCGTACAACTATGTACAGTCGTGTTCAACAAGTCTTGTCAGTAAAAATTGCCATTACAACAGGTCATAAAACTAAGCCAAACTCAACGACCACTGGTCTAATTAACTTGAGATTAAAAATATAAAAAATACAGGCTTTATTTTAATATAGTATAAATTACTGGGATTTTTTGAGTGGCTGTTGGCTCAATGACTTACCTATGGCTTGTGGAGTCTAAATAAGTGATTTCTTCTATTGCCTTTTACTTACAACACATCAATAATTATAACATATCTATTGGAACTGGTGTGTCCATATGAAAAAATAGGACCCTTTATCTGTATAGACAAGCTCCTGGAACTATTTAATGGGTATGCATGTAGTTGTTGTTAGAGAAGCATAAATGTCTGTGTTTATACTCTCAGACAGACAATGGGGGCAACACATATGTTAAGAAGTCCTAAGCTAGATATATGTGTAATTTACCATCTAGGATTTGTATCTTTTAAACTCTGAATTATTTTATCCAGTGGTTGTTGAGCTAGAACTAATTTAATATTTCATGTGGTATCAACTGACAGGACTTGTTGAACACGGCTGTACGTAGGGTTACGGAAAGTGACGCACCATTGACCTTGCAACGCGCGGTTAACAACCAAATCCCCCTAATTTTACCACAACACAACACTTTAAATAAATATAGCTTTTTGTAAAAAATCTATGTTATTAGCTTTGGAGTTGATCCTTTTTGAATTTGATGAAATGTGCTCTGAAGAAGTCAATTTCTAGCCTTAAAGTGCTAGGACTGGGGCAACCATAAGAAAATTTTCATATTACTTTAGCAGGTCAGAATTTACACCCTTCTTACTTCTTATTTATAGCTTATGGGGTCTTCTATGTGTGTTGCTGAAGTATATGCTGTGGTGCATCACTTTCCGTAACCCTACATACATTCCACTTGAAATGTTGGGTCTGACCTGAGGGTACTTATTTAGGAAATAATGCACCGTTTAAATTATGAGACAAAGCAAGTCTCCCATGGCTCAGTAACAGGTCGAATAGGCTATACAAGGCTTTAATGTTATTATGTTTCTACAGTATCGCTGAACCGGATTTTAATACTTCGCCACCCTTCTAGCGTACGAATTCAGTTTTCCGAATTTAACCAAAACCCATTCTATGCATGCGTGGACTTACCAGCGGAGCTGCTGGTGGTAGAGTGGATAGAGTGCCTACATGTATATTTAGGGAGGAGGGAAATAAATCCAGAGTATTGTCTCAGTAATCTTTGATGAGTTGGCCTCTCTGAATTAAAAACTCCTGTATCCCATCATTTATCACCTTGTGGGGGGGGGGGGGGGAGGATGGAGAATAGGGTCGATAGGAAACTGAATGACAGCATGAATGTAATATTTTACAGATTGATTGGGATATGTGGTTGTTTCTCTGTTTTTTGTAATGTTTATCTTATCATCTAGTGCTTTTATACCTTTCTTGTTCTATTTGGTATATTATAATTATTCCTTTTACAGTATCAAAGGACCCCACTTAAATGTACTCATTTCCCCTTCCCCTTCCCTCCGACTGCCTTCCTCCACTTCCCTATCTTCTCCCACAAATACCTTGCACTCCTTCCCGGCCCTGCTGTCAATATGCCCTTAATGCTCTGTGAAGTGCTTGACCACCCAATGGTACTTTTTATTACCCCTCTCACTTTCTTTACCATCTCCTCCGTCCCTCCATCTACGATCCTCCTTTCAAATTCTCCCCCTTGCTTTACTGCGAGACGCTCGTCATCTTCAGATAAATTTACCATCTTTTCGAACTCAAGCGTTGGGATTGCGAATTTGCGCTGATATTGGAAGTATAGCTTCTCTCTGAAGCTAGTTGGGAGCCGCCGCACCATGTTTGCTCGTTTAGAAGGGTCCATATCTTGTACCAGCCACGTATCTTGCGCCGCCCCACCCGATGATTCCATGCCTCCCTTCGCCCAGACTACATTCGGGAGTTGCTCCAACACCGCCCCATAAAGCTTTCGAAAGTGACCCAACTGGTTATCCACAATATTACCAACCTTATTCGGATTCTCCGCACCGAAGCTCATTCGTGGATCTCCCATATATGAGATCCCCGCAATGCTAGAGTAGAGTTCGTACTCTGTGAAACGCTCAGGTAATATGAGAAGGGCAACACGGGTAGCAGAGATGAGATTCGACTGATTTGACAACCGAATACGGGGATCATCGCGGAGGATTTTGACAGGCTTTTGAAGGCGCCCAGCGAGGTAGAGAGTATCCCAAGTTGTGAGATCGCGGGTTAGGGTTGTCATGTTGGTTACACCGTATTTAACTAGCTATTAGGATAAGGGGTCAGTCTTAATCATATACTAATGAGGTGTGAGGAAAGGGGGAAGAGCATCAGGGAAGCATACCGTCCCGTTTATCTCAACATATGGATTAAAATACACCCCAGCACCCATATTATCCTGAACATAGCTAATCGCTCCGCTTCCCAAAGCTCCTAGTAGTGAATAATGATCTCTATGCTGACCCAGGTTCAGACTATGCCAGTGTTGCGTATAAGTAACACCAAACATAAGATCCACCATTGGTTTCTTTCCAGATGCGCGGGAGGCAGCTACACCCTGCGGGAATACACCAGAGCCATACGCAAAGGCGTACCGTACTGGCGCTCGAAACTGCCATAGGAGGGAACGGAGGTATTCTTGAAGCTCATCGGCTACAGGCATGAGCTGGTTTGTACCAAAATTCTTTGGTAGAGTAGAAGAATCGGTGAAAAGGGCTGGTTCGTCAAAGTCAGTCGGAGGAGGGGGAATTTTTGATGGAGATGTTTTGTCTTCAAGGTAGACGGGGGTAGAAGTGAAGGTTCGGAGGTGTTGAAGGCATTGCCGTGATTTCCAGGCTGGGGAAACAAGGCGTGTGTATAAGGGGTTAGATGAACGAGCATGAAGGGAGAGCTTCTAATGTGTTAGTTGATGGTGAATCAGATGAAATTTAAGGGAAATTATTAGGGAAGAGACCCACTGAGGAACGCGATGCCATGAGATGTGAACCAATTGGTATCTGTACTTGAGATGATTATATGATATCTTGATGGAATTAATGGAATTAATAAAGTAGGTCCCCCGAAGGAAAAAGTGTGAGATGGAACCCCTTTATGTGTTGTGTAGGTTATCGCGCGGGGGAGGTATTGTTGAGAAATCGTGCCAAGAATGTTAAAAAAGCAAGGCACGTCGATCACGAAAAGAGCCGCTTTCCAGAGGGGGGTCGGATATCCGGCGGTAGATCTGGAGCAGAACTCTTATAACACGCACCCTATATGTAAATACATAGAAGATTTGAATTACATTAATTAGAGAATAAGATATTGGAGTTGCAGAAATTAGAAGAAAAAATCACAATGAGAAATTCTTCCAGTTCATGCACCCTTCATCACTCGATTCCTAGGACCCCTCCCTCTCTACACACTTTTAATATGGAGCTCTTATCATTTGATATAAATCCACTTGGGTGGATAAAGATTTTATTAAATCACAAACAGTCATACTTTATATTCAATACTTATTTCTTAGTTGATGCCAACCTCTGCTTCATCTTTTCAACGAAATCATCCTCCCAAACACTCGTAACATTCTGTCTCGCAAGAACTGCCTCCGCCCAGTCATTCCACACCTTATTTGCTTTCAACCTCTCTAGCACGAATGCCGGCAAAATCCCTGCCTCTGGCTCTGCAAATTTATAGGTACGGAGAACAAAAGGCGCGGTATTAACCTGTCACACACAAGTCAGGGCTACCTCTCACACTCCCTTCCCTTCCAGCCATGATCAACTCACCTCTGCAAACGTCAACTCCTTACTCCCACCAAAAAACGGCGCCGCATCAGCAAGTAGCGGAGTGATCTCCTTCTCTATCGCATCTACAAGCTGATTTGCTTTTGCGATCTTCTCTTCCTCGTTATCGAGCGTACGAATAGTAGTAAAGAGTAGGGACGTAATCTTGTTGGAGAAAGTATCGACAAAGAAATTGATACGTGCTCTAGCAAGTGCGCCTTTAAGTGATCCTGATGAAGGGAGTAGGTGGGATTCTTTAAGGTCGGCTAGGAACTGAGTAATCACTAGGGACTCGGTGATGAGATGATCACCATATTTGAGTGCTGGGACGAGACCTCTCTTATTATTGTAGACAACTATATTAGCTCTATAAAAACGGTAGCGGAAGGATATATAAGATGTAAAGAGGGGCATACGGGATTAATCTCAAGATACCATGGCTCCCTAGGTTTATTTAAGTCGATGATAACCTCCTCAAACCCCAACCCGAGCTCTGCAAGTGCAATATGCGCACGGTGGGCAAAAGGACAGGCATGGTTGGTATAAAATATGATTTTCGACATTTTTCTTTTTGAATCGGATATATAGTTGGGTTCGTTATTCTGCTTCTCGCTATAGAGCTAAATCAAAAATCACCAACTCTAGAGAACCTTATATACCATGGATTTGACTGATGATATCAGGATTCGACATATGATACCATCCGCGATTACATTAAAAGTACAGGCTGGTAGAGAACTTCTATTGTCTTCTATTTGTCAGCTATCGGCCGAAATCGTGGGTTGATCCGAGGGAACCATATACATATATAGAAAATCGCCCAGGGTTTCTAAAATGATTACCAATCCGGTACTACATGTACCCACAAACTAAGCAACACCACACGTTCCTAAAGTCTTCAATGTTCACCCAGCCCTATCAGGGGAAACTCTACTCGGCCAGCTTCCAGGATTTACATAATTTACTACATTTAACCCCAGAAACCAAGAGCTACATGTAATATTCACCCACTAGATCAAGAGTGAGAAATACATGGTTGATAGAAGTTCCCAAGCTTCCCACTACTCCGTACTAAGTACGAAAATAACTTGAATGTGGCTAAAGTGTCCTACTAGATATATTAGGCTTAAAAAAAATGCGTTAACTCAATTCTTTCCTACTTAGACGTGCACCTACAGGTTATCTCAGCGACATGAATCTAAGTAAACTATCAGAAAACCTCACCCTACTAAGCGTTCCTAATCGATTTAATCTAAACACACCCAAGACCTGTATTCTATACAAATAAAGATATCCTAATAAACTCCAAAAGAAAATGATAAGATATGGAGAAGAGTACTCTAGAGAGAAGAAGCTTAGTCAAGAGAAAATTACTCAAAGGCAGAATAAATAGACCAAAACACCAAAAGTTACCTTCCATACCAAGTCCATTAACCTCAAATACCGTAACAAATTAACTTGCATCAATCAATTCGATCTTCGACGCTTCAGATGTGAACCCCCCTTCTGACACTTTGTAAAGTCTCTTTCATAATCTCTGCGTTGGAGTGTCATCAAGTTCGCTGCGGCCTCAGCGGCCAGGAGATCTTCTGGGCTCTCTTCTATTTGGCTCGATGCAAGTTCTTCGTAACGCTCGCGAGTGAACGGTTTCTGAAGTCTCGGTAATGACCCATCCCGAGACGACCTAGGCCCACCGGTCTGGAACGTACCAATAGCAAAGCTGATTGGGTTCATGTATGGGTTGTTGTACCGGCCTGCTTCAGATGGAGTTCCTTTTGCCCTTTTGCTAGAAGGCTGCTCTAAGCCGATGTTCTCAATTGGGGGCAGCAGAGGAGCGGGAGCTTTCATTGCATTTCCTTGAGATACGATAGAAATTCTTGAGTTGAGACGCTTAGTTATAGATCCCTTTTCAGAATTCCTCGTGAAGGGGTTTCTGGTGGAGTGCCTATTTGATGGGATATCGACTGCAACACCATCAACTTGTAAAGGATACCTTGAGTTGGACGCTATCAACCCCCTCCCAACGCTCCTAGGAGTAGCGGAGCTTGTTGATGACTGACTTCCACGTACAGAGCTTTCAGGGAAATAAATACTTCCGTTGACCGGGAAAAACGGTAAAATACGCGCCTGTTGAACTAACGAGAGAGTCGGTAATGTATTATTACCTGCGTTTGTATTTCCATTTAATGTATTGCTACGACGAACTTTGGTGTCTTTTTCAGCTTTGGTCCTTCTCATATTTGTGATCTTTGCTAGAGAGGGTCCTTTTTTTGGCCGGGATTGATCTTCCGGATGGCTACTACGGCTACTATAGTTGCTAGAGCTTCCATTTGTGTAGCCATCACGAACTGGATCAAAAAAATTTGTGTCAGGAGTCTGAGAAGGAGTGACTGATATTCTCGATTCAAGCCTTTCGGTTTTGTTTGCTTGAAATGCTGGAGAATCCCTTGAGTGATCGGACCCAGCACTTTTAGCTACATTTGATATCCTTGAGCTAAAATTCGGTGGTGTGCTAGGACAGTATTGACGAAGGACAGTAGTAGTTCGCTGCTGCTCAATATCGTACTGTCGAGAAGATGTTTCCTGGCAAATACTTATGATTTTAGGGTCGATTGTATATTTTCCAAACTCTGGATGGGTTTCTGGGAGACATAACGTGGGGAAATCGTCTCCAAAGATGATTGTTAGAGCGAAACGAATACGAAAGCAGAACTTTGCGGCGAGAGCCTTTGCTGCAGGATAAGGTATCCAATAGCCTTAATGTGTGAAGATCATTAATATTATTAGTTTAATTAGAAAATAACCATAAGACTTTGTCGAATGCACTTAAGGATGAGGCCAGGGAAGAGTGTTAGATTAGCTTAGAATGAAACTTTACCTTGAGCGTGTAAATTTCCACCGGTAATATTGTGGCAAACCTGTTGAAGACCTGGGTTTATCTTCTCTTTGACAGCATTTCCTGGCTCCGTCTAGTTAAAAGCTACCATCAGCCACCGAGTACAAGATAATCCAGAATTAGCAGATACCAACCTTCCCCGGTTTGCAGCAATCAAAAAAGTCATGAACCCTAACAAGACCGTTGTAGTAATCCCACATCACCCACCAATACTTGTCTTCACCCTTAGTATTAGGTGCTGTAAAGCGGTACTCAAACACTAAAGGATATCCAACGCAATTAGCAACTGCGACCTTAGCAAGGGAAAGTATCATCATTACCATCAAATCTATTCCTCCCAGTCCTTTTCAAGAAACTCTCTTTTGCCCCCTTGAAAGGGATACTCCTAGAGTACTTGCTAACTCCATCGATAGGGTACACGCCCAGCTCCTGCAATTTTCGAAGGTGGAACTCAGATAGTTCTTCATGACATGGATAGTTGACTTCTTCAACTGGCTTATTCTTGATGAGTGTCCTTTCCTTTGGTAGTCTCCCTTGACGTCCAGGACGACGACTGGTAGGTATAGGAGTAGGAGCGATTGGTGTCTGGGCAGAATCAGAAGTAGATGAAGATATAAGTGTAAACTCAGGAGTGGGAGTAGATACACAAATAGGCGTGAAGCTAGGAATTATTATGGGTGTAGATGGAATAAGGGTAGGAGTGAAAGTTGTGATGGGGGAAGAAGCTAGGATTGGGATGGCTTGCAGGACAGGTGGAGGGAGGACAGTCCGGGATTCGGGTTCAGACTCCATTTTAATCTTACTGGACATTCTAAGATTTGTAGATGTATTTGCTGATGTTAATCTGGTCGTCATCGTCGTGGGTAGTAGGGGTGGAGGGGTGG
Organism: Verpa bohemica; assembly: GCA_033030345.1. Lineage (NCBI taxonomy): Eukaryota > Fungi > Ascomycota > Pezizomycetes > Pezizales > Morchellaceae > Verpa > Verpa bohemica. Next base: position 795,905 of record JAUFSE010000016.1, on the reverse strand, counting down.
GATATTCCGTTCAGCTTCGAGTGACGATTCGTGAGTAGCGTACGACCTTCCCGGACTCGGAAGCGAAAAAACGAGGATAAATTAAAGTAGCCCCGTCGGCTGAGCCCTTCTAAACTGATAATCCTAAATAAAAGAGGATAATATTGATGTATGATGCTGATCGAAAGTCTGAAAGTTTGAAAGGGAGAATAAAAAAGTGGTATTTATTGATTTTGGTGAACGAAGGACCTTTCTAATTGGAGGGGAGTAGAGTACAAGCTCGTTTGATTCCTTTCTTCTAAAAAATAGATTTCTTCTTGCTGGCACGATTAATATCCGACACGTCAAACGAGTCAAAGTCAGTTGAGTTGCTCCCTTCCTCCTACTCTTCGAAGATTAAACTATTCCCTTTACACTATCGCGTTCTCTCCTAATGGGGTAGAGAATATATAGAAGAATGGATAGATCTGATCAACCGGTTGATGAAGCTGGTGTTTAAAATTCTCTTTCTATTTTACGCCGGCAGTGAGAAGGTGGGTTCTTTTCTATGGGTACCCCACAAAGCCGACGCCAGGATTGGATCAGACCCAGTGGGGGGGAGGTGGCTTAACCTCTTCGACACGACACTTTGAATAGAAGAGTGGGTGGGACAACAGTAACAGTACTATCATGTCGGTCTTCCTCACGCAGGAGATAAGGTCCTGCTCTTTGTCTAAAGAAACGACGAGCGTCAGAGTCCCTGTAATTTGATTATTCCCCCTCTCCTCCTCCTCCTCCTCCTCCTCCTCCTTCCTTCCTTCCTTTCTTGTGCTGAAAATGATATTCTTTTTTTCTTTCCCTTAAAGGCCAGGCTTCAAAGGGAATAGGTATGGGCTAGTGTAGAAACAAAGTATACTGTGATGCTTGTTGAAGACCCTTTCCCTCGTGTGGAACCCAGCGACGGCAAAGATGTTGAAACGAGCGTCTGGACTTCAAATTAAGCACGCATCTAGCTGCTAGAAGAGAAAAGAAGAACAAGTATGCGTCCCCTTTAAGCTGGGTAGGATACTGCTTAGAGTACTGTAAAGCTACCAAAGTACAAGGCACTGGTGGAATTAACGGTTGAAACCTAACGGTGCCCACACAAGAAAATACAGAACAGACCAAGACAGACAGATACAGAGAGGTGGGAAGAGGAGATGGAAGAGATCATGTACTGCACAAGGCACCAGACATCCAAGCAGGTCAGGGAGGATTATCTCCCGGCTCAACATCCCATGCTCTATCTCAACAGGACAGAGCTGACAGGCCCCGAAGGGAAGGAAAGGAACGTCGACAACGGTCGAACGGTCGAACGGTCGCATGAGGGACCATTTTTTGGTTTGTTTTTTCTCCATTCCATTCATTGTGTTCGTTGTCGGCCTGCAGCTGCCGCTCAAAGGGAGACAATCCGATTAGAAGGCTCCTCTGTAGCCTTCCATGCGGATACCCGTCGGGGAGGCATTAGGATGTGCACACCTTACCTCTTGGGTTGGCCCTGAGAAAATTCGTCTTTCCTGGCATCTGGAAGAAACAAACCCGGGAGGAGGGGGGGCTTTTGTTCTAGAAAGATGCAGGTTTCCTCTTTGATAACCAGCTTTCTGGCATCGGACGTGTAGTGCTGCTTGCTGCATGCCATATGTGCATGTGCAGCGTTTGTCTCTCTTTTTCACGGGAATGAGACTCTTTATGAAATACTACTTTTGAGAAGAAAAACACCCACAGGTACAAATTTAGAGAGAGAGGGAGAGTGTAGACTTTTATTATCGGCTCGAGAGAACTAGGCGCCTGGCCCGAGAATGGTACGCGGTACTTTTAGTCGGTGAAATAACCATGAAAACCCAAAATCAATCTATTAGTCTATTCTATGTTAGTCTTTTGTCCTTGAGTCTCAAGAATTTAACTGAGATTGTACTTACTCATATTAGGATTTATCCTTATAGGGAGTATTTATACGCTTTCTGCATGCGCCAGCGTATATCATGGAAGATTCCTGAAGACAAGAATTGAAGGGGACAATAAAGTACAACAGAAAGCGCGTAAAAACCAAAGGCCGAGAATTCTTATGAGAAAACGATTCTAGGTCGACATTGGCCTATATAATACATTGGTACTAAACTCCTAACTCTTTTTTCATAAAGATACCTTCCATAAGATCTAGGATCTAGAAAACGATGATAATGCGCAAAGCAACCTTCTAACGCCTTTCTGATATATCTTCTGATATTTGAGCCGCTAATATAAGTCATGTCAAAACTCAGGCACTTCGCGGGGTTGCCGCATGCACGAGGTGATGAACCCACAACACGAATGATATCCCGTGATGCATATGCATAAGGGTTTTCCGGTACTGTCACACACGTTATCCAGCTACCACCCGACAGCAACATCTTTCTCCTCCCCCTCTCTCTTATTATAAAAAATCTACTGAACCTTCTACTCGCCCTCGTTTTTGTCCCGGCTAGCCGCCATACTAGATCATCGAACAAACTCATCACATCGTGCATGTATGGTGTTCTAGATGATCGCCATCTGCCACAACTTTAACTTGATGTATTAGCAGATATATGGTGGAAGTGGTATCAAGAGGCAAGTTATACACACCAGGATGCTCATAGATCTTCTAGATCCGAAAATTGACTATGCTAGTAGTAAACTAGTTTGGAATGCTGTACCCATACCGATTCTAGGCTGAATTTAAAGAGGGCAGTAATTTTTGTAAGTTCTTTGCTATAGCTAATCAATTTACATTCCAGAAAACAAACTCTAGATAAAATTAATCCGGGGGAAGAGATACAAAGTGTGCTGCCGTCTATTACAGCTTTTAAGAATTTGAGGCTTCAATAACATTAAAAAAATCACAGTTCTAGATCCTATTAATCTAAGCCCAGATAACAGTAATCCCCAGGGCCTAATACTTAAATAAGCACCGATTAAAATATACCATATGACAATATTTATCAATTTCAGTATACTAGAAAATCTACGGAAGTGACTTTAGTAGTGTTTAAAATCGGAAGTAAAATATCTCCCTTATATCATCTTTCTGTGGCATTCCAGTGTCTTTCGGTTATTCACGTGGGTGCTCTTAATATGCAGATGTGGTTTGGCTTTGAGCGTTCCTAAAATGCAGCCTTCCCATCTCTAGCCCATGTATCAGTAGCTCGCCAAAGTTTAATGGGAGATTTGAGGGCAGGAGACCCGGCACCAAGGCACCGAGAGCTCCACTAATCAGTTGATCAGTGCTTAAACTGAAGGAAAAGTCGTGTTTGATACCTAGTGGGTGGGAAAATTGTGATCCTATATTAAATAATTGGCTACGAATTAAATATTGTACATATGTGATGGGAAGCCTAGGCCTGTAAAAGCAAACTTAACTCCTCAAAATCTTAAGAATCGAGTGATAAAACATGACCTAATATCTACTCCCAGGAAGCATACAAGCTATTCACAATACTTAGTACTTTACACTTATATATCCGCCCATCTAGATCCATAAGGACCTGTCATGTTTTCTTCTTGCACTGCGGGTATGCATGCCTCTCGGGCCCCAACCTAACGACATAAATTTCACCCCACTCGGCAAACAGCTGCGAATACGTACATACAGGTATGCTTATGCCGGCTCCTTGCCGATGTCTCAGGTCATCCCAGAGCAGACGCACAAGTTCAACTGTGCCGATCTCGAACAAAGCTAACTTTCTTCATTGAGGATATGCATTCTCAACAGATACGTTAAGAGCCTAAACTACTCATACATAAACGCTAAAGTATATTGTAACTGAAACAAACTTCTTAAAATAAGAACACTGCATACTTAAAAACTCCTCCCGTTGGTGAGCAGGAGACAGACTATAGAAGAAATACTAAAAAAATAACCTCAAAACATAATTATACCCATTCCTATCCCTAAAGCTACTGCTCCTGCATGCATATCTTGTTAAAAAAAAACAAAGCCCCAACAGAAAGCCCAAAACCCAAATACAGATGTGCGTAAAAAGATTACTCAGAATCATCAAAATCATCAGACGCATCATCATCATCATCATCATCAGAGTCAACAGGCGCAATCTTATAGCTAACAGGTTTCGCAGCACCCCTTGCGGCACGGCCACGAGAGACTGGTCTAGGCTCGGGATCTCCCATTTCTTCATCAGAATCCAACAACTGGTCTAGTGTCGCATCAATATCTAGGTCATCATCCGACTCTTCAATTGCCTTCTTTCCAGGACCTTTAGCAGCAGGCTTCGGAGGCGCTTTCTTCGGAGGCGCAGCTTTCTTTACTGGTGCAGTCTTCGTGGGGGCAGCCTTTGAAGGTACAGCTTTCTTAGTAACCGGCTTCGTAGTTGGTTCATCCCCAGAGTCCGAAGGGAGCATATTTCCACCCTTTTTGAGCTGCTTGCCAGCATCGTCATCTTCGTCATCACTATCGAGACTAATTGCCTTCTTCCTTGGTGGTGCTGGCTTTGTAGTAGCCTTTTTTGTAGTTGTCTTGGTTGGTGCTTTGGCCTTCGCAGGGCTCTGTTTAAACAGTGTTACAGAAGTACCTCCGCTACCCACACCTTTAACCATTGCACTCACATCACCTAGACCATCATCATCGTCTGAAAGATCAGACTCCATATCCATGATGGATTTCTTGGCAGCTGCAGCGCGCTTCGGCTTGGTGGTAGTGGGTCTTTGTGGCGGCACCTCATCATCGGAATCATCAAAGATATTATCGATCTTTGAAGCTGGCTTGGGTTTTGTTGCTGGTTTGGCGGTTGTTTTGGCTTTTGTAGGCACTTTTGATGGTGCGGTAGCCTTCTTCGGAGCAATCTTCCTCGGCAGATCATCTTCTGAATCATCAAGGTCATCTTCTGACTCCGCCCTAGCGCTCTTCTTCGGGACCTCCGCTCGAACAGCTTTATCCATAAACACATCATCCTCCTCATCCTCATCCTCAGATTCTACTTTGAAAACCTCGGTACGTTTAGATATCTTTTCAGCAGCAGAAGGCGACGATGAAGGCAATCTCATGAGCGAGGTTTTCTCTGGTTTTGACTTTGGAACGGCTGCAGTTTTAGCTTTTGCTGCATTTTGTTCAAGCATCTCGAAGTCATCATCACTGAGCTCTTCGATAATGGGTGTATCTTTTTTCGCAGCCCTAGCCGGCTTCCTATCGACAGCTTCTGGCTTTTCAACAGCCTTGAACCCTAATGTTGTCTGCTTTTTTGCATCCGCCTTCGCCTTTGCCGCAGTTTTCTTCTTCATCTTCGCTTCGTAATCCGAGTCATCGGTATCGGCCTTCTTCTTACCCTTGGCGCCCTTAACAAGCAATTTCCCACCGCGCTTCTTTTTCACAGTACCTTCTAGCGCACGCTTCTTATCATCTTCCAATGTAAGCCGCCATTCCTCAATAAAGGCATCAAGATCAGTGGCCCAGAGTTGTTTAGGTGACAATTTGAGAAGCTCATCGATCTCAAGCTCCTTGTTAGCAACTTCCTGAAGAAGTTTGTCCACTTTTTCTCTAGTAAGAGACCAAATAGCCATCTAGATACAAAAATGTAAGTAAATAAACCCAATAAGTCTCAAAGAAGGTATACACACCCCTAGAAGATAGTTATAGCCATCCCCGACGGAAGATCCATCATCTTCATCCTCATCTACAACGTCTTCTGTCTCGCCAGCGTTCTTCGCCAAATCCTTTTTAGAGATCATATCGAAATTCTTTTTCCTAAGCTCGGCAATGATATCTACGCGCTTCCTACCAGAGACAACTAATTCCTTATCAACAATCATTTTGATGAATCGGGCTTGGTTGGTAAGTCTGAGTAGTGTTCGGTTCATCTCGTTAAGCATATACTCCTAAAAAGGTGTTAGTATCCTAAGTTCATGCTAAAAAAAGTTGTACTTTAAACATACCTTTCGCTCCTGGTAAAGTTTTAGACGGATGAAGTAGAATTCTTTCAAGATGTCATTGACAGTATTGTACTTGTTGATTCTTCCCTCGGGATCAAAAGCAACAAGATTTGTTGTCGCAACTGTCTTCGACAATTTGAACTTATTCTCGAGGCCTTCTGCTAGTGCATCTTTCATATGTTTTTCAGACTCCATAGTAATGATGAAGTGAACCTTTTGGGGGGAGTTGTAATCGACGTAGTCCTTAATAAACGATGGCGTCTTCTCTGCTTTAATAATTTCCTCAAGTTTTTCCTTGAATTCCTGGGTCCACATCTTGATGGGCAACTCCGTGACCTCACAAGTAACGTCGTCAATCTGTTTCACAATCCCGGTAAACTTATATTTATCATCCGATAACTTTTCAATCGTTCCAGTCCAGTTACGGTACCAAGGCACCATATCTTCTAATTCCTCGTTCTTCATCAAACGTCGAATATTGTCCACCACATCCTCGGGGTTATAGTTGGGAATATTTGTACTCCAACCAGTACCAATACCATCTGCGCCATTGATAAGTACCAGCGGTACAATTGGTGCAAACCACAGAGGTTCAATCTTCTTGTCATCATCCAAATTGTACGTCAACAAAGGATCATCCATTTGCGGGAACAATTTCCTAGCGAAAGGTGAAAGTAGAGTGTAGATATAACGAGGACTAGCTGCATCCTTGCCACCATCAAGACGAGTACCGAAAGAGCCCTCGGGTTCCAAAAGGTTGAGATTATTTGTTCCGACAAAAGTCTGTGCTAAGTTGACAATAGCGCCTTGAAGGGACTGTTCACCGTGTTGATATGCTGTTTGTTCAGAAACATAGCCAGCCAGCTCAGACACCTTTAATTGTTTCTTGAGGTTACGCTTGAAACAGGCAAAGAGAATTTTACGTTGGCCAGGCTTGAGACCGTCGACCATAGAAGGGATCGAGCGGATATTGTCTGCCATCGAGAAGAGAATCAACTCCTTGTTGACAAATTCCGGATACGAAATTTTGTCAACCCCGTGATCGAGAAAAGTTCCCGGCTTGTATAACCGAAGCCATTCCTTTCGCTCATCTGCTTTCTTTTTCGAGAATGCCAGCTCAATCAAATTTCGGCCTTCATCCTCCATAACATGGAATTCCTTCATGTGTTTCTCCAAATCGGCAAAATACACCCTTGCATCCGCTTCAGTAGATGTACCCAAACCCTACCCAAACCGTTAGTCATGTAGAATATATATATAGAGCCACTTATTGATGAGGGCGACCCACCTTGTAGTATTTATGTTCCCATCCTTTCTCGGTATTATTCGCCTTCCAGTATTCGTACTCTGGCATAGTAAAGAAACTGAGCTCTTTGGTGGGTTTTTTCAACGAACCTTTGTAAACCTTTACAATGGGTGTAATGAACTCGATCAAAAACCCCGGCAACTTTAGCAGACTAGGGAATTGAGTCTCAATAAAATTGATTAGTAGCCCCTTGATATGGCTTCCATCATAATCTTGATCGGTCATGATCATCAAATGGCCATATCTAAGTTCAGTCCTGCTTTCGTAAACCTTCTTGTGTTGCAACCCAAGAATTTGCTTGATATACTGGATCTCTGCGTTCTTCATGATTTGATCGTGCGATGCGTCTCTGACATTGAGCAGCTTTCCCCGCAGAGGAAAAACACCATATCTATCGCGACCATCAATAGCAGAAATACCTGCAATTGCCAAAGACTTGGCGGAATCTCCTTCTGTCAAGATAAGAACACACTCGTGACCACTCTTTGTCCCGGCCTTGTTGGCATCGACGAGCTTCGCGTTGTTAATTCTGGAGCGTCTAGAACCATCGGTCTTCTTCAAAGCCTTATCGGCCTTCATATTGGCAAAGTCCAAAATATTTTGCACGACCTCTGTCTTAGAGACTTTTTTGATGAATTCTTCGCTAACGGGGCATTTACTCCCAAAGGCGTTTGCCCTTGTTGTTAATTGCTCTTTTGTCTGGGATGTGAAGGCTGGATTCTCGATCAAACAGTTAACAAACAAGAAGAAATGATTCCGGATCTGTGCGTTCTTGACGGCAGCGCCTGTCTTGTTTTTCTTCTTAATCATGTCCATAAGCTTGGTGCCTATTTGATCGGCGATAGCGTTGACATGAGTACCACCAGAGGTTGTAGCAATGCTGTTGACAAACGAGACTTGCTGGAAGGAACCATTACTAACAGCAAACCCAATTTCCCAGCGGTCATTGATGGTTTCGTGGATGATTTGGGGTTTGACATCCCCGCCACCGTTCTCTTCATGCAGAGCATTGATGTACATTTCGCAGTACTTCTTGAAGTTCAAATTAATACGCTCACCGTTTAAGAAGACCTTGACGCCCTTTACAGCACCTGCAATTAATGATCGAGTTAGATATTTATTTTAAAAGATTAGTATTTTACTCACCAGCAAGATCATAAACCCTTCTCTTAATGATGGCTTCTAAATCATCATCCATTTTCTCCATCTGAAACTTAGCCAAATCCGGCTTAAAAGTGATCTTGGTAAACTCTTCGCCTTTTGAGTTTTGAGTGATTTTGGCTTTCCCCATCTTTCCCATGTTAGCTGTCCAGGTTTGTTTATATTTCTGCTTACTATTCTTATCACCAGTCTCGATTGTAAATTCAGTACTGAAAATGTTGCAAAGTTTCGCACCATAACCGTTACGACCACCAGTGACCTTTTTCTGGTCATCGTCGTAATTTGATGAGGTGAGAAGGTGCCCAAAGATCAACTCGGGAACGTAGACTTTCTCTTTCTATTTAACTGTTAGCTTTGGATTCATTTCTCTAGTCGGAAAAGATGCATAGGGCAACAAACAGAGTGCATTTCAATTGGAATACCACTTCCGTTATTGAAAACGGATACTGTGTTCGTCTCCTTGTCTACAGTGACCTTTAGGGTGTCCATTTTGGGATCACGAATCTTGTTGTCCGCAGCGTTCACAAGAATTTCATCCAAGATTTTTAAAAGACCTGGAACCATGTTCACAGTTTTCCATTCCATCGAATTTGTGGTTGAGTTAAAGACCCACATCTGCTTCTCGGTGCGCTCGACAGACCCAATATAGGTATCAGGGCGCTTGAGAATATGCTCTAATTGAGTGAGCTAAATAAAGAGCTGGTTAGCAACTTAACTTTGGTGGTAACCCATGTGTCATGCAAACCTTCTGGTAAGCATCCCCAGCCCCAGAGCCCTTTTTCGGTGCCTCATCAGCATCCTCGAAAACGTCGTCGTCATCCTCGTCCCGCTCATTTTTTGGCATTGTTTTCTTTGCTGGGGCTGTTTTCTTCTGTTTTTTGGCCGGAGGTGTGGATGCCGAATCGCCTTCGGAATCATCGTCGGAATCGACAGTTCGTTTTTTCGTTGCAGTCTTGCTAGTCTTTGTAGTTGTGGTTTTTTTGGGAGCGGTTGTTTTCTTTACTGTTGTAGCTTTTTTTACCGTTGGCTTTTTCTTCTGTTCTAGTTGTCAGTTTGCCCCCTTAAACTAGAACCCCTCAGGGACAATAAGCTTACCACAGGTTCCGGCGAAAAGGGACTCTCATCCCCATCGCTGTCAAATACCATTGATTCGACATCACTCATGATTGCTGCCTGAGTTCTGCTGTTGATACTGGCTTACTGCAGAACCTGCGGTAGAGCACTACGAGTAGAAGTGTCTAGGGTAGCGAAAACTAAGCTTAATTACTTAGAGATGAAGCTGTAACTTGATTAGAGCTAGTTAGAGAGCAAAGACCTGCTCTAAAGGTGTTCGATAATCCTATGATGGGGTTTGACGTTGCCGATATTGTTGATTCTGCTGTGTTGGGCTTCAGGTGGATGAGAACCGGGGATTTTTCAACGCGTTCTTGTTTTGATCTTGGCGCGCTAAACTCTCTGAGTATCAACATAAACACAACCCCTTGCAGCTACCAATATATAAAAGCCCTGTTATGATAATTTCTCTTTTGAGCAGTAACTACATGTAAGTAATATACACAAGTTTAACAAGTACTACTACTAAGATATACGGTTACTTACTGATTATAGTACACACACGATCACATGCTGTGTTGCATGTGTTGTGTAACACATTCCATCTCAATTAGAGCTAAGTACACGTATAGTGCGCGTAGTCTTAAATACATATGTCGTAAAATTTAAGCCGATATTCTAGCTCTCACAGCGAGCCAAATCACGTACCAAAAAGTATATAACCTTACATATATTTAATAAAGCCCCGTACCCTTTTATTAATCCTAGGCATATATTTTTGTTGTGGAATAAAACTTCGTTTTTGATTGTAAAAGGTATGAATGGACCGTTCCTATAAGTACTTTGTTCATGATAGATACTACTTATGGTATAACTAGTAGGAAAGAATAGACTAGAGCTAAATCTCTATTAAGATAACATATTGATACCGTTTCCTCCTAGTTGATAAAGGTTGAGCTGATAGTGCTTTTTGGATTTTTTTGCATGGCCCAGATTGCTGAAGTTTAGCTGTTCTACACCGTTTGGCAGCACATTTAAGTCTGCGCATGCCATATGTATAATACGACAACACGCTGTGCGACTCACATCGTTTCAACACCAGCAGCTCAAAATGCCCACTTACAAAGATATCCGCTATTCTATCCAGGTCAACAACCACATATTACAGGAATACCAGGATGATGAGTCCTCTGAGTCTTCTATAATACGAAATGTCTATATCGAAGCTCAAGATTCGGCACATTTCTTGATTCGCTGTGAAACATTACCAGGCTACGAATTTAATGTTACCAACCGCATATCCTTTCAAGCCTATTTAGACGGAAAATATATGTGCCGTGGGAGTATTAATGCGACTAGGCGAAAAAGAATTAAACTTGAAGGTTCGTATGGTGTGAATGAGCTAGGAAACGAATATGTCTATCCATTCCAGTTTACAGGAGTATCATTAGGTACGTACATACTACATAATCTATCTTCCAAGAAAGGTCAAAACTTCAATTAATTAAATACCCAGTCGAGGACCACGATTCAGATATCCGTATCGATCCACTCTCACTCGCGGCAGTGGGAGAGATATCGGTTTACGTTATCCGTACAAATTTGACTAGAGAATCCTATAAATCCTCAAGGGCACACCCTGCTCCCAAGAACATACCTCTCGAGACTGTAAACGAAAAGGCGCTAAAGGGAAGGGATCTAACGCACTGTATAAAGTAAATTCACACACATTTCTAAAGAAGGCTTACTCTAACTATTTCCTCAAATCCAGACTCGGCCCCAGAAAGGAATTAGGGCTAAAAAAATGGGCGGGGAAGACAGTGAGATACGACTCCATCGAGAAGCCATACGCGCACTTCCGGTTTCTATACAGATCGAAATGTAATTAGTCTTAGTTACTATATTTCGTCCATAAATAGCCAACATACTCCAGGGGTCCTCCAAAATCTTGGTCTCATACCTCGTACACCACCAAGATCCAGTTCTCCAGCTCCAGCTTCAGATAGCTACACCAGAGAGACAGCGATGAAGGAAGAGATCACGCAGCTTCGCGTTCGTATATTTCTATAATCAATATTTACTCACGTACATTTTCCCTAACTACATACCCGCTTCTAGGCCCAGCTAAAATCCCGCGAGGACAAGTTGCAAAAAAAACGAGAGATAAAAAAGGAGGGTGATGAAAATAGCCTACATCGCAAACGACTAAAGACCTCAATTGCAAGAGCAAACGATGAAATTGAAACAATCGATTTAACAAGTGAAGACTAGGATCGTTGCATAGCAATGTTATCAATCAGTCAAAGCCTTTTTTTCCCTATTCTTATAGTTTATTCTTATAATCCCACGGATCAGGCTAACCAAAACCGACTATTCATATTGTATTCATGTATTTCCTAAATATTTATTTTTACGAAAAAAAAAATTAGGCCGCCTCTTTTGCTTTGCTGGAATATAAATACTACATCTTCCTTCTTTCCAATGTAAAATCCCCTGAAGCCTTTAGGACCCTATTGAATCTCGCCACCGACGATCTAGCTCGAGTGATTTCTCGCGTAAAAACTACCAATAAACCTAATATTTATGCGCTAGTCCCATATATGCCTAGCGCAAATAATCCCTAGACTCTAGCTATATTGTATATATACATATACTTATAACGATACTTAGATTTTATCAATTACATGTAGTTTATCTTCATAACGCATCAATATCCACTCGCCCTTACAAAAACCTAGTAAGGATAGATAGAGCGGGGTTCCCAGCGGTTAAATGGATAAAATCACAAAAGTGCAAATAAAGATGATCAATCTGACTGATAATGGCTGGTGGTTTTTGACTTACATGCAGTTAACAGAAACATGTAACCGGATAATTTGAGTATGTAGTTTGGTCGAGCATACGCTTCAATTATTGATTAATATTAGTCAGATACATAGTTTAGAGTAGATTTCTAAAGGTACTTTTTATATCATTATCAAGGTTTATAGCGGCCAACGCATCTAGCTGCTAGCACCAACTACAGTATAGGCAGTCCACGTCCTGCCATCTAGGTATGCATGTATCACAAAACTACGGATTTTTAGATAAATGTCTTTATATTCATGTGTTGAATCCACTAGTACCAAACCTACATTACTGTAAATAGATCGTAACTGGTTGGTCCATTTCTGCATCTTACCATGAGGCTGATCCTTGGCTCAGATCTAGGGCTGAAGCAACCACACCACATCACGATCATCATTGACATGTGCGGTGAACTATTTATGGGAGCTATTTTTCCTCCCCCGGCTACTTACTCTAAAATCCCTTATGTTTTGGGGGAGGGGTCGTATGTTATCGGCCTTTATCATGTGTCATGGCTGGCCTAGGCGGTGTGTATTATTTCTATTGAAATATTTGGTGTTTGCTGTCTTTAGATACGCACTTGGGACTGGTTGTGGAAGAATCAAAGCTTGGTCATAGCTGCAGTGGACTTATTCATAGACGTCGCAGTCCCTTTGACCGCTTTCTCTCTCTACCTCTAGACATGGGCATAAGAATAGTGATGACAAAAATAGCCCTATTACAGGCAATATTCTCTAGCTGCATACTATCTCCCTACTTTTTTAGAAAATTCTCACGATAATATCAATATCTATCGTGTTAAACTGGGCCAGCTGTGGAGCTATCCATGTCACTGGAAACTATATGTATGACTCTAGGGTTTAAAGCTTGTTAGATAACTTGGGCTCTCAAGGATCAGCTACAAGAATTGAGAATTGAAAGGGAAAAGATAAGCACTGTGTGGTGAGATAAGCCTGTGTTCAGCAGATGATCAGCATCACCAGAATTAATCGCTGGATAACTTGAGGACAGGGACATAAATTAAGTTAACATGGATAGAACTACATGTAGCTTAGCAAAGTAAGGTTAGAAAAGACTTTTTGCCATGTGGGCATTGAAAGAGGCTGGTTGCACATATCAATGTTATCCCACGCTCAACGACCGATCGAGTTTCTAGACCTTGGGCACATGTAGATACCACATTCAACACGAAGGATAGGTACTATGGAGGCAACCCTTGTCAAGCATCCCCTGGGAACTGGAACATGTGGAAGAATGTATTTCAAAGGCTGATACTTTAATACTTGTATCCCCGGTTAGATGTCGTTTATCTAAAAGGTTCATACCTGCACCCAATAGCTCGGGATCTATTCCCCGTTCAAATACGAGACTCCCGTGAACAAGGCTTGATCCTTGTACCACCTACAACCCGGGAGCTACCAGAAACCGACACGCCCGATCATTGATCCATCCACCCCTGCTGTGCCGTCGAAACAAACATGTAATCTCCAATGAAGGACCATGGCTTGCTAATGCACAATTACCTGCGCCGAAGATACATTAGCTCTCCTAGAACTTGGTTGTTGTTAGGCATTCCTGAATAACGTCGGATTGCCCCGAAGTGTCAGGGGGGTTAAAAATAGCCCCATGAGATGGGTAGTAAAAGTTTATTTTTTACTTTGTGTCAGATCGAGATTTGCGACATGGCGGGTTGAGTGGATGTCATGTGTTGTCGCGACTCGCGAAACAGCGGGTAATAAATAACTACCTTGTACTCTAGTGGAGAGCATACGTAGTGGAGGAGCGATCCTTGGATATCTCCCGAAGGGCTCGATTCTTTATCTCGGGTTGATTTTTGTTTCGCTAAGTCGATACTACATGTATTCACGAGTACCTTAGGGTTGCATGTTATGCACACCGGATGTCTACCGGACTGGCTCTTCACTTTCGTTGCACGCTTGATGCTTTTCCACGAGTTAGACATGCAGTACAGTAGAGGGAGAGGCTATGCCACAACAACCTCGCGATCGGGTGTGGAAGTTACGGAATGATGAGAGAAGTGAATCAAGACTGAATCCGAAAACGAGTTCTTACATCAAACACGTGGGACTGAACCCTCCACAGGTTTTCTTATCGAGTTATCAGTAAACATACAGCATGTAGGATAGAACAGAAGTGGCTGCGGTGGAAGGCTCAAAATAGAGGGGCTGGTAGTAACTACATGTACTTTGTTTTTTGAGGTGGAGGGGGGAGGGGTTGTCTTGTTTTATTTTTTTGATGGACTGTGTTTCTATTACTACCCTCACACTGCGGCTGAGCGGGGCAGAGCATGACCCAAGTATGCATTATTGGCGGCAAGTAGCGAGGTTTAGTGACGACGTCAGCGGCACTGGGTTTCGGTGCGTAATGATTGAGAATAGACGTCCTGAGTAGTGGTAGTAGGAGGAGGAGGGGGAGCAGGAGCAGGAGCAGGAGGAGCAGGAGGAGGGGTGGGGGAGAATAGTGGTGTTATGCAAAGACAGATCACGATAGAAACTACATGTATTCAATAGAACGGCGAACAACGGAGGAGGTTGAAGGTAGTCCGTAGATTACCTTCACTATCAAGTAGATCTGACCAGTTCCGGCGTTGAGATGGTTGAAATTATGATAAGCGACCGGATGCAGAGCCGACCAGCCCTGTACAGTGCAGAACGGTAATTAGATTGGACAGAGACTAGGGGGGAGCTGTAATGAAGTATAAGAGTCAAATTTTATCAACTGGGGGTTTTCTGCGTAAACTGCTTATGTAGGAGGAAATAAACGACGGGATAAAGCAAAAAATGACAGGTTATTCATACGTAGGTCTTGGATCAACCGTTGAACGGGCGTCTACCCTACCAATTCTACGAGTACGTACATGTACTGCAGGCGTTAGCACAGCAGTGGTGTGTGTGTATTTGTGCGTGTGTGTGGGCTGCTCGTGGGGTTGGCACTCGCAAGATTAGTCGGGGGAGGTGAGGAACCAACTGCAAGTGGGCGGTTTCCCTGCTCGTTCCCCTGAAACTAACCACATGGGTGAGTTATGAGGGTGCTCGCTCCACCGCCTGCCCTGCACGCGCCAGGAATTCTGAGACCTTCAACGCCTAGAGCTGCAACACCACACAAGGAAGAGCGCGAAGAGAATAACATCCTCGTCCGAAGAATCCCTTCTTCTCTTCCTCTTCGTCCGAAGAATCCCTCTTCCTAGTCTGCCTAAGAGCGTAGTGTGTGTTTGTGCAGCACACTATTCACCCATCCCATCCCATCATTTCAAACTCCCGCTGTCTCCCCACTCATTCATCTTTATCCCTCTCTTTCCCCTTCCCTTCCCTCCCCTTCCCCCCCCTCATCAATCCTATCCTATTCTACCCTATCCTATCCACCCTATCCACCCTATCCACCCTATCCCATCCCCCTCCCCCTCCCTCCCATCCACTCATCCCTACGATATATTCCTTATATTGCTTTTTTTCTCTAAATTGCAACATCTTGCCGGCGTGCGTGTATCACTATCCACATTCAAATGGTTGTGCACTGCTAGTGTAATTGTCGTTGGCACATTCCTGAGCATCCTGTCACATCTATTGTCTGGCTGCCTACCTGCCTGCCTACATCACATTACATTACATTACTCGGACATTGTCCATACTCATCTCGCATACATAGTTGATCTATCTGTCAGCAAAATTCGTATTAATCTTGACCACCAACCCCTCCCCTCCCCCTCTCAGCATTGATCCCTAGCAACTCACCCAGCATTCCTCGTTCCTAGCGTTTCAATCTTTTGCTCAAGTGTCCTCATCTGCATGCCACTTGACCTTCTTCCGTGTTTGGGATTCTGCCATTTCGTACCTACGATCTAGCACCGAGCTCCATTACACCAGCCATCTAACAACGCGTCTTATTCTACATTCCTCTCGTCATGTTGGAACCTATCAACACAACTAGGCCCAGCTCCATGTCTTCGATCATGACTACTACAGAGAAAATTGTCTCTCCCACAGAGTGTCAGAGCCCTGTAGAATCGAAGGTTGAAGAGAAGGTTGAAGAGGAGAAAAAGGAGCACATTCCAATCTCTAAGACAACAGAGAGTATGGTGACGGTCAGACTTTCTGATGCTGATCTTGAGTCTCTCCCTTCGCCCACTCCAACTTTAAAGCTAGTCGACGATAACGCAGAAACCTATTCGCTGAGCAGCGAACCCATGTACATCCCTGAACTGACAGAGTCACCAAGGCCGGAGGGCATGGCGTCTAGAAGAGCGAGTAATGAGTCAGTAGGCTCAACTGGTGGTGGCCCGGATTGGGTTTTGTTGGAAAGGACAGAGGGTGAACACACCAAGGACGAAGCTTCACAAGAGGTTGGACATTCTCTCGTGATTTCGCGCGCCACAGCGCTTTTGTCAACAAACATGAGTGAAGATAATAATTCTGACCCTACTCCCGTCGTTCAGGGAACTGCTTTCCTACTTGCAAGACTGGAGCAAGAAAATAAACGTCTCGAAAAGGACCCTAAAGCGCTACTCATTCATCCTGAACAACCACCTTCACTGTCTCAGTTGAAAAAAATGATGGACAAACCAGATCCACAAACACTCAGATACTCGATGCTGCCAGCACCTCCCCCTCTTACTGACCTCGATTTCTATGCGGCGCTAGTATCCGACTATAAAAGAGCTGCCTTGAAGCTTCCGCATCTTCTTAGCCAGAAAATCCATGGGGGTGTTCCACCGCCTCTTAGAGGTGTTGTGTGGATTGCTATGTCTGGAGCGAGAGATAGTAATTTGGAAGGCCTGTATGATCAATTATTAGGCGAAACTTCGCCATATGAACACCTGATCGGTAAGGACATTGGGAGAACGGGGTTGGAGATGTTTAGACAGGAGGGTGGAGAGGGGCAGAGGATGTTGGGAAGAGTTCTAAGAGCATTCTCCATTTACGATACACAGATCGGCTATTGTCAGGGGTTCGTACGGTCTTCCCCGAGGTCGCCACCGGTTTCTAACTATTGCAGTCTCGGGTTTTTGGTTGGCCCTTTGCTTATGCATATGGGGGAGAAGGAAGCGTTCTGTGTGCTAGTTAGGTTTGTGACATCTAGCAAAGTGTGGGTTTAACAAAGACAGCACGCTAAGAGCTTTTAGACTCATGGAGCATTATGATCTTCGCTCTTGCTTCCTGCCAAATATGTACGGCCTTCAGCTGCGCATGTACCAATTTACGCAACTTCTTGGGACACATCTTCCTGAGCTTGCAGCACATCTCAATTTCCTCGGCATTCAGCCAACATATGCATCGCAATGGTTCCTTTCATTCTTTGCCGTCAGTTGCCCTCTGCCAATGCTTTTCCGCATTTACGACGTTATTTTCGCCGAGGGTGCACCGGAAACGATAATGCGTGTTGC
Source organism: Verpa bohemica (assembly GCA_033030345.1). NCBI lineage: Eukaryota > Fungi > Ascomycota > Pezizomycetes > Pezizales > Morchellaceae > Verpa > Verpa bohemica. Next base: position 778,239 of record JAUFSE010000016.1, on the reverse strand, counting down.
ATTATCCCTGATGAGGAGAAACCAGAAACGACTACTAGCGTCTTCTGAGTTTGAGGATGTGATGCAGATGCTCCTTGCGAGAGGTTTATGGGATACTTACAATTGCAACGCAAACGACCTTGTCCAGGATTTTGTTGGTTTGACAGGCGTAGTAACAAGAGAAGCATTAACAGAACTGGAGAAGAAGTTCAAGGAAGGGAACCCTGATGATGGTACCGCCAAGGCCGCACCAAAACAGCAACAGGCCCCAACCACAGATCTTCAGGCTGCTGCCTCAAGATTCTTGGGTAGGATTTGGGGTGGCAGTTCGTCTCCTGGATCGGTAACGCTGAGCCCAAGCTCTCTACAGTCGTCCCGACCAACAAGCACGATCTTAATGAGGAGAACACCATCAAAACAGAGCCTGTCAACTGTCAGCTCTTTTGATGCTTCAGACACTAGTGGAAGCACAGAAGCTACTACTTTATCACGATGCTCGTCTATTGCAGCTGATGACCGGAGATTGTCAACAAGGTCCATTTCCTCACGAAAACAGAATAAAGATGGCGAGCTACACGGGCAGATTGAGGATCTACTCATGGCTTTGAGCCAGCTGCAACGCGAACATGCAGCAAGAGTAGAGGAGCTCGTAATGGTTAAAGCCGAGCGTGATGAGGATAGAGAACTTACTAAGAGGCTAGTCGAGCTTCTCGGAAACGGCTCTCAGAATGAGGAAGAGAGTGTTGCCGAGATTAGCGATATTTGTGACCATATTACAGAAAATCTAACAAAGGCTGAGTCAGACGCTGCTTCATCGCGAAAACCTTCCGCATCAACAGTACAAATCCAACAGGACTTGGACCACACTCGAGAACAGCTTTATCGGGAGCAGCTTAGGTCAAAAGACTTCTCTAACAGGATAACGGAACAAGATGCAGAGATTGCAAGGCTAAAGAGTCAACTCCTCGACGCTAGGTCAAAATGGCAAGAGAGCCAGAAAGAGAAGCAGCAGCTTCAGAAGCAAGTCAACGATTTAAAGCACCCCTTACCATCACCAGAAGTCAAGCATGACAGTAGTGGTGGTGAACCTCAAAAAGGAGGACTGAGAGAGCTCCGACTAGGTCGCTCAAATTCTACCAGAGCACAGCCAGCAGCAACATATAACAAACGCTCTAGCTCTTTAGGCATGCACCAGCTTCTTGCATCCCAACAAAACAATGCACCTGCCACAGAAGACGCACTCCTCATTGAGCTCGTCGCGAGTAAAACGGCCGAAGCTGTTGCAAAACAGGAGGCGGAGGAAGCCAAAGCGAAACTAGAGGCACTGAGGAAAGTTCTCGGTGGCGGCGCCAATAGTGCCAGGAGTACCGGCGGCAGCAATCCACCACATTCACCTAATTTGGAGAGAGTAAATAGCACAGCGAGCTTTTCATCTTATTTGAGTCTTAACTCGAACGGTCCTCCCACGCCTAGTCAGCCTGCTAGTAATGCCGGAGGTGGTGGATTTTGGGGCGGATGGGGGAAGAAGACGGCGTCAGTTGATTCGCGATGATCCTTGATCTTGAAAAAAATGGGACAGTTGAATTTGAAGTGTGTTTGTATTGATTGAGCTTGTGGTGTAATATTGTATGGAGTAAGAAAAAGACGGGCATGCTAGTAGGAACGGCGCAAAGCATGCGAGTTGGCGGAATGGTCTTTGTCTGGGTTGTCTTTTTGTTCCTTGTCTATTGTCTTTTTAGTGCACTCCTCCATCCCCTATATCCTCTTTTTTTTTGCTTCTTATACCATACTATCATTTTGTAGCGGTACTACTTCTCTTGCCCGGAGGTTTGTATGTTTTATAGCTGGGAGACTTTTTTTTGACTTGGTTTGTGTTCCTTCGGATACATTGGGTGGGGTTTTTCTTTTTGCTTGTTGTCATTTTCGTCTTTTCTGGCGGAAGAATTTTGCTGTTATATCAATCGGGGGTCTTTTTTCATATTTTTTTTTTTCATTCGGAAATCTATTTACGATGCTCGTTTTCATGATATCGATGCATTTCTTTTTTCACTCAAAAAAAATTTAACAATTCCTATCTATTCTCCTGTTCTCACTTCCTTTCCCTGATTCTAATCTGGTTAACATCGATATTCTATTCGCTCGTTGATTTTATTTACGGACTATGGAAATTCTGATTTTTGAGCTGAAACCGAATTTAACTTGGGATTTTTGTATACGGTACTTTGAAAGAGCATTTTAAATATAGAGTACTTGCTATCGTCAACCAACCTTGAAAATGGTACCAAGGGTCCATCTTCTGATCTTGGCTCCCGGATTTATTTCAAATTTATTTTCGTGATCTATAGTTACTAATAATTACTCATGCCCTCTCACAAACAGATAGCATCAAAAATCCATCTTCTACTAGCAGAGCCTTGGTCGACATACTTCAGGAAGTATAAGAAAGAAACAAGGGATATAATTCTGATGTTATTCCACGCAAGCCCAAGCACCCAATTTACTCCGAGGAGTCCCCGAAAGCCTCCGGCCTATCGGTTTTTTTTTGGCCTGTGTAGAGCACTCAACACCCTTAACGCAGATATATACAGAGCGAAGCTTTGGATCCACTTCTGGCCCTTGCATTTTCCATAGTGCTTCTACGACTAGAATATTTAAAGTACAAGCATAAATCCTTAGTGTGGTTAATCCCCCACTTAGTTAAGCCGGTGACACTCTATCCCCTATATGACATATGTAGTACTTAATGCTTATTCACCGGGGGGAATACCGCTATCTACCGATACCTTTTCTTTTCTCCGGGTATGTACGTACAGAATCCACCCTTTTGTAGGGATTGTTACCCCATGGGTGATGATAGAAGGGGGGGGGGGGGAAGGGGAACTCCTGTCGTGCAACAGGATATGATCTCAACATTATAGGAATAACGTTGAGAGAGAGGAGGCAAGGGAGGCGAGGGAGTTCTCGTTGTCTTCTCTCTCTTCCCCCCTGAGCGTCATCAAGCGTTATGCTATGGGTTCGTGAAACTTAACCCTTTTAGGTAAGTACGTATTAAAGTTGCTCTTTGGGGATTGCCCTGCCTAAATAAGAAAAAAAAAAGGTGTTCTCACCGAAATACTATAGAGTAGCCTGAACCTAGGGAGGGCTTTCTAAATAGCAGGAAATAATTGGATTTCCATCTAGAATCAATACCCTAAGGGCTCTACGAAATGTTAAAGACACCAAAGAGGAGCTAACTGTGACGTTGGAGACTTCTAGTTGATAGTAATGTCTCGCCTACTAGTTCTTGCTTATTTAGGTAGTAAAACTTTAGAATAGTGGCTTAAATATACTACATCTGTCTTTTAAGCCTTATTAAATTTCATGAGATATCACTCGGTTCAGAGAATACCCTACACCTAGAGGTTTCTTTTTAACTCATAAAGTATATATAGTTCGTTTTTTTTAGCTATGATGCTATCGCGTAGCACACTAACACAAAAAAAAAATAAGAATAATCTAATAATATCTGCACCTGGGAAGCTGAGAGAATCATAACAAAAGATGCTAAACAAGAGGAATAAAAAGGAGAGAGTCAAACGCGATGCAGTTCCTATAACCAAAGTATCCATACCTAAGTAATGGAATAAAACCCAAAACCCAAAAACCTCTATCACCGCTGCTATAATAGATCTTACACACATATGGGTACTTATTCACCAAGCACGGGTATATTGATCCCAGCCCTCCTGGTAAACTTCATTGGCAATTCTGGCTTCCTCCATAATACAAAACACTTACTATCGCGATCCCAGTCGAGGTTTTTATCCGTCAATTCCATGTCGTATGACCAAAGCATCTTGACAATAATTGTACGTATCTCCATTAGTGCAAGACTATCAACCATATTAGCAATATGTATAAACTAAAGAGGTATAAGGAGTATTTACTTGCGGCCTAAGCAAACACGTGACCCAAGTAGAAATGGCTGACTCGCCTCCTTCTTATCAGTGCAATTGGGATCAAGCCATCGCTCCGGTAAGAAGTCATAAGGACGGTGGAAATTGTCTTCAGAATGCGTTGAGGCCCAAGACCATGTAAAAACTTCAGCGCCTTCTGGCACGAAACGACCATCTATAGTCTCACCAGGACTGAGCCTAGAAAGACCGACCGGAACTGGAGGATATATTCGGAGAGTCTCGTCAATGACAGCTTTAAGATAAGTCAAATGCTCGGTAGTGTAGCCTTGGATATCCTCATAATTTTTGAAGTTTTCACGGATCTCCTTTGTGAGTTTTTCATAGGCATGGGGGTTACGACAAAGGTAGTAACTGAAAGCAGAGAGGAAGGTTGCTGTTGTTTCTGAACCAGCAATGATTAGGACGTTTGCGTGGGACTGAAGTTCATTAACTGAGATGCCTTGGGCTTCTTTAGCAGCAAGGATACGTGTAAGGAAATCTTTGCGAGGCTTGGTGGAGTTCATGCGCCTGTAAGATTTCGGTTAGTTGACTATTCTTTGATTATATTTTTGTGAGAGAACATTTTGAGGAGGGTAATGGATAGGTACATACTTGATGATTTTATCACGACTATACATGTACTGAGCCTTCCTAGATTCGATTGCACTTTTCGGGATGATAAATTTCTTGAAGTATCGTATTAACGGGACTCGCTTGAGTATAGAAACCCATGGAAACATCTCAATACTTTGGAAAATAAGTGTCACCCAGAAATGCGGCTTAGCTATCTCACAAAAACGGTATTAGCTTTTTGCTCAGATAAAGAAGCCGGTAAGAAAAATCAAGACTATACCACTATTCAAACTACCGAAAGGATCACCGAATGCCAAATCACCAATAATGTCGAAAGTCGTGAAATTGAACCACTTGACCATTTCCTCGCCTTCTGGTTTCTTTGTTGCGTGCGCGTCAATTTGCTTTATCAATAAATCTACATAATGCTGGACGATATCTTCTTGTTCCATGAGAGCCTTTTGTGAAAATCCATGACTGAGGAGTTTCCGCATCTGTCCGTGCTGATGGGGGTCACGGGAACTGACAATGTGTGTCTCTTGCTCAGTCGTGTAGGCATCGGATTTTAGGAATTGCTTTCGCCCTCCAACATGACCATAGATATCTTTCCATGATGATGCTGAAGAGTAAGAAAGTTGGTTGGGCGAGACCCTAACAACAGAACCGTATTTGTCATGGAGAATTTTAACCACCTCAGCGGCATTTCCCCCAACCATCGTACGATTGTGCCATAGCTATGTCGGTTAGATCTTTGCCATTAAATAACCGTGATTAAAGAAACAAACACTTGAGATGGCGTTCCGCCTAGGTCCTGGGAATTTTGAAAGGGGATGGAAATATAGATTGTAAATAACTTCGCTAGTGCAGTATATGATGACCTAGATATTGAATGTAAGCTTCTACCAATCCAAATATGGGTATAAGGATAAGATTACTAGAGTCCCTGATATCTTTACAAGATCTACCACAGTGAGCTGCAGTGCTAGATCAACAAGATGAGATCTTAGTGACATACTGATACTGCTGATGCCGTCAAAATGTTTTTGGATTTTCGATAAAATAAGAGAAGACGATGTTACTTTGGGAGCTGGAGAATATCATCCTACCTCAAAGTGGGGACCTCAGGGTTATTATACGATTCCCTTCTCGGAAAAACGGCAGTAACCAAAAACAAATTTCAGATATACTACGGCTTCCAGTAGAGCTGGCGCAGCCTAGGATCTTCACTAAAATATGGGGGATATCACCCCGCCCATGTAGAAGGGTCTTGGTAGGCAATTCTTGGAAAATACACAGCAGCTGGGGTTTGACCAATACAGCCCAATATCTCCTTAATCGACTCTGTAGGTAGGTGACGTCTCCGGTCGGAGGGCCGATATCCGAGCACCAGCCCCTTAGGCTCACAAGTGGCGGATTGCGGATGGCGGATAGCAACCTCTTAGGCTTGATACAAACCACCGATCCGCTCTAGAGACTCTGAATCAACGGCTATGGCCATCGTATCCGTACCCTTTGAGGCAGTATTACTGTAGTCATTCTTTTCTGTAATCGATGCCTTTAGCTTCTATAGCTACACTCTACCATACCCATTGCTATCATATTGGTCATAGTAAAATACCAGTGCCGGGTCGTATTCGTGAATCGATACATGCAGCTTTCGGGGGGGGGGGGACTGTCAACATTTGATCGGGATGAAGACCAGGATAAGACACTGGGACGGTATGTCTTGATTGATATTGGACTAGGAGTTTATTGTCGGAGGTTTCACTATATTCAGTGGGATGCAGAGACGTTGCAAGTAACAAGTGACCCAAGCCCTGTGTTGTCGAGGATGTGCGCATTGCTACCGGATCGTGGAATACCCGTGCCAACTATTCCTTTCTTGTTTTTTCTATTAATTAATTACATATGCAGCCCAACGCCCCGAATAGGGGAATTGTGATCAAGCATGGGTAAATACTTTAGCCTAGTATTTAACTATATTTATCCAAACTTGGTGAAGGCTTTACGCGTCAGACAATTACGTTTTGCTGTCGCATATGGTATACGTATCTATGTAGCAGTAAGTATACATACATGTATTGCCCCTAATAGTAGACTCACAGCATTTTTACCAAAAAATCCTAGATTACCAATAAATATCGAGGTATGCCCCCGGGGGGTTTTCCGTGGGCCCCCCTCGCTAGAGTGGTCACTTGGGATGTTGGGTACGGGTCCATATAAAGCAACATACGTTATGAAATTTATTTTACCATCTCATTCCTAACTCCCTACCATATTATTAACAAAATTGATTACTTGTTTATCACTCCGATCTATATATAAATTTCAGGACCTCTTACTGAAACTGAAACCTACAGTACGAAAGAACGGAGTGAAATTAGTATAGTAGTTTTCTAGAATTGGTGGAGAAATACCATATTAAACCGGAATTTAGACAAGGATTTTTTAATGCTATTTCCATGTAATTTGTACTGTATATAGAAGAAAAGTACAGTGTACGTGTATCCAATCCATCCCCTTTTTTCGTACTGTATTTATAATCCTACCTACCATTCAAGATTCAAAATCCAAGAGGGTGTGTATAACAACGATTTAATCTCTAATCTCTAATCATACTGATACAATCCCTTGTTTTGAAAAGCCCAAATGAGAAACAATTCAGTCATTTTTCACGATATGTCACTCGTGTATTAGTGGGTGGGACGCCATTCGGTGCAACCTAAAAGTCTGCTTTAGGAATAATAAAGCTGTAGGATATATATATTAATTTTTAGCATATATGTATAGCACGTGTTACTAGATCCAGTTAGGTTGTATAGTATGTACATGTAATCTTATAATAAGCTAAGATTATTGAATTGGGCTGTGCTATCAAACGTTATTTTAGGAGATCCTTGGCACATGTATTTTTATGGCTTCTAGTTGCAAAGGGCTACTGGGAATGATCAGCGAGACGATCTACAGAGTACCCTGGATAAATTCCAGGTTCGGATTTGATAACTTATCTAAGTTTCCCTTTAAATTTATACAAGGGTGCCGCTGTAACGAGCTAGGGAAATTATAAAAGTATTCAAACTTATATGCTGTAATACAAAGCCTCTCGAACATTGACAAGTCTTCGGCACGTTAGTCCTCGGCTAGGGTTATACGCTACTGTATACCTCTAAATCTTAATGCTGGAGTTGAATTTTATTTTCCTTATGCACAAACACTCAAAGTGAGTGAATAGGGTGAGATCCTTAAGATATTTTAGGTTCATACAATTCTATTACCAACCTCGCGAGCAATATCCATCTGAACAACTTCCAACCCCCTAACCCGATTAATAGCAGACAGAATCTCCAACTCTCTTGGCCTTACAAACTTCCCTCCAACAATTCTACCCCCACTGAGCGCATCCAAACCCCCTTCATCCATGATTTCCTTTAGATATTCCGCCCACTTTTCCATATGGTATTTATGGCCCGATTTAGGAATGAAATTCAGTACTTCAGCACAGGCATGGGTCTGTCCTTCCTCCACAAGTTGGTCAAGGCCAGAAAGATCAACAGCTTCTGTTTCACGATCTCTACGTGTAATACTATGCATCCCCTGGGCTCGGGGAGATTTAGCGAGTTTGTGGAATTCAGGGAGGACGGGAACGCGCTTGATGACAGTTCCGTAATTAGGGTCTTGATCAACTGTGACAGGGAATTGTTGAACGATTTCGCGTGCACGGGCGGTTATGTCAAAGGCGCGGTAAGACTCCATACAAATGACAGTGTCTGCGATGGTAAGATCTGTGCGGATATTAGTAGATTACGGGGGGAATGCCGCGTTATGTTAGACTGCAAAATTGAGGGGTGCTTACAATCACCGCATCCTAGAATTCATTAGCACAGACGTGAAGAAGGTTTTTATTAGGGTTATCTTACCTCCGATGATAATTATAGTTGAAACACCATGCTTTTCAAATAGTGCTCTCGCCTGTTATATTATTAGATCACCCGCAATAAGAGTTAGTATAACTGCAATAAGACTGACCTTAGAAACAAACGGTGATATTGGTTCTGATTTAACAAGTTCTTGCATCCTCCGATCTCTCACAAGAAAGTTGGTAGCACTTGTATCCTCATCAATGAGCAAGGTAGTTGCGCCTGGTAATCATTAGAAGCAACCCTCAGTTGAGTTTTAGCTAGGTTACTAACCGATCTCAATGGCCTCCTGTATATTAGCAGCCATGGAAGTACTCCCGGAAGCATCTGCGGACGTAAACTTTTTTGTGGCGCTATGTGGACCAGGAAGGTTATTAATAAACGGCGAAATGTCCGTACTTACAACATTCCTACCGTCTTCGGCACGGATTTTGAATGCATTGATATCAGTAACCACAAGTTCTCTGCCGTCGCCGGGTAATACATTGTAAACACCAAATTCCTAAGCTCCCAATCATATTAACCACTCGATTCCCTTTCTAGTAGATAATTAAGGGAACTACCAGTGCTTCTAGCAATGTGGTTTTGCCATGGAAGCCACCCCCCGTGAGAACGGTGACTCCACGGGGAATTCCCATACCCTCGACTGCGATCTTGGAGCCAGTCTTATCGAGAACATTGGTTTCAATCCGGGCCTATAAATTATTTAGTAAATTTGAATAATCTATTAGTATCTCAGCAACCTACTTTCAATGACTCGGGAGACTCAAAAGCAACAGCCTTTTCCTTATCCATTGGGTAAGGGCTCGCCCCAGTTATCCTCGGAAGAATTGAACCATTTCCTATAAACGCCACTAAGTTGTTCTCCTTGAGAGAATCCCTAAGTGAATCCTGCACCTGCACAGATCTTATATGATCCCAAACCCTATTTGAATCGTAGTTTTTCCAGAGCAACCCCTTCTCGACCAATGCCGGAACCTGAGTCAAAATAAGTTCCTGGGCTGCGTCAGCAAGGATAGTCCGACCTCTTGCAGGTAGATTAAGTGTGAACCGGAGCTCGATATCGGTTGTTCCAGATTTTTGCTGGATTATGCAACTGGTACGCTCAAGGACTTGCTGAGATGGGTAGTTAATGCTGAAATCGCCGCCCTTTGGACTAGACCAACCGTTACCGCCTTTACCGACGTCAAGGCCTCGGGATTTGATGACTTCTTGGACCTGGCGGGTTACGTAGTCGCAGAAAGCGACTTTTCTAAACGGCGGGAGAAGTGAGTTTCAGATGTCCTTTGTGTAGATTCTAGTACTTACTTGGTACGGGAATTATATATATCTTCTGGAATCATAGCGTCGTTTGTTGACATCCTAACCCGAAAACGAGATGGGGGAGCAAAGCTGTCGGATTGAACCCTATCGACAAAGAGTATATAATTGACCTTTTCAGAAGGATGAGTACACAAATATGATCCCTCTACAGTATATCAGTTATAGCCCAATAACCAATACCTATAACCCTCTAAGTGAAAGCAGAATTACCAAGGCTTCTGTAACTTCCTAGAGCCCACTGTTAATTAGTAAGCTATATATTAAATTAGACTAGGTAGGAAGAAACTACCATATGACTTATTATTAAGTCCTCTGAGGATGACCTCAAGATTGTGTTGATTTCTGGTACCACCTAGAGCGGAAGTAATACTAGTAGCCTCAACTTCTGCTTCAGAGCGCGCACTTTGATAATTTTGGTAGCCACCCCGAGGTCTACTGCCACCACCATATCCACCACCACCTCTTCCTCTTCCACGGCCATACTCTCCACCCCCACGTCCACCGCCTCTATACGGAGGCCCGTTTGGCGAGTCTGTTCCGGGACCAAATTATCAACTCTGATTATAGCAACAAAGATAAAATTTAGAGTACCCACTAGACATCCCTTGTGTTGTACTGAAGTAGCTGGTTCTAGGTACTTGAAGGATCGTGTGGTTTGTGGCCAAGGAGGAAGCTGTGGACGAGTGAGCTAAAAGAAATTTTCATAGCCAATCGAATCGAAAAGGGATCTTTACACTGAACCCTTCTCTCTAGCAGCCTTAATCCACGTGCGCCCGATATGGATATCTGTAGTGTCATAATACTCGGATTACTGCTGTACAAATAAGGGATGGTAGTTTAGGACTTTATCAATTCATGATGTTGGTAAAGGTCGTAATGCGGCTCAGGATGTTCTCTGGGTCTAGCTACTTCCGTCCGCTTGCATAATGTTAGCCGTAATATCATTCATATGCAAGATATGTTTTCCCTCAACGCAAAAAGTGGCTCTTGTGGGTTTTATAGTGCCTTGATTCTCTAGAGGTTATTATTCTAGAAGCTCTTCCTAAAGTCTATATCATCGTTTGTTTTCATTGGACGATAATCTTACGATGTGTGCTATCAATCCAGTCCACATCAAAATGCTTATCCGACTGGTATGCTAGGGTATGGATAAGTAAATTATATCCATCCTATCCCACCCAAGAATAGAGCCCCCAAAACTATAGATAACAGTAATATCTTAAAAGGGAGGGTGACGTTTCTGGATGATTTATCGTGTTACTTTATTTTTATCTTTTTTGGTAAAGTGTCTAACTTTGTCAGTCCTTAGATACTTGAGTAGGATGAAGGAAATTTATATTCTCTTCTGTAGTTAACCATTGGGGTCACTTCAAAACGTGTCATGATTATTTCTATAGAGTGACTCTTATTTGGGGGCACTTCCAAATCATTGAGCTGAAGTATGGGCTAATACTGTATATAGGCTATACTATATGTACTTAAGTATAGCCAAAATGAGAACGAGTTTGATTTTAAAACACATCAAGGTGGTATTGTGATTACTGGGTGTATCATATTTTGCTTTTGTGATGATTAACAAATGGGATAATTGACTTTATTTTGCGGTAATTTGAAATCATTCAAAATAGGATGGGTCTGGGCGAGAATAGGTTGGGGTATTGGCTTTTATGTGAATTATAGAATAAGATTTAAGGCTTAGACCAGTATCACTTGCCATACTAAAGTAAAGCTTAGGTTTTTATATGCGTTACGGTAGTGTTGCATAAAGGGCACTACAATAAAACAAGGTAGAGAGAAGCCAAGACATGGCTATGATCTGTAGGGAATTGAGGTTTATAAGGAATGGGTGTTTATGGGGGATTAGGGACTCTAGCCTTCTCCAGGTTTAGTTTGAGTATCAAGGACAAAATCGATAAGGATAACCTATAGGAACCCTAGATGTAGTGTTTCGAACCTAGAATTTAGAATACGTGGAAATTTGAAATTATTACGATAGAAAGGAATCATAGAGGTCAGCTTAAGTCGAGGATGTAAATGTAAGTTATATATGGGTCCTATTTATAAGAAACCGTGTGGAAATGACCACCTATCAGGGAAATAGCTGCCTGTGGTCACGTGATTTACATATGGCTGACTACATGTAGTTATCAGTATTGTAGGTGTCAGAGTAGTAGGAAATTGATGGTGTAGGATGCAGGTATTTATAGCCAACTGTAGCTACATATAGTGGGAGCTTTTGTATATCGTGATGGAAAGGTAAAATTCTCAAAAAAAATCTAACACTAACCCCAGACAGCTAGTATTACCTGAATAGTTGTAATTAAGTCTTTACAAGTAAACAAGCAACTAGAACCAGCTACATATCGAGTATTTGATACGAACCCCCCCCCCCCAACCAAACCCTTGGGCGCCGGTTGTCAAATATGTGGAAAGCAAATAAATATAACAAAGTCGCGGATACATACTTAAAATAGTGAAAAGACAAAAACCTATCCCAGAGAGAAAAAGTAATAGAAATGAGCTATGGAAAAATGTCACAACATACCGGTACCAAAAGCCCAATATTTTTTGAGCGTTTATCCGCCCCCTTACCCATTGTTCGCCGAAATATAAAATAATAGTAACAACAAAAAATAAAAGCTCTTCAAGAATGCAGCAAATAGTAAAGTTCCCTCACTCATACTCTCGTGAAAAAAATCAGTTTATATAAATATTGTCACTGACCCTGCCCTGCCGGCCATCCACCATTCCACATACCCTGCCCCATATTCTCCTGAAATCCCGGCTGCCCCATACCCGCTCCCATAACCCCCATATTCCCCATATTCCCCATGCCCATATTCATCCCCATGCCCATATTCATCCCCATGCCCATATTGGACATTCCAATACCCATCCCCGGCGCACCCATTCCCGGTGTCCCCATACCCATACCCATACCCGCCATAGTCCCTACTAGTGCCTGCTGTGGCATTCCTGGCTGTTGACCCATTGACGTTACTGGAATCCCGTTGCTCATACCGGTTGTAACTACACCTGGGTTCATGCTCATGCTAGAGGGAATGCCACTCATCTGCGCTTGCATTTGGCGACCCTGAACCTGCGCCTGTGCTTGCATCATTGCGTGGCGTTGCTGCTGGAGGTGTGCGTAATTTGGATTGATGCCTTGTTGGTGTTGTTGCTGCGGCTGCTGCTGTTGCACCATGTGAGAGGGATTGTGTTGGGCTGGGTTCTGTTGAGCTTGAGGTGAGTACTGTACGGTTTGTACATGCTGGCCTGCCGTACTCTGTTGATGTTGCATAGACTGTTGTTGCTGCTGTTGCTGGGGCATCTGATGTGACATTTGTGCAGGTGGTGTTGGAGACGCGACGTGTCGTGGGCTTTGTTGAGGCTGCTGCATTTGCGGGTGCTGTGGGTGTTGAGGGGTCTGCGGGGTCTGCGGGTGCGTCGGTTTGTCTACAGCTGCTACCTTTGGAGACGCGTTTTGGCTGCCTCTTCCGGATTGACTCCCAGCATTGTTTGCATTTTGCCGTTGCTGTTCAAGTGTTGGGGGGTTTGTTGGTTTTACTCCTGGGTACAGTGCCTGTAACTTCTTGTAGAGATCCGCTAGTACTGGCATGTCCGGGGGAGGAACAAGAATATTTGGTGAAGGTGGGACTTGTGAAGCTGGTTTATGAGAGCGGTCTGCTATTGCTGCGAGGTAAGCTAGATTGCATTGGAGGCGCCGCATACACCTAGTTTTATCTCGTCAGTTGAGCTGTGCATGTGATAACGTTACTAGTAGAAACATTGTTTCTAGAAAGGGCAGCTCTCGCGTACTCATAGAATCCTTTGTCTGGGGTTTTTTCTTCACCCTGAGATGGAAGACTTTTCCCATTTGATTGAAGGTTTACCGTCTCTCTCAATAACTCCGCGTTGATTTCTAGGAGTAGCGTAACACGACTCTTATCCAACTGTAGCTGGTTCTGTGACTCCATTTGTCTGTTCAGCAGAAGCTGCTGTTGGTGCACTGCTATTGACGAGGCTGATATCGACGAAGACGAACTTGGTGACGATGAAGTGACTTGATTTTGTTGCGATACGGGGGACTGGCCTAGAAGAATATCATCCACGGGGGAAAGTAAAAGTTAGCGGTACACCTAGTAAGCCAAGGAGTGCCCAAAACATCTCCATCAGGACTCATCACATCACAATCACATCGGCGACCCGCATACCTTGATACAGAGGATGTTGACCTAGAGTAGCCTGCGACGCTTGGAGCTGCTGCTGGTAGGCGTGGAGAGGATTGTTATCCCTCGCTACTCCTACAGGGGCTGTCATCATGGGAATAGCGCCGCCGTGGCTGGCGGCTGAAGTCGAGATATTGGAGCCGTTCGAGGCTGGTGGCGGCATGATCGCTGTCGAGGACCCATTCATGACAATAGGTGCTTAGGTAGCTGATGTCACGGTCAGTTTGCTGTAGTGGTGTTGTCTTGGTGTGATGGTTGGATGCGGAACGTGGATAATACTTTTTCTTTCGAATTTTCCCAGGTGTTGAGGCTGATTTACGGTGCAGCCAAGTGTGAACCAGGGATCTGCCCCACGGATATTTAATATATTAGAGAAGGAGCTCGGCGATTTAAGTGACGGAGGAATCAGATCTCAGGAGTTTATAGGTACCTAGAGAGGATTCTTTGCCCTGAACTATTAGGAGGTACTAGACCTGTCACGGTAGCTCTCCTTGACCTGTTCTGTTTTCTACAACCTGGCTTGTTCTATAATAATACAACAGGAGACTTTATATATCCACCGGGAGTTCAGTTTCTAAGCCAGACCAACAACTCCTTTATGATAACTCCATATTTCCCTTCATAATCATACTATTCTCACGCTACACTAGTAACCTGGTACAGTCCTCGGCAATTACAGTGTATTACCTCACCTAATGTAATATTGTCATTGCCGGAGGCCCCCACTGAGCCAGCTTTTCCGTCCCAAACATTTCCATCAGCTTCAAATTTCATTGATCCAAAGAAGTTTACGAGGTCGACATGTAGCCATCTATTACCCGGGATATTAATCCATCCTGAAAACCTTTTTAGGTTGAGTGGAATGTGGCGCGACAAGCCAAAACCTCTTTCTAGAGTTTTGCTTTTACCCGGTCATTTCTATGTTTCCGAGGACTTGGCCTAAGCGTTATACGGTATCACTACACTTTACGAGGGACTGGGTTAGTTACAAATACATCCCTACTAGCATCTTCATGTGGGGTTAAATACCTATTATTTGTCGGTATTTGGGGGTCCTCGGGAGTTTCCCCGTGGCAGTAAGGCAGTAAGGGGGAGTACGACACTCTGCCGTGGACCCTTGAGCCCTGTTCCTTAAACTGGGAGTTCTTTTCTTTTTCTACTTAAGTACCGAAAGGCTTGATTAGGATCAAAGCATTCTTCACGATAGGGGGTTTAAGGTTCTCACAACTAAAGATCACCAAGACCTACACGCCCTCATGTCTCAGACCGACGTCATCATCCCTGCCCCGATTCGACCTGTTCCTCATTGAAATGTCTATGGGTTGAGCGATGTTATGAGACTCTCAAGGATCATGGAGGTTTAGCTCTATTGTTGAAAGCTTCAAAGGTCAAATGTCAATGCATATTAATGACGTAGATGTGATTTTAGATTGAGCATTCTATTCTGAGACACACACTGAGTAGACCCTTTAAGCTTCTAGAATTACATGTGAATGGCTATTGGGGGTTTTACGTATCGAATTGGGCTGTATGTATCCTTCATGGGAATGCCCCAAGAGCAAGTACATATAGCTTCGTAAGCACAACTTTATTTCAACGTCTAGCGTGGTATGGTATAATCTACACATGCACACATCATTAAGAAAATAGGGCTTGTCCCAAGGTAATGGTCAAGGACACGTGTATAGATCCCTCAAGCCAATGTTCCGGTTTCATTGGCTTTTGATATTGTTGATTGGATTGCCTGTAGCTGTTGGAGCTCAATAAAATGAGAGCAGTGATTGTTTATTCATATTTATCTGATATCAAGCGCAGAGTCTCGGGTCGTATGCCCAACCCTTTACAAACATGTGGTAATAGGACTAAAGGCTGCTGCTCATACGGCTGTTACGTTGTCAACTTAGGTGTTGGTACCCGCTGCGCACATCCCTCAGGCTGTAGAACCCCCGCACCACTCCCGCACCTCTAGATGACCAGGCTGAGATAGAGTACTGGACCACTTCGGTGGTAAACATCGATCGGGTTCTTTTCTAGTCGATGCGATGAGAAGCACCACCCCCGTCCCGTTCCGACTCCCGGTGTATGTGTGGGGCTGCTGCGCATATGTTGAGCAAAAAAAAAAGTAAATTACTACCTACTTTCTTTTCATCTCCCATTTTTGGAAGGGCTGCAGGAGGTGGAAAAGAAATCTTTATCGGTTGTACATATGTGCTCTCCAGGATGAGGCTCAGCTGCAGACAATCGTAAAGAGGGCAAAATAGGTGCCAGCTAATTCGAAATGGGTAGATGGGTTAAGTAGGTACATTTATGTACATGTGTGGATAATGTATTCTACAAGTACTTGCTTGTACACTACATGTAGTGTACTTTATCGGAGGGGGGTATAGTACGTGTTCTCGGCAGTCAAGTCGGAGTGGTCTAGGTACGTATGTAGCTGTACGGGTACATGTTACGAGAATCTAACTAGGGTATAACAAATGACGCAGAGACTATGAGGAGAGTTTCTAGAGAATTCTGCGAAGACTCTTTAGAGGGTCAAAGAAGTGATCTGTGAGATGATCGATGGGATATGTCTGCCCTTGATACCTAGTGTCGTGGGTGACTGGGTGTGTGATAGGAGTGTGCGTTGTCCAGCATAGCAACGGTTGCCTTGATGGGTGCCAGAAGCCGGGGAGGGAAAGCGGATCCCTGCTTGTATTCGCTGACTGGACATTGGCTATGAGAGTAGAATCTGCAATCTGGGTCCCCACCATTTGAGAGTTTACATTAGAGCGAGGAAGTGGGTTGGGATAGGGTCTCTAAACTAGAGCTACGCACAGAAAACAACACCACGTCCCCTTCTCCTCATACTTTCACCTTTTTGAGTGTTTAACAGCCTGCAACATTAACCCCCTCCCCCTCCTTCAACCACCCCCACATTCGCCCCCATTCTCCCCCTCTATCCGTCACCTTCTACTACCTACTTTATCATCTACTCTCACTCTCTCGTTTATTCCCCGCTGCCTTCCCGTTGTTTGGACCGCCATTCGCTGGTTCCCCGCTCTACACACGAGCAGAAACATACAGCAGTTGACCCCACCAGAAATTCACGGGTTTAGTGGGGATCTTGCCTTAGTAGAATACTCTAGCCAGATCTAATCGTTTAAGATCTGTAGTATATTTCATCTACTATTTAGCACCCAGCGCACGATTCTCCTTAATAGCTACGGGCTCTATTTACTGGCATCTGCTCCAAGCTCGTATAATTCACTCTAGGGTCTGGGAGTAACTAAATCATGGCACCCAGCGAGGTCGATTTTTACAAGACCCTCGTTGTCCACCGGCATGCAACGGACGATGAGATTAAAAAGGCATTTCGAAAAGCTGGTTGGTCCACACCCTGCATACCCCCCCCCACTGTTAATTAGACCCACCATAATCTACTACTAAATCAAGCTATATTCTGACATTCCCTTGCCCATATATAGCTCGAGATACACATCCAGACAAGAATCCAGATGACCCTAATGCCAAAGAAAAATTTCAAGAGCTTCAAAGGGCATACGACACATTAAAGGATCAGCTTGAGCGAAGTAAATATGATGAAGATAACCCTTCCCATGGCTATCCCGAGGGGTCACGTCCCAAACCCAAGTCCACAACAGCTAAGCGTTATGCCGCTGGTTCATCTGCTGGATCCGCGGGACCCACGGGACCCGTACCTGGCTGGACTACCGGCTCTGCTCAATTCACGAGGGGATTTACACACCAAGCGCACTCTTCAGCTGGTCCTCGTCATACTGGGCACAAGCCGGCCTATGAAGAATTCTCAGGTTCGGCATACGGTGGTGGTGCCAGGAGACAACGGTCTGGGGGGTTTGATTATGGTGGTACCTACCGTACACAAATGCCTAAGCCAACTGCTGCTCCTGATTTCGAGAGAGAGAGAGAGGAAAATTATGATTACTATAATAATAGTGAGCGGGAGAGGGCTTATACAGAGGCACCACGGCCACGTGAGAGTGCATATACCCGCACTAGTAGCCAACGTCAACCTAATACTACACCTGCTGGAACCCCAAAACCCTCGTCAACTCGTAGAGCACATTCAACGGTTGGCGGACAACGGGATCCAGGTGCCCAAGGTCCAGATTTTAACATTGGTGCTTATATCAAAGAGCGGAGGGCCAAGGAAGAAGAACAAGCAAGACGGGATGAAGAAGCTGCTAAGCAGAGGGAGGATGAAGAGAGACGTAGGAGGGAAGAGTTAACACAGCGGGCTGCGAGGGAAGCCGGTAGAGAAGAGCGTCGTTCTGAAGAAAATAGGCGAAGGCAAGAGGAATTGAGGAAGGCTGAAGAGGAACGTAGGAGGGTTAAGGAAGAAGCGAGAAGAGCTGAGGAGGACGAGGCGAGAAGGAGGAACCACTGGGCTCAGACGGAAAGCAGTCAGTTTTCTAGGAATGGCATCCGTCCAGATCCACCAATGTTTCATGACCGAGATGAAGATTTAATGCGAACGGCCGATGAACGGGTGGCTGAAGGTCAGCGGAGATCTAGAGCTGCTTCAACTACTGCATCCAGGAGTAATTCGAAGAAATCACCAACAAAACCAAAGGCGCGGCAAGATAATGAGTGGGGAACAAATGGCCATTCGGATGGATGGGGGGCTAAGTCTGGCAATGTCAGTGACCATTCAGGGTCGTTTCGCCATTTCACATCTGTGGATGATGGCGAGAGGCCTAGTTATCAAGAGGATATACTCAAAGAGAGACAAGCGACTGAACGGGCTACACAGCAGCAAAAACAGCGGAGATGGGAAGAAATGCTTAAAGGTGGCAGCGAAAACACCCACCAGGGTCATAGTAGAGCCAAAAGTGAGACACAACCACGCGAAAGACCGAACACACCTGATCGACCACGGACATCCGGGCATGGAAGTCCCCTTGGCTCAGCGTCAGGAGGATCGAGGGAGAGCCCCAGTTTCGACTCTTCTAAAAGATGTCAAAGTTCGAATGATTTTAAGTATTTATTTCGTGCAACGTCCAATATATATATAGATTTAACGTGTAATTTATAGGTTTAAATTGCCTCCTGGTATGGCTAGAGTGGATTCCTATAGATCCGAGCCTCGCATCTCGCCTCCACCACCGCGAGACAGCCCTTTCCAAAAGAAACCGGATTTTAGTTTCCATGGGGAGGTTCCTAGTCCTTTCACTTATACTACCCCCGAGGAACGTTCGCAACAAAATCCGAATCACCTATATGCAGCGCCCACGTTCATTCGGCCACAGAGCCAGCCTGTCTATCCCACGCAACCACAACATATTCCACTATCTCGGGCAACACCTCAGCCACAGCAGCAGCAGCGGCAACGGCAACCCGATTTTAGTGGGTTTAAACAAGAACTATTAGAGGGCCTTAATCAGACTGCTCATTCTCTATTCGACTATCAGCCACTACAGTCTAGCCCCAAAAAGAAGAGTTCTGCTAGCGTTAAAAATTTTACCAAATTTAGAACTAAGAGCAAGGAGAGTGTAGGCATTGAGCATGGCAACCTCAATGCTAGAGTAGAGTCAGAAAATGACAGTGAAGAGGGCTCAGTTTCTGCAGCACCGAAGCAGAGGGGATTTGGAGAAGCTGGGGCACCACATATACCTGTTGCTGGGGATGAAGGGTTTGAGCCTATGGATACTGATCCAGATACTGGAATCCCTGATCCGATCAACATCCAAACAAGATTAAATGGTCAGATAGGCCCTAAGAGTCCAATAGGGAGCCGAAGTCCTAGGATACCAACCCCGCTTTCTCCTCGTTCAAACAAAGAGGATGGGCTAGACACCATGCATAAACTGGCATCCGTACATCCTTTGAAAGCCAATGGGCTAGATAGCATGAGTAATTTGGCTGCCGCTCCACCATTTAGCCGTAGCCCTGCTGAAGTTGGACTCAACGGTTTTGATGAGCTAAAAGACAATCTTCCGTTCCCCTCCCGGTCATCGAATACACCGAAACCCAGCCTCGCAGGCCCATTACCTAAATTTAAGCCTGACCTGCGTGATATCTATGGACCAGCGACTCCCATCGAAGACCCATTTTGTGTGCCAGTTGCACCAAAAGTTCTAAAGACACCCAAAGAGATAGATCTCAAATCATATAATCAGTTTTTCATGAGAGTAGAGACATATGTGGAGTCGTGGAATATATACGAAGACAGAGTGCGCAAGCTGCAAGTAGATTTATGTGGCAAGAGTCTAAAGGATGTGACACTAGATACAAATGCGATTATGGATTATATCAAGAGGGTTAAAGAGAAGGATTTTGTATTGGAGGAGTCTTATCGCCGGGCTAGAGAGAAGCATATGACTGCACTCGAAGACTGGGTTAAGTATCGGGCCACAGTGGTGGTTAACAAGAACAGCTCTTGAATTTGGCTTACATGTTTGCTAGGGGTCTGGGTGGAGAGAGTAAAGGTAACTGTTGGTAGTTGGTAGGTGTTATACGAAGAAAAATTACGATTTCAGACGAATTAACTTTTTTCATTCTATTTTTTGAGTGGTGTTTCCTATCATTTGTTTTTATGTAACTCCATTTTTCGTTTTCTGGCAAATGAGGCGTCTTTTGGTGCGGGTGTTTCTCTTTGCGAGGGCTTTTTTATGAGGTGTTGTGTATGTGGAAGTTCTGGGGTTGCTCTAAAGAGTTTTCAGGCTAGCTTAGGATGTCATCTTGCCCCATTGTTTCTTTTATATCTATATGGTTTAGTTGCATTATCTTTTCCTATTTGAAGCTTACACATGAGAGTATTACGGAGTGGAAGGTGGTTCTGATTTTGTTTGTCTGGGCCCGGAAATTATATCGGATAATTTCTAAGCCTTTGTATTACTATAGTAGTGTTGTGTAAGGGATGTCTCGAGTGTAAAGGAAAGTTCAGGATTTAGTTAAGGTAGCTGAATGTAGATCCTACGAGTTTGACGCTTTATGGTGACATGTACTGAGGCTTGAAGTTTCCCCAAATTGCTTTTATCGCTATTACGCCTAGAACAATAAAAACAAATATGTTGGAAAAGGGCTTTATCTTCTCTCTCAGGTTCATATTTGGAGCTTCTCTTCTTGGTAACTATTTCTTGGTCGATTACGGATCCTCATACTTCATCACTCGCCGTAGCCCTGCCAAGAATATCACTGACCAGGTTCTTTAGAGCCTCATGCAAACCTCTGACCCCACCATCCCTACCCCACCTTCATCTCGCAAGTTCGCAAATAAACGGCAAAACCCCTCCCTTCCTAGTAATGCTATACCTCATCGGCCTCGGCCTCTCTAACGAAAAAGATATAACTGTTGCCGGTCTCGAGGTCATCAAGAAATGTAGTCGGGTATATCTCGAGGCATACACTAGTATTCTCATGATTGAGAAAGAGAAACTTGTACGTTTTGTTTACTCGCACCTGTTGAGTCTTCTATCGACTAGGTAGGTTGTTAATTACCATTGATTCATTAGGAAGAATTCTATGGCCGTGATGTGGTTGTTGCAGACAGAGAGATGGTTGAATCCTCATCTGATGAGATTCTCGCTGGTGCCGACAAGGACAATGTCGCATTCCTTGTCGTCGGTGATCCATTTGGGTACCATCATCACAATTCATCTTCCCCTACATGCCTAAGCTAACATACCCGAGAGAGCTACAACCCACACGGACCTTCTCCTCCGCGCACGCGAGCTTGATATTCCATTCCGGACGATTCATAACGCATCCATTATGAACGCTATCGGTGCGTGTGGACTGCAGCTCTATAATTTTGGGCAGACAGTATCGATGGTATTCTTTACAGACAGTTGGAGGCCAGCGAGTTTTTATGATAGGGTGAAGGAGAATAGGGATATCGGACTGCATACGTTGATGTTATTGGATATCAAAGTGAAGGAGCAGAGCCTGGAAAATATGGCAAGGGGAAGAAAGATCTATGAACCGCCTAGGTCTGTTGACGTCTGTAGGGTTTTGGTGTAGAAGTTCGCTTACGAGAGGATAGGTATATGACTGTTGCGCAGTGCGCACAGCAGATGTTAGAGATTGAAAAAGAGAAGAATGGAGGCGGTATGCATCACCTAACTCCCGTTTATGTCTCATGTTACTGACTGTTACAGCCTACTCGCCTAATACTCTTGCAATCGGGGTATCTCGCCTTGGTTCCCTTGACCAGCAGTTTGTTGCTGGGACGCTTAGGCAGCTTTCCGAAGCAGATTTAGGACCACCATTGCATTCACTGGTATTATTGGGAAAGCGGGTACATGAGCTTGAGATTGATTATATTCGTCCGTTTGCCGTTGATGTGGGGGAATTCAATAGGGCATATGAGTTAGAGCATGGGCGTCAGGGAGCTTAGGTATTGGAGTAAAAAAGAATTGTAAGAAGAATGTAAAAAGTAGACTGAGTAGAATTGCTTCATGGAAAATCACTCGACATTCTAGAATTTTCGATATACTAAGATTCAACTATTTTGGGCCTGTGCTTAAATCTTAGATGTAACAATGAAAAGAGGATGGTTTGTCTATATATAGTGGAAAATATACAAACACTACATGTACTCTTACCTTACCCTGTTCTAACCACCCTATTCTCTACCTTCTAAACAACTCCGATAACATTCTAAGTAGTGATAAAAACAAAAAATCAACCAGTAACATGACTGGCAAGGGAGTTCCGGCACTTGGGAGACCCCCCTTAGGTTTAATTAACTCCGTTAGGTCATTTGCAACACGGAACCCATCTCCAACTTCAACAGAGTATTCATCATCACAAAGGTCTATCACTGCCAAACATGGGGCTGGGAAAATAGATCTAGACATAAAGCTGGTTCATAAAACCGAAGCTAGCCTACCAACAGAGGTAGGGCATGTGATGGGAGTCCACGCTCTAGATATCCAAGAGAAAAACTATGAAGAGGGTTCTTGGTATGAAGTGTCTCTGATGGGAGAGTATCAAGTTCCACTCCCACAAGAACAGAGTTTTTATAATAGTGAAGATTCAGAGATGGAAGATCGTGCGTCTAGTGAGCAGGAAGAAGGGTCCGAGGCGGTAGCACTCCCGGGTGCTGGACTGGTTTTCTTTGTGGTTCGTATATCTAATTATCCGCTATAAAATTCTAGCTGATGATATCTTCTGTTTTATCATAGGGGGCGCATCCACCTCCAGGTCTATCTGGGCTCAAGGATGTATATCCTCTTTTCTGTCATAAATAATTCTAACTGACAAATATTGCGTTTATTGGGAAGCCCGAGCCTCGGATTATCTCCTTGCTTACCGACTCCGAAGTCTCCGATGTTGATGACGAGTTGATTATTACCAATATAACCCCAATTCGACATAAACGTTCACCCCCATCCGTAAAATCCATAAAATACCCCTCTTCCTCGTCCTCGTCCGAATCGGAATCCACAGACGTAAACATTACGCATATGACCTCTCCAAACACGCGCAAAACCCTCCAAGTTCCTAAACGTCGCCGCAGGGATTCGGCATTTAGGACAGGACCGTGGAGTTGTACGGATAGGATGTTGCTTGTTGAGAGTATGCAGCGTGGGGTGGATTTTATTGACCTAGGGATGAAGATGCAGAGGGATGTGGATGATGTGTTTGAGAAGTTTTCGGATGTAATAGCGGCTGGGTTATATAAATCTCAGGTGAAGGATAACGGGACACAAACAGAGGAGATGAAAGGAAGGGAGTGAATGAGTTGGTGAAGGGGTTGAGGTTAGTTGTTAATTGCTGAATATCTCCGCGAAGATGTCTTATTGCCCGTTGTAACTGGTTGGGGATGTACGCTGAGGTGGTGGCTAAGGTATACCAATGATCCATCAAACAATAAGACTTATGGTGGTTTCTGTAGCCTTTTGATTAGTACCTTTAGAAGTAAAACATCCGCGGCTTTTTTTGTTTTTGTTTATTTCATTAAGTATATAACATCCACGGCTTATCCTCTGTGATGGTTTGGTTTATGCCCACCAATCATGACCCGAGGCTCCCTTCTCCCCAAAAGGACCAGGGCTATTTCATAGCTCTCATGAAATCTTCCAGTTACATGTAGTGTTCATCATTCAGAATGAGGCCATAAAGGCAATGAAAGGGAACTAAAGAAGCGAATGATTCCCCATGAATCAATAACCTGCTGAATAGTGAGTGTTGAATTTTCTATATTTAGAGTGCATTCACTGAGCCGTGCTTAGGGGTTAATAGAATTAACACTTCTTTTAAGCATACGTGTAGCGAGGTGTTATGCCTGCATATAGGTCAATAGAAAGGTATGTTATTGGGTGTGGTATGTAAGCAAGAGTAGCTGGTGTTGGTTATGTGCTGCTTTCAAGGGATTTGCTGCACTAGATGCATCTGGTCAAGTGACAGAAGAGATAGAGCCTTATGGAAGATGACCTAGCTGCTACATATGTGTAGACCAAATGACTGTAGAACAAGTGACTATAGAACATAGAGGGGGCTTTTGAAATCTTGTGCACCGGGAATTTCTGCTGTTTGGGGTATTCCAATCCCCCAATGGGGTAAAGGTTGAAACTGTTTGAAGAATCATTTCCTTGTGCGCACCAAGGACAAAACACTCCTGTCCAAAGAGAGCCAATACATGACCGAGTGTGCACTATTTCGCAGCATACGAGGGGCTCTCTGTTGCTCGGGTGGTGTCTTGGAGGCGCTAGTGCTGGTAAATTTTTGGTTTTGTTCACCATAGTATTGAAATCTGATAGATTTGCGCCTATATAAACCCCAACATCCCCCTTGACGTTTCTTTTCATCTTCTTCCCCTCTTCCCATCTTCATCCCCACCTTTTCAAAGGAGTCTGTCAAAATAAAATTTTTCCTTAATAGCTATCTTCATATCAGAGAAATGCTACAGCTAATAACAATTGAAATACCTACCCACTCTCTTCTTCTCTTCCTGTTCCTCCTGCCCCTCTCCCACTAACTCTCACTTTTTATCAGAACCATCGAGAAAAAAATAAAAACCAAAATGAAGAAATCATAGCCATCTTGTTTTGTCAAAACAGATGGCTAATATCATGTATTCGCAGATTCAATTAGCCGACTTGCCTCTTAGGAGGATATAAGACCGAGACTAATAGCCATGTTGCTCCTATACAGATTTAAAAAATCGACCAGCCTCTTAGGAGGATATAAGACCGAGACTAATAGTATACTAGTTTTTTTTTATAGTTTTTAGGTTTGTGTAGTAGCACGTTCCTTCAAATCTAAAGGTAATCTCACTTTCTCCCTCTCTTTTACTTCGTTTCGGTTTGTATCTGGCTATGATTTCTTCATTTTGTGTTTATTTTGTTTCGTTGAAGATGAAGGTAAGTTTCCCCTCCCTCCCTCATCCCCTTTTCAATCGTTCTTTTTGATGCTTTAGTTAGGGAGTATTGGGGGCTGTTTACGCTTGTATGGATATAAAAGGCCAGTATCAATCCTCATTCCTATATTCAAGTTATATTTTATATATTCTAACCATTGAATTTTTAGTTAAAACCATCTTTTACACTTCGTCTCGCACCTTATACGCCCACACATCCACAAAAACACAGCGTCAAAACCAAACCAAACCAAAAAGAAGAAACTGCAGTTATTTTGTTATTGCACAAATCACTAACATCATTAATTTATAGATTCAACTAATCGACTTGCCTCCTAGGAGGATATATGACCGAGACTAATCCACAGGCACATTGTTAAAAAGTTTCAACTATCCGACTTGCCTCCTAGGAGGATATAAGACCGAGACTAATATACAGACATGTTGCTGAACAGATATAAAATTTCGACTTGCCTCCTAGGAGGATATAAGACCGAGACTAACACATAGGCATATTGTTAAAAAGTTTCAACTATTCAACTTGCCTCTTAGGAGGATATATGACCGAGACTAATAATATACTGGAATTTAGTTTTGGAATTTATATATGGTGATATGTTTCCTTGGGTCTGGAGGTAGTTCTCCCCCTCCCCCTCTCTCTTTCTCATTTGGATTTGTATCTCTGTGACTTCTTCTTTTTGGTTTGGTGCGGTCTATGTGAGAATAAGTAAAGGTAAGTTTTCTTCTGTTTTCTCCCTTTCGTGAAAATTTATTAGTTTAAGTTACGCTTCAGCGAAAATAAAAGATTAATACCCCTCTCCCGTACTTTTTATGTCCTATTAATTACTAGCTATCGAAATTTCTTGTCTTTTGACGGAAATCTTTTGTTTATCACTCTTCATCCATCACTTTTGAGACCTCATTTTTTAGTACCTAATGTATGAATCGAAATTACAACCCCAGTCATGTTCAAATATCTACTACATAGTTCTAATAATATATAAATGCAAGCTTTTATTTTGGCAAACTATCTTCACAGCGGTGGTCCCTTACTTATATTCATTTCTTTTTTCGTTCTACAGTAATGTGATAAAACATCCATACTCCTATACATTTATCAGATAAAGATTCCATGTAAATTACAGAAAACAAAGCACAAACGCCAATATTTCTAGTATACAACAGTTAAATTTCACCATAAACTAATATGTAGTTTACCCCCCCTCCTCAACTCTTCCTAACCCTCCACTTCCCCCTGTCGCTTTCCGACTCCGGGCCCCTTCTTTCAACCGATCCCACTTTGCCTTCGCCTTCTCCAGTACCGCCTTCAGCTTTTCATTCTCCCTCCCCATTCTCTCGCACTCCTTCCTGCACTCCTCCAACTCCCTTTTTGTCACCTCGAGTTCCCTTCTTGATGCTTCAGCCTCCCTCCTACTCAGTTCCCGTTCTTCTTCTAGCGCCCTAATACGGTCCTCCTGCTCCTCCTTCTCCTTCTCTAATTCTAACTCTCCAACCCGCCGCCCCTCGGAAATGACTTCGTTATCGTCACTTTCGTCATATGGTACGTGCATCCAGGATTTACGTTGGACTTGAGAGAGTATATCAAGTCCCGCACGCCCCTCCCGTGGGTCGGTGGTGAGTGCGAGTATAGAGTTTTTGAGGGCATTCTCACTCTCTTTTGTCTTGCGCTGCCAGTTCTGCATAGTCCGGCTCATATGATCGATCGTCTGTCTTAGTCCCGTATTTTCCAGCTGTAACTCTTCCTTCGTCTTCTTACTGTGGCCTCGGAGCTCCGCAGTATCATCAGTTGTTGACGAAACCGGTGAGGTATCGCGTCGTACTACACCCGCATAGGACAACGTTCCCCCCGTTACAGGGACAACGTAGAAGCTCTCACCACCCTCAGGTCCGCCCCAGCCTTTTTCGAGCCCGCGACCCCTACCACGGCCTTCAGTCCAGCCTCGAGGAAGAAGATTTTTCTTAGCCTCTGCCGATGCATCATCATCTTCTTCTTCGTTCACCGGAAGGCCTGCGAATGCGAGGGATGCAGCGAACGGGGAGCCGATACGAGAGACGAGGGTATTGAGCGATGAATAGAACTTTGAGAATGGTTCTTCGGTACGAAGACTTTCGGTGGAGGACTTTAAAGCTGTCCGCCCTGATTTCTTAGACGGTTCATCGGGCGGGAGGAAGTTGAGTGGGTTTGTTGTTGGTTTAGATGATGAGAAGTCGTGCGGGGTAGGGAGGGGTTGAGCGCGTTCAGATGTAACTAAAGAGCGCCGCCGGTTCGGGGAAGATGCACCACTTCCCAGCCGTGCTGCTGCCGAACTCGGTGGTATTCCTCGGGCGGAAGCTAAATTCGTTGCGAGAGATGATGTACTCTTCTGTAATCTCGGTGGTACCGGCGATGTACCTGTGTTTGCGAATGGGAGTTGCGGTGCAAGGGAGGGGGGTGCATCTTTCCCCCCCTTTGCCCTCAGCGGAACTTCATCTTTTCCTTCCCTGCGGAGACTCTCCGTTGAACCACTACCCTCGACAACGGTTTCTAACCCACCAAATTTCTCAACCGGCCGTTCTGCCTCGCGGCGGAGACGGGCACCCCAACGGTCGTGTTCGGTGGATAGGAGTTCAAGTGTGCGAAGGGCCTCGGGATCTTTGGTGAGCTTTGCAGCTGCGGCAAACGAGGTTGATGCGAGGGAGTGGGAGGACGCTGCTGCCAATAGAGTTGAGGGAGTATGTGGGGGGGCCGAGGACCTCAGGATGTTTGATGCTTGAGAAGCGTGTTGGTGGGCCTGAGGATTTTATTAGTTGAGGTACGTGATGATATGATAGATAGTGGGGGGGGGGGGGATCGGTACCAGGGTCAGTGGGGAATCTTCCATGGTTCTGATTAGTGTGGCGATGGTGAGATAACTGACAATAATAGTGGAGAAATAGAAGCTACTCCTAGATCTTGGCCTATTGATGATTTTCTAAGGTGTGTACATGTTATGTAGATGAGGTCGGAGCTGTTGCAGGAGGTCGAAGCTGTTGCAGATGCAGGAGGAGCTTGGTGGTCGCCTGAGTGGGGCTATCCAGCCTCATTTCAAGCCACAGCCACTTGATACAAGATGCTTGGCATTCATTAAGTTACAGTTCTTTGCACGACTACATGTACCCTTATTCTCGGTAATTGATGGATGGAATTAAACAAACACCTTGTTTCTAGTTGGTGTCAAAGTTTTACAATCGGAGATCCACAAAGTATGATCAACAAAGCTAGACATAGCTGGAGTGAAACATAGAGTACATGTATCTACGCCGATCAAGAAGTCGGGGTGGCAAAAACATGCAAAAGAAGATTTAGAGTGGGGATTAACGTTTGTTGTGGCTGTTACACCTGCGTTTGGTGGTGGGGAGGGGGGGATAATACAACTTGTGATCTGTCTCACTCCCACACACACACGCCGACGTCCTGATGAATCATGGATGCTCACTCGATAGAAATACGATCTCATTTTAGGCCCCCCCCCCCCCGCTGAAAGAAATAAAATGGTAGAGGCACAGGTCACAAATCTGAGTCACATAAACTCATGTGCAAGAAGAGCCTAGAAATGCATACTCACAATCTACCCATCATATTCAAGTCGTGGGTACTGACAACCATCTAAACCTTAAGCTGCCTGTTCCAAGTATTTACCACCAAGATTGAAATAGATTAAAAAGCTACTACCAACCAGTAGCTAAAACCACGCGTTTCCTAGGAGTACCGGTTTTCCGTCATCAGAAACCAATTTGCAGATCCACCTATAGACATCCTGGCTACTCATACTTGTTGTCTCTTTAAACTCAAAGACGACGCCCGCCAGTGGCCAGGAGATATTTTCCCAGTGGGGCGTCGCATGCCCTTCACAAAGTGGCCAATCAAAAAACCCGCTAGGCCTTTCACCCCATAAACCCTTTCACTTCGTTCACGGCATTCAGACGGAATTTTCTTCCGCAGCCAATAGATACTGCTCCTAGAACGAATGCTGCGTTCATCGGTGTTAAGCCTACATGTAGCTGTTTCACGCGCGCCAAGTCCGAGTTATCACCCATGATCAAGATCCTTTTTTTTGAACCCGTTATTTTATTTTCGCAATCGGCAAGCTAAAAAAATCATATCCGTACCCATCGTAAAGTAACAAAAAGCAAAGCTACTCATACACCCCCACTAACAAAGATAGAAAGAAAAAAGCCAGATTGCAATCATATATCCTTATGTTGTGATAGCTGTAAAAAAGTATACTTGACTCTCAGCTATAAGATAAGAGAGAGAGGAGATTAATCCTTCTTCTTATCATCCAACCATGAGCCCATTCCAAGTCCCTTGAGAAGCTTCGAAAGTCCCAATCCATTGAGGAGGCCTCTGACAATTCCACCGAGACCCAAGCCGTCGAGCAAGCCTGCAACAAGCCCAAGGACTCCGTTCAGGAGCATTCCAACAGCTGAAAGAATCTGGAACAATGGTTCTGTGTTGCGCATCACCTTGTCAGTACCACACCTCATTGAAGTTGAAGCTTTAGCTTCTATGATAAGAAAACCTACCGCCAAACAGATCCAACAATGGTCCCAACTGGTTCTTTGCATGTGGCATGTCCTTAATAAACTCCTTAATGCGCTCAATCGTCTTCGTGACATCTCCAGCTAGTGCTGCAAGTCCCTGGGCGAGGTGCTGCTCTTCAGCGCTGGCCTCGGAGTTCTTTGCGCGGTTTTGTGCATTGTTGGCGATCTTGCCATCGGGGTCGAGGGCCTTGATAGCACCGTAGCACTCTTGAAGGATGGTTGTGGAACGCTCGAGAAGCGGTTTAACCTGGTCAACCAACTCTTGTTCATCAACTTCCTTGTCGTCTTTCTTCTTGCGTTCGGCTCTCTCGACAGACTACTCTCAATGTTAGCAACTAAATCTTCTCATGAGGGTGCTAAAGAGGGCGTACATCGACCATCATCTCCAAGAATGGCTTAAGTCGGTCCAATGCCGTATCTACAATCAATGACATGCGCTTTGCAACTGCCTTCGCCTGTACCTCCGGGTCATTTAGATCATCCTCAGGTTCACCTCCCTTTACAAGGCTCTGATCCTTGTTCTCAGTCTCGAGATCCTCATGCTCCTTGAGCTCAAGGTCCTTCTGTGAAGCGGCGGTAGACATTATGTTTGTATGTGGTGTGTTTGGGGGATTTCGTGGGAGTGGTTTGTGATGATAAGGTGGGTTTTTATGGATAATGTGTGTGTAGAAGATGAATACAAATGCGAGTGTATAGTAAAATGTTGTTCCTAGTAGTAAGGTAGTTCTTGCGGTGGTATTTCTGAGTTGCTGAAGATGAGGGACAATGGACAGCGTGCGGAGTTTATAAAGAAGATTGTTTGGCATATTCTTGAGCTATTAGTCGTCATGGAGATTGGTGGTGTCTTTTTCCTAGGGGGGAAAACTTGAACACGGATAAACCCCCTCTTGATGAAAATCCACCAACGTCAGAACGACGGCATCGATTTCCTGTATTCACATAACCTCTACTGCTGCAGCGCATCGTTTCTGAATGAGAAGGTTGCTAGAGCACCACTTCAACCTTGAGGGAAACACCCTGCGTGCATTATACGCGCGTTCAATATATCAAGACAATCAATGACAGAATTTTTTATGCACAAGCCATAAGTGGCCAATCCCATGCTTCAGGTGGCTGATATCAAGGTTCAGAGAACGATTGTGGTGGAACATACATGTATGGACCGTTACTTTTGCTTGTGTGGTGTAGACGCCCCCCGTACCTTCCTATCATTGATCTTTGTGATCGGGCCATCACAAACAGGGAATAGCTGAGATTTTTGTTACACAGGCACACCCACACTGACAGCGCCGCCCCCAGGCTCT
Source organism: Verpa bohemica (assembly GCA_033030345.1). Classification (NCBI taxonomy): domain Eukaryota; kingdom Fungi; phylum Ascomycota; class Pezizomycetes; order Pezizales; family Morchellaceae; genus Verpa; species Verpa bohemica. Next base: position 747,069 of record JAUFSE010000016.1, on the reverse strand, counting down.
CCGACGGTTGCCAAGAGTACTTTAATCGGATCCCGAAACTTGGAAGAGCCAAGGCTAAGAGGTTGAGACTTGGAAGCGAGTGACGTTTGACGCAGAAGCCAGAAACCTTGGAATGAAGATCCCAATGGCGATGCAAGCGAGGAGTGATTTTCCGTCAGGGATTCTAGAAACGATAGCATCATAGGAAAAACAGGTCGAATATGGGACACGAACAATCATTCGAAAATTGACGTCGTTTGGGTCAAAACCTGTAGTGAACCCTCCATAAGGAATTTCTCCCTCGTGGCTTTTTTTTTTGCTGAGAGTATATAGCATCGCCAGGATCTCCCCGCGCGCGTCAGAGGGTCCATTTTATTTCCTACTTGACTTCACTTGCATAATAAAACCCCACCCCCCACCCCCCACCCCTCTCTCTACAGCAGATAATATTATTCAAGTGCATAGCAAGTTTCTTTCCTTCTTTTTCAGTCCCCATTCCATAGCCAACCATGTCCACCGCCGAAGAAACCAGGCCAGATACTTTCAACCCCAGCAATCCCCCATCCCGCGAGCAATCTCGCCAACCCCGTAACCGTTCCCGTCAACAGTCCGTCAACAGTAACGGTGCCGTTGCAAACTTACAGTCATCTGGTGACCACTCGGACAACGACTCTGACGGTGCTTCCAATCGTTCCCGTTCACGTCGTGGTGGCCGTCGCAATCGTCGAGGCAAGAAGGCCAACCTCGCACCTGTATCCGAGTCTGAAACAGATGGGAGGGAACTTCAACAGCGCAACCAACGCGAAGAGCAAATGCAAAGACAGTACCAGCAACAGCAAATACAGATGCAGCAGATGCAGCAACAAATGGCTATGCAGCAGCAGCAGGGAGGTGGTGGAAAGAAGGACAAGCCACTCAGATTACGGTTGGATCTCAACCTCGAGTTGGACGTTGAACTGAAAGCAAAGATCCATGGTGATTTGGAGTTGGCTTTACTGTAAGTTTTCCCCAAGATCTCCCGTATCATTTTTTGTTATTATAGGAGGCCTGCGTAGCGGGCTGACTGATCACCAGTTCATAAGTACCTAGACGAGATAGACGTATGGATCGGTTGATTCGGCGACTGACTGAATCGACAGTACGGGATGAGACAGTACCGGTTGAAACGACGACGACGATGATGATGGCGACGATTAAGATGTTTATATTGGCTCACGAGAGCATGGTATTAATTCAAGCTGGGCATAGTGGTTTTATGAGGGGGATGATTTACTTGTATTATATTTATTTTGTTCCTGGTACGATTATAGTAATGACTACGAGGAGTTTTAATAGATTAAAGCATTTTAAATGTGCAAAACCCACAAGAGAGAACATTGAACAGTGATACATGTAGTTACAGTGAACAGTTGACTGAATGTTGTGCATATGATTGTACAACCCAAATCCCGGGTTGAGCTCAGTATAGATCGATTCGCTACGATCCCCCGCCCCCCGAACCAAACACAAGATCACATCTTATGCCACACTTCACCTGCTTGACCCGGTCGCAAGAGAAACGGTTCGATCGTAAGCAATAGCAAGATCTGCCTCGGCGATTGATTTGGGTCTATCGCACATAGCTAAACAGGCCACGCCTTAATATAAGGCGTTGGCTGTGAAGGTTTGCCATAATGAAGACGAGAAACAACGGTGGTACACATCCTATGCAATAGGATAGGTTAAAGAAGAAATAGCAGGACCGGCGCCGTAGAGAGATATAGTGGTATCTAATCGGCTAGAGAATCTGTGCTTCACATAACTACATGCAGTGCTTAAGCGGTCACCTACATGTACTTATAGTATTGCCAGGGGCCGGTGGACCTATACATGTATCTTTGGTGATATATATCACCTAAGACCTTCATAAACAAGCACAGGATGCTATAACTATTGCTAAAGACTCTTGCTATTATATAGCTCGAGCTCACTATAGCTAGACTACCTCCAACCTTGAAATTCTCTGCTGTTTTGCCACTTGTTTTTGCCTATTGGCTCGGGAGACAGTTGTTAATAAAAAGCATAAACCATGATAGCATTTCCGAGGTATAGGAGTTAGTACTAGGGGTAGGGGTGTGAAGATGGAACGGGTCTCACATTTTTTCTATAGACTGGAGATCTCCACTGTTCCATCGTCATACCCCTACCCCTAGTAATCCTCCTATACACCCATAGTGAATCGATCAATTTTCCGTATTCCTGATTCTCGTAGTATATAGAGGAGAGGAGTTATATGTGAGCCTATATTTTACGAACTTAGCCAGGAATATAGTAATAAGCAGAAACGCTTGGCACCGAGTGACCTCTCATGACTTTAGAAATAACTCAATAGGATTTCGGGCAAACATTTCATACCTCTCCAAATGGATGATAAGGACCCTCTATCATAAGAAAAACAGCTTTGGTGATGAGTATTGAAGGAGATCTACTTGATCATCGCAATATCTAGTCCGATTGCGAACTGGACCGGTTCGATTCTAAATACAACTAAAGATTTGGGGGAAACTTGCCAGAATGATCTCAAACCGGGAACTTGAACGCTAGTTGAAGAGTGTGAGCTGAGGAGTGTATTTCAAAGGATATTTCTAGCAAAGATACGTGGCTCGAGGCAGTGAACTCTCAACAGCTCATGTCTACAGGGAAAAACACTAGGAATAACTGTTTTTTAAACTTTTCTTATCCTCATGAAAATACATAGCAATTTAATAGCATAGAAGTAGTCTTTTGAGGACGTATAATATTATTACACAAACAAACTATACATTTGAATTAAAAATCGGTGCTGCCTAGTCTCGTAGCCAATACCCAACCAAATAAAAAAAGCATCCTGATATAAACACACCAAACCCCTGACCCACAGATCGTAAGGAAATCTCGTCTCGTCCGATCGATTAGATAAATGAACGCAACATTTGACGGGACCGTCACTGCCTAACGTTCACTAACCCCTAGGTCCCATCGGGATCAGTTTCTATGATCTTGAGTCAAGGTTCAGTTAGGTCAAAAAGGCGGAGGCCGGAAGAAGCCGGGTCTTAATGAGATAGTGAGGGGGTCAACTAACAGTAGACTTAATTCCAAATCACCATGAATCTTCGCATGTAACTCTACATGGATATCAATGTTCAGGTCCAACCGTAGTCTCAGTGTGTCGCTTCTCTTGTTCCCTCCTCCTGCTACTCCTCCTGCTACACCACCAAGGACACCTGAGACTGCACCACCAAGGTTTCCAGCCGTCTCGCCTATTTGGCCAGTTGTCTGGGAGAGGGTATTTCCAAGGTCACCAACTCCGCCTAAACCGCCTAGGGCACCACCGCCTTGTTGCTGTTGTTGTTGTTGTTGGTTCTTCTTGGCACGTCGGCGGGAGCGACCACGGTTGTTTCGGCGGGGAGGAGGGGAACCATAGTCAGTTTCGGTGGCTTCACCATCTGATTCGGCCACAATACGGTCTTTTTCACCGGCCATTATATTATTGTGGTTTGTGGCTCGTTCTTTGTGGTGGCTGGCGGGTGGTTTCGGAGGGTTTCGGATGGGGGACTTTGGGGATAATTAGCGAAACGTTGTAGAAGTATGTTTTCTCCTATGCTGAATGGGAGGGCGAGTGAGTTTTTAAGAGAGATATCCTATGCGTAGGCCTCTTGCTTAATTCCGCACAATTTTCTTGTTTTTGGAACCATTGATTTAGCAACTCGCAGTTGCCAAAGTTGGCTACCTCTTTCCCCCAATTTTCTAGAGAAGCACAAGCTACCATGACTGATGGTGAAACTTTAGAATTCCATTGGTGTAAAGCTCTTGTTTACGAGTCGATCTATCTTCGTCATATCACTCATAGCCTCGTAGCCGAAGCTCAAGCCGTCAAACCCTCCGGAAATGGGCGTAGAGAATCCCGGAAAAGACTCAGCAATTGCGTCAGTCTATCTGGAGATGTTACATCACAGGCGAGGCTTAATGACCGGGTATCCCAAGATTGACGTACCCTCCATATGAATAGTCGCTAAATATTCTCAGAGGATAAATTAAAATTTCTTGGCAAGTCGTTTCCACGGTTTTGGGCTGGGGACGTTGGTGTTGTGAATCCCTGCGCATGACGTTTGCTAGTCTCAGGGTTGACAGCTGCACGCCACAGGGCCAAGATAGAGAGAGCCCCACATGGTTGAGTTCTTACCAACGGTCTAGCAAGTGACGGCCGGGCCGGCTAGTACTATGTTTCCGGCCTCGGTAGGTACATGTAGTAACCGGGAGGTATTAGTAATCCGACTCTAGGAGTCCTTCGGGTTAGGTGAAGTCTTCAAGTTGAGAAGAGTTGTGTGTATTAAAGTACATGTACCGCATTAACTGGTGAGATCCGCTTCTACGCTAAGATGTTGAAATAAGAAGTAGTGAAGCGTCTAACTTACAAAGGAGGAAAATATCTCCTTTAGTGTAGCGAGCGGCGAAAATTGATGCTGGCAAACTGTCCTCAGTAAGATCTTCTAGCCACACTTTGTTTTAACCTCTTGGTGGCAACACGGGTCTCGCCAGTTAATGTGGTAGTGGTGGTTAGGGACAATAAAACAGTTACCGGTTTTTCGTTATGTCGATCATCAGCACAGATTATAGTATTCCCTGGACGAATATATTTCATCCCGAGTCATATGCCCCCACATGTACATGTATTCTAAGCTCGCCAATACCAAGCTTTCACATGACTAGACAACATTGTAGGCTTTCTCCACCCAAAATCTATCCAATTCCCTCATCGATGTTTACCCCCCTTCCCAGACTCGATTTGTAGAGCTTCAAAGATACCACCCAAAGCCATCAAAGATAATCCTCTGCTGTATCAATTTTCACAATGATCGGCCTCCTCACTATAATGGCTATCCCTGTAACCATCAGTGTAGCCCAAGGCATCAAAGGTGATAGGGAGGAGAAAGCAAAAGCCAAGCTCCCACCATACTTCACTCTGTTCTCCGAATGCAAAACTAGCGCATTTCACGAACATAAACAGGTCGTTCTTAGAGACAATAAAGTAACAAAGCCTAAACACAAAATTTCCCTATATTCCATCCTCTGAGTGATACTAACCCAGTCACATCAGTGCTATCTCAACACAAACTCCTCCACATCCCACTGCTTCGGCGGCTATATCCGAGAGTTTGTAAATACAACCACCAGAGCCCTCGTAACAACCACCTCTTTCGATCCTCCTGCGCTAGGGTGGATGTATGTCGATAAAAAGACCCGAGAAGTAAAGTATGGGAATCGGGGAGAGGCTGGCGAGGAGATTTATGGGCCATGGACCTATGATGCCTTTGGACTAAATGTAGAAGACTGGCATACCTTTTTTGCGGTTGAGGAGGAGAATGACGTGTGGGCGTTGTATTCTGAGATAAAGGGGCAACCACTACCGGGTCTAGATAGTAAGAAGAAGGTTTCTGTGAGACTGATCCAGGAGGCGATTGAGGAATTAATTCCAACGAAGAAGTAATAAACTGAAGGGGTTTTTCTGTTGTGAATACGGATGGGTAGTTACTGTATATAGATATTAGGCGCTTTTTAGCTTGAGGGCAATATTCGACTTGTATCGGGCGGTACCTGGGTACACTAAATCTACGAAATATATAAAAGATGCCCTTACAGCGTAGCTATTACGTGATGATCCGGTGGAGTTATCCTACATACCTAAAATAAACGACTATTTGTGGTTGTGCACTCTTCTACTGGCAGTCTTGTTGGGGGACCGAAAGGATTACCTACATGTATCTCTGATAGGAGTTGCTAGAATTCCGTAGGGATCGCCCTCGTGAACAGAGCTTTAAGCTAAAATAGTGCCTTTAGAGCTCCCAGTAGCAAAACCCCGTGGCCTCTATAAATGTGGGTGAAGCTGTGGGTTTAGTTTTTTAATATTATATATTGGTATCTCTTGCGAGCTCTCCGTTCCTATGCTTCTTCCCTACATGTAGTCAACACTCCAACCACAGCTACATGTAGATACAAAAGCAAGATACAAAATTAAGATACAGAAGTTAAATACCACAGTTCAGAGCCATAGCTTAGGATCTACTACTTAGGTAACGCTACTTAGGAACCCCAACTTAGAACTACAACCTACGGGGTAAATGTAGTTTTAGTATAGAGTAAGATCTTGGAGTCACTAATAACTAGATGTAATAAAGAGTATTAGTGATCCTATAAGCGACTAGTTGTAGTCTTAGGTGAATCGGTGAAATACTAATTACATCCTTTCTTTCAATTTTTTGCAGGGTTGAATTTCCACTACCAGTCATAAGGTCTAACACTAGCGGACCTAAAATCAACCCAACCCCAATTCTCAAAGCATTCTTTCACACCTTTCCCAACCTCTTCCAAGATCTCTAAATCTGGCAATAACACCTACACTCTTATCAGGCCCATAACCTCTCCAGATCTCAGTACGAAGGGAAATCTCTTACCGGAAATACTTCAAGCTGTTCACCATCTCGCCCTATAATACCAAGCTTAGTAGGACCATCAATGTACTTCTGTTTGATCTCTATGTCCTCTATATCTTGCATCAACATAAACCAGTTTTTCTCCGACTTTTTTCCTATTCTCGTGGTAGTTTTCAATCCGAAACCACGGGAGACTGTCAAGGTTTCCGTGGTGTACTCCTCGGGAAACAATACCCACGGTATAAGTGCAATGTAAACAGTAGCTTTCAGCAGCTGTGATAGCCCATGAACGGTATGAATGTAAGCCAAGAGTTCAGTGATAGTGGAGTGCAGCAACACAGGCGTGTAAGATGTGAATGAATAACGCTGACTAGGGACGTAGTAAAGGTAAAGGTCGTAGGCTGCAGCGACAATGAGAACAATACGGATGAAGCGATGAATATAGGAGATGAACCAATTCCACAGAGTATTTGATGGTTCGTTTGTGACTGTGTATCGGATAATTGCCATCTTGTCATCGGTGGGAAGGCTGAAGCTAAGTCTTTGAGGAAGAGGCTTATTGAGAAAGAAAATTATTTCTCTAGCAACTAGAATCATTTTGAAGTTGTTATTTTGTGGTAGGAAGATTCCTTCTTTCAGGAGGAGGGGGATCTTTCGCTATCGTTGGTATCAGTGAGCAAGCCTCCTTAGATGATTCTATCACAGTCACAGCCTCTCACTCGGTTTAACTCAAAACATTAATTTATGTAAGATACATGTAGTAGTCAAGTCCAGTTATTGAACTAGCTTGTTTATATCAGCCAATATATGTGCTTTTCCCTCTACGCACCTACCTAAACCCCATAGTTCCTAGAGATGTAACTTTTCTCATTCAGAAATACGGAAAAAAGCATAACAAAAATGAGTAAATCAGTAAATCCTAGCTTATAAGTATTCCTTTCCAATATCCAGATAGCTTGTGTTATGAGAATCAGGGGGATTTCTACATCTAGTTTCACAAAACTACATGTACTTGGGGTGGCCCTAGAAATATAATGTGGTACGCTAGCTCACCACTGACAACGTCAACCCAAAACTCCAGTGCCGACTTCCTTCACCCTACCTAATACCAAAACCAGTCTCAAATATCAAAATGAGTAATCGATTCGTAAATAACGCTCCGATCAAGACGCGGGGAGAACTCCGACTGTCCTCCACTCCACTCCCACAATATGCCTGTCTACACTGCAGAATGGACCTCTATACCTCTGAAAATCTTAAAGAACACGCTTATACTGCTGATCACTTCCTTCAATGTGGATGTTGTAATGACCTACTCTCCACGCCAGAAGCAATAGCTATTCATCTCACTTACTTCTCTCACGAGATGAAATGTGGCCAGTGTAATGAGATGTTCGCAACATATCAGAAGTGGCGTAACCACATGTTTAGAACTGGGCATCGAGTGTGGTTTGGTACGATGCACTCTTTTTCATCATGGGTTATCGCTAATATGGGTTTGTAGATCTAGCAAATTTGCAGCGGGTTGGGCCTTATGGCGCTTTGAGTGATTTACTCCCAAAGGATGGAAATGCCATCAGAGAGCTGGTTGACCGCCTAGAGATGGAAAAACGCAGGATAGCAAAGGAAAAAGCGGAATATAATATTTTCGCGGATAACGAAATTTTAGACCCCATTGAACTATCCAAAAAACTCATGAAAAGAGCAATTCAGATTGAAGGACTCTTCAATGGCATGGACCAAATGGAGATCGACAGCGAGAGATCGGAAGATGATAGTATCACTACAAGCAGAGATTCCAGTTCTCAATCAGAAGAGGATGAAATGGAATATCAAGCAGATGATGAAAAAGATAGGCAAAGGGAAGAAATATACAGCTACATCTACATGGAAGATTCGGGTAAAGAAATCAAAATCTATACAAAGCCTGAGAAACCATTCATCACAGTAACAGCCGAACATATTCAATTCACTACCATGTACCTCAACAAACCTCTAGTCGTTAGCCGTCACGCGCGAACAGCAGCCGATTTCTTGAATAAGAGCTCTTACGTACCACTCATAAACCGCAGGAGGGCGAGATTGGTAGCAGCTGACTTTTTCGAGGGGTCTAAAAGGGGGGATAAGGAGGGGGTAAGGAAAAGAGTGAGAGCAAGGGTTGAATGGAGAAGGAGAATAGAAACAACAAGACCAGGAGAAAGACAGTCACGGAAATGGAACCAGTACAAGCAATACTGGGCATAAAACACTGACTTTGTTGTAGATGAAGCGCTAGGGTTGAAACCCACATTTTGTTATTATACCTGTCATCTGTCTGCTTGTTCACATCACGAACATAAACTGTAAACCCGAAGAATATAAATCAAACAAATGGAGAGATTCTTTTCGCACTAATTTTTAACGTAACCAAACTATAAAGGCCGAAAAAACAAGAAACAGATAATATGCCTCAAGGCCAAATAACAAAAAACAAAAAACAAAAACAAACGCTTCTCTATGCACGCTGAAACGTAAGTAAATAAAAGGAGAGTTTTTAAACCAATATAGCCCACACATATAGTAACTATGGCAGAGATGATCCCCTAAAATAACAAAGAGCCCAGTAAGATAAAGTATAATGATCCCTGATGGAAATTACACTATCTTTAAATTCAAAATGTACCAAATACCGTACACAAATAAAATAAAAATGGAAGGGAAAAAGTTACCCCTGGCGCCATGTGCAGGTCCCCCTCCCGAGACAGAAAGAAAAGTAAAAAAGAAAATATATATCCCCCAAAGGAATGTAAAAAAACACCGTACATAAATAAAACGAGCTGGTTTCAAGACTCTAGTTTCTTAGCCTTCCTTCCTTCCACCACCTTTCTAAGCGTTTCTAACCGTTCTTCCATAATCCCAATCGCCTCCTCAACTTCCCGCTCTTTCATCCCTTCTGAAATAGCGCCTCTCCGGCTCCCCAGAATATTCTCGAACGAGCTCATTCGGCGGCCTCTACCTACGTCACCGATCCCACCAAGACCTGAGCGATCTTCGAGCCATTCCCAGAGCCCCTCTTCTTCACGCTGCCAAGCTTGGTCCCAATGTTTTGCACCACCGAGTGGGCTAAACGTGGTACAACTTACGGGAGGACGTTGTTCCCCGCGCCGAAACAGGAAGAGCATAGTGATTAGAATGCAGATAATGACGAGGCTAAGGTTTCCGCCAACGAGAGGCTGGATAATGTCCACAATGGGACCCAGGTATGTCTTCAATGGTGCAAATATACCCCAATTCTCCATCTCGGCAGGACTAGAAAATCCAGCAGCTTGGGCTTCTCGCCCCTTGACGGTTCCAGCTACAGACCGGCCAATAGCTTCACCCTTAGCTTCTATGGCTTTTCGCCTCCTTTTCCCCTTAAGTTTGGCGGATTTGCTGATGGGCTCTTTAGGTACACACTCTGCTCTCAGGGCTTTAATAAGGTCTGCATTATAGGCAATCTGTCCATCACTAGCACCCTTCTCAATAGGGCCTATTAAAGATTAGTACTGAAACATTCTAGAATTTCATAATAGAAACATACCTTTTAACCAACTTTTCCCCGACCACTCTACTGTACAACTCGCAATCATCCTCGTGTGACCCCCTTCAGCCCACATAAGACAATATTTTGACTTAACCACAAATACATTCCCAGAGGGAACATCGGGTGTTTGTGTTGCCACCACAACACTCACATGATCCTCCAAATCACAAAACTCGATCGTCTCGGTAATATTGCACTTTGTTTGCTTTGGGCCAATCGGTCCACCAAGGGGTTTGATATATGAGAAAGATCGAACCTTCTTTCCTCCTGCACCATCTGTCCATTCACCTTTTTCTGGAATTTGGATGTCAAGAACCTTTTCTTCCTCTGCAAGGAAACGTGAGATAAATGGATAACTCCCAGGTCCAAAAGCGAGGGAATACACCTGCCCAAGTGGCGCTGCAATAACCTCATCACAAAGTGGTTTATCGTAGTGAGCGTGGTCGGCCTCATCCATACACAGGGTTGGTGGGTGGGTCGCTGGTCCCGGGAACTCCACACCTGCCGCTGCCCCAGCTACAGCTTCACCACCACCAGTGGCAGCGCCCCCAATAGGTTGTTGACTAACCTTCCTACTAACAGATTTAGAAGCTCCAGCTTCCCCGCTTGGCGCGCTATCCAAAAAGCCATCCCCAGCATCTGTATAGCTCTCCCCAAGGTCGTCATCACTACCATCTTCATACTCTTCTTCATCTTCATCTTCCTCATACTCGCTTCCGCCGTCAGCCAGACTTTGATCCTCTCCATCGCCAGCACCACTATTTTCCTCTAGCCTAACACCAGTTTGATTTGCTACAAGCTGTGGGTGTCCAATCTTCCAGATCCCGACAATGAGATCATACGTGCTATCTCTAGAAATGAAACTTGCAAAGACATGGCGAGCATGTAATGTCTGGATCACAATGGCATTCGGAAACACCATTGCTGTACTCTTCTTCTCCACACTTACAACCTCATCGAAACTGATAACCAAAGTATTAATCCAGCCAAAGATATTCGAGTTAAAACATATATGGCCTTCAGAAACATAGAATCTCCCCTGAAGCAGAATCTCCTTCTGTAGAGCGCACCCATAATCTTCAATAAGATAGTCGTCTTCTGGAACAGATCTAAATAGTGCGTGGAAATCGCGATTCCTCTTCTTGCTCGCAACTGCGAACCCAGTCGGTTTAGGTGCAGGCGGTAGGTTTCCACCAGATGCAGCAGAAGCACCACGTTGCCGCCCAACCCCAGTCCCACTCTTCACACTGCCAGATCGCCGCCTGTCGCCATCGCCAAACCAAGTATCATCCATTTCATTTGTAGCTAGAACACTACTTCGTTCAGGAGTCATTGTTCCATTGCCGGGGAAACTATCCCTATGGGAGCCACCGTAGAAGGCAGAATCTTCTGCAACTGGTGTCCTAATGGGTCTCTGAGGGTCGCTCATCCTTGCGCTATGGTTAATGGGGCTATTGGTGGCACTCTCGAAGCTAGTATCTTGGTTGCTAACGGCAGAGAATGGTGTTTGTGATGTTCCACTGGTAGAACTGTATGGATCTGGTACATATGTATCATTTTTTTGGCCCCTGTCTGCCCCTGTGATAGTCTGATCACCATCTGAGCTATGTATGTTGCTACCGACGTTAGTGGACCTTGATACCAAGTTTCCTCCCTCGGTGAATCCATTCTTTTTTGGGCTGGGTAGTATTCCCAAGCTGCCTAAACTAAGCTCTCCATGACCTAAAGTTTCCACAGCTAATCTTCTTTGAGGCTCTGACCTCCGGTCTGTATCTGTAACCCCCCCTTGAGGAATATTTTCTTTATCAGTATCGCTTCTATCCGATACTCCAGTTGCGGTTCTAGGACGACCCCCGGAGCCGTTATTAGCTAAGTTTGTGTTGGCGATACTATTGCTAATTGTCGTCGCCGCAGTCGTCGCCGCGGTTTGCGCAGCTGAAAACATGCTTTGAAAGAAACCCCCGGCCACACCTGGTGACCCACTTCCCTCGCCCGTAGGTGTGAGTGGCGCAGTCATACTTTGTGAAAGCTTGCTCGGAGTACCGGTCAATGAATTCGTTCGCTTTCTCGTTCTTGTAGGGCCGCCAGAAACCACCGCGCCGACTGGGCTCTTAGGGGAGAAATGGGTAGGAGCATCGGTGGGAGTTGGTGGGGTGACAGTCGTTTGAAGTGTTGTTCCATCTGGGTCATGAGGATCTGCAAGGGTGCCAGGTGAAGCGTGGTCCTTCGTTATTATCGCACCTGGCCATGCCCGAGCATTCCGGGGCCCATTGGAAGAGGCGTTTTCTTGTCCAAGAGGGATTTCACTAGCATCGGAGGTGCCGACGGAAGTGCGGCCCGTACGCCGACCACGGTCTTCAGATTTCCGGGATTCTCCTCCTGATGTTGCAGGCCGGATTTCGGGAGTCTCGCTGGTGGCCGGGAGATTTGTGTTGACCCTTGGTAGGATATTTGCCATTCCTCCTCCGTTCTTAGAGGGATCTTCTTTTTCGGGAGTTGGAGATGTGCCACGGCGAAATGGCGATTTGAAGATATCAGCGGCACCCTTTCTTTGAGGGTTTTTTTCGGGTTTCTCTGATTGATTGCTCCCTGCTGCTGTTGTTGTAGTAGTAGTATTACCGCTAGCTTGGTGTGAGAATGTAGCGGCGTGTAAAGGTTTGCCAGGTATCGGTTCGGGGGGTTGCTTGTTTGACAGAGTAGAAGGCATCATGTTGCCAGCGGTGCTAGGACGTGGTAAGGAATTACTACGACGAGCATTAGCGTTACTGAGCTGCATATTAAGGGCCCAATAATTGTAGTAGTGAACAATAAAGCTTTTCGGTAATGCAAAAGGAACATGAAGATTAAGGGCAGGCTTATATCAAAATGGAGAATAAGGACAGGACAGGAATAGAACACATGTTTTAATGCTAGTAGAGTGCCAGCGGCACCGGTGAACCCTAGTAGAAGGCAAAGGAAGCAAGCAAGGCGGCTGAAAAGCACCACTTACACATCTGTCTCCGAATCATAGGACAAAACGCTGTCATCCTCACTGGCCCTTTCCTTATGCCCCCCGCCCTCATTCGCGTCAACTCTCTCGTCTTCCTCAATACTCCCAATAGAGCCATTACCAGACCCTGTTTCACTCTTGCCTCCCTTTCGCTTAAAGATGTTCTTTATTCCCTTTCCTCCACTTCCGATCGGAGCTGGGCCTGGGTCAGTGTTGACTTTATCCTGGAGACTCTCAATACTATGGCCGCTTTTGAGAGAACTCCCAGCCGAAGCCGAAGCGAGGTTGCTTGCTGATGGCGAGGACCCAAGATTTGCGGTAGACTTCTTTTTGCGATTAAACAAGTTGAGTTTTGCGGCTCCCCCGGTGGGTGTGGCGGGGGCTGAGTCTGATGAGGCGGGAATGGGCTGTTGATCTGTAGTTATGGTAGACATGGCCTATAGATGGATAAGAGAACTAAAGAGAGAATAATATGAACGATCTCCCCAGCTGTGCTGGGAGAGATCTATAAAGAAAATATTGCTAAAATATATAGATGTATGAGGGCAGAGATCGATGAAAAGAAGGGTGGGTAGAGAAGGAGAAGAAAGGGAGGAAGAAAGAAGCTCAGGAGAGATTGAGATGAGGATGAGATGACAGAACCTGGTCACTACCCGCACAGACAGAAAGACACTTAGGTACCAGGCTTTCTCGTGGTTATCTTGTCAAGAGGCCGCGATGACAGAAGAGACCCCAGCGCACGGCTAGACCGGAGGCCGAATTCCGCCACAGGGCGCTTACTCGATTGAGACTGCGCCACATCCTTACGTTAGCCAATTTTAATGCATTGACCGGTAAAGGAGGTGGAAGAGCAACTGCTCCCGCTTATGAAAAAGAAAGAACACGCCGTTTCCTGTCACCAACGAGGAATAATGAGAGTGTAACGATTGACGTCCTCTCATCTCGTATGATGTGGGATTAAGGTTAGCGAGGGCTATTTCTAACCATATCGCTGGGGAAGGGGGAAGGTGAAGCCGCAGGTGACCTAGGCCAGTATCTCCTTGCATTCAGGGACGGGGAAGTTCCGGGTTCCGGTAGGAGCTTTTTTTGACGACAGAACATACTTGCTCTTGTCATTACTTGATGTGTGTTCGAGGTCATCGGATGTCACTCGGGTTGGGCGCCGGCTTCAAATAACCTGACTTTCTACACCCACTACTTAGGCGTTTAGTAAAAAGTCGAAACCTTTATCACCAAACCTATATTAGCAAAGAGAAACCCCATAATTAGTAGCAACGATTGCTAAGAGACACCAATCAGAGCTAGCACCAGGCGGCAGTTATAAGATTGGTACAATGAAATTATATCTAGTCTTATCTATATTCTCCTGGACCCGTTGGGTACATGTATTTACATATAGTTTTTAGTGTTACTGTTACAAAATTTCGACCTTTTAATAGATGCTTAGCTAAGTAAACCGGGTAAATACATGTAAGTGCATTACTTTCTTTAAGGCGCCACACAGTCTATGATAAACCAACCAGACACTGCTCAGATACTACATGTAATACTGTATATACGTATATGATATATATTTTCAAAGTAAATAAAAGATAAGCTCTATTATAAATCCAGGTGATTGTGGGTAAGTTGAGGTTGAAATAGAAACATGTAGATCTAACCCAGTACTTTTAACCAAGCGGGTTATAGTGAATTGTTGATATTGTAAGGTCAGGAGCAAACCCCACCAAAGCCAGTGATAAAATCTTTCTTGGTCGTATTCTAAAAAGAATAACTTCGATATTAATATAGATCATTTATTCTTATAGCGGATTCCTATCCTACTGAGGAAAGCCTATGGCCTTTACCAGTGGGTTACTCATATTGTCAGGTACCAAAAATACCCGTACATTTGCGTCGCAACACAACCCACTTCAACATATGACAATGCAACTTACCCAAAACCGCAGCTAAAATTTGGTCAAATGCTATTATGGGGGGCTATATGCCTAAGACTATGTGAGAAAAATATCTAGGTTTGTTTTTGTAGGGTAACAATAGAGGGAAAGCAGCATGCTTAAGGCATCCTCTAGGTGCCTATCCTACTGGGCAAATTTAGTCTCTGATTAATCCTACATCACAGATGCACTATATTGATCTCCCTAACTATGGTCCAAAGTCTCAGGGTATTCTAGCAAGAAGTGGTGGTGTAATTACTGATTATTAAAGGGTGTTAAATTCCGGACTTTTTAGCTCATTAGCACAACATATAGTCTAGAGAGCCCATATAGCTATTAGGACTAGCTGTTTTAGAAGAAGTATTGGTTCATACCCAACTGTTTTTTGATTTTTAATTTGGCCTTTATTTCATGCTTTGGTTGTTGGTTTCCACTTATTTGTGTTTGCTACTTTTGCGTTGCTATGTCATTGCGCAAATGTACGGGTATTTTTGCTACCTGACAATACCTTTATCTATCAGTACATGTACATAATTCCTACTTCACTAGTCTCGCACCTATCCCTAGGTTGTAGACACGGGTGAACCGAATAATAGGGAGGAAACAACATCAATTAATATTGGCAGCACCTTTGGCCTGACGGTTTGGGTGTTCGCCAGTCTATAAATCCACGACTAAAGACTAAAGGACCGTGGTTCGACTCCCTGAGAGATCAGGAAGAGATATACCTCTAATGCAAGGGAACTCTTTTGTTTTATTTCCGCACATGGCCAGAGATGTATCCTAGACGGATTTTGGTACTCTAGCTACCTTGATAAGTAAAAACCTAGCCATTTAATTATAAATGATGGTACTTTTGTATAGCCAATAACTGGCAGTTTATAGGAGCCCTAGTATCCATAAATTTTTGAACACGCCACGTATAGCAGAAAACCGCCATTTCATATTGCCGAGTGGCTGATAAACTCCTTGCCGGTCTCCACAATGAGCTTCATCGGCAAGCTGTGTATATAGGGGCTGTGCACGAGACTACTACTTCACCTACTTATCTTTTATTAGTATAATCTTTTATGAAATTGCCTCCTGTAACCCTTCCCCTAATCATCTCCCTATTTCAGAACAGTATGTTTTTACAGGAAATATTGATATCTCCTAGATAGCTATCCCAGATCCCATGACTACATGTATTCTCAGTGCCACATTAACCCTATAGGTTCCCTAAAACCTTCCGTATACTAACTAAGTAATACTCATCGGCCTAGCTTCTCTCTTATACACGAAAATTTCTTTAATAATAAAAATTCACTATCTCCTATTCAGTTCTGTTATTTTCTAGAGTAAAGGAAATCTATTCTTCTAAGTAGAACAATTTGGTTCCAAATTCAAAAGCCCTTTACTTTCGGTATTCCAGACCCCCATACCTTTTACACTCATTACTTTACAATCCTCGCATATACTACTTTCCTCCTTCTAACGATGTGGCTCGCGATGAGACGCAGGTAACCCCCCTCCATGACGACTAATCTCCATAGCATCACCGGCTTTCGGCGGACCGGCTTTAAGAACTTTCTTCACAACACGTTCAACCTCCTACATCACCACGGTACCATATCAGAAAATTTTCCAAATATAATTCTTAACATAGAAAATACTCGCCTCGATATCATCAGCCGGAACCCTCATCATTGGCACGTTAAAATAATCTGCAATCGAACACAGATCGTCCCAACTCTTGTGATCATGTACAAAAGAGATACTAACACCAACCCTACCAAACCTTCCTGTCCTCCCAATACGGTGGAGGTATGTTTGCGGGTCTGGCACGTTACTTAACGCCATTGGTAAATCGTAGTTGACAACCATAGACACCGTAGCAACATCAATCCCGCGTGCTAGGACATTAGTGGTAATCAAAACCTTCGCTTTTCCAAACCGAAAATTGTCAATCACCCTGTCTCTTTCTAATCCTCCATTATCTAGCCCCCCATGCAACACAGCGACTTTGTGACCATGATCGATCATGCGCCTGCAGATCTCATCAGCGATTACACGACGCTGCTAAAGTTAGTTAAGCGTGTGAAGAGGTGGTGGTGATGCGTACCCGAACGAAGATTATAGAGGAGCCAATTGTGAGAACGCCATAGAGATCTGTTAAGACACGAAATTTATCGTCTTCGCTGGCACAATCCATGTACATCTGCTTAATCCCAACGACAGTGAGCTCATGGTGCTGGAGAGATAGTGTATGAGCACCAGGTGCGAAGCGTTCAGCATAGGATACGACAGATTTAGGGAATGTAGCGGACCAAAGGAGGATTTGTGTATTTTTAGGCATGGCCCTGGGAGGTTAGCCATGAGCTAAAAACGCGAGAGGTGGGAGATACATTTTAACGCGGATACACTGCTCACCCATACCCTGCT
The DNA here is from genome assembly GCA_033030345.1 of Verpa bohemica. Classification (NCBI taxonomy): domain Eukaryota; kingdom Fungi; phylum Ascomycota; class Pezizomycetes; order Pezizales; family Morchellaceae; genus Verpa; species Verpa bohemica. The sequence continues at coordinate 729,732 of JAUFSE010000016.1, read as the reverse complement.
GATCCAACATATTATCTGCCTCATCTACGACGAACACCTTGATATTGGTGACCGGGAGTATCTTTCTATTGATACAATTCACTGTAGTCCCAGGAGTCCCAACAATAATATGTGCATCCATGACTCTGTTCCTGACAACTAGATCTGGAATAGCGAATTGAGTTTGTGCCCCAGTAAACTGACCCATTGTCTGAATAACACCCATTATCTGACGAGCGAGTTCACGTGTTGGGGCGAGGACGAGGGCTTGTGGCTTATTGATGGTGGTATTAATACGAGAGAGAATATTAAGGACGAACGCCGCTGTTTTACCAGTGCCAGATTGGGATTGGGCGATCATGTTTTGAGGAGGATTGGCGAGTAGTAGAGGGACTGCTTTCTCCTGGATCTTTGAGGGACGACGGAAGCCCATAAAGTAGATTCCGCGGATGAGTTCATCAGAGCTGGTAGGAAGAGTTAGTTTCTAAATATAGAACTGATATGTTTGATGATGAGGTGATTTTTCTGATAATAAAAGGTAGAAATAATCTGGTATTACAAGATTCAATAGTTCCAACTTTGCCTATAATATGGAAAGTATAAAAAGAACATCAATGTCTTTTTTTGGGGGGGAGGGGGTACATACAGGCCCAGCTCCCCAAACTCCTTGAAGGAATGCAATGGACTCATGGGGTCTCCTTGCAGATCAGAAAGTTTAAGAATTACATCAAAAGTACTCTCGTCAAGTACTTTATTTTCTGGTGTGTGGATTGTTTCGTCCACGGATGTAGATGGTCCCGAAAATGTGCTTGCAGAAGCCAAATTACTTCCCCTTAGGGAGAAACTTGGCTGGTAGTCATCGTCGTCATCATCGTCGGGGGTATAATCTCCTTTTGCAAAAGCACTATGGGCCAAATTAAAACTCGACATAGCTACAACAGAATTGGTGCTTGATGAGGTATGCAGATGAGAAGGATGGATAATGGTGGTAGTGATGGAGTGATGGCAATGATGATAGTTGTGATGGTGATTGGTAATTATGGGGTGTGATTCCTTCTCTCATTGGTGTTTGGGGGCTTTCCAGATAACCGTTTGAAAGAACCAGTTCATCCTTCCACCATGGCGAGTGATGGAACATGACGGATGCATAGTCGATCACGTGAAAGTTTGTTATGTAACCAACTACTATCACCTGGGGCTATTGACCCGTGACCCTGTAGGTCAGCCCCAACAACTTGGCGGATGACCGGCATTCTGCAGGGACATGACCATTGTTGGCCGAAGCTGAGAGGTTTGAGAGTCAGATAGTCAGTCAAAACTACATTTATTAGGCTCCTTCTACAGCTGGAGTCAAGTCAACATAAAAGAAGACAGAGTGGTCGGTTAACGCGTTGACGACTTCTCAAACCATCTTCTTTTCTGCGAACGGTGCCGACCTTCCATTGGGGTGAGGCTCAAGCTACCTATACGCTAAGATCTGGTCTCGCCGGGCCTTTCTTAAATCCTCTTGTGCGCCCCCCGAGAATAACTCAATCCTCTCCATCTCTCTCCCTCAAGCCATCACTACAGTTCGCTTCATCATAGCCATGGAAGCCTTCGTATTTCCCTGCCCTCCGTGGCTCTCGTCACTCTCTTACGTTCAGTCACTCTCTAAAGCCCTTAGCCTTCCTACTCTCCCCTTCCATATCCACTATATCCTCCTCGCCTTCTGCACCTACCACCTAATCTTCTTAGCCATCTCACCTGTTATCTCAACTCTCATCTTACCGAATATCTACCCAAAGTTCAACAAGCGGACGAAAATCAACTGGGATGTCCACGTGGTTTCCTTCGTCCAGAGTACCTTTATTTGCACGTTCGCGCTATGGGTCATATTCAACGATAAAGAGCGTGCAGCATGGAGAGAACAAGGTGATGATGAAGCTACTCTAGGGAGGGTATTCGGGTACACCCCTATGTGCGGTGCTGTCACTGGGTACGCTGCAGGCTATTTCTTGTGGGATTTGTTCATGAGTGCGCGGTACCTGAACATCTTTGGCCCAGGATTTTTGGCACATGCCGCCAGCGCTGTTGCGGTGTACAGTCTTGGATTCGTTAGTTGCCCTGACTCCGCGCGTATCCACGTGCATTATTCGTGGCACCTGTCTTAAGTGCTATCTACTAAAGAATGTTACCCGGCTAACAATTTCTAATAGCGCCAATTCGTGAACTTCTATGCTCCAGTCTTTGTTCTTTTCGAACTTTCCAGCCCGTTCCTCAATATCCACTGGTTCTGTGATAAAGTGGGACTCACAGGCTCCAAGATCCAGCTGTATAACGGGTTTATCCTGATTGGTACATTCTTTGGCTGCCGTGTATGCTATGGTACTTGGTCCAGCATCCTTGTCATGAAGGATGTATGGAGCATCCATATCAGTCCTCCTGCTATTTTGACGACTATGACAGAGGGTATTGATGGGATGATCCCGCATTTGTTTGCTGGGAAGGATGTGCCGTTTTGGTTGGCCGCAGTGTACCTGTCCTCAAACACTACCTTGAACTTTTTAAACTACTTCTGGTTTACGAGAATGATCCAAACTGTAGCAAGCCGATTTAGCGGCGGGAAGAAGGAGACAGAGAAGGTAAATGTGGAGGGGCACCAGCTCAAGGTAGCATCTGGAGTTGAGAAGCCAGAGTTGAGGAAGAGAAAGATGTAAAGGGGGGTTTCTAAAGTTTCTTTCTGGTACGTTTATGTATTAATAGACTCTATGTGTTTATGAGGACGATTGGTTGTGGGGGAATGGTCTGGATGGATGGAGTTTGTTTAGTTTCAACTTTTGTTCTTATTTTACTCTTTTATTTTACTTTTTGGGAGGTGATGGATAGGCAGGTTCTAATCGGTATATATCTCCTCATGAAGTAGATGACCTTTAAATTGCTTAGTATTATTATAGATGTATTTAGTACTTTGTATGGTACCGATCTGAAGGTTTCCTATATCTAATTCCTATTTATTCTACCTGAAAAGCCTACACTCGTAGTTTATGTAGTACTAGACCTATCATTATTAATCACCTACTTGTTTGCACAAGAGCATAGAGTAATTGCCAAGTGTTTATTTACCTCTAGCTCTCCCTAAACCTTTTTTATCAAATAGCCGCCCGTCTCATAAGAGTGTGAGACATATGCTCGATTGCCAGTGTAGTTCAATTATGCGTAGGGGCTGTATTTAGCAACGGTAGATGCTGTTACACGGGACGAACTAGACGAGTGATAATTTATGATTACTAAGGCCTACAGCGAGCGGGTTGTTAGCAAACAGAATCTACTTTAGAAGAGAAAAATCCTAGTGTGACATGAACTAAGAAGCACCTAAGTATATTCATCTTATCTTATGCCAATTAGTTATATTAATACACATTAAACGGTTTAGTGGAGCATGACTCATGAAACTCTAATTTCCTTGGCCTATTAATATATATTGTACAGCCGTGTCCAACAAGTTCCCGGAGCCCCCCTCCATGGCAACAGTAAATCCACAAACCTCAGCACCACCATAAATGCCATTGTTAATGTGAGAATACATTTAGAGACTAAAGAGACTATGGGGAATAAGAATGTATAAAAAAATCCGAGAAAACTATCGCTTTACCCCACCTAGTAGTGTAGTTCCCACTAAGACTTGTAAACCAGCAGCACCACAACACCTAATCTACTTTAGCTCATCAACCATTTAATAGAATAGCCCAAGAATAATAAGGGATTAAACTCCTTTTATAAAATATATATAGATTTAATCTGGTGATTATTGCTGTATTTCTTTTGTCTTTAATGCTTATCTAAGCATTGAGATAGAGCTGCTCATAGATTTGGGGGAGCAACTCTCTACATATGAGTTAGGTAGTCCAGAGGCTTACTGTAGGCAAAATGACCTTATATTTTAGCTTACAATAAGCACTTCACTTTGTAGGGCCTTTATGGTTGTTGATATATTGCAGGCAATGACCCCGTTGCTATGGGGGCTCCGGGAACTTGTTGGACACGGCTGTACTTACTCCGACCTCTCTCCCTTATCAATCCCTTATCTCCACCTCTTAGTTTCTTTAACAAACCCCGCTGATACATGTAGTACAGCTATTTAAAATATTAAAACTCTATATACATATATAATAGTACATAATAATAGTATATATTGACTATATATAGATTGTAATTAAAGCGTAGGCTTTATCTTAGGAAAACTTATAGAGCTGCTACTTTATATATAAAGGTTTGTTCTCCTTTTCATATTTGAACAGCCACTATATATATGGGGTGAATATCTTGTAGAATGATAAGACAAGCTCTAGTAGACGTATACTTACGTGGCTCTGCTCTTCGGCTACGCAGATTACCAAGGCTAGGGTGTCAAAAATTTCTCAACGCGACCCTACAAAAAAATAAGCTAACATTTCCGACCACAGTATGTGAGGTTGGGGCCTTAATCTATAGTTTAAATCAACATTATGTTGATTATCACAATTTGGTGAGAGGTAACTTCTCAAAAATAAAACAACGGATGCATGATACATGTAGCTACACTGTACTCTAACCGCTTAATTTAGGACTCAAAGACAAAGATAGTATTGGCTGTTATGAGCCAGATAACAACTTAATCATAGTTGTAAAAATTCAATATCATTTCTAGACTATGAATAACCTAAGGTTATCACACGAAATAAAATGTGAACCTTCATGCCAGTAAACAGCAATAGTGTTCTGTTTTGTACCTGGATATCTTGAGCCCGATTATCTTAGGAAAAACAAGGAATAAAACATAAAGCAAATAAGACAGTCCCGCTTCTTATAATCAATGCATAAGAAAGTTTTCCGTGTGCCTCATAATTTTTGAGTTGTGTCCCTGCAAACCACTGCCCCCAAAAGCCTCAATAATTATTGACCGAAGTGATACTTAATCGTTATCCCAATAGCTTCTTTAAGGAACTCTCTATCTATCTACCAGTCCCATTAGCCCCCTCACTATCATCACAGCTATCCTCATCACCTTTATTACCAACTGCCCCAGAACTATATCCCACAACCTTTACATAGCTATTGCTATTGCTTACGCATGTTTCGGGGCGTTTCTTAATAGGTGGTCCTACTTTAGGCGTGGTCACGCGGCACTTTGAGTGATGTGGCGGTGGGCTGTTACTAAAGAACGATTCGTGTGACATATCGGAGGTACGTGACCGCCGGTGGTGACCAGTTTCTTCATGATCACTTATCTGTCTTGTAAGAATGGGATCTTGTAGACTTTGTGAACGATAGCGAGCAAGATGTGCATCCGAGATATCCAAATAACAGGAAGAAAGGTGAGTAACATCTTCTAAACGTGGAGAAACCTCCCCGGCTAGCTCCCGGACTAGGGGCGGAGTTAAGGGAGTAGATGTGCTATCTAGGTGGCCCAGAGATCCAGGTGCCCTGCCAAAAGGATCCCCCCGAGGAAGAAGTAGATCATTGCTTTGGTTCAGAGGGATTGGTGATGCGTAGAGATTCATACCGGCAAATTCTCCTCTAACCATACACTCTGTTGTTCCATCCATAGGGAGAGAATAAGATTCGTGTACGCGGCTCTCTAAATCCGAATCTTGTCCCGAAAACGCATCATCCCCAACAACAGATAGTTCCACATCAGCCAGGTACTCGATATCGACGAAACTACTATCTTGTACACTATTTAGTTCATACTCAGTGAGGCTATCCAAATAGGTTTTCCGGACTGAGTCAGTCCGTCCATCTACAGAAGATATTGAACCATCGACACATGTTGAAGGAAGTAAAATAAGATCAGAACCATGTGACCTAGCACTATTTCTTCCGTTGCAAGAAATTGACATACTACTGTACTCATCATCAACATCATCACCGCTACCCTCATCACCGGCCTCCGAACTGCTATTGGCTCTAGTGAATAAGCTGTTAACCCCAAGTGGATTCTTTTCTAAAAGTGTCGGTCCAAAGCTAAAGTCAGACATTTCGGAAATCTCGCCACTATCAGCTTCACCAACAATAGTCCCGTCCTCGTGGATGCCGAAATACTGAGCCTCTTTGCCTATCTTTTTGTTTCTATTTCTTCTAGTAGTAATGTTATGATCCCACGGAAGCGGTCCAGAAAACGATGGAGATCCTAGGGTGACTAAGGGGACCTTTTGAGAAGTCTTGCTAACCTCTTCGCTTGTTAGAATTATCTGTGTAGGTCTTAGCCGAATCATTCCCGTCATGATGAATTTGAAACAGAGATGAATAGTGCAAAGGCCCCTATGTTAAAAGCTCATGCAGGTGTTGCAAATGTTGGTTGAAGATGATATAGCAAAGTCTCGAGGTATGTTTTGACTTTGTGAATAAATCCACTTAGCTTAATGAGTCACAGAGACCTAAGTACTAGTGTAAAAACCAAAAGATGTCCTTGCCCGTGCATTTTCGCATTTAACTTAGGTTGGCCGGTTAAAACTCTACCTACATGTATATAAGGTACGCCAAACAGACCAGTATAACCCCCCAAACAATGAATTAAACTATATTCAATGATAATAGCATATTAGTTTTATTATAAGTTGAGTGATTTGGAGCTATAAGGTACATGTAATCTTTAATGTTTAGGTAAAAAAATTAATCTATAGGTTGACCCTTACGAATTTGTGCTAGCGGATATCGTGCTCCTAGGTACATGTATACATACTATCGATGAGGGAGAACCCAGCTCATTATTGGGTATGTGTGATATATTTACTACAGGTTATAAAGGATAATCCCTTTTCATATCTTCTCCTAGACTCGGAAATTCTTTTATTAGGATAGAGGCCTTATTTGTCAGGCCACGGCCTATGCCGAGTGATCGCCTGTGACCATTAATAGGTCTCGAGTTACACACAATCGATCCTGGTCCGGTTCTCAATATCAAGTACTACGAGTTACACAGCCCCATACCCTACACCTCGAGATATCGATAACGGAATATTACCCGTTATTTTTACAGCACCCACATTCTAGAATACTAGGGCTTCATTGTCCTAGCCACCGTAGAAGATATATATTCGTGGATCACCAATGAGTAATAAAACTATTTTTGGCTTTGGTTGAAACGATGACGTTATGTTGTTTCATCTGGTATATCGAGACGGAGAGACGGCATACGTATGATTATTTCTTTCCCACTACTTACACTTTCAATCTGGACTAAAAATATAAACCCTGGCATTGCGTATACTTGGCTAATGTATATGCGAGGTGATCAAACATATTATTTTGATAGCTGTTTATCTCTACCCCACATTAGAAAAAAATATTTTACCACGAGAAATCTTTAGTATAGCGTGATAAATCTATTCTAGTCACTGGATTTGACGAATTCTTCCACCATAGAAGTACTTATCCTTCCTTAAATTAGCTAGCATATCTCTAAATCTAGCTAAAGACATATATTGCTATATGTAGTCTCACGCTTTCCAAATCAGCTTGTGAAGGTTCCAATCACGTATATATACGTACATGCACATAACATATACCCCAAATTTATGGCTAGCTTGTTCTAGCTACCCGACTGCCACTGCGCCTTCATAGAAGATTATACATATGGTTCTCAGAAAATTATATGTAGCTATACTCGGGGCAGAGATAAGGTATCCAAAAATGTAAACTTTTTATTGACTGACTAAAGTTGTATTTTAATGGCTAGAGGCTATCACGTCTAATAAAGATACTTTTGTCCGAGACTTATATTTCGAGTGCTTATAGTCTGCTCCAAGTATATCCCGGTTATTAACTAAGTAATATCATGCAACAGCCAAGAAGTTTGTGATTTTAGTCGAGTACGAAGCTATGAATTTATGCCAAGCCTAGTCGAGGATTATGAAAACCCTACTTCCGGAGGGGTTTCTTCCGGGAAGATCTTCGCCGCGAGATTACCGTACACCATCATTTAGATCTATCAAAGGATAGATAAATTATCTGCGGCGCATTCCGGAAAAAGACAGTATATACTAAACTGTGCCGTATAAGGCAAGCCAAGCGATTTTTTTTTGTTTATTCAGTGGTGAGAATCTTGATTCAGCTGGCAAACTGCCGGCGAACGCTTGCCGCGCGGTAGGCTAGTGTAGACATTAATTCACTGGGCTCGCAAGGAGCAGAATTAAGCTTCGCTAGGAAGTACATTTAACTATCAACTTACCTTTAACCAGGTGGATCAATCTTTTACATCTTGGGGTAAATCGCTTAGATCTAGAGATTAGTCGAATTTTGTAGAGCTTGAGGAAGAGAGAGCTCGAATTAGGCTTTTTGCCGATAAAGAACTCGGGAACATCACCGTAATTGAGTGTAACAAGACCTAGCAACCAAAGGGGTCTTTAAGCGCTTGTAGATTCTCCATATCTCGCGTTCGATTACCACCGGAAAGATTTTCATGGGTATTAGTCTTGTTTTTGATGGTCTAATGAGAAAAGTAATTAACAGCATTAAATTTACTATTCCGACAAAATTATATCGATCTTATTGACCCCCTATAATCCGGGTATTAAATATCCCTCTATTATATACTGGTTTATCCTATGGTTGTGGAGTTCGTCTGATCGCTTATCCCGTGATAATTCTCGGGTGTCTGATATTCCCCCCGTAGAAGCGAAGACTGGCCGAGGCCAAGCATGGGTAGATTCTATCTGAATTTTTAGATTTGATATCGGGATTAATCCATGCAATACGTGGACGTGGGGGCTTGTCCCTGCTAACAAACTGGACTATAGGGCGCCACCCATAGGTCATTGCTATTATTGTTGTCGTCGTCGTCGTCGTCGTCGTCGTCGCTATTACCAGGCTTAAGAGGGTTAGGGTTTGACAATAAACCTCCACTTCGTTTGTAGTTTTCCAAACCTTTCCTAATGGTTTTTGGTTATTACTTTGATGCTTCCCTATTTTGTACCTGGGAGCCGATATGGTTAGGAGAAATAAAAATGGTTAGCCTATCAACCGCAAATTGTGCCCTGAAGATCACCAAATCAGACCAGACCCGACTAGGCTGGAGCGCACAGTCTGGCCAGGTCCAGATATGACGCAGAATCACCGATAATATCCAGAACATTGTCAACGTGCTGTCAATCGTACATACATAATTTTTATTGCCGTTTTCAGGGGAATAACCCGGCCGGGGAACTCATGTCTCGGTCAATAGGGCATATCTGAAGATCCTGCGGATGCCTACGGGGAGACTTCCGGAGGCCGGGATTTTCGAAATGTTCCCCGGAGGATAGAAGGTGGCCGTCAAAAGAGTTATTCACGTGAGCTGGCTGATGCCCCCGATGGAGTACTAACGTGACAAATTTTTGGGAGGGGACCTAAAAAAGAATACCTACATGTATACATATATATTTACTTAGGCATCGTTCGAGCGTGTGGCTCCACGCCCGCGCGTACCTTATGGTTGAGTTCCATGTTCATCCCATCAGCAGAAGCAAGGCCGTTACCTGCTCCACACTTTGCTCATGTCCTATCCCCCACAACACCCTACATATTAGGATCTACGTGTCCACGTCTACATATGTATGGCTTGAGTAATTGCGGTCATAGTCCGTACCCGCGCCTGCAACTAACACAAGTATCAATTATATCTATAAATTATATATAATTAGATTGCTAGAGCATGTGCATGTATGTAAAAACTTTTTTGGCCAGTAGAGTACATACACAGAGGGTACATGTACTTGATCATCACTACCACTAGAGTACATCCCTATGTGTTATGTAGACTTCGAGATTACTTAGCCAGCCAGTCAGCCAGCGCGTGGAAATCCCTGTCACACGTGTATCTCTGTGCCTCCGCGATGATTCGCGAAGGGGGGATGTATGGGACTGGATCGTATGTACTCTACTGAAGCTGGAGTGGAGGAAGTAGAAGAGGAAAGGGCAAGAAAAAGAAAAGAGAGTACAGTAGATGAATGCATAATTTAATTTAATATGTATTGCGACAAGATCGGAGTAAGTGTGAATGTCTCTTTTCTTATTTTAGGGCTCTGAGGGGTTTGAGGCAGAGGGAGAATGATAGGTGCTACAGAGAGGCGTGAGTGAATCTACGGGTGACGGATTCGAGACACCTTGACAACTTCGCCTCCCTTGCTTGCTTGCTGCCCGTCCCTCCGTTCCTGCTGGCTTATTTCTCTCGGCTCTCTCCACTCTCCGACAGAACATCACATCACGATCCCCCCCATCTGGAGGAGGAGCATCATTGCAGGCCCTCATCATCATCAGCCCAACCATCGTCGTCCGTTACCATCCCCAGCGAATCCCACCTGTCCACCCCTTATACAGTAACTCCCTTCCCCTACTTCGAGTCACTTAGAAGGAGGGCAACTCGTTCTGTTACGTTCTTTTACGACACACTACAAACACCCCACTCAATTTCAACTTTTCTTCTCGCCCATCCCAGGTTCAGCAGGTTCTTTCTGAATTAATCGCCAAATTTCGGTGGGGATTGCGCACCGTAGAGCCGACACAAGCCGGCTACATTCAGCCTCGCGATTCACTCACTGTTCCACAACGACTACAGGCCCCTACTCTGCTGTGTTTGTGGAGGTTTAGGATTGACCGCACCTCAAAGGGCTTCAACACTTTTCTTAGGATCTGGTCATTCTGTTTCATTTAATTTTAGGGTCTACAACCCAGCTTGCTTAGCTCCCACCACAAATATTTCGACCTCCGGATCACACTCGCTACCACCCCCGCCCTGTCGCCCGCTCTCTACCCCTTTCTACAAATTACCATCTAGGTAGAATTTTCTACTCTAGGGCAGCGATAGCAACTTTCAACTAAACTGGCTTTTGAAGCAAGAGAGATAAAGGTTGAGTTCCAGACTGAACAGAACTATGGAGGGTGATTTGAACCTCTCCCAGGCGCTAGGAGGCCTGCGGATTGCAAATCAGACAGACGACTCACCTCCTCCGTCACCTCGTACAGAAAATACTTCAAACAACACCTCTACTATTCACATTCCAGACCTTCACTCACTGCCATCTCACCAGAATTACTCCCCAAATTCACCAACTAACAACACGCTAACTGGGGGCCAGTCCCAAAACTCATCACTAGTCGGATCGCAACACTCTGTGCCCCAACCTCGTTCCGTATACCCTCCACCCACTCCCCCATCAAGATCGAACTCTCAATTCGTTGGAGGTTCGTATCAATCCAATGCCTCATCTAGCTACCCTTCTCAGAACATCTCATCATCCGCATCTATCCACTCAAACCCCCAGATGTACCCCGAATACGCCCGTATGTCCCGTGAACCCTCGCGAGGATCTTTATCGGGCCCTTCTGGGGCAGCTTCCAGGCAAACTCAAAGAGAGCGTTCCAATACAGACAGGTCCTACCGTCAATCCCACCCAACAGGTCCGTACCCCCCTCGTTTAGGAAGCAGCAGGGGAATACCCCAAGGGAGATTCGGCGGCGAAGACGGAGGCCTGTACAACGAAAATGGGCCTCTCGCAAGCAGTGATGAATGGAAAGAGAAAGGTGCAGCTATAGTGGCCCAAAAGGATATTGATGCTAATGGGAACACGGTCACACGTCCAGTGAAGAAAGGGGTTAAAGATTTCAATTTTGGGAGAACTCTGGGAGAAGGGAGTTACAGCACTGTATGTTTAGGATATCTCAGAATTATTTTACTGTCTGCTGTCCTTTGGCTAACAGTGTTATAGGTTCTGGCTGCAACAGACCGAACGACACTAAAAGAATACGCTATAAAGGTCCTTGACAAACGGCATATCATCAAAGAGAAAAAAGTCAAATACGTCAACATAGAGAAAAATACCTTAAATAGACTAGGAGAGCACCCGGGGGTAGTACGATTGTATTATACATTTCAAGACGAAAGGAGTTTGTATTTTGTGCTAGATCTTGCAGCGGGTGGTGAGCTTTTAGGTTTCTTGAAAAGGGTACGTCACCAAGCTATTAGCCTATCCCTAATAAAGCTAATTGGTAGTGAAGATGACCACATTTGATGAGGAGTGTACACGGTATTACTCTGCACAAATTTTGGATACAATTGAGTATATGCATTCAAAGGGTGTTATTCACCGCGATTTGAAACCTGAGAATGTACTTCTCGACGACCAGATGCGCGTCAAGATAACCGACTTTGGAACCGCCAAAATCCTTGACCCACCAAAAAAACCGCCACAAGAAGGAACTAATGGAGATTCAGCTAATGGTCTTGCTAACTCATATCCTGCCGATCAAGCAGAAGTTGATGATACTAAAGCAAATTCATTTGTGGGAACGGCAGAATATGTTTCTCCAGAGCTTTTGACTGACAAAGCAGCTTGCAAAGCTTCTGATTTATGGGCATTCGGGTGCATCGTCTTTCAGTTACTCTCTGGACGCCCTCCTTTCAAGGCAGCTAATGAATATCAAACTTTTCAAAAAATTGTCAACCTGGATTATGAGTTTCCTAAAGGATTCCCCCCAGTAGCAAAGGACTTGGTGGAAAGGCTATTAGTACTAGATCCTGCAAGACGACTCAATATAGAACACATCAAAAACCACGAATTCTTCGATGGAATTGAGTGGAGTCGGAAACTCTGGAAACAGAAGGCGCCAAGACTAAAGCCGTATGTTGCACCACCAACAGAGGCGAAAATAATCAAATTAGACGATTATGGCTCTCCATCTAACGCTTCTCACCGGAATGGGGTTACATCAAATGGAGTTCCGGGTTCTAGACCTCAACCTCCTCGTGTTATTACGGAGTTAGCGCCACCGAGTCAACTTGATATTGAATGGTCTCCGGTTTTGACAAGGTCTAATGAGAGAATATTGAAGCTGGGTAATGCTGTTGTACAAACTAGTCCGGCACCTCATTCTCCGGATGGAAAGGGGGGTGTTAATGGTCATGTAGAGACACCAAAGAAATTCACTCGATTCTTTACTGGCGGGAACAACAGCAAGAAACGGCAGAGATTGGTAATGATTACAACCTGCGCAAGGGTCATCATTGCAGCGGCTGGGGGCGACGATAAAAGAATGAAGATGGAAATAAATCTGCAAGGGTTAGGCGTCGTAGCAAGGAAAGTTGCCGGAAATAATGACAACACTTGGGCTATTGATACAGTAAGGGTTGTTCCTGATTGATCTTGGTGAGATATAACTGACTTATGTCTAACCAGCGCGACAAAACATACACCTTTGAAGATCCAAAAACGCCAGCAAGCGAATGGTTAGAAACAATAGACCGCGCTCGGGAAATTGCCAGTGCCAATCATCCACCAGATGACGGCTTCATGTCGAGTGCCTTATCAAGCCCAGCCTCCACTCTCACTCTTGATGCTATTAGCAGTCATTCACACCAACAGGCACGCGGGGGTGATAGTGGTGATGGACGAACCAATAGAAGATTCTCGAAAAGAAATTCCCGACACGGGCTAGCAGCAGTATTTTGACAACTACGATCGAGGTATTAAATGGATATTCCGTCGAGTGAGCATTACTGGGTAGGACCCTAGACAAATGTGGATATGTATCGTTTTTCATCCTGTGTGTACTTTTTTACTGGGCTTGGCGCGGTATTAGTATTGTTTGGTTGCTCTAGGAAGATGAGAGATATGAAGACTATTGTCAACATATCGCCGTGGTGTTTCGAGTATTTCTTTTTGAACTTCTCTTGTGACCCCTTGTGTTTTTAGGTCGACTACCACTACTGCTATTCTAGGACTAGTGTTCTTTGTCTGGGCATTTATTATCTTATCTTCGTTTTTTTGCCTCTTATTTTCCCTTTCTACTAAGAACGTATGTGGGATTTGGTAAGTACAGTATAGGTGGTTTCTTTTTTCTTTTTTCCTATTTACTCTTAGGAGCATGGGTTGCTTTTTTCATGATTTCTGCATCTTGTCGATCTCTTTCCTTAATTTCGTACCCTCACAGACCGAGTTAGTTTTTTCATTTGTAGTTTGCTATCAGTTCCCCAAAAGCATCGTTTTGGATCGAATGTATCGTCCTTAGATGACTGTTTTTTTTGTGCATTCCTTACTAGTATAGCTATCCATCCAGCCTTGGAGTTTTTTTCCTTATTTGAAATTTTTTTTCCTGGGGGTCATTTCAATGTATTCGCTTAGCACGCCATAAACGTTTCTATTTTCATTCCTTTTGTGAATACCTACTGGGCTCAAGAATGAGGAGGCCAAAGGTTTTGCCTCATTTTTATTTTGCTTTTTTATAATTGTTTCCAGGAGGGTGGAAACCGGGAATTTGGGTATTTCCTTTTCGTTTTGGGCTTATTTATAGGGAGGGAAATTCTAAAAAAAAGGGTTGTATTGTTTTTGTGTTGTAGTTTTATCTGGCTGGAATAATTGACATATGGCTGGGGTTTCAGAACACGCTTTAATCTTGGCATAGTGGTAGCCTCTCTAGTTTTATTGAACCGCATATCGATTGTTTCCCGTGCTACCTCTTATTCCGCTTCGTAGCCACTAAGTGCTGAATCCCTAGTACCAAGAATCAAGCCCTATCACACCCCCGGCTTGCAGGTAAAGGCACTTTGCTTTTTCCGAGATTTGTTCCCCTCAGATTGAGATCTACTAGGTATCCGTACCTATCCAAACAATGAAAATTTTCAAAGGATCTACTAGGACCCTTGTACTTTAATCTTCAGAAGAGATACCCCAAGAAAACTACGAGTGATTACCTATGAACCACAGAACTGTTTGAAATGTTTATATACCAGGGTAAATCCTCTAGATCTTTGGTTAAAATATTAGATCCGGATATATTTAGCGGTATGTATTTTTGCGGCTGTGGGTGCGACTCCCCAGTATTTCTTGATATAACACCACTTTACGTCACTATTACTCTTAGATCGGTGTTTCCATAAAACAAATCAAAGCCTTATGCGTTCCTCACACGGCAATTCCAAAAACAACCACAGAAAGAGGGATCCGACTGGGTGAATCGTAACCAGGTTCTCGTTGGATTGTGGATGCGAAGCAAATTCTCAGGGGTGAGGAATCGGGAAACTACCCCCACGCGGCCGGCCACACAGATATTTACCTCGGAGAAAGATACCGACACTTGTGACAAGGAGGGCTTATAGGAAAAGATGCTGATGTTAATAAACCTTGTTGAAGCCTCAAATCAATCTGAGACTGTAGGCATATATGTTAGAATAGATAAAACACCAATCTAGGCACTGAGAAACATATGCCACCTTATTAGTAGCCTTCTGAGAAGCCTTATTATTAGCTAGACTAATTGTAGTTTCGGGTCTAAATTTTGAAATTTGGCACAGACGCCTTGAAAGAAAGAGAAGCATGACCTCTCACTCGAGCGCCCGCATCACCTCTAATCCTAACTGTCCAATCGCCCATCGATCTTGCTCACTATGGAATCGGCAAGAAATGGCTGTTGTTTTGTCTCTTTCACTTGCCTTTTAAAACATCTAGAAGTTACTAGTACCATCGAATTAGTTTAATAGATCAAGGCCTGTTTGGGATTGGAGGGGTATGCGAATCTTATATGCATATAGTCAAGGGACAGCCTACGAATACTACTCTATACCTCAGGCATAGAATGGTATCGGTGTTGTTGAAGCTCTCCTAAAAGACTCTCTCCTAGGGTTATAAAAGAAATTCATAGAAAGTACCTATAATTAGTTATTTGAACTTTTTCTATTATTATGCCTTTATAATAATATAAAAGTAGAAACCTCATAGGAATAAGTGACGTTTAGTAAAGATAATATCTCTAAAAAGAATTAGGCCACTTTCCCTTCATAGTAGGGACTATATTTATATTAAATAGAGCAATTCGAGATACTTTTAAGTAATATTCTCGTGCTTAACCCTTCCGAAATGCTATTTAAGGGGGGTTTTGCTAGTGATAAGTCATCAGCCCAAGAGAGATTGGACGGGAGTCATGAGACTACCTAGATATCCAGATCCTGTAGGGGTTGAGAAGTTACCCGAGGCCCGTTTGGCGTACCGGTGTCCAAAATAGCGAGGTAAAAAACCTATATATCTTAAGAACAATTAGCTAGTATTATGATAGTAATTTAACAGAATGTGAGTTTGGGTGACTTCAGTTTAATTAACTAGACACGTTCAGTGCCGGGTATTTATCCTTGCGCACCCCAACCTACGATAGGCCGTGTCGTCTGACTCATGATTAAAGAAGTGCTGGGATAGGTGACAAAAGCCGGCACTGACCCATGATAGGGGCTTGAGTTAAATCTCGCATCCAACTAGGAAGGTCGAAAAACACAAATTTTTGTTCTTCTCTGTGAGTGCTGAGTTGTGATGCTGTGGGGAAGTGACCAAGAACCGAACCCACTGGGAGTTTTAACAAATAGGAGTGATGGAACAGGTTCTTCGACCTCAGATGGATAAATGGGCGAGGATAGATTGCTTGTTTGTGGTCTTAGCAGGACGTGTAGTCCGCAGACCTGGTTATCGGTAACTGAGTGATATGATGCACGGCTAAGATTATCTATGGCCCAATTGAGACCCAGAACCCTAATGCAGCTCTGAAGAGTCACACATACTCAAAAAAAACGCCCCTGTCTCGGCTGTATCGGATCCCTCCTTTATGCAGAATAAGCTCATCCCACTTTATTGCTCTATAAAACGTCTATCATTTCTTCCTCCTCTTCTTTCCCCCCCTCATCGAGCTTCCAGTCCACTCTTTTGACAGGCAAATTCCGATCCTTACATTCGTTTCACAAAACTCTGCGTCTAGTAATTCACTACCTGCTATCCATTCTTTAATCAATTGCATATTCTTTGCGATCATTCTTTCTAATATCAACAATTCTTAATTACCACTAAAACCCCTCCCAAAATGCAGTACCGTATCTCCACCCTTGTTGCGATCTTCTCAGCCTCTACCGCTCTCGCCTACCTCGACTGTGGTGGTGGCCGTGCACCTCCCAAGACAACCGTCCCTGGATGCCCAGGCTACATCGACCCCGCCACTGTAGTCTCTACTTCTACATCAGCCGTCCCTACTTCTACGACAACCTATGTCGCAGATATCACAAGTCAATACACTACCCAGCATTCCACCAGTACCCGCGGTGCCCAGGAGACTTTGATCTATTCAGAGCCTGGACAGTATACTGTCTACGAGTACCCTGATTCTGAAGCTACGGAGGGTTGCACATGCAGCGGTTACCTCTGCCAGTTTGCTGTACCTGGCTGTCTAAACCTCGATACTAGCAGCACAATCACCGCCAACTCAGGCTGGAATACCAAGTCTTACGACGCAGCGGAATATTATTCATATATCAAGACTGCATCTGCTGGTGGACAGCTCTCTATGGATGGGGTTAGAGTCGAGTTGCCAACTGTAGCCCCGAGTGCCCCAGTCAGTACTTCAGTGTATAGTACTACCTCTAAGACTAAAACCAAGACCTCCACTACCGCTACTGGCGCTACTCCTAGCAGTACCACAATCACTACTCTGGCGACCTCGACTATATCTGCTCAGACAAACTCTACATCTTCAACTACAAAAATCTCGAGCTCTACGGGTTCTATTAGTGCAAATGCTACCGTCTCACAAGCTGCACAGACTTCTGTAGTAGTTGCTGATACAAATTCGGCTTCCAAGATTTCTGGAATGGCAAGCCTTGTTGCTCTCTTGGTTTCCGGCGCGGCTGCTATTGTTCTATTGTAAAAAGATCTCTTGAGATGGTGTTAGAGTTATGAGGAGGGCTTGTTCATGTATGGGGAATAGCTACTATTTTTAATGAGTTTGATTGGATGGATTAATGTTTGTCAAGTTTTTTTAGCTTAGGTTCTGTATTGTGGAATATTGTACAGCTTTGCGGTGTACATAAGTAGTTTATATCAACAATTTATGTAACCAGTTTAGTGTAATCTTGGATTTCCAGGCAGAATACCAGAAACTGTATACCTTCTGAATAATTTGTCAAGATCTCCCCCTGTCAATTATAACGAGTGATGAGATATGATTAGGTACCTAGGGTTCTAATGAACGAACATTAAACCTATAACATGAAAGATTAACCTTAAAATCAATCCCTCGTTTAATTAAAAAAATCACCACCATTCTTCCGGATCACCAGACTCCTCAACTTCATCTAAATCACAGGACTTGCTTTTATACACCTTCTCCGTTCTAGTCAGCAAGCTCCAAATGGCCTCTTCTTCTTCCCCAACATCCATCAACTTCACTGCTAAATCTATAGGAGTCTGCCAGTTATTATCCCTCAACCTAGGGTTCGCTCCGGCCTTCAGTAACAATTTGACCATTGCTTCCGATCCACCAAAAACTGCTTCATGCAATGGAGTCAGTCCGCTGTCATCCTGTGCATCTACGTCCGCGCCCGCTTCGATGAGTGTTTTTGCGATATTAATCATCGTGGGATCTGCTGCGGGTGGGCAGAGTGTCCACCTATCTGCAGGTCCTAGTGCAGCGTAATGAAGTGATGTCTTATCGCAGGATGAAGTAGCATTCACATTTGCCTCATATGAGATAAGAAGGGACACAAAAGAGTGATTCCTTAAGGATGTTGCTTTTAATAATGGGTTGTCGCCTTTATAACTAGTACAGTTTACAGGGACGCCTTTAAGATAGAGCGATTCAATGAGATTAGTGTCGCACTCGGGGAGAGTTAGTGCCATGTGCAGGAGGTTCCGATTATAGGTATCCCGGAAGCTGGGGGGTGCGGTGGTGATGAGTTTGTATGCTAGTTCTGGGTGGCCGGCTCTAAGAGCGGTTTGGTATAAGTGGTGCCTACCGGGCCATTGTATAGTCCCTTCTCCAGCAGAGAGGAGGAGAGATATTGTTTTAGAGTTGTTTGCGATGACGGCGTTGACAAGGGCACTTGGGCCGCTAATGCAGTTTTCATGGTAAGAAATACATGAGCCTTGAGCAATCAATGAGGTGACAACCTCCAAGGCAGTATCATCATTGGGGTATGATGCAGCGAGAATAATGGATGTCGAATGATCCCTGTAGTAGTAGTCTACAGGGGTGTCTGCGAGAAGGAGCATAACGGTATCTTGATGGTTGTAATACCGGGCTCTATCAAGTGGGGTATCACCAAATACGCCGTGTATCAATCTTTCAGCACCATGAGAAATCAGAATTTTTATAACCTCGTTGTGTCCCATTGACGCTGCCCAATGGAGTGCTGTATGGTCTAATGCATCTAGGGCAGCAATATTGGCACCAGAGTCCAGTAACAGCTGTAAAAGCACTCCATGGCCAATCCGTGCAGCCCAATGAAGTGCGGTTCCAGAGATAGTCTTGCGAGAACCCGTACGCTTTGTGATGACGAGGTTGGCACCTTCGTTCAGGACCTCCTCGACAGTCTTATCGGTACATCGTTGGGAAACGTAATGGAGTACGCTCCCTGTCTTTGTTTTCACGGTCACCCCTCGTGGACCATGCGAGAGGAGTACACGCAGCATTGAGGCATCCTTTTTAACAACTGCCCAGATGAGAGCAGTTAGGGCATATGGTGAACGTGCTGCGAGTGAGTGTAGTGGCCTGAGAAGCACATTGGAGAGACAGCGGTTGGCGAGGAGGAAAGAGATGACATCGCGGACATCGCAGAGTTGTTCAGCGACTAAAATATAAATCTCATTAGGGAATTTTATAGGTGGTCTTAAAACCATTTTTTGCGGCACTATATTCATCTATAGTGGTGAGTTCTGTGGTAGTGATGATGATGGTGGTAGTGGTAGTGGTAGTGGTAGTATGTCTTGTGGTTGGTATTTGTGGGGGTTTTATAGGTTTAAAGTTTTAATAAACTACGGGCTGCCTGAATCTGTTGTTTATTGGCCATAATTGTGTAAATACCCTAAAATTCTCTCCTAGGTATTCTTTGGTGTTGAGTGCTGATAATGTTATTGGATGCCTGAAGAGTATCACGTGATGAGGGTTAGGTTTTTGACTATTCGAATTACATGTAGGTACAGCTTCAGAGTGACATTATCGATATAGGGTGTGATACAGTAGGTCTTTCTTAGAAGCAGTTACTCGAATGTAGACGTGTCCAAGCCTGCACCTCAAATACTTGAGCCGTCTGTAGAGTGCACTAGAAGAGTTTGGTGACGAAGCCCCCCAGAAGAATACCCACTAAGCCCGTCCCAAAGGTGGTAAACCCCAGTAAAACCTTCTGCCGCATTCTATAAGGCCTTTCCTGCTGACCAACTAGAACCCAGCGGCCAATCTATACCTTGGCGCCAAGTTCTCATACCCTATATAAGCCCACGACTTCCCACACCCTCTTCCCCTCCTCATACTTACCTGACGACAGAGACTGGTGCTCATAAAGACCAGTTCCTCAAAGATCTTTATCCTCATTGCACATCGAGGTTTCAAGGCTTTGCCAGCGGTCTTCGGACCTACTGGGTTGTTTAATTTTTGGTTTTGTCCTGGGTTTGCTTGCTGCTAGCTTTTAAAGACTTTTTTTTCATTTCTGTTTGGGCTTGTCCGAGGCAGAGAGGAAAATCACAGTGGCTCTTGCTTGGGTAAAAGATTTTTTTGATGATTTAACTTATTTTAAGCACAAACCTCAAAGTAAATGATAATTGTTTGAAGGAGGGGCGAATAGATAAACTAAATTCTCTCTCTTTACTTTAAAGCGAACATTCTTGAGCTATTAAGCAGACAGACAATCCTAGCTATGGCTCCGTGTCTTCATATAACTGAAAAAAAAATTCTCCACATTTTAAACACATGAGCTGAGCCTGCCTATTCTACTTTAGATATCTATTTATTCCACATACTAACCATTCAAGTATCTTATTTTTAGTACCTTCAATGCGATACAGATTTCTAGACACAGATTCCTCTTGAAAAATATCTAATATCAACCCTTAGGATGGATTGAATAATCTATTCCTTGCCAGTTACTCTACATGCACCCATTGGTAGTCTCTATAGATTTACGTGTCGATCCCTACGCAATCCATCTTTCAGCAACCCTCTTCGCGATAACCTTTCCCCCTTTAATAACAATTCTCTCATACCCCGGCTCTACGAATAACTCATGGATCCTCATATCTCTACTTATCTGCCCTACAATCAAAAGATCTGCCTTGTCACCTACACTCAACATCATTCGGTCATCTCCACTTCTTGACTTGAGGACTCCAATTGCGTCCTTAGCCCTAGTGGTAACACATTCCTATTAAATTTCCTAGTTAGGCAAATTTCTAGAGAGAGATAGAAGGAACATACCAAAAGTATCTTACAATCCGCCTGGCTCCCTCCTTGATACACTACCCCTAGTCCTGATACCAACCCCAATGGATCCACTCCTCCCATCGGAGTAAGTGCATTTCCAATGTTATTAACCCCCAGTGCCACATCGAAGTCGAAATTCCTAATCCAATCTATCACCGGTAATGTACCCCTTGGAACAATACCGCCTCCAGTGGCCGGTGCGTCAGAAGCGCTGCGTCCCATCATATACAAGTCACTTGCCGGGAGGCCGATGAAGTGGATAGGCAAGTTCTCTCTCGTAATCAGATTGTGAAGATGATTGAGCTGATATGGTGGGAAAAGAGACAACCGAGTACAGTGGCCTAGCGTAATACGGAAGTGGGGTGACATACTGGTCGACCAAGAGCGGGACTTGAGAGTATCAATGACGTGGTATATTAGGGGTTCACATCTTGGATCAAGATTGTAGTCGAGGTGGAGATCAAGATGTTTTTTATTAAGCATAGCTATTATTTATGTTAGACCTTTGCTGGGATCTGCTGGGATAAAGTGCAGAAAGGGAAATATTTACCAATGTCAATAATCCACTCGATATTCTTCTTTGCCAATGCCACTGTTGGCTCAACAAAAGGCGTACTTCCTATAACATCGACACCATCTCTCTCACACGCCTCGAAAAAAAGCTTCCGCATAGTAACCCCGTTATCATCACCGACGAACACTGCTTCTTGTGCAAAAACTACACCCTCCTAAAATTAACTCCGCAATACCACCACCACAAAAAAAAAACAAGGAAGTCCCAACCAGCAATCTGAATATCACAAATTCCCCTTCCCTCACCCCCAAACTCTCTCTTTAGCTTTAGTCCTGCCTCTAAACACTTCATACCCACCATCTCATCTACCTCAACATGGCACCTCATAGTCGTGACTCCCGCTTGGACACTCTCTAAAATGAGCCTTCTTCCCCTCTGCATCAGATCATCCTCAGTATACTCTTGTTTTGAAAAGTTTGTCAACTCTAAGGCCTCGCTGAAGGATCCACAGACCATTGGTGGACCTTTTTGGATGAGGTAGGGTTTGTCAAGGTGAATATGTGGATGACACAGAGACGGCATAATTGTTCCATGTCTACCGTTGATATTAGTAGCATAAGGAACATGAGCTGGGGGTCCACCTGGAGGAGGGGATGGTGTGATGGAGGTGATGGTGTCGCCATTAATAGTTATTGTATATGGCGTATCGAGTTCATCACAAACAAAGTGGACGTTGTGGATTACGAGGGGAGGCAATTCGTCGAACTCCATTTTAATTTATATTGATTATCTGGAAATTAAAGAAGAAAAGTATATTGTTTATTATATACTCTCCACTCAAGGCTTCAAGTCAATCTTTTATAAAGAGTACTTTTAGTCCTGAGGAAATACCCTGTGGCAACCTAGCTAGAATAATATTCTATTAATCGGTACAAGGCATAACTTTTCTTTTCTTTCTCAATTTCCGGAGCCCAAAACCTCCGACTCCGCGTGTTCCGGTGCAAACGCTGAGCCTCAGACCCTGAGGGCGTCGGGCGTCGCGTGTATAACGTGAACAGTGTGATGACGTTAGTGTTACACAAAGAATCTATTAACCAATAGCTACTACGGCACAGATAATCACTCGGCCATTGATACATGACAAATCTGTTACAGGTCAACAGATAACAAATGTTAGGCATGTTATCCCAATCATTTCCTTGAAAGCCTTGTTGGCGCAGATAATACCTGACGGATTCAGCATTCCAGAAGCTCCGGTGAAGCGTCTCGTACATACTAAAGCTTTGTCATCCCGCTTACCTTGGGTTAGGGTTATTGTGAGTATTAACCAACCGGTTGTAGTAATACATCTCCGTGGTAGTAATTTTACCCTACCATTCTATACCTGGGGTTTTGGGGCTTCAATAGGTTATTTTAATATTAGTACAAGCTTGGGAGCCCTGATTATGAACTACGTGTATATACATGTAGCTACATGTATTAGTTTTTCCATTCTTAGCAATCGGCCCTTTGAACACAACTTTTTTTTAGACAGTTCTACTAGAAGTTTCTATACATATAAAGTAAGGTTATTTACTAAGTGTAGATCAGTCTCGGGTTTTAGGAGAAGTTGAATTTTATATATACTTCACTTTTTAGAAAAAACTGCGTGATTACCCCTGTCCCTTTAAAAGCTTGTGGATATTGTTCAGAGTTTAGGTATAGGTACTTTCAAGATTGATGTAGAGGGGGGGGGGTGAAGGTCTAGACAAACTCAAGCTACGATTATAGGTAAGCGAATAATAAGGGAATAAACTTAGTGGGTATGAGGCTGGTGAATGAATCATCAACAAGGCTTATCGTAATTTCCCTTAGGACCTGAGATAACAGTAGTCAGATGAATTAATATTTTTGTCCTACCACACTCTAAAGCCATCAGGTACTTTCCTCATTCCCCGAGACTCCAGCCCTCTCTTGCCCCCCATTAAACTCCGAGTAGATCCGCGGTGTTCGATCTAAAACTAGATTCATGGTTGCCGTGCAGCAGTAACCTACTATGTTAATAGTATCTAGAGTTAGAGTTATAATTTTATTAATCCCTATCACCCCTTATACAACTACATGTATATAGAATCCTCATGATCCTGAGGCCCCTTGGGTGTTGCGTTGTTTTATGCCAAGAAAGAGATTGTGGTATACAAGCATTACGGTGATAAGATCTAACCTGGCTTCGGTTAACTATTCTCAGCCGCCACACAAGCCTTAACCCAACCACACACAAAATACATAAATTAAAGAACTACATGTACAACCGTGTCCAACAAATTCCCAGCCCCCCCCCCCTTCCCAATAGCAATGGCAAAAGAGCTTGCTCAACTACTTCTCTTCAGGGAGTCGAACGACTGACCCCTGAGCCAAGGTTATCATCAATTGCATGTGTGAAGCCCTTGCTAGTAGGCTAATTGACCTAACGATATTATTTGTTTCAAACTCTCACAATATTTGGCCAGCCTACTAGAATAGACCACACACACTCCCTAGACCTTCTAATTAGCATAGGCACTACTCTAAACCCTTATATTGACAGTTAAAACTATACCTACCCAGTATTCTTTCTGGGAGATCTATTTTCTTAGCCACCTTAGGCTTAATTTTCCACATCTCAAGCACCTTGATAAGATCACCTCTCTTGACCTCACCTCTTCCTTGAGTTTCCACCTCCCCAGTTCTCTTTGCTGGTATTCCTGTATTTTTTTACTTGAGCGGTTCAAGCTATTTTTCTCAAAGGGCTCAGTCCTGTGTTGCGTCCGCTTTTAAATCTTCTTATAAGCCTAGTTTATTACAATACCTAGACCCAAATATACACCATAGTCGTTTATCGGAGTATCCCAATCATTTTCAAAGTCTGAAAGGCCTACAGATGTAAATTCTTTTTCCAAGCCCCCCTTGGATATTTTAGTAGACCTCCCTGACGGTTTCTGCATACCCTCATTCAAGTTGTTGCTGGGAAATAGGTGGCTACCAGCACTAGTGGGGCAAGGTTGGTACATCCCCGAATAATTTAACTTATTCGGAATGCGATTGCTTCTCCTAGATGAATCCTTGGGTATACCCTTATTTTTATTATTAACCATTAACTTTAGACCTACTATATCCGCCGCTTTTATTGCCGCATGGGTTTTCTCACGTTGAATAAGGAAACCCCGATCAAACCCAAAGGAAACATATAAAGATTTATCGTTAACGCCAGCGTGTCTTCCCAAAGGAATAGCGCCCCAGATACCCGGTAGTTTGTTACTAAGGCGATCTCACAGGCGCTGGTTTCTACCCCCTTCATACTCAGATCTAATACATAACTCCTCCATTTCAGAGCCTGTAATTGCTAGTATCTTTACAGAAAGTACTCCATCAGGGCCCTCAGGTCTATGAATATGTTGATACTTTAACCTAAACCCAGGATCTCGCTTAATAAGTTGTTATAGTAGTACATAGCCACATCGCGCATTGCCGAAGGGAAACTCATCTCAAGAGGTCGATTTTTATCTGGAGAAAATTCACGTTGCAATCCTGGGGGACCAACTCTAGTTGAAACCCATTTTATAGAAGCAAGTATCCCTTTAATTTCAGTGCTTAACTTGATAGTTGGGAAAGCTAACTTTAGGCCGCCCTCAACCGATAATATCTCAACAATTTATAGTGCCTTAATGATACCTACTAAAATACCACGTTCTCTCTAAAGGCCATCAAGCTCTTTGCCTAAGCTGTCATACCTGCTCACTCCACAAAACAAATTAAAGATGCACTTAGATTTGAAAAGATTTCCCACACCCAATATTCCCTGTTACAATGTTTTAATGACCCTCGGCATCTACGGTGGTCTCACCCCAGACGCTAACCAGAACCCCATAAGTTCTATCCATAAAAGGTCCTTTGGTCAACTTAAACGATAGTTCCTGTTGTTGCAAAAAACTCGGCCCAAAAATTAGGTGCGGATATTTGACCATAAAGTCCATTCCAATAAAGGAAACTAGAGCAGAGGAGTTCAGTTGGAGATGCCGATAGACCGAATCTATTATAACAGAACCATCTATATGGAACCTTCGCGCCCAATTTTTTGCATACAAGACCATAAAGTCGAGTTTCACGTTCGCACAATAGCCAGGAACCTCCTCTTCAAGCACTTGGCACTCTTGTCCATATCCTCTTTTCTATAGGAGGTGTTTTGTCTGTTTGAATTCTAGCCCGCCAAAGTTTCCAACTAGGCCCCCAAGCCTCATAGGGATAATAGTGGTTTCAATCGTGGGGCAAAAACAGAACCGAACGACCGTACCCTTTGGGAATAACTTACCCCTAGCATATGAATGTGAGTATACTGGACTACCAAGAAGCTTGATGTCACTTGGAGACAAGAATACTCCCGGAGGTCTATAACAACTGAAATTAAGGAACGTTAGGGGCAAAATTTTTTTTGCTTCATCAGTATCATTGGGAGTTGCTGGAGCAAAGTGCTTGAGTAAATCCATATCAATTCCTCCGCTAGCATCTAGAGGATATCTACACTCGAGCGGCCCATAAACCATATTTGGCTTGGCCGAAATCTTGTCAGTTGAATTCTTGATATAACTAGCAAAGAAATTACAAAATCGTTGTATACTTTGTCTATAAAACCCTCTTTTCTATCACAAAGGCCACTAGTAGAAAATAGCCTTCTGATTTATAGAGTGTATAGAAAATTTTATTAGGGGAAGTAGACGATATTTTTGACAGTGGGAGATGGCAATGGTGATGGTGACGTGATAGTTAGTGACGTGATAGTGATGGGAAGATAAGAAGGGGGGGGTGAGGGTGAGGAGGGAAGAAGACGAAAGGATTAAGCAACGCTGATACAAAGCCACTTAGCAACAAATCAATGAGGCCGGCAAGCTATATATGTAGTCACTATACTCTATATAACCATACATATAGTTTTATTGCTACTGTCGTCTATTGACCCCTAGATCTCGTAAATACAGTCAACCTAAGCCCTAACCACCCCTTCGTAATATAGCTACTATATTTAAATCCAAAGAACTCAGTATACTAGTACAAAAAAAACTTTTGAAATCATACCGAGTGATTTTCTATGATAAAACTAGAGTACATATAGTTTAGGGCTTTAATTTTGTATACTTTATTACTTCTAGTATTTTTCTTAAGTAAGCATAATCAAACCGGCACACCCTAACATACACCACAATTCTACAAAGACTCAAAAACCCGACCCTCTAGCTCAAATAGTTCGTCCTTTGTTCTTGTGCCTCAGTAATTGGTATCAACAACCCATGTTATTAAATACTCTACACATATTTCACAGTACAGAACTAGCAGGCCTCTACTTCTTAGCCATAACGGGTGCTTTGGTCATGTATTATAGCGCGTATCCAAACTTCACAAGTACATGTAGTGGTCAGGGGTTGATGTGCATGGTACAGGAATAGTGGGTTTAGGTGATATTACTTACAGAAGAGTAGAAAGAGCCAAAAGTAGATACTAACGACCAAAAAGAGACCCAAAGAAATCAGTAGGCTTCATGTTACGAATTTCTTTTTGTTCCACTTTCAATTCTAGGCAGAACTTAAATCATCCAGTACTTATGGCCTGTTCTGAGCTAGTATCCTATCCCAAAATCCGTTTCTCCTTAATTAACTACATGCACTTATATGATTGTATTACCTTCATATCCTACCAAATTATTGAAACCTTTTGACATAAACCCTCTAGATTCTTTTTACTGCAAAGCCAAAAGCTTTACTGCATATATATAAGCAGTACTACAGAGATTAATGGTAAGTACATGTACATGTACCAATGATAACTTTGGCCAGCACAGTACAAATCAGTCTAAACCCCATAGGATAGCTACAGTAAATAATTTAGATAGGTAAGCACGGTTAAGACCTTACCCTAAATCTCTTACATACTAGACGCTACAATCATCTTATTTTCCGATATTTGTGAAGTGCATGTGGTAAGTGTCGAGTGCTCATCCATGTCCTACCAATAGTAACCAGAGAATATACTGGTTAAATCATATATATATATAACCCACGCCCTTGCCTACCAAGTTACTCGCTTACTACTTTGTTCAGTTACTTCCTTTCTTGTTTTCTTACTTGCCTACCTTCCTACACATTTCTTTACTTCTCTACTCTCTCTAGAGTTCCGGCCACTCATGCACGTGCAGCTGAGTTCGCGATCGTGCCGCGGTCGATCTTAAGCGATGCCAACCAGAAGATCTCAACACAACATTAAGAGCATACCTAAATAGGCTGCTTTCCCCAGCTAAATACTCTGTTACTTTCTCCATGTCAAAGCCCTTATACCCCACACTCTTACATAGTATCAAAGATATCTCTAGGAATACCCACGAGAAATGGCTACCGATCTCCAGATTGCCCGCTCAAAATCAACCATAAATACCTCGAAGATAGGTGACTTACTCTTCGATGATAATTACCGCGAAACCCGAGCTAGAATCGCTGCAATCCTCGAGAAAGAACCCCTCTTTGAGAAAACCAAAAGGTGACCATCATTAATTCTCCTGCAATCTGGCCTTCCAAAAAAGTATGCTTACATGAATTGTATACAAGAGTGTTTCTTAATCATTCACAGCTCCTACATCTTTCGCTCAGCATCTCCAAACGTCTACTAGAGCTACGTGATGCCCATTCATGGAATGAACAAGAGTTCCAAATAGCCAGTATCCTCCAGGACGATACTCTAGTCATATCACTACACTTAGGAGTTTTCATACCTGTCATTCTCGCTCAAGGCTCCGACGAGCAGCAGGCGAAATGGATCCCCAAGTGTCGAAGCTATGAGGTTGTTGGCTGCTATGCACAGACAGAATTGTCGCATGGAAATAATGTTCAAGGGCTCGAAACAACTGCGCGCTACGATCCGGGGGCAAAGGAATTTGTAATTTTGTCACCAAAGATCGAAAGTACAAAGTGGTGGGCGGGTGGATTGGGTATCTTGGTTTGTTACTCACTTTTAGAGCTAAGATTATAGTTTAGGGAAGCTTATCAACTAACAATAATCATCTCAGGCAAACCATGCTGCAGTCGTAGCACATCTCGAACTCCCTACACCCTCAAACCCAACACAATATAAATCATACGGTCCCCACCTATTCATTGTCCCTCTCCGCTCCCCCACAACACATGACCCCCTCCCCGGCATCACTGTTGGCCTCATAGGCCCCAAATCCTATGGCGGTTTTGGTATGGCTGACAACGGCTATGTTCGCTTCGATGAAGTTCGCATCCCGCTTGAAAACATGCTAAACCGCCATTCCCAAGTCACCCCCGCAGGCGAATATATCCCTGCCAAACATGATAAACTTTCATACGGGTCTATGGTCGCTATTCGCGCTCAAGTACCCTTATCTGTAGCTTGGAATCTAGCCCGTGCTGTCACAATCGCGATCCGCTACTCTGTTCACCGCCGTCAATTTTCCGACGGGAAAACAGAGCAGGAACGACAAGTCATATCTTATGCTTCCGTTCAATACCGCCTATACCCACTCCTCGCTCAAGCCTACGCGTCCATCATCTCTGGTCGAGAGCTATCCAAACTGTACCGTGAAATGAATGAAGCCATAAATCAGCGTGGAGATGTGAGCATGCTTGCAGAAATGCATAGTCTCTCTACAGCCATGAAATGCAAAGTCACCTCTGAGTGCGTCCAGGGCATCGAAGAATCTAGAAAGTGTCTTGGCGGCCATGGCTTCAGTCATATGTCTGGAATCGGTACTCTATTTGCTAATGCTGTCCCTTCACAGACCTATGAAGGTATTTTGATACACCCACCATAACGAAACGCGAGTGATCACTGATAAACCCATTTAGGTGATAATTATCTAATCGCGCAGCAAACTGCACGTGCATTGCTAAAACACGCCGCAAAAATTCGTGCCCAGGGGAGTAGCGAGTCTCTCCCTCCAAGCTCTCTATACCTCCGTAGTACTCTTATCTCACCACCTATATTCACAACGCTCCGCTCAACTGCCATTACAAAGACGGACTGGCTCAACCCCTCTGTCCAGCTCGCGGCGTTAGAACACCGAGCTGCGTTCTTAGTTATGGATCTTGGGCTAAAAGTCGCAAGTGGTGAGAAAGATTGGTCTGCGCATACATGGGACTGCTACCGCGTCACTAATGCCCATGCGGATGTTTTTATCGTGTCATCATTCCAACGTGCGCTCACAGCAGTTCCAGTCTCGTATTCGCATAATGAAAAGAAAGCTATAACCCTACTATACAATATTCATACACTTTCAAGACTAGTATCAGGACTCACGGAACTTTTCGAGAGTGGCTTTATTGACCCTATGCAAAGCCGATTGCTCCGGAAGGCACTTGATGAGGCTGTGACGGAAGTGATGGATATCGAAACTGCTGTGGCTATGACGGACGCATTCGCATTTACACCTTTTGAAATGGCAAATAGTGTGTTAGGAAAGGACGGTGGTAAGGTTTACGAGGAGATGTGGAGTGTCGCACAGAAGACGGGGGATAGTACAGAGTTTAGAAAGGAAGCATTGGCAATTATTCAACACCATGCAGAAAGCGAATCAACTCCAAAACTGTAGAGTTCCTATAATTATAACTTATGATTGGATAAATAGCTTATAGTCTAGTCAGATACATGAGACGGAGGTTATAGACTCCGGGCCTTCCTTAGGCCGGCCGGAAGTTAAAGCCAAGTTGATTCGTTTACGGTTGATATTGATCTAACCTATTTTATGAGACGCCCCTGCGTGTCTCGGAACAGTTATTTATCGCCGTGTAAACGAGCAAGATCCTTTTCTAATGCAGGCCCTACGAAGCTGGCCGCGTACGACCTGCATTAATCCCTAAAAGAGATGAACATCTACATAGCATTATGTAATTTGGTATTGATAATAACACCCGCTCGCTTAGTCAATCCAGTTGCTGCGTCGCTTATGAAGTGATGATAAAGTACGCGGGTAATTCGAGAGCACCTCATTAGGGGCAGATTATGGAATCTATAGGTTTCTATTATATTAAGATACACAATATACCCAAAAGCCTCGAGCCGACTATTCTACGGCTCAAAGACTATCTACAAAGTAAATGAAGCTATAAATGAACACAAAAGCTTATACTTCATATCTATCTCCTTGTGATATTCAACCACAGGTCCTTGTGAAATGATACCCCTCCAGCAACGACATATGTACTAGGATTCTTTTTGTCAATAAGTTCTGGGCGGAAGATACGGAAAAACTATTGAAATAATGTGTTAGCGCTTAGTCTTTATATGGTTGGACAGTTAGAAACCCCTTACCTGTACAGGAGCTTTGTAGAGCTCCATCAATGCAATGTTCTTTCCCAAGCAGACACGAGTACCGTATCCCCAAGTAAAATCATATTTATCCATTTCCTTAGCCTTCTCAGGGTCCTCAAGCCATCTCTCAGGCCTAAAGACCTCAGAATCTTCCCCATATACTTCTTTATCTCTCTGTGAAATCCATGGATTGGAGGTAACCTCAAAGCCTTCCGGTACCATCTTACCATAGAGGTTCAAGCCACCCTTAGAGACAACTCTTGGGAAGATGTTCGGTGCAGCCGGTGTCAACCTCATAGCCTCACGGATACAAGCGCAATAGTACGGAAGGTGTTCAAGAACTTCATCGTATTTCGGAATAGACGAAATTAGACCTGCCGCATCCTTCTCGGCGATTTCGGCGACCAATTTATCGTAACACCCAGGAGTAGTAAGGAGGTAAACCATAAGAGCTTGAACGGAGGTTGCAGTTGTGTCAGAGCCGGCCAATAAGACAAGAAGTGTCTCGGCTTTTATGTCATCAATTGGCATTGGGGTACCATCGGCATTCTTTGCGGCAAGGAAGCTATTTTGAGTCAGTACAGTCTCCACATAAGAACCGCGGAACATCGGGCAAATAAACTCACTTCTGGAGGAGATCTTTAAATTGGGCCTTAGCTTCTGGGTTGTTGTTTTGCTTGATACGCTCTTCGATGAGGTTGTCCCGAAATGTCATGATGTTTCCGATACCAGTATTGTCACCGGGCTTAGGGATCATATAAGCGTCTGCAACCCAGGTCTCCTTGATCCATTTTGTGAAGGGATGTAAACGGCCCATTACACCAAAGGCAGGAAGGCCATCGTGGAAAGACTTGATCAGACCGTCGATATCAAGACCGCGAGTAACGAAACCAAGAGGTTTACCAAAAGCCACCTCAGAGATAACATCATAGGCAAAATACCTATAATACTAATCAGTCCCAAGCACAGGCAGAAATGTCTCAAGTGGGAGAATACTCACGTAACCCAAGGTGCGAAGTCAAACTTCTTGCCAGGTTTGACGAACTCATTATCCAACTTTTCGGTCCATTCGATGATTCGAGAATCAATGAGTCCTTCCATGGGCTTGACCGCAGACATACTGTACTACCTGAAAGTCAGATATAATCCAAAACTTAACACTTTTAGATCTCAGATTACATACTGGTTGCGCAATCCTCTTCCGAGCAGCAGCATGGACCTCATGGGGCTGAATGTTAAATACACTAGGAACTTTCCCGAACGACCCCGTTACGTAGTGATCCGCTTTGTCTGCCCTTCGGTGATAGATCTCAGGAAGCATTTTTGGGTCGCTGACGATAAGCATAGTGGGCGTAATGCGGACGACGGGACCTAACGAGAATCGGTCAGCCCACCCACTCCATTAATTACAGCTGACTAGAGGGGATTCTTCTCACCATATTTTTTGTGCAAATCGTATTCTTTCAGGTATTCACACCCAAGGAGATTATAGTAAACGATCCATAGCCTGGAAACACTAGCGAAAAAGGGACCTGGGAATTGTGACAGAGGATGGAAATATCGAGTTGTGATCACGTTCTTAGCAATTGCAAAGCCAATAGCCCCCAAAACAACCGTGATGATATTCTCTTTAATAGCGTTAAACATGATGAGCTGAGTACTCGCCATTATCACTCTTTCGGCCCAGAAAAGGCGAAGATGGAGAGGGAAACGGAACTGGTCTACCGGTAACGAAACTTGGAGTTCTTTCCGTGAGCCCGAGAATAAAAAAATCCGTAATAAACCCCCGGGTTGTAGGATGAAAGGGAAGGTCCGAGATTTTGATTCAAGAATTGGGCGGGCACGTAATACTTATAGGTATACCCTGCCCTAAGAATCCCAACTTGTAAAGGATCGTAGGTATTCAACAGCGTGGACTATTACTATCTGCAACGTTACTTACTGTAAGTAGTTTGCTAGCCCGGTTTGAAACCAGTAAATTGCCTATGTCCCAATTCTCCCATCTCAGTTTCCATGATTTAGTGTGCATCTTCGATTCATAATCCGGTAGGCCTAAGAGCGAGTGATTTCTTTCTTTCCCTTCCCTTCCATAGACCGATGTAAGTGGAAGCTGCGTATTGCCTGTGTGCCTAGGACCGACCCGGCCATGGTTATGCTCGTTAAGAGGCAGGACTCTTGCGGCCTGATATACCCTGGCCTTTATTGTGAGAGCAGGAACTAGTGACATTACGCTGTACGGAATATGCAGCAAAAAAAACATGCGCTTGGGCCTCTTATGCGTTCAAACGCCGGAGAGCATGTTTTTCTTGTCATACCCAATAATACTGATGGTGGTACCAACCATACAATAAATGATAATAATAATAACAAGCAAAAATATCCGTTAAGGAGTTTAGTCCGGATACGGTTTATCCCTGACGTCCCCAAGCAAAGTCCCCACCTCGGGATACCTAGTAGACCCGGGGAAAGTGCCCTGTTAACGAACTCCCGGCCTCCACATCGTAGATCGAAATTCTACTCTACCAGATGCGTCTCAGGGATTTTTATCCAATGCCGAGGCTTCGAACTTTCAAACTCGGCAAAACTTTAATATATTAGGGGGGTGAGATCCAAAGTTGGTGATGTCGGTTGCTGGAAATTAGATATAAAAAAGAGTATTATAGTTGCAATGTACATTGTAACCAATGGGCAGAGTTACCCGAGAACCACTTCGGTTAGTACACCCACCTCGGGAGGCCGGCCAGTAAGCTATAGCCGAGATGCACACTAACACAAGATGCTGGCGCCGGTGTGCCGCGGGAAAGACGCCCTTCCCAACACCAGCAGCGTCTCGTCTCCCTCCAAGCATACGTAAAGCCGGCGTGACGTGTCACGTTGAACCCTCAACCCAGCTTCGTCTAAGTGGGTTGATCCGCTCCCGTTCAGACACTAGCACGCCAAACGACGCTGTTAACCCTAACAGGAAACACCGGAGAAGGGGATGGGGACGCCCCTTTTCTCAAACAGACGGATAATGAGGGGATTTTATTTAGCAACTCCCGGACAATAAATGTTTGAGGTGGATTGTTTCTCTCAAGAGCGAGACAATCCCATCTTAGGACTTCAGGCCCCCCCCGGCTCCGGCTCTATGGCCTTGGTATTTTTTTGCCCACTTATATGCAACTCCTATATAGGACTATTGTAACAAAGACACGGTGATACGTCCTATCCAGAAGTCAACTTTAATCTTGTCTAATGGATTATAAACTGGGCTGGTACAGCATATTGATAAGATGAAAGAAGCGATTTTTTGGAAAATGCTTTGGTCTGGAGAATCCTCTTCATAGCTACATGTAGCTGCATACAGTATTAAAGTTCCTAAGAATCAAGGCCCAGCTGCTGGTACCCTAAATTGTAGGTATCATTAATACCAAATAAAAAAAAATACTACTACTATAGAACCTCTCTCGTTGAAATTAAGAGAACCAATAGTTAATTATAATAAAGATAATACCTAATAGAGAGAGTTTCTTTTCCGTTTGAAAAATACTAATTTAAGTGAGCGTAAAACTCTAGAAATTAATTACAGGTACTCCGTTCGTATCCTTACCTTTATAATTAGACCTAGCATGCATCATAAAGCAACCACTATAGCTAATTAAGAATGTACCCCAGAAATATATATAATAGCGTAAAGCTATCCCCCCACCAAATTAACTACACCCTGTATGTCCCGTTTATATTATAGACAAGTGATACTTCGTTTCTTTAAGCAAAGAAGATCAAAAGAGAGAAAAAATCTATTTTCTTGAAAACACCGTGTGTTGCTACTCTATTTCCAGAAGAAGACGCTTTATCTGATTACAAAACACCAAGGATCTAGATCTTGGCCTACTTGTCTCTCAAGCTCCGCTTATAAGGCACGGACTATACTATCATTTACAGCGGCTCGGAGCAGCTCGGAGACCTCCAAATAGAGACCACCAATTGTATTAAACTGCACAAGTACTAGTTATAGATATGCATGCCCACCGTTTATGAAGCACTAGAGTCTCAGAAGTTGATGCACCATGGCCGATCTCTCTACCACGTACGGCATGTTCCCGCGAGCCCTGAATTGATAAACTTAAAAAAGGGTTTTATTCGAGTGTTTGTTATGATATCCCCATTCTATAATAAAAACTGAACCCTGCACCGTTTCTTCTCTCTCCTGGTAAATTAACACCAACGTTTTTTGATTCTTGATAACTACATGTAGCATAGGATAATTTATTAAGCATACAACCGAAATATTCGTGTATATGGTTGACCATTTAGGCGCTATATTATAATAATAATAATAATAATAATAATAATAAAAAAGAGAAACATGTATTTACTCGCTGCTGGCCTGAGCATTTCAGACTTTCTAGACCCTCACTTATAGATATTACATTGGCCAGCATACGCTTTTGAAATTGTGTACATATTATTGCGACATAAACACACTCTAGAGATACCTGTAGATCACTTCTGGCCCAAGAGCCCGTGATCTCAGAAGCAAGGATGGCATTGAGACGAACCGGAGAAGAATCCGAGATCTGCCCTGCCTCCGATAAGCTCAAGTGGTTTGAACATAGATTAGTAAAGTTTGGTAATCTGTTTCATGATATCCCCCGAAAATCCAGCCTTAGAGAGTTGTATTTCTTGGTTATGCTACTCACTAAGCGGGCGTTCCTAGGAATGGAGGGCAACCCGACGGTACCCAAGGCCTGGATTGTGCGTAGCATCATTAATACACGACCTAAGACATTGAGCATAGACTACCTGCTAAGCCTTCATCGGAGAGTCAGGATACATGTAGTGTTATACGTTACTAGTCCTAGTCACATCAAAATGGCCTCGCGAGGTTTAGCAGAGAGCTTTCGGATACTACAGACAAGTGATTTTGGATATTACATGTAAGCAGTAAGCAATGGTTATATAGCTAGGACTACCCTTGGATTATTATTGAATCTCACAATAATTGAGATGAACCTTGGAATACTGGTGTCAGGAAAAATCTAAAAATTGCATGGTACATATCCAATTAAAAAAACATAGGGAATCAACTTTTTTAACTGGCTAGAATTAGGCTAGAACGGGGGGAGGGAGAGATGGGGGGGGGGGATCGATAGGGGGCCAGAAGCTAGTGTGTCTTTTGTCGAAAAAGAAAAGATTCGGTACATCTGAGACACTGAAACCTTGATAGAAGGAATCTTCTGCGTAACAAATCCCCGAAAGAGTCTTCTCTTCTGTGCTTGAGCTCAAACACAGCCAGATGACCTCTCCCCAGCCCTAATTCGTCAACACACACGTACGCACAGAAGTTCCCTGCGTTATCGAGACAAAGCGAGCATGAATACTCGGTACCTTGATGAAATGTTGGTACTCTAGGCGAATTTAAGCTTCATGGGGTCGGCAAGTCGATGCTGTGATCCCCCTACCGCGGTTATACACCTATATACCGGTGATATATACATCTAGTTTTAGGATTGGTTTAATTCCGAACAAGGACATACTCGTTAGGATATTTCAAGCGGATGCTGGGCTGTCATGGGAAATGCCGATCATTCCTTTGCGAATATGGCCTAGTTTTAATCGGGATATGGCAGGATGCACCTCTGTGGAGCACCAAGGGGGAGGGTGAAAGGTTGTGTGGGGCACGGGTAAATAATACGGCACGCTCTCTCTGCTACAACCACGGTTGAGTGAATACATGAGCCAAGCACGGGTGCCAAAATTTCGGTGTTCAATAAGGTGGAGTGCGCGAGGTTCCTCACAAAATCTGACACAAGTGGCAACGTGCGCATAGTTAAGGAGCCTGCTGCCTATCAACACCTGCCGTGGGGGCAGTTCAGATGCAAAAGCATATAGGAAATGCAGAGTCCCCTCCCACTAGCATCCTAAGAAACGAGATAGCGTACCTCTTCCACCCCCCAAGCTACCTAGGAATTCCTTGAACAACACTGGCCTCGGGGAGTGCGGATACCTGTTTTTTGGTGCTGGTTTGAGGAACGCTTCCTAGGTACTACTACCCAAGAAATTTGATCGAAAAGTTACAACTATCAGGACGGGGAGATAGCCAAAATGTCCAGCTCCGATGATCAACTTACCGATATGGGCTACATCCATGAATCGAAAGGACCTATAGTCAATACAGTATGCACAATTTTTATGGTCCTTACATTTATTGTAATAGCTCTACGACTTTTTTCCAGGCTTTGGGTTGTTCGTGCGATGGGAATGGATGATGGTAAGCTCTTCCAGGCCTGGGCGCCTTTGCATCTGCTGTTTGGGTTTACTAATCAAGTATCTGCATATAGTCCTTATTTGTTTTGCTTCGGTGCGTAGGCTATAGACACAATGATCTTCGCTATATCATTGACTGATTTGTTTATTTTTAGTTATGTTCATGGGGATTCGCGATATGTGTCGTTATGAGTGTTGATAAAGGTCTTGGAAAGCATTTCGCGACAATACCATTAGAGAACCTCCCAGGGTACACAAGAGTAAGTTTTTAGTCACAAGAAACCTTGAAATCTTTTCTAACAACTTTTGTAGCGGGTGTGGTTTTCTTCAATGTTCTATAATGCCTGTTTGGGCTTCATAAAAACATCTGCTCTGGCGCTTTACTTGCGCCTTACTCCTAGCTTAACCTTCAGGCGAGTAGCTTTGTTCATGATAGCCGTAGTAGCATCACAGGCAACTGCGAATGTTTGCGCGTGTATATTCCAATGTACGCCCATCAAATTCCTGTGGGATCGGACAATATATGGAGGAAAATGCATAAACATCAACGCATTCTACCTCGCCAACGCAGGGCTTAACATCTTTACCGATTTCTTGACATATACTTTACCGATGCCTATGTTGTGGAAACTGCAGTTACCAAAGAGACAAAAAATAGGATTGATCACCATTCTTGGTTTAGGTGGATTGTGGGTTATCCCCGCTGCTGAACCATTCAATAACTTGGCTAATGCAACTTTACAGTGCATGCATATCTAGTATTATCCGAATTACTTATGTTGCTCCTATGCTCACCAGTGCTGATCCAAGTTGTAAGACCGCATCTTCCAAGGGATCAAAGTGCCGAATTTGAATTAACGCTCTCTGATTTTAGGGGTTATTGCCGAGCCAATGTACTGGAGTGTTATCGAGATCAACATCGGTATTCTCGCCGCTTCCATCCCTTCGTACAAAATCCTCATTAAGGAATACTTCCCACGCATGCTCGGTAGCGGATATTCGGGTCACGATCAGAGCGAAGGTGGTATCAGCGGGGCCATCAGCGCAAGATTCTCAAAGAAAGGTTACGGCGAAGGGTCTTATTCACTTGAGAGGATGAAGAATGGCGCGATGAACACAACTGTTGTTGGGGGGCATACTCAGCTTGGATCACACAACGGCAGTGAAGAACATATCATAATACCAGATGGGCTGATTGTACGGACAACGGCGGTGGTGGTGGATGAGTCGCATAGTGAAGAACAAGATCTCTCGCCGCAGCGGTCACGGGCCGATCTACGGGATTGAGATTCCTGTAAAGATGTATGCTCATTTCAGCTTCCTCATTAACAGAACCGGCCACTAACGTCCATGTGTAGTTGGCTATACGAGAAGCAGAACCGGAATTGCGAGCGGCGCCTAAAACGCTTGATCCAGCCGGCATACTTGTTAATATTTCATTTGTCTTCCGATTCATGTATCATAATAGAATTCTACATTCATAGATTTTGGATATATTCTATACCAATTCTAGCACATAGTTAAACCAAAATAAAATCTTCCATGACGACATCTTACGGTCACGTACATGTACTCTTGGCTTCCCCAACGTTTGTTCGTTATTTTCTGATGTGCCGAAACCTATATCTCAGTATTTTATATTCAAGCATCGACGGAATAATGTTTTACCTGCATAATGCACTCCTCCTTCAGCACGGGCCGTAAAGTACCTACATCACCTGAAGAACCACTGCGGTGAAGATGTGTGTGCGACAATTGTTGCCTCTTTACTGACACATAAGACAGTTCTGAGACAACAAACAGGAAACCGCGGAGCCCAAAATAAGAAAACATGGTCGGAATATATGCAAGAAATAGACCAGGAAAGAAAAAAGAGCCAAGAATATTTTTTATAGGCGAGTGATGACTTGTGAATATACTTTATGTCATTTTGCAATATGTAGTTTTTAAACTGTGGGGTTTTGAGGGGGGATCTAGTGACGCCGCGAGTATAACGCCAACTTATTGTAGTTAGACGTTTGGTGGAGAAAAGAAAGAAAAAAAAACTGTTAAATCCTGAGTAACTTTAACTGGAGTCGGTGGCGCTGGGGTACTAAGCACTAACCTACCGTATAGCATGTGGCGATACCAGGTTTCTCACCTCCATATGACTATGGCTACTGCATATCAATTTACTATGTATGAGTTTTGCTTATGATTAACACGGTAGTGGTATTACCCGCAAGCCCTAGGTAACCATTATATCGCACACCTATATGCATACGTAAGATCAAAGGGGGAAGGGGGAGGGGAGGGAAAAGGCGGATGCAATCGATGCTATCCGGAGAGAAAAAAAACAAAAAAAACAAAAAAAAACCAGCCATCTCGCTCGCCTCAAACCCGAGAGAGCAGCGGGAATAACTCTCGTTTTGTCGATTTGCAGGAAATAAGTCTGTTCCAGAAACAAGGTTGTTCGTTTTTTTCTCTCCTCAGATCTCCATTTAATTCCTGGTATCTGAGCGCTTCTAGACCTTCGTCATTGGTTCTTTGACATAATCCCCTCCACCTCTTCCTCTCTGCCCCCCTCAAATTGTGTGGAGGTTTGACATTGCGTACGTGGGTTTGGTTCAACAGGACAGGGGTGCCACATGGCAATTGACAGTATGGTGTGGGAGCACAAGTGCTAAGTGCTCTCAAAAAGTCACTAACGTAGGCTTTTACCTACCTAGTTGATAGGTTTCAAAAAGAAAAGAAAAATGGTGAGAAAAAGGGGCTTTTCGT
Organism: Verpa bohemica; assembly: GCA_033030345.1. Classification (NCBI taxonomy): domain Eukaryota; kingdom Fungi; phylum Ascomycota; class Pezizomycetes; order Pezizales; family Morchellaceae; genus Verpa; species Verpa bohemica. Next base: position 689,687 of record JAUFSE010000016.1, on the reverse strand, counting down.
TAGACTTCGGATTGATAGCCAATTAAGTAGTAGCACCGTGGGGTGCTGTGACTGGCTGGATACATTACCCACATATACCAGAGCTATATCTATACGTGATAGGTCAATCAATTGTTTACCTAGCCTAGCTTATAAGTTGTAATTTTAGGGAAGAAGGGACTCGACAAACTCTCTACAGAGATGATTATATATAAAAATCCTGTAACCGGTTTATCTGTCTATCCATCTATACGTCAAGTATTTCTAGCTCAGTACGTACGTGGGTTTCTATATAGTGTGTCTCAAAAAAAAGATTTCTAGAATCGACCGGCGAGACAGATATAGCAGGTACATAATTTAGCTTGTTCTAGTATTTTAAGAGGGTCTCAGTTTCATACCTTTGAAGGGTTCTACCGAGATCCTGGAACAGTCTTTTAGTTACAAATAACTCCCCCTATATATTGATACTAATATAAAACATATGTCAATGCACTGAAACTTATATTGGGCCCAGATCAGAGCCTGGCCCCCTCGTCTGTATTAGAACATACTTGACCTAAGCTAGCTGTTACTCAGAAGCGATTGGATGGAACTTAGGCTATTATTGGCTTTTTCCCAGCTGAATTCTTATACCATTAGATTGGAACGTACGGGTGGCCTATCAAACATAATTGACTGACCCATTTTCTTCGTAATAGCAAAGTGTTAGAAATGATGTTCTACTGATAACAGTGGGTTTCTACGTATACTACTGGCTGTATAGGTAATGTGGCTTCCCTAGCCCCCCCCCCTTGCTTAGTAGACCGGAGGGGGCTGCCCCTAAAAGCTGAGGCCCACCAATCAATTATCTGTTTAATACGGTCTATGAAACGTCTGGCCTCCTGTTCTACGCCCTAAAAAGCCTTCTAAGCCGCCAATGACTGACTGCTAATGTTTGTATTTACGTACTCCATATACTAGTATGACACTCACTACTAGGATCATGTTTATGTTTTTGTTCGGGAATACCCCAAGCTGGAGATACCTCCAAGGTTTGACCTAGCTAGTCACTCCTATATATGGGAAGGGGGAATACATACTACATGGACGTGTTAGAATTAAGATAAGTCACCTGATCGGTTATCGATATGTTGTTCACCTATATATATATGCGATCACGTGATTCACATATATATATATTTTATCTCTCTAGCGACACGAGTCGATCGCCGCGACGAAAGTAGTAATAAATCTGGGGATTTATCGAAATTACGTTCTAGGCTCTTCTAAGCTAATAAGATAAATTTTTTTTTTTTTGTAATTCTAGACCTCTCTCATTATGGCGACTCTAAGTACATGTAGTCGCGTGAGTGCAGTACAGAACGCGAATACATGTAGTGTTATGGCATGCAATCGATATCTTGATCTTCACCAACAAGTCTCACCATCACCAACAGGTCTGCATGTTCCTTTTCCTTTTCGCCAACAGTACCTCCTTTCATTGATCTTCGCTAAGAGAAAGAAAAAAAAACCCCTCCCGTTTTGTAAGAGCCCTCTCATCACACTAAGTCTAATTTTCCAGAACCTACATATACACCTACCCTCAAATCCAACGTACTCAGCCAAACCAGGTGACCATTCTCGACAGTTAGTTTGTCCCTATTCAAGAAATCTTTGCCCAGTAAAGTATCTCATCTCCGAATAAGGCTATCAAACCGAGGATTCAACTACGGGTGCACAATCTGCTATTCAAAAATAATTTCAATCTGTTTTAATCCACTTCATGTAAAACTAAAGAGGTGGTTAGGTGTTCTCTAGGCTGCTATCAAAGGTAGATTAAGATAATAGTCCTTACGATTAGATGGCTACTTACGTTTGATAGGAAGTGGTGGTGACGCCTGCATACCCAATTTCTCGAGGTAATACGATATTATATTCTCTTAAAATCCTGGTTGTTTTTTTGCCTGTGGCTTTTATCTAAGATACCGAGTTTATATCATTTACATCATTATATGACACTCGGAGGACATGGTAATGCGATGACCAAATCAAGCAGCGTAAATTTGCCTCCATGTTCTTTTATCGTTCCCAATTGTTTTGAGTATCTCGGGTTAAAACCAAACGTACAAAAGGTACCTCAAATTTTCTTCAAGGGCCTAGAATATGAGGAAAGAAAAGTGTGATGCACTAGGCTATAAAATACCATCCAGATTCCGATGAAAGTAGAAAATGAAACAAAAAGATCCCAGCATGTAATTCCAAATACAATAAGAGCTAAGTTGAAGTTGAAGTAATAACCAGAAAGGTCAGAAGGAAAATGAGGATTAGTGTTTTTTTGAAGACCTTTTTTCTTCCCTCCCGCTCCCTAAAATCCATAAACGTGTAAAAAATTGGTAAAATATGCACCAGTTACATAGTCAATCATTAAAGAGCAACCGTAATTATGGGTACTTAAATACTACCAAAAGGGATGGTACCTTTATCTAATGGCAGAATTTCTTTACCCAAATATCTGAATCTTCTGCTTCTTGATTCTCGGATAGACCCCTATCACCACACAGTTAGCCACCAATTATCAACCTCTCATATGTAAGGATGGTAGAAACCACCAACTCACCAATAACGACCAACAGACTAGCAGAAATAACACCCCAAGTCTTAATATGCAAGATTTTGTCTCCATATCTTAGTTTACTAGACAGGATGATATTGACTAGGTATAACAGGAGGATGATGTAACCCGAGACGCGATGGTATTTATACTACATGTATGTACTGTTAGTACCTAGCTATATCCTTGGCGTATTTACTGATATAAGTAAGGATAGGTATATTTGCTTACTAGTGCCTTCGCGTTTGCGACGCTACCGTAAATACTAGGTACGAAATATTGGGTAAATCCAATAAATGCTAGTGTTGGGTTAGGGTTAGGGATTAGTTTACAATAGAGATAATTTTGGCTTGACTTGCCTTGGATAAAGAGAAGAGCGTAGATAACGATTCCGAGATAGGCATGGGATGACTCGAAATGCGGGACTGTAAACCGACTCCGTCAATATCGTTACTTGTACCTAGGGACTTCTTGGGAGCTTACTCCCGCTACGCTGCTTGTGGCAAATGACAATAACTAGGGCGGCAAAGAAACTCAACGCAGCAAGTCCATTGAGAGTTGCATGGACGTATGTCCCCTGTCCTACTATCAGAAAACTTCTCAGAGGGTGACAGGGGACAGTAGCGACGAACCCTACGTTTTTGATCTACAGTATATGTTGGTTGTAGGACTAAGATAGCTTCGATCGAGAGAAGGGCCCCGAGCTTTATTCAACCCCACCATAGTTTATAATTAGTTTCTAACTTAGTTCGGCCGAGTTGCGGGGTATTTACCGAATTCAAAAGTGGATGTAGCGAAAATAAGATCAACTTGTGGGTGAACACTGCCCCCCAAATACACGCGACAAGCTACCCAAATTATCAGCTCACGCTACTTCATATATCCGTTCCCCACCATAAGCCCTTGACTCACTAGAATGCCGCCGAGCTGGGCGAGCGGTGCGGTGCCTACATGGCCATAGGTTAGTATTCCGTTTGTTTTGTTATTTGCTCCGGTAAGCCTAGGTTAGTTTAGACCGTACCGGTGATTAGATTATGAGCTAATCCCTTTTGTTCATCTTGCGCTACGTCTCCGGGGCGGCCCAACAAGGGTTCATGTTCGGTCACGGGACCAGCTTGGGTTGTTGATGCTATAAAGATATTAGGATCTTGTAGTGGTGAAATGTGGGGGGGGGGGGGGCGAAGAGGAGCCGAAAGGTTAGAGAGGGGCCGAGACATACTCATTTCGGGAAGGTTTATTTAGCGTTTGATTAAATCTAGGATGTTTACATGATCTTGTCAGTAAGGGGCTCTTGATGAGGACTCTGAGGTGAAACGAGCAGGATTAAGCCATCGGATAGTACAGCGAGGTATAGACTCACATCAATTTACTGTAGAGGTATCACAATATTCCGAGGGATTGAGATGTTCACAAAGCCACGGAGGAGAGAAAGTTCAGGGGACAAGAGACATGAAGAAAGAAACAGGAGGTGAAAGACTGAAGACAAGAAACTGGAGATGGGAGAGACATAATGCTTAGAAATCGCTTTTGAGGAAGGCGGATAATCAAGGGGAAGTCACACACAGGGGGGCATTGGAAGATGCTTGTAGATATCTATGCTCATCAACCAATGATGTGATCCCCGCTGATCATCTCGTGACAGGCAGCCAATCGATAGGTTGGGCTTTCCAATCTATGACGTGAGCAGTAGGGCATTGTACCGATCATCACCAACCGTCGGATCGGGTTAATTCATGGTTCTGCTACAAGGTTCATCTCAATAACACCCCCCAACTAACTGATCGACGAGTGCTCCGTTCAATTCTTCGTGACTCGTGATATATTGCGACACGATAATTAGTTAATAGGTTATTAGGAGCGATAAACCTTCCCGAGAGCTTTGTGTGGGGATACATGTACGTACTTTGGTGTTTTCTATTTTTACTGAGTGTCGCTAAGGTTTAGATTTTCGTGGGTCAATAGTGTAGGATTGATTGCGAAAACTATTAACATCTATAAAGAAGTCTTAAAACGGTCTATTTGGCCCTTGCTTTTTTATTTATCTGATACATACTTTAGCAATAAGGACCATATCGCACGGGATGTCTGGGAAATAGCGCAAGTCGTATACATAGAAGAATTCTAACGATACATGAGATACATGAATGTAGTAGAATTTTATGTCAGTTATAGTATATATGTGCAAGTTTAGAGTAGATTTTAGTAATTATAAGAGTCAAAAAGTCTCATAGGATTAACCTCATTATTGCAATACTTATGGCAAACCCCAGTCCTCTAGAGCCACTTTGCATATCTTCGGGGAGAGCAGCCTCTAGATTTTATGTCCTATCACTAGAGTTCGCGCGCGTTCATTTAAAATGTTGTGCTTCGGCAAGCTAGATATGTACTTTCCCGTTGGTATACGTACATGTATGTAGGCTTATGGAGTCTCAACCAAACTCTAATCGCCCAAATCCGCGAGTTATCTTATTTCCGGCTGTATCTTGCTTTTTTTTGACACACATTATAATACACTATGGCCAAGCTGAGTTACTACTACTGCTTCCATGTATTTTATAGGGAATTACGTACATTTACATGTAATTTGGAAGTATCGTTCCCCATAGGGCCTACATATCTTTATAAGCTAAACCACACTTCTGCCTCCCTAAAACTAGATAGATAACCGAAGATATAATGTAAGCCCTAAGGATTCTATCCTCTAAATATCCTATCCTCTTATTTTATCATATTAACTTCGACTCCTTTATCCCACCCAAGAGTGTTCATTATTCCTCCTAGACTCGAATACCGGCTGCCCGGCCTCGGGGACATGCATTACAGAGCAAAAATCACTTCATTAGTTAAACTATACCTTTATTAATAACAAGAAAGAGGTGTGGACATCGATAATAGAAATCCTAGAGCCACTGCCACCATGGGCGAAAAGAGTAGATCGCGATGAGGTTTGCATGTGTGTCTTATTTCTATAGCAATCTACTAGACCCCTAAGTAAGAGTAAATATAAATATGAGATTAATTACGCGGTAAGTTTTTGCCTTTCTTTATCGCATTATACTAACCTGATCGGTCTTTGGCTTGTTAATCGCTCCCACTATAGGTGTAATTTTACAATAGAGTTGGGTGTATTATACTCACCTCCTAGCTATAATTAAGTACATGTACATTTATCATGTCTGACCTGCAATAAACAACTCCAAACATTATCAAATGTATGGGTATTCGAGGCAATTAAGTAATGGTCAGGCTCTAGAAGTGCATCTGTCCTATCTAAAATCCTCTGGTTACACCAAAAAACAAAAGCCATCTCATTTAGAGTAATATTATGATATATATGTATATATCTGTTGCGAACCGGGCTGATATTTAAGCTGGTTAACGCTCATCCCATCCATCCTATAGTCAATGATTGTCAACTGCCAAGATCTCTTAACCAGGGTCTAGAGATTCAACTATATGTGGTTTCTTCACCCCGCCAATTCCAACCCCGCCATAAATAATAAAAAATCTCACAACTCAGAACTCAGAACCCACAACCCACAATCCCCACCAATCATCTTACTCCTCAGTAACCTTAACCACTATGGCAGCAGTCGAGGAACATGATGAACAAGTCCCCGGGATGGATCTCAACGACCTCATCGCCAAAGCCGCCGCCCGTCACGGCCACGGCCCCTCGTCTACCCCCAGCTCCATGGCCCCAGAGCTCCCCGCTGCAATCGCTGGCGTCAAGAATGTAACTACAGAAGAGTTCCTAAAAGCCATGAACAAAATGCCCCTCTTTATGACCGAACTTGATGAAACGAACGAAGATGGTACCGGTGAAAACGTCGAGCTCGAAGCGCTGAAGGCTCTTGCGTACGAAGGTGAACCTCACGAGGTAGCACAAAACTTTAGGACCCAGGGCAATGATAACTTCAAGGTGAAGCAATACAAAGATGCCGTAGAGTTCTATACAAAAGCCTTAGGTGTCAAGTGTGGTGTCGCAGAAATTGAGAGTGCTTGTTTAACAAACCGTGCTGCATGCAATCTCGAGCTAAAGAACTACCGCCGCTGCATCACGGACTGTAAACTTGCACTCCATATCACTCCCACAAACACAAAAGCTTGGTACCGTTCTGCAAAGGCTCTTTTTGCCTTAGAAAAACTCCCAGAGGCACTTCAGTGCATATCTGCCGGTCTCGAAACTGCACCAGAAAATGCAGCTCTCCTATCACTCCAAACGGACATTGCAAAGAAGCAAAACCGTATCGCCGAGATTATGCGAATTCGAGAAGAACGAGAGGGCAAGATACTTCGCGAAGCGCAAATTCTGAAAGTCGCTCTATTAGCGAGGAAAATACCTATTAAGACTACCCCACAACCCCCCGAACTTGAAGACGCGACTCTCCATCTTAAGGACCCTACGGATCCGAAATCGACACTATATTTTCCAACAGTGTTCCTATATCCTCTCACACTGCAGTCAGATTTCATCAAAGCATTTCCGGAGAACAGTACACTAGTAGAACAACTCTCCATGGTTCTCGCTGAACCATGTCCGTGGGATACAAAACGAGAATATTTTCCCGCAACGAAGGTCGACGCTTATATGGAGACTTCAACGGGTGGGTTGATAAAAGTAGGCAAAAAGGTGCCACTCTTTGAGACCCTTGGCGCAGGGAAGGTGGTAGTAATGGATCAGATATTGACTGTTATGCTGGTGCCGAGGACAAGAACCGAGGAGTTTATAGCGGATTGGAAGAAGAGGCATCCAGCCGTAGCAAAGTAGAGGAGTACATGATTTCCTGTAGTGATGAATTGTAAGATTTATGATGACACCCCCTTTTATTTTTGATGTTCTTGTACATACAGACATGATCTATAGTAAGTAGATAAAAACATGATCCCCGATTCCATTCCCAGTATAAACAAGAGGCAAGGGCGTACAATCCCAAGCAACAAAAAGTGTAAGGATATATACAGTTGCCCCATAATCGAAGAGGAAACTAGAAAACGAAGAGTCCCCAAATGATCGTGAGTAGGAATTAATATAACTAGAGAAAGACCAATGATATACTCCCAAAAAACAAAATCACAGGAAAATAAAAATAATTGCACAACACTACTCATACGCATGATTCCCCGTATTTTTGTTGTACCATAACCCCACCGTTTGCCCACCCATCGAAGAACACGTACACATTCCCAAGAAGAAAAAAAACTAAAATGAAAGAAAAAAACGAAGAAAAGAGAAACTCCCCACGCATGAACCCCTAAAGTGAACGGTAAATGAAAACTTAGTAATAATGATAACTCTTTTATTGAGGCGGCTGGTATTTCCAACCGCCTTGCTCAATCATCTTCCTCCTAGCCTCCATATCCGCTGCTATCTCATCAGGCGTAAGCCTATCTGCACCAGACCAATTCGCAGAAGAGGTTCTTGCTCTGAATCTCTGGGCTTGCCTGTCCGTCCTGTTCTGGAAGATGGCATCCATATCTAGCCTAGCCATGGGGCCGAAAATATCCTCAGGGTTCACGGTCTGCTGGTCTTCTAATAAACCACGAAGTATCGGGGATTCTGCCCATTGTGGGACGTGAAAATTATCCTTTGGCGGATAGTCATCATCATCTTCATCCGAGTCAGTTGGAATATCAGGTAAGTCAATAAGCTCGCCATTCTGATAGATCGGAGAGTCCTTAGCACCGGCTGGGGTCTTAAGCATATGAATCTTAGAAGAAGATTTAGATCCAGGTGTCTTAAAGGTGGATGGGGTACTAGATGGGCCAGTAGAAGGGCCAGGCGCTGTATCATTGGCAAATCGAATAGCGCCCTTAGAGAATTTGACACTGTCGACCTGAGGCATCGCCATACCAGGCTTTGTAGGCGGTCTTAGCATCGAAGGTACTGTAGATGATGGTGCCTGTGCATATCCATGAGGCATTGTACTCTTTGATATAATTTCCTTTTTTCCTATTAGTCGTGGTCCTTTTTTCCAGGGAGCGAGAGTTCTTTGAACCTTTTTGGCAACAGATTGACGGATGGGAGGTGCCATCTCATATGAGCGTTCATCATATTCCCCGGTTCTGCGTTTCTTTGCAGCATCTTGCTGGTAAGATGGGGCACCAGGTTTGGTTGGAGCTTGTCTATACTGCTGCTGGTCTTCAGTAGCCTCTGGCTGGAATGCACGTTTTACCGCAGTTTTAACAAGCGCAGGCTTAGTTCCAACGCTGGTCTTAAAATCCAATCTTCTTTCCGGCTCTTCCGAAGTTTGACGAAGCTATAAACCATTAGCAAATCAAAGTAATTGAATTGGTCACTGGAGCATACATTTGCAACGGCCTGAGTCCTGGCCAGTGTCTTTTGAGTAGATGTAGGTGCTTGCTTTTGCCTTGCCTTACGGGCTTCCTCTTCCTGCCTCCTCTGGTTTTCCAGCCTACGGTGTTCAATTTCCCGCTTCACAGCCAACTTGCGTTCCCTTTCTTTTTCATCCTGTATAACGAGACATTAGCACCATACCTAGTTTTGATTATATAGAAAAGGATTTTACCTTTTTTAGCTTGTTAGCAGCAGCCGTCAAAGATTTCAGCGGCTTTGATGATCCTCCTAAGTTAGAAGACCGTAGACTGTTTGTGGATGTGGACGAGTTCAAGCTAATCTGACTCGAACTATTTATTAAAGAAGGATTCTCGAAACTTTGCTTAAGTGCAGCCACTAGTGTAGATGTCGAAGGTGCTTGGGGTTTGCTTCGTTGACTTTGCATCTCTCTCTGGCTGGCAGTGCCAACACTGATAGAAACAGGCGCACCCTTGATCTTTGGTTGATCATTTGATGCTGTCCCAGGTCGCTGTGGGGGTTTAGTATCCCGAGTCTTCTGGAATCGAATACTTCCTACTTTCTGGAGACGAGATGGAGGACGGTCTGGTTCAGCAGATGATGTTATCCTCGCGCGGAGTTCAGCCTCAGCCGCATCATCTTCTTCTTCTTCACTGCCAGTGAAGTCCTCTTCATCTTGGAAACCAGATGGGATCTCTTTCGCCTTTTTAGCCTCTTCTTGCTGCCTCTTTAGCTCTTCTTGCTGACGTCTCTTCAATTCCTCTTTCTCCTGCTTTAGCCTTTCCTCCTGGCGTCTCTTGGATTCTTCTCTGTCCTTACGCATCTGCTCCTCCCTATGCTTTCGCTGCTGCTCTTTTGCCTGACGCAACTCCTCTTCGGCCTGCCTTAGTAGCTCTTCCTGCTCCTTCCACAGTTGTTCTTCCTTGTGCTTACGCTCCTGCTGCTCTCTTTCCTTGCGCTGCTCTTCCTCTCTTTCCTTGCGCTGCTCTTCCTTCGCTAATCGCAACTCTTCCTCAGCCTGCCGGAGTTTTTCTTCCCTCTCACGTAGCTTCTCCTCCCTCTCGGTCCTCTCGGCCGTCTTGCCTTTCTTCTGAACTTTGACAGCAAGCTGCTCAAAATCGGGGCTATCATCACGAATATCCCTGGATTTTGAGCTCCTGGTCTGGCGCGACTCCCTAGCGGGCTCAGCAGTAGTTTCCTGATTTTTAAACTCTTTCAATGCCCATGCCTCCCGCAAGCTTCCAACTGGTGAGTTCTTAGTAGAAGATGGTTTGCCATCACCTTTAGCCAAGACTGAACCTAAGTCAGGATATAAGTGCTCCGTCTGTTTAGCAGATTCTTGTGGGCTTCTTGAACCATCGTTCCTTGGCTGCTCACGCAAGTTATGACCACTATGCCAGGCCCGCAAAGCCGGGTTCACGGTCTCAATCTTCGCAGAGGCACTTGACACCGAACTTTTGAGAAGCATCTCTTTGGCTTTCTTGAATACACTTGATGTGTGAGCTTTAACAGCCGAAATTGCACCTTCACCGGGAGGTTTAGCCGGTGGCGAAGTAGGTGATTTAATCCAATCATCAGAAAATGCCTTGGTTGGTGGTGAAGTAGGTGATTTAATCCAATCATCAGAAAATGTTGCCTTAAGTGGTGAAGGCGCTATATTTCGAATCGTTGTCGGTGATCTCAAATTAGGTACGCTTTCACTAGTGGTCATCGCCCGAACAGGAACAGGCTGAGATGCTACAACCCTCTTCGGTGAGTTATTCCATCTTACAGACACTGACTCGGGCTCTTTCTTTGAGTCGGTAGCCCCTTCTGTATGACTCCTAACCAAAGTCTGTTTAGGCTCAATCTTCATTGGAATCCACTCCTCTTCGTCATCGACTTGGCTTGTCCAACGGCCAACAGCTGCAGCAGAAGGAAGCTGCCCTTGAGAGTCACTCTTTGTTCTTTTTTGAGCTGCTACAGATTCCTTCTCTGTCTGAGGTAGATCGGGGTACACCACACCCGAATTTTGAGAAATTGCTTGGGGGAGTGAACGGGCTTCGCGGGAGGCGTTAAGTTTTCCAAGCTGCTGAATCTTGTCGTGAAGACGTTGCGTCGATGTCTTATTATGTAAAGCCACGGCCTTTGAGGTTTCGCCACTTGACTCCTCCTCATCATCATTACCTTTTGACTTTTTCCGCGAACCGTCACTAGCCTTTTCACTCTTTCGCTTCAGACTCTTAGGGTCCTCAGACCTCACAATCGCTTCCTCCACTTTCTCTCCCTCCTCCTCCACTTGTTTCTCCTCCACTTCAGTTTGCTCTATTTGCTTACTAGAGGCTCCCAAGCTTTTGCCATTCCCTTTCCTATTCATCCAGCTTGCTCGGCTTGCACCATTCAGACGGACCTGCTCCACATGACTATCACGTGTATGCTTCATTCCCAAACTCTTCTTCTTGTTTGTTAATGGCTCTCTAGCTGGGAGGGACGCAAAGTTGAGAATGCTCTTTCTAACAATTGGGATTTCAGGTGCTGGAGATTCTGATGAAGATCTGGATGGTGAAGATCCTTCTACTTCAGGTGTTTGGGCAGTTGGTGATTTCTTTGCCGATTCGACAATCTGTTCTGGAGAATGGGTGGGAGTCTGAGGTCGTACAGACTTTGTAGGAACTGGGGAGGAAATGGAGGGCTGAAGAGCTGGTAATATGGATGATTCCTCCCCCCCTCCTACCGAAGTCTCTTGAAAAGATACATTCGGTGGTGAAGACGGTACGGATAAATTTGGATGTTCCGGTTCCATATTGGGGCTAGTAACTGGCGAAGAAGAACGTCCAGCGAGACGACCTGACCGCCGAGGTTCTGATCCTGACTTCTTGTCTAGTTTCTGTGACGACGCCACAGAATTGGTAGGAGACAGCTGAGTAAGTCCCGGTTCCTCGGGTGCTTTACTGCCTATCTGTGATGAAACTGCGTTTTTAGTTTCAATAGGTGATTTTGGATGTGGATCTGAACTATCTACTGGGCTGGTGCGATATGTTGAGTCCCGTTCTGCTATTTGATTGTCGCTGGCAGCCTCTGATACAAGTGATGTACGCTGAAGAGGCAATTCTACCTGCTGTGCTTGGAAATCGCTCCATATACCGCTGTCGGTAACACTTAACTGACTAGTCTCTGTCTGGCCTACAGAAGTGGCACTATCTCCAGCAAGTTTTTTCGCCACAGAATCTTGTAATACTTGTAATGATTGGGTAGGAGACTTTGATGCGCCACGAGCCGATGATATCTGTTTATTACTAGGAAGTGAAGAAGCTCCATAGCCAGTGAAGAATGGATTGTCGACTATGTTCTCGTTGGTAGGCTGATTGAAGTTAATGTTAGTGAGGGGCTATAGCTACGCGTTAACCACAGGATACACCAGCAGCAAGGGCGCAGAAATCTAAGATACTAACCTCACGTCCTTGCCCAGGGCGAACCTGCTTCTGCCCAGTCCTCGGGGTCTTTTGCCCCCGTAATCTTCCAGGGGTCTTCAGTAGCTCGGCCATATCACTGAGGGTAGAAATATTATTAGCGATAAATAATTTACCGAAAGTAGACAAGAAAATTTCTCGATAAACATACACATGACCTTGCTCAAATATATCAGCCATGTGCTCATTCAACCACTCCAGATCATTCCGAGCCGAGAATGTGAAATCCTCCGCATCTTGCTCTCTAAGCTGCTGTATTGTTGCTCGTTCATTCGCAATCCAGCTGATAGACCCAATTGACGACTTTGTTGTTGGAGCAGCCATATTGTCGGCAATATCAAATCAAAACAAACAAGATGCAACGAAACAGAAGATTGAAGCGATGACGCTTCACTTCTGTAGTGTTTGTTTCCTTTTATTCACTTACTCAAAAGCGATATGTGGGGATTCCTATGGCGAAAAGACTTAAATTGTGGAGATGATTAATTGGTGAAGTTTGGTGGTAGTTACCGTAGTCGTTAGATGTCGTTGTCGAGAAAGGACGGTTGTTGGGGAGTGGGGGACGGGAAGTGATTGTTTTGATGCGCCCAAAAACACGCTAGCGAGATTCTTCACGCGTCTTGGCTCTCCCTCGCGTCAAACCCAGACAGAAATTCAACAAAGCCACTACCGGCGCATGGACCTGAGACCAGATTTCTTTGTAGAGCATTAGTATAATACAATTCCTTTGTTTTGAGATTATCAGTTAAATCTGTTAATCCATAAGTACACTAGGCTAAAGGTATCACCCTTAACCAAAAAGTCTCATACAGGAAGGAATTCTTAAAAGATATCTCATAAAAAATTCTAGATTTTTCTAGATTTTTTAAATGCTAGGTTAAGCATCCCTGTCCTTTCTACATGTAGTTGTTACAAGTCTGAATCTTAAAATATTTTGTATGGGCCTCGCACAAAAAACCTTGCATATGCAATATTTTCTAGGGCCTTGAGAACTCATTTCTTAGACCTAGAAAGCCCGGTGAATGTTTTTAGTGTATTAAAGAATTTTTTAAAATCAATATTAGAATAATTGGTTAATTCTTCATTGTTGTGTTGGTGGTGGCAGGAGGCCAATTGCCAAAATTTCTGTCCCTTGACTGTACCCTATGCGTGAAGGTGTTTTCTATAATAATACCCGCCCCTGCACCCACATGGAATAACTCTCCTTACTACTACCAGGAAGATCATGGTCCTTATTTTTAGCTATTTATAGAATAAAACTACAATAACCACTTTTGAACGCCATGTCAAACAAAATCTTACTTACAAGAAATATTATCTCATATACCACAGCTGCTGATCTTTTTTCTCATCTGTCTTCCATGAGATATCCACTTCAACCTCCCTCGAGTTCTTATTACTCTTTCTATATGTAATTTCTCCCTCAATAGTTTCTCCATTCTTCAAGATCCCACTCTTACCCTCCACCAATAACACTCCTTGTCTCCAGTGTGTAGCCTTCCCAAAAGGTCCCGTAGTAAATGCAATGCCTTTGCCCTTCGTCGCCTTCCAGGTCTCTGCTCTCGCACTCTCGGGGACATACTCCTGTCGAGATGTAGTGAAGTAGGTATCAAAATAGATAACAAAAGCATCCAAGGACTCAATGTTATCCTTAATCTTTAACGAGAACGGACTTGTGAATGATAGTTCAGAAGTCTTAATGGTGTGCAGGGGGAGACTATAGAATACAACTGGCTCAGACGCTAGAGAATTAGAATCGAGTACATGGACAATCACGTCTTCGCGGATTTTCTCCTTCATAGCTTTCATAGAGAAGCCGTAGACATGGTTCCAGAAATTGACATTCTCATTCATGTATTCAGAGTCATGCATTGCTGCAATCAAGATTTTACACTCTGAAGGGACCATAAGGCCATCTGGAGCGAGGTACCTGTCTCGAGCGTAAAGGACTGAATCCAACATAGCCTCGTAGAGAAGGAGGTATCCCTATATAGCTATTAGTCCACGATCACTGTTACAAAGACTGAATCATTACCATCCACTCTGAGACAATAATATCCACCTGCTTGACCGGTAACACCACCTCCTCAATCTTCCCATGTAAACATGTTATTATCCCATCCAAGCTATTCTCAAATACGTGCTCTCTCGCTTTATCGATAATTGCTGAGTTGTCGACAGCAATGACCTTCTTCGCGCCCGCCTTCGCGCAAAACATCGAAAGTACACCCGTCCCACACCCAACATCAAGCACAATCTATTCTACATTAACAATTGCCCAAGAGTGTTCTCCTTATTTGTTCTTACCTTATCTTTAAACAGATGTTTATTCTCATAAATAAAATCCCTATACGCATCTGTCCTCACCGTATCCTTCAACATAGTTTCATGTATATCATTCCCCGCATATGAATGAAAATAATGACTATCATCATCCCGCTTCACTTCTTCCTTGCTTGGTTCGGCCAGCTGTGCTTCGAAACTCCTATTCACGGCATTTTTGTACTCAACAAACTGCTGGGAGAGATTTACCAAGCGGGCTTCTAGTTCTTTGACCTTCTCAGAATCTGTAGCAGCTCCTTTCTCCTCAGATACCCCTTCCACTTCTGTGTCACCCAGGCTAAATAGGAGCGCATCGTCTTCCATCACTGGGTGGAGAAATTTATCATCATTAAAGTGCGTTTTAGAGGTAAAATCGGGGGTTCGCGAGGCTTTTATCTCGCCGCGAATGTAGTTTATTAACTTGATCGTCCCGTAAAAATCCAGTCCTAATCCAATTAAATTAGTAACAATCTTCTACCCATCTAGAAGGGCAACTAAACTAAGCTTTCTTCTCGTTTTCTCGAAATCGAACTCATGAGCATCACTACAGTGCCCAAACAGCTTACTCGAAGCAGGGAATGTTTTCGGGCAAAATAAACACACAACTAGGACTTCATCCTCATTATCCGGCTCAGCATCTTCCCACCCTTCCTCATTTTCGGATCCGTCGATATCCTCAGGAACTGGGTCGGTGGTCTTTTTCTCGGGTGTCATTTTTGAGAAGTACCAATTTGGGGATTTTTGGGCATGCCTGGGATTTATTTTTTGTGCGGGGCGGGGTTATGGTGGCGGGAGTGAGTAAGAAGCGAGGGCCGGGTAATTGGGGCTACGAGGAGCCGAGTGATTTTCTATGAATAAGTAAATGTGACCAATCAATAGATAGGAGCTTTTAGCTGTCGATGGATAGTCATAGCTATTGGTAATTTAGATCTAGATAACCGTGTACAGTATTAGTATAGAGTAGCCATAAATCGTGATTAATTAATGTTTCAATTCTTTATTATGTGTGAGACAGCAATCAAAGCTTTTAATGGTTAATGAGGGCTAAACATCTGCCCCCTATGACTCTGATTGGCAAAGTTAAGACATCACGATACCACTGATGGTGTGCTATGGCTATCGTACAACTCCAAAGACACGGCTCGTCTAAGGTATCACCCGAGGGTGGCTTACCACTTGTTGGCTTCAGGTCAGAGCGTCAGAGACTTACCATGTCTCAGAAGAAAAAGCATATCAAGACTGCCATAAAAGTTCTGTATTTGATACCCTACTTAAAGTCCAACATCTCACCCTTCTAAGGGCCCCCTACTTCTACCTACCCTTAATCAAGTTCCCTCCATCACCGAACCATCATGTCTACCGAAATGTCCCAAGAAGAAGAATACACCTTCCCCGACCTTACAAGTATTGGTCGGGCTTTCGAACAAGCAATCGAATATATCAACAAACAAACTCACGCCAACTTGCAATCAGAGGCTCGTTCATGGCTCATCTCAACTGCCCACCAGATTATGCAAGAGCTAAAATACGAACTGCAAAAAATTCGGATTAATCGAGACGCACCAACACTACTTCCAAGATATGTCTATGATCCAACCGCATCATTACTCCTCTCCAGCGGCGAAGTTCCATCAGCGCTTTACCCTTTTAGAAGGCAGTTCGTTAGTTATATATCGCAACTGCTTATGGCATGCGGTTTCCACGCAAAGATCTATTTTGTCGATCCAGCGTCACTTGGGCCATGGGCAGTTTCGAGCCCCGCGTATATTCGTATCGAGATCACATTCCCACATGTTGGTAGAAGCGATACGGGTAATGGGGGTGTTGTGGCATTCGCTTTCGATGAGAACTTTAACAGGGACTTCTTTGGTAGTATGAGTACTTTGAGTATTGAAGGTTGAGGTGAAAGATAAGAAATTATAATTTATGTTTGCTACTTTGTAGTTATTTGCAATGTATGCATTGTAGCATGCTATTGGTTTTGTATAATAAGGGGATCATTTGTATTCCATGGCTGCCAGTGGTTAGGGGTTCGTATTGGTAGAGTACGTTGCCATGCGCGTCAGTACATGTGGCCACGTGATGTGACGGTACATTTTCCTTTTCTTTCGCGAGGCTGCTATCCTTGACGAGGGGCTGCCTGCAGCAGCGGTAGCTGGGCTGTCCACGCGTGCGCAGCTGCAGCATCGAGCCAGCAACAACAACAGGTGAGCAAGAGATAGGGTGAGATAAAAAGTGGGGAAGCAAATAAGAGTTGCATCCAAGGTGGAGAACGGGGGGAAGGCTGGATTGAGTGATGATCGTAGCCATGCACCGCTGTACATACACACATATTTGTAAAGAAAGAGACATCTATCAAACAGAGGATTCTCAAGAAACAAAACGGTCCAGGAAACCCTGACTCCAACTGAGGTTTCTCATACATTACTGGGGTTACCCGGCACCTTACCCCCCGAGACACTGAATCCCAGGTTGTTCCCCGGTAGAGACCCTTTCTGACACCAAAGAATCTTTCTCATCAAAATACATCATCTCCTTCCTTCCTTCCTTCCTTGCTGTCTTTTTTGTTTCAAACACTACGCTAGCTTGCATATACTCTACTAGCTGTTGAACTGCTCTCGCGTTTCTCTTCCCTCGCGACAAAGTTTCTATCACTTTTTTTCTACTAAGAATCTCGCGACACAGCTCCCAAACATAAATTATTTCTCTTGAAAAAGCTAACTCGTTTAACAATAATCAGCTATGGAAATAAACGGTGTATCAGGAGGGAAGCGGAAACATGGTGGATCACCAGCCCCAGACCGTCCGACAAAACATCTCCGGGAGGAATCTTTCGGGAGCGATGAGGATGAGATTATGCCGGGAGAGGATGGTAGCTTCCTCATCGAAGCCAGCAGGATGTTGCCACCAACTGCCGCTACCCACGATTCAGCGGAATGGCAGAGGACCATCGAGAGTGTCGTTCGTAATGTGGTGTCGATTCGATTCTGCCAAACTTGCTCCTTCGATACCGACTCGGCGATTACTAGCGAAGCTACGGGGTTTGTTGTGGATGCTGAAAAGGGTTACATTTTGACAAACAGACACGTTGTTTGCTCGGGTCCATTTTCGGGATACTGCGTATTTGACAACCATGAAGAAGTGAGCTGCGGGGCCGTTCAACCTATAACTGCTTTATTTTAACTAACCTGTGGAAAATCTAGTGCGATGTCTATCCTGTATACCGTGATCCCATCCATGACTTTGGTATCTTGCGCTTCGACCCGAAGGCTATCAAGTATATGCCCGTTGCCGCTCTTGAGCTACGGCCAGATCTTGCACGTAAGACAAATCAGCAAAGGAAGCTTTTAAAAGATAGAGTGTTAATAAGTTGCTAGGTGTCGGCGCGGAAATCCGGGTTGTTGGTAACGACGCTGGAGAGAAGCTTAGTATCTTGTCAGGTGTTATCAGTCGGGTAGATAGGAATGCACCAGATTATGGAGATGGCTACAACGATTTCAGTGAGTAGACTCGCAAATTTCCCGAGTATATTGCTAATGTCATGGCTAGACACAAATTACATTCAGGCCGCCGCATCTGCTAGCGGTGGAAGTTCTGGTAGCCCTGTAGTCAATGTGGACGGTTATGCTGTTGCCTTACAGGCTGGAGGCAGTACCGAAGCTGCGACCGACTATTTCCTACCTCTTGATAGGCCTTTACGGGCGCTCCGGTGCATCCAAACCAACCAACTAGTCACTCGTGGGACCATTCAAACACAATGGCTATTGAAACCTTTTGATGAGTGCCGGAGAGTGGGACTTACAGCTGAGTGGGAAGCTGCTGTAAGAAAAGGGTTTCCAAAGGAGATTGGCATGTTAGTCGCAGAAATCGTGCTACCCGAGGGCCCTGCTCATGGTTATATCGAAGTAATTAAAATCCAATTGAAATTATCACAAACTAGCCTTTTCACTGAAACACTATTTTCTGACACATAGCATACATAGGAAGGTGATATTTTGATCAAACTTAATGGTGAATTAATCACCAAATTTGTTCAGTTGGACAACATTTTGGACAACTCTGTTGGTCAACAGGTTAAATTATTGGTTCAGCGCGGAGGTGAAGATCTAGAGGTCGAAATTACTGTTGGAAACTTGCACGATATCACGCCAGATCGGTTTGTGACTGTCTGTGGAGCTGCCTTCCATGATCTTTCGTACCAATTGGCGAGGTTGTACGCGATTGCTGTTAAGGGCGTGTATGTGTGCGAACCAGCTGGTTCCTTTAGGTTTGATGGAATGGATAAGGGCTGGATCATTGAGTCAGTAGGAAATATGAAATGTTACAATCTCAATGCATTCATCGATATAATGAAGAACATCCCAGGTATGTTTTCTCTAGGTGCTTCTAGCTGGGACTTTGATTAAATTTTGTTTAGATCGTGCTAGGGTGGTTGTGACCTACCGCCACCTTCGTGATTTGCACACAATGCATACTTCGATATTGTATATTGATCGGCATTGGACTACTAAGATGAGGATGGCGATTCGGAATGGTATGCATCTATCATCGGTTAGTTATTGATACATTGCCTAATTCGGTTTTAGATACTACTGGACTATGGGATTTCTCAGACATTGGAGATGCTTTGCCTCCGGTCGCTCTAATTCCCCGATCAGCTCAGTTTATCAGATTAGATAATGTGAGCTATTCAGCAGCTACTGATTTAGTTCGTAGTTTTGTACGAATATCATGCACAATGCCAATTAAACTCGATGGGTTCCCAAGGGCTCGGAAGACTGGGTTTGGTCTAGTTGTTGATGCTGGTTTGGGACTAGTTGTAGTTTCTAGGGCAGTTGTACCATACGACTTGTGCGACATCTCTATCACTGTCGCCGAGTCCATCATTGTCCCTGGAAAAGTTCTATTCATGCACCCGCTGCAAAACTATGCTGTCGTACAATACGACCCGACACTGGTCAACGCACCTGTTCAGTCTGCAAAGCTTAGCACTGAGCATGTTAAGCAAGGTTCCCCCACAATATTTTTGGGTTTCAACCAGAACCTAAGAGTTGTGGTTGCCAAAACTTCCGTCACAGATATCACTACAGTCGCAGTTCCAGCCAATTCATCTGCCCCACGGTACCGCGCGATTAACGTCGATGCTATTACAGTCGATACTTCTCTAAGCGGTCAGTGTGGTAGTGGTGTACTTGCAGATGAAGATGGCACAGTCCAAGCATTATGGCTCACCTATCTCGGTGAGCGAACTCACAGCAACAAGGATGTGGAGTATCATCTTGGCTTGGCTACCCCATCATTGCTCCCTGTAATTCGACAGCTTCAGGCAGGCATAATCCCCAAACTTCGGATGCTAAACGTTGAGCTTCATCTCGTGCAAATGAGCCAAGTCCGGATCATGGGGGTGTCTGACGAATGGATTCGCAAAGTCGAAGAAGATAACCCAGAACGCCATCAGCTCTTTATGGTGCGCAAGGTCGAGTGTGGATATTCCCAGACCCTTGAAGAAGGCGATGTGATCCTGTCTATAAATGGGAAGGTCATGACGAGAATCACAGAGCTTGATGTCATGTACGATCATGATTTTTTAGATATGGTTGTGATTAGGAACTGTCAGGAGATGACGCTGAAGGTGCCTACTGTGCCTACCGAGGATTTGGAGACAGATCGTGCAGTGGTCTTCTGTGGTGCTGTATTACATCGCCCGCACCATGCGGTTAGGCAGCAAATAAGCACATTGCACTCTGAGATTTATGTTTCGGCGAGGACGAGGGGGAGTCCAGCATATCAATATCAGCTGGTGCCAACAAATTTTATTGTTGCGGTGAACGGAGTCAAGACGGCGGATCTGACAGCATTTTTAGCAGAGGTTTCGAAGATTCCAGATAATACTTATTTCCGTCTGAGGGTTATCACTTTTGACAACATTCCGTTTGTCATCACAATTAAGAAGAACGAACATTATGTAAGTCCTTTCCTGCTATTTCCTCCTACTACAACTAACTAGGCTTTAGTTCCCAACAATGGAATTCATCAAGGATTCTGCTGAACCCTGCGGCTGGAGAAGGCAGACATATGAAGGGAACTCTGCACATGCTGGTACGTAGTCACTCTCTTACCAAAATACTCAAGCCCTAATAAATTCAACCCTTTAGGCCTTGCATCAAGTATCCTCGCCGAGAGTATGCCAAATGATCCTTATGAAAATGATGGTGGTGATGGTGAAGCTGACAGAGGTCTAGACATGGAAGAGGTTGGCGGTTGCGAGTAATCGCCACTCTCATTTAAATGTGTGGCATTACTCGGTCTTTTTTTGTATCTTAACTGGGTGATGGGTTGTGGATTGTAAATCTCTGGAGGGAAGTGGTGGTATAATAGAAGGAAACTTTTCCTTATTTTGTTTGTGACTCTTTGCATTCTGGGGAGAGACATGGGAAAGGGAAGGAGGTGTGAAGGGGGTCTTTAACAGGTTTCTCTTATGGTTGGGTTTCTTTATTTTCCTTGTAGCTCGATATTCCCAGTAATAATAAGAATGTCTTGCCCAGCGGACTTTAGCCGTTTTTCATATTTATCGAGGTATCTTTCAACTCGTAATTCAACTCTAAATGGTATATATTTCCCCTCTTGTCTACCCTTGTCTACCCTAGGTATGTCGGATATATATGTAAACCAGTCAACAGCTTAATAGCTTACCTACATGCCGCATAAACACCCTCTAAAACACTCTTCAACTTTTCTAATAATCTCTCATTCTCTGCCTCCGTCCCTACCGTCATTCTCAAACACCCAAAACAACCCTTTTCACCACCCCTAAATCTCACCACGACCCCGCGTGTTTCTGCAAGCTCCTGATAGACCACTAATGCAACTTTATTAGCTGGCTTACCGCCTGGTTTGTCCAGTATCTCTACTAAGATGAAGTTTGCATCTACACCACCAAGAAATCTTCCTATCCCTGGAATCTTGGGTAGCTCTCGGAGAAGATAGGCACGTTGTGAAAAAATCTTGGAAATATTTGCATCCTTCACTGTAAGTCCAGACTCCGAGAGTGCAGTAATTGCAAGGGAGGATGTTGGAGTGGAGATGGTGTAGGGTGCTTTGAGATTGTTCAGAAGCTGAGCAATTGGAGGGGAGGTGAACGCGGCGCCAAGTCTAATTCCTGCGAGCCCGAAAGCCTTACTCAATGTCTGCATCACTACCAAGTTTGGATAATCCACAACCCACGGTGCTAGTGAGCTTCCATTGGGTGCAAAATCAACATATGCCTCATCAATGATCACAACACCGTTCCATGTTGGGTGAGCTAGAATCTTCTTGACCGCCTCTGGGTCTACTAGCGTGCCTGTTGGATTCCCGGGAGAGCAGATGTACACTAGCTTGATATTCGGGTCCTCCGAGAGCACTTTGTTAATGGCGTCTGATCTCAGCTCGAACTTCCCGCTTTCGAGATCTAGGTCGACTTTGACTACTTCTACATCGTTGACCTGTGCAGAAACAGAGTACATTCCGTAAGTTGGTGGGCAGGTGAGAATCTTGTCCTTGCCGGGGGTACAGAAGCATCGGAGAAGTGCGTCAATGGCTTCATCACTTCCGACACCAAGGAAGAGGTTCGCTGGTGTGAGGGGGTTGACGGGATTTGTATTGCGGTATGCACAGAACTTGCTTTTTAGTGGGTGCTGGTGGGGGTCAGGGTAGCGGTGGAGGCCGATGAGTTCGCGGTCTGAGTCGGGAGTGAGGGGGAGTGAGGGACCGTAAGCATTCTCGTTAGCATCTAGAAGGATGTTTGTGCCATCGTCTTTATACTCACTAAAATGACGTAGCTAGGTATAAGTACTATTCTATGAGTAATTGTGGGGGTGAGAAAGGAGGGGCATACTCCCGCGCGCAACGGTACGGGACCAATTGGAGGATATTTGGGCGAGCGCAGGTTTCTAAGTTAAACGAAGATGAGGCGGTCATTTTTGATTACGCTGGATACTTTGAGGTGGAGTTTTCGTGGGATTGAGATAGTTCGTCTGTTATAACTTGGTGGTGGTGAGTCAAATCAAAAACTTTTGCTGGGTTCTTATCGTTATCGGTAGATTAACCTGACATCGATCATTGACAACGAGACAACCAAGAGCTCTGGGCAACGATAAACAAAATATATACATGTAAGCTTTAGATTTATAGAGACAAGGATAGTTTATCCGAGGGTTTCTAAATATACTGTTTTCTTTTCTATCCTATTTCTATGAATCCTATATATAAATGTAGTTTGTATGTACATGTATGTATATAACTGATTTATTAAACTTTGATGTTGACTTGTACTAGGATTTCAACTATTTTACATAAATTTTTATCTGATGATACATGTATCTAGAGTACATGTACTACATCCTTGCTTTCCTAAGCTAAGATGTGATCTGAGGAAACGATGCAAGTATTGCCAGTATTGGAGTGGTTTATTGGATGATTCATTAATTGGGTGATAGAT
Source organism: Verpa bohemica (assembly GCA_033030345.1). Classification (NCBI taxonomy): domain Eukaryota; kingdom Fungi; phylum Ascomycota; class Pezizomycetes; order Pezizales; family Morchellaceae; genus Verpa; species Verpa bohemica. The sequence continues at coordinate 666,552 of JAUFSE010000016.1, read as the reverse complement.
ACATGTACTCTTTACGTAGTCTTAAATGTACTTACATGTATGTATGTCTTAAACAATACATGTGCTGCAGAGCTATAGGGTTAGGGTTTAATCGAACTTCTTTGTTAGCTGGCTCTTTTTAAATTTATTCACTATATGTATCTAAAGTACTGAAAGAGACCTGGAGTATAAGTGATATAGTACATATATTCATAAGCACCCTAAATAACCCAAAACCGAATTGTGCCATGGACCTTAGAAAATACAGTAGCCTCTCGGGTTTACCCTAGTATTTTCAGTAGATTTTAACTTCGTTTTTTTCATACAGTACGTACATGCATTTATTTTTATAATCATATATCTACTTGTAATTTCGGTAATACATGTACATGTATGTACTCTTATGTTCCTTTTGTTGAACTTAAAATTTCCTGGATTTAACCGGGTGATATATCATGGATTGACTTAGAAATAGGATAATAAGATGAGCACCAGGTCTTCTCGGATAGCCTGTAAGATCTCAAGGTACATGTGCTAAAACCTTCTGAGAACCATCAAATGAGAAAATGCCCTTGTGAGAGGAATTGAATGTCCAGAGAGGCAAGAACAACGAATATAATTAATATTATATGAGGACTCTGAGAACGAGCCTACATCCAGACATACATTTTCTCATCAAAATCATCCGAGATTCCATCGTAAACTCTCATTGCATCCACTCTGTACAATGACGCCATACACCTAGGGACCTGCGCACCGGAAGTTGCCGGCCGTTATGCCGGTTTCACTAATGGCAGCTGCACGCAAGAATTTATCCGAGACAACCATCCCCCCCCAATTATCCTGAAGAGCACTCGCAACTTTTCCCCCGCTTTCGGCCCCGCATCTCCTCCACTCCATATTGCATAAAGTTGCAGCTCCAAGATCACTAGAGATCATCATCAGGAGATCATCACCAGAAGCCACTCCAAAATTCCAAATATGAGCGAAAACGTCCCCGAAATTCTCACAGTAGAGGAAATCTATCCAGAAGCTCTAAAAGGGTCTCAAAAACGGCGATGGGAACATCTACTTGCTAAATTTGAAGAAATATACAAAGCCCCTGCTGAGTATGTTTCGAGGAGTCCGGGGAGGGTTAATATTATCGGGGAGGTCGGTTCTTTAGTTCTCACTTGATTTGCATGAAGCACGACTAATTCAATAATGGTAGCACATCGACTATATGCTCTTTTCGGTCATTCCAATGGCTGTAACAGCCGATTTTCTCCTCGCTGTCCGTCTGATCCCCAATAGTTCTACTGTAAAGCTCGCAAATGTACTCCCAAAGTTTCCCCAGAGAGAATTCACTATCCCAACTACCGGGGACCTCGAAATAGACGCAACACAGCATGAATGGAGTAACTACTTCAAGTCTGGTCTTCGCGGCGCAATAGAGCTTCTCAGGAAAAAAAAGAGGTCCATAAATCAAGTAGGTATGGAGATTCTCGCCGATGGTACCGTTCCCTCTGGCGCTGGACTCAGTAGTAGCGCTGCATTCACTTGTGCGAGTGCTCTTGCGTCATTAGTCGCCATGGGGGAGGAGAAAATCGATAAGAAGGAACTTGTGAACCTCGCTGTCGTTGCTGAGCGCTACGTCGGTGTTAACTCTGGGGGGTAACTTATCCAATATTCGGCAAAGTTATAAGATCTAAGCTGACAAATATCAGAATGGATCAATCAGCTTCAGTCCTTGGTCAATCTGGCTCTGCCCTCTACATTTCCTTCCATCCTACGCTCAATGCCCAGCCTATTGCTTTCCCATCCACCTCCCCAGAATTAACATTCGTAATCGCGGATACCCTTGTTACAGCTGATAAACACACTACCGGCCCCATCAACTACAACCTTCGTGTAGTCGAGTGTACACTCGCCGCACAAATCCTTGCAAAAAAATTGAACCTCGGCCCACTCCCTGAGGATGCAGGTCCACTAGGTAACACTATGAAGGGTCTCATGGACGTCTACTACGCCAACAAAGGCTTCTCGTTGGAGAAGAAATTAGAGGGACTCATTGAGATTACGAAGAGCTCACTTGATGAGAATGGCTACACCCGTGAGGAGATGGCTGAAATTCTAGAATTGGATGTCGGCGAGTTGGTCCAGAGGTGTATGGTCAAATTCCCCATCCGTGCCGGAAAGTTCAACCTCCGCTCCAGAGCAATCCATGTATTCTCTGAAGCCCTCCGCGTCGTACGCTTTCAATCCCTCTTATCCTCTTCCACTTCCGGACAGTTATGTACCACTTCGGATACAATTCTGTCCAAACTTGGAGAAATCATGAATGAATCCCATGCTTCTTGTAGAGATCTCTACAATTGTTCTTGTCCTGAACTCGATGAGTTGTGCGAACTTGCAAGGAAGGCTGGATCTTATGGTTCGCGTCTTACAGGTGCGGGGTGGGGTGGATGTAGTGTACATCTTGTGCCACAGGATAAGGTAGAAGCTATTAAGGAGGTATGGAAAAAAGAGTACTATGCCAAAAAATTTCCGGATATAAGTGAAGATAAGGTGGAGGGGGCCATTGTTGTTAGCAAACCGGGAAGTGGCGCAGTACTATTTAGGGTTCAGGTTTAGTCGTACGTGCTGAACGCCACGAGAGGGAAGGGTGGATGGTCGAGTGATGTGATGTGATCCATGGATATTTTCCTGAATGAGAAGATGAGTGTCTTGGCGGCTGGCAAATAACAAAAAATAATAAAAAGTGGCTCCTTTTGTCACGGTATATACAAATATCTAAGATTTTACCCTATGTCAGAATAGCTGGGGTACATAACATAAATTACGTTCATAGAAACTGGGCCCTAAAACCTTACTTTAAGAGCCCTTGTTCTTTTCATACTCGAAGTCACAAATTTACTTTAACAGAAAGATCTTTCTACCTTCAATCCATCATCCTTTGATTTCCAGTGACAAGTAGTTTATCCTCTTTATTAATAAACCCGTTGACCAACTTTCTAAGTATATCATCCGCTAACTTACATATAAAGAGTGTATACGGGGTCACGAGGCCAACCTACATATAATACTTTAGCAACGCCCAGCCAGAAATCACGAGATAACTATTTTATATAAAGGTCGCAATCCCTATTAGGCTAAACTTAGGCCTTATCAAAATTAAGCTCAAAATTTCAAGCACTCATTACTAGACTTAACCTAGAACTAGGCTAATTAGCTACATGTACTATATAGCTAATTAAAGCTAATATGGGACAAAGTTTGGATAAGCTTATCGCGCTTTCCTGTGGGGATTAATTAATTAAATTCGCCTCCTAGCTAGGGTGTAATGACATGGCCGACATACCTAAGCAGTCCATATGGCAACTACATGTACCTTCAGCAGATCTACAGTATAGCTACAGATCCTCTTTCCCCACAGATCTTCTAGAAAATATAGTGTGCTTTTAGACTACAATGATCCTACTATTATCACTACTGCTAGAGGAGATTGCATGAGGCTTATCCTTATAACTCTAGATGCTTAATTAAGGTCTTGCTCAACCCAAAGGCTCTATAGCGTAGCCAGAAGTGTGCTATTATTCAGAGAAAATCTAATTTCAATAATAAATACAAATAGGCCTTAGTATCGTTTTTAGTCATAATTAAATGTAGGTGGCTTAATGTAATTAATTGATAGCGATGATACATGTAGTCAACATGCATGGCTGGTGATCAACCACTGATCTTAGAGATAGGGTTTCTGTGAGATTACCCTGTCTTTAACTAGGTTATATAGATCTCGCTAAGACGCAAACTAGAAAGCCTCGTCCCTCGGCCCTCTCTCCGAGGAAGGGGTTTAACGCGTTTTAGGTGACCTTCAAACACCATGATACTAGACTTTATCTTATGTACCCTAGAACAACTCCTTCGATTCACCAACGTATGAGATATCCCCTGACTACCCTCATTTAGAAACCCCCGTAGTTGATTCGTACGACTTACGAGGGTTTGAGTTTCCTAGCGGACGTGTGCCTTAACTCAAAAACAGAGATTATACTCCAAGAGAATTTTTAATAGCTTTCCCCTTTGAGTAAAGTGATCGTACTAGCCGTTAGCATTTGGACTAGAAACTTGTGTATTTTTATAACTTTTAGCTATTCTATAGTTTCATTTATAATTCTTGTAGATACATACCTTTCTTTAATTCAATCAATTAGCTACATATAGCTACATGTAGTATATCCCCTGTATTTGAACTGTAAATACAAACAATATGCCATCAATACAGCCTAAACCCTACCAACACAATATATCCCTCACTCTCTTGAACAAACTTTATTTCCCCGCTGCAAGTACGTAATCTTTTATATTACCCCGATCCGAGGTCGTGTGTATGATAAACTAGGGGAATTCTCCTATAGAAATAAAGTTTGCTATTTGAGGTGACATATTGCACTTTTCAGGTCGTTTTATAAACATCTCATAGATGCCTAGAGGTTATATATGTACCTCAGCCAAGGTCCTTCTAGTTCTATGGATCTAGAATAGTAAAGTGTTAATGTACTGCATTCTTTCGGAAATATGATTCCTCATATTTCTTATGTGGTCTAAGCGCCTTGCTCGCCCATTTTGTAGATTAGGAGGGAAGCCTTATACCTTACCTGCAGTAGAAGCGCTTCTTTAGGCTTCTTGAAAAGCCAGCCCCGAGAAACGCGTGGATTTACCCGGTCAAGAGGGGTGTTCGTTGTGTGAGAGTCGTAAGCACCGTCTCACCATGCGCAGAAAGTCAACGCCCCCGAGTGAGGAGAATGATTAGAGCATTATAAGCTAATATACATGGTACACAAAACAGCCTTGCGTTTGGTACATATATGTTTGCTTTAATTTTGTGAGCTTCTATTTTCAGTAACCTTTATTATCCAATAGTCAAGCTTTATGATGTCATACAAAGTTTGCATGCCGAGACAGGGGCTTTTCTAGAAGGCTGACAGAAGCATCGTGAACTAACGGTGTGCATACTATACTAAACAAGAGATTAACAACAAGTGATAGAGCAGAATCAAGGGCATCTCATCAGTTATTTCGAGCAATTGGGCCACGTTGACTCCAGCACCGACGTACATACATGTGCATACAGACGATTTCAGGCACCCCAAAGTTCCAAGAGGACCCTTCTAGTGGCATTACCCCAGAACCAAGATCAGGATTTTAATGCCAACACTCGCAGGATCTCATAGTCTAAATCAGGTCACCGGAAGCTATTTGAGCCTCCTTCTCCTTACTATAGAGACCCAATTCCGTCTCCCTAGCTGTTGGCTCTACGCAAAGCCTTAAGGGGGTGAGTTGGCCAGCCTCGCCCTAAAAGGTGCTTTGTGCAACAGCCACACACGATATTCGCACTGATCGTGGCTTTGAGACAAGATCAACCTGCAGCTAACCAAATTCCGGAATAGTGGTTGGGTAAAATCATTAAGAGGTACGATATTTTACGGGAAGGGCTGGCCAAGGGCCTTAGTATTTAATCGTGAAGGAAGGGTGATTCGCTGGCAATATGAAGTGGCTTAGTGACTTGGTATACTCTAGATGAAAGCTATTCTCGGTTTTCTTAAAAAAGAATGAGCGTCCGACAACACTTCACATTGACCACTTCAGGATACAGTTCATCTACAGGCCCTATCAGAGCGCTTTACTCGAGTAACACACCGTACCCGTGCATCGCTGAGGTGATCGGAATCTTGTCCCTCGAACCCTCACGCGCGGCGGGCCATCTCACACACACCGCCTACCGTGGTCCAAGATAAATAAATCCTGACACCCGCAGGTAAGTCCGGGGAAAAACAGCCACTGTACCAAGCAAGGCAAACCAAAATGTCTTACACGGCTGAATCCAGGCTCTCGGCAGTCCGGATCTGGACGAACAGGCCGCACAGTCGCCCAATCTGGTAGGGATCTTTTTTAAATTGCGATGTACCCGGCATAGTGGACCGTGTAGAAAGGAGGAGGTTGATTCTAGTCGGAGGGGTCAGAGGTGAGGGCAAAAGGAAACACATCCTGCACTCCAGATCTTGCTTCGCTACTCCTTAACGTTGGCATACTGGTTGATCAGACGTATATTTTTGTTCCTTACTCTTGCTACTATCTTATCTCAACATTACTTGAGATCACAATTGCAAATAGAGCGAGGTAGAGAAGGGAAAGGGAAAGGGAGTGGTAGGGCAGCGTGGATTTACTTTACTGGCCGACGGTAGGGAAGGAGAAGGAAGGAAGGAAGAGCAGCAGCGCAGCTGTTGCTGCAACTGCCGGTGCTTACCATTTCGTCCCAGTTATTTTCCTCTACATCACCACCACGACAACCACCACCGTAATCCGGTGAAAGCGTGACCTTTGAGGCGTCAACAGTGCCTCTCCACCAAGGTATTACGAATAATTACCGAAGGTAGAAGGGAAGGAAGAGAAAGAGGAAGAGAAAGAAAACTATACATAAAAACATTCATATCCCCTTTTGCCTGGCTTATCTTCGCTGAATCTTTAAACCCATATTAACCCTCGTTTATCCGGAGAAGACGTTGTTAACTGCCAAATCTCCACCCGCTCGTCAGCCTTCACGTCATCCAGTTCGAACCTAACGTCAAACCTCAAAACTTCCAATCTAGATAACAAGAATATCACCGCACCAATTACTACTGCGCACACATTCAAAGCGGCTTTAGGTCCTTCTACTACCACCATGGGCGGTAACACCTTAAGCTCCCAAATCCCCTGCAAGTCAAACGAAACCTCAAACGAAACCCCAAATTTCTCCCGCCCTCAAACACCACGCTCCCAACGGGTGCTTCCAGAGACTGCACCTCAAGCAATAAACCCGGCGGCAGCAGGCCTAGCAATTGCCGAACCTTTGCCAACTGCCTCCTTAGAAAGTCTATCGCACCGCCGCGACTCTGGACTTGCAGCAAGCATAACACCCGACGTCCCGCTTCCAGTGCGACGTGCAAGAATTGCAATAGCAGATCCAGTTCCACTTCCTACAACATCACCCACAGCTCCAGCACCTCGTGGTAGTCGTGCACCAAGTATAGCAGATGCTAAGAGTATCCGCTCACAAATAGCTCCGTCTATATGCTCTCCAGAAGACGAAGTTCTATCGTTCAAGGTCCGGTCACTCTACGATTCTGGCGTCGGCGGTATAGGAGGTAGTGATGCAGGTAGTCAGTTTTCGAAACGTGTGAGTAGTGTTATGGAGGAAGGAAAGCGGATGAGTCGGGTTTCAAGGAACTCTTTCGTTACATGTCGGAATTCGCATAGTGGTGATGATGAAGGTGATACAGGGGGGATCGTAGAGGAAGGTTTTGCAGAGGGGGATGAGAGAGGGGAGGAAGAATTGAAAATTACAGATGTATTGGAGGCGGCTGCAATTGAGGAGGAGGAGGAGCATGCGAGGAATGGGCATCTGAGGGCAGGGGGGGCGGAGGACTGGGAGGATCTTAGCGGGAGTGATGTTGATCGGTTTGTTTTCCACTTCCTTGTTTTCTTTGGGTTTCCTTTATACAGTGTTGTCCGCATATATCTAGAAATGATATATATCCCTTATAAACCCTCATTGATTCTTTATCTCTAAAACTTTAAAATTCCTCTTTCAGTCTCAGTCCATCACTCGATCTCGTGCATCACGTGACCTTCAGTACCAGTTAAATATCTATAAATTCATTATTCTAACAATATATCTTAGATACGGCTTTATAAATCCCACATACCTCCCCTCCACCCCCTCAGGCTCTGCAACTACCGATGCCCCTCCACAGGCTTCCCGTGCCTTCTCGCCTCCTAAACGAATCTCTACCGCCCTCCACCTCCACTCAACAACCCCCCAAAAACGCTCTCATCACCTTCACATCCGCATATCTCCATTCTCAAACCCCGCTCCAGAAATGCTACGTTCACCTCTTCCTGGGGTAACAGCAGCGCTACGGGAGAAGGAGAATAGTAGGGCAAAGAAATGGAGAGATATGGCAGTGATTAGGAAGAGAAGTGAACGTGGCGATGAAGGTGGGAAAGGAGGGGGATGTGAATGGGGCTTTGTTACAAAGGATCCAAAATTAATCAGTAGGACATGGAAAGGTATTCCAGATTGCTGGAGGGCAGCTGCATGGCATGCGTTTTTGACAGCAAGTAGGAAAAAGAGGGGAATTGGAAGGGGAGATGGTGAACTTGTGGAGATGTATGCGGTTTGTGGGCCCTTTGCTTTATATTTCCAAGCGATTAGGAGGAGATGGTGGTATGAAATAGCAGGGGGCGCTCTTTAGCAATTTTGTCAAAAAATTCAAAGGGAAATGATCAAGCGGGGGAAAAAGACGAATCTCCCAGGGTATTATGAGCTTTAGAGCCGGGAATTCCTGAGAACGAAAATTTATTTTATAAGAATTAAATGAGTCTTAGAAACGAAACCAACTAACAATATACAGGAATTCAGTACCCGCCCCTCGGCTGATGACGTACAAATCGACCTAGACGTCCCTCGCACAATCAACTCGCACATAATGTTCCGCCGACGCTATCGAGGGGGCCAACGCCTTCTCTTCAGGGTCCTACATGCACTATCACTCTACTTCCCAAATATGGGCTATGTACAAGGAATGGCTAGTCTTGCAGCAACCCTACTGTGTTATTATGACGAGGAAACAGCATTCGTCATGTTGATTAGGATGTTTGAGCTGAGAGGATTGGAGAAGCTGTATCAAGCAGGCTTTGGGGGTCTCATGAGCGCACTTGAAGAGTTTGAGAATGGGTGGATTAGAGGTGGAGCAGTATCTAGAAAACTAGTAAGTTTATTCCCCATTTGTTCTTTGTTTACTTGGCTTTGTGAATCTGTAAGCTGGTAAGACTTAGTCGAAGCTCAGACTAGGGAAGTACCTTGGTGCTTCTCGGTCCATAGGCAGTTTGTAGGGTTTGTCAAAGTTTGTCATGAGTCTCATGACTTCGATGAAGACCGCCTACTATGTTTAGAATAGTGTTAGTTATTAATGGTGGAACTCCGGGACCACCTACAAACTATCTTCCCTAAACTCACGCCTTGTCCCAAGAATCCTTCAGCTTGTACAAAAGTTACAATAAAGAAAGAGGGGCAAACACTAACTTCCCTTGTAGAGCAATTTAGGTATCGGACCAACAACATACGGCACACGCTGGTACTTGACTCTGTTCAACTATAGCATGCCATTCCCTGCACAACTTCGTGTCTGGGATGTTTTCATGCTCCTTGGGGACCCGGACCCGCTCTTGCCTACTGGGGCCTCCAAGTTGTTCTCCGCATCGAAGTCAACACCTTCATTACACGCGCCGCTTGGAACAACACCTGGGATCGCGCCCGGAATGGCAGGTGCAGTCTCAGGTGTAGAGGAGGCCGGGTTTGGCGGGACGCTGGACATTCTTCATGCAACGAGTGCAGCACTGATTGACTCGATGAAGGATATTATTGTTCGAAGTGATTTTGAGGGCGCTATGAAGGTTTTGACTAGTTGGATTCCGGTTAAGGATGAGGAATTACTCATGAAGGTTGCGAAGTCGGAGTGGAAGATGAGAAAGAGACGACGTGGCGGGGGAGGAGGGGCCGGTAGTGGGGCACATCCGGGAAGGGCTAGCCTTGGATAAAGGATTGGGTGGCTGGTTCTCCGAGGAGGATTAATCTTGCATGAAGGAGGGTGCTTGATTAGTTTGAGACTTATTGGGGGACCAGTTTGGTGGATACAGCAGCATTCTTGTGGTTCAAGGCGGCAGTCTAGTGGTCCTGATGGTGTGGGACGATGGGGTTGATTGCGGGTTTCTTTTTGCTGGTTGGTGGGGGAGGTGCAGCAGCTGACGCTCAGAAGGAAGGCTTCTTACCTGCATGTCTGTTTGCTACACTTGATAACCCTGTATGAGTTTTCAGGGATTAGGAATTCTCTTTCTGGTTTGTCGAAACCACTGACTGGCTTCTGGTATCGACACCTGGCATGCTTCATGCCTTTGTACAACACATTTCTTTTTTACTCTTGGGTCGTTTATTAACGCTATCTTACTACTCTTAATGGCTATTCCATTTTCATGATGCGCAATTTCATGCGGATTTTGATGGCTGTTTTGATAGTCCGGGACCGGAGTCTTTGGCGGGTTCTCATTTGTACGAACGGAAATTGAATACTGTGGCGGTGTGGTGGCGGTGGCTCTTGATATCCTGTATGGGTAGGAGGATATCACTGTCGCACGAGACCCGTCGATTCTCCCTCGAATTTAGTTTCCTTTTTGCTTTTTTCGGCTTTATTTCTTTTTTCGCTGTTCTTCTGATTCCAAGTCATGATCATTGGCCGTTCTTTGCTCGTTATTTCCTTTTTTTTTCATGTCATTTCTCTTTCCGCTTTGTGCGGATTTTTCTAATCGTTCATGAGGCTTTCTTTTTCTTTTTTTCCGGCTCTCTTTTGTCTAGATGGTTCTAATCGGGTGTTTTTGTTTTACTTTCTTCATGTGTTAAAAATTATATCTCTATTTCTAGCCCTTATTTCTTCTCTCTAGAGTAAAGTTCTACCGATTGGTGTTGTTTTTGGCCTCTTTTCTTTTCTTTATATATATGTTATGACGTTTTTTTTTTTCAATACAACCAGTTAGGAAAAAGGTTCATTTGTGCTTTGAAACCTTTTTCTGGTGAGTCTATGTACCGTCACCTATAAGTTATGATATGTTGTACCTTTTCTATTTCTTTATATAATTTACCTTGTATTTACTTACTTGATTTACACTTCCGGTTATTACAGTTTTATTTCTAATACCGTACTTTACGTACGATATACCTCGAACCCACTGCTCTCTATTACACTAATGTCTAATTTTAATAAAGATAAATAAACGATAACTGCAGCCCTCATACGTGCATACACACCACTCCCCGAGACAAGGTCTGGAACAGAAGTGGAGCGTTCATAGTTACCAGGAGAATTACGCAAGCATGCGCAGCTGCAGCAAGGATGAAGCTGGATGATCACCCATGTATTCCAAGGCAAGCTGACAGCTTTGGTCAGGTTCTGCATGACAGCCTTGCCCTTCCTTGTGTGCAGGTTCGAAAAGGGAAATTTGTTGTTGTGATAGGTAAGGTTTTTTGATATGATAGAGAGAGGTGGTTGTTCCCAGAGGTGTTGGGGTACTTGCATGTGATATGCATGTAGGTAGGTAGGTAGGTAGGCAAGTAGTAGTGTTTTTTTCTTCCTTGATTCCTTTCTTACTTTCGTGCTAGTACGGTATGGTTTTATGTGAAGTTTCTTCGGTAGTTGTACTTACACCATTTGACAGCGGTGAAAGACAAAAGATAGAGAAAGGATAGAGAAAGAGAAATGGAGAGGGAGAGAGGTGCTATACTGACATAAATATGCACAGGGCCGTGCATATGCACATTCTAGCTAGGTATCTCATCTGAAGAAAAAGTCCTCAAATGGCCCTAGTGGATTAAAAGCACAAGTTGAGAATGACAACAGATATAGTAATGGGGAGTTTCGGTCAGCTTGCAAAGTTGCGGGGGCCGTAGTCTAGAAGTCGGTAGTTGTATGTCGCTTTTCCCCCCCTCGATCGTTCCTTTCCGGAATCATGAGCCATGCCTTCTGCTATGTCTATATGCCACTATCTACCCATGTTACTCCTTCTGAAATTTTAGTTATACTTACTTGATTAACTTGCAACGAATAAAGGGGACTAGTCTCATATTCTAGTTGTTATATATCCCCCCCCTCCATAAAAATTACAACCGCGGAAGGGGGGATGGGAAGTGAGGGGCTGTAGTTTTATACGCAACAGACGCGCGCGCCACGCTCAAGCACGATTGACTTACATATCCACGTTATCCCCCCCCCCCCCGGAGGAAGGGGGGGGAAGTCACTTTTATGACCGCGGAATGCGGACAAGGTCGCACAGGAATATGATCTCTTGAGTCGATTCTCAGCCATGGCGCCCTGTTTGCACCGGGGTTGGAACCTGTCTTGGACTCTCGTGCATGCCGTATAGGTTTCTTTGACACCGGTTTCTGCTAGTCCATCTAGGGGTTCGTTTCAAGTTCAATATTCATGCACCTTATGCATATTCTCAAAAGGCATCGTCTATTTATTTATTTATTTATTTATTTACACTTCTCTTGTTTTTTGTTTCGATACTGGTACTGCGGTTGGATCGACTCTCGTGATCACCTGCATTCAATCCAAGTTGCTGTAAAAAGACAATAAGCACTTGATTAATCAAGCATCCCCACACCCCCCCCCCCAATTTCTCCTTATTTTATTATAGCTATAATAATTTTAACCTAAATATAAGATCCTGGAAGCTATTCAAAGCTGCAGGCCTTTTAAAGTAAGAGGCCGCGTAACAGCAATTAAACAGATGAACTAATAACTAGAGCTAGTTCACGAGCCTGGCCAAATTACTATTAGTATAATGTGTACTCTAGATAAAACCGAAATGTGGGTAGAAGAAAAGGCTCTATCATCCTAATAACCGATCCAAATAACTCAATCTAGACAGTTTCAATAGCCTTCCTCCAGGTCCCAATATTTATAAACACAACCACGACTAGGCGGGGTGTTCCGGCTGTCATCCGTGAACCTTCGTGTACCGTATCACAATATCAAGATGTGGCTGAGATGATTATATCATAAAGAAAAAAAATACCCCTAGATCAACTGCCTCAAACCCAAGATGGCGTAAAAAAACACTCCAACCTGAAAACGTTTTGTTTCAATAACGCTTCCTTTTCTGAGACAGCGCCAATATCGTAACGGTTTTACTTTTTCTTTTCCCTATCCTTCGGCCCACCGCTCACGCGTAATAGCTATCCGCGACGGCTCGCTTGCCCGCTTAGCGCGTGGGTTCTTCAATTCCTCGACTACTTAAATACTCCGAGACACAAGTTGTCATATTAGTGATTCAAGACTAATCGCAAGAAGTCGGTGTCATAAGCTGTCACTCGCTAATCCGATGATTTGGGGTATTCTTAACCTTTTAGACCTAGTCCCATACATATACATACATAATGTGCTCGCGCCACAGATTAAACGTGGGGAGAGTGGAAGACGACCAAAAGAGGAACACGAGACCTAGGGCAATGCACAGGTTCAGGGTTGGCTTAATTCCCAATATGATACCCGATAGGCTACCTAGTTAGTGGTCAAAGCTTACAGAGTGCAGGGCTTGAGGGAACATAACAATGGGGCCCGGCTTATATAAAAACAGGGCAAAAAGAGTTAAACAGGCTGAAGTGCGACATATCGCGCACCCTAACTCCATGTGTTACCTGCATCTCACCAGTGGTGGTCATAGTATCAGATCCGACATCGGTGTTGACTTTTATCGTCCAGCGCCACAATAAAGCAATACCAGTGATAATAAAACTCTCTTTAGGTTGTGGCTGGAAGTACCATCCCGAGTCGGCATAAGCAACCTCTCTTTACATTCCAGCGCTTATCCCAAGATAGACTGCCGTATGTCCGTATTCTACCTGGCAAGTGATATCCACAGAAGTGCACTTTCTATGACCAATAAGGGTCATATTGGCACCTTAGTAGTAGAACTTTCTATAATAGATTTTATCCTTAAAGCTCCGGGCCTTATTCTTAGTGTGCTGATTAAGCAAGTTAGATTTCTCTAAAAAAAAGTGTCGGTTGGAACAAGATATTCTCATCTCCTCCTACTTTAATTAGCAGAAAGGGCCCCAAGACATTTAGATGAGGCCTCCAGAGAGCACTTGAAATTTTTATAAGAATCCTGGAGTAATTGGCCAGGTTTAGTGAGTTACCATGACAGGCAGGAAAATGACATACATTTGTGATGTTCCACAACCACAGAGCAGCTAAAACCCTCGAGTAATATATTTTGGAGGTTTCAGGGGTTCTCTAGCACTTGGAGAGGGATTTGGCGAAATTGACCTGATATGAGTTGAACGTTCCTTTTCCTAGAAAGGCACCCATTTTACCCACCCGGTTTCCTGCACGTTGAAGGCGTAAACAAGTATCACTCAGTCCCCACGCGCTGCGCGCGCCGTACACCAAGTTGATTTAAGGTCCTAAAATTATTTGAAACATATTTCTTGTATTGTAGAACAGATATCAAACGTCATTGTTCATGATCTTCCGACTATCTCCGGTTATGTGACAGGCCTACTTATATACCAAGACTCTTTTTTGCAAGCTGAACTTTTGTTATGAGGCAAGGGATCTGAGATAATCCCCCACCCTGTAGTTCATTATGCAAATTAGGGATTTTACCGCTAGAATAGCGCCGTATAACTTGGTTGACACAGACTGAGTTTGGAAAGGCCGTTTCAAGTTCAGTATAGCGAACAGCATCCTTTGCTTCAATACTAAAAAATCCTGCACATCATATCGTGTTACCTGAAACGATGATAAATACTGATACCTATGGGCACGTGCAAGATTGAAGTCGGAGGCGGTACGAGCTTGAAAGGTCAAAATACTTCAATCCGGCATGATTAGTCATCAAATGTAATCTCTTTTAGGTTAGCGCTTGTATATACATGCGGCCGCGGAGCTCGCCTGGGTATTGGATTGGCGAATAGAACACGCGGGGAAGCGAACAGATGGTGGAGGTTCGTATGGACTGCGTAATTGCGGCGTTGCTGATCTTGCCCATAATTCCATCGTATGCAGAGCGGATGAGAGAAGTTGATGTGCTTTAAGGGAAATGATTTTTCAGGTCTATCGAGCAATTTTAGCATGACTCTTTCAGTAATTACCATTGGGCTACTGCAGAATCTGCGTCTTATACTCTAGTAAGTGAGTGGCCCGTTCTGAGCATAGGTCTGGACGCAGGTCAAGTTGGACCGCCACGAATCGGCGCTTCAAGCATGCGGAAAATGTAAGCCAAGACCTAAGTGCATCATTTCCCACTAAACAGTTTGAAAATCACCCTCTGGCAGAGTGAGGGGTATCATCATTTAGGACGGCATGAATGCCAAAAAAGTCATCCGTTATCTTCGGTCATGTGCTATCACTCGCTTATTGATGTCCCGCATCGCCCGTCCTTCTAGGATGTCAACCTGACTCCTCGCCTTACTCTCGTACTGCAGTGCTATTTCCTAAAAAAGGCTATATTGGGTTATTTAGGGTGAATTTGGCCCTCGGAAAACATCAATATGCCATGTGTATATTTGCATTTGACTAAATGTACTCACCTTAGCCATTTAGTAACCCTGATTAACAAAGGCTAGCTATTAATTGGGCGATTGTAGTGGGTACTCCAAGGTCGGAAAAATCACAACCTAGAGACTAGAGAAGCTTTTTCCTCATAGTGGGCCAATTCTCAACACGGGTCGCCCACAGACGGCAAACATAAGTTGTTCTTTATATCTACCCGGAAGTGTTAGTACGTAGTACGGATGAAGATTTGTTGGTACAACACGATCTTCCTTGTCCACTGGTTGAAGTAGGGAGTGGCGTGTTTAACGCATTTTCGATTATAGGCTGCATGAAAGTATGCATACACACGACACAATACCCTGAGGGTGGAGAGATGGGGAGATGGAGAGAGAGAGGGAGAGAGTATCCATCCCAAAATAACAGCCATAGCGCTAAAAGGAGATACCTTGAACTAGCCCAAACCGATAGAGAAACCCACAAAGCGGGGTACGGGATCAACTTTGTCATGCAGTCACTACGTGAAGAGCAAACTTTGATCTGACAAGAGAAGCCAAAAACATACTGGCAATCTAAGACTTCTGCTCCACGGCTCATGAGCGACGCAATATACTTAAAGATGCGGTAGATGCCGTCACCCGTTTTTCTCTAAGAGCCGTCTCTTGCTTCAGGTTACTTCAGACGCTACAGCACGCAGCAAGAGGCCGTGAGGGTACTTACCTGCAATCTTCGCCAGGGATGCGCGGGAGGGACCAAACTCGATGAACCTGGTCGGACAACGACATAACTTGGTTTGGGCGAATTACGGGTTGCACAAGAGGGCAAGAAGCGAACAGGAAACAAAATCAAGCAGAGTGCCCATACAAACATTGGAGAGCACGTGTTACTGACCAAAAAAGGATGTCCTCATGTTAATAGAGGACCTACGTAGTTTCCCCCAAGAGCCCATCGCTCAGACTGATTATAGCCAATGAACACCAATAACCGTCGTTTCGGGTCGGGTCACCCCTCATGATCCTCAGCAAGAGGTGAACAGACGTTAGATACAACCCTGAAAAGATGAAACAGCCAGCCACTTGATAAGGCAATCTGTTCCGAGCTGTCTTGACTGCTG
Organism: Verpa bohemica; assembly: GCA_033030345.1. Classification (NCBI taxonomy): domain Eukaryota; kingdom Fungi; phylum Ascomycota; class Pezizomycetes; order Pezizales; family Morchellaceae; genus Verpa; species Verpa bohemica. Next base: position 650,328 of record JAUFSE010000016.1, on the reverse strand, counting down.
ATCCATGGCGAGTCGGTGGGATTTTAAGCTGGACTGGAGAATCAATAGCCCTTGCCTGGCTTGTAGTCGCAACACGTTTTATCCCCAGACCCTGGAACCTAGTTTTACTGCGAAGTAGTCCCAAACCGGAACTCGCTAGGCCCTTTCGCTCTTTCAAACGTTTAAAATTGATCTTGAACACAGCTTTTTCGAATCAAATTTGAGTCCTTAAGCGGTGTTCCTAGTAATTTATCAGATTTTGCTCTCTAACGCATTCCTATTTTCGTGAAATCTGTCCTCGCTCCAGTAGCCTGCTATATGCAGATTAGGATTCACAAAACAGCAAGATATCCCGTTTTGTCTGTTTATTTACGTTTATGTGTATATAACTTGGCTTGAGAGAGATATCCTGCATGACTCCGGTAGGGCTAAGGCGCCCCATTCGTGCTCTTTTGCCCTTGAAAGTCCCGGTGATCAAGTATGGCGTTTTTCTCGGTTTTTCTTCGGTCCTTTGTCGGTTTTTCTTGCCTTTATTGTCCCATATAATTTTTGCGTAGGCACCCTAGATTTGGTAGCTAAGATTCCTTGACTCAACATCTCTCTATCTTCTATCCCTCCATAATTTAATTTTATATCACGGGAAGAAAAGAAAGGGAGGAGGAAAAGGGACGATAAAGGTAAACTCAGTACCAGCCTCATTGTCCTCACTCACCTGTGAAACTTCGCTCCGTGCCGAAGGTCGTTTCTTTCAGCCCTCGTCGTGGCGCGATCCTGTATCCAGATTACAAGCTCCCCACGGGTTTCAAGTTCACACATCGTGCAGGAACCGTCTACTCTATTCCAACTACTTCGGACTACAGCACCAATTAGTTACTACTGTTTCTGTTTGGTGTTCACTATATCCGGCAGCAGCAGTACTTTGTGGAGAGAAACACCATCAATTCTACTGGGAGAATCTTCAGAGTGGGAATCGTATAGTATTAGATCCCGCTATCGTGGAGCTGGCTCGTTGGAGTAAGGATAAACTGGCTTATCCACCGATCCCAGCCATCCCAAAGGGAGTCTAGCGGCTCGGGGAGGCTGCTATTAGCAAAGAGTGTGCCCGTGAAAACGATTGTCTCAGGCCAAAAAGAGTGAAAGTGCATCCGTGCAACGACCAACCACGCAGCACCGCCAGCCGTTGATTGCTTTTCTTGCAGCAAACGACGACGCAGCCACTATCCACGCTCTTCCCACGCGCATACCACGCTTTTAGTTTTCTTCTTTTCGTTTTTTTTTTAATTCCCTTTCTTTTTCGTCTCCTTAATTTTTCTATATTATTTTTTTCTTTTCTGCCTTATTCGCTTCTACCTAGGACCGGTTACCACTTTAAGGATCAACAGCAGCTCTGTGTCGGGCGTTGGGTGTTCATTCACTCCTCCATCCCAGAGTCGCTCCTTCAATTCACGAGACTTTGTTTTTTCCCCGTTTTGTTTTTTGTCTTTTTTATCTTCAAATTTTGGAAAGTTTTTTAGTTTCCGGTCTTTTCCCCGTATCGTTTCTTTTTGCCTCGTTTCCTCATTTTCACTTAAGCTTTCTTGCTGGTATTTTTCCTTCGTTCGTAGGAAGTGGAGGAGTGTGCAGCGAATCTCTATCCACCAGCGTTGTCGCAGGCAGTCATCAATTGCTCAACCAAGACGACGACGACAAGACGATTTCTACAGGCCGTGGGCTTGCTGGCATAACTACATCCTGCGTGTCTTCAGCAGTACTGTCTACATTACGCCTGTCCGGTTTGCAGCCGCAGCCCACCACAGTCCTTGGTTGGTATTTTCTACCCTTCGTGTTTCGTTAGGGTAGCAGAGCTCCTGTTCCTACAGACAGACGCGCATTAGATACCTGCTACTACTGTGTATGCGTGCGTAGAGTACAGTACATACACAGATTGCGGCTGGAACCTCGCGCGTTCGCCTGAAGTCTTTCCCCGCCACAAACACTGCTGCTGCTGCTGCTGCTGCTACTACTGCTACTACTGCTGCTACTGCTGCTACTGCTACTACTGCTACTACTACTGCTACTACTGCTACTACTACTACTACTTCTGCCACCTCCGCTGCCAGCTGCTGCCACTGAAGGTGTTGCTACTTCCCGCCAACGTCCCCCCAGTGCAGTACATGCTTATCGGTCATATATTATTTCCCTGTGAGTGCTAAAAGTGTGTTTATGTGAGTGTGCATGAGTGTGCCCGTGTGTCTATCTACCACTCTGTATTGTTATTATTCTCCATCCGTGCCTGTGTATGGTGTGTATTTCTTTTTTGTTTTACCATTCATAAAGTTCAGCTTTCTCCGATTCCCTTTTAGAACCCCCTCAAAAAGTGGGTCCCTGGCACACCCACTGGCATATTACATCCGCCCACCACGCACGCCTAGTCGAGGCACCAGCGACATCTGTGACGCTAACCTCATTTTTTCGCCTTCGCAATGTCTAGGTAACCCGGCTGTTGTCGATGCTTCGGACCTCCAGTGGTAGTTTCCGAATCCGCTCTCCTTCAAGAAAACACCTCTCATAGCTGCCACACGGGTACCAAGTTCTCACCAGAGGGCTAAGCTAATCCTTCTCATGACCCCACATCGAGGGCTGCCGCCTCCAGCGGCCATGATTCCATTACCTACTCAGTCTCCAAATATACTCGAAAATATGCCCCACCAATGGCAGAATTCTGATGATATGGCCCGGAATTGGATCCAGCTAAGAATCGAAGAAGACCGACTGAAAGCTGAAGAAGAACGAACGAAGCAGGAACAATCTCGGGTGGATATCAGGAAGTTGGAGTTGGAGTTATTGAGGGAGGCTCATCGGATAGGAATACCGCCACCAGTGATACCGATCATGTTTGCTGGCGGAGGAGCCCTCAAAGGTGCTGCTGGAGAATGGTTGAATGAATACTACGCTCAACATATGGGACATCTTCAACAGCAACAGATGGCTCAGCAACAAGCCCAACAACATCAACAGCAAGCCCAGCAGCAACAACAGCAACAGCAACAGCAGCAACAACAACAGCAGCAGCAGCAAGCCCACCAAATGCCACAGACTCATTCTCCTAATCCTGACCGGAAACTACGGAGAGAACAACGTGTAATAGGCTCAGAGACTTTTGGTCCTCCTGGTCCACCTGGGCAGCCGCATATGGGTCCGCCTCCAGGGACTGCGGGAATGCCACCCCAACAAGGCCCTCCGCTGTCGGGCTATATCCCACAATACTCAATAGCTGGGATGCCTCCAAGAAGCGGGCCAGCACAACCACCAAGGCCACCACAAATCGTCACCAAGGACATGCATACCCACCAACCCCAGCAGCCCCCTTTACTTCCGGGAATGCCAGTGCAAATGATTAATACCCCGATTAGTACTACACATGCTCAAATGCAGCAAGTGTCCCAGGCTCTACCCCCTCAATCAGCTCAACCAGCCCAACAAGAATCTGTGATATACTTTCATCATTATGTTCCCCCAAACAGCAACCAATCTACTAGTATGGCAACACCAGCCAAAACAGCTTCTCCAAAAACGCAACTGCAATCCCCATTCAATCATCAACCACCTTCAAATCAACTTACTGGTTCTGACTACGTGAGCTCCCCCAAGAAACGAAAACATGCAAATGCTTCATCCTCACAACAGCAGACACCCTCAACACCCTTTTCCCCACCATTCCTCGCAACTCCTTTGTCTGCGTCGACTGCGGCAACTACACCTAGCCGACGACGTGGCCATTCGAGAAATCGGAGTGAGACGACAGGGTCGGGCGGCGGCAGAGGATTTGAACCCTATGGCAGAACAACGCGCCACCACCGGCGGTCAGTCGGAGGATCACCAATCCCTGAAACTGGCATGCCAGGGCCGCAGTTACCTCCTGTAACACTAGCAGGTGATGGTGTTAGTGGCGGGAATGGGGATGGGAACGGGGGACCTCATCATCCGCGCGAGCAAGAGCATTTGAGACAGGATCAGCAAAGGCAGGATCAGCAAAGGCAGGAGGACCAACAGAGGCAGGACCAGCAAAGGCAGGACCAGCAACGGCAGGACCAGCAACGGCATGAACAGCAAAGGCAAGACCAGCAACGACCACAATCGGTACCCCCTCAGTCACAAATCGAGAGACCATACTCGGCTGGACCCAATTTCAGAGGGGCTTATCCTTCTCCCCACCCCCCGCCTCCATCATCCGATGGTGGTAGAGACAGTAAAAGCGGCAACGGGCGGAATTGACAGCGCTTTTTTACATATTTTTATTGCTCCTTGTTATATTGATGAATTTGATGAGTTTTCCTGGAAAAATTGGGTTGTATCATTACAAAGGGCAACTCAGACTGGATTTTCTTATATTCTTGGCGCTTAGAATGTGCCTCCTACTTTCATTTAAGTTTACATTTTTGTTTCCTGTAATAGTATCGTTATTTTATCGGTATTCTTGATTCTTCTGTTTAAATATTTAGGGTATTAGGTTTTTTTCAGGTTTTTTTCATTCTATTATCTCTTTTCATTTATCCCAGTTCCCCCATTTTGACTTCTTTGGAAGTTGCTTCCCTCTTTTTATCTCTTCAGGTAGCTAATCACGCTGTCAAAAGCGGTGGGTGGAGTGGAAGAGGCGTAAGACGGTTTTATCTGTTTATTTTATCTTGTGTGATCCCGCATTTTTTCCACCCGTTTATATCCGATTTCTTTCGTTCTATATTCATTTTTGGGTTTCATATTTATTTTTTCTTTCAACGGTTATTTCCTTTATCGATTCGGACGCATTTTCGGGGAAACATGGGTGTCTACTCTTCTGAGGAGCAGCATGACAAAAAACAGGGATGAATAGAGAAAATACGGAAATATGGAGTTTAGTTGACCTGGACTATAGCATCGCTGAATAAACAGCATGTATATATTTTACACATTATAGGTATTAAAGAGAGCGAGACGCAAGTAAATTTCTTTTGTAGGAAATATCGGCCTTTTGGTCATTGACATTAGGCGGCACAGGCACGTGCCAGAATTTTATATGTTTATGACAGCAGTTTCTCCTCCGAAAATAATTTGTTTTATTTCTTTTGTTTGTTGGTATGGAAGAGGAAAAAAGGCTTGAAACCGGGAGGGCTGTTGACCACGCGTATTCACGTGCGTGCATGAAAGCTAGTGTAGCCAGATTCGGACCTGGTATTCGTCAACGAGCAGATATATTTAGGAATACTTTGCCCAAAAAGAAATCTGCAGGTTTGCTAGGGGATAATTCCAGGGCAGGGCGCCGTAGATTATAGTTAAGAGATGTTCCCTGCTAAATAAGCTGTATGTTTGCTTTTGATTCTTCCGTTTATGTGATGTTTTAATTCCCTTCCTTCCTCTTTTCGTGCATGCCCGTTCGAGGGTTGCACGGCTAGAAGGTCATCCCTGGATTGCATCGTGACATGTACGCTTTTCGGTGAGGACGAGCGATGGGATCCATACTTGGACATTTGAGAGTGATGATATACGTACTGGGCGGGATTGCATAGGCTCACATAGTATCAAAGACCAAGATTACGTGACAAGTGTGGATATGAGAAGGTACGTATTTGGATGATGAGCGTACCTAGCTGTGTTTAGTAGCCTCCGCTTCCCTTGTCTAGCCCTCGGCCTTAGCCCTGCCTCTCGCGACTAACCTCTCTTCTCGAATCAGTGAACGTCGATTCCCATCCCATCGCATGTAGGTACGATGATGTTACCGCGACTCACCCCCGGGCTCGGACGTACCGAGTGGCTGCTAATGAGAATGGACATAGAGAGATATAAGGACTGGATGGAAAGTTCTCGAGTAAAAGGGTAAGAAATTAGCACCTTATTTACTGCAGGGGTAAAATGGATCGAAGTGGAAGTTCAAGAGAGGAATAAATGTTCAGGTAGCCGGAGCGCGCGTGGTGTGACACAGACTCAGACAGACAGGTACCCGGAGCGAGAAAGCGTCGTCGTTCGCTCCTCCTTTGCTCCACGCACGCACGCATGTATGTATCATGTATGCATGCAAAAGATTCATCCAATTTCCAAGTGCGTTCGCTGTCTGGCGAAATAGAAGACGGGACGGGTCTAGGAGGAAAGAAAAGACCTCAATATTTGCTTTCCCTTCCCTGTTCTGTCTACTTCAGCCTCTGCTTCAGCCTCTGCCTGCTTGTCGCGGTTGATGTGGGTTGCTGTGCGGTGCTAGACTGGGAAATATGTGCGATTGTTTCATGACGATGAGATTGAAGGGATGGCGCTTTACGAGGGGGGTATTGCTGGTCCTTTTTTTTCTTTCTCTTGGCACGGATCACTCGTTGCGGTTTTATTTGACAAACATTTATTTGGAGAATCAATAACCCTTTCCCTTTTTTTTTCAGCCGCGTTGTGGAGATCCTTGTCACGGATCATCACGTTATCCGGTTCGATTACCCGGCTCTGCTATTTACTATACTATACTGTTTTCTTTCTTATCCAATCTTGTGTTCCGATGGATCCGCTCGTTTGAGGGGAAGAGGGAGGGGAGGGGGAGGGGGGCGGAATTGCAACAACCGGAGTTGAAACGACGTCAGCTCAGCCGCATGGGCCGTAAGATGAACTGTCGTAGATTCAGACTGACGGGAAGGCAAGCGAGATATAGGGAGATATAGGGGTTGACTAGGATTCTAAGAACCTTGGAACCTGGGAAGAGGAACTTGGGGACGGACAGATTTGGGGGATCTGGGTACCTGAGTGGGTGAAGGGGAAGTGTGAGAGTGAGTGGGAGTGAGTGGTGAGTGGGAGTGAGTGGGAGTGAGTGAGAGTGAATGGTAGTCGAGGTGCTGCCCTTATTTGCCTCACCACTTGATTCACGTGAAGACTTACACCTAACCCATGAGTCTGTGCTCTTGGTCCAAGCTCTTCCCATGCCCCCTCCCACACCACCTCCCACATCTTAACACCCCAACGCGTCCACCTTACAAGGGTTCTACGAGACAACAACGTCAAACGAGTAAGTATCTAATCTACCTTCGATCCCACTTTACCCCACCTTGCCGGAACAGGTCTTCCACTGATATAGATCCATCATCCACTATCTTAATCACCCCCCATAATAGTATCAAACATGCATCGCATCTTCTCAGGTCGCATCGGCAAATCATCACCACGGCGTGACCCACAGGGCTTCCTTGCTAACCTAGCTGTCACAAACAGTGCCCCAACCGCAGTAGGACTCCTAGCAAACAGCAGCAGTAATAACAACAATGCCGCGAAAGGTGCCAGCTCAGAAGTTAAATGCCAAGATGGGGAGAGCGGAACAAGCTCCACCGACTCGGGGGGGTCCAATACTACTCTTGTTACTCGGCTTTACACCAACGAGCTGATAAGCTTTTACACACACCCCAATGGCGGTCGTGATTCCGAAGGCCGCACTTTATCTGATATTCTTCAGTTCCCTGACCGTGATCTGGAACGTCACCACGACTATATCCAATGGTTGTTCCCCCTACCCGAACCCTCCCCTTTCAACCTGGGCGCCCCACAGATCGATCAGCCCACCGCAGAAGCTTTCCGGGCCCGTCCGGAGCTTCGCGATCGTATGCGTGAGAGTTTGGTACGCATGTTGGCATTTTATGGGTTTGAGGTAACCCCTCTGGTTGGACAGTTTAGGATCCAAGAGGTGTCGAATATCGATTTTCAGCGTAAGGCTAGGTTTTGGTTATGTCGCTTTGATCATAATCATCTAAGGATCACCCGGATCATTAGATGTCTTAGGGTCCTTGGTCTAGATCAAGAAGCATCGGAGTTTCATAGGGTTCTTATCAAGGCTGCTACACCACGGCCTGGAGGTAGAGGAGTTGGTGAGAGGACTTTGATATTCTGGACGAGAGCTGCGAAGAGGCCACTACAGGTTACACCTATGGATGAGAACTTCAACGATGAGGAACTCGAAGAGACCGATGACGATAATGAATTTAATAGTGATCCTAAAGATGGCGATTCTGGGCCTAAGGGTAAATTCCGGCATAATGGATAGATGGGTGGCTGTGTACACAATTAGACGATAACTAGACTTCTGCCAAGGCTTAGAATACTTGCTTCATAAATGGTTTTTTTTTTTTTTTTTTTTTTTGCTTTATCTCTTGGACCCGGGTTTAAAAATTATCTACTCGGGGCAGGGGAACATGAGGAGTAACTTTTGTTGGTAACGACTTCTGATTTGTCCTGACGCTTAATCCATGCTTCCGAGACATGCGTTTTCAGGTGAGTACGGTTAAATTATTTTTTTGTGTTAAGTGAGACAGTCACATCTCAGGGGTGGGGGAAAAAACAATGTACAGCTATCTAGGATGTTAATCATAGGTCATCACTCGCGCTTACTGATAACATGAAAAGGTGCATTTTTATCCATTAAGTATATTTAGTCAGCAAATCGTGACAAGATCTTGAGTAGAGTATTATGGACTTAACTCGGAGTTTTGTAGTGATGTGGGTAATATTTGAATTTTTTATAGATTAAATCAGAAGGCACTATCTCTTCACTATCAGCTAGCCGTGTTAGATCATCTTCATATAATATTGAGACTGTTACGTGCGTCTATAGTTTTATAATTGATCTGTAAATATAGCCCTTTCTCCCGCTCTACACTGAAAAAAGAAGAGGGACTGTAAATCTTGAGCAAGTATAAAAGTGTGAGTGTGAGGAATGAAGGAATTAGTAATGATGTGCCATGCTGTAGAGAGGAAATACAGGAGAAGCAATATATTTTCTCCCCTTCTAGATTTCGTGGTATGACAGGTCTCAAATGACGGAATATGCCTTGCGGGCTAGGCGAGGAGAGGAAGTCTTAGTCTAGGTTAGGAAATTACTCAAAAGTGGGAATAAGCATGGTTATTAGATAATATGCTCAACAGTTTAGGTAGAGGGGGTGGGGGAGGGGTGATGGGTGAGGATTAAGCTGATCATTTATCTTATGGGCTGTTTTTGGGCTATCTGAGTATATCATGTAGTTGCTGCCTATGGAAGTGCAAATCGGTCAAAACTTAATTTACTAGCTAGCTAGCTAGCTACCGGTGGTAATATATAATATAGTTAATATTAGTAAGCTATTTTTTGACGAATAGGTATTTTTTTGTTTCTCGCCTGTTAATACTACCGGCGAGAGAGGATAATTAGACTACTGGTAAATTGACTGGTTTGCTCTTTAGTCATTTAAAAATAATTAGTAAGGCTTTTGAAGGCCTCCCATGCTACAGGAGACGGTTTTTAATTTCTGTAATGTTGGTCTACCAAGTGTTGACACAAGTAAATTTTAGTTCTATTTTTACTGTTTAATATCTCGGGGGATAGCCGATCAGTATGTAAATAGTGTCGAGTTATTATCGAGTTTATGGTAGAGGTCGCCTCTTTAACTCTATTCTCAGTAGTTTTTATCGGCTGGTGTGTAGGTAGACTCTATAATACCTACCCTCTGATCATAGTAGATCACTCGTGCTTAAATCTACTGGGTGCGTTCTTAAAGTTTGATTTTCCGTATTGTAGACCAAAAACTTAACCAAAACCTCTAATTGCGATTTATCAATTGCTACCTAGTGTTCATATTATAAACACCGCCTACCCATAGTGTCCACCTTAAAAACAAAGAAATATATAAATGCGTTCCTGTAGTGATAAACCGGGGAAAAAGAACCCACAAGAACAAAAGAGAAATAGAAGAATAATTGTGTAATCAATCCTTTCACTTCCAACTAGAAGACAGTAAAGGGAGAAAAGTAAAATAAAAACAAGAAACCCTATTTTTTCACACCCTTTCCCATCATGTTTACACCACCTCCCACGCCGTCTTCTTTCGTTGTCAATCTTCATCATCCCACCCCCCACCAAACGCATTGACACCATTACTCCTCCTACCTTGCCCAAAATCTAACTTTGCTAGGTATTCTGGTGGAACGCTTGGCTGGTATTTTTTCTCTCGCTCTCTATTTGTACCCCCTAGCCCTGCACCGTAGCTTAGTAGCATATCTGTGCTCGTTGGTAACGAGAACGGCAACATGAGTGCAGGGTCTAGTAACAGGTTCTCAGGCGCATTATTGTCCTCTTCATCCTCCTCTGTTAGTTCAGACGTGTGGAAGCCGCCTGGGGATGTAGTCATGATAGAGGGTGGGGTTTTCGTTGATGATGGCGAGAGTGTAGAGCTAGGGCGTGAAGTAGGGGTAGTAGGGGTTTGGTTTGTGGAGTGCCCGGCTATAGGTGTGTTGGTGGTTGATACAGATACGCTGCGAGATTTTCGGCGAGCTTTTGTATCAAAGAACGCCATGTTTAATCCGACAAGGAATTTCATTCCCTCCCGGTTTAGAGTCTTCTCGCCGACTTCAGGCCGGTAGTTCTTTGTCGCATGAAGAAGCTGCTGCGGGTTGAGTCGGGTAAACTGCTGCGTTGTGGACTGGAGTGCACCGAAATCTTCCCCAAGAGACGTGAAGCATTGAAGCCACTGGAGTAGTTGGATGACCGGCACTAGGTGCCGCCGTGCAGCCTCAATTACGTTCTCACCACTTGTTGTGAGTGAGCCAGATTCGTAGTGTTCTGGCTGGCGGTTGTTAGTGCGAGCCCAGTCCTCGAGTGTAGAGACATTGAGACGGATCTGCATCGCTTTGGTTCGTGCGAGATATTTGCGGTTTGACATGATGCGGTTGAAGAGTTCTGCGCCGAGCCAGTAGAATAGCTGACTGAGAACTTGAGAAATGATTACTGAGTGAATATCGTATAGGTCTAATACAAAAAGTGTTGATGATAGTAAAGATGTGATATTCCTTGGACTTGGCTTCGCGCGCTGTTTCGGAGATGGGGGGCGGAAACGCCGCTCTCCTACTGGTTCAGGAGATTTTCGCTTACTTTTGAAAAGTCGCCATTCATTCTGAAAGTGGACATCTTCGAACCCAGGAATGGTTTCATGGTCGAGCATGGCCTGGTCGAGGACCCTGTCCATCCGTCGTTCGGCATCTCGGATGATGAGAATGAATATTTCGTTGATGAGTTCCGAGATATTTTGTTGAAATTCTATTGTTGCACCTACAAGGCCGGTATCTTTCTTAAGGTAGTGGAGGAGGAGGGTTGCGTTAGAGATCCAGAATGCGAGGATTGTCATGTCCCATTGATGTCTCTCTACTACGTTATTGATCTTTTCCATTGCCGAGAGGAGTAGCCGGGAGAGGAGCTCCTGGGAACTGTGGTAGTGGGCGTACCGGGCACTCAGAAAGAGTATATTTGCAGGGACGGGCTTTTGGCTGGGTGATCGCTGGGGTAGCATATTTGTAATGACGACATCTAGCATTCGATTTAATTCATGTTCTTGAAACACAAACATTTGATCATTCAAGCATCGATCCCATACGAATTCCTGGCCTTCCTCTTCCTCCTCTTCCTCGGGTAACTATTATACGTCAACCAGGTACTGTGTTTGACCCATATCCGGATATCCGTAAAACTCACCTCCTGCTGCTCATCTAGACCTAAACTTGACAGGTCAACCTCTAGATTGATAGCACTCTCCATCATCATCCGTCTCTTCAATTCATTCTCTGCCATCTCCTCCTCGAACTTATCTTGTGCCAAGCCTGTATCGTAGAAGTCATCACTGACTCCCGCCGAGCCGATATACCCACTCTCGTGTAAATAGTCCGATAACTCGCTATTTGGCGGCATAAAATCGAATGCCGTCCTCCCCGACGAGCTCTTGATCTCTGGCGATGCCCCGTGGTCTAATAGGAGCTTTGCAATCCCTTTATGCCGGTTCGTCATAGCCCACATTAGTGAGCTCCATTGGTGCCTATCCTGCTGGTCTACACTTGCACCGGCGTCTAAAAGCGCAGAAACAACATCTTCATGTCCCTATCGCAAAACCCACCCCAGCAAAGCAAAAACTCAGTCACTGTCCAAACATACCCCATCTCATTGGCGTCCCGTGGTAAATTGTAAAATCAGAACTTACGAAGCAGCTGGCATATATTAATGGGCTAGTCCCCTCCTCATCTGGTGCATTAACGTCGATGTATTGCTTCCCCTTTCCTTCTAGTATCCTTCTGACCTTCTCTTCATCCCCGTTGCTAGCCGCCATGTTGAGTGCCCGCTGTAGATGCTCGGTTTTCTCCTTATCCGAGAGCTTTGGGTTATCGGCGATCTCGTCCTCATCTTCCAGCCCCGAGCCATCGTTAAAAGCGGCCTGTGCAGCCAGCATAGAAACCAAGCGTGTATCGCTATCGGCAATTCCCTTTACGTCATCGTCGTCATCGTGGAAGTCGGGGTCGAGGTTGAAGTTTAACCTCGCGGGTACCGGTGCAGTGATGAATTGAGGCTCACCTGTAAATCGAAGATGGGGCATCATCGCTCCGTCAGTATTACTGGTCATCATGATATTCCTAGGTTTGCGTCTGGCATCGCCGGGAGAAGAAGAAGCGGAAGAAGCAGGGGGGGTGAAAGAAGAATAAAAATCATCTTGGTCATAGGGGAGGTAAAATTCGCGAGAATACGGGGAAGGCTTCGAATCGGAGGTCATCCCACCTTGCCAGGCGTCGTATACTTCGGTCTCGGTAGTGAGTGGAGGAGTCCGTCGACGGTCGTCTAGAGATTTAGGGAGATCTGGAGGGAGTACTCTAGGGCGTTTTGTGCCTATGTCGAAGCCGTCGTGTGGATCACCTAAGTCCATTAGAGATTTAGGGGGGGGGTGTGGGGGGGGATGATATAAGAATAGAGAGATGGGTGTGTGAGTGTGAGTGGGTGTATGTATGTGTGCGTATGGGTGTACGTATGGGGTAAGATGGTGGTAGTTGTTGTGGTTGGATTAATGGTGTTTTGTGGGTAGTGGGTAGTGGTAGTAGTGGTTGTGGTTGTGGTGGGGGTGGGGGGCTTGGAGGGGGGATGTAGGAGAACAGGGGAGGGGTGTTTTTTCTCTCTGTATCTCTGTATCTCTCTGTATCTCTGTATCTCTCTGTATCTCTGTATCTCTCTGTATCTCTGTATCTCTCTGTATCTCTGTATCTCTCTGTATCTCTGTATCTCTCTGTATCTTCCTCTCTGTATCTTGTATAAGAGACTAGAAAGAACCCAATGACGACGGTCCTGTCTGCCTGGATATTCTGGAATGAATCGATGATGTTCCTAAGCTTACCCCAGGCGCCAAGACTTCTGCGGCAGCTCCTTTACCCCTCGTAACCCATCTGAGCTTCAGCTTGCCCGACTCCAGAGAACATCCTGGGTAAACGCCTCTTTCGGACTGATGGGCTGCGTATTGTATTACGAACACCTAAAGGTCTAGCCACCCGGGTCCATTTCGGAGCTTCGGGAAGGGCTCATTTGATAGAACAGACTCTCTGATTAACCGTGTATATACATATATATGTGTGTGTCCTACCACGAGGAAACCTAGCTTCTGCAGTTTGAGATGGCCTCGCGGTGTTTCTTGGGGGACGAATCCTAGGAAATATTTAACTATTCTATGCTATCGGAAGGAGCGCCCCCTGATCTCCTGATCTATGCAAATACAGTTTCGATAGAGTACTTGAGTGCTATCATCTTCGACGTTTATACAAATTCTGAGGGCTTCTTCGGGGTCTCATCCGCGCGTTGCTGCATATGCACTTTAATACAGTTGCGTGATAAACTTTATGCGAAACTGATCAACAAGGGGGTAGTAGGTAGTACTAAGTAGTATACGGGGGTGGTATTTGAACAGGGACACTGAGCCAGCTTCTAAAGGTTTAAGCACAAGACTTGATCTAATGCTTGGGGGGTTGTGTTGTTTGTAATGGGGGTGGTGGTGGGGGTTAGAGAATTGCAAACAATGTTAAATACCATCGCGGCAAACATCTCCTACCAACATAGTAGCCTATCCCCCCCCAATTTAAAATCGGTAATCAATAACTATTTAATAGCTTGGATTCCAAACTGCGCCAAACCGGCGATTCTGGCGGTATCTTCTGTGGTTCCGGTTGCATGTGTCTCATTATTTATGCTATCGGATTGTGCAGTAACCCTAAGGGGAGCAATCTTACCATTACTTGATTAGAATACGATACGGAGGAGAAGATAGAAAAATATTATATCTAAATAACCGAAGACGTATCTTTTTGTGAAATATTAGGGTTTGAGGGAATTGGCGATGTTTTTGCAATCTCAATAATTGTCTATACTTAAGTACTTACTACACAACCCCTATGAGTACTATTTGCGATCCCATAAGAGGAACTAGCGGCTTGTTTTTGAAGGATTATTAATGGAGAAGCCCATAACTTATAACAGGAAAAACCCCTCTTCAGTAATTCTCTAGGATTGGCTCTATGAATATTGGGCAGGTGTCGGGAAAGCAAGCTTGAACTACAAAGGAAATTGTAGATCTTAGGGGTAATCATAGTGAAGATATATGTATCTGATACCTAAACGGGGAGATATCCTAACAGGGGAGAGGGTTTAGGCAATACGATTCTTATAGGTTGAAGGGTGCATGGAGTGCCAAGCCTGTTGGTGTGTTAGTCTGGCTCGTTTCTGCGACGGATTGACTCTGAGATGAAACAAAATAGGTGCGTAATTAAGCGCGCTGTTTGCCATAGAACAAAGTTTTTAGGGCCTACTTAGCACTTGCATAAAAGGGCATCGTCTAGAACGAAGAGTTCAAGATCTGCTTACCTACTTAGTAGGATCCCTACATTTTGGGGGTGTTCTGGCATTGTGGTTATGAGAATTCCGAATCATTAATTAACGCGCGAGTATTACTTGGTTTGCGTACTTAAAAAAATTAAGTTACATCATTTCGAGATGACCGCTGATGACACTTGGCTTGTTCAATCGTGTTGGTTGTTTTTGCATCCACCTATAGCTAATATATCAGTAAATGCTTAACAAGAGTATATCCTACAAGTGTTAGTGTGGTACGATATTGGATATTGGAGCTGTCGTGTCCCATCTCTCGGTTCTTTTACTAATAGAATGCATGATGGATATAGATTAGTTAGTGGTATTTATATAATCTATAAATAAATACCAACTAGAATGAATCATCTAGACCTAGTGGGGGAACTTGTGGGGGGATGATTAGAGTGGAGGATTCGGATTCGGGGAAGAGGGAGGGGGAGGAGGAGGAGGAGAAGAGGGGGAGGGATTTATACCTAAACGAAATTCGCTGGATATGCGTATATTAAGTTCCTATACCTATCTCTAGGTATATGTGTGTTTTCTCGCGAGAGTACACTACTTAAATAAAATTCTTAGATCATCTTACTTTTAGGTGCTCACTAAGGGACAAATAAAGCTTCATAACTTGGTGCGTTAAGATTAAATGTACTTGCCTATATACAAGTCTCTATATCAGTACTTAAGTAGAGGGTCACAAAGTACTGAGAATGGTTTTACTAGTATGTACATGCATCCACATCATTCGCAACAGCCAGTGCTACATTTTTAAAAAAAACTATAAATTGCTTTATCGAATGGCTAGTAAAGATAAATAAGTCTTCATATAATCTAAACTAGCTATAGTGATAGGTTTAGGTAAGTTTTTGACCGAAGCCTTTAGTTTTTGACCGAAGCCTTTAGTTTTTGACTTATTTAAGCCTTAATTTATCTCGTTATAAGTAAACTAAATAAAGACCATAGGGAGTTTATATAGATTTCTAATTAGATTATAAACTATCCCCAAGCTGCCTCATCATAACTAAAGCAATCACATATAGATTAGGATATACTTGAGGAGTAGTAATAAAGTCTAACTTTAGCCCGAATCAAACACATTGCTAATCTTTAAGTCTCTAATGAGAGGCACTTACCATAGTGAACTATGCTGCTTAGCTGCATAACAAACCGAACAAGTCTCGATTGAAGTTTCTGATATTTTAGGGTCTGTCTTATACGGGATCATTTGAATTAGTGTATGGGTTGTATGTAGTAGCTATAAAATGTAGTCTAAAAGAGCTATACGGTGCTGTGTAGCAAACATACTTAATCGTGGGGCTGTAGCTGGGTACGAGACTACTATCAATTTAACCTGTAGTAGTAATATATGATACGGTCAAATTATTAAAGACTACTTAGGATCGATGCCGTTTAGCGTTAAGCAGCCTTCCCTGTATTAAACGGATTAAGCGTGCCTTAATTTTTTATAGATAATTAAGGGCTCTAGAATCATGTGAAGGCTATTTTGATACCATGTATAAGTACACGTACTTATACTTGCATGTATGTAGAGGGAGTCGTGATTAATCATCCAAAATGCGCGCTTAGGGTTGGGGGTGTCGGACACCAACCAATGACCGGTAGAGATTTAAAGTCAATTAATCAAGCTGGGTACCCCTCCCTAAGTACTACATGTAGCAAGCCACTGTTACCTTAATCGATACTTGGGTCGGTGAAGAAAACACTGTAGAGAGACTCGCATGGTAGTACAGGACACGGCCGCGGTTCCATACTAAGTAAGGCTGCTATCAAAGCTGTGGGTATAATTCAGTATTTGCTCATGAAATCCTGGCTTTTCGGTTACAAGAGTTTATTCCGTCTTTGCATTAGTCTCTATCTATCTCTTTGGGCTTCTGCAGATGAGAGGCGTTTAATTAAGTACCTAGATCACGACTTGTCCCTCCCCCCCCCCCGCACTTGAAGGTTTATCTCATGTTGGTTCTTGAAAATATTTGAGACATTGCCTACTTGAGGTATTGTGATGGGTTTTATGACTCGTTATCACACAGCTGAGTTGTAAATGGGCCGATACGAACCGGAACCCTGGATATTATAGCTAGCTGGATATAATATCTACTTATGCAAAATATTAAGTATAAAAAGCACTATGTTAACATAGCTTTCTTTCTTTTTTGTCGCCTACACAACGTACTGGTACCTATACAATTCTGTCCCAGACTGTAACTATTGGTCTCAATGTCTCAATTAATAACTACCGGTTTGCTATCAGCTCTTTCGTTGGTGGCTGCGGGTTTTGCTGCACCACTCGATAACTTAAGTATTGTTGGTCGCGATGTATCACTTCTTCCATCCTACGATTACATCGTTGTTGGAGGTGGCACAAGCGGGCTTACCGTTGCGAACAGATTGACCGAGGATGAAGATAGTAAGACTCCACTTAAAACAACAACAGTTGGTGACCTTTGTTTACTTACATGGTTTTTTTGTTCTGGATAGAAACGGTACTTGTGATTGAAGCAGGTAATCTGTAGGTCTCCCAATCTTTTTGTCTCATGCATTTCTAACAAGACTAATAGCGATGACCAAGAGGACGCAGTTTTGATCCCTGGGCTGGCTGGCGGCACCGGTAAAAAGTACATGTACAACATTACATGCAACCCTCAAGCCGGCATAAATAATCGCACATATAACTTTCTGGCTGCGCATGTTGTTGGTGGAGGTACTGTGGTAAACGGGCAAGCTTTCGACAGAGGTTCACGGGGCGACTACGACCTATGGGAAGCTCTAGGAAACCCTGGATGGGGTTGGGAAGGGCTGCTTCCCTACTTCAAAAAGGTAAGCACGTTTTTCAGTGAACAGATTCCGTGTTAGCCATAAGCTTAGAGCCATCTACATCTACAGAGTGAAACATTTACTCCGTCACCACCTAATGTCGCCAAAACCTGGGGGACCCAGTTTGATCCCAAAGCGCACGGGTTCAGAGGTCCTGTAAAGTCTTCGATGCCGATATATTATTACCCTGCTATGAGTAAGTGCATACTTAGACATTGCGTATAAGACGCGTCATCAGGATTGACTGATAGGTGCTTACGTTTTGATTGAAGGGTATATTTTCAAAGCCTGGGAGGAATTTGGAATCAAGCACCCGAAGGATGGCACAAACGGTGAAGCTATCGGTGCCTTCTTTTTTTCCAATTCGGTCGATTCAGTCACTCGCACGCGGTCTTATGCTAGAACAGCGCATTATGAGCCTGTTAAGGATAGATCGAATCTCCATCTCTTGACCGGAAAGACTGTGACCAAGTTGGTAATAAAAGGAAAGAAAGTCACTGGTGTCATGGTAAACATAAACCCATATCCCCTGTTTATGTGAGATATATGCTTTTGAAATTTTGGATCAAAGCTTACCCAAGAAGTTCTCTACCAATGCCACTGCTGAGGTCACAACAGTATCCGCAAATAAAGAGGTAATTTTGGCGGCAGGGTCAGGACATACACCTCAGATCTTACAATTATCTGGTATTGGTCCTAAGAAACTTCTCAAAGGCCTTGGGATTCCTGTTGTTTCTGATCTCCCTGGAGTCGGTGAAAACTTTCAAGATCATCCAACTTATTACGTTGCTGGTACATGTAGGCTTTCCCACGGATTTTTGTAGTCTATAGATCCCCCCCCCCCCATTGGTCTTATATCCTTCTAACCTTTCTAGTCGCCAATGACCTTAACCCGAGCCCAAGAAACCTTACCACCAATGCAACATATGCCGGGGAGATGTTAGAGCTGTATAAATCTACGCTCACAGGTAAGATCCACCTTAAACACTGATATTATGAGTAAGAGTGTGAAATTTGAGTCGGTGTATTTGGGGACTCTAATGCTAGGAAATTTCTTATAACACTTAAGATTTGAGGTTAAGTCTATTCTACTCTCTAGGGCCTTATTCGAGTGGTTTTGGTGCTGCTGCTGCTTTTCTCAAACTTTCGGATATCACAAACAAAACCCAGATCCGGGATTTCGTGAATATTATTAATCATCAGGATCCGACTAAACACCTACCTGCTGGTATTGATCAGACTATAATTGATGGCTACAAAGTACAGTCTAAACTTCTTATGTCCTACCTGGAATCAGGTCTTGTTGCCATCCATGAGAGTCCTTTCAGTGCTTCGGCAGGCATGGGTGCTGCACTCCAAAAGCCTTTTAGTCGTGGATCAATCTATATTAATACAACCGACCCCTTTTCCAACCCTGTTGTTGATTACCGAATCTTCTCAAACCCTATCGACTTGGATATCTTTGTCGGGATGATTAAGACTGTCAGGAAGGTCTCGACCATGCCTGCACTGGTGAAACTAGCGCCTATCATCACAAATCCTGATCCTGATCTCCAAACAGATGAGGAAATAATGGAGGCTATCAAGACCAACGTTGTGCCTACCTTGGCACATCCTAGCTGTACATGTCCTATGATGAAGCGGGAGCATGGCGGTGTTGTCGATTCGAAATTACGTGTCTACGGAGTCTCAAATTTGAGTATCGTAGATGGGTCCATCATGCCTTTGATCCCCTCTACTCATCTTTCATCTACTGTTTATGCCGTTGCTGAAAAGGTATGGTTTCACATTCAGTCTATTTTTCTTTTCGTGCTTTTCTTCCTTTTCCTTTTTACTTGGGGCTTTAGGCTAACCTATGGGGGATACTATTAAGGCTGCGGATATTATTAAGACTCGTGCATAAATAATATGTAAGATTTTACGTTTTGATCACTGGCATTTTTTTTTGTTGTTGCTGCTGTAGGATAGGATGATAAGGTCTAGGAATAGATAATATTACATAATGGATTACCCAAATAGTATTAAATTGGGGACTCAATATAAGGGGGGCGTACGCACGGGAATCGGGTCATATTTGGGATTAACACGAATTAAATGTAGACAGCGCACTCCCGGTGCTACATGTAGTGATAAGTTTTGAGTTTACACTCCTTGGCTTAATATGTAATCTATGGAAATATATTAGGTTTACATGAATTCGATCCGCATCAGAAGATGTAGGTTCGTTTTAAATGTGACTGCATTCTTAAAGGGCGGACTTCATACAATACTCGGGATCTAGGTAAAATATAGTTTCTCCCCTAGTATTATAACTATACGAGTGACTAAATTTAATTTATAAGGGCTATAATATAATAGGTCTTATAAGATCTTAACGAGTGAGATTTAATGATGTACAATAACAATGAAATAGTTGGTGGAGCTAAGGATCTAGACTACGTTGACATTATACCTTACAGCTATGCTGATTCCTCCGGCCAAACATCGTACCCAAAAGTATCCTTCATATTTACAAACCTAGTATGTCTTCCCTTCGCAACTCTATTAATCGTATCAAAGTCCTCATCATTCATATTATAATCTTTGAAGTTGCTTTCAATCCTTGCAGGGTTGCTACTTTTTGGCAGCACACAGTAGCCCCTTCTCACACCCCATGAAATAAGGGTTTGTGCTAATGTATGCCCCGTTTTCTCAGCCGCAGCGATCAGTGTCGAATTCTCTGATACTTTCTCTCCCGTAGTTGGGACTTGGTTTTGTGAGCCGAGTGGAGAGTATGCGACGAGGAGGATATCGTTATCTTTGGCAAACTTGAGGAGACCTTCGTTGGGTAGGAATGGATGGATTTCGACCTGACAAGCATGGGGCTTGACTCTTGCGAAGCTGAGGAGTTTTTGAAGGGATGGAATGGTCCAGTTACTGACGCCAATGGCTTTGGCTTTACCAGAGGAATATATTTCCTCCATTGCTCGCCAAGTGGGTTCTGGGTTCTCAGTGAGCTCTTTCTTAATCACATACTATCGGCAAAGTATTGTTAGCCCTCAGATATCACCACAATAAAACAATTAAGGTAGCATACCTTTCCATCCGGTCCAATCTTGGGGTTGTAATCATCGGTTCTCTCTGCCGCAATAGGCCAGTGAACGAGGAATAAATCAACATAGTCAAGTTTGAGTTTCTTTAATGAATCCTCTAGAGACCACTTTACTTCCTCGGGCTCGTGGAGGTGATTCCACACTTTTGTGCAAATAAAAAGATCCTCTCGTTTGACAGCACCATTACTTTCTTCTAGAAAATCTTTGATTGCATCGCCAATTTCGCCTTCATTCTGGTAGAACCATGCACAGTCGAGATGTCTATATTTTCTGTGTCAGTCTCTGTACCTTAAAATATCTAGAGCTATAACATATACCTGTATCCGGCCTTCAAGGCTACAGTGCAAGCTTTGTATGACTCCCCCTTAGAACCCTCGTTCGCAAAGGTACCAAATCCGACCGCAGGAATCTTCGCCCCTGTAGACAATTCAAAAGTTCTTCCCAAAGACATGTTAAAAATTTGTATATAGGATTATTGTGCTTGTGTTTTTTGAGAGAAATAAAGTGGACTGTATCAGACCACTATGCTTTATTATCTACTTTGATACTATACCTACTTGAACTCGAATTGTGTCCTCCTCTGACACGCGTACCCACTCTGATGTCATCGCGTGAATATTTTTGAAGTCGATCATGGCCGATAAAAGTTTACTGGAATCACGGCTTGTTGCTGGCATGTTTCGCCAGGATTATTCCGCTTCCAAGCCCACAAGTGTAGCCTTTTCACTCACAGAGGTTAACCGAAAGGATTGTATTCTATCCGGAGCGTAGTTTCACCTGTCGATCTTTCGGAAAATAAATTCTCGAATCCATGCACCGAAACTGACAACAAAACTCCGACCGAGGGATCTCATGCCGGCCTTGCGTCCGATATTCAGGAGTGCCGATTAATGACGCAATTTCAGTGGAAAAAAGTCTCCGGCGGGCTCCGCGCAGTGGAACTAAAGTTTAGCTGCATTAGGTTTTTCCGGTATGTATCCGCCTGGGACCTCTGACGTCCCCCCACTCACCACCACCACTCCCCCCACCGTATATACGACAGATGTCATTATCAAACTATCCATGATAAGATTAAAATATTAAGACATGAGGGATTTGAAATTGCTAAGTAACTATTCTCAAAGAATCAAAATTCCGTAACTAATAATATTTCTAGTTATCCGAGATATCATATTTAGTAAACATAAATGTATGTACCTGTCGATCCTTTTTTTTAGAACAAGGGAACGTTGCATATCTACATGTACTTCTTCAGTGATCGGAGTTCCTTTTGGCCTAGGGGTCTATCTTTCTCTTAGTAGGTTGACTGGAGCCGAGAGATTTGGATGATCCTTATCACTAAATCTCATGTTAGGTACGGCACCCGCTTCCCGGAGGACTATGGACCCACCGAGTAACTATCTCCAAACGGTGAAGCTGTTATCGGGATTCAAGAACGAGTTAGTGTCCTAATTCGAGGATTCGATTGATTCGATTATATCTGATCAGTGATCAGTGGCTATGGCCGAGTGCAAGATCACATAAATACTTAATCTACCCTCCTTCAAGACTCTCATTATTATCTAAAGCCATTATACCCACTCTACTCTACCATACCCTACATCAAACACGTTTTCTATCTATTAAAGCCTGCCTTAAAACTCAATTCTACCATGACTACTTCCAGCATGTCCAATATCGAAAACCATAATGGTGAAGTGAAGAAAATGTACTTATCCCTCCACCCCTCCTCTCACCACCAATCCTGATGATAGCATTAACATTATCTTTAGTGACCAAAGCACTATTCCTATCCCTGGAAACAACAACGATGATGGTGTTATCGAAATCGAGGCAACCCGTTGCGCTTTAGGCGAGTCCGAGAAGTTAATGCACCCACTTTCAATTTTCCCTTCGCAAAGAAACCGTCGGGGTTCTCGGAACTCGTTTGGTGCCTCTCTTCCGATCCCACGAGTGAAGCGCCCCTCCCAACTTTACCGGCCGGAACTACCAACATCTCAGCCATCATTCGATATTCTCGCCTCAAAAGCACAAGATCTCGCCCAAGAAAAGGTTTCCGCAGCAAAGAATGTTGCCTTCATCTTTGACATTGATGGAGTGCTTGTCCATGGCGACAGAGTTATTCCTGAAGGTGCAAAGACACTAGAGATCTTGAATGGACAGAATGAACTCGGACTTAAAATCCCCCACATCTTCCTGACAAACGGTTCTGGAAAGCCAGAGGCAGAACGTTGTGCACAGTTGAGTAAAATTTTGAGCTCGCCAATCTCGACCAAACAGTTTATCCAATCACACACTCCAATGTCAGCACTAGCAGAGTACTATGGCACTGTTTTGGTAGTAGGTGGCGAGGGATACCGCTGTCGAGAAGTTGCCGAGAAGTATGGGTTCAAGGATGTGGTTGTTCCAAATGATATTGTTGCTTGGGACGAGAGTATTGCACCATACCGAACATTCGGAACATGGGAAAGAGCTTCTGCAAAACCAAGAGATTTCACCAAGACCAACATCGAGGCTATCCTAGTCTTCTCAGATTCAAGAGACTATGCCACTGACTCGCAAATCATCATGGATCTTCTACAATCCGAGAACGGGCGTTTGGGCACAAAGGCAAAAGACCCTATCAGTCAACGCATCCCCATCTATTTCTCACATGGTTAGTCCCTATAAAATTCTATATTAAAAACACGATACTAACAATTTCTTCAGGCGACCTTCTATGCCCCACTGAACATAAATACCCTCGTATGTCTCAGGGTACATTCCGTCTCGCTCTCGAAGCCATGTACAAAGCTATCACTGGAGTTGAGCTTGAGCGTACAATCTACGGCAAACCAGAAAGGGCTACCTATACCTACGCTGATGAGTGCCTTACATCCTGGATGGAGGAAATCCACTCTGAAAAGGTGTTGCCGCAAAACGTGTATATGATCGGTGATAACCCACAGAGCGACATCATTGGAGGAAATCTTTACGGTTGGAACACTTGCCTAGTAAAGACCGGCGTCCATCAAGGAAGTGAAAATGATAAGGAAAACCCAGCGACTATGGGGGTGTTTGAGAATGTATTGCATGCGGTTGTGACAGTAATGAGGAAAGAGTTGGGAGAGGACTTTAAGTTTCAGTTTGATATGGAAAACCCAGTTCTGATAAATGGAGGGGTTTCTGCCGTGGAATAATCTCAACATTTATGACGCACTGGTGAAGGGAAGTCTTTTGTTCAGGCGTTATATCTATTTCACTCGTTCTTTCTTTTCTGTTTTATTATTTCAGTTGTGTCTGAGAAAGGTTGTCAATGTCTGGGAATAAAGGTATGAGCTTAGTTATTTGAATTAGTTATTTAGAATTTCTTTTTGTCCTTATAGATAAATTTCAATGAGAAACTGGTACTTCTTAGAGGTGTTCTTTATATTAGTTGCCATGGTTTTTTTTGCTAGGAGTGTGAGTTAGTGGGATTATATGTAGTTGTGTCATTATACGCAGGAATACTCGCGCGTTAATTAATAACTCGGAATGGGGCTACAACGACCGAAAGGTGTATAGATGGTAGAATAACAACGAGAAAACTAGTAAGAATTCCATAGTATTATATTTGGTACTTTAAACAGATATTAATTACCCTTAATCGCGTTTGGGGCCTATTCACTTGATATTTTTGATGGTGTTTGGTGCTGTAGTTATGCAAATTCCGAGTTATTAGTTGACGCGCGAGTATACGTATACATGCCATAGTTTTATACTGCATGCGACATTCTTGTACCTAGAAAATAATGCAAACTTTGATTGTAAGAAAAAAAAAATATGCGTAGGAATATAATTATTCCCCCCTTTTCCCAATATAATCTCAATTAAAAAAGTGTTTATTATAACTTAACTTTTTTTGAAGAGTATCGACTAGTACTAGAAATAGTTAAAATCTTACTTCCTACTCAAGTACCCGTGATATAGTAAGCGTTAGTGAATACTATTAAGTTGATACAATAAATCCTATAAGAATAGTCATTTCTACTGGCACTAATAATAGAGCTAAAGCGAATGATCAAAAAAGCATCTATTGATATAATATAGAGTCTTGGAGCGCTTCTGGTTTTATTTGGGGCTTGTATTTAATTAACGCATAAGTAAACTATTATTAAGCCGGAAATATCCGATACTCTAGTGAGCATCGCCAAGAATCTGATATATAAGCAAATAACGTAAACTTTCACCTCATTGGGATTTAGGATTGAGGTTTCAAGCCTATAATACCAATATATCTAGTACTAAAATTCTCGCTTAGAAGATAATTTTACTGTTTTATTCAAAACTGGTAGTCTTGTAAACAGTATTATATGTCCAATATCTAGACTACCATAGAGGGAGGAAAAAACATGCTCAGAAGTATCTAATACAATAGGTGAGGCAAGAAATAAAAAGAACACTTTCTCCGTCTAAGATATACTATCGTTCACTCATAAACATCAAACAGTTTATACTGGTCTAATGAGTTGACAAGCACCTAGTCATCTAGTTTCTAATCTCAACCTCCTTGTATGCAGGAAGCTGCGAGAGCAGTGCCTTACCCTCAACAAGGCACCTTTCAGTGTTGGCACGGCTGTTGACAAAATCAGGGTAGTTCAGGGTAAGCTCGGTCGCTCCGTGTAGAATATTATCAACAGCCTCAACCCCAAGCATGAATGAGTGGTCCTGGTTTCCAACCTCATATTTCCAGCTGCCAAACCGACCCCTAGAGTGAATACCCTTTGCTTGTAGTTTAGGAAGTAATTGCTTCAGTACCCCATCACGCTCTAAGCTAGGGGTAGGGTATCCGTGATCGAACCGCCTATGATATGTAGAAACGATCTCAGCATCGGCACTGATTAGGCTAGTGTTGATACAGCCTTGGATTGTATCACGAAGTAGGTTGGGCTCATCAACAGGCTTCATTGATGACTCGGAAATTTCTATTATCTTTGTTAGCCTATATCTCTTTAGCGGTCACCAAAACTAAATTTACCCATCATCAAAGACCAATAAGGACCCTCTTTGGGTTCAGTTGATTCAGGCTTGCTTCCATTAGCCTTCTGGAGAGTCGGTAGCTTTGTGCTTTCCTGTGGCTGATTGTTTGGCGAATAGTTGCTGAAAATTGTAGCACGGTAGAATGGACAATCATCTTCGGGGAAGTAAAGCTATCGGCGAGATTAGACATTATCTATAAGGCCCAGAAGAGAAAAGTCTTACCCAGCACTTATCGCCGATGTTCTCAGGTCTTGCACCTCGGATACCAATTCCGACAACATGAGTAGTTGAGTAGAACAAGTCTTTAGTCATGTTTATCAACTCTTTATCACCAATCTTCTCACACAAAGCATCTACGGCCATTGTGCTGACAAGTCTTCCGTATGTAATTGTCTTTCCGTCTGCCAAAGTCGCAACATTTTTTTCCACATCAATCTTTTCCACAGTTCCGCTCTTACCCAGACGAACATTTTTTTTAGGCAAAGTGTTGGCAACAGCGATCCAAATACCACCAGTGCCACCATGGGCGGGGAAGCGGAAGGTAGCATTGGGACCCCAGTTACCAGCTGTCTTTTGGAGGATAACGTTCTTGGTGACGGTCTTGAGGTCTGGTGCCGCGACACGTTCTCCGAGCCATTCGCACTGCATCTAAATGTAGCAAAGTCCGTGGTTAGTACAACTGATCAAATACTGTACATCGCGCTTTGAAAGATTACCTTAGTGGTAGGTACAGCCCAAACTTTATAGTTGTATGGTCGCATGAAAAGGTCAGCGATCCCCTCACCTATTAAGATTGAAAAAGTCAGTTCTGTTTAAAAATCAGTATATGCCACAAGAAAAACTCACCCATCATCCTTACAATCCACTCGTCAAAATTCTTGGGCTTGGTGTTTGCAACCCTGAATTCCAACGCCGCATCGATCATGCCATTCATACAGCTGACTTGGTCATCCTTGGGTAGCATACTGATGTTGTTCTGGAATGGGTATGGAACTTTGACAAGATTAGTTTCATGTTCTAATACTAGTTTACGGGTCTTTTACCCCAAAGCTCCTTGCAACGGACGTATGAGATACGTTGATGGGTATACCAGTCATCAGGTTTGGGTAGAGCTTCATTGATACAATCATCGAAGTACTTGTAGTGGGAGAAGATGACATGCCCACCAACATCGTAGAGCTATTATATCCATCAATATTTGCACTGTAGAACGCTATTAGGAGACATACAAATCCCTCGGGAGTAACATCAGTAGAAGCAAGTCCTCCAGGAGTTTCATTGGAATCGACAATGAGCCAGGATGTCTCGCTCTACAGGAGAACAGCTTATCAGAATGATGATTTTAGAGCTATTAAGATAAGGAGAACATACAAGCTGGTTTAACCTTTTTGCGGCGCCGAGACCTGTAGGACCAGCACCAATGACGAGAACATCAACGTATCTAGAGAAATACATTTAGCAATTACAGCTTTCATAAGTTGAGTGATTAGGAATAGCCTACTCACGTATCTGAAGACATGGTAGTGCAGAAGATGGAATTGGAGCCTACTGAAGTGAATAATTGCAATTGAGGCAATCTGAAAGCAATTTTCTATCGGAGGGCTTCTATACTTAAGGTAGTAGAGAAGGGGAGGGGTTGTAAGAAGTGGGAGAGGGGAAAGGGGATGGGACGCGCACATTGCACAGACAGGCGAGTTATGATTAGATTGGAAACTGGACTGAAGCCCTGGACAAGCCTCAACGTCTTACCCGCTAGCCAGCTAGTTACAGCAGCCATTCCTAGCCAAAGAAGTCAAGACAGGGCGATCTTAGTTGATCATACAAAATAGGCCACACGGCAGCGCTGCCCATCAATAGCAATTTCCGAAGGGCATCAAGCCAGTTGTTGGTATTGTGATTATTGCATACGCCTTGTTCGACGGAGCCTCTTCCGTTGCGCTTATCCTGGGTTGTGCACTATACGCGTGTCAGCATCCAGGGGAGTTTTACTGAGCTTCCACGAGAATTTTAAACCTCAAACTTATTTATTGTATGTGAAGATGGCTGATTGGAGTTTCTAGAGGGGTTTTCTCCTAAGGGACCTTCAGGAACGCTTTTGATGCCAGGTGCGTGGCACATGACTTATCGTTTTGGTGGGGTTCACGAATGGATAAAGGGCGAATGTTTATTTGAGCCTCATATCGTGCAAGGGTTCGCGGTCACATTAGGTTCTGGGCAAGAAGTCTTGTCGGAACGACTGTGAGGTTTCCCCGATACTTATCTAGATCAAGTGGGTAGCTACATTTATCCATCTAGTGGGGCCATCTTCCCTTAGGATCTCTTTTCTCTATCTGAGAATGCCAACTTTTTTCAATTCGTGATATGCTTGTGGGATTGGCTATTATAGATGAAAACTTCTTGCTATCAAGAATAAATTTCTTTGTCTGTTTTCTCTCTTGTGTTATCATATTCTACCTTCCTCTTCTCTATAGGGCCACAGTATGAAAAGAGATATATGTACCTAGATTGGTGGGTGATAAGGGTTTGGTTTTTGGGGAGTTGAATAGGGGCTAGATTCCTCATAATATGATAGCGTCTCGGTGGCACATTGCCTATGGATCGAAATAAAACCTCTGTCGCATTTTTCCCTGTTTAGGTGCCGTCAGCTTAGAGAGCCTAACAGACAACAGCTCTTCACCCCCTCTTCTTAGCCTTACTGTTTCGGCAGTCAGAGCTCCCTTTTCACCTCTTGCTCGCGTCGCGACTTACTTCTCCTACCGTAGTTCTCGCTCCATACCATCCTTCTACGCTTTTCCCAGCTGCCGCTCGTTTCACCTGTTCTTTGCTTGCCCTTCCTTTGTTCACAACATCCTATCCTAAAGTTTAGCGATGGCAGCTGCCAATTCCTCCGATGGGAGGGACGGCGATTCCCCGAATTCACTTCCTGTACCAAATATTACCTCACCCCCGAAACCATCTATACACCCGGCAGTCTATGTAGCGTAAGCGTTGAATCAACCCGATGAGCATCTAAAATGGCCAGAAACTAACAGGCTTCCCCTGACAGAGTATGGATTGGTCTGAGTTCGTCTGTTATCTTGTTCAATAAGTGGATATTATACAGCCTGAAATTTGGTAAGTTTCCCTATTGCCTGGCGAAAATTCAACTTCTAACTGTTCTTCTCCACTCTAGAATTTCGTAAGACTCCCGAAAAATCTATCCTGCAATTTTCCATATCGTACCTTTCAAGAATCGAAACTAAATAAATGTGAATTTTGATTAATGTAGCAATATTTCTCACGACCTGGCATCTTATATTCGCGACAATTGCGACGCAGGTTCTCGCGAGGACGTCTACTCTTCTTGATGGCCGCCATAGTGTTAAAATGACTGGGCGGATATATCTTAGAGCGATTGTACCCATCGGGTTCTTTTTTAGCTTGAGTCTGATTTGTGGCAACAAGGCATATCTCTATCTGAGCGTTTCCTTTATTCAGATGTTGAAGGTGCTGTTTCTTTCCCTCAAACCCTGAGATTATAGGGTATTAATACTTACTGCGACTTGTATAGGCAACTACCCCGGTAGCCGTACTTCTTGCAGGGTGGGGACTGGGGATAGATTCGCCAAATCTCAAGGTTCTAGGCAATGTTTCTTTCATCGTTGTCGGTGTCATAATTGCTTCCTACGGAGAGATTGCGTTCGATATCACTGGGTTCATCTATCAAATCACTGGTATCGTTTTCGAGGCTGTCCGTCTCGTAATGGTTCAAAGGCTCCTATCATCAGCAGAATTCAAGATGGATCCTTTAGTATCCTTGTATTATTTTGCACCAGTTTGCGCAGGCATGAATTTTGTCATGTATCTTATTTTCGAGTCATCCAAGCTGGGATTGGGTGATATCGCCAAGGTCGGCTTGTTTACTCTATTAGCCAATGCCATGGTGGCTTTTGGCTTGAATGTTTCGGTTGTATTTTTGGTAAGTGCTATATATTGAATATGGATAGTCTAGTGTGTTGGAGCTAATGGAATGATAGATTGGGAAAACCTCCTCGTTGGTTCTCACCTTATGCGGTGTACTCAAGGATATCCTCCTTGTCGTTGCCTCGGTTCTTATTTGGAGGGATCCACTTAGCTTTCTTCAGATGTTTGGTTATAGCATCGCACTGGGAGGTCTTGTCTATTACAAACTTGGAGCTGATAAGCTGCGAGAGACCTATATCAAGGCCCGAAACGATGGCACAGTGATCTGGCGGAACTTTGGCGATAAGTACCCAGCCGTACGAAAGGCTACGCTTATTGGCGCAACCATCCTCTTCGTTTTAATAGGTTTACAATCCTTATATGGAAAAGATACTAGCAACTCAGAATACACAGGCGTACGGCTACCTGATTCTTCGGCAGTTTTGCCTGGTCTCCTCCCAGGTAGTACTCCTGATAAAAGCTACATTCCGAAGCGAAAGCTTGATATCGTCATCAGTATGAACACCGAAGTTCCATCAAAGGTCGGCTATAATTTAAAACAGATTAAGGCTATTACTGCTTTCGCTGGGCTTGATCCGTACGTTGTTGTCTACTTTAAGGACCCAAAATCGGACCAATTGTCCATCAAGCAAAGCACCGAGGCATCTGCAGTAAAGGGGGTGCTAAGTACTGGAGGAGACGACAGCACATACCTTACACATATTGTAGAGCAATGGGATGACCTCGCAGAGCACACATTATTTCTTAATGCTGAGTTTAAAGACCTTGCGAAAATCTCGAATCGTATTGAGGACTTCTATAAGCCCAACACTGGTGTGCTCTCCCTTGGTGCTGGGTACGGTAGCTGTCCTTGTGGATCATGCAAGGACCCATGGGGCAACAAGGAAGACTTGAGCCGTGTCCCTGATATCTTCTCCGCTATCTATTCTGAGCTCTGCCCCCCTGCCAATATACTCTTGTCATCCTCAGGGCAATTTATCGTCTCTGCCAAGCGTATCAGAGGTACGCCGAAGCATGCTTACGAACATCTAAAAATCTTATTAGAAAGCGACAAGAAGCACTGGATCCACAAGGAAGCTAAGAGTACTGATGAGCCTGATCGCCCCTCTTTTGGACGTGTGATGGAAAAGAGCTGGATGATTGCTTTTAAGTGTGTGGATCCTAGGCTGGCGGAAAGCTGCCCAAATCTAGGTGACAGAAGGAGGGGCGTAGATCCAGATGAGAGGTGCCAGTGTGTCGATTAATCATCTAAGACTAAAATGGGGGAGGGGGGTAGTAGGGATTTTTTTGGATGCGTAAATGGGTTAAAAACCAATAGAATATAGTGATCAACTCCAGATTTTTATTATTTATATTTTATAATTCCTTATTATGGAATTATTATTTTCATTTGATCGTGGTATTTTTTTAGTGGGGAGAAGTAGATATAGCAGACATTTAAGAACACTTAAATACTTAAGTGAAAATAGCGAGGTTGATATGTACATGTAGTGATAATTGGGAATGACATACACTGGTAGCTATGTATATACGTGGCTAGATAACTCCTAGTAGTATGTATGTATCACCAACAGTAAATATAATGGTGACATAGAAATTGGAGATACAGCACAAAAACAGTACATCTAAGAATTGATGTAGCTTAGA
Source organism: Verpa bohemica (assembly GCA_033030345.1). Taxonomy (NCBI): domain Eukaryota; kingdom Fungi; phylum Ascomycota; class Pezizomycetes; order Pezizales; family Morchellaceae; genus Verpa; species Verpa bohemica. The sequence continues at coordinate 619,155 of JAUFSE010000016.1, read as the reverse complement.
CCTACTATATCTTTCTATTTATGCACGTTAACCACAGCACTCAAGTTCATGTTACATGAACACTCTATCGAACCAGGAATCGGCTCCTGCACTACAAGAATTAGCGATGTGCATATCTTGGCGTTTCTCGATCCGGTTACAACTGAGTTTTTTTCTGTGGATAGTCTAATTAGATAGGTATAGTGCAAGTGTAGGTTTAGAGCATAAAATTTACCCGGTACACAAGCTGTCACACTATGGCCTGACACAGAGGATATTTGAGTAGTACAAACGGCACCGAGTGATACAATGTGAATATTTAGGCACCAAGATGACGGGCACTATCCCGAAAGCCGAAACAAAAATCGCCTTGCACACAAATGACACGTTGCTAGAAGAAAAGTCTCTAATAGGACCTAACTTTTACGGTACGTAAATACGTATCACAGCCTGATTCTAGACGAAGAGGTAAGCCAATATATACGGTTCTAAGGATTTATGGGGGGATAAAGTCGCTCGGGGGAGCTAGGAATTAATCGATTAACATATACTAATTAAATCATGGTAAAAATAGATTAAATTATTATCATCCAGAATATATGGTTTTCTACCGATACACTATATATTGCGTGGATAAGACCTAAAACCCTCGTAAAATCTACAGTATTTTTGTTGCTGTATTACATAAATTACATAAATTCCAGGAATTTTTTTACCACCCCAAAATATTAGGAATATGAGTGCGTGAACATGATTAAATATACGGTCTTTAGGAATTCAGCTGGTGTAAAAATCAGATCCAAAGGTCTTCTAAGAAGCATATATCTTAAAAGTCTATAGAGCTAGAGTGGTATTTCCATAAGCACTTATATACAAATTAATCCACTCAAGCTGCGCGCGGGTTATATATAATATCTGTCTTTTCTTAGCTCAATATTGAGCTGATGATGATGAATTCATAACGTACATGGACTCAATATTGAGCTAAGGTCTATGATAAATTACTCTAAGCTAAAAACTTTTCTTTTCAAACTTCCCTTGACTAAGCCCTCATGTAAATATTAAAAAAAAATCTATGCTACTCCCGGATATATAAGATGAAACCTAATGAAATACTAAATAAGGCTGAGCCTTTACCTCTTTAGCCTAGTAGTGATTTAGATACAACTCTTCCACAATAATCTGATATAGTGGCATCAGCTCCCTTTTCCAGCAATAATCTCACTGCCGTACTCGACCCTCTCTGAGAGGCTAATAGTAGTGCAGTCCTCCCAAATATATCTTGCGCATTAATATCTGCACCTTTCTCTAACAACAGACTGACTGCGGGACATTTGTATTGAACAGCTAAATGAAGTGATGTCCTTTGATAATTATCCCGAGCATTCACATCGGCGCTCTTTCCCAGCAATAACTCCAGCGTCCGAACCCCTTTACCTCCCTTTACGGCTGCCGCAAAGTGAAGCGCCCTCCGCTCGAGTATGTCCTGGGCCTCGGTACTTGCCCCATATTCTAATAGCGCCCTGGTTGATGGAAGTGCTTCATCACCGCGCTGAACTGCTATTAGAAGCGGCGTGAAAGCATCCATATCAGTAGCGGCAACATCAGCTCCCCTTCCTAGTAACAACCTCACAGCCGTTTCATCACAAGATTCCGCCGCAACATGAAGTGGTGTTCTCTGGTGTTTATTCGTTAACGTAACATCAACCTTCTCTAGCAATAGGTTGATTATCGCCTTATGTTTGCGTTTGACCGCTAAGCAAAGCGCTGTTTGATCATCGCTGTTTTTAATACTAGTATCCGCTCCTTTCGATAACAACAATGAGACCATCGACTCCGGCCCATAAAATGAGGCCCACTGAAGTGCAGAGAGATCATTGCTCCCGTCTCCGACTATGAGGTTGGCGCTTTCCTTTAAAACTAGTTGTATCGTTTTATCATCGCATATTCCTGGTGTGCAGTAGATCAATTTCCTGCTACCATCCCTAACAATAATCCCAGTGCCCTTTTCCAGTAGTAGCTTGACCATCGACTCATGACCTCCTGCCACTGCCCAGAAAAATGCAGCCCCATAATGTTCGGTCTGGAGTGCGATATCGTGTAGTACTGGTGTTAGGAGGTAGGCAAAACGGGGGTTTGTCTGTATTAAGGAGTTGATATCTCTCGGCTTATCGAGCTCCTTTGCAATAATCAGGAGCAGCTCGTTTGGAAGGCTGAGAAGGGGCATGGTGCTGAGACGTGACAGGGATCTATCCTACTTGTGAATTAGTAAGATTTGATATCTTTAAAAAGTCGGTATGGCATGTCTCCTTACTTTAATGTAAATCTTCCACCGGGATTTCTTCCAAACACAGGTATTAATCGAAGCGTGGAGGAGAAGAAGTGGACAGCATGTCCGTGTGTTCTGTTCTTTACAAAGGGGATGAAGTCGATGATGCACGCACAGATGCGCCAAGCCCCTAGAGCCTTGACCGTCACTGTTGCAGTCGTACTGGATTGGTACGTAACCTTTCCCAACCAAACTAAACCAAATAGGCATTGTAGCCTTGAATAAAGTAATAGTCATTCCTGCATATAGTTGTGTTTCTAGAAAAGAAAAATTTCTTGGGGGTGTGTAAGGTTAGATATATTACTAGATTACATGTACTTGCTGTATCTCTTAAGCTCACCGACTTGCTAGGCATCAACTACATCTAGGCTTGGGGCTAAAAATTTGGAGGAAAAAAAATATGATTTCTATAAAATATTTTGGAGTTTTTGGGGCTATGATACTGCTATGAAGCACTTATGTGAAAAGTACTGATTGTGGTGAAAGATAGCCCTTGTCCACTGACTAATTCAGCGTGACTGTATCTGTATCGTGGCCCATATTGAGTAATTAACTGTATACCTATAAGCCAGTACGTACGGAATTACATGCAACGACACCTCCCTCACCTATAATCCCCAAAATAATGGATGGGTACATGTGGTTGAGCAAGAATGCTTGATACTTACATAACTGATAATCATTCTATAACTATAGAACTTATAGCCTGTAGATTAGTTTTAGGGCCGATCTGAGATGTATGACCTTTGAACCTACAGCTAGAGAGCTTAACATAAATATATGTTAATATAGCCTCGGTTGGTTAAGGTCCATCAACTGATTCATTAGGATAAAAATACGCTCTTGAAAGCTAGCTAGATTATAAGTCCAATTCGTGAGTGATTTTAGACCAATAGTCAATCGCGATCCCTATCACCTACGTACAAGTAGGAACCTGAAATAAGCTCTGTAATAAGATGTGTATTAAAAGAGTGCCACTAGTTTTTTGTTTCTTGGTACCTTCTATAATCTGCTTTTTGGTTATCTGGGGGTTATAGAGGTGTCGAAGCTTTGTGATATCCAGTAGCCCCAGAACAATTCTTTACATGTTTGCTATGGTAAGAACCAAGAAGAAACTGGCGGTATGCTGATCTAGCTTTCAAATACGAGTATAGAATTGAGTCTAAAAATTAAATAATAGGAGGGATTTGCTTAATCTCCGTACGCATGCAAATCACGAGCTTTGTTGAAGTAATATCAGTATGGATCTTGACCTAAGGGTCCAAATGACTCGGAGTAATAGATAAATTGACAACCCCGCTAACCATATTATAAACGGAATTCAATGTGGCATTAGGATGTGGGGTTACTCTTTAGCCTCTTGCGTAGTATTTTATGATTCTTGTCTTTATCGATTAGATATTTGCTTTTTTCGGAGGAACGCGTGAAGGCGCAGGAGTTATAGCGTTATCCTATTAGAAGAAGCAACCTCTTAGAGACATCACATATATCACTGATCAGGTAAGCTAAGATGTTGACCGGCGACCATAAAAGAATATTTGAGAACTGCCTTTGCTAGTATAATAGGAAGGTAGATGACTCAATAGCACCGTTTCTTACAGTGCAGATGCCTTGTTTTCCAGGGCAGTGCAACTCTAGACTTAGACAATTATGATTTAGGTAAACACAGCCAATGAGAGTACCCATCCTAAACCCCGCTCTTGAACAGTTGCTTTTTTTTTGTTTTGGAATCCTCGATCGTCCTTGTGACCAGTGATGCGGGCAACTATGGGAACTTATGGCATCCGAGGTATCTTCATGGCATCTCACTCGCTCGTGATCTAGACTACAGTACGCCATGTTTTCGAGTTCCGCCCCGCTAAGCTGCAGCTTTCAGGTTAAACCGGTCCGATATCCCCGGTCCCTGAAAAGGGATCAGGCCCTAACCTAACCCTACCGGCTTTACAGATAGATCCCCGAATATACCTATACAGAATCGAACTGAAGGCAATTTCTGGATAGTGATTCTCAAGAGAATTTCCATCCTAAGCAGGGGATAGTAAACTTGCCAAAACGAGAATACCTAGTAGTTGAATAAAGCACAAAACTACATGTAGTTCTATTAATTTATCTCTCAAAACGAAAAGCAAGGACATGGCGAGCACTCGTTGGCATGCCGTTTTCTCCAGTAGAAAAGAAGAAACGGCCAATTCTAGCCATCTCCACAAAACCATAGAACTATATAAATGCAAAAAAACAGCGCTAAAACTCAATCCTCGAAAGCAGAAAACCTCCCCCCCGCAACCTCAAACACAATAGGATCCGCGACAAGAACAATGCCCACAGCTTATTAGTGTGCTTTAAGACTAAACAGACAGCGTATAAAAAGTACATTATGAAAGGTACCCAAACCAGAAAAAGGAGAAACTGAAATAGAAGACTACAGAGGACCTCTATTTCTTTGCTTCCCTCTTAATATCGTCAATTTTACTATTGGCCTGCTCTTTCTTGCTGCTAAGATATGATGCAATAGCACTCATCAGCTCCGAACTCACCACAAACCCTGTTGTGACGCCGGCCTTTGCCATAGGAATGTATCCACCCCTTTTATCTGCAGTATCCTGCCTATTGAGCTCATCATCGTAGACATTGAAGACGTACTCCTTGGTATCCTTCGCAAAGTCTGACCCGCGAATATATACCTCGCCTACGAGCTTTCGCGGATACCCAACAACACCAACAACAGAGTTTTTGATATTCTCGGTGGGTTCTTTAACTATAGGGAAGCGCTCCTCGAGCTTTTCGAGACCACTTTCAGCGAGATTATCGGCACGGGTGACGTAGGGCGCTGCCTTAGAGAGGTATGGTGATAAGGGCGCAATGAATGTGCTCCATGCGGAGTGTGTGATATCAATGGAACGTTGGCATAATGGATAGCCCTTGAATGTTGAGATGGAATCAGAGATTATTGGGTAGGATGCAAGGTGATCGAGTGTTTTGTAGGTTGGAGTCTCGCCATTGGTCATTGGTTTTCCGGTGGTAGACATACCGTCTTATGATACGTTAATGTATAGGAGTAGGGTTCTAGTAGTCTTGTAAAGAAAGCGAGGCTGTAGGGATAGGGGTTAGCAGGGTGCTGATATGGTAGGTGGATTGAGAAGAAAATTACTGGGATAGATTTATAAAAGGATGAGAAGTAAGATGGGGGGATGGATAGTGGTTATGGATATGTTTAGGAGGTGGAAAAGATAGACTTACTAGCACAGCTTGTACAAGGAGGAGCAAATATGAACAGAATGGAAGATCAATAGGTAAGGTCAGAGGTAGAGGTAGAGGGGGGAAGCTACGGTATTTGTATGGATGACAATCTCCAGATGTCCCTCTAGTACCAGCCTGTATCAGAATGCCGTGACCAGTCATGGGAGATAAGTATCTGTGTTTACGTATGCAACACCAGCCCCTCCCCCCCCCCTCTATCCCCTCTTTCTGTCTTTAGAGAACAAGAAACTATAGCGAGGAGAAAGAACGCGCCGCCAGGGAAAGACATGTAGGCGAATAACCCTCGCCTACAACGCCCCCCATTTCCTTGACACGTGAAAGGGAAAAAGTAAGCACACAGGAGAATGCTGCCCAGAAGGTGGCTACCTACTCGTACATGTATGTAACCCTGAGCCGTTCGGCATGGCCTTATCAACCACCTCTCCGGGTCCCTTGCACTGTGGACTCATTGGGCTGGATAGGGTTTCCGATACCGTAAACTGCCGGTCTCCTGTCCGCAAATCGCTAGGTTTGACCTAAGCTTCTACGATAGATATCTGTGAACTCTCTCTGTGTGTGTGTGTTCAACTTCACCGTATCTGCGGTCCAGTTACAACCTGCATATCGTTTATAGATTTTGACTGCCCCACCACCACTACAAACATCACCACCTCCACCTCCTGCATTCTTACCACTATCTAGCTCATCTATCAGATTCTTGTCTCCTACTATCTTTTAAATTTACCTATTGTAATCCACGTCGTTCTTTCGATATTTCCCTTTCTTAAAGCGACAGGTTAAGCAGTTATTATGTGTCACAGAACGGACGTTAGGAAAAAAGCTCTCCCTCTTCACATGTGAAAACGCTCTCGCGGCTCGAGCACAGACATAGCGCGCCAAAGATAACCACACTTAATCCTAATCCGCGGAAGGGACGATCAGCGCGCAAGGATTAAAGCTCACTCGGAAACGAGTTCTACTCAATTCTCGCTTCCAGGCTATTGTTTGAGAACGCCACATTCATCATCAGCCCTGTGGCGGAAATGCTCGTGAAAGCTCATCACAAGTTCACAACAACATTGGATGAACAAACCAACGCCCAGCATAAACGATCCTTTCTTCCGGTCAGGCAGAAGTCCAAAATCCCAATTGACCTGAATCTCGTCATAATCACCCGAGAGTCTGAATATCCTCATCCGGAGTATCCGAGGTACATGGGCTTTGGGAGTGGCATGAGGCTCAATTAAACCCTTCCCCCCCACTAAGCATGTGCCCACAATGACATTCCTGATGTTGTATCACATGTGAATATCAATACCAAAATAAAATTTCGAGAAAGAGTCGGAAAAATTCTTACCCTGGCTCATTTCATGATTATGGTTCCTTTCTATTACTATTTCCGCTTGCAGGTACTAATTTGAAAATAGGTAGTTAAATATTTTAGTTATCAGATCCGGCCATAATCTTTCGAGCAGGCCGTCGTTGCGTGAAATTAATATACGATGGCGTTCGTCTTAATCGGCGATTTCCGGTGAATCATAAGAGTAACTCGGTATTGGCCATCTCGAAAACGAGATTGCCTAGAGGGTCCTTTTTTTAAACAGGGTGCAGGAAAAAACCCCCCATTTTCGGGGGAAGGATTGTTTCGAGGCCGTTTTATCACTCCTGAACCCAGTTTCCTTTTTTCTCCCTCGTTCCCGCTCCGTAAATCTCCCCACTCCGAGGGATATTGCACATGATGGACTATCACGAGCAACTCAATCTAACCATTTGGAGTTGCCCCCACATGCTTTTATTTCTACGATTTGTGAAGCTATGTGTGGAGACGATGATTCATGTATCAACCAACAAACTACTCGGAAACAAAAACTAACACCTACATTATCCACCTCGCTTCCATCCTGTGGCTTGTGGCTGTTTTAGGGTCCGGCCCGTTTCGCAAAACCATGCCGATAGAATTCAAATAAGGGCTGGGAAGAAGAGGGGTGGGGTGGAGTGGTGTGAGATGATATAGCAGAGATATATGAATATATAGAGAGATAATGCATAAATGCGGTTCATAGATCGAATTATCTCCCTGCAATCAACATCTGAACCTGGTCTCTCGGTTTAAACACGGGCTAGATATTAGAAATGATTGGTTTGGTAGAAAGTCGGGTTCTTCGGCCAAAGGGCCCCCCAATGTGCATCTATTTCTTACAAAACTCTCAAAGTTATAGTATAGAAATTCAAGATTTTCTTCTCGTCAAATCCATATAAAAAAGGAGAGCTATAATAAGGCGATATATATTAAGCAAAGAGGGCACGAAGAAATTTTCCTTTCATAATTAAAATTTTTTGCTTCTTTTTAGCACGAACATAAAATTTCCTACATATGCACCCGCAATTTACTTATTTGAGATTAATGACAATAAATGGAGGAAGGAACGAACGAACGAAATAAGAAATAATAGCTAGAGAAAGGGATAAAAGACCAATCATATTATTCTTGAAATACTCTGTTCCTTTCCATTTCTCTCATCTGAATGGGGGCGCTCGATATAGGTAAACCTGCAGTAAGATAATTATTCATTCCAACCTACATGCCATGGGGGTTAGTTCATCCTGCGTATATCTAACTACTCCACGTGGGGGATAGTTCTAGAGAGGAGGGGCAGATGGACCTTTCGATAAGATGGATCCCAGATGCTGTCTCGACTGCATGGCTCATTTCGCCGGGCTTTAGCTCAAAAGCAGCCTCTTCAAACTCCTTCTGCATTTCGCCCTTGCCAAAGAAACCACTGTATCCGTCTTCAGCATATGCGCGCCATTGATATAAGATAAGGAAAGTATTTGATGTAATGAGAAGTTTGGGGTTTTGGGGAGATCACTAACAGGTCCCCGCGCTTCCTAGCACTACTACAATCGGACTCAGTGAGCGCAAGGTCTGCCAAGCTAACCGAACCATCTCTAACACGCGCCTCGAAGTCGAGAATGATTTTCATGGCATCTTCCTTCGACCTAGTGATTTTTGCCTATGTTTTTATTAATTCAACTATTTAAATAAATGCCATGGGAGTAGGGAGCTAACTTCTTTCCACGAACTCGGTCTTCTGCTACCTTCATGCTTGACGAGTAAATGGCTACATCTGATCTTTCCAGCCTGTCCACCACCCTCGGACGGTTGCAGCGTTGTAGCCGGGAACTGCTTTGCCATATACACTTTCAGCTTCTCCGAGTCTGCGTCAGCCGGTGGAGCCCATTGCGATGCATTTGTCGCCGTGTTGAAGTAGTAGGGGAGGTTCTTGGATTTGGAGAACCGGACGGTCCAGTCCACGGGGAGCCCTGCTTCTTCTGTAGACTACAGTATAGCACGTTAACGATGGTGCTCGCATCGCATCTTATCATATGCAATCAATCTGCGCCCCCCAGTGGATGTATATGTATGTATATAATCTACACATACAGCAGGGGGCAAGGAAAGGGTATGAAGAGGGTGGGTTGATCAGGTTGCATACCATCTTTGATTGATTAAAAACGAATTGATTTAAACACCCTTAGGTTGGTTATAGGGGTCTGACTTGGGTCTCTGAGCTTGTTAAAAGGGAGCGGTTTCCTTTGTTCACTCTAGCGGGGAGGCGGAGATCTTTAGGTGAGGGGTTCGCAAGGATGGCTGTTAACGTTGCGTAAGGTGTCATGCGCCACTCGCTAAGATGGCCCGATTAGCCGAGCCCGCAAGTTGGGGATGGGATCATTGATGCCCGCAGCCCGCATGTCAAGAGATGCATGCAGGATTTGAAACTCTAGAGTAGAGAACATATGCCACATAATCTATAGCATCCCAATAGAAAAAAAGGGGGGGGAACTATCACTGTAAGTGGCCTTGTTTATTTCGTATTGCGACGCAAATATCTTATTGGCTCCGCCGCATGAAAGCATTGAAATTAATAGTAGGGATGGAATAAGCATATTATACGTATATACTTATACTAGATAATAAATATTTATTCTAATAGGCCATCTTGACGAGTGATGTATTATGATTTAGAGACCACACTAGGATCAAGAGGTGGGTTCATGGTGTCATAGAAGTACGTTTTATAATTGTCTCAAGATACCTGTCTTCTTTAAGTACAAAACATTCCTCCAATGAAATTTCCCTCTATTTCCCAAAACACTGTCAAAACATCCAAGTACAAAAAATGATATAATCTATGTCACTACGTATTTCTTTTTTAATGCTTCCAAGCCCCTACTCATTGCATCACTGCTCACAGAATGAATTGAAGATACCGACAACTTTCGATGAAGATTTCTCGATGAAGATGAAGATGAGGATCGTTCATGCGCCGAAGAAAATCGGGGCGCCGTACTTTCTGTATGCATATGGCCCGATCTAGTAGATCTAGAATCTTCCAGTCTGACATTATCCACATTTGCGAGGTTAATTCGTTCTCGAGAGCTTGCACGGCTGCTGATCGTTGCTTGGTGTATCGACCTAGCTAGCCTACGTGGAGCTTGACTAGAGCTACCACCGTAATTGGAGCCGCCATAATTGGAGCCACCATAATTCGAGCCGCCATGGTTCGAGCCGCCATGGTTCGAGTTAATATTATTTGAACCAATATTATTTGGACCAATATGCTTCGAGCTGACATTCTTCGAGCTGACATTCTTCGAGCCACCATAAACACTCATCGCATGTTGGAGGGAAATATGGTTGAGGTCCAGAGGAATCCGACTTAGTCTTCTAAGGGCTTTCACGTTCTCAGTCATGAAAGTAGACATCCTACTTGCAGCTTTCCGGTCTAGGTGCTCGGTGTAACTCGATGTTGGGTTCTCAGACTTCGTTGCCCGTGTGGTGTGCATGTCAGCCAGTCTCCGAAGGGGTTTCACAGTTATAGTGTCTCTATTGTCGTTTTGAGTATCATGCCCTCGTTCATCGATACTTGTTGATTGCATAAAGCTTTCAAGACTTCTTCCATGGTTTAACCGGTTGACCATATCGTTCGCATTTGAAACAATTTGGTTAAATGATACACTTTGGCGCATTCGTGCTTGTCTTAGGGGCTGGAATGGTGACATGGGTTCGCCTATGCTGTCTAGTGGTTGGCTATCTAAAGAAACATCTTGTGTGAACAAGAAGAAGCTACCGTCGAAGATACGTCGCTTGACAAGTCTCCAACGGGCACGAGCAGGGTTTTCCTCCATCTCTGGGTGGTAAAGAGATTGTTGGGCGATTTCAGTGTAAAAGGTATCAAGTCGCTCAGCAACTCTTTCAAGTAGTGAGATTAGGAAAGCAGATACCTTAAATAATCGCTAGTAAAAGATCTCGTGTTAGAATTTGTAGCTATATAGATTTCACTGAAGGTATTTATACACATACCTGTTTCTCCATTGTTGTGGTCTTCATCGATGCAATCAAATCAAATCCATCCATACCTGTACAAATCTCTTCCCGGATTTGCTCCAAGAACCGCACATCTAACTCAGTGACCGACTGGGCATATCGAATCAAACCACGTTCAATAGATTGTGCTGCCCCACTGTTACAAACCATATCTCCAATCTGCGCAATTTCCTTCTGAGCTTTGGTAGCTGCTTGAGAGGATTGTGCACGGGATATGATACCCATGACGTCTGGAAACCGTGACCCAGTGCTTTGAAGAGCCATTAAGTTGAACGTTAGCTTAAGATATAGCTCTTGTAGCTTAGTGCCGAATAATTCGCTGAATGCATTCTGCATTAAGCGTGATTGGAACTAAGAGATTATATTTTAGCAAGATGTTATAAAATTTAACGTGAAGGAGACACATACCTGGTAGAATTTTCGTACCCCCCCCATGTTCAACATACCGCCAGAGAACCAAATGTGATTATCTTTCATGAGGGATTTCACCTCGAACGAGAGAGTTGTTAAACTCTCCACACATGTCCTAAGGTAGTCCTGCCATCCATCGTATAGCGAGGTCAATTCTGTAGACTGAAAATTTGGCTTTGGAGCCAGATACCCGATGAAATACTTTGAGAGAAGACTCATGACTTCTGGATTTGAGGTATGGGCAAGGTCGTCGAAGGTCTTTGTAGCGTCTAGACCTGCGCTAGCTGCAACAATAAGAGAACCTCCAGGGTGGATAGGAAGAAAATCGGTAACATCGTATACAGAACCATGTACGCCGATCCAGGTTTTAGAACCTTCACGGTGACCGGTATTCTTGGAAAGTTCTGATATAGGTATAACTGGCTCCTTGAATGACATTGCTTTAGGCGTCATGAAAATGTCAAGCATCAATCTTCGCTCTGCAAAGGCAGTGGCTAGGAGACTATCAGCAGACTTTTCCGTCACTGTCCGATTGTTGTAGATTGATTTTCTAATGCCAGAAATCACAGTTTCATATACCGAAACTGAGCCACAAATGTAAAGGTATCCGCCTAGTCCACCGAGCTTTGTTGACATCACGATATCGCAGACAGTGTGTCCATTCTCAACAATAGCCATATCAAGATATCTCGGTTCCATATCCCTTTCCACTAAATCCCGGATGTATGGATCATAGACAAGCCCCTTACGATCCCGCGAGAAGGCAGTGTGTAGCTCAAGGCCGTTATATCGGACATGATCACGAAGCTCGTCCTCGTAAACTAGTTTCTTCCGAGACTGAACTCCCAAGAACAAAATATTCCGGCCAACAGCCCCAGACGATATTCTTTGAGTCCAGAAGCTTCTGAAAGGCGCAATTCCAGACCCCCCAGCAAACATAGCCACTGGTGCTGCAGGCGAGATAGGGAGCTGGAAGTTCAGGGGTCGAGATACACCAACGAGCGTGATATCTTCGATATCCGCAAAGCCGGGGATTTCAGAGATTATTCTCTCTTCTTCAGGATGAGGATTTAGAAATCCGCTGCTAACACCAGAACAAAATTCTTTCCTAGAAGCTCCAGGAAGTAGAGCTGGGAAAACCTCATTCTCTACACGTGATACTGTTAAATCTAATGAGCTTGGGAGAAGCTCATCGGAGTGGCTAGAGATTGAGTAGGTTCTAGGTACTTCGACAGGAATAAGTTTTGGTAGCCATGATAAGTCATTTGGGTTAAATGCTTTGTTCCACACTTCTGGTGCGACTTCAGCATAGGCAGCAGCTAGGAGGTCTCCTAGTGATCCTCTGACTGGCCATGACTCCGATGCAAGTACTTTTAGGACAGTCGGTGATGAAGTTCTGAGAAGAATATGAACCTAATTTTGCTATATGTAAGAAACTGTTCAAAAGATGAATTGGGTTATCAACTTACCTGCATTACTGTTTCTTTTGTAAGGGGTGATATATGCCCTTTTCTAAGGATATCTTTAATTTTTAACACGGCAGCTGAATTATTCCTTGCAATCGCTGCCTCATGATTTGCATATCTTTTCCATTCAGAAGACCTCTCCAATGCAATGACCTCCTCTAACCTCTCTATCAAACCAAGTACACCCGCTACTTTCACTACTTCCTTCCAAGAGTTTAGTGGCATGATTGCAAGCCGGTCTCCTGGACCGAAAGTAATTCCAGATTGCATAAGATCAATTGTAACCCTAGCTGTACTTCGGTCGGGATCATTGTCGATAAAAGAACGATGTGCGATTCTCGCTTTAAAACGACATTCTTCGAAACACCCTCTCATCTCATGAGGTTTACGGGTAATATTATCCCTGAAAGGTTCCAGCCGTTCGATCATTGAGTCTGACAAGGTCTTGTGGACCTCTTCCCAAGGTCGACCCTGACTATCTCCAGCCCCAGCATTCCCGTTTGTTTCTGTACGGCCGGTTTTTGCAACTACCTCTAAGAACCCATATACCTTGTCTATTGTGGCATGTTAGATTTATGGGTGATTATGAATAACAACGTAAACTCACATCTATGTGTTCCCATAAAGCCTCTCTCCCCAGCGTAAGACTCGACAATTCCCTCCAAAACACCCATTAATCTTGAATCACCACTAGCTTTCACATATTCTGGAATCGTGTAATATTGTTCCACTGCTGTGATGAATGCTCGGATGTTCAAAGGCAACCACGTCCGGAGATGAAGCGCTTCTAGTCCGAGGAACGAGTCGTATTTTTTACGACCCAAAAAGGCATCCATAAGTTGGAATAGGGGTAAGGCAAGACCTGATAGCGCTGGCACACGTTTTGAAAGTGGAGCAGAGAATTTTGCATATCGTTGACCCCACTCGACCTGCAAGATGGTTAAAATCCTGGAGAAACCCACTTCGTAGAAAGATTTGGTACTTACTGGGTTGGAGAAGTTCTCTCCTGAACCAGGGTTTACACTGATTTGATGAAAGACATAGCCCAACTGATCAACTACCTCCTTTAAGGCTACAAGCTCCCTTAGTAACCCTTCATTATCCCTAGTTGAAAACATAAATTAGATAAAGTGGTCTTTTTATTCTTAGTATCGAACGCCAACCTAGAGACTTACCTCTCCATTACCATCTCTTGACAACGGGCAATAAGCTCAACCCCAGGAGTGAAGCACCCATGACTAGCAGCCATGCATAACAGAAAACCACGCTCAGCGAGATCTTTGAATACCGGCCATCTCAAGTCCATGTTCTCAAACCTCTCGACATATGGATAAACGCTAGTCGGATCACGCAACTTGTAATTGTAGATTGAAACATCATATTGAGTGAGATGTGGCAATGGGCGTCCCATACGAGTGCAGACAGTCCTGAGAGGAATTGCGACATTTCGTGGTATTCCCTTGGTTTCCTCTTCCTCGTCTTCGGCATCTCCTGTAGCATTTAGGAAGGCTGATGCGTGTGCACCAGCAACAATTCCCTCATGACCATCATTCCGTTCTTCGTAACGATAGACACTAGCCAAAATCCCTAGACATACTGTTGCAGCCCAAAGTGCTTTGTCAGGGACGACTTCAGGCCCACCACTGATAAGGGGTAACTCTAGAATTGCTTCTCGAATTTTGCCCCGGCCAACCAAACCAGGCATTCGGCTGCACAAATCGCTCCAGACTCGCCCTGGACAGGAAGCTAAAGCAATAGGAGATGCTGAAGGATCAGGTGGGCAGAATCCATGCGAGCTCGTAAGATACCCATCGCGCCAGCCTGTTCTTGGCCCCATAGATTCTGCCCGCTGTAGAACCCGACGTGCTGGTGCACCTAAAGCTGCAGCTAGGACATCCTCTGATGAGGGTGTAAGGACATCCGCATTTCTAAGGCCCTGAGTCCGCTCTTTTGAGGGAGCCTCGGGGAGCAGTACATCAACCATAGTTTTACGTTCATTTTCGTAAATTATCGCAGGTGCATTGGGCCCTTGAGGTGCCTGTTATCACCAAATTAGCCCAAATATATCTACTGATAAAGTAGACGGTTGGAGGGAAAAAAGGTGGGAGGATTTATCAGTATCTTACACCGTAAAGAACTTGCTGAGCATCCAGAGAAAATCCAGAGAAAGCACAACCCCTAGGACCCATCCTTGAAGAGCTTCTTGAACCAGGGCAAGAACCAGAAGCATCAGAATTACCACTAACAGGGCATCTCGAATTTTGAATCGCCATTGTTGATTATTTCGTCTCTTAGGTAAGAATATATATATTAAGAGTTCTCAAGGACCAGCTTTGGGAAACTAATAGAAATTACTGTGTAGAGGGTTGAAGAAAAGAGGGTTATATAGGATTATTGCGTAATGCACTGAACGTATTGAGGACCAGCCGACCACTGGATGAAGAAATTGAAGAAATTGAAGAAACTCCCAATTCATGGCGGGAGCTGTGATTCTTATTCATTCGCAGTCGGAGGACCTTCATACTGCCAAGCCCGTCTCCTGCTTAATTTTTGATAGATGTTTTGTTGGAATGGTAGATTTTGGTGAGTAGCCCGAGGACTAGTATGAGAAGGTGATTGCGAAAAGGAGCAACGAACGTTACACTTGGTGGTTCTATGGGTTTCACTCCAGGGCCTCAGTCTGATGCTCGACATCCGCATACTTGTAACGTATGTGACTTTGTCCCTTTGCCACCCCGGACTATCCACAAGGCCAACCTAACCAACGAGAACCAAAGGTTTGCGCACTGGGCAAGTAGAAGTCGAAACAAGCCCTGGCCTTCAAGTCCTTACCGAGCGCAGAGCAGCCATCTTGGCGATTAGAAAAGGAAATCGCCTATCAACTCAGGCCATCTCCCACGCGACAGTTGCTGACGCTTGGAACCGCCGTTCGAACCCGCGCGCGTTTCAACTGCTGCCAAGAGCCCCTCCCCCACTGACCAACCCAGACTTTTATCCACAATCAGGGGCAGAGAATATATAAGACATATCTTATTCACTAGTAGCAAATATTGTGCGAAAACGAGGTATGTACATACCAAAAGAAGTTTCCCTACGATTGCTACGCGCGGTCCTGTCTAAGATATATACAGGCATTCTGTTGGAGCGGGTTAAAGCGCCATAGAACGTGACGACTAAGAGTGACTTATTAAACGAGTGACAAACCTCACCACGAGACTACCGGTAACTACATGACATGTACACTCCACCGATAGAAACAAAGGCCAAGGTGGGTGAGGGGCTCTTACATGCCAAGAATCCCACGATACAACACGTTAGCCAGCTTCCCATAACCCTAGCCGCTTTCACCCATGTCCACCATTACCATTTGCTAATAATTGCCTTGCCTTGCAGTGCTTCCACATCCCGTATTGTTATCTGTGATGCTCTATAACCAGCGGCTAAAGTGTTGCAATATTTTATGCAGTATGTGATGTGGCTAACTCGAGACAATAATACTTGTATGTTGCAATTGAACAAATGCTGGTGGGGGGGAAACACCCTTCCCTGGCTACATACATGGACATGGTCTGTAAAAATTACATGATGTCTGGTAAACCTTATCCTAAAGATGAGCTTAAAAGCAAGCCAACAATATATTTGACGCATCCTCCTTTTTTAAGAAACTCATAGTAGTAGTTACATAACTGTGGGGTCAAGCCTGGGCCAACTATTTTGCCAGGTGTCAGTGAGGGCCGCCAAGTGTTTTATATAGAAGGTAACAATCCATGGACGCGTCACCCCTTGCCGGCGGTAGTCCGCGGAAATATGTCTCTTATATCAGTATTCAGCTGATATCAAAGGATATGATTGCAGAATATGTACCTATAACTAACGCAGGCTGTCTTTTTAGGGTAGACTCATCACGGAGGGATATAGCTAATGTCCTATTTTGACTACTCCCTGGGCCGGAACCGGAATGTACAGCGCGCCGCCGAGCATAAACCAACAATATATAGACATTTATCATATACCAACAATTGAAGATACTGTTATAGGGCTACTAGGTAGTACTATATTAAGTATTCCTACTAGGCCATAGGTACTAAAATGTCTTAGCTGTCCTCCCGTCCAATAACCTGATTCACTGACCACAAGTGTGACGTTACCAATACCCAACGGGGGGGGGGGGGTACAGGTGCCATTTCAGATCAGGGACTTCTTTAGTCCACCTTTAAGCGAAGTCTTATTCATGTAAGAGCTCGGAAATCAACAGCGATACCCATGGTACTGTTCTGATCAACCCCCCCCCCCCTGTTTCCACGTGCAAGTTTGAGAATTTGATCGGTTTATGTGCTGCATAAAGGATCCCGACGGCCAACCAAGCGCCCGACAAGGGCTAATACCGGAGGAAACCGAATTAAGATGCGGTAATATTTTTCTTGACACTAAAGAACCTCCTTTTAGTTAATTTTTCCCTTTGTGTGGAGGTGCTTCATCTAAGGTTGATCTAAGGTTATGAGAGAGAAAGACACATCATCTAACATCACTCGGGATAATACGTGGAGTACTCCTGGGTTTTTGTGGCACTAGTACATGTTTCCCCTAGCTAGGTAGGTACACTATTCTATTTATTGGGGAATTGGATCACTGGTAGTCTTTATTCGACTTACACCTAAGCGTGCTACACTTGTATAAAGACCTACAGAACTCTACTGCTAAGCTATAGGAAATCAATAAATATCAAGTTCTACGGGAAGTAAAAGTTATCTGTAGTTAGAATTCTAGAAAAAACGAACTTGCACAAGCAATCGTGTGGCGGGGAATGTTGTCATATCAATATCCCTTCAGGACGCTCCGTGTTTACAGGGGATTGTAAAAATTAATTATTCATCGAGTTTTAATCTGTAAGATCGATGATTCGGCTTTTTATTTTTGAGGAGGTGGGTGAGTGTCTTTCTAGGGTTAATGCTTCATGTATGTTGAGCATCCGGCGTGGTTGTTCCACCACGATGGCGAAGGCTACGGCTACGGCCTACCAGTCTAGACTCTCCTTCAAAATTTATATTTGTTTTTTTCTTAGTAAGTTAAAGGTCTTCATGTCAAATTTTAGTTTAATTTACAGAAGAAACACAACTTCATGGCCGATCACTCGACAACCCATTATCAACAAATAAATTAGTAGAGACGAGTAAATTCTTGCTTAGGAGTGCTTTCTCTAGCGAGTGCGCCACTACAACTCTATATACGAGCTCCTTAGAGATAAGCCTCTTAAATCATATACCCAAAACCTGCTTGTACCCGTCACCTATTCGATACCATATACTACAATAAACGAGTCCAAAATATGAGACTATCAATTACTCTCTAAAAGGCGGAGGAGAAAGTTCATATCTTATCCCCAAAACGACGTTTATCAGAGCCACATCAAAAACAATACTTACTCAAGATATTCCATCTAATAATAATATCTAGTTCTTCCCTTAGTGAAAGGTACTATCTCAATGAAATGCGTAAGGGGGGTAAATACCTACTCTAGCTTGTATGCGTAATTACCTCACTACCTCACCTAAGTATAGCTAGTTGTTTTACTACTATCTATTTCTCCGATGGCACCAATAACCTTTGTGAGCTCATTTTGCATCTTAGATTTCCTTTGATTCATGAAGTTAAGAATATAGGGCTCATTAAGCTACTATAAGGCCTAAGGATTGACCGAAAATTTTTATTTAAGCTCACTACTTAACCTCATAACCGTTCCTGCGAATGAATTTCAAAGCTACATAGAAAAATAATGAAAGTATTTGCACAAAAGAAAAACCATGTCATAGCAATTCGTAATTTGGTAAATGAAAGGAAAGAAAAAAGCTAAAAGGAACAATAAAGAAAAAATGAAAAGTAAACCCCAATCAACCCAAGCTCCATAATACAAACCCTTGTGAAACCCTGGTATCAAATGATAATAACAATAAAAAGGTCAATAACCGCTTCGCTGCCTCCGTGATAACAAATGGAAAAGAAAGAACATGAACCAAATAACCCTCTTGACTAAAGCTCATTACTGAAACCACTGGGCGTCCTTTGCCCACTGAGATTCCTTCTATCTACCCCTTCACTAAAAAAATCAGGCCCTAAAGGCGGATAATTCTTCTTCCTCTTCAAGCTACCTGTATTATCGTCATCGTCCGCAAACCTTCTGACGCTCCCACTACTGCTTCTCCTCTCCTCGTTAAATCCACTCCCTAGTTCTTCATCCTCCTCCACTAGATCATCTCTCAAGATATCTATATGCATACCAACGACTTCATCTGCATCAAGATCGCCCGCCTCCTCTTCCTTTACTGGTGACTCCCAATCGTTCTCTTTACCATTTTCAGAGATTGTTCCGCCATTTTTCTGATTCCAACTGCTCTTCCGAGTGCCACGAACACTCCGGGTAGACTGACTCCTTGATAGGAGCCCAAGACTAGCAGAATACTCATGCTGACCCAAACCTAAAACAGTGCCACTGAGAGTTCCCCTGCTGGGTTTGGTGAACTTGTTACTGGTTGTAGTACCTTTGGAATCACCAGAAATTTCGTTGAGCGAGAGATGTCGTCTTCCAGGCGCAGCAGATGCTCGGGGGATAGGGCTATGCTGAGCTTTCATCCGCATGGCTTCAACACCAACCTTCGACAAGCGAGAACCACTTGAACGTGGCTTTGAAAGTAGCGCCCGAGACTGCTCGATGACACCTTCAATGACTCGCCGTTCCAAACCCTCGGCCCTAGCTTCAAGCAGCATCAACTCATCCCTTCTCAGATCAAGTGCGGTCTCAAGCCCAGCAACCTCAGCAGTGAGTTTAAGTCTCCGAGCATTGAGTGATTCAGTCTCATCTTTCAAAGTCTCGATGGAATCCTGGAGGTTGGCGTGTTCATCTCGGAGGGCAGCTGTAGCGGCTTCAATGATTTTCTTGTCTGCGCTGGCCTTCTCTAAATCGTTTTCTGCCTGCCGGGCAGCATCGATCTTAGCGGTAGCATCCTCAAGAAGAACTTCCTTTTGCATATTCAAAAATTCGGCGATATCTGTTGAGGTAGCCGAGACTTGTTGCTGGATAGAATCCAAGAGATCCAACTGTGGAAGATGCTTCGCAGTTTTTGTCTCGGCAGCTAGGAGTATATTCAACTTTTCCTGTGTTTGCGAGTCGTCGTAAGCAGGTGGGGGGGGGATTGAGTCTGGTTTTTTTGCGATTGACTCCTGTGCATCCCGGAGAAGGTGCTTTAGTTCTAATAATGCATTGAACAAAGTTGGTTGGGATCCTTTCCACTCTGTCTGCAATACATCCATGAGCCCCATAATTTCCTTGACTTGCTTCTGGGTGTTGTGGTGTTCTTCGACGGTGGTAGTATGTGATTCTTCAACGGCCTTCTTAACAGCAAAAACATCTTCTTTGACTTCTGAGCTGTATCCTTCAACTACAGCATTGACACCTGCGATACTCTCATTGACCTTTGTGTGAGACTCTTCGATAGCAGCCTTGAGTCCAATTTCTGATGCCTCAACCTTCACTCCGATTTCAAAGACTACTTCCTTGACTTCTAGCTGCGAACCCTCCACCGTCTTCTTTATGGCTTCAACTCCCTCCTTTATTTCTGCCTTCACATCCTCAATTTTTCCCTCCACGCCACTAATTCCCTCCGTAGTCCCTGACTGAAACTCGGAAATCGCTTTTTTGATATCAGTGATACCCTCAGTTGTTTCTACTTGGATTTCGGAGGCAATATGCTTAACATCGGCGATATCGTCTTTCACTTCAGATCCAAGATTGGTGACATTGTTGTTAACATTACTGATATCCTGTTTGGCTTCTGCCTGGAATCCGGAAATGCTGCCACAAATTCCAGCAAGCCCTGCTTTGGTCTCGGTCTGAAATTCGGAAACCGCACTAGAAACGCTGACAATGCCTTCTGTGGTGACTGTTTGGAGTATTTCGACCCCATCCTTGACCTCGGATACTGATTCTTTCAACTCAACATTCGATTCACTTATAGCCTTTGCAACACCTGTAATACTATCCTTTACTTCGCCATTCTTCTCCTCAACCAACGCTTTAACGACTTCAACCTCAACTCGACATTCACCAACGGCAGAGTTGATATCAGAGATCACCTCCTTCTCCTCTGCTTGTCCTTGTGTAAGACCACCCAAGGCTCTCTTTACTTCGAAGGTCGCTTGTTTGACCTCAAATGCCGCATTCCTCATATCTTCAAAGGCTTGTTCCGATTCGGGGGCGGAGACAGACGTGCTGACAATTCCAGAAAACTTCTCCATCATTTCCAAGAACTCTTTGCGGAGTACATCGACTGCAACCTTGAGCTTATCCGCTTTATCGCCGGCTTTATCAGTCGCTCTATATTCAATCTTGTCGAAGACGGGAGGCTGTTCACTGCCAGCGTCACTACCACCAAATTTAATCGGTCTCTCCATTAGTTCGCGAACTGCTTTGGTCAAGTCCCGAATGGCTTCAGAATCTTTGGCAGCTTCGAAACCCTTCTCAACGGATTGCAATAAATCTTTTCGAAGTGTGTCAATCATTTCTTTCACCGCAGGACCATCTTCTGATTTTGGGATGAGAGCAGAAATCGACCTATCCATGGAATGTTCAATATCCTGCTTCAAAGACTCGATGGCTTCCTTGATCTCTTCATCCTTCGACTTCTCGGACAGCTCCTCTATTTGAGCTTTCAGGGCATCCATGGTGCCTTTGATCTCCAATCCTTTTACCTCGGCCGTTAGGGTTTCGATAGCATGCTTGACCCCAGCTTCATTAAATTCTCCCAAAACCTGCAACTGCCCTGGTTCATTCGTCTTCAGCCCCTCAACCGCATTCCTTATCTCCTCTGCCGCCATACTGAATTTGTCCGCCAACCCCCCAACTTCTTTCTTCAATGCCTCAATTACTTCCTTCTCCTGCCCACCATCAACACCTCCAGAAAACCCTTCTACCTGCATCCTTAAAGCTTCCAAAGCGCCTCTAATTTCGCTGTCCTTAGATCTCTCTATCATCTCAGTTACCTGGGCCTTCAACTCTGAAATCGCCTCCATCGTTCCATCACTATGCCTCACTGAGGCGGAACCCCCTGCCTTAGAGCTAGCTCCGAGATCATTCTTAAAACTTGCTAAGGCCATTTTAACAAGTTCGACGGTGTCCTCCTTTGCCGGTCCGATAGGAACAATAGACATCTGAAGGATATCACGTACATCCTTCTTCAGTTCTTCAATGACCTCCTTCACATTCTCTTCTGAGTCGAAGGTAGAGTTTGCGATAGCAGCAGCTAAACTTCGTTCTACCATTTCGCTAATATCCGTCTTAAGTTCAGAGATAGTGTTTTCGATTCTTTCAATAGCTCCCGGATCGGCGGTAGCTGGTATGCTATCGGCATCGGCGTTCCTAGGAGTAGACATCGTAGACATTGATTTTTCAAGCATATCCGAAACATCCTGGCGGAGCTCGTCCACGGCATTCTTAATGGCATCGATGCTGGAAGTAGCGGGTGATGGTGCGTTTTCTAACATGTCGGCGATATCCTTTTTAATATCTGCAAGGAGTGTCTTGGTCGCCTCCTCTGAGACTGAAGGTGCAAGCATAGATGTCGCCTTTTCGATCATCTCAGCAACTTCTTTTCTCAAATCTTCGACGACGTCTCTAACGTTGCCAGAGCCGGAGCCTGCTGTATTCAAAGACTTGTCCATAGCGTTTGAAATCTGCTCTTTAAGACCCTCAAGGGCTTCATGAACCTTGTTGATAGGCTCGAGGTCGGGCTCAGGAACGGCAGCAACAGCCAAAGAGATACTATTTTCGACTGCTTCGTTGACCTCCTTCTTGAGCTCTTCAATAGCTGCGGCCATCTTATCATTCGTCTCAATATTGGTAGATGTCGATTTCTCGATCTTCTCTAGGACTTCATTCCTCATCAACTCAAATGCAGTCTTCATAGACTCCTCGACGCTAGAGACAGAATTACTAGACACAGCTGCTGCCATCGATTTACCAAGCTCGTCGATATCGCTTCGGAGTTCCTCGACGGTTGTTTTGACTTTTTGATTAGATTCGACCGAAGATTCGCTAGCGAGGGACATCGTTTTTTCCATAGCTTTACAGAGTTCGTTGCTCAAGGAAGTAATGCGAGCCTTGATCTCTTCTGCTTCAGGGTATGTTGTTGGGGGTGAAAGGGCGGTTGTGTACTTATCCATGAGATCTGTGACCTCTGTCTTGAGACTCTGGATTGACTCCTGAATCCTCTCCGAGCCGTCTGGTTTATCGGCAATGGCAACCGCTTTTGACATCATATCACTAACCTCGACCTTCAATTCTGCAATCGCAGCACTAGTCTTGTCATCAGCGTGGGCAGAGGTAAGAGTCATAGCTGAGTTGAGCGACTTCTCAAGCATGTCTTCGACTTCTGTCTTGAAAGTCTGGATGGCAAGTTTGATCTCTGCAGACTCGGTCAAACTAGACGCAGCTGACTTTTCAACAAGCTCCCCTAATTCTTGCTTCATACTGTTAAGAAGATCTGTTACCTCTTCTGTGCCGGCTTTCGAATCGATTGAATTCAAAGATTTTTCCAACAACTCCTTGATTTCAGTTCTAAACTGCTCGATGGACTCAGTAGGATTAGTGCTATTGATGGACTCGGTGATTTCGGTCCTGAGCTTTTCGAGAGACTCGGCTGGGTTAGCGTCCTTGAAGGCCTGAAGGCTTCTCTCAGCCATTGCGCCGAGTGCTGTTTTCAGCTCTTCGATAAGGGGAGTGGGATTGGAATTGTTGATAGCTTCGATTGTCTTCTCAGTAGACTCATTCAGAATCTCAGTGTTCCGCTCCATCATGTCTTCAACCTCGCTCCGCAACTCCTCGACAGACGCCTTGACTCCCACATCCTGCTTCCAAATGTATTCGTCCTCATTTCCGAGTATCTTTTGTTGCATGTGCTTCTGTATGTGCAAAAGCTCTTCGACCTTTTGCGAGAATGAACCGTCAAATTGTGCGATTTTATCGCTTGTGCTGCCTACTCCTGTCCGAATAACCTCAATAATTTTACGCATCTCCCCGGCTTGGGAGTTCGTACCAGCCATAGAATCTTGCAGGTCACTCAAAAACCTTGATACTGATAAAAGACTCTCAGCACTGTGCGTATTCGCATGACTGACATCCTTCTGGAAAACCTTAATAAGAGCGTTGATAGAAGAAAGGGTGATATCTGTACGTGTAGTGGTGGATGCAATATTGGCGAGGGCGGTGATGGCAGCTTCGTTGTCAAGATCGGGAGGAAGAGGGGGGTTAAAAGTAAGAGCAGTCGATGGGAGACCTGCAGAGCTGTTTAATCTAGCAATAGCGTGCCGTTGTTCGGTCACCAAGACCTCAATTTCCTTCATCAAATCTTTTAGGGTCTGCTGGGCTTCCCTTTCTTGTCCACCTTTCATTCCCTTCCAGTCCTCCAATAATTTCTTCACCTCTGCCATTATGTCTCCCCCATTATCAACACCTTCCTTCACACTATTCAAGACTTCAAGAACATCGTCGCTAGCAACCGAATTGGAGGTGCGTTTGATCTCTGATTCTGGGGGCTGTGATTGTGGTTGATTCTGGACAGCACTCATACATTTTTCTAGGTCCGCCGTTATACTTTCGATCTTAGCCTTAATATCCTCTAAGAAAGATAGGACTTTTGCATCTCCCCCTTGTTCCTTGAGCTCCTGGAGCAAAGACAGAACGGTTTCGATTCTTTCATCCCCTTCTTTATCTTTCAAGTCTTCTAGCACAGAAAAGATCCGCTCTTCATCTTCTACATCCTTTTGCTTAATCTCCTCGAGCATGAATAGAACCCGTCTATCAACCTCCTTTGGCTCTCGCTGGTGAAGATCCTCTCGAAGATCTTGTAGCATAGACATAATCTTCTCTTCTGCATGTTCGGGTAGTTTCCCAGGGATAGCTAACTCCTTCCCCCTAGCGTATTCCCGGTCCTTGAATTCCTCTAGTAGAGACAAGACCTTTTCCTCGCTCTCAGACTTGCCAGCCTGGGATTTAAGAGCTCCCTGAACGTCCTGTAGAAGAGCAATGACGCGCTCCTGTTCTTCCTTTGTAGGCATGTCTTTTAGGATCTTGTCAAGTGCTTGCATCTCAGCACCTGATTTATCCACACTAGAAGCTTTTGAGTTTGCCGAAACCTTTGAAGAAGCAAAGTCGCTAGCAAAACTAGATGCACGACTGCTGCTTGACCCAGCTGTGATCATAGGGACAGATGAGCTAGGGCCTTCAAGTAACCTGTCGTTTTCCATAATTCGGAGGCTGTGAACAAGATCACGGAGACTAGTTCGAATGTCTTCGTCCCTACTTTTGGTAGCTTCTTTCAGAGATATAAGGTCGGTAGCATTGTCTTTGGAGCGACGGGATAGATTTGTCATTTCCCTTTGGAGACTGTTCGCAATTGATGTAAGTCCAGAAAGTTGGGATGTGAGAGTCTCAAGGTCATGAATTGTAAATTTTGGTATCTCATCCCGCTCCCAGTCCCTACGCCGATCCTCCATTTCTTGCTCCAGCTCTCTAGCCCGGTCACGGTCCATTTGTTCCTTTGAAGGGGTTGAAAAGCTTGTTGTGGTAAGGGCATTGCCGGGACCCGGGGGTGAACCTTCCGGAGACTTGAACGCACGCATTGGGGGAAGCAGAGATGGTGTCTTATCAAAATCCAGCGATCCACGATAAGCAGGTGTTTTTAATGAGCTCAATGTGGGGAAACTCCCTGATTCTCTGAGTACAGGGAAGCTTGGCGGCTGGTTGTCCTTGATGCCTAGAAGATTGGGTTGACTCCCAGGCTCCCTAAGGGTTGGGAAGCTAGTCTGGGTCCCAAACAATTCCTTGGGAGTGGGGGTGATGCTATTCCTGTTGCTAGTGTGTCCAGGTACTGGAGGAGCACTTCCGTTCGCAAGTATACTCCCAATTTCACGGCCTGAAGGTGTAGGTTGCATAGAATTTAGTCTCCTATGAGTAGAAATAACCTGCTGGGATCGGGTTTGTGAGTTATTATTTCCAGGCGATCCTCCTCCATTTGGGGGTGATCCCTCTCGAGGACGGCGTATTGGGGATATCTCTCGGGATTGTGTTTGGTTGGAAGCTAGAAAAGGGCTCTCGATTCGCCCAACAGTACGAGGACTACCAGGAACACCAGGGTTAGGATTTAACGGCAAAGGAGGTGGGTGGCGATTAGGATCCGCTGAGTCCCACCTATCACGGTTTGCCGTTAGACTGCTGGAGTTGCGAACAGTGTTGTTTTGAAAGCTATGGTCATGAGAAACTAGAAACAATGTGCAAAAGACAAGAACACAAACATTGGTGGGATATTGACTACGGCCTGTGCATCCCGCGAAGCGGCCTTCGGGGTGGTGGAAGGATTGCCTGGTGTAGGCGGCATTCTCGTTCGATTATAAAGTTTTCTTTAGATACCTAGTTTAAAGCAGCAGCGAGCGAGTGAGATTCGAATGATTAAGGGATAAACAAAGTAAGGGGATAGATGGAATGGGTAGAACTAATTAATGTTGGGAGGGAGATGATACTCACGATGTTCTCTCTGCTCTTGGTGGATGATGAATTGTGAAGCCACCGCTGTGAGTAAAAACAAGAACGGGTAATGTGTTTAAAAGACTGAAGCAAGCGACAAGGCGATGAGGGAAAATAGTCCGTGTGTATGTGCTTCTTGTATGCGATGCGAGTGATGTGCGACTCCCTATACTCAGCTGGCTCATCCACTCCTGTCCACTCATGCAGGTCTGGTATGTAAACATCAACACCCACCAGGTTCATCGAGTGGCCTGTAAAGTGAAAACATGGTAAACGAGATAAATTAAAACTGGTTGCTGCAGCAACAAGGTGTCTTGGCAGATGAGGTGGCACTTGCTTCGAGTGCCTTCTCCTTACAAGGTTAGCGCCTCCATACATTAGATTAAAGTAACCCATTGGTTGGTGCCGAGCTTCATAACCGAGACGACAACGTTAACCGTTACAATACAAAACACTCATTGCAATGCCCCCACATCCAGTACTAAAAATCCAATCTCCCTAACGAAGCGCTAGCTTCAAGATCCCTCCCCAAAGAAGCATAAAAGTGTTATATCTATCCAAAAACCACACGCGCCTTAGAGGTACATGTACTTATACATCTTAACTTAGATTCCCTTACCAGTTGCGATAAATTTTACGCCTAAAAGAAATAAGTATATACCTTACTTTACAGAAACTACATTTACATGTACTTAATAGGATTATTATTATCAGCTATAAGTACATGTAAGTTGTCAGCCTCCTTCTCAAAAGTCCTAACACTCACTCATAAATACATGTACCTAATTGAGCTACTACATTTACTTACCTATATGTATATATGTAGAATAGATCTCTCAGCATTACTCGACCTGATAAATCTTCAAATAGGCCATTGAATACAAGTGTCCTGTCAATCTCTAGGATGTACATTTTCTTTAGGCCACTCGCTTATACTCCGGTATCACCTAAAACTGGCAAGCCTCAAGCTTAAACGGTCTCCCAAATACATATATATAGCTTACAGTACCTACATGTACTTTACTTAAGGGCTTCATGATAATGAAATTAAGCTGCCCAGGGTTATCGCACATTATATGCAAGAATAGGAACACGAAAATTAGTATAATAAATCTATTAGCAATCCTAAGCCTATTCGATTTACATCATGTACTCATGTCGCTGAGGTTTGACTTGATCAGGTGACCAGTTGACCAATACATTAACCTCTCACGTGATCAAGTCAAACCTCGGCGACATGAGTATTTCCCTTGATTAGCTAGTCCCAACTTAAATGTGTCTAGCTTCACCGACATGATGCTGCTGTTGGGTTATTGATATCTTGAATCCATATTCAAGACATTGGACCGTATCGCGAAATTATGGCGTTTTTCCGTTGTGGGGAGATAACCCCACCTATGCATTATTACGACTTTTTAAGACAGGTTTCACTTTGGTGAGCTCCTATGATAATTATATGTAATTTGATACTACAACTACAACTTTCCATGAGTCGAGGATTGCCGGTCCAGGAAAACCGCTACGTCCTCCGCAGGCTTGATTTTAAACCCGGCTTATACTTTGGAGTTTACTTGCATGTTCGTTGCAATATTTATAGGGTAACAACCCCAATCTAATCAATCATCACCCATTGTGAGATCTCTGCCAAGCCATCAAACCCACCGTGACTGCCACCCACACAGGAAATCGTGCGCGGTCCATTCTCAGGTTGTTTGAATTTCCTCTACACAGCCAAATTCTACCAAATTACGACGACACCCAACGATAACCCAACAACCCACCCAACGACAAACCCCCCAGCAACTGAAAGATGAAGTGTATGTGTTACCAACTTTCTCTCTTTTTTTCCCGGTGGATTTTGGTTTTTGGGTTGTGGCGGGATATGAATAGCTCAGGGATTAGGTGTATATGGATGGGGCTGGGAAGCGGCGAGAAAGAGAAGGGCTTATTAAAATGAGATTGGATTGGGATAGATGGAAATACTGCGTGGAGAATCGGATGGGATAGTTTTGGGTTGCTAGATGAGAAGCTGACTTTTCTGTTGGTGTAGTTCTCAAGACTGGAAGAGTCGCGATTATCACCCGGGGCAGGTTCGCCGGAAAGAAGGCGAGTTTATAACTTCTCAATATCTCTTTCTTAAGCAGGATCACTAACAATGCCCCTAGGTCGTCATCATTAAGGGTTAGTTCAAGTCGCTCTCATTCTCAATAAAGTCAACATATTCAGCTGCTTCTCGCCTCTTGTTCGCGCCCTATTCGTGAAATCTCGAACTCTAACAAATCTCTCAAATAGTGATGGACGATGGTTCTAAGTCCCATCCTTTTGGCCACGCTCTGGTCGCTGGTATTGAGCGCTATCCTTCCAAGGTCACCCGCTCCATGTCGAAAAAGAAGGCTGCTGTCCGCTCTAAGGTCAAGCCATTCGTCAAAGTTGTCAACTACAACCACCTCATGCCTACCCGTTACACCATTGAGCTTGAGACCCTGAAAGGTGTCATTTCTCAGGACACTTTTAAGGAACCTTCGCAGAGGGAGGATGCCAAAAAAACAATTAAAAAGGCATTCGAAGAGAGGTATCAGACTGGGAAAAATAAATGGTTCTTTACTCGTAAGTTGCACTATTTGGATAATAGGTTATTTGAGGGTATAATTGAATTCAGTACTGACAATTCTTGTGATATAGCTCTGCGGTTCTAGATGCATATTTCTTTGTATTTTTTCTTCGTGGCGGGGGGTTCTTGTTGGTAAACAAATAAAAATACAAGTAACTGGGTGACCAAAAGTTAGGGCTTTTTTATGCGCTGGGAAATAAGCAGGCTCTCATGAACATAAACAAAAGCATGCCAGGGGAAATGGATTTCAAAAAGGCGCCTTGTTAGCATTTACTTGTACAACCACAAATATTTCTCTATAGTATTAAAGGTTTCTATGTATTTGGTGAGCTTTTGATTTTAGGTGACTAACAAGAGCGGTGTAAGGGTTTTGGGTAGCGGCTGATATGATATCAAGTACACTAAGGGTAGGTGGGTTCAACCACTCATTCACGCACTCTAATTAATATTATGAACATTTCCCTGTCGGTCCAGTCTCCTTCTCTTATTGCAGCTTCCTTCCACACCTCTATGTAGAGTATTGTGCCTAGCCTAGGCACCCGATAAACATCCCCATTAAGAAAGGCTTGGAACACATCTGGCGACGTCTACAGTTTCCTAAGCGCCGGGGGCTTTCCTACGTGCAGGGACCCCACCCCACACAACCACGCTACCTTCCATCTGGTAACCAACCATCACCAACACCCATCACACCACGCCCCATCTCAACATTCCCAATCAATCATCTCTCTCACGAATGCCTCCTTTCCCTTTCCCTTCTTTTATCTCTGCTCCCTTCGCCCTCTTTTCTCCCTACTTCACATACTACTATCCATCGGTTGATCCGGCGTCCATATCATATCCTCAACTCGCTAATCGCGACCTCGACCTTTCGTTCTTGTACTCGAAACGTATCACCGCTGTAATTCTAGTGCATACTTGGAAGATATCACGAATCTACACCTAATAATAGTGTCAACCCCGAAACTACAAAAAATGTCTGGCCCACCGTCTATCAGCTCCTTTCAGAGTGATAAGCCGCTATTAGAGCACCTTACAAGTGTGTTTCCTTGCCTCTGCAACAAATAGGTGATAGTTCGCTAACCTAGCTGTAGTTGACCTTCTCCTTACAATCTTCAATCACACATTTATGAACCCTGGCTTTGCAATCCTTCTCCCACTTGCCTACCGTGCTCAAACATACCATTACCACTCACCTCCATTCATTTACTCAAGCATCTACGCTGGGATCGTAATCGTCCTGTTTATATGGAAGTTCGTCAACAAACGTCTCGCATTTGGTAAGAAACGTGACTTCGACTGGACTGAGGAAGTCGTTGTAATTACCGGTGGTAGTAGTGGTCTCGGTCTTCTCATTGCCGAGACCTATGGTATGCGCGGTGTTTCCGTTGCTGTGCTGGACGTCCGTGAACCCGAAGGCGGTGAAGCGAGGAATGTTGCATACTACAAATGTGACGTTGGAGACCGTAAACAAGTTGAGGCAGCAGCAAAGGAGATCGAGAGAGATTTGGGAACACCAACGGTATTGATTAACAATGCTTCTATTGTCCATGGAAAGAGTATCTTGGATCTATCTTGTGAGGAAATCGAAAAGTAGGCCCCCCCCCCCAATTCATTTAGAATCAACTAACTCCTCACAGAACCTTCCAATCTAACACCCTCTCTGCTTTCTACACGACCAAGCAATTCCTCCCCGGCATGCAACGCCTCAACAAAGGTTCACTCATCACTATTTCTTCAGTCCTATCCTCACTTGCACCTGCAAACACATCTGCCTACGCTGCCTCTAAAGCTGCGCTCAAGGCACTGCATTCCTCTGTCACCGCTGAGCTCGCAGTAACTCACACAGGAATCAAAACTCTCCTTGTATGCCCTGGCCAGCTCCAAACCTCATTATTTGAAGGCGTCGAGACACCAAGCAACTTCTTCGCGCCGGTACTAGAGCCCGTTGAGGTTGCCAAGGAAATCATCGCTGCAATCGATGAAGGCGCCGGAGGCATTATTGCGATGCCAGCGTACGCTAGATGGATTGGGATTATGGATATTCTCCCTGTTAGTTTTCAACGGGGGTTGAGGTGGCTGAGTGGGTGTGATAGGGCCATGGCTGGGTTTAAAGGAAGAGATGGGATTAAGAAGGAGGCGGATAATGAGTAGGTGGTAATTATCAACTAGATTAATTGTTTGGTTTAGGCGTGTTGCAGGATCGGCACGATTGCACAGGACATCTGTAACTGTTATTTATCTTTTGCTGGGAGTACGATACTCGATGGCGTATGGTTATTTGGTTTCAACAACTATTTGGAGAGAGTTCGAAATTGGAAAGGTCATTTTTAGGGACAAAAATGTGCAAATAATGCGAGTGATCAGTGCTTAAGCTGAAAAGCAAAAAGATTGCTAGTAAATACAATGATTCCCTTATTTACCCTCCATCATCGCCCAGACCAACACTATTTATTTATCGTCTAGGCACAACATATGCTGAAACTTAATCCAGCATGGAAGCTTGGTTGGTATAAAGGACTTCAACAACGTCTGACAGTTTCTTAATTGTTTCCAACGCCGCATCGTAGCTCTTATCACGACCGACCTCGTCAAATACAATCAAGCATCCACTCCCTTGATCTAACACTCCCGAAAATACCTTATCTAGGATCATTTGACTTAACTTCCCCTCGACCTGCGTTGTTCCTAGCCCGACTAATTTTGCGACATGCTCGATCTCGACACGGGAGAACGGCTCAATTACACGGACCAAGTTCTGTTCTAGAAGAGTATCATAGAGCGCAGTGAAGTGAGAGCGGATAAATGTATCTGAACCTAATTCTCCCTTGAAGTCTGCGAGCGCTTGCTCGAATTCGGCTAATGAGCGGTTTGAGTGCGCTCTGGCAACAGCTTTCATGGCTTCAATATCGCGGCCGGCGTACTTGATTGCGAGTTTCCCAGTCATGATCTGGTGGACATCATCGGTGAGGTTTAGCATGATCTTTGAGAGGAGCATATATTTTAAAGCCGCAACGGATTTCTTAGAGTCATCCTGAGAGGAGTAGCCATCAAGCGCTTCAATAAAGTATGAAAATGCAGTGTTGTAGTCCTTATCTTCAGCGTGAAGAATACCACTTTGCATATCGAGTCCTGCTTGCATGAGTGGGGGGCAGTACACAGCATTCGCAGATGTCCGGGCTGATGTGAGCGATGCACGAGATTTAGGGATGTTGCGTAGGGCGTGGTAAGCGCGGGATTCGAGAAGTTGGACTTCTACAAGTACCATCTTATCATCAAGTCTTTTAAGCTCTTTGAGGAGTGAGTTGATGAGAGTTATGGCTTCTGTATAGGAGTGTTTTTGTAGGTAGAGTCCGATGAGACGAGTTTCGAGATTCTGACGGAGGAAAGAACGTTTTTCGGAGATGGCCCATTCGATGCAAGATTTAGTTACTGTGATTTGGATATCAAGGGTATCGGGGATCGTAGTGAAGAGATCAATCAGCTGGCGGACTAGTAGGAGTTAGAATTTATTATTCATTCATATATTTATCAAGTACAAATAACAATATGCGTACCAATCTTTGCAGTCTTTGCCTTCGCGAATGCAGAGAGCACTGACCGACTTGTCTTGATCAACTCTGCAAGCTCAGGTGTTCGTCTATCCGTACAGCGGAGTTAACCCCAACCTCCAACCCTGATCCTTCCTCTCGTTCCACGGAATCAAGCAAACCTATTATCCCTATAAAGTCCTCCCAGGTCCATCAACGCTAACTCATAGTCCCTTAACGCAGAATCGTTCATCCCCGGAGGCGCGGAGAGAATTTCCTTGTAAATGGCCTCAGCCTGAACTGGGTCAGTCTTTGTGAGCTCTTGAGCATCTTCTAACCGGCCCATCTTGGTTATTTGTTGTAGAATTAACGGGAATTACTGGAGTAGAGGATGGAGTGGATGGAGTGGATGGAATAGTAGACAAATGCTGATGTTTGTGCTGATGGATGGCTAATTGAGGTCAGAGTGGGATTCTCCCTGGTGCCCCGTTGAAGCTCATGGCGTCCCACCATGACGCCAAGGCCGATTAGTCACCTAACAGAAAGCAAGCGAAAATGTTACTAGGTAATTAATCTAGTATTGCTCAAAAAATAGTATTGAATTATACTGAAACATATTTAGACATACATGTCATAGGAAGGTTTGAACCAGTATACTAAAGAGGGGAAAGCCATATAGATCCCCAAAGCAAGACTTTGGGCCTCTTTGTAGGAAATGAAACAAAAGAAACACAAAATGAATGCCATATTCTCCAAGGCTAGAATTTTAGCCTCCCCAATACGCGTAACCTCTTCCATCATACCTTAACCCTCTGCGTTTTCACCTATCTCTTCCAAGATCTCTAGTACCCTATTCCTCTTCTCCTTTTCTGCCTTGGTCACGCAGAAAGCAGTCTGTACAATTAAAAGCTCTTCAAGGCCAGTCTCACGCTCATCAGTGTAAAAATTCAACTCCCCAAACTTACCTTTCCTCCCCAAATAGCATTTCTTAAATGAAGCAATAAGTTTATGGTCATCCTCCCGTATCAGCTAAACAAACATTAGTACCTAGTTGCCAAAAGCCTTTATGAACATGAAAAAAAATACCTTAACATGATAAGCAAACCCTTTTAACCCTAATTTATTGATAAAACTCCCCGCATGCATCTTCGTCCCTGACCATCTATAAGTCCTCCCATCCATAACAAACTCATATCTCCTATGCCCCGCATGTTTTAACTCTAGAACCTTCGTTGCTCCATTTTTCTCGGCGTCTTCTGAAATTGCTGCCTCTTCCTCTTCGGACCACTTAAGATCTTTCGGACCTTTGCAGAAGCACTTCCTGAGCCCATTTAACTGTTTCAGGTCCTTTTCTTTGATCGCCTTCTCCTCCTTTTTAACATCTTTCTGCACAGATCCACCGTACTCGATAAAGTATTTCTTCCAGAGCATTGTCCTTTTGCATCTCCCAACTACCGGGGATTCGGCGAGTGTGTGATATTTCGGATTATCGCCAGCATGGACAATAGCAGACCAACCACAGGAATGCTGCTTATTTTTCCTTTTGTATTTTGGGGGTGCGAGGATATAGTAGCGGACGTCTGTGCTGTTTGAGGGCGTAAAAACATATTTTGTTTCTAAGACGCGGCTGGTGATTACTAGGGTTTGAACCGGCTGTGGTATCTCTTGAGGGTAGGCAGACATGGTGAAAAGAGTAGAGTAGCCTGCTAATCTAAAGGTTAGATAGTGACTTAAGCATTTGAGCAAACTTTGTTGCCTATGGGGGTGCTGTAGTTATATATGTAGCCCTAGCTAGGACTAATAGGAACCCCTCAGCTACGTCTTAAATTGTGAGTTTCAGGTTTATGGTCAGCCTTGCACAAATAATTCCCTGAAATTCCTGCACGGACCTAGTAAATGAGAACTGCGATTAAGTATATTTCTAGCAGTCACATTCAATTTCGATAGAGGAGATCGAGACAGGATATCATTATTTACATTTTAAATTTGCCATGATATGACAGTACGTTTTAATTGTCAGCCGACAATAAGGGTCGTAAAATGGCCCGCCTGACGATCAATCAATTCGATACGAGGCGCGGGGCATGCCAGGCTACACTTGTGCGACTATAATTATGCCTTACCGTTGCATTCCGTGTAACCTGGGTAGGTGAATCATGTTATATCGGAATCTCCGAGTGAGTACATGTATGTCCTTCAGATGAGCGCTAGCTAGCACGATTCCTGAGATTAATAGGTCATTATAGTTAAGTCCTTAGAGTATGTGTCTACATGTAGCATGTAGCTTTCAGCCCATGGTAGGCATTAAATTGATCATAAGCCTTTCTCTCGATTTCAGAAGCATGCACATCAGTTGGAGCCAAGGTATCGGTGTGCTGTTCAGGCTGCAATAATACCGTTCTAAATAGCTGGCCCTATTTCTGAAGTGGTACTATTTTTGTGCTCAAACAACCACAATTGGAAATAACCCTAGAGTACAAGCTTTCGGTTAGAATGGCGAGTAGGAGCGGTGATTTGTGTATGTATGTTTGTTTTGTTTTTCCAGCCGCAAACCTTGGCAGCTGAGACACCGAGTGATTATCGGTGGTGGGGGCCGGGGCGTGACTGTATTTACAGTCTATTGGAGCAACCTGTCATCACTAAAATCTAAACTTGGTCTTATTCTCTTCGAATAACCAACTCTACTACCTATATCTATTTATTCCAGAGTTTTGATAATTCCTCACCATAGAACCTACTTTGTTCTGTCATGAAGCATATCTAATACTTAGGCTTGATAATATTCGGTCAGACTTCCCATCTTTAAGGATACTTCCATAGAGTATAAAAGCCAATTTATATCGACCAGCCATCGCCCTATGATCGGCGTGCCTACAGCGTCTCAAAATCCCGAGACTGCCAATCTACAATGAATACGGAAATTCGTAGGTTGATCTGCAACGTCACCTGTGGGATCTCCGGGAGCAGCGAGGATCTAATCGACCGAACAATTACGTCAGGACTAAAACTATAACCATGTTGCCGAGTGATAGACGATGATGATGAACTAGCTCAACATAACTACGCATTCGTTACCCTCAGATTTTTTAGCCCTAGCTAAAAGGCCATAGTATTAGCTAACCTAACATATATAGGTAGAAATATCTACGTCACCATGAAAAATCACCTATGGAATTCTTCGAGCGAAGGCATTTAAATATACGTTTATTCCCCTGCAAAGGCCACTATTATGTTAGCTTATATCACCCCCACCAGCTCTCCCGAGTTAATCAATGGGTATAATTACCTCTACAAAATATTTTCTAAAAAGCAAAGGAGCCCCAGAAGAAAATCTCGAGTTACCTAGAAACTCGATTAGCCCTCGCAAATCGCTTTTATGCTCATTCTCTACGAATAAGCGCAACCCCCTAAAATTCACTAATGAGTCTAACCCTGAAAAGCAACTTCAAGGAATTAAGTAAGAGAATCCTTAAGTCACTATTACAAGGATATGACTGACATCGATATTTCACTTTAGGGTTGTCTTAGATGTCAATAAACCACTTTATGATGTTGGACTTGCCATGGTGAATCTCAAAATACTCAAAACCGCCATCGAGACTCTCATCAACTCTCTCAAGCTATTAGTCAACGGTGCCGATATTGCATTAAGAAACGCAAAACGGCCTCATTGCCATGTTTGTATCGACAAACATTGCCTCCTTAAAAGCGAGACCTGTCTCTGGGAGTTCGAGAAATTCGGAAAACTGATTCGTGCTGGGGGGCCGATGTGTGCACTACAGACGAGAAAAGACTGGGGTAGATTCGATAATACCTTTATAGGGGAATCCGCTACAGCCCAATGCGACTCTGCATACGAACATGACCATCTACATATCACGAACCATCACCGGATACTCCTTGAGAATATGCAATTAGAACTTAAGGAGATTAAGATCTTATATCGGCAAGTAAAATGTCTTAATTGGCTACACTATACTGAGCTGGGAAAACTTGGCAAGAACAAGGGCAAGAATTGTAAAGCCATTGTTGACTTCACCGATTTTTATAAAGTCAAACGTGAATACGAGTGGGTTTGGGGATCTGGGTTGAACATCGGGTCTTGGTCCGATATCGAAGACGCTTGCAGAGATGTTCTGGAGCTTCAGGTTCTGGGTATTTGTAAATTCGACAAACGGATACTCACCTATTCCGCCACACACGGATCAGCTGATCAGCTCTATATATTTAATGAAGGGGTTTCGGTAGCACACAACTCCTATGTAATGCCAATATCTCCATTTGTTATGCCACAAAAGACATTATTTGAACAATGTTGCCACTGGTGTATTGGAAGCAATCCGCCTAAAATTAGAGGAAGAAAAGCAGAAGAAGACAATGGGGAGAAAACTAACCCAATCGAGGTCAAAGTCCCAGTTGGAGGTGAAATCGAAGGGTTCCGTATAGCTATGGCCCTCCGAACAGTGTTTAAAGTAACTTTGGTCAAACCCTTTCGAGCCAAACACAGAAGGCTCACGGCTAAGGAAAAGGGGAAACAAAATAGTGAGGTAGTTGTGTCGGCCGAGGAAGAGAGAGAGCTTTATAATATTATCCAGCCACCACGATGCATAGCGTGCGAACTATGGGTTGATGCAACAGAGATCTTTGAAGAAGCAGGGAGGCATATGAAGGCAAAGTCTGAAGCAAGTGGGCTTTACGTGAAAACGGTACGTTGTGTTAGCGATTTAACCAGGTATGATAGGGCGATTGAGGTTGAAGCTAGAACTCCAAACTAGGCAGATAGAAGATTTTATTTTGGAGATTATAGACTCCTCTCATAAAAGCTCTTGTTGACGGTTTTGAAGGTGTAATTAGAGGGAATAATTGTATATACATAATTTCTAAAAGTAATGTACTTTAGCTAAATGAGTATGATACTATAAATTACAGGGGGTTAGTAGTATCTAGTATTTGCCACTCTTCTATGACGCTCCCATACCTACGGAAATTCTTGAAGACTACGATTATAGATGATTGTACCTTGGGTTTTTTATGTGCTCAAGTGGAAAATACCGTATTAATCTTCTAGCCTTTTAGTAAAAGGTCTTATTGGATTGATTTTGGGGCTATGAGCCCCTACTGATAAGTCTTATAATATTTGGATTCAAGCGTTGTTATGCGGCTATCTGTTACCCCTCTCAAAACCTTTACACCCCCCCAACCACACTCAAACTGTATATAATCCACACCATGCCCCTCCCTAATAACTCCCGTAAAGTATTTGGCGTCGACCATAAAAAAATCGCCTTCGTGTTTTCCGGCACCCCATACAAACCCGGCACCCCACCACCCATCCGTAAAGTTGCATTCACCGAGAAACGGAAGGCGCCAGAAATCTACCGTTACAACTCTCTCCCCGCATTCAAACTCTCATCCGAACAGCTAAGAGCGGCGCCGCCACCACTAGTAGGAGTGCCGGCTGTAAGGAAGGTTGGGGGTGGTTGGAGTGCTGATTGGGACATTCCTAAAGTTAGGAAGGTTTGGGGTCATTCGAGTTCTCCATTTGATATAGATTTACCGTATGATCCGCAGAATCCCGTGAAAATGACCGCGCCAGGACATCAGAGTAACCTGGATGCGAATTTGGCGGCAATTGCAGCTACGGTGGGAAGTGTAGCGCCGGTGAGGAAGAGTAAGAGTTCAAAAAACAACTTGACGGTGGAAGGACATAGGATTGAGAGGCCGGATGTGAAGACGACTTATGTAGATACGCATTGTCACTTAGTTTCCACATTACAGATGTTGAGAGATGTGAGTGCTCCCTCCCCTCCTTATACCAGTAATCTCTAACCATTAATATCTAACATAACAAACCAGAGCAGCGGTGACGAGACAATTCCTGAAAACTCTCTCGATGTATTCGTCAAGACCATCTTCCCACCTCAAGTCACAGCTGTAGTCGATATTCACTGCGACCTCCCTCTCTACGACTACCACGAGAAAGCTGTCGCCCTCAACTGGCCAGAACATTTCAAATACTACTTCTCCATCGGTGTTCACCCACACTGCGCAATGTCCTACACTGATGAAGTCCACGAATCACTCATCAAAACCATGTCCCACCCCTCCTGCGTCGCATGGGGTGAATGCGGACTCGACTACTTTAAAAACCCTGTGTCCACACACCCAACCCAACGTACAGTCTTTGCACAGCAGCTCACTGCCGCTGTAGAACTTGGCAAGCCTATCGTCGTACACACCCGTGAAGCCGATGACGACACACTCGCTGTGATCCGGGAAAACGTCCCAAAGGATCATAGGCTCCATATCCATTGCTTCACGTCGGGCCCTAAGCTTGCAAAAACCATACTAAAGGAATACCCAAATTCATTTATCGGTATCACCGGGGTTATCTCATACAGTGGGATCAACCATGTTACCCTAATGATTCGTGAGGGGGATATACCTGTTGAGAGGATGTTGATGGAGACGGATAGCCCTTATATGGTGCCGAGGCAGGCATATGAATGGCTTGCGAAAGAACGACTGCAGGATCGGAAAAAGAGATTT
This sequence comes from Verpa bohemica, assembly GCA_033030345.1. NCBI lineage: Eukaryota > Fungi > Ascomycota > Pezizomycetes > Pezizales > Morchellaceae > Verpa > Verpa bohemica. The sequence continues at coordinate 580,084 of JAUFSE010000016.1, read as the reverse complement.
TTGGTTAGCCATTCAGGTATGATACCGTTTACTGCGGAGAGGATCGTAGAGGAGATTAACAGAGGGAGGGAGGAGAGAGGGGAAAAGGAGTTTATTACGTTGGATGAGGTACTGGAAATTACTAGGAAAAATGCGGGTAAGATGTATGGTATTGATGTTTGAATGTGGGTTGGGATAGTCATAATGAGGAAGCGTGTTGAGGTTCTACCTCTCCCCATAAGAAGGAGACGGACTTAGCCCACTACAGGTTAGGGTGTTTCTGTACCTTGTGGTAACTTTTTATTTATCTCCTCTTGAAAATGGCTGCTAGGATAGGTCGACTGTATCGGCCTTATAAAATATCAGAAGGAAATGGGTTGAGTGTAACCCCTCACTACAGTGATGTTGACTGATTGTGGGGACGAGGGACCTAGATTTACAAAGAAGGGTTGAAAAAGAGCGTCTTTGGTTAAAAATTGAAATTATTAGGGCCTTTTTTTTGTTTAGCTTAAGAATACCTTGGCTGAATAGGCTCTATTTATGTAATGGATTCTATTAATACTACTACTACTACTACTACTACTATGATGGTTGATCATGGTAAATAACTTACAGGTAGCTCTATACTAGTGGATTTTGAAACTAGGAGGTATTCGATCTGATTATCTATTCCCACTTTACTTTTACCATTATTATGTGAAATCTCAGAATTAGCCCCACTAATTAATGAACCAAATATTTGTAATAGAGACAATTAATATTTGTTATTATATGTGTGGAATTTTGAGTAGTATGAATTCATGACGTATTTAAGCTAGCTAGTAATTCGTCAAGTATTACATTGATGAGTTAGTGAGCCAGTGAAATTCCTGATAATAAACCCTATAGTTTTACCCACAAAAACACCCTAGCTGTGGTACTCTCAAACTGGGAGCTGCATCTAGAAGGTTCTTAGTTGCCTCAACTATCGCCACCCTTTTATACATTTATCATGTCTTATGCTTCATCTAGTTTAGATTCCCATAAGATTAAGCCTCTATAAAAACCCCTTCGTAGCACTCCTTTACTTAAAAATAGCTTAGAGCCCTAGTAGAGACTTTACTCTAGAAATTATGGTAGATTCGTTACTTGAGAAAGATCAAATTGTTAAATATATATAATATCTAGATCTGGAATTGGCTTATACAAGGCCCCCCTCCTAGTTTTTCTTTCTCTATGTACAGTCGTGTCCGAAAGATTCCCAGAGACCCCCCCGCCCCATATAGTAACAGCAAAAGAGTTCGCTCACCTACATAGCTAGGCGATATAGCTAGGTGACTAGGTGAACTACTTCTCCCCAGGGAGTCGAACCACAGACAGGACTTGGTGGGGACCACATTGCTTGGTGAGGCAAAGGGCACTCAGAGTGGTACATTTATTTTCCTCATAATCCCTTTAGTCTTCGGATTTGTTCTCAAATTAATGCCAGCGTTTGTGGTGCTGAGGTTTGTGGGTTTGCCGTTGCTATGGGGGGGGGGGGCTCCGGGAATTTGTTAGACACGACTGTACGTTATCTAAACTGTGCATATACTTGGGACTTAGAGCCGGGACAAATACTAATATAAATCATTTGATGAATACATGTACGTACACTTGAGGGTATAAAGTTGAAAGATCTTATATAAATATGCGGGATTATTATATATAGTTTAATTAACTTGTAGTCTCATTTTGGGGTGAGTCTAGATTAGAGTCTTATTCAAACAGCTAAGTTCCTCAGGAATTTCTAAAGATTCTTATATTAGTCTTATATCATTTACTTCTATACATGCAGTGCCCACTATAGTCCCTACAATATTTTATCTATTATAAGAGTAAGTAGAAGAGATTATGGAACGGAAACTTCTGGGTGTGTGTATTATTAAGGTGTAGTAATATGCGGAGAAAGCTTAATTGCATGTATATATCGTTTTACCGGGTAACTTCTCCAATTGATTGCCCTTAATACTAATCTCTGTAATAAAGCTGCCCTGCCAATAGAAGTACTCTAAGTTACCGTGAGGCTGAAATTACCCGGATGATGATTATTGACGTCATTCTATAACACGTGAGCGTTATCAAGTTGTGACATTTACATCAAACAGGTAACCGTACGCACCACTCATCTTGGCTTCCTCACCATCGGCTTCAGAGAAAGATCCCTGGATTCTGGTACTCTCATCTCAAGCATACATCAATCCATAATGCCGTACGACCTTCGACCAAGAAATGATACTGCCATCAAGCGGCCAGCTGAGGCCGCTCTTACTGTTAGCAAGCGGCAACGGAGAGGAGCAAAGTCAGATCGATTTGTATGCAGTGGTGCTAGTGATTCTCTTAAGAAAGAAGTTCTACGGCCATTAGAGCTATTCGAGTCACTATTTGCAGCTTATCCGGTTGTCCAGTCTATCATCCAGCATCTTTCTACCCCCGATGTCATGTCGCTATGTATCACAACGCCACATCTCTGGCGTCTCTTAGCAGCAAATCATTCCTTCCATGTGTTCTCGAACCATCATAATGGTCTCGATCTAGCGAGACCTGTGCGTAATCTTAAGCAGTACTATTCTCGAAACGTATACGAGAAATTTTTCAGCCGAATCGGCGATCTGGAACGCCTGTTTTCCCATTATATTGATTTTACAGCAATCACACATTTAGTCCTCGACAGGACAGACCTAGAGTATCAATTATTACTCGCTATTGCCACGAAAACAAGTTTGAAGTTACTCAGTTTGAAATATTGTCGAAAGCTAGCTCTAGAAGGTATCGAAGCTCTCCTTAACCCGTCATCCCGCCACAGAGGGTTTCTCGATGCATATCCACCAGCAAGTGCCAGAATGCAGCTCGAGCCAACAAAAGCCCTGCTTACAAGTTTAGAAACCTTATATGTATGTAACTCCACCTATACTTTTACAGTTTGCAGTTTACTATCTACTAATATTACTTCATTACAAAGATCTGGGGTCTCCCTAAAACACGCTGGCTCTACTTCCCCAACAATTATAAAGAAGATAATAACCTAGATGATTCTATCACATTAATCAACATCCGTCGTTTTTGTCAGAAGAAAAATATCGAACTTGATATAACCCAATGCCTTTCCCCTAGCACATGTATTGGGTTTCAAAACGCAATGGAACAATGGATAATGAATCCTGGCAGTAGCCTCTTTAATGACCAGCCAATATCTGATGAATCAGTATGGATGTGCGAAAAGAAAAAACTACAATGCGGGTGCGGAGAAATCAAAGAACTTTCGGTTTGTGAAGAATGTATGGGTGATTGGTATATGGAGATGTATGGGTTTTGTCAGACTTGTGAACAGTACGTTTCCCAGTCCCTAAGCTAGTGCTATGCTGAATAAGTAGATTTATCTGCGACAGCGAGACTTGCGAGGGGGTATGGCCGCTATGCGATGAATGCGGCCCTCAGTGCTGGGAGTACGTATTCATAATTACTTCCGTTGAAAATGGTCGACTACTTATGTATCTATCATCTTAGTTGCTCGTTCTCAAAGTGGCACGACACCTGCAAGTCCTGTGGTGATGACATCTGCATGCCCCACACTACTTCAAAGCGTGTTAAACAACTTTGTTTCCTCTGCGAAGCCCGTTTCTGCGATGCTTGCTCCTTCCGTTATGATCACTGCATTATCGAGAAATGCTGCATCTGCAAGGAGAACGTTTGCGCCGTAAGCCACCAAACTCACATCCAACATCATCCTTACTAATAATACATCCTAGGATTGTCTCCTCAATGACCCAGTTTGTGAACGCTGCGCCAGAGGTGTCTGCAAAGCGTGCCGAAAATCAACTGATGAGGCCTGTCCAGGAAAGGCATTCGCTCCAAATGCCCGCGAAGTTTTCTCTCAATATGGCCGCGAGAGCTCACCAAGTATGGATTGGTGTGAAGGGAAGTGGCTTTGCGGGTATTGTCTCAGTAGTATCAAAAGTAGGTTAAGTCTAAGACGTAGTGTGCGAAGTGGGGATTACGAGAGAGAAAGGAGTTTTGTGTGGATTGATAAAGAATGGACGCCTTAAGGTTTGACACGTACTATTGTTTGCTTTTGGGTGTTTTGTTTATTACCTTTGACCTCTATGTGTTATAGCTGGTTTATTCCCTTGGTCTTTTTCCTTTCCTATCAAACGATTAACTCCTCAACTCAATGATTCAAGAATAGGCATAATAAGGTAGTACAAATGACTACTGATTTACACTGTTACCTACCGCATTGTACTTCTCCGGTCCACTGATCACCTACTATGTGATGTGACTAGTCATTCAGCTAATGTATATCTTAAAAAAATAATCATAGTTCTGGGTGATCGGATCGATACTTTTGGACTTTAAAAAACAAGTATGTACATGTATCTGCAGAATGGACTAGGCGCTTAACTGCTAAGCGATCTATTGTCTAGATGGCAATGCACAACAGAAGAGTTTAATATGTATGGAACTTTTTAAAAATTTAGTAATTCCTTCGTCGACCGCTTAGAAACCATTTTAATAACATGAAACATAGCCTTATCCCCGAATGTAACCGGTATATATACATTTATGTATATATATCTTTATTTACGAGTGATAACTCATGACTCGTGATAACACCGAGTAGACCTACAGACCGCACCCCACGAGACCGTAAAAAGAAAATCAACAACTCATGTGCCCCTAGAATTGATATAAATCTATACATTTTAGGGGTAGGTATTGACGAACGCGCGCAGAGATCAGTGTATTGTAGGCTGCCACGTGCACCTACATATACATACTGTTGCGTAGCTAAGTATTCCACGTATGGGTCCTCTTTCCTCTACTTGGTTCACCACATGCTCATCTCACCTACTGTTTTGCCGTATCACAAGTAGGCCCAGGAGAAAATGTGCATGCCGTCAACTGGTTGGCTTATTGGTCCAAGAAATTCAGCCACACTTGTGTGCACAGCCGCATCATGTAACATCTCAATTCACTTCCTGATACTTAGCACATTATTACCCCGCTTAATATATCAAAGAAGTACTCAATTGTATCTCCACTTCGCCTTCATCTCTAACCTACTGACTAATTATTATTATAGTACTCTAATATTAAATAAACCTAGAGTATACACCATCACACTAATCCCTGTTAATCAATACTGAAAATCCAGCTGTGGTGTCATAGAAACACATCCCGTGCGTCTACGCAGCGTTATCCAGCGGATGTGCCGGGTATGCGTTTGATGTTTCCTATGCCCTCGGAAATAGTATGCAATAGGCATGGGATAATACATTCGCTAATGAACAACCAATAATATCTACAGCCCTCTGAGATGCATACTGTATTGGTTGTGTTTTGAGCATGTTCTTAGTGGTATCGTTTGCTGGGCAATCTTATATTTCTGTATAGGGTAAGTACCAAGAACTGTCTCTGGTTGGGCAACTCGTTAGCATAGACCTGCGGTTGGTCTGATAATGCCACGCTGGTCAGCAATATGGTATGAGCTGTAGAGGCCCCAGGTTATGCAACACAACCTCCAAGGCCTTAATTTAACCCTAGTTCCTGCAGTGTCCAGCATAAAATATTTTGATAAAGTTCAAAAAGCTATTAGCATGAAGCCAAGGAAAATTAAAATCTTATAGTTCTTTTTGCATTTTTTTAGTATATATTTCTCTCAATGTATATGGAGATAGACACTATTAGGTCCTCCTATAGCGTCCGCAAAATTTTCCCTATAGGAATCGAGTTCTCGGCACTAAAGCACACACCCGAGCACATTGGTCATATACCGTTATTTACCCGGGGGTTATGGCGTTAGGTAGGTTTGAGGAATATGGCCTTGCGAGGTGGTTCGTTGTGGGTCCTTATCGATTACCTGCATATACGTAGAGTACTATAAGAGCATGGCCTGTTGATAAGAGATAGGGTAAAATTACCCAATAGTTTCATCGGATATAAATCCGAGAAAACTTTATGCCTTTCGGTAGAGGGATCACGAGGAATGGGGATGGGGATGGCTGCTGAGAAAGTGAAGCATGAGATTGGGAACCGAACAGATAGTCGATCTAAAGTCACGAAGCCATCCTATTCTAGAAAACTTGTGCCGCACCGGAAGGCGAAGATCTAAGATCTGAGTTTTCCGGAAGGTAGGTACAGGACTCGGCACGCACACAGTGTTGTAGTATCAAATAGGTGAGATACAGTTACAAGCAGGTTTTGGGTGTATGATGTAGGAGGCTTGCCTCCTAAGGGCTCGTATATTTAGGAGCAGTAGGAGCGCTCGCTGGAGCCCTCTTAAGCAAGAATCTACTCGCCCTTCTCTCTCTATCATTTCACACGGGGAACAAAGACTTCGAGTGATGAAGCATGTCCATAATAGCTGAGACATGTGACCCTTTGTATGTGGAGCTAGGGCCGAAATGGGTGGTTTACCCGGCGTGCATGATGGTATGTTTCTCATTTCCTTCTAGAACCAACTTTCTGGCTTCTCTTGCTTGCAGCTGCCAGGAACACCGTTGGAAACAATGCCTGTACTACGTAACTGTTCCCCGACTTGAACGCAGGCTCTGTTTCACCGTGGTAACATGCACTATGATCTAACTCCTTGAATTCTCCGACTTGCAGAAAACCCCTCGGGAGCACTACCGATCACATAAGACCCGTAGGCCACACCCATGCTCTTTCCACTGTAACACTAGATTGGTAGTCGCCCCAACAATCCGCTGAGTTGCAGCTCATCTCCACAATTCAACTACCGCACATAGTACCGTGGTCACTATCCCCACTAGTTAGCAGCATAAATTGTCCAAAATTTGTCTGTTTGAATCCACTTGAAGCGATTACAACCGATATGAACACAAAGGCCAGTATCTCGTGATTAGTATTATCAGCTGCCAATCTGTTTCCTTCTCCCTTTGACCATGTAATTTGAGGTGTCTAACCGAGAGGATAATAAAAGACAAAGCTCAAGGTATGCAGGTAAAGTATCGATTGTAAAGTCGGTTAAACCTTTGGTAATAGAAGTACAATGACGTCAATAAAATTGAGCGAGGCCTGGCCCAATAGCAACCCCGAACCCTGAGGTTTCTAAGACGGAAGCCTTCCTCAATATCCTGAGTGTTGGGCGTAGAGTTCCTTAAAGTCGAAGCATTATAACTGGAAGATCATTAAGACAGCGAGATCCCTGTAGAGTCCTCAGTAGATCAGCCCAACGAAAGTGGAAAACCTCACCCAAAGGCTATTCTCCATGACCTTTTAAGGCAAGCCTAGCAGTAGTAGGTTTCCGTGAATCAATTTTTTCTTTGGTATCGAATTCAACCTTAGACATTAAGAAGTCTGAGTGACAACAATACCCCTGTAAAGAAAATCCGCCCAACGGGAGTTCAGAGGCCCTGAAACTTTCATACATTCAATGCATCTCTCGGTAGCTCCTCACCCGGAGCAAGGTTCAGAATCGGCAATTGAATCCTGATTGCTTAGGGGTAGACACGTTCTGAAAACTGTTTCTACTAGCTCAGATTGACTTTAGACTGTAGTGATGTGGAGATAAGCTGGTGCTGTGGGCGCATAAGGAACCTTGCAAGAAGTGTCTTCGCACTTATGCTGGTCTGTCCGATGGCCAATGCAGGAACCACGGTAGAAGGTAAATTTCGAACATGTCGTCCGAAAGATGAGGTCCCAAGTGTCGTCATTTGTCCCGCGCTACGAAACCGGCCCGCACCCGTGTATCCCATTATGTGCTAGTGGGTATATAGAACCCACGATAAAAAGCAAAAAACCCCAAATAGTCTAAGCTGTGTTAGTATTAAATTTATTAATATATATTTGACTACATACTTAGTCAAAACGAAAGTTCTAAAAACAAAGACGAGTGATCCCTTGTGAATAAGAGCCTCGGGCCGAGCACTTGTATCCTTTTCTAATGGGGGTCGTTTCATATTTCTGCCTTCTGTGGGCCGATTTTAACCTGGACGCCTTCCTGCGGTTTAATATTCATAAATGGGGCTTGGAATGTAACCATTCCGTTCTCCGCGGCACTCTGTCCAATTCGTATCGATTTAAAGTAAGAACAATCAATTATTCTCTCGGACCTCTTAATTTAATTGCTGCGATCCGATCAGTTCATGCCTCTTCCCCGCATTTTGGTGTGTCTGCGCAAGTACATATCAACGGTCTTGCTTTTTTCTTCTTGGCTAGACTGCTCTCATTTCTTTGTTGTGGGTTGGTTTAACGTTGGTCCTGCAGTAAATCAAGAGTCTCTGCATTATAGAAATTCGTGGCCTACTCATAGGTTATAGATACTTTACTGGTAATGTAGATCAAACAAAAAGGAAAAACCCTGGAGATTTGTGTTGGCCAACGTGGGGCGAGTGATCCAGCTTGCTTGCTAATGACCATGCAGTTGCGTAAACCGTGGAGGTTACATGTATGTATGTAAAGCCAAGAAGGTACGGATATTCCGGATTACCCGGTGGAATATACATAAATTTTTTTTTTTGATCGAGGGTATATATAAAACGGTCAACGTCGCTTTTCGAAACCCACCATTCTTCCAAACAGATAAAACTTATTCTAATAGCTATCTATAGCTGCCGTGTTACTCTGCAAGGATCTCAATTAGACAAGCTTTTCCCCGCGCAAACTAAACGAGCCCTGCAGTGCGCTGTCCGGATAGACTAGCCATATTAATTCTACCGAGGAAAAAGGGTACGATAACCTTCTCCTCACAACGCTTTACCCTTCAGCCCCGACAAGGCCACCTCCCTCTACAAAAGCACCACACCTCCCCTCCTCCCCTCCCCCTCCTCTCTCTCTTTCACGATCAACAGAGAGAATCATACCACAATCAACAATGGCTACCACAACAATATTTCTCATGAGCGAATCACCGCTCCCACACACACCCATAATCTCCCATACACCTCCCCAATCAATTGCCGAGGCAGAGGCAGAGGCAGAGGCAGAGACCGAAATCTTCCGGAAGCAAGCCTATGCTATGCGTGGCCTTGTCTACCCAGGTCCTCGCCGTATTACACATAAGCGACCCTCGGTGACAAAGGCCTCGTCAACTCCGTGCGCAAAGAGGCCAAAGAGTCTTGGTGCGGGGCAAACAGTTTCAGCCGGTATTATCTCTCCACTACGCTAGTGTTATGATCACGAGGACTAACAGCCACCATTCAGCCCCCAATAAGCCATCACTTGCTCCCGCAGAAGAAAGCTTTGCAGCAAAGGAACCCTCCTTTGCACGGTTAATTGAGGATCTCCTCAGGACACATTCTTCCACCGCTTCACCCTATGGTCAGCACTTGTCACATTCTATCTTGAACGATAGTAACAAGGTCTACCTTGGCAATTTCTATGGTGGCGTCGGCCATTATTAATTGGTTGTTTTCTTTTTTCAGCTATGATAATGTTTACTAGAAGTCAATTTCGGGGGCTGTTCTTTTTATTTATTTGTGTATACTCTTCTTTCACGCGGCGTCAAAAGTCAGCAACAGCAATTTTGGGTCCTTGGTGTTATCTTTATTTTTCTATTATAAATGGGTGGAAAGCGGAAAAAGAGGTAGAGGAGTCTGTTTTGTTTTTGTTGGGTATTTCACGGCGTTCTTCACAATCGTTTCTGCGAGCCGGTAGCGGTGTTTTCTTTGGGTATTGGTTGATTATAAACAATCTTTCTTACATTACTTCTTCCTTTCTTACTAGTTACGGCATCTAACGGGCTTGGTTCAAACACTCTTTATGAGCACTCTCCTAATTCACAAGTAATTTTTCATATTAAACCCAATAAACTCCATCTAAGAAGAAAAATTTATCGTTTTAGTATCCAAACGGTAGCCCGGTCCCCCCTCCCGCAACCGTCTGCAGAAATTTCTCCCTCTCCAGCTCAACCGTGCCCCTCCCTTTCATGCCCGCCACTAAACTAGCACCGACCCAGTTCCCCAGACTCTCCAGCCCCTTCACCTGTGGTGTTCCTACAGCTGGTTCTTTTTTTTCTAAGCCGCCTCGCGGGCTTCCCGGCGAAAGTTTAACCTCTTGTCGCCATTCATATTTTGCCCTTCTCATCTCTTCCTCTTCAGGATTAAGGTCCTGTTCATTTTCGCTGTTTCGTTGGTCCTCATCTTTTGGAGGAGGAGGAGGAGGAGGGGGCGATTCTTGTGCTAGCTTATGTCGACTCCGTCCTTTCTCCCAACCAGTATTCTCAACAATGCTACGGACTTCATCAATAATTCGTTTTTTCACCCCTATAACGAGGCTACCACCACCAACAATGATGATGCGTTGCATACATGCGGCCCTAACATCAATTGGAGAGTCTTTTAATGCTTCATATATAAGTTGTGGTATTGGTAGATCATCATCATCTGGATATTCCGGACTACTGCTCGGGACAGTTGTCGGTGCAAAGAATGCCCGTTCTGCTGGCTCTGACAATTTAACAAACGGAAGCTTTAGAATTGTTGGGGGTGACGTTGAGCTTATCGAGATATTAAAAACCGGATTTCCCTCTGCGGCTGCAAGTGCTTCACTCTGCCCGAACTTTCTACACCACCCCACCCTTGCGAGGATTTCCTCTATCTCTCGATCTTTAACCTTTACCTTTAGTGCAGAGCTTGCTTTCTTTACCTCTGTTTCTAGGAAGTCTTTCCAAACGCTTCTGAGGGTTTTCCCGCCGCGCCTACTTCGGCCGCGTGCGCCGCCCCGACCGACTACACGGAGCTCATATACAACATTGACGATGGCCTCCTCCCAGCCAAGATCGACAATGAGAGCACTACGAGTGCCAGCAGCGATAGTAGCCATGATTGGTGCTTCGAGTAGCATGATTCCAGGCATTTGAAAATGAACAAAGATGGATTTGACTAGGGCTGTTAGAATCTTCGTTGGGAAACATGTGGGAACTACGATCATGACGCGTTTGATTTTTGAGTCAATGAGGAGGTATCTTTTTCCGATCAGTTCAATTCAGGTAATTTGATAAAGATAAGTTTCGGGTAAAAGGTTAGATTAAGGTAGAAGGAATAACATACTTATTATATGCCATCCTCACCCCTCGCTCTACGACATCCTCAACTACCCCTAACTCAACACTTCTTAAATCACCTCTCCATAGCTCTCCCTTACTCTCTTCATCACCTTTGCCTTCACTCCATATAATACCCTCCCTACACCAAAAGACGTCTTTGTTCCACTCCAAAACACACCGTGGTGCATTTTCATTTGTGAATCCTGCTCGTAGTAGTCTTGACCCAATTTCGAAGATCAATGGGTCTTCTGCGTGGTGTAGGTATGATGCTGCCCCACCAGCAGCGCTGCCAGGTGTGTAGCTCTGTAGGAGAGCATGCCGGGTTGGTGTGAGGCCAGGAGAAACGGGAGGGTTGAGTGAAGAAGTACGGGGGGGAAGACGGTAGGTATTAGAAGAGGTAGAATGGGCGTGTGTCGTCATTATAACGGAGGTATTGAGGTCGTTGAAGAGGGGATGTTGGAGGAGGCTCTGTTTGCAAGCTGGTCTGTGCGCAGATCCTTGCTAGACAACACAAAGTGAACAGTAATGTTAAGTCACATACTCTCACTCGGCTATCTTACCTACTCTATTCGGACGAATTAATGCTACACCTGGTAATAGTATTATCTATGCCATTAAATTCCTAGAAAAAAAACTACGGTATCTCAAGGTAACTTGAGTTTCTACATTAGGTTGTTTCTACATATATTTATGTAGTGTATGTGTAAATAAGGTGTTACCGGCCTCGCTATCCTTCATCCTCCGGTTAGAGATTTTGATTTTATCGTAAGATGGGGCATGTATGATCACTCATCACAGTGGTTACCTCTCTCCCTGCTACCCCCCTCTGCTAACATTCTAGTGTCTCATAATTAACCTACCAACGAAACAAAGGCCAGGCACTACATGTAGTTTTATTATGTATTACTATAAAATAGGTATAAGCTAGATCAAATTAACTTCTTCTTATGAGATAAATTTCCTTTAATAATCACACTACTAGATTTAACTAACCAGGTCGAATTCGAGGTTATTTCTTTGTAATAATAATAATATAGATCAATTATGGTCACAGTAGGTAAAATTGTCTGGATGTTTGCAAAACCCCAAGTTTTCCAAAAAAATCACTAGAAAACTAGCTTTCATCCGTACTAGGTTGTACAGTTTAGTTTATAGTACCTACATGTAGTCTACGTATCAAGCGAAATCTCTCATAAAAGACCTGGAATCAAAGGACTTGACGCTAGTCCCAAAAGACTTGTCCCTCATGATATCTTAGCTCCAAAATATACCGTATTTTCCGCTAAAGCAGTGACACTGCCAGCTTAAGGCTAGTTTTACATCTGTATAAAAAGATGAATTGCCTTTAGCGAAAATTTTGGCAGTGCTACAAACACTGCTAATCCTTACTCTATGCAGCAATCTCTGGTCTGACGAGTATTTGAGTTAAAAACGATTTAGAAGACGGGTTGAATAATTTATACTAAACATGTAGACTTGGGTCTTATCTAGGTCTGTTATTTCTTAGGTTCTAATACTGTTGCTTGTGCTACACATAACCCATTAACTATTAGTCCCGAAGAACTTTGGCTTTGGGTGGTGTGTAGGGAGAGTAGAAAAGTTGGAGGGTATAACAGGGGGATTTCGGATACGTTAGATCACGAGTAGAAGACATCTAGGGTACGGGGTATCTGTAGAAACGGAGATATCTACTAAAAGGTTTGATGGCGTGTGCTTGTTTCAGGTCCGATTAATCTCGATCATATCTTGGGTACTCTATTGGTAGGAATATATAGCCCTAACCTTATTTGCAGAGTACCTTTGTCTGACCAATAAGAAGCATTAGATGTAGTAGCCCCAACCCTGAATGTAGAGTACTTTTGTGTGACCAATGAGAGGCATTGGGTATGGTAACACTAGAGTAGCCTTGTTGTTTACCCCCGGCGTATATATTTGGCCTACAGCGCCTCTCATCTCTTGATATTTTATTAACTCTAGTATCCTCAATCAACATCAACACAGCTTTCGAACCCTGTGATTCAGTACTACTCCAATAATACCCTACCGGTACTGAGCTCTACCGGTACTACGCTAGAATTAAATAGGGCTACGTGCTTAATATTCTAGCTAGTACTGCCATATACATTAAGGCTACGATCCGTTAGATTATGTGAGTCCCCATCGAGAAATAAAAATTGAGTATATAAATTTACTAACTGTTTGGAGTGTATACTTTAAGTAGTAAGATATATTTGGCTTAAGAGAATGGAGGTCTCTTTGTATAAGACAGTTTGCCCGAGAAAAATTTTCGACACCTCTTCGCACGAGAATATTCCTGAGTGTCCGAGGCCATTGGAAAATAACGATATTGGAGGGCTAGCGGAGGAGATGCTGGTCGAATGGAGCCTGGCTAGCATGGATGATATCGAGGTATCCACGGACCACCAGATAAATTCTCAAGTAATGCTTGATCAGTTCATCGACAACGAAGCCTCGATGTGGCACCTTTTTAATCCACTAGATCCTCATATATCTTGGAACGAATATCAGGTAGCCCAAATCGAACAACTAATACCTAAATTTGAATCGGAGGTTCTGGCCATAAGGCTATGCACCCAAGCCTTACAGATCGTATATCTTGAATGTATACAAAAATTTCCTGGCGACTTAGATTATTCTCACTGGGCCCTTGGGCGGTTACAAAAGGTTGCACGTGAATTTTTTCAAGTTATTGCAGGACCTGAGAGGGTCACGCCACAGCTGTTATCTCTAGGCCAGCCCAAGAGAGGCTCTTTGAAAACTACAAATGGATGATTACGCTCTGTAGATTTTCTCATCACAATATACAGCCATTATATAAGTTAATGTCTGAGTACTTCAGGGCATGCTTGCATGTTTTAGATGCATTCTTAAATTTATTTAATTTATTATATCTCCAAGGAGAGCTAGAGCCACAGGAATGCCAAGCGGAGGAAATCGTACAGCAGAACCTTATCTTGCTATCCACAATCCAGATACGGCAGAACACACAAGATTCTCAGTTAATCAACCCCCATGGTTCGCCAAACATACAGTCATGTCTAGTGCTAGATCGTGGCGCTTTAGCTGGCGTAGATGATTTTCTTGCGCCCCCCCCCCCCCCAACGGACCCCCAACACAGCCACAAGAAGAGCAGATCACAGAGAAAGATTCACAAACAAGCGCGGAGATACAAGTGGCTATACAGGAGAACGAACCCGTACAAATATCAAAAGCCGTACCGCAGGACTGGGAAAAGGAATATAAAGCCAAGCCTATTTCAGCCAAGGAGTAGAACTTGCAGCGTGATACATTTACGAGGTTGTATCACACGGAGAATCTCGACCTCCCAGAAGTCAGGTGGATAATGGCAAAACAGCATGGGTTTTTCGCAAAGTATGTATAACTACCCTCCACAAAACGGGCAGCTAGGCTTGCGGAATCAGATTTTGGTCTGAGGAAGTTCGACCTTAAGCTATAATTCTACCCCCTTAGCTAGAAACAATTGCTAGAATAGAATTAAGCTAAGCCCGTTATATTCTCACCCAAATGATTTGCTTACTCTTTGTTAGTACAAGGTAATGCAAATCGGTCATTAGAAAGTGGAGGCTGGAAAAGAATCTCAAGAAGAAAAAAGCAGTAGCAATACTACAGATTCAACACAAAAGAGCACTCGAGGACAAAGAAACCGGTTTTAACTACCATGGCCAACCAATCGGCGCGCAAATCCTCGAACGTGCACGCAAGAGATACAAGGGAAACGGAGAACAGGCTGTATGGGAAGATTTGGCTTCGCCTATGGGTAAGTGTATATTTCTATATCCCACCGGAGATTTCAGAAGATTAATGATACATATATATAGCTACTCCGTCCGATGTGGATTATTGGACTCCTAAGTCTCCTCCAGTCAGTACTCCAGAATATAACGAAGATTCTTATATGGGGAGAAATACGCCAATTATCACTACTCCAAGGCCTGGCGACTATATAAGAGAGGATGCATCCACACAACAGAAATTCTAGTCTTGACGGTCTTTTAGGATGTGAGAATTGCCTACAGAGGTGCACTACATGTATGTTTGGCTAACAATTAACCTTAGTAAATATCCTCGGGCCGAAGCTAGAACACAACCTGACTAGATCCAGTAGTCATTACCAACAAAATCAGATCGGAACCCCATATCCTCACCTCATTACTATACCCGGTTACGGGTGAATAAACAGGCTCAGTCATAATATAGAACAAATTTGTCAGAAAAAGAAAGATCACAGGAGCCGGGGGAGTGGAAAGAGGCAATAGGGAAAACAGTGGGGATAGGGGGTTTTCATGGAGTTACGAGGGCCTGAGATAAAAGGCAAACGAGAATTAATACGGGATCAAGCTAGCAGATTATTGTTTAAGAGTTGTTTTTAGTTTTGTTTTGTTGTTTGCGTATTGTTGTTTTGCTTTATATTTGTTTTTGGTTCGAGACGTACCTTAGCCCATATATGGCCGACAGCGGTCGATCCACATATCAGGGCATAGGCATCTAGGGTATAAGAGGCGGGCTCACCCCCGTCCTCTAGACATTATCGAATATTTATTCTATTGCTCGCACCTCCATACACACAGGCTTTATATTCATCTAATTTGGTTTCCTATGACTTAATTACCAGGTTACAGGAATTCAATCTATTGGGCTATAATACTAAAATACCTTGCGTGTATTCAGTCCAATGAGCCCCTAGTAGCTTTTTTACTTGCTTTTTTCGAAGATACCTACCTACCTTCCCTCGAGCCTTACAATTATCTCAGCCAATTAAGGGTACATAACATCAAACAGTCAGCCGCCGTCTCTGCCCCTTAGGATTCTAGAACCAAAATCAGTCGAAACTATATTTTCTTTTATCGCAGATGGCCGCCAAGGGTAGGTACTACGTGTTCCTTCATTCTGCACACCGGAATTCCATAATTGTTCCTACAGGCGCTGGCAGCTAGCGGAGTGGAACAGAAGCATCTGTGGCCAGTCATAATCAAATACATAAAGGCTTTTCAGCCAATAGAATGCATGATAATGATAACGTGGTTTGTCACTTGCCTTCTAGACTATTCTACACCCACGCCTCCTCAAGCTATCTTCCGAGTATTACTCTGCAGCGGACTATGGCAGGTATGTAGTAGAGATATCCACGATCTGTCGTAATATGGAGGGGAGCCAGAGGGGGCTGGGATAATTGAATGAAGAATAGCAAAGGTATTTAGTATATCATCTGTCGGCCCCAATATTTAGCTTAGGATTTGACTGTGGATCAGATATATTGGCTACATATACATGCGATGACAATATGTCAAAGTTACAGAGGTTTCGTTGCTACATGAATGTCCGGCGGGCCGCGGGGGTTGAAGTTGGATACGTATACGGCCTTAAGTCTTCTCCTACCTGACTGCATGTAGTGACCGTGTTGGGATATAGTTGAACAAAGCCCATTATATATGTTATATTCTTACTTATATTCAAATCGTTTGATTGACAATATGCAATTAGGGTACGTTATAGCACCCTAATCTATGACGAATATTGTCACGAGAGGAAATACACCACTTCCAATTAGAGTCTAGTAAACGTACGTATGGGAGAAACTCCACGTCATATTATATGAACTCTTATATTTAGCTTATTCATGCGAGATCAGTTATACATCAAGTTTAGATCATAGCGCTAGTTTCGATAAATCTCCTCGAGCTAAGAAGAAGAGTTACGTTGGGATATAAGAGTGGCTTAGGCTTTAAAACAATGTACGCTTGGGGAATTTGTGTGTTTGGGGGCATCATGGCACTGAATGGAGGGGCGGGAGAGTTGTGGGCAGAAAGTTTCTAGGGTGGATGAGGGGATAATCTTATTGGATCGATGGTCACGTCGACCAAAACTCCAGAAAACTGAGGTAAGTTTGAAAGTCCCTTTTAAAAGGTATGTATAGAGGGACAAATGTATTAGGATAGGGATGAGGATGATATGGTAGATATCATAGCTGAGGATCTCGTGAGATAAGAAACAAGTTATATCCGTAGAGCTGGGTCTGTGTCTGCTCTACGGATTGAGCTTCCAAACTAGGTACTGGGTCTCTAAGCCAGATTGGTGGAGCAAAGTTGTTCCTTAAAAAATACCTTGCATGTCTTACACCTAGATGAGGCACACATGCAAGCTCATGCACAAATGTATCATCTCCTTACAACACATCAAGATCTTAGGAACACATAAAGCCAATGGCGTGTCTTTATGTTGTGGTCCTAGGGACAGATGAAACAAACCTTAGTGATTACTTCATGACTACATGTAGCTTCCAGACTTTGTCCAACCTCAAGTCACTAAAAAAAAGGTTACAGAAATAATTGATCTACTAGTCGCTATAGAGGCGCTGGTTGTACAGCCTCTGGTAGAATTATTCTGGAAACAGAGATTATCGGGCAGGGACTTCCGGCCAATGCTATTGCCAAAGCTCCGTTAAAACCAGAGAGGACCAATTATCTTACACGCCACATTTCCAGAATGAATTTACCGGAGGCCGTACGTTGGAGTGCTGGAATTTTGACCCGACTGCATACGTATATATACCTGGCAATAATTGGCTAGGTTTGTGTTTTATTGGATATTTCTGGATTAAATCCTTTAATCGATAATTAATAGGGTAAACTTTACCATTATTCTCCTGGATCTGACCTCCTGTCCTAATACAGTTACAAGCTCTATAAGCTATATAGTGGTATACGTACTCTACAGTAAATACCACCAAACAAACAGTACCCTAGATCGAATCCCGTCATAGAAAACGGCTCTATATGTTAAGGAGGATCTATGCATGTGAAAGATCTATAGCTATCTGTCGGTGTAGATCTAGTATAGACGCCGATCCAAAGATAGACATCAAAAAATAAATATGAGTGCAAATACACCCGTAGGCTACTCGGTTTTTAGTATCTCTGGAATCATAGGCGCTGTTGAAGACACCTTCAAGTTATATGTGGCTCGAATTATATTATCCTTATATCATATTCTAGTCTGTGCTGTCAAAAAGTTTTCGCTATACTCGTAAAAATCCGATATTTCCTAGACCTACATATATATGTGTATCTGACCCACATACACATATAAAGGTCTCCTAGAGGTTAGACGAATGCCTTTTTTTTGAACTTTTCTTTCTCAGTGACCTAGACATGTTGTGTTGTTCAGACAGGAATTAACACGTACCAATAACCACCTAGGTGAGGACCTGTCGGCCCCATCTCCAAACATCGGGGTTTTACGGGTCCCCATGTGATATTGTGTTCTTTATATACTCGTAAATTTCCTACGGACGGCTATATCATACGTACCATACAAAACCATGCCAAGCCTATGGTTTTTGGTGGTAGCAATAGCCGCCTATTCTAAAAACGATATATAGCACTTAATAAGTAGCTACTAAAACCCACCCAGGTCGACCACAAACACCCTTCTCCTATAGATACAATAAGAAATTGTATAAAAGTGCAAAAAGGAAACACATTCACGACAGGTTCATATTCTCTAACTATCGTTCCTGTTTCCTAGAGTGTACTAGCTTGTACTAGCTAAGCTTTATATCTTAGTGCTTTAATTACCCGTATATGTAGGTGACATGACTTGCCCCTCGAGTCCAAAAGGTATATAATATCGGTATAATATGATATATGCCCGCCAGATTAGCCCGCCTAACGGAAATATGTATATACGTACCCTAGCTCGGAATTTCTGGGAAATACTGTATTCGTAATTACAAGGCGTTTCTAGAACGGCCTGCTATTGCATACCTACATGTAGACGTACCTGCATACCATACAAAATCGTAGACCTGGTTACGAGTTCACTAGCAATATGCATGACCCACGTACAGTAATTAATAGGACCCTTTGTGAACTTCTAAATTAATACCCAATAGCTAGGTTTCAGCTTGGAATCACTGAGTGTTAAGAACGTTACCCAGATCTTAATTCCAGCAATCCGATAGGCGCCACGATGTGTAGAATGGCTGCAAGTTTCAATCATGGGAAAGCACTCGGTCAATCGAGCCAATTAATCAGTCAAAAAGAACGAAAAACTCGGTCTTCAATGATTTTATTGATAATGAGATGCTTATTTAATTAAACCAAGTCAAATTAGACCCCTAAAGGAACTACGCATAAATCCAAACCCTAAAAACCCAATAAAGTTTTACCAACGTACATACTGCCACCGCTTGACAGCGAGCGCGAGGCTCAGGGGGGGCCCAATCTAGGGGAAGGGTCAGTATGCAAAGGATTTTTGTAAAGCCACGCCACCCTTAAATCTTATTAGTCATTAAATTATAATGCCGTACGTACGTTGCCAGCCTCAATTACATATCTATATACAACATATATACGATGTAATGATTGAGCTCGACAGGTATATGAAAATTTACCTAGTGAAGCGTACCTCCCCAGATTTATCTCCGGTCAGTTGTTTTACCGCTTTGTGAATCAAAAAGTCTTGCGATATCTTTCTAACCTAGATAAAGAGTTGCTCTTGAGTCTCATGCATGATCTTCTAGAACAAATACTTAAGGTAACATTAAGTCTTAATTTATCGCAAACAGCTGGTTAATCCCATCCTATATAAGAACCTCAAATGTGCAATAACTCTATGGCTGAGATACTACACTTAGAAATATTGCCCAATATAAGATATGCTAATGCTGATTCTAGAAACGGCAGCCTTGCGCGCTCCCACGGAACACTAAAACCTCGCCGGTAATAGCACCTATAATATCGAATATTACCCTTTCCATCAAATCGAATAAAACATCTATCTACACTCTGGCAGATATCTAAGATCGAGGAGCCGTGGAAACAGCATAGAAGGGATCGATCTCCACAGCCTATAATGGTACCAGCTACAGAACAAGCACAGCTAGATATCCCAGGATCACCAATAGCCTTACCCGATGACTGGAAACCTCAAACTTGGGATCCGCAATACTTCACCTCAGAAGACTGGAAGCCACCAACCTGGAGTCCACAGGAATTTAAAAACTATCAATTTGAACCTACATCTACGCAGGAACCCATGAAACCCTCAAGTAGTGCAATTCAGGACCCACAGGCTGTACGGTACGACTCTAACAACACTGCCACGAACCCACAAGTCAGTCCACAGTTGCAAGAACAGGCTCAGAAAGAGCAGTCCCCACAACCCTTATTTAGCAAACCCCCACGATTCGAGGACTGGAAGAAAAACTTCCGCAGTCAAGAGATTCCAGCGGAGCATTGGGAAATACACCGTGAAACCCTCAAGACATTATACCTCAAGGAAAAACTTACTCTCGCTAAAGTAAGGAGGATAATGGCAGAAAAGCACGGCTTTTATGCAACGTATGTATATTTATATATATTCTAGCTTATAAAGAGCTTTTTTTATTAGCCAGGTCTAATCTATTAGTAGTCGGAGGCAATGCATATATATCTTCAAGAGATGGGGACTAGAAAAAAATCTTAGCAAGGCCAAGCTAATAGCAATCTTGCGAATTCAATATAAACGCCGGTTACTCGAAAATAAAGAGACAGCCTTTGAGCACCATTCCAACCCGATCTCTCAGCAGCTACTCGATCGTGCAGTCCGGAAATATAAAGGACATGAAGCAAGACCATGGGAGGACCTGATTTCACCCATTAGTAAGTGTTTAATCCGATACTATATTAAAGAGGCTTAGAACTTATTTTATATAATTTATAGCTACTCCTCCCTTTGTGACTTATGGAACCCCAATCCCAGACAGCTCCTCATGATCAAATAAGGGTATATAGAGATTATCAGCCTGGAGAATTAAGATCAGAATTAATGCTCCATTGCGCACAGACACTTTATCCTATAAGAGCCCCCCCCCCTCCCTCGATCGCGAGTTATGACTGGCAAACCACAGTCATCACCTACTGCCCCAACTGATCGTAGTTCCCCTTTGGTGGTAATATTTCTAGAGACCCCTTGTTATTCTTTGATGATAAAAACTACCACCTTAAACTAAAGTGCTCCGGGTGTTTTTGCTTTCGTTTTTTCGATCCGTCGAGTATACGTACCTCAGGTGTATCTAACGAAGGGTGTTGACCGATTGGTTCCGAATTTCTTTTTAGATCTGTAGCTGGTATATCTTTCTAAACAAGAGATGGGAAGCTTTATAACATGTGAGATAGATGATGGAAATAATGGAATTTTTCCAAATACCATAGGTCAGCCCTTTGGTGGTATAAACCTCAACTACATGCAGTTAAGGTTTTGAGTACGTGTCCTCTAAATCATACTATCCCAATGATATGAGACCATATCAAGGATATCAAGGATAAAGAGCCTCTGTATTAGCAAAACACCATTCAAAGTCATGTACTCTGTTGTAGTACTAGGGGTAGATATATAACGATGGAACAGCAGAGATCCCCGGTCTATGGGGTCACCATAGAAAAACTGTGATACCCGTTCCATCTTCACACCCCTACCCCTAGTATATGGTATCGAATAGGTGAGATACATGTATAGGCAGTATTTGAGTCTATGATGTATGCAGGAGCTCGTATATATGGGACTCTCGCTGGATCGAGAGCCTCTAAGCAAGAATCTATTCGCCTTCCTCTCACTATTACCTCATCCCTCTAGGAAACCTCGGCATTTCCAGGCTTGGCTCTCGGGTTAGCTAGCAGTCGTGTTGGTAATAACAGTTTCATGTACTGATCCTGAGTCGTTTCAAAATATCGTCCCATTCATGACTGCATGACTGTAGCAACCATACATGTAGTAAAACCTGAAACTGAAAAAGAAAAATACCAAAGTAAACCTTACCCTACCCCCATATCCCAAAGAATCAATTTAAAGGGACCCCTCCACAAGCACAAATCCAATAAATGCGATTATATACGCTCATGCTTAGGCCAAATCCTAACTATAGCCACACAGATCTACACCTTTATATTTTCCCGACTAAGATACAACCATTGCACATGACCAACCAGGGTACGTTATCTCGAGTGACAGTCCATGAACCACCACTCACGTAACTACAAGATTACTCCCTAAGCAACCAATTAAAAAACACCCCCCCAACATTCACTAAAAATACATCATCTAAGGGACCTACTGTGTCTTCCCTCTCGCAAGAAGCAGATACACATTTTCACCCACCCTATCAAAGAACTCCTTTCTTCTAATATCTTCCTCTTCCACTCCACCACCCGTCTCACCACTCAGCGTATCTAGATCCCTCTTCTGGCTACTAACCCACCTCTTAACGAAGCCGGCAGGGTCTACAGAGAGCGCGTTCCAGAAATCGCGTTTGGCCTTAGAATGGTTGATTGCCTGGACGAGGACGGCGATTTGTTCGTCGATTTGCGCAATCTCACGGAGGGATGCGGAGTAGGAGGGTGAGGCAAGGAGTGCACCCATTTTACTACGGATTGGGTCATCTATAGAGACAGTGACATCGTAAACAGTAGGAGAGAAATTGGAGGCTGAATCACACCGAATAGTATACGGGATTGTTATAGGTTCGAGGGGGAGGATGTGGGAGAGTGTTAGCTCAGGGATTTGTGGGAAGTAGAGGCGGTCGACTTGGAATATCTGGTAAATGCCAATAATTGTTAGTCACGTGATAGTCGAATGCCGAGTGATAATACAGGGGGGAGGCAACAAACATTTCTCAGAGCAATATCGCAGTTGATAGTCCTCCTTTCTTCGGCATCTTGTAGTCCATTGATCCGAACATACTCCCAGATGCCCATGACAATTCCTGCCCGTGTGTCTTCCTTCGTATCCAGCAGATCTGCAAGCTGCGGGGACAGCCTAAACCGATCCGGCACCTCATCACGGACCAATTTGATGGTACAACTAACATTCTCGTCACCCTTACGCTCAAATTCGAACCCATCAAACTCTGCCGGCCCATTATTTGCGGGACCCTGTGGCGCATTTGGTGCAGGCTTCCTCCACTCAATGGCGTTTCCTTCCGGGTGGATATCCTTGTTGCGATCGAGCTCGACAGAAATGCTCTTGAAGAAATTCGAAAACTTCTTACGTGGGGGTGTGGGAAGGGCAGACGTAGGGGAGGAGAGATTTAGGTCAGAGTCAGGGTCGAGTTCCGCAGCGTCATCTTCAGTGTCCGAGAGGAGACGGCCCTCGATGCGGACACGGAAGGTGGGGATTTGACCGGTGTCAAAGTCGAACGCGTTTTCATCGAGGGGACGATCAGAGTTTTGCCAAGGCTGATCTTTGGCGGTGTTTGAGATGAAGATCCGGAGAGTTTTATAATTCTGCGTGTGTTAGTATGAAGGGGTATAAACATTGTGGAAGGCAGGACGTTGCAATCCTCCTCCTCCCCCGACTCAGAAATTTACCTTGACATTCCTATTTACCGCATCTTGCACATCCAATCTCTTCCTCAGAATAGTCGCATCGTACCTCTTCTCCATATCCCTCAACTGCCGATATAACGCAACCCCAGGCACAATTTCCTCGACGCCTTCGGGGACCGTCTTGTCCGTCGGTTTCCTCGCGCGACGTTTCGCCAATTCCCTTTCCTGCATCGCTTGCTGGTGCTGCTGGTTTATCTGAGCTTGTGTCAAATTCTGATGAGGATTCCCGCCTGAAGAGGCTAACATTGGCCCAGGGCCGCGGCGCGCTGTAGGTGGTGGCTGATTATGAGGCGTTTGGGGGTAGCCAGAGCGGGGAGGTAATGGGGAGGGATGGTGTGATCGGTCCATGATGAAGGATCTTCGTAGCTGAGTGATTGACTATGGGAGGGGAGGTGACGTGCTAATGTGCGCGTTGAGGGGAGCGCTGTGATAGTGGTAGTAGTGGAGCCTCTAAGGAGATTCACAGACAAACGCTGGCTGTTGGTTGTCGCGTTTGAGGAATTTTGATTATGTAAACCTTCCGGATTGGGAATGGCGGTGGTAGTGACCATCTCTATACATACCATCATTTCACGTCACTCGTTGACGACACAATATATCGACATCTAACAAATATTCGAGTGGATGATGATGAAATGATATGTTTGAGTGGAAATATACCGAGGGATTCATTATTCCCATTCGAATTGTACTAAACCCCTTCATCCAACTACACAGGTAGTTATGAAAGAACCATCTTGCCAAGTCCCCCGATGCTTGTTTGCGTTTAGCCTTTCATAAAGAACTCGAGGTACTCTAGAGTAGGTATAATAAGTCCTTGACTAGGGGCTCACATTTTATGGGCTACCCACCACAGTCTAATCCATTGTAGCTAGTTATATTCTTTGTTCCCGAGGAGTGATTTAATAGCGACATATTACCCTCCATTACAATGAGATCCTCCTTTCAATCTTTCTCTATCTCTAACTCTATTTCTGTTGTGTTTAGGGCCTAAACCTCAATAACTCAATTCCTCATGTCTAGAGCAGCCTGTGCCACTCTCACAGAGAGCCAACTCTCTCTCATCCTCTCCCCTCTCATGACAGATACCCTCTCCAATATTAGCACCTACTCTGTCACACTCGATGAACTCCTCGACCTTATTCCCACAGTCCTCCCCCTCCCTACTTCTCCAACCCATGAGAATCGGCTAGAAATTAAAACCATGCTCCTCCGCTTTAAAGTGGTGGAAATGGAAATGGAATGTACACGCACGGCCATCAATTCGATTAAGGTGCAGTTCATGGGGAAGTGGGTCGATGAGATGGTAGAGAGATTAGAGACTGCGTGGACAAGTATAGCAGCGAAGAGGATTGAAGTCGAGAATAGCTTGAAGGGGTGCACGTGGACCTTGAAGGACCTAGAGGATGTTTATTTTGATGATGACGGAGGAGATTGGGAGAAGGTGGAAGAGGAGGTATAATTAAGTGATTAGGTATGATAAAGAAATAGCTATATACGTTTTATCACAGTAGTTTCCTCATGTCACTCGGGAGACCTGATCGATCAGGATGGCTATACACGGTTATATATACCCACATATAGTATCTTGATAACACATACACATACCACTACTCCAATACTTCCTATAGAATCATAAGAACACCAGATAGTCATAAAGAGATGCCAACCTATAAACTAAATAGTTGAATTTTTAACCAAGAACAGAACACCTTAAACCATAGAAACCACTAGTTCTAGACGTTCTCATACTGTTTTTGGAAGTCCTTTATCTCGAGTACGCGTTTTAACTAACCGGACATGGGACTCTATCTGCTTAGATTAATGTGAGAATATATTTTAAGGAGATCAATTGGGATCCGTAGCTAGGGGCTGTTTCAGGGCGTGTTTCGCGACATGGTGCTGATGAATTCATAATGTAATACGGTGTTGCATGAGCCAGTCACGAACCAAGGTAAAAGAAAGGCCATAAAGTCAAGTATTCAGGAGCAGTATGCCCTTTTATACTTCTAAATACTCACTTAGTGATTTTAAAAATATAACCTGATTCGATTTAGAGACTGCAAGCTGTTTCTAAATGTATATGATCGACCTGCCCGACCTCCACTTATACGTGCAATCATACATATATTGGTCATAAAACTAACCGACGCAACAGTTATTTAGCCCTTCTTGGGAATGAGTGATTAATGAAGAGCCCGGGTACCAGGTAGGGACTAATGTTGATTATTTTATCGCGAGGGCTTCGAGATACGAGTGATATTACATAATTACACGCACCCAGCCTTTACGGAACAGTTCCCATTCTTTTCATCTAATTTACCCCCTAAAAGATATATAAACTAAAGGAATAGGGGGGTTAGGAGATACTAACTATGTTTCTTAGGCTAAAGTAGGTCTCTAGGTTGGATAGGTAGGAGAACCTTTATACTCCCGCATTTTTTCCCTCTGGCCCCAGATATCATATATCAAAATAAAGGCAAAACAAGAAACAATCCCAGAATATCAGCAAAGAATTCTTTTAGTACTTGGTTATATAGGGTCTTACTTCTTGTCCGTAGCCGCTAGTCCTGTAGCCCTATTTCCTTGTTAATTTGCTGGTATTATTAAACCTTATCTTTATATACCTGATCGATTGATTGACCATAGCAAGTCTTGCGGAAAATAGGGAAATATTAATTATTAAATGGAAACTTAGCTACAGGGTGCGTGCATGACCACCCAAAGTATAGGCTTCGACTAGATGAGCAATCTATTCATGAAAGCCTGTAAGTAGCTAAATTAATAGTAAAGATACTTCGGCAAGATCATAAAAATATATACTTATGTAGGCAGAATTAGAGATTCTTGCTAACATAAAAAAGACCCTTTTATGAGATAAAAAGAAGCCTAGTTTGTATTTAAACCAAATAGGTAAAAGACGTGGTGAGATAAGAAAATTCTTGCAAGGTGAACTCAGTAGATGAGCCTGAACCATAATATATGGAATGCGGTCGTTTAGGTTGAAGTATCAGCCATGTTTTCCTAGCATATTAACCCTCTGCTCAGCCTCTGTCCTAGAAAGATTTAAGAAGGGTTGATACGAAGACCACCAACTTCACCCAATAAACGAGCGAGCAATAAAGAATTAAAATACCCGTAATTATAGTGGAACTCCCACAGTCACAAGCCTTGTTTTTGCCTGATCCTGATAGGGGCTAGCGTGTTGAGTGATAATCTAAAATTTGCCTAATTATTACTATAAACCTACACAAACTAATACCGATAGGTATTTCTTCCATAAGCTATAAGGCGTTCTTTCTTCTTTTGCATACACTCTTCCCTTCCACTGGAAATTAACTTAGTATATAAGCCCCTTACATTTTATAAACCTATAATTTTGCTAAACACGAATCATCTTCCTAGGATAAATAGGTAGGTACCTTGGCTAAAGCGGCCTTTAAGAATGGAGTAAACCTGAGGGACTAGATAGTATGAAGCTCGAATAAAGTCACACCAAATACCTCGCAAAATCTCAAATAATATCAAATTTTTAGTCATGCTTTGATGAGAACAGGTCGCGGTCCCACAAAATACACCCACGGCCCACGAAATATCACCAGAAGAGAGTCCAATAGTTTTAAGCCACAATAAACTGAACCCGCGCCCTTCTGGAACCCACTTATGCATAAAAACATTGTTGTTCCCAAAAGATATGAGTACAAGATAAAGAACGCCTTGCCGCTGGTAAGACCGAAATAAGTTTGCCAAGATCGAAAAAAAACCTTATCTAATAGTGATGCATCGGAGGGGGTCCGAATATCACATTTGGCAAACCGTGATCTAGGCGACGAGTGAGTCACGGTGCTTCCGGGTGCCGCCCAAGCGCGTTTTACATTCCATTGTTCGAGAGAACACGAGCTTTACTGCAGCGCCCACATTAATGGTTTTGTATGTCGATCTTTATCTCCATTAGGGCGTATTAAGCGGCTAAAACGGATCTTTACTGTCTGGTTTTGGAGATGCTCGCCTCTTGCATACTAGTTTTGTGGTCGGAAATCCCCCCGCAAGAGTCTAAGCCCTGTCCTGGGCGGGGGCTGGTCCGCTGACATTCTTACTTGAGCAGGGTAAATTGCTAATAGCATATAGGGCTATTAGCTTTAACACTTGGCCCCATTTATTCTATGAGCATAGGTACCTATCGCTTGATCTCGTGAGTTCATGGTTCCGGGGGTCACTCAGGGATCAAGAGTCAGGACACACCTCTGAGCCTCAATGGTCTATGCCCATTGAGTGACAGACAAACGGGTTCTAGAATGATTCCTACTGTATAGGCCCGGAGTGATATGACCTCATGGGTGGTTTTGGGAAGTTGAGACAGACTATAATCCCACACAAGGTTTGCTTGTCATTACTAAGTCAGTCTGGTGACTGCGAACATTTTTAGGAAGCTCGGGAGTTTGGTGCCGCAAACAGCCAGTAGATTCCCCTCATGACATTTCGATTCTGAATTTGCGCACACACGTAGCCGTATGCAAACAAAAAGCGAGTAAGATAATCTTTGTGTAGAATATTTATGACATTGAACAACTCTTTGGCGCGACGGGAGGCCACTGGGGATAATCGTGTCACACAAGGTAGGTGGATGTTGTGGGGGCGCCAGTCATGATAGAAAATATCTCTATAGTATTCTGCCTTGTATCGCTAGGGCCCTTGAACTTTGAATAATGGTAGAACATGAAGATCTGGAGATTCTTACCAAATTTCTGCCTTTTCCTTCTTCTCCCCTGTCCCCAAGGTTTTTAATATAGGTGAAAATGAGCGGGGTTATGTATGGCTTGACGTTGGTCATGGATCGGTACTAGTTAGCCTTGTACAATACCAAGCACTGCCCGCAGCCCAAGATCACCAATTCGTGTCTGGCCTGATTACTGTAAAGTACATATAACAACCACTACCTCCCACTCCTCACCTTGCTTCTACACATCACAACGAACTGCTTCAACAATAAAGTTTCAATCACTCAATTTCCATCTATAATATCTAACAAAATGAGCGAAATAATCAAGCCTGCTGGTGTGGATAGTACTCCGGGAAACGGTGGCTATCGTGCTGCTTCTTCTACGACTACTCCTGGTGCTGCGAGGTCGACTAACACTGATACCCCCCTTATCAGTGTACAGCCGGCAAAACGTAGTGATCTTCAGCCATCTTATGCTCAGTTGCTCCCTGATGATAACGACGCTTCCACTACCGGATGGTACGGGGCTATGAGTATGTTTTCTCCTCTCGATTATTGAGTAACCAATTGCTAACAGAAAGCCAGTCAATACTCTTGGTTCCTGCGTTGGATTTCTTGGTGCCATCCCCTGCTGCATTATCTGCCCAAACCCCTACAAGCCTGTCCAGCAAGGTTCTGTCGGTCTCGTCACCCGCTTCGGTCGCTTCCACCGCGCTGTTGACCCTGGTCTTGTCAAGATCAATCCGCTATCTGAGCGTCTTGTCTCTGTTGACGTCAAGATTCAAATTTGTGAAGTTCCCCAACAAGTATGCATGACCAAGGACAACGTTACAGTCCATCTTACCTCTGTAATCTACTACCACATCAATTCACCTCATAAGGCCACCTTCGGAATTACAAATGTTCGACAAGCCCTCATCGAGCGCACTCAGACCACACTCCGCCATGTTGTTGGTGCCCGTGTTCTCCAGGACGTGATTGAGCGCCGTGAGGAAATTGCTCAGAGTATTGCGGAGATCATCGAGGATGTTGCAACAGGATGGGGTGTTCAGGTTGAGAGCATGCTTATTAAGGATATCATCTTCTCCCGGGAACTTCAGGACTCTCTCTCTATGGCCGCCCAGAGCAAGCGTATCGGAGAGTCCAAGATTATTGCTGCACGCGCCGAGGTTGAGTCTGCAAAGCTCATGCGTCAAGCCGCAGATATCCTTTCAAGCGCCCCGGCCATGCAGATTAGACAACTCGAGGCAATGCAGGCTATGGCTAAATCGGCAAATTCGAAGGTTATCTTCATGCCGACTTCCAACCCGGGACTTCAGCACCAGCTCCGCGCGAGCAATGGTGAGGGCTCGAGCTCAGGTCCAACTACTGACAACTTTGGCAGTGAGTTTGACCCTGATCTACACAGGGCGATCAACGCTCATATCGTTTCAGAGATGTAAAGTAGCACGTTTTTTATAACCTTTTAGGGTTAAAACCCAAAGTATGAAGTAAAGCATAAACACGATCCCCCTATCTTAGGGAGAGTTTCTTTGTAATGGATGCTTTTTTCTTTCTTTTGTATTCTTTTTGATATGCTGTCGCTGAATTGTGGGTAATTGGAGAGGAGAGGAGCAGGAGGTTCTTAATTTGATCATTCTTGATTAATTATTATTTTATTCCTTTGTTTTTTCTTGTATAATTTCGGGTTGGGAATCAATTGCAATTGGGTCGGTGGGGGGGTTCTGTCTTTTTTTGATGTCTACTCTACTCTACTGTTATGTTAATCAGATGAAATATCATGAATTTCTTTGTCAAGATTTTGTCCGGTGTAGAGTGTGCCTATAAAGTACATGTAGATGCCAATATGTACTAGAAAATGTAGTATACATATAGGATCAATTTCATATCCACGACTCTTCTCTGCTCCTGTTAATATTAGATCTTGGATCATGGTAATTCACTCGTCGTCCTTATCCAAATGGGTTAAAGTGCCCATATCCTAGTCCCATCAAAGCGATTCTTTTCGCAGATTCTGATTGGCTAATACATGTGATTAGGGTTACCCTAAGACAAGGAGCAGCTTGGCATATCCGTGCATCAGGTCACAAACTAAACGCGTCTTTGCCACAAGTGCTGAACATCCCTACTAAGCACCACCACATTCCACATTTTATTATTTTATTTAAAAAATATGTCATACGCATCTCCATCGACAGGGTTACACACAGCATACACGCCTACCCAGTACTACCCACCCCACCACGATACCGATATCCTTGCCCCATATCCACTCTCCCTGCACCCCCGCGCAACAATTGAAGTTCACCGTACCCGCTCACCTCAGCCGCTTGAAGCGCCCTGCCGGCAGTGCACTAAGCCAACACCTATATCGTTAACACAGCAGAAGCTATTTCTAACCATCGAACGGCTTCTCCAGACACATGCGACAAATGTGTTAGATGAGCAGCGCAATAAAGAAAACCATTGGGTTGTGAACTATGGTATTGGGTTGTCGTCACTATTTGTAGAGTCTGATGGGAGAATCGAGGCCAAGGGGCGAGCATGGCCCTTCGTGGATGAGCTTGAACTAGATGTGACTATGAAGCTGTTGCAGATGGTGGGAGAGGGGTTGAATGAGAGATCTTTGGATATGTACCTACTTATGCTAAAGAGTATGGATGGAGTATCGAAGGGGGTCATTCCAACAGTGCAGCCAGTAGGTTTTGGGGCGCCGAGAAAACCAAAGAGTTATAGAAGTGGGAAATATGTCCCGTCAACACCACCGGAGTCTTCTCAGTTGAGGCCACCAGTACCATCCATAATAGCGAGCGACCCACCACTACTCTCCTTTAACACAATGAAAGATCTATTTAAAATACTAGATAGAACTGAGAGAGATTCATATGCAGGGGCACGGATAGTGGAGGCTTACGCAGATGTGGTCGTGAATGAGGCGTGTACTGATTGCTGGGTTGGACATAATGCCATTGATATAGGCAAGGGGGTAGAGGATAATATAGGCCTTGTGGGCCAAGCACCTTTTCTTGGGATGGACGTTCAAGCTTGTTTGGTAGATAAGCAGAAGAATATTGTGTTTGGGAGGACTGTGTGGGACTTTGGAGATGCTTTGCCAACTCTACAGGCTCCGCGAGTACCGCTCTCGGAAGTCTGGGGTAGCTTTCTAGCTGTGAACCGAGCTAAACGAGCAAGAGAAGAAGAGCTGGAGAGCTGGAGGGAAAGGGCTAAAAGGCGAGGGGCTGCGAGGGGGGGACTCAATGCTTCCGCGAAACAGAAAGGAGAAAGGGCCAATCAACCGACAGGAACAAAGATTGGAGAATTTAGTCAGTCAGTCAAAAATGAGGCACAAAGTAGAAATGGGGGGAGAAACCATACTAGAATCAGCAAAAGAGTGAGGGTGAGGTCTGATGAAGAGACGAAGAAGGCTTTACTTAGAAGAGGCAGAACAAAGGTCTCTGGACTAAGTGATAGGGAGAAGGCTGAAGAATTGAGAGTAATGCTCATCCACGCTGACGCTTTAACAATGCAAAAATTAAGGAGTAGAAAAAAAGTCATGCCGAAGCTACTGAAGAAGGGAGGGAGTATTTTTAAGATCAACAAACCTACGAGTAGTGGAACAAGGGTTGGGCTGGGGGGTCCAGTTAGGTCCGTCAAAGAACAAACTTGTACTGTAACTGGTGGAGTAAGGCCGAGAAAGCTAAGATCCAAAAAATGGAGTGTAAAGGAAATTAACGGAAAGGAAGTTATTATCGATTAGGAATTCATGTCTCAAGTATAATCACTATAAATATTTATACTTTGGTTTATTAAACATTATCGCCCACATGACTCGTAGAGGCTCCCACAACCAGGGCAGCCTCAATCTCCGGAGCTCTGATCTCTGGCACATCAAACTCGTAGTCAATCCCTTTCGCTTTCAATACATCATTAATCCTTCCCCTCCGCCCCCTCTCACGATGCTCCTTCTTCCCCCACTCCTCGACTGTACGCTTTCGCTCGTGAGCAGCCTTCTGTAGTTTTGCACCAGGGCGAGCTTTGTAGCGTTTATTGGCGCCCTTAAATAAGCGCTCGATGAACTCGAGGTCGTCGCGTGGGACAGTTTTACATTTCAGGATGTGACCAAAGAGGAGGTAATTATCCATGGTTTCTGCGACGATCCGAGCGACCTCATGATCGGCGAACTCAAGGAATGCGTAGTGTTTGCTGTGGCCAGTTTTTTTATTGCGGGATAGACGTAGACGTGTAAGTGTGCCGAATTGAGAGAAGTAGGAGCGCATTTCTTGTTCATAAAAGCCATGGGGGATACGACCGAGGTAGAGGACGCCAGGTGTGGACTAAGAAGTGTTTGGTATTAGTATGTGAATATAGGATGGGGTGTAGATAGGTGCGGTGGTGGGATGCGATTGGCTTATCAGTGGTATATTACTCATGATTTTTAATAACCATAGGTTTGTCTTTTAAATCCCTTATTATATCATCATATCAAGCCAGGAAAGTGGGCAATAAAATGTCTTGACTTATCGTCCCGACTACTGAGAAAAAAGTAGTGAAAAAAAACATACCTTGTCTCCCTTGAGCGAAGCAACCTTCTTTTTGACTTTCTTCTCATCCGGAATCCTCGCAACCGCCATTTTCGCTTTATCAAATTGATGTACCTTCTTCTCTGCTACCCCCTCTTTTTCTTCTTCTTCTTCTTCTTCTTCATCTGAGCTCTCAAATCCCTTCAATAATGTTGCAGTCTGGTCATCAATCTCCTCTTCTTCACTCTCAGCCGCGCTGTCAACCTCTACTACTGCTGCTGGAACTTCGAGAGATATA
Source organism: Verpa bohemica (assembly GCA_033030345.1). NCBI lineage: Eukaryota > Fungi > Ascomycota > Pezizomycetes > Pezizales > Morchellaceae > Verpa > Verpa bohemica. Next base: position 547,140 of record JAUFSE010000016.1, on the reverse strand, counting down.
ATATCTTCCTCATTAGACTTCTCTAATCTCTTATTTTCTTTATTCTTCTTCCTCTTCCTCTCCTTCTCCTCCTTATCAGTTACGAGTGCGGGTGCAGGAACGTCCTTCTTCCCCTTCTTTCCAGTAGTCTTTTCTTTTGTAGGTTTTAGGGCAGCCTTCTTCTTCTTTGCCTCGAGAGCCCCCCAACCATCTTCTTCCGAGTCTGAGTCGGACATAAAGTCGGCGGCCTTTTTGCGCGAGCGGGTTACAGGCTTAGCCATTGGCTTTGCCTTTTTAGCGGTGGGGGAAGGGGCCGAGGCGGCAGCTGTTTTGCGTTAGTAACGAACAATTGCAGAAGTAGAAGGAATTGAGGATTACCCTTGCGCTTCTTTTGCTTTGTCTCGAATGTCATTGTCTATGGTCTAGGTTTGGTGATGTTGCGTTGTGAGGTGGGAAAAAAATTCTTATGTGGGGTGGGTGGTGTAGGGTCTTGGCACCAATAGCCCTAACCCATTTGCCAAGGAATTTTAGGTATCTAGTTTAGGGAAGATGTGGGAGAGATATAGTAGAGGAGTGGGAGGGGTGAGAGAAAATAGAGAGAATAGAGGATGGTTCGGGGTATTATGCTAGTGGGACGAGTGATACAGCAGCGGATGGGGGAAGCGAGTGACTAAATGTGATTCAGTTGAGTAGTGGGGTTGATTAGGGGATGTCTTGATCTTGAGGGTTAGGGTTATTTTAGAAATGCTAAGTGATGGAATATATCTACATACACGTATTTCTGAGAACTTTAATGACTACATGTAGGTACTCAGGCTGGGCCTTTGTTACCGGTAGTTGGGGATCCAGCATCATGGATCACACTAAGAATCTCAATCGATCACTTAACCTATCGTCTATTTGATGGATATTCCATCCCCAGGCGATTAGATGCAAGTACGTGGCCCAAATCATTACCCAAACACCCTTCTTAATCTATTGGACAAGCACTATACAACCGATCAATCTCGCGTTACCGATCATTGACTTCAACCTAATCTGTCCTAGCTCCCAGCCCCCTCGCCAAGACCTCGCGATGGACCTGTTTCTGTTTCCATCGGTCGCGAGGTCGCTTGGACAACGCTCACTTCCTCAAATCAATTCGCCCTCCTTTCAAGGAGCCTCCATCCACCTACCTTCATCCACAACAGAATCACAGTAAAATCTAAAACCTAAAAAATCACTTTTTTCTTTGTTTATATTCATTCCTTCCTCCGGCGATGGCCCTCAACCGTACGACTCAGAACCCGTTATTGGCGTCGTCGATGCTCAGCCGCAGCCAGGGCGGGCGCCAGAACTCATCACTCCCTGTCAAGGCTCCCGTGAAAAGGAGAGGGTTTGGCCTCTTTAGTGATGACGAGGACGATGGCGAAAATACGGGAGATGAGGCGGAAAGCAAAAGGCTGTCGGTCTCATTTAGTGGGAATAAGAGTGGATTTGAGGTGATCGAGAAGGTGAAGGGCAAGGGGAGGATGAGTATGGATGGTACAGGTACGTTGTGGAATGGAACCTCTTTCATGTTCGCTGCCGTTCGCGTTTTGTTTTCATTATTGTCTTGATCTACTGTTTTGGCAAGCGAGTTATGCTTTTTTTGCCCTTCCCCCACAAACGACACGATGATGGTGCTAACAAAGGCTTCAGACTTCAACACATCGCAGCCTATGAGCGCTTCGTTTCCAGTCTACACACCTCCAAAGACCTCCGGTACTCTCCGTAACTCCCGTAACTCTTCTCTCACAACCCCCAAACGGTCTGGCCGCGCTCCTCGTAGCACCCCCTATTCAACTACAACTTCTCGGGCCCTCCAGCGCGCAAAGGCCTCACAAAGCAGCAATGTCGAGAACCATGAGGATCAGCTCATCGCAGATACCAGCTATGAAGAACTACAAGAAAAAAGTTCACCCTATAGCACGCATGGCGCTAAAGTATACGACGACGACGAAGAACCGACTGATGAAGACCCAGTAGATGGGTCTGAGGAGCATGGTTTCAGAGTCACGCCTACCAGGAACATTTTCACCAAGGTCAGCACACCAGTTAAAACTCCTACAAAATCGCCAAAGGGTGTGAAATCGCCCCCCGCAACGGGTAAGAAGACGTGGGGCCAGTGGCTCGGCGCAATTCTCCCAGAGAGCGTGAAGAAACCTGTAAAGGCGATTCTTGGCACTCCGGAAGACGACATGGAAGCAAACGTCATCACACCTACAAAAGAGCTTGTCATTGGTACTCCTAAAAAGGATATAATAGATGAAGATCACGACGGTGTCTACTCACTTCCTGGGTCCTTCGGAAAGCCAGAACCTCAGAGACCGTCGCAACCTCTTTTGAATGAATTCAACAGCAAAGGCACAGGTAGCAATAGTAGTGGATTCAATATCTCCAAGAGTTTTGGTAGCACCTCGACCAGGGTAAATGACTCTGGTCTCTTTGTCTACGATAAACCCAAGGCTTTAACTACCACTGCACCTTCGCGTCGTGAGCGCAGGTCAACTATGAGCACACCTATTAAAGCTAGCAAGGCCGCCTCTGAGGTCAGTAGCCTTCGTAAGCCAAACAACTTTATCGAACGCATGAGATCCACAAAAAAGACACAACGTTACGATCCTTATACGCGGAAAACATCTGCTACAAAGGAGAAGATTGAGCTTACCAAGGAGGAAGAGAAGGAGTTAACACCGGAGGAGAAGCTAAGGCTCTTCAAACAAAGGCAGAAGGAGCGTAAGATTGCCGAACTAGAGGAAAAATACGAATTACGTGAAACTTTCAAAGCTTCAGGTCAACCAATCCCTGACGAAGACGAATTTATGCTCGACTCTGATACCGAAGTATCTAAGGACAAGGGTAAAGAAAAGGAAAAACGCACTTCCCTTAATGCAACTGTTGAAGAGGCGTCTGAACCCACAACACTCCCAATCGCGCCTGGTTCTCCCCCTAAATCACCAATCAAGAAGACCCGTGAATCCCCCACTGCTCCTCCGTCACGAAACCTGTTCTCTCCCTCAATGCCAGCACCAAGCTTCCTTCTCAACCCAGATACTACACCAGCTGAGATACCGTTTAAGATCAACACTGCACCCCCGCCGGGTGATGCGCCAACCATTAACTTCAACTCTGCACCAAGCTCGTGGTCATTCACATCGGATAGCTCAGACAAGGAGAACATCTCAGACGGGCCACCGCCTCCACCCACCATGTCCCACGCTACACTTCCAGCGCCACTCACGGCGTCGGCTTCATCCTCGCAGCCTCCAGTCCTATCAGGGGGCCTATTTGGCTCCCAGCCAGCAGGAGGATTCGGGCTTGGCCCACCAAAGGAGCTGACGCCATTCCAACGCCAGAAGAACGCTGCGGAAAAATTTAAGCCTGTTGTATCGTCATCGCTTCGCGAGAGTAGATTGGTGGCTGACGAAGATGAGAAGGAGAATGTTCCGGATAAGGAGAATGCTGGTGAGAGTAGCAAGAAGGGTGAAGGGGAGATAAAGAAGAGGGGACTTTCGCTCTCGCAGCAGGGGCAGAGCTCAGGAAGTGCAGTGTTTGCAAAGCCGGCATTAAAGGAGAATGCGGGTGTGTTAAATTTAGGGAAGAGTGAGGTGAAGGTGGATATTAGGGCGAAGGTTGAGGCAGTAAGTTACTTTTGTTCCTGTTTTCGGGTAAGGATACTAACTTTTGTGCGTAGATTCCTACAAAGCAGCTTGTATCAGCTATGGTTTGGCCAGTAGATACGCCATTTGGGTCTCAGGTTATTAAAGATGCCGTAGCGAATATGTGGATAGGAAGACTAGGAGAGTATCCGAGTGGATTTGGGGAGTTGTTTACTCACACAGTGAAGGTTTAGATTACTATAAGTTTCTTTTTTGTGTGGGCTTGATGAATTATGGGGGTAGTTAAAAAATATATTTCTTTTTGTCGCAGTAATTCAAGCATTCTTGCTTCATATGCGTTTCTTGTAGTTTTTGTTTTATTTTAAGAGGCGTTATTTTTTATTTTTTATTTTTCCTGTCATGCCCCTCAAGAAGGGTATTTTTGTTTTTGGTAGGTGTGGGTAGTAGGCAAGGACTCTTAGTTTCCTATTTTTATTTTTCTATTTTTTTGCTGTCTGTTGGAGATGAGACTTGTCTTGTTACCCAGACTAAAAGGAAAAGGGAAGAAAAAGAAAAAGAAAAAAACAGAAATTTCCAGTAATGAACCGGAGAAATATGAGAATGAATAAAGAAATTTATATGGCGTGTACTTTTAGAATTGGGGAATTCTTATTTTTATCTTTTGTTTGGAGGTGCCGGTGCACAGAGCGATCCTCCAGTAATTTTTTGTTTGGGGTTTGTTGCCTGGATCATATGCACAATTAAGCTTAAGTTTCCTTGGCTGGTAGTAGAGTAATATTGCAGCTCATAGCAGGGAGGCCTTTTACTAGGTTTAGTCACATGACCAATCGCTTACTATCCGGGCTTGGTATATTATTTGCTAGAAGCACTATTAGTAGATCAATTAAATGCTTTCTAGTGTGACGAGTGGTTGGTGTATAGGGGCTTGGGTACATGTAGTCCTGATTCGAGTAAGTTTCGTAAACCATGTTAGTATTATCTCCCCTTCTCTATGACTAAATCTTTATATAAAATGGGGTGGTAGGTTTGATATAAACGCAAGGATATCTCTATGTATATAACAACAATTCCCTTAGCTACATGTACATACATGTAGTTTTATAATTTTTTCTTATAGAAAACGGAATGTGAGAAATATAAATACCTTGGCATTTTCTTAGCGTAATTAAAATGTACCCTACCCTAGCTACCACATGAGCCTTTTAGTTGGCGATGTACTTAGTAGGCAAGTACTCGCTCTACACTATAGGGTTTCGCGAAATTCAGATACAAGTAAACCTCTGTTAGCACCTTGGACCTGTATACTGAACCACTGCATGTAGATGTTTTCAACTAGAATTATGAATATTTGGAGCCAAGGCTAACTAGTTGATAGCGGGAACTAGCGAAAAAAATTCTAAGTTTAGGCGTAACAGATCACCTCTAAAACCAGACGGAAGCCGAAGCCCACGGAGAAACCTATATTTACCTCAACTACAGGGAGCGAAACAAACCATATTTCAATTACTACTTGATAAGGCCACTAATGACTTAGTTTGGATCTAAGGAAAACGTATATTACATGTAATATACTAGTATGAAGCCCCATAGGATAACTACAGTTAGTCTAGTTGCTTATCGAGGGGGATGTTGACCTACCAACTCAGGGTAGGTACCAAGAACTCCACTGTATGTAGTAGTTTTGCTATAGTGGGGTCTCGATAGTATACATCATACGGTTGGGAACGGAATTTTATATGCTTGTATCAAGGTTATGCCTCTAGCGAGGTAGCCTCTACGTAAAAAAGGCATTTGAGGAACCCCAGAACCTATATCACTATCGGGGATATGTTATTATCAACTATGCTATTATCGGGGTCCCACCATACTCGTCAAAAAATAAAGTCTGTTTAGGTACACTGCTTCCTGATATCGAAGCCTGGTTGTAGCTCGTACCTAGGCGATAGACTTTGTTTTTCCAGCGAGTAGTTCCTGTTTTACCCAGTATACATGTATTTTAGAAGACATGGGTAGAGTTAGCAGGATCTCTCAGGATTTTTTGCACAAAAGACAATTTTTGCTTTCTAAGTCTCTTACTGGTTTATGCCTTAAAGGGTATGTCAGAATAGTCCTATATTTTTGTTTACCATGGCAAAAAGTTCTTATACCCTTGGATACATGTAGTTTGAGGTTTATATTGTCAGGATTCAGAGGGGTATACATACAACATCATATATAATCACTCGTTTTTATTTTATCCACTTGATCAAGTATGTAGAGCTCATCATAGATGTGGATTGTTTCTTTATGAAGAGGAGGAGGAGGTTGAAGGGGCTGTGCGTGAGGTAGGAGACGTTGGAAGTTGAACACGGGGTTAGATCAACGAGTGATAGCGGCGGGTGATAAGCCCACGTGCTGTGAAATATAGCGAGTGATGAACTGTGTCGAGAAAACCTGCGTGTAGAATAGATTACACAACTATATAAGTGCAAAACAAGCGAAGATTATACCCGCAACCCCCGGTCGGTCCTTTTAATATAAATCGCGTATCTGCCTGGAACATAACACAATTTCCCGAGCGCTCTAACTTCCCTAAGCTTCCAGAACATGTCTCATCCCCACGGGAGGGTTAGGGTTTCCTCGTGCAAAAAACTCTTACACTGTCACATGTCACGCACAGCCCCTGACTAATCTCGGCGACAGCGTAAATGACGCATCTAACTACTGCATGTCTCCTCTCTCTCCTCTCTCCTCTTCTCCCCTCTCCCGACACGGCTGCGGATCCTAAAAAGACCCGGCAAGGAAAAACGGGCAATGCAATGGAGGCGTCCTCTATCTAGCCCTTGTGCCCCCCCCCCAAATAAAAAAAAATATCTTGTAAGGAATCAATTTCAGTTCGTCCTGGAATACTGAATACAGAAACGTGAATCTGTTCATTTCATCTTGTTGCTTGTGCGCCACTGCATCATAACACAAACAGATCTGCATCTCTATCAAGACCTGTTCCTTGTGGTGTATTTTCTTTCTTTCTTCGTCAAGTGTCTTACGTCTCCACTTCGCGCGCTGAAGAGAAAAACTTCGGTCTTCCTACATACTTATTTCTTCCCCCCCTCTTCATCCTCCACAACAGAACACGGCACGATATCTAAGCAGCCTTGCAACTCGCAACTCTCTGCAAATTTCTTCTTTATCCACAAAAAAAGAAATCTCGACAAAAAAACTCATCATAAATGTCATACTCCCTCGAGTCCTCCCCTGCGTCGTCATCGACGTCCCTCAATAGCGACGTGAAACTGGATTCTCATATTCCAAGCGATGGATACGGATCTGACACTTCTGCAACTTCATCCGACAGCATTTCTCGTCGCGCGCGCTCGCGATCTCCAGTTCAAAAGCGGAAAGCACCACCACCACCGCTTGAGCCTGTATCTAGCAGTGCGTATCTGGCACCGCCGACACCTGCGAGTGTATGGAGAAACTTTTCAAGAAGTCCAAGTCCGCTTGGACTCATTCCCATCCATCGACAGTTTTCATCACTGGTAAGACACGCCCTGCATACTTCACCGTTCATCTTTCCTGCAGCTCTTTGTGTCATGTCAACGATCTTCTAACTTGACGTGTAGATCCATCGCCATGAAGTGCCGAGAAAACTTTTGCATGTGTCTATTGGTTTCCTTGTACTACATCTTTACCGTACTGGACATCAGCCTTCATCTATCACCCCCCCGCTCATAACTGCGCTTGTCCCTATCGCGAGCGCGGATGTTCTTCGTTCTCGCTCTCCATCATTCAATAACCTCTATATCCGCTGTCTGGGTGCGCTCATGCGTGAATCTGAGGTCACTGGTTGGAATGGTGTAGTATGGTATCTTGTGGGTACCATCACAGTTTTAACAGTATTCCCGAAAGACATTGCTGTAATCTCGATTCTTCTACTCTCCTGGTGTGATACTGCCGCCTCTACTATTGGCCGTGCCTATGGGCGGTATACCCCGCGAATTAGGCGCGGTAAGAGTTTAGCGGGGAGTTTGGCATCGTTCTTTGTTGGTGCGGTCACTGCTGCGGTTTTCTTTGGGAGCATTGTGCCAGGGACGCAGAGGTGGAGCGATGATCCTGTTGGCGCGATTACATGGGCGGGGAGATTAGGTGCAGGGGGGTTGGGACTGGAGGGAGGTTGGGCACTGGGTTTGATGAGTGTCGTCACCGGGCTGATAGCGAGTGCGAGTGAGGCTGTAGATGTATGGGGCTTGGATGACAATGTGGTGATTCCAGTGCTAAGTGCGGTCGGTGTTTGGGGGGTACTCAAGGTTTTTGGTTAAACAGGGTGATAGACTATTAAAGTGGATTGAACTTATGGATGTCGTGCGATGAAGGAGTACACACCTAGCTCTGTTTCCCCATTGTTTTTATTGTTTTTAGTTTTATATTTTGTTTCTTCTCACGGGTTACTAGGAGTGGAGTTGGGCGTGTGTCTATTTGTGTTTTTGGAGATATATGGTTGATTCTCTTTATTCTCTTTTATGATTGGATTATCGATTTAATTCGGCTTGCGAAATTCTTTCTTAGTTTCCATCCTATTATGTTTATTCCTTTATATTGGCTCTCTACTCTACTCATAGCTGGTACTTATATGTAATGCCTACTATATTCTTGACTTTGGATTCTTACCGTAGCTGAGTTATATTTACAGGTTTCTTGTGGCTTCCAGTTCTTTCTTAGATAAAATAGGCTAGATATACATCAGGGGGTGGGAGTAGATTATTTTAGATTGGTCTAATGTAATTGGGTGATAATTCGAAATTCTGTCTGGTGCTTCAGAATAGAGATGATGCTTTACCTTCTCTAGGAGAATCGTCACAATCGTGTTTTGTATTATGAATGGTTAGTCCAGTTAAGCCCATAGGATCAGGGTGGCGTCATGTGACCAGATATTGGTGAATTAATGGTAACACGTATATTAGTTCTAGATATCTCTGACGCCATCAGTGCGCTTCATACCGACGTCATAGTTAATTGCTATGGTATAGCCTTGTGTATAGACCAATAGCTTCTGCCAAACTCAGTATCATAAGGGCCAATGATTTGTGTAGTGCCTTCATATATTCTCACTCGATATCTGTCACCTGACATAATCTGGTTGTTTGTTCAGTAGGCTAGTGCAGTACTTACCTATGGGACCCCCCTCCTCTCTCTGAAACATCATCATCCATCCATCATCGAAATATCTTTTGCTCTACTCTATACCACTTAAAGTAAATAATAACAGCATTAGACATATCACCGAGGGTATATGGAACTACTTTCTTATGTTATCTCTGCCACTAACTTTCTCGCTATAGCTGAAGTTCTGGTCGCCCTATGTCAAGCTAACATGGTACTTAATCCTAGAATTGTTTGGCTGGTATTTTCCATAGTTTGTCTTCATACCAACCCCCCCCCTCTCGTCGGTTTTGTGCCCTCTATTATCGACTTGGGAGGGTACCTCGTTTTGCGGTACTGGAATCTTTAGTCGGGTATTCGGGGACGGTTGGAAAACTGGGTATTGCTCAAAAGAAAGGGAAGAGATCAATACACCGGGAAATTCTTTATACCTGACTTTACCAAGTCTATATTCATACTATTTTTGCGGAGGGAAAGACAGTCCCTGCTAAGAAAACTTCATTGGTGAGGATTTTAATCGATTCTATATACATTAATATAAGATTAATTTTGGGTTTTAACTAAGCTAACTAAGTTGGTATGAGGGTCTATACTACCTATTCTAAGAAAAAGTATGTTTTTCTCTCCATCCACTACCCAAAACTGGGTCTGCATATACTTCTGGCTATCTAACTAGCCTCTAGGAATAAGTGTATTCAATCTAGCATAGGCCGTTTAGATTGAGAGGTAGCAAACAACTTTTGATAGGAGCATTAGGCTGGTATCGAGCTATTTGAATAAGTCTCAAGCAATCATCATTGATCCTGCTCAAAACAAACTATCAGAGAAAGTGCTTTTATCCACCGTATAGGGTTGAATATTTCTGGAATAACATGTACAACCAACCGTTTTATTCCACGAATCACTCATTTATCTATGCAACACTCAAGTGATAATTTCTCTGTTTCAGGGTGATAGTTTTATGTGCTGATAGGAGTTTGAAATATAGGCTTACTCCAAGTATTCTAAAAGAACCTAAACTGCTGTTAAATCTGGAAGGGGAAATGTCCATATTTAGTAGTTACACCCCAGCCAACTGGGTCACCACTACTGGAATCCTACCCGGTAAATGGAATTTAGCCTTTGACCTTTGTTGGTGGCAGGTTAAAAAATCTACGCGTTGGCAGTGCATCCGATAAAGCGTAATTGCTTGTAAGTGAAAAGAAAAACTACTCACATTTCTTGGGTTGGTATTACTGATAAGAGTTACCAAGGAATGTGTTTATTTGCGAGGGAAAGTACACCCTTATGATTAGAATATAGAATTTCCTACAAGGATCATCCCCATGTACTAATTATGATTATATACTTTAAGAAATAGATAAACTAAATCTAGTAAAGATTTTTATCTACTCGAGAAAAATAAAGACTACAGTTGAAACCCATAGTCCCATCCATATCAACAAAAATTATTTATATACAAATGATCTAAGGAAATTAGGTGATTAGATCCCCACCAGAGGGAATGTCGTGTTACAATGCATGTATATTATATACTTCATCTCGGCAAGGGAACCCCTTCATCCCAAGCTTTATGCTCGCCATTAGACTCCATGTCCAGTTTCGGCAAAAATCTTCCCCCTCTATGCCGCATCAAGTCTCGGACTTCTGTCCATGATTTAGGTGAAGCGTCGCTGCAAAACGCCTTTGAAAACGCAAACTCTCTCAACACTGTTCGTGATGATGCTGCTTCAGCACGTCTTTTACATTTTTTCAAGTAGTGTCTAACACCCTGGGCTGTAAGCTTTGGACAGACTGGCCACAAAGATGTATGGTAAAACCGTGCGTTCGTGAGAAGTGGTGGGTACTCAATCCAGAACTCTGACTCAGTAGTTCTTTGGGTAGTATTGGGTGTGGTCTGGTGGTGGCCGACTTGGATTATTTTATCCCATGCTCGTATTATTAATCTTTCTAGCTTTTCGCAAGGACTGAATATCTTGGATAGATTCGAATCTCTCAGATCCTTGGTGGAAATGCAGATATCGACTTCGGTAATAGTTGTTCGCATGACCCGCATGACATCTCTAGTACGGTCTGAAAGCAGCCATATTGACACATCTCCAACAAGAACTAGCGTTTTCAGGTTCGTCAAGCTTTCGAGAGGAGATCGAAGAGATCGAGATAAGACTGTGTTTCGTGGGTAACGAATCATCCCTGGTCTCGCCTGGGTACCCATGCTGAGGTCGGTATCAAAGAGCTTCAAGCTAGTCAAACCCGGCCCAAGTGAAGGAAGGAGGCTGATGAAAAATGGCACATAAGAATCTTCTGAGCCAAGGTGTTTGTTCTCATAAGAAAGAGTCAAATCTTCTAGTTCCGTGTTTTGGAACGTGAAGGAACGGCGTGAAAGATTATCGTCAAAGCTGTTTAGAGTCTTTGCCTCCGCTACTGCAGAAGCCAGTTGGAACATGTCGTTAAACTTCGAAAATTCTAGTGACCGAAGATCTCGCCAAAAATATGGAACAAATGACCACCCAGGGAAACTCCTGCTATCTGTAGAACCCTCTTCCATGATCAAATCAACCAACTTCAAAGCCTGCGGTACGAATCCAGCGGTACCCATGTCAACAAGCATTCGCCAGAGTTTGAAGATGCTGCACCTCATTCTAGCTAGCCTCAAGGCCTTGAAGCTCCCGCTCTGACGAATTGCAATAGGCCCATCTCTATTGCCCTTTCCGGGAAATCGAGGGTGCTGTAAACCAAAATCGAGATCCAAAGAGGTAACAGAGTTCGGGTTCAGGCAATCAAAGAACTTCTCTAGGGTTCCTACAGTCCAATTGTAACCCGTTCGATCATTTTCCCAACTCTCGTCATGGCTATATGTCGGGTCATAATGGGTTTTAAACCGCCAGTCGAGAATAGTCAGGCAGAAGGTGTCAGCCTTGACCCTTTGCCTTCCGGGCCGCGAAAAACTGCGATTTATCAGCGTGGGCCGAATTGCAGCAATAGCCTTTCCAAGCTCTGGGCAAACCATCCAGCCGGAGGAAATAACGAGGCGTGATAGGTTTTGGAGAGAGAATATAAGTGATATAGGGTGGGACATGTGGACTGGCTCGTGAGTCCGTAACTGGCCTAATTCCGGTATTGTGAAGCCCTTAAGGTGATGAATGTGGGGGTATAAAACTAAATTAGAAGAAAATTCGGCAACTGTCAGTCTTTCATCTATGGAGAATTAAACTAAAAATAGAGGGAAAGCCCACAATCCATAATCATCAAAGCCGTATCCCCAACAAAAATTTTGATGTCTTTGCCAGAAAACAAGTTTTTAGAGTCGTACTCAGGCCCACCAACAATCATTTTGTCTCCTCTTAGTCCCCCAGAAACTTCCAACCCGCCCAAAAGCCCTCCAAAAAAGTACTCAGCAGCATTTAGGCCAAGAGTTGACTTTATGCCTGGCCGTTGTGATTTCATGATCTCTGTCAAAACCATAACTAGGGTGCGGGCATCAAGATGTGAGACGTAGTTGATATATGGAAATATAGTTGCATTCGATGATTCGGAACTAGAGGAAACCGTGAAGCAAGAAAGCAAGAGTGTACGCCATAATTTCAACATCTTGCGGTCGGCTGTGGTGCTGAAGAAGTCTACCGATCGAGATATAGGGAAATACCTAGAACTAGGGGTTCTGTTACTGGAAGCTGGCATGAGAACCCCATAGCCATGTGTCTTATAAAGCATAGGAATTGCCGTGTATGCCCAAAGCTACCAAAATATGAAAGTCAGCTAAATATGCCCATACAAGAGTACAGGCTAGGGGATAAAAATTCGTAAAACTCTCGTTATTCTAGTTTCTGCCGGATAACATTAGGAAAATGTAACTAACACGACAAGTCAAAGCGCAATTCAATAGATCTTTCAACGACGGGTAGCCATCGTCTCTTAGACCTGGAGTCACGAACCCAAATATCAGCTCCCAAAGCTCGAAGGGGATGCGTGCAATTGCTGGTGGTAACGGATCTACAGGCACAGGAGTGCACGATCTGGAATCATAGAAGGTCCCTTCGTCATAGTCATCCAAACTTTCCATTCCCTCATCATCATCTTCGGTGGAGGATTCCTGGTCGTAGTAGAATGAGAACATCGCAGACATTGTAAAAGTCTACATATGTACAGGGCGTAGAAGTTGAGGATAGCTTATCGATGACAGTATCGAATGGAGCTTGACCGTAATATGTGAGGATATCGCATTAGTATGTAGGCACAGTATCTTGGTAGATTATGTAGGAGGCTTGGAGTCGAGGTTATGTTTCGGTATTTATTCTAGCCTAGTCTCTCATGTCTGCAGAGTTAACAACACACCCTATTGCCCCACCTGTTCAAGGGAAAAAAATATGAGTGGGATCGTACATCTTTGATGTACATGGAGTTTCCTTAATAACGTTTGACAATTGGGTCACCCAAAGCAAGCGTGGCCTGGTTTACTGCATGGGGGTGGTGGTTGTTTGGTCTCTGGAGGGCGCTTGCAGAGGGCCCTGGACCGATTTGAAACCTTCAGCCCAGTTTTAAATTCATCCCCAAATGGGCCACCACGTCGACACCAAGCTGCTGCGAATAACACCACCACCACGTTGTTAATCCGAAATGTGGACTCAATCGTGTACCCCGCTCCATACAATGTCAAATCCACCTTTACAGGAAACATCCAAGCGAACGAATGGAGTCTCTTGCTAACGGTTCCCTGGTCTGCTGCACAAACACACCCGATTATTCGAGCAGCATAACGCCCGCCAACTGAGAGACCAGGCACTAGCAGGTACCTACACCGGCGTACTTTCCGAGAAACCGTTTGATCTCTGTGGGGGGGATTTATACTCAGATTTAAACAATCTTGGCACACGGCCTACCCCGCCTGCATACTCCACCGAATTCATTTAGTTTGATCGGAAGGCGCGGTACGCTACACCTACTCTACCAAAGAAATTGTGATCGGAGCTCGAGTAGATCTATCGAAACCAGGAAATGTTGGATGAGAAGAAAAAAGAAATGGTGAAGGACAACAAATATATGACGATTCTATGTCAGATTTTTAGAGTCTAGAGTAAGGATCTAAATCAACCACGTTGACAATTGTAGCTACCAATGAATTTGATAGGTGATTTAGTGACATTAGTATCACATTGAAACTCCAGGGTTTCCTAAGATTCTGCATGAGGACCTAAAAGCTATAATTTGATGTATTAAGATTAACGAGTCTTACTGCTGGGCTACTCAGTAATAGAGAACTCAGAGAGAGAAGAACTTTAACTTAGTACCTGAGAAAGGGCAGATATCATCTTTGTACTTGTAATTCATCTAAAACATTCCTCAGCGATTGGTACATCAGTTTACAACATTTTAGTATCGTACACTATGCGCATGAGCCTGTCAGATTATTGAATATGGGAAGAGACGTTAGCAGCGAGCTCATAGTAGATTAGCCTTCTTTAGAAACGGGCATCTACACTCGATGCACTGAATTTAAATTGAACTTGCTTGATTGGGTATTAGAAATTGAATCTAGGCTGCAGAACGCCCGGGCCAGGCAAGATATGTATAAGGATCATACGGTCTCACTCACAAATACTCGACCCAAGTACGGCATATATTGCCTATCTATATTGTGCTTTATTTCTTTTTATACAGCCTCTCAGAGCCTCATATACTCCTTGAAGAATGAGGTGGATTATCAATCATGAGTCTTTAGAGAGTCTCTCTCTGACGCTTCTTTGTTTGGGTGAACTATGTATGCATAGAAGAGTTTGAGCACTATTATTTTTGGTCTAGAGCTCTTAAACTTTAACCAGAAGACTTCAGCCTAAGGGCAATATCCAATATTATATGTACCTAATCTCACCTTACCCTTAACATATAGTCGCTACCAAACTACACGCCCCCCTACCAATATAACAATGATGATATTCACAAGTAAGTAAACAAGCATTCCTACATCGTAGGTCATGATATAGTTATAGCATGTTGTAACCTAGTTACACCAGTACTAAATGTAGTGCCGCAAACTCTAAACAAGACACCACACACACAAGTGATTACCCGATGCTACAGATCGCCACACTAAAGAACCAAATAGCCCTAGAATTAATCTCTCACCCTATATACATAGCTATACGAACCAAAGCCGGGCGCAGAACCCCAGAACATGGTTCCCAGCCCCCTAACCCCTAGGATTATGGTCACTCCGATACTGGTGTTTATTCTAGAGAACTTAAAGTATTCTCAATGAGATGATTCACCTACTACGAGATTAATGAACAGACGCCGTACTATCTAGTCAAAGCTCCTCCCTATAAAGGACTAGGCGGTAGACTACCTTAGTGAGTTAAACAAGGATGAATCGAGCTAACTGTATAATCCTTATATGCCAAGGGTTAGGGTTCATTGGGATATAGTACTATGTAGTTGAATTAAGGCCTTCTACCGGGCTCTCCATGATAGTCAAAATCATCACTATATCATAAGCAAATTCCGCCTTCATTGACCTTATTTAGATAAGTACCATATGATTTTAGGCCTTGGAAGGGGGGGGAGGGGTCCTGCGGGGTTTTACAGTCTGGAAAAACCTTGTCATGACCTCACTATTTATCCTATGCCATGGAACCCCTAGAGGTTTCAAGGTGCTATTAGGGTGGATAAAATAAGTTTACTCAGAAATCATCTATAGAAGACATTGCCTCGAGTAGCTTCAGTATTACCTAAACGCCTCTATGGCTGGCCGTACGCCACCACAAATCCTTTATAGTCGCCTCGCCTACTGTATATTTGTACCACAAAACCTTGTGCCTTAGCTACATGTACATGTACCTACATAGGTCATAAAATTTATATTATATAGCCTGTTACCAATCTTAAACCTGTGATCAAATCAACAAGATCGCTGACACTGTGGTTTTTATCGTAGGCGAACTATTCTAGGGTCAATACTGACAGTGTCTTAGGCTCTAGAAGTAGTATCATTGAAATCTTAGCAATAATTTATAGATTCGGTATTATAGCTCCAATAAATATTTCCCATAGATAAAAAGTAAGCATTTTTGGGGCAGATCCACTATCACCAAAATCTCAGATCATTAATACTCTCTGGGGAATGTAGATATCACTATTTATACTATCAAATGCTACGATTCTGTATGATTAAATTTCGGCATTACCAGTCCATGATTCAAAATAACTTTTCCACATCTCATCATCCCATCCCACCCACCGTAACAAAAAAATCAAAGTCAAAATTTCTACCCGACCATTACCTATACCGCAACCCTCTAACCCACATGCATATACAACAAAAAAGGGAAAAAACGCCATCACACTCAACTACCTCCTCCATATACCCCCCTTTTGTTCCTCCGTAAGCCTTGCCCACAGCTCCCACGGCCCTGCTCTTTTGGTCGGTAGCATGCTATACTGCATCGAGTATAAATTCTTCCTGTGAATCGGCGGCACGAACTTACCAGTAATCAGACATAGTATTACGTGTGGCGAGACATAATGTTTCCGAATCCGTTGACCGAGTTGGAAGTATTGATGGAACATTGCACGGAATGGGAGGGGGGTTGACTACGCATAAATATTAGCTGATTTATTTCTAGGGTGAAATGGTTAAAGGGCTGGGTACTTTGAGGTGGATATAAGATATCGGCGAGCTGTTGTAATCCTTCTCGAACCCATTCACAATCACTTGTGTATTCTTGAGTTCGAACCTGATACCCCCGGGGAGGCGTTTGCTGTCTTTGACTCTGAGCATCAGTGCAAATAGTGGGAAATGGTTCAAGCAGGCCAAGAGTGTCTCGAGTGCTGCCTTTAACATTATGATTGCCATTCTCGCACTTGCAAATGTGAGATAAAATACTAGCACTGTTGGTAGTAGAAATATAAGTAGTGTGAATAATATAGTCCCGATGAGTAACTGGTCTAGGTCATAGTCGCAACTATCAATACGATTTCGAAGAACGTTTCGTTTCTTCCCACGGAAGAGGTGGAATAATGAGATGATGATTGATAGCTGCCAATTATAGATTCGTGCAGAGGCTATGTAGAAGGAATAGACGTGGAGTGTGAGTATGGAGAGGAGATCTGAGAACAATGCAATTGGCATAGAAGCTCCTGCAAAGGATGAGAAACCAATAGCATAAATGACTTGTGGTAGATGCGGACGTATGCTCGTCATTGTGTCGGCCCAGTAATCAATTACCCAAAGGAATAGATCACCAAGAAAGGAACCAAGTTCTTGGTTCAACTTGAGACCGCCAGGGAGGTTCATAAGCCAGGATATCATCCCTTTCATGCCTTCTACTGTGTATGCCTAGGTCTTATTAGCACGAAGAACTCACCTAAAAAATTTGAAGTACATACTCGTAAGTAGAAATCAATCTGAAAAGCTACAACATGAGCATTCTCAATAATATACGACCCCAACGCAATTCCAATAATCACATCATTCGCTACAAGCCATAGGCTGTTATAAAAGCGGATATAATCAGGGTGTGAACTCGTGACGCTTTCCCAGTCCGTCTTTCGCCGCCGTAACGTCACGTATTGTATCGGCCAATAGCAAAATTGCTGTAGCCGGATATCGAACTGCTGCGCTGAAGGTTCACTATGAGTAAATTTGCTATTTTGAGGGAGGAGGTATAAGTGCAGCAATTGTCTCACCTGTAGCAGAAATATCCTTCAACGCTGCTAACTCCGGCCGTAACCTCCACTCCAGGACCTTTAGTATCGTCTCCGCGACAAGTCGCCATACTATAATCAACATCACGAAGAACGTAGTTACAATCGGCCATAGAAACTTCACTGTATCCATCATAGCTTTTAGAAATTTCCTCCACAGTGATGTTGCTGACTCTACAACCCGTTCGCTAACGCTTAAAGTTCTCCTATTCCTCCTAGATATCAACAGGCTAATATTCTCCTTCAGTAGTACCCTCATCTCATGTGAGCAGTTGACCTGGTCAACTATCATCCGCAGGCTTCTTTCTTTCTCCGTTGCTTGTGGCCTCGATACTGAATGTAATTTTAACTTTTCTACTAGCTCTACTTTCCGTTCCCGTTCTCGGCGCTCCTCGGCTGTGTCGTCAGCTTCGCCCATATCTTCTCCAGTAGCCACCCTATCCTCCAGCGCCAATGAAATAGGACTTAGTGATAGATATTGCATCCGGTGTGGGTGTGGGCGCTCAAATAGAATAACTTGGATAGCGATCCCACTCTCTGCAGGGCAGAAGATCTGGGGATACCGGCTTGATTTCTGTGTAAACGCATAGATATGTTCCGGTTGAAACTTCTCTTTCGGTAGGGTTTCATTGACATCCCCCAGTACATGCAACGCAGACTGGCCACAAAGTTCAAATAGGCGTTCTGCGGAGTGTAAAGATTTCCGGTACAGGTTTGTTGAGCTCAATTCTTTTCCGATCCTCCTGCTCTGTCGTAAATTAGCATCTATTCCCACTTCAGTCATCCCATAACTTCAGCCCTTTCCGGCCGGATAAAACCCACATCGACTCCGTTCATCACATCAACCACAAATATATCCAACTCTGAATTTCGCCATCCTACTAGCACCCCCGGGAGGTTGTTGCGTGGGAAGTCGAGAGGCCAGAACACGCGCATTAACCCATTAGCACCCATTAATAAAAGCTTCCTCTCCGGCGCAATTGTTCTCTAGCTGAGATTGCACTTCCGCTCCGGGTTTGCTACACTCAGTTAGTCAACGCACGGGGGTGACGAGGGGGTTGTAGTTGTGGTGACGAACAAGACTAGTTTCTCGAGAGGCGATCCGCTCAATAGGAATAAAGAATAAAAAGAAAAATAGCGATAAGATCAAAAACCCCTTTGTTACTCGTCCCTACAAAATTCCCAAGTGTTAGCGGTGCGGAGGTAAGAATAAGCTTCAAGGCCAAGCCGCGG
Source organism: Verpa bohemica (assembly GCA_033030345.1). Taxonomy (NCBI): domain Eukaryota; kingdom Fungi; phylum Ascomycota; class Pezizomycetes; order Pezizales; family Morchellaceae; genus Verpa; species Verpa bohemica. Next base: position 528,448 of record JAUFSE010000016.1, on the reverse strand, counting down.
TACTAGGGAGACGAACGACAACGCCGTGATCCCAGGCAAAATAGGCCAAGTCAATCGCCTGAGTGATTAGAGAGAACCGCGCAGTGATATATCCGGCAATAAAAACCAAGATCGCCAATAGCCTTTGTTTAACACGGAAAGAAAAGAGGCAAAAGTTAGTATAAACGTCAAGGGGCGCAGGAAACAGGAAACAGGAAAGGGAGAAGGGAGACTAACAGAGGCCGCATGAACAGCTATTCATGGAAGAACTTGGGTCCTCCTGACCGAGTAGAGTTTGGGTGTGAAGAGGGTCAGGAAGTCTACTATAGTTTCTGGTCCAACATCTATAGAGTTTCAGAAGGAGGGGAGAAAGGTAATATTGTGATGACGCGGGTGGGGATGTTTTGAGGCGGCTCCAGTGAAAGGGTTTGTTGGTGTTTGATGAATTTGGTGGGACGTTGAGTTGAGTTGAGATTACAAGTTGTAATGCAACGTAACATAACGTAACGTTCGCTTGTTCTCGGTCAAGGGGTAAAAGATTTAATTTCGCGTCAACAGCACCCAATCCAGCGTCACGATCCTAGTATGTTGTGAATATCCATACTCTGCATGTATCCAACCGTCACATCCTCAGGTAATCAATTGATCATCACCCATAATTTACGGGCAGAGCTACTAAATTTTGGGAGGGTAGAGAACAGAAGATTCTCTCATCCATCTATTCTCATCCGATCCCATCCCATCCCCTCTCCTCAGGACTTTCTCTTTTCCACTAGATTATAGGTATGAGAGAAGAATTCGCGCAACGATTCTTCTGGACACGTTGCGTTATTAAATTCTAGTGGTGTTTCCCCAAGCTTAGGCATCAGTCAGTCTGCCAGTCGATCCTTCGCAGCTTACTATGTACGTATATAGTACGTATAACTACATGTAGGTAGTAACATACAAATTATGGACACGTGTGTGGCTGGTATCTCTGCTCTACTTATGGTCTGTGGCTGTGGAGAACGGAATATCCCGTTCATAAAAATTTTCGGAAAACATCATGAAACACCAAAGAATAGCCGCCCCCCACAGAAATTCGTAAATAGTGGTGACGTGCATCTCGTGTCTCCCCAGCATTCCTCTCATCAAACCGCTTTCGGAAAGTCTTCTGAACGCGGGGTGGAGGGGTAATGACTCTGCGGCTCAACAGAGTCACTCGACTATTCTCCCATCTCCGTCAATCCACTATAACTACCTCAATACACTATTACTTTCGTTCTTTCACTGTCAGTGTAGTAGAAACCAAGCGCGTCGAAATGGAGAAACGGCGGGAACAGATCTACTCCCAATGGTCCCACGCCGAGCTAATCTCAAGAATCATAGAGTTGGAGAAAGCCCAGGAAACGTAAGTAAGTCCCTCGGGAGTCTCTGGTCTTCAAACATTAATATTAACTACTATTTCTCAGCGTCAAACCAGTCCACCCCCGAAAACAAAAGAAATCATTCAATTCTTCACTCTACTCAACCCGTCACATTGCTCTCAAAATCGCATACCTAGGCGCCAACTACGGCGGCTTCGAGTATCACGCTAATAACCCGTTCTCGACTCCCACAGTCGAAGAACAGATCTTCAAAGCACTACTCAAATCTCGCCTAGTCCCCAATAATGGCCTCCCCGGCGAAGAAGAAACAGTTCTCGGCTGGCCCGGGGATGAAGCAGTAGAGTACTCGAAATGCGGACGTACTGATAAAGGTGTGTCTGCATTCGGCCAGGTCATCGGAGTGAGAGTACGGAGTAATAAACCACTCCCGAAACTCCCGACTACCCCTCCACCAGAAGCCACAGGTGAAGGAGAACCAAAACTGCTAGACGATAGCTTCGGAGCAGACCTAGATGCCCAGTCTGACTCCGACTCTGTACGCTCGGAATTCTCGGATTCAGACGAACTCATCTACCCGCAAATCCTCAACCGTCTACTTCCCCCTGACATACGTGTCCTTGCTTGGTGCCCCAACCCACCCGAAGGCTTCAGTGCTCGCTTCTTCTGCGAGGAGCGGCGGTACCGGTACTTCTTTACCAACCCACCCATCCCACCGGGGACCATTGGTGGAGGAGAGGAACTCCTTGATATCGAGAAAATGCGGGAAGCCGCAAATCTCTACATCGGAGACCACGACTTTAGAAACTTTTGTAAACTTGATGCTAGTAAGCAGATCTCCCGCTTCGACAGGATCATTCGACATGCCACCATAATAGAAGTGAATCCACTCCCCCCAATATTCTCGTCCTTCTCTACCCCCTCTTCTACCGTTGAAACAGTAGACGGCCAGCCAAAGGTCTACTACTTTGAACTCTATGGCTCAGCCTTCCTCTGGCACCAAGTCAGGCACATGATAGCAGTACTATTTCTCATCGGCCAAGGCCTCGAATCCCCCTCCCTCATCACCTCACTTCTCGACACAGCAAAAAACCCCTGTAAACCACTTTATGAAATGGCTGATGACCGCAGCCTCGTGCTATGGGATTGTGTATTCCCTGAGGGAATGCTAAAATGGGTATATGCTGGCTCTGGCTCTGCAAGCGGCTGGAAAGAGGGTCGCGATGACCTCGTCGATAACGTGTGGGCGATTTGGCACCGTGCGAGGATCGATGAGTTATTAGCAGGGAGTCTGTTGGGTGTGATTGGCGAGACTGCGGCTGCACTTACTCCAGCTGCGGCAAGGGCGGAAAGCGATGTTACGTGTGGGAAAAGGAGGGCGGCGCAGGCGAGGTCCCAGGTTATTGTAGAGGGGGGGCATGAGCCGTTGTATAGAGGGAAATATGTACCTGTGCTGCAAAGAAAAAGGATGGAGGAAGTGGAAGTGATTAATAAGAGGTATGTGGAGAAGAAAGGGGATTGGGCAGAGAATAGGAACAGGAGGATTGAGGCGAGGAAGGTGAAGGCGAAGGTGAAGGCGAATAGTGAGGGAGTAGAAGAATATGGAGAAGGGGCGGAGGGCTAAGGATATAGGTTAGATATCAACTGAGTTTAGTTAAGATCAATCAATTTTTTGCACGCACAGAAAATCACCCTCATAAACCTATGAGGTTACTTGGTGGTTGTGGTCATACAATATCACTCGCAGCCTTAACCTAAAAAAAAGACCCTAGAGATACACGTATCTTCCCCTAAAATTACCATATGTATAGCTAAGATGAACCATATAAAGCGTTTTAGAAATGTTCTTCCTAAAAGGCTAAGAAAAAAATAAAGGCTATCAAGTAAACAAGAAAAGAGAAAGAGGGCTGGGTACATAGACTGTATAAACTCCTGAGAAATCAATCAGGTGAGGTATTTCACTGTTTATCTATTTCTATTTACATACATATTTAGCAAAAGGCTGTGGAAAAAACCCCCCGATAGTACTTGTAGACGCCGGTAGCGACGTGCTTCTGCATATACATATAGTTTTATTACCCAATAGAAATAGTAGGTCTTTCTATTCTTTACTGGACTGACTAGAATACATGTAGTTTCTCTAAAAAAACTCTTGATGTTTATTGATAAGGCTCATGCAGATCATCTTCAGGGCTTACCACGGGGCTTTCTACGGAAATATACTTATTCATTGGGGACTTCTGTTACTACATGTACTCACTAAAGGTTAACTCTAATTAGGCTTTTTTCTCTTTTTAGTTTACTCCCCCCCTTTTTTTGTTTGTGCTGGAAAATAAACTTTCTTGCCCTCGTGTTTCACCCGGTGGTGCGCGCGTGATTTTTGGTTGCTGATTTTCTTGGGAGTGGAAGTTCACTAAAGAGCAGGGCAGATTTGCTGTCGTAGATAATCCATTATTGGGTGTTTCGTGTCTGCCTTAATGGAGGTCCAGTGGTTGTCATTGGTGTTTCCTGGTATTCGTAACAACACATCTGCATATCTGCACCCCTTCTCCTTATTTCTTTTCACCCACTGACCATATACCTATTAGGTTCAATTATTTAGAATACACTTTTAGCCACCTGCAGTGTTAGACTTTGTTGACTACGTTGTGTATTGCTCATCACCAAGACATGGCTTGGCGAACTTTAATTCTACTCCAGGTGATTGCGCCCCACGATTATATAGTTCAGCCCATGGTTTGAAGGGGTAGATTATGTGGAGACGTCAGTGGTAGATACCGGGGGTGGATGCGTTGGTGGCGATGAGGTGGACTTTGGTGCAATTGAGAACTGTATAGGATACCATGATGTTTTTTATTTTTTGCAAGATCGATGGAGCACGTGTGATGGAATGTACCGTTGTGTTTTAGCCTTTGAACGGTAGAGAATCGGGGTTTCCCTTTTTCTCCCCTCCCTCTCTTCATTTCCCTCTATCGTTGTTTGGAGACGATACGATCTTGCGCATGAGGACGATGTTTATTGAACCGGAGATCTCCCACCGAGTGCGTTGGCTCAATTGTCAAAAAGCTGGTTTTTACGGGGGGGTGAAGACCTCAGTGTGCTATACGCTTATGTTTGTATGTTATATGAGAATTTTTATACTCGTGCTTTTCATCCAAACGTTTTTTGTTGCTGTGTGTTAAATAAGAAAGGTTTTCTTTCGTTTGCGCGATACATGACGTATCATCATTCATTTATTCATTGATTCCCATTACTTTTGGCTCTGTCTCTTGCGTGGGCGGTTGCGCATGCACTTGCTAGGTTGGCGTCAGGCACGTAAGCCTCTCTTTCTTAGAAGATTGTTGGCTTTCATCACTCAGGCTGAGGTGAGAAGGAGAAGGAGGAGGAAGAGGAGGAGTGGGTGCATCGCGAGAGCTTATTTGTTCCTATTAGTGGAAGAAGGAATGATAGTCTAATAATCATGTGTTCTGTCTGCCTTCCTGCTTAGAATGACTGAGTAGGGCTTTGGTTTGCTCGCTTGTTGGTGATCTGCCACACACAGTCTTGTTGTTACTCCTCCCCCGAAGGTCTGTCTCCCGAGGGTCAGTCGATTACCTATTCCTGCGCCATCACAGCATCGGATTGGAAATCAGGAATAATTGTATTGACTGAGGAGCTGCATAGCCGCAGTACGGCGAGTTTCGGTTCTTGATAAAGGAAGAAGGGATCCACTACCCGGCACCCTGCATAACTTAAACACAAGCCCTACAGAGAGAAAAATACCAACAGACATCTTCCCCCACCAACACCTCCATCCCGCAAAAGTGAGACGAGAATAAGAAAAGACTCAGAACAATAAAACGCCAACGCACCCCCGATACTACGCAGATCAAAAAGGAGTATTTAAGTAAGTTCCTATCGCAGTATTTGGATATTCTCCCCCTCATACGCTCGCATAAGAATAATAGGAAGAAGCCCATCAATACGATAAGCTACGCGGGGAAGTTCTTCAGCCCTAACATCCAGCTAACGAAGCGAAGGAAATCAACCAACCCTTTACCGAACCGCCTCTCCCATTCTAGGAACTAAACACCTCATCTATCATCAATAATTCATCATGGGCAAGCCAAGAGTAAGTTTCCTTTTTCTTGTGTGCTCTGTCAACCGGATGAATTGTAGGATATGTAGCTAACGGAGGTCCTAATGGTAACAATAGCTCATCATTCTCGTCCGTCATGCCCAGAGCGAAGGGAATAGTGAGTTTTCCATACAATATATCTTGCCTCAGCCCCCTCAAAGCTAATTCACCACCAGAAAACAGAGCGATCCACCAAACCGTCCCGGACCACCGCGTAAAGCTCACAAAAGAGGGAAATCGTCAGGTAACACCCCAGAACTCACGTAGCTGATCACCCTCACTAACAAATCTATCCCCGAGCTTCTAGGCTGTCGAAGCTGGTGACCGTCTCCTCAAGCTCCTTCGCCCCGAGGATACCTTACAGATCATTACTTCGCCATACACCCGTACCCGCGAGACTACAGCAGGAATTCTCTCATCTCTAGCACCTCATCCCAATAGCTCAAAGATCAAGGTCTACGAGGAACCGCGTATTCGTGAGCAGGATTTCGGTAACTTCCAACCATGCAGTGAGGAGATGGAACGGATGTGGCACGAGCGTGCGGCATACGGTCACTTCTTCTACCGCATTCCCAACGGCGAGAGCGCGGCGGATGCGTATGATCGTGTGTCTGGGTTCAATGAGAGCTTGTGGCGACAGTTTGCCGAGGAGGACTTCCCGAGTGTATTGGTTCTTGTTACACATGGACTCATGACGAGGATCTTTTTGATGAAGTGGTATGATTATATTACTACCCCATCTTCTTATCAGTACTAATTCTAGCTTAGGTATCATTACTCGGTTGAACAATTTGAAGACCTCCGGAATGTCAATCACTGCGAATTTGTACTTATGGAAAAGGACCCTGTAACCGATAAATACAAACTCCAGAATACCCTCCGCACATGGTCCGCCTACCGTAAGGAACAGGAACAAAAGATGGCAAAGGAGAGCAGCATGCCAAAAGAGATTAGGAAGCTTGAAGTGGCTATGGCAGCTCGATTAACTTATGGTGGCTGCTTCAACGGCTGCAACCACCCTAAACCCCCCACCAATGGCCTCACAAACGGCCTCACAAACGGCTCTGGAGCAAGGGAACAAACAAGTGGAGCAGCCGCACAGGAGCTTAGAGATAAGCTTAAGGTCCTCCAGGCTGGTCGAGACTTTGGTGGGAGTCGAAGCGGTGCCGGGAGCAGGATTGGTAGTGATGACGAGACTGGTGGGAGTAGGGCTGGTAGTGATGATGAAGCTAGTGGGGGTGAAGATGAGGTCCCACTTCAGAGTGGTGTTGGAGGAGGTTACGTCGGTATCCGGAATGGAGACTGCAGCAGTGAACCCTCGGACATTGTCGAGAATATGGTTCGAAGGGATCAGTGCGGTGAGGAAAAACAAACAGTGAACAATGGCATTAAGTTGTAGGGTTTGGGGTTTTCCATGCATTTGAGTATTCGCTTTTTTGTGGTGGTATTTTCTCTCCTTTTCTGCTTTTCTTTAGCTTGTCTCTTCGCTTATATTCTCCTGCTTTGTTTGGACTGGCGTTTCCCCAATTCTGTGACCGGTGTTGTAGATTCTCAGGGTTATACTGTGATCTACGCCTTCCTTTCCTCTTTCTTTTTATAGTTTGGGTTTATTTTCATTATATCACTTGTTGTCCTATTTCTATCATTACTCTCTTTTCGGGGGTTTCGTCTCTTATTTATTCGGTTGGTTGGTTTGTGGTTCTTTAAGGCTGTACTCTGTAAGGTTTGCATGGATCGGGGTTTGTGATGTATATTACGAGTGGAGCGAGAAAGCATTGAATAAAGAGCGTGTTGGTTTGATGTATTTTTATGAGATGTCACTCGAGTTGTGTATTTGAGGTAGCTGATGTGGCAACTTGCATGATCAATTATTTAGCTAAATGGGTCCAATGGCTCTATATATACGCCTAAGTGCCCCCCCCACCTCGGTCCACTTATTAGATTAGCTTTGTCTTTTACCTGCATCGTGCTTAATTAGGAGGACACCTTTAACAGGATTAATGCTATGTATGTACCTAGTGAACGCATGTAGTCTGGCCGTTAGAGGTCCTTAGTATAAAAAATCTAAGTACGAGATAAAGTGATCTTCCTAGACTAAACCTTAGATGGGGTTACTGCATGTTTTAAAGCTAAAACAGTTTGTTGAAAGAACTGCTATAAGTAAAGGGTGCATATTAGTGAGTTATGAGGGCTTATTGATGAATTTAAAATAGTTGGAGATATGTAGTTTTGAGCTAATAAAAGTGCGCCCCTCCCTTTTTTGTAGGTATTTTCGATTGAGGAGCACAATTAACGAGTGATATAACATGACTTGGACTAAGAGATCATATTAGGTCGTCTTTATTATATTGAAAGTTATAGAATAGAAACTACCAACATTTTTTTAATATAAATTTAGATAAACTTTACCTATAAGTCTTATGAATACCTGCTAATCTTAGGAATTATATGTATTCCTAAGTACATGTATCCTGTCGTTTCCTTTTATTAAGCATAGGAGGTCGATGATATAACCTGGGGACGTCACGTTCTGTACTAGCTATCAGATTCAAGGTTTGTCAGCAATTATTGATGCGTTACTAAAGGTTAACAACATTTATTAGTATTGCTGTCGAATAGGACTATTAGCTAGGAGGGTCTACGTAGGGTATTACAAACTATAATATATTTCGCTGGGGTGCATGAGGTATATTTGATTCAGCGACATACTTTATGTTACTGATCATACCCTTGGCGGGATATTAGTGATTATTCTATATATATGGTGGTCTAGCTTGAGTTAATATGTCTTGTGGAGAGAAGTTAATTGTTCTGCGAGGCGCTAGACTGGGTAATAATCTGACATGGCCAAGACATAGCCTGAAAAGCTTGACTTCACTTTTCTGTGACACCTTCCGGTCTGTGGGTTGTAGTAATCTTGGTTAGAGCGTATTATAGTTTTGGATTTGGGCTTAGGTATATAACGGGTGTGTAGTGGTATGGGTATTCTCGTTTACTTGGTCTATAAAATTACTAGACTTAGTAGAGGGCTAGTACTATGATACGGACCAAGCTTTCGAGGGAGGAGTTAATCCCTATCTTGTACTCTATGGGGTATATATGATCTCCTTTTTATTTATGTATAGCTTTGATATATATAGTAATGGGTATGTGTATAAGTTGAAGCCTGGTTGAGCTGAATTAGGTTCTATGAGTAATTAAGGGATGTATTCCGGGCTGGTATACTCAAACACAGACTTTGCTATAGAGGAGTTCGCCCTAATGAGTATATGGTGGTCTAGTAGTATAGTAAAAGAGGTACCCTGGAAAAATATTGAATTAGCGGATAAATACTTAGTAACTTGCTAGAGGAGCCTTTATAGAACGATCGACTATAAGGAGCATAAACAATGTAGAGATCGTGAAAATTAAATCTTCACATTTTTTGTGTATTATGCAAACTTATAGGGAACTAGGGTTGTGTAGGGGGGGGGTATCATGCACCGTATCGAGTTAAAACTTATCAAAGCATTCTCATAATTCAGACCGACCAACAAAATTTAGTCGTTCTGTAGTAGAACAGATCGAGGGGAGACTACAGCTAGTTTATGTAGGTGCGCTAATTATGCAACTACCGCGCCTAGACTTTATGCAAATCGCTGCAAAAACCAAACCCCGGGGGGGAGATAAGGGTGTCATAAGTTTATCCGCGTACATTTTTGGCCCTAGAAATCTAGTATTTGGAGTAATCAGGCGACCAATCGCCTTTTTTCTCCCTTCTCCCACGGCTATTCTTTTAACCCAAGGGGAGGGCTGTAGCGATTTAGCGCGGCGTCTCCCGTATGTGGAATTCAAGGCTTAAATGAGCGGTAAAAAGAATTTCTATTCCGCGTGTACTCTATGGTTTTATATCCTCGTGCCTCTTGAGCGCTGCACTGAGGGGTCATAGGAAGCGCTATAAAAAAGATGACTAGGTAAGGCGCTCCAGAGGACCTCTACAGCCCTGTAATAAATGGTGAAAGTGACTTGGTTTGAACATATGTAGCGAAAAGAAAACTAGACCCCTCTAGCTCTAAATATCCCATAGTCCACAGCTATTACATTCTTGCGTATATCATAAGTATTACTGGCGAGGTTTTAGGGTAGCTTAATACCCCATGGTCAGATTATTTGGTCAACAGATGGGCGGCAATTGGAGTTCTGCATTTCCAGATATGCGTCAAGGGTATTCTAGTCTTCTAATTGAGCTATTTAATTCAACTACATGGTAGACCCTGAGTCCTCCAGGTTTGCGTTCGCCTTAGAGCGCGGCAGATAGTAGTACTCTATTACAGTTTCTATCCGCAGAACTACCTCCCTAATCAAGTCTTTTGTTCGACCCCTGTTTGTCTCTCGGCCACGTTTCTAGGGAGACTCGATCACCGAGGGAGAGCCAAGAGAGGATATATCACACATGGGTAAAGCGATATTGAAATCGGGATATTTAGCATACAGCTGCACCTTGCTGTAAGGAATAGTTCTCGGCTAGCACTTTGACTTTCCTTGCTATAAGGAATAGAATTGGCCAGCTTGACATGGATGTTCCTTACAGTGAGGTACAACTGTATAGTCTAGAGTACATGCTCTGCCGCAGCCAACGTAGCTTCCCGCAAAAGCTAGAGTATCATCAGGCATTTGTCGATGACTAGTGCCAGCTGCTTAGAACTTTTACTGTATAGACAAATTCGACGACAGTGGTATGGTAATATCTACCAATGCTAACATGATGGAGAACCGACGATACTAGTAGAAGATCTAGAAGTTGATAGTTTAAATTTGCTGGTCAAATGCGTAGGTTGGTAGCGCTTCGCGGGATTACCGCAGTCTCACTCCCGGGGTTTCTGAAGTGTAGAGACAGTAGGTGAAATACTCAACAGCTATCAATGGAAGGGGTTAAGGGAGGATACTTTGAAGGGTAAAAGTTACCGAGTAAAAAAAAAACAAGCTTTGAGAGATAGTGTTCTAGAAACTTTGTTTGAACGTTGAGTTTTCTAGTAAGTATTTTTTGTGCCATATTTTTCGCTGCAACAATGGAGGCCTTCTCGCATGGCGCGCACCTTTGATAAATAATGCCTGAAACTCTCTGCAGTGTTATGCCACCTACACCACGAGCCGGCTAAGCTGTATCGTACCGCAGGCAGGCATGCCATTTTGGAGCAGGTGCATAAGCTGTTTTTTACCCCAGCATTTGAGTAACAAAGTGGATGATTAATCAGGCCCCCATAAATGGGCTAAAAGGTCTACCACTGCCTCATCCACAAAGAATCCGACACACAATACTTCAGATTAACTACTTACGCCACATATACAATACCTAAAACACTTCAAGAAATGTCTAACGAAGCAGCCGATATCACAAACCCTCTTGATGTTGATTCAGATGTATATAAACATATCCAATATCTTTTCGGGTATTTTTCTGACTATGGGTTGAAAAATTAGAATACATCGGACGACTACTCTGTCTATTCTAGCGGATTGTGAGTTAAACATTACCTTGACACGCTGGTTATTGTTCGTGGTAACTATTACTAACATAAATTTCTTTCCCAGAGAGAGTGCAACAACATCCCTGAAATCTAGCGTTCTTAAATACCAGTAAGTGTTCGATGGCTCATGATATTAACTCGGCATGTTCAATCACTGTCTGGGCCAGTATACTAATCTTGCCTACCTTTAGATATGAACACGGTAGAAGATATCATGCTTTCCGAGAAGGCGCATACTACGGGCCCAACGATGACACACAAAACGAACAATTAGACATCTTGTGAATCTCCTTATTCCTAAAATGTACGAGGATAAAATTCTAAACTGTAGTTAGTCATCATGTTTGCACCCTTGCTATGGATGGAAAGCTCCTGTACGCACCGATCGGCGATAATCCACAGAGAATATTAGATATTGGTACCGGGACCGGAATCTGGGCTATTGACTGCGCAGATACCTACCCCTCTGCCCAGGTCAGCATAAACCATTTGGAAAGGAAAGTACTATACTAGGAGAAATTAGTCATATTAACTTCTCGGTCGCAAGGTCATTGGTAACGATCTCTCACCTATCCAACCATCATGGGTGCCTCCAAACCTTCAATTCGAAATCGATGACCTAGAAAGCGATTGGGCCACTGGAGCAGACACATTCGACCTAATTCACATCCGCTACATGATTGCATGTGTCAGTGACTGGTCTGCACTCTTCCGTAAAGCATACAAGTAAGCCCATCCCTAAACTTCGTAAATTAGAAATATTGACCAACTCATGGCGTAGGGGTCTTAAGCCTGGCGCATACCTCGAGTCCCAGGAACCAACGTTAGCTATTTATTCCGATGATGGCTCGCTTCCTCCAAACTCACCAATAACCATATGGGTCGACAAAATGGCTGAAGCGGCAGAAAAGTTTGGGAAGCCAGCTCACATCGCTCACCGTACTAAGAGTTGGATGATTGAGGCTGGATTTGTTGATGTTCAAGAGAAAGTCACTAAGCTTCCTCTGGGACCATGGGCAAAGGATTCGAAAATGAAGGAGATTGGGAAATATAGCCTCCTTAGTGCTCTAACAGGGCTAGAAGGGTTCACGATCGCTCTATTTACGCGTGTTTTAGGGTATACTGAAACCTTGCCAATGGGGGATTGTGTGAAAGTACTGTAGCTGTGGTTGGTTTGGCTGTCAGTGAATCAAGCTTTTCTAGCCTGGTTACTTGACTCCAAGCTGTTGGCGGGGATTTGCAACTACGCGTTCACTGGCTGCAAAATCAACCACATACAGAACTAGGATGCTCTAGTAGTACTTACAGATTATATAAATTGCAAATTACTAATATGATCCATTGATTTTAGGTGGGAAGCGGCGGACGTAACTACCTTCTGCGCCGAAGTTAGGAAACAACTCATTGATAAAAAGACACACGTGTATCAAAACTTGTAGGTTACCGTTATTTTCCGCCCGGATTTTACTACTTTACAGGACTAAGAATTTCTATCATCATACAGTCATGTTGTCTATGGCCGCAAGCCTGAAGCCGACGAATAAACTGTGGGCGATACCCAGGAGTTATGAGGTCATGATTAGGCGGGGGTTGATATAACGTAAATTATAGTATGTAGTATATAGCTTGCAAATGAGAAAAGACTCTGATGATTTATGCATAATGGACCAATTGCAGACGAAAATTATGTCAAAGAAATTTATACTTGTATACCTTTTTCAATTGGAGTATAGAACCGTAGATCAAAACCTATAAAAGCAGTTATCCCCCTTTGTCTCACTAGATGGGGTTTGGCGTAGTTGGCTATCCCGCAGCAGCCAGAGCCGCATTCGGTAAATACCGAGCTCGAAAGCCAGCGATTGACGGAGAAATATGTATCAAAATGGGTGTCAAGCCTGTTTTTCGACTTTCACGGGTATTCGGCACATGTAGTTTATTTGACGGGGAGTGGTACCATATGCAAATAACCTTACTTGCCAGCCACAACTGGTCCGCCTTCCCCTAGTGAACAGCGCGCGATGATGCTTAGCACTGTGGGCGCCACGCGTGCTTCCGTCATTCCAGATGCACCTAAAGCTTGTTTCCAACTTCCAACTTCCAACCAAAGCCCGGTTTCGTCATGGCTCCCAGCCGAACCAAGGAACCCAATTTAGGCTTCTATTTCCGGAAAAGCTGTGACGTTACAAGTAGAATCTATGAAATATAAATACAAGTACAAGTACAGCGATGGCTTTCTTTCTAGAGATCACCAAGCAATCCAGACACTTGAATAAACCCACCTAGTAACCGTACCTCCTCGTGCAGCAGAAAATGGGGTTCTTCTCACGGAACACAGAGACTTTACCTGAAAATGGCACGTCTAGCAGACACCACCACCGTTCTGGTTCAGGTCAACATTCGAACGGTCACCATGAGAAACGGAGACATTCGATTATTGGGAGACATATGAATGAACGGCCTACAATGGGGGAATGGTTTAGGACCATTTGGTTAGATATTCTGACCATGGCATGTATGGGAGCTGTTGGCCTTGGTGTATGTTTGAACTCATACAGATTCTCCTAGCACCACAATTAGATAACTAATGTAATTTCAAATCTCCAGGTTTATATGGCACCTCCTGCTCCATCTCGTTCGTTCCCCGTCTACTTCCAAGACGGTGAGATAGTTTACCCGCAATTCGCCTATCCTCTTCGCAAGAACATTATTCCTATCTGGCTCGCAGCAATCCTCGCGTTCTTCATTCCATTCACCTTTTTCGCCGTCTTCCAGGTTCGCGTACGGAGCTTCTGGGATTTTAACGCTGCTGTCATTGGACTCCTTTATTCTCTCATCAATGCGGCTGTGTTCCAGGTTTTCCTCAAATGGCTCATTGGGGGTCTACGTCCTCACTTTTTGGCGGTTTGTAAACCGAACCTTCCAGATGTGGGAATGAATACAGGGAACGGGCTGAGGCAGGTTATGTATGACCGCTCGATATGTACTGGAGATGAAAAGGAGATCAATGATTCCCTTGAATCCTTCCCATCTGGTCATAGCACTGCAGCGTTTGCAGGCTTTATTTTTTTGTATCTGTACTTCAACGCAAAGATGAAGGTTTTCTCAAACTACCACGGCGCAATGTGGAAGCAAACTCTTCTCTATTCTCCTGTACTCGGCGCTGTCCTGATTGCTGGTAAGTCCCCCTCCTATTAAACCTCCTTTAGAATCAATATTGACACCTCAAAGGCTCTTTAACAATTGATGAATTTCATCACTACTATGACGTAATGGCCGGAGCTGCAATCGGTACTATGTTCGCCTTCTCCTCTTTCCGGATGGTCTACGCTTCCGTATGGGATTTCCGTTTCAACCACATCCCGCTTCCACGCGGTAGCAAGACTATGGGATTCTCTTATACTGATTCAGATGAGATGAGGAGCTTCCATGATGCTATGGTCACAAGAAAGGCTGGGTGGGGAACACTTGGTGGCGGGTTGACAGGGGCACCGTTTGATGCTACTTCAGCAGGAGTGGAAATGGGTGATTTAGGACTTAATGGTGGCCATGGTGGAAGAGGAGCGAGAATGAGTGGCAGGAGGAGAGGGGATGATGTTGTTTAACCGATTTTTGATCGGGCCACTTGCGAGTGTACAAAGGCTAGTCCGTATTAAGATATGATGGTTTATGACTTTTTTAGTGTATTAATTTCTATTTAATTTCTAGGATTTAATCCCTTTTATCATACTGGATTTATTTCTCTTAGGTTCTGTAAATTATTTTAGGTTGCGAGTTATACTTGCTTAATGAACCTTAGTCAACCAATTCAAGCTACTCAAATGATTCATCTCACTTAGAAATTCGAATATTCTATCCATTAAATAATTACCAACCGGAGATAGATCTAATTAGGTGAAATAGGCATTCTTATGATTGATACCGTCCAGCTAGAAACTCTAAAGATTTGTGTCTCAGCTGTAGTTGACTGCAGTTTTGTAGTTCCACTATATCCTTAACCTGTGCCAAAGAAGGACTGTCCTTACTCACAAATCTACCAATCTTTATAATCAATGGTTGAAGCTTGAGTTAATTAACACTGCACCGTAGGCATATCATATCGTTTAGTCTCTCCCTACAATTTTGTACCAAAATATACCTAACTATTAAACATTCCACTCAATCCCTCTATATTCTATTATTTCCTCGAAGCCCCAACGGAAGGAAAGAGCACGACCCTAACCCCACAAAGATCTAGGCCAATCACACAATATCGCTCGCCCTAGAGTCTAGGGCAAAAGAATCAATGCTAATCCCTCACCCGGGTTTCTCATTAATCCTCCCTCAAGAAGAACAGGGTGCTCGTTGCGTGGGTTAATTATTTGGGTCTAGCTGATTAGACTGAGCACCTACACCGCACGGCCATCTTGCTATATTTTCGAATTTTTCCCCGGTGTTTCTTCTTGAGGGCCTAGGTTCTACCACACCCATTCCTTACTGCCACATTTTTCGAGTATAGTTTCCTTTTGAGCTTTGTGATTCCTATGCAGTTACTCTATCTACTAGAGGGCTTCTTTCGGTGGTTTAAAGATGGATAGAACTTCTGCTGGCTAATACTAGGACGGGTTTGCTGGTAATATTAATTTTCATATTTTTTTTTATATCTGTGTCAAGAATATATTTCTTTTAGTTTTTTAGTAGTTTGGAATACTAAATCGGAGTAGGAGATGCTATTAGTAATATTTCTGTTGGTGACTAGCTGTATCAAAGAAGTTATAGATTCTATAATTCAACCGTTTAAATTTACTGCTTTAAGAAATTAGGAGGGATTCAATATAGATAGACCCAGAACCTAAGATAATTACTAGGTGTATGATAAATGTAAGGGAGTTCTTAGTTCTGATTTGTCTTTACTCAACCATTGAGATTTAAATTTTAGTTTCATGGGGGGTGTCTCAAGTATAAGACAGTTATTATAGAGATTTTCCAGGTCTAGGTTTACTCTCACTACTTTAAGCTTCTTTCACCCCTAACCCTAAGCCCTTGGGTTTCGTCTTGACTATGTACCAATCATTGCCCTTCTAGTGTGAATGAATCAGCAGGCGCCACACAAAGCCACTAAGAGGTGCCGTGCCAAGATTTCAACTGAACCCCACCCACAAAGACCTTCCTGTAATCATCGTCAAACGGCAACCCCTCATTTTGTTTCGTAGTTTCAATACTTTCTCTATACGCACCCGTTTTCTCGGTTCATCTTTGGAGCCTGGGATATAATGTCTGATAAACTTACTCGGTATGTTCGATGGATAGTTTTCGGGGAGGACTAGTGGGGGTGGAGCTAACGGTAATGTGGCGAAAAGTATTGCCATCGTGAGCACAGATAAGGTATAAGAATTATCCCTCGAACTATTTTTTCTTGCTTTTTCTCTTAGTTTTGAGGTGAGATTTACTTACTGACTGATGTGCTACTATAGTGTAAACCAAAGGTATGAGATCCAAACGGCAAACTCCGGTTATCGGTAGGACCCTAAGAGAATTTTGTGCGTGTTATAGAAATGTCGACAAGAATGCAAAAAGTCGTGTCCAGTAGTAAGGACCGGGAAGTTGTGTATCGAAGTTGCCCCAGAGTCGAAGATCGCTTTTATTTCGGAGAGGCTGTGTATTGGATGCGGTATCTGTCCTAAAAAATGCCCTTTTGGCGGTATGAAATCACTTCTAGACTGAAAGATGTTCCAAGAGTCTGATTTTTTTATAGCAATCCATATTATCAACTTGCCAACAAACCTTGAAACTCAGGTCACGCATCGTTACTCTGCAAATTCGTTCAAGCTACACAGACTACCTACACCACGTCCAGGACAGGTCCTTGGACTCGTGGGAACCAATGGTATTGGTAAGTCAACAGCGCTGAAGATTCTCTCGGGTAAACAGAAGCCCAATTTGGGAAGATACGACAACCCGCCTGATTGGAATGAGACGCTGGCGTACTTCCGTGGATCTGAGCTCCAGAACTACCTTACCAAGGTTGTTGAGGATAACATCAAGGCTGTTGTAAAGCCGCAGTATGTCGACAAACTGCCACAGGCTATCCGTGGGAAGGTTAGATCTGTCAAAGCGCTTTTGGAGGGACAATGCCAACGGAATAACTTTGACGAGATGGTCGATATTCTTGGTAAGAGTAATGTATGCTTGGTTCCAATCTAGGACTAACCATTTTAGACCTTCGCCCGGTTTTGGACCGTGATGTTGAGAACTTGTCTGGTGGGGAGCTTCAGCGTTTTGCTATTGCCGTGGCCTGCGTTCAGATTGCAGATGTGTATGTTTTCCCTCTTTACCTTTAAGTTATATTCTAACAATACTTATAGCTACATGTTTGATGAGCCTTCCTCATACCTAGATGTTAAGCAACGTTTGAAGGCCGCCGGTACTATTCGTGGTCTCCTGAGGCCAGACGACTACGTCATCGTGGTCGAGCACGATTTGTCTGTTCTTGATTACCTCTCCGATTTCATCTGTGTTCTCTACGGTAAACCTGCTGCCTACGGTGTTGTCACTCTCCCTGCGTCAGTCCGCGAAGGTATCAATATCTTCCTCGATGGGAAAATTCCCACAGAGAACTTGCGTTTCCGTGAAGAATCACTCCAGTTTCGTATTGCCGAGGCTGGCGATGAATTCTTGGTCGACAAATCTCGCGCTTTCAAATACCCGGCTATGAAAAAGACCTTTGGCGATTTCCACCTCCAGATTGATCAGGGGGAATTCACAGACTCCGAGATTATTGTCATGATGGGAGAAAATGGAACTGGAAAAACTACTTTCTGCCGTATGCTTGCTGGTGTCGAGGCTCCAGATGATAATAAGAAGATCCCGAAGATGTCCATCTCGATGAAGCCTCAGAAGATTAACCCCAAGTTTCCTGGAACAGTCCGTGAGCTTATCTTTAAGCGTATTCGTGCGTCTTACCTCAACCAACAGTTCCAGACAGACGTATTCAAACCCCTTCGCATCGACGATTTTATCGACCAAGAAGTCAAGCATCTCTCAGGAGGAGAATTGCAACGTGTCGCCATCGTCCTTGCTCTTGGTCTTCCAGCAGATATCTACCTCATTGATGAGCCTTCTGCGTACCTCGACTCAGAACAGCGTATCATCGCTGCCCGTGTTATCAAGCGTTTCATCATGCACTCGAAGAAAACCGCATTCGTCGTTGAGCACGATTTCATCATGGCTACTTATCTTGCAGATCGTGTTATTGTATTTGAGGGCACTCCATCCGTCAAAGCGGTTGCCACACAACCGCAGAGCCTTTTGACTGGTTGTAACCAGTTTCTCAAGTCCCTGAATGTCACTTTTAGACGTGATAAAGAAAACTTCCGGCCTAGAATCAATAAGCTAGATTCGCAACAGGATCAAATCCAGAAACTTAATGGAAATTATTTCTTCTTGGATGGTGAGGCTACCCCTGCACCTGCTCAGCCAAAGGAACTAAAGACCTGATCTTTCTTTTTTCAGACCTACCTGCTTAATTGCGGCGTTTCCCATGAGTCTAGGTGCAACCACACGCCGGAATGTGGTTTTAGAAAAGCACCTAAACTTATGTGAGACGCTGTGATTATGGTTACCATTCGGGCGATGGAGAGGGGTTTCTGTAGGCGTTAGGGAAAAGGGTATCATTTGTTATATTATGCGGTTCTTTCTATTTCTTCACATAACCTATTTCTTGCCTATTTCTTCCTCATTCGTAGTGGGGGAAGGGATCCCTAAAATCGTCCTGAAAAACTAAAAAGTTGACATGTATAGAGAATTTGAATGCTTTGATTTATTGTATGCTAGAGTTTGTTTCTCAAAAACGAAATTTGTTCTCTTGATGGTTGTGATAGGTTATCGGTGCATAGTGGGAGAGTAGACTAGCACAATGACCTTTTTAAGATACCGGTTAAAATTTGATAAGGGTACTTGATATATTTTATTGATAAATTGGGGAGAAAACAGCTCGATACAAAGGGAAATTACATGTAATGTCTTTGAATTTCATATTTAGCTGCTGTGATGATGCCTAGCCGGGAAAATATTGCGAGTGATACTATATGATCTCAGATAGCCTTACTATAGAGAATATATAATGACCATTATAATCCTATCATTGTGATTAATTATTACACAAGGGCTCGAGGCCTAGGGACTATTGTCTGGGTTTAGCCCTGCAATCCACATGCGATGTAACTCTACCTAAAACTGAGCTTCGTAAAAGTCCCCTCAAGACTCCTAATCACGTTTTGTTACTTCCAGTAAGGAATACCTAGAACAGATATATTATCAGAACAGATAACCCTATAGGCTTCTATTTTACCCATGCCCAGTCTATTTACAGCCATTCTACTTTAAAAGCCCATTAATGCCAATACATGTATCCATTCGGGAGTAGAGAATCCAGAAAGAAAAAAACCATACACCCCCTAGGAAAATTAAAAAAGAAAAAACTATCCAATCTAGAGTCCCAACCCATTAACAAGGATCCAAGCCCCCACTGGAACAACTACATTATCATTAACCCCAGTGACCACCGCCTCCACCATACTCCCCCATGCACCCACCGCTAGGATTCTTGCCATAACCGCAAGCGTCCACTCCACCTGCTTCTCCGTACGTAGTGGCCCGCACCTTCCACAGCCTACGACTGCGCCAGCTGTGCTGGACTCGCGAAAACCAATCCACCATCTTCCTATCCCCAACCCCCCTGCAACAACAAGCATGAATGCTAGGCTACCTTCAAGGCTTTTCCCTCCCCTCCAGCCCCATTTTGTGCGACCGAATCTCCGGCCAATTAATGATGCTGCTGCGTCACCAAGACCGACAGATACAACGCCAGAGACGAATGCAAGACTTGTGGTTCTCTTACCCCAATCCCAACCATCTTCGTTCCCGGTAGGGGTGGCAGCAAGCGTAAGCCACCAGCCAGCTCCGCAGCCTAGGAGAAGAAAAACATGAGAGACGACTACCGGACCCTTGAGATCACGCCCGTCCACAAAGGGTTGAAGAAACCTTGCGATTACACGAGAAGCCGGAGGGAGCTGACCGGCGCGGATCACGTCAAGGAGGATGAAGGCAGCGAGTGCGAGAGAGAGACATAGGTGTGTGAATTGTGGGTCTAGGACACCAGGGATGAGGAACATGACTACTACCATCCCATGAAATACTTTTCTTCTCGTGTCTACCTCTACATATGGAGATAATGCCATGACGAGACTTATTCCGGCAGCAAGAATGAGTGCCCATAGGCCAATGATAGCCAGACGTAAATTCGCTGCAGCGCTAGAGCCACTGGTAACACAGTATCCATTACCGGGGGCGTATGTGTCCACCAGTAACTGATAATAACTCTGGCCGCAGAGGAGGTAACCCGGTGCCCAGAGGAAAGGGTCAGTGCCGTCGAGTGCATGAAGTGCTATATAAGGTCGCAATCCCACCATCACGATGGCAAAAATACTAACATACACAAATATTGGATAGCCCCACTTCCGCGCGCGGAATTGTGGTGGTGTTAAGGAAGCATAGAACGAGACGCCGGCCTTACTTTTTGCGCGGGGTCTTGTGGCTGGTCTTGGTTGTGGTAGTAGTGGTTCCATTTCGGCTTCACTATCGGAGGCTTGTCCTTTGGGTTTGAGTGCTGAGGCAAGCTTACGCAGGCGGGTGATGGTGATAATGGTGTTGCCTGCACGCCGGAGAAGCCTGTTGGGGGGGACACGGGCGAGGTCGATATTAAATTTAATGACATCTGAGCAGCTCACCAACACAGCTAGACCTCCACCCCAAAGAATGGCCTTGAGGATGGTAGCTTGGGGAGAAGATGCATGTAGAAAAAGGTTGATGAGGGCTACTGAGATTAGGCGTATTTCCGTCTGTGTGAGTGAGGGTTGTAAGAGGTGATTCAGTACTGCAACTAGGGTGTACTGAAGTGGTGGGAGGAAAGAATAGCTATCGCCCGGGGTGAAGTTGGGGGAGAGATGTTGACGGGAAACGAGGGGGAGGAGGGAAAGTGCCCAGTGGAGGTCGGGAAATGAGAGGAAACTAGGGGGGAGGGTAGAAAGGGAGAGGATCGTGTTTGCGAGGATGTAGGGGTTTCGTCCGGGGATGCCGGGCTCTGTAAGGGAGAGAGAGACAAGAAGAGGGAAGAGTATGGGGTAGAGGAGGGGTGCTGGGTCAAGAGAACGGGGGAGCTTGAGGGGTATATTCCGGAGGAGGATTTGGAGAGGGTAGAGAGCTAGGATGGAGACGAAGATAAGTAACCAGGACGCAAATTCTAGAGGTAAAGTTAGTCATATTTCTAGACGTGTGTGAGGTGGATAACGTACCTATTTTCCAGGACAAAATCTCCCTCCAAACCCTTCCCTCCCCACCATTATAAACAACCACCCCCACCAATATCCCCATAAGTGTAACCTCAATTCCCCTGCGCACAAAGACAATTCGCTTTCTTTTTCTCCTGCCATCACCGTTCCTCTCCTCATCCGCCCTTCTTTTCCTTCTTCTTCCCCTTCCATCTAAATCCTCCCCCTCTTCCACCTCCTCGCCATAATAATTATCCTCCTCCGATAGCGTCCGTTTACGCTTTTCCGGTGGTGCCGGAAGTCTCTTTGTCAATTCATCATCCGCCTCTGTTCCAGACTCGGACCCTCCGGTGCTTAGCCTACCCCTTCTTCTTCTCCAGCGACCACCAGGCAGTGGTGATGGAGCGCGCGAGGTATCAGGCGTTGGTAGAGGCGATGGAAGATATGTTGCCCTTCGCGAACTTGAGGCGGCCGAAAGGCGCGGCTTACTTGAGAGGAGTGTCTTACGACGGTAAGGGCGCGGAGAACGAGAAAGCTGACGAGCGGGATCAGGCGATGGCGAGTAGGTAGGCGTCGGAGGTGTGAGAATAGTAGGGATGTCCATTTTTGTGATCGGACGTGCAGTAAAAGGGGGTGTGTGTGTGTGTGTGTGAATAGTAGGTGCAGCTGGGACGAATGAGATCTTGTAGTATTTAGATGTTTGTAGGATCTATTGAGGCCATATTGGACCTTTGTGGTCCGAGATATTGGTAACGACTGACGGAGTAAGTAAGTAAGTGAGTGAGCGACTCTGATAAAGACCAGCTGGTTGTTTTGTGGAGTTGCGTCGTATGTACTGCAGCTGCCATGTATTACATACTTGGAGAGAGCTTGGCTGATGTAGCACCTGCACGTGAATTTTCGTTGGGTTCCCCGCAGCTGCTTCAACGCTTTTTTTCTCGCTCTCTTTTTTTGCTTATTTGGAGATTTTTTCTGTTTATCTCTGGGCTATGTATGTATGGGATGAGATGAGGAAAATATCGTCTGTCTCGGCCGCGTAAGTCGGCACAACACATGTTCTCTATGGAGGATCTTTCGAGGATGTTTTATTGGGGAAGGTGGACGGAATAACCGGAGTGCTGGGTGAGAGGCCCAACTGGGTATTTCGTGAGTTGATTTATCTTGGGAGGTCTTGGTTTAGTAGAATAGTAATACAGACCGAGGTTCTGATGGTTTATTACCTGCTGTGAGTACGATCACGGGAGTAGGTCAGATGGGAGTAAGGGGGAGTGAGTGGATATAATCCTTGAGTATACTGTCTTCCTTTGTATCTATATGTAGAGTACATTTATAGTATTCTAGTCTTAAGGGGTTTCATAATACGGCATAGATTAGGGATATAGGGCCTCTTCCAATAGAATGCATCGGTTTTATGCAATACCATGTAGAGTATATTATACTAACACACATGTATCCCCCGACACAAATGCCAAGACTCAACGTTCCTCCCAATACATAATTACAAACATCGTCATCACTCCAGCGTGCCTCCCCCCCAATACTCGGCAGCGCCCGTCATGGCAATATAATATATTCAACATAAACACCAAGTATACCGTGGGGGGGGGGTACTAAGAGGTGTGTTTACGAACAGAAACAAATGAGGTCAGTGCCGTAATGCGTTTTATGAGTGTCTTGGATATCTGCTGGAGATATTATGGTCACTCTCTATCGGATCCCGCTTCGGTCAAGGTTAGAAAGATGACTTGTTTGGGGGACGCATATACCTAAGCCAGGTTCACCGACGCTTTTGTTCGTGGGGAGTTATATGCTTTGGATGAGCAAAGTGATGGAGAACAACTTTGAGCTTGGGGGAAGAATCAATGAGAATGATAGGAGAGGGATAGCAATGGGAAGAGCAGGGACAAAAAAGAGAGTTAAAAAAATAAAAGGTTTATTTGTGGGGCGCATAAGTCATAAAAGGATTGTATGTCTAGATTTTACTATGTATAATTTTGGGGAGTTATTTGGTGTTTTTGCAGCGTTATAATCTCTATAAAACCACATATTATACATGTAGTATTGCATTAAAACCTTTGTTTCTTGGAACTAATCACATTGTGATAAAGGTCAAAGATGATAATCTTGCCTTGAAGACCTGGGGAAACTCGTTATTTTCTAGTAAAAGATGGGATAGTTATATGCACTTTGTGGGGGCCTAACAAGCTGGGGAATCTTAGCTACAATTACTAAAGGTATATTTTGGTATTATTGGGCCACTTTTGACTCGCCACACAGAGATTAGCCACCTAAGCTTGTTCGAATTTCTTTCTTCGGAAGTAATACTAGAATCCTCATCTATAAACTCGCTGTACCTTGGGTCCACATCTTCACAAGTCACACGTAGGACCAAGCCCTTCATAATCAAGTCTATCATGAGGGATCTAGAATAGATTTCTGACAGAAATGATCGCATTTACTTCAAACAGCTTGCTAAATATGTAGCTACATGTACCTATTCTCTACATTACCCATCATACATCAAATCATACCAGCCAACCATCATCACCACCACCACCACCACCACCACGAGGGACAAAACAAAGAAGGCGGTCGTCTATAAAAAACAGAAACTTAAGATATTTAACAGACAACTCGAAAAAGACCTCCAAAAAGAAAAAACCAGAGTTTTATATCTTCATATTCTTAATTCACCACCAAATCATCCTCCTCACAAACTCCAAGTGAAGACTCCGAACCTCCATTCTTCTCAACGATCAAACTTCTCAAGAGTTCGTTCTCCATTTCCAATTTCTTAATCCTCTCTTCCAAACTCTTAGCGTGCTCTGTCAATTCCTTTGCTTTCTCCTTCAATTGCTGTTCGTGCTGTTTCTTCTTGACCCTGAAGCGTGCTGACGCAGCTGTGTTCCGTCGGCGCTTGTCCTCATCAGCCGCAGTCGATACCTCGGCGTTTGTCGCGGAAGATGCTGCTCTTTTACGACCTTTGGGGGCGGCGGGAGTGGGGGCAGGTGTAGTGGAAGCGGGAGTGGAAGCAGGTGTAGGGGTGGCGACTGGGGCAACGACTGGGGCAACGACTGGGGCAACGGAGATAGGAGAAGTAAGCTGAGGAGGTGGGGGAAGTGGTGATAGGGTAGTGATAGTCTCTGTAGAGATACCAGCATTGAAATCTCCCGCAAAAGGCCCAGGAACCGCATTCAACGACGGTATAGTCTTAAACATGTCCTCGGCTGTAAATAGGTCCATGGCCCTCGGTTTCCCCCCTCCCCCCTCCTTCTTCACCTCTTCCCTAGGCGCCTCAAACCCAAAGTCGGCATCCAGGAAGTCGAAGGTCGAGTTCGTGAAGAGGTCCAGATCTAACCCATCATCTGAACTAGGTGCGGAGTTGATAACGGGTGAGACCTGGTTCAGACCAAGACTCTGCAGGTATGAACCTGACATGGCGGCTCAGTGAGTCAGATAATGTGATTTAAGATGAGGGCCTGACGATCGTGTTTTTGTATTGGGTACTGTGCTCTTGAGTGATCAAGTGAGTGTAGCGTCGGCAGCGATGAGTCCGAACCGATGTCACTTGTGATTTAACCCTTACCCTGCTTTGTAACCCCTTACCCTTACTCTAATAGTAATGGAAACGTGGTCACCCTCATGAGTTATTTAACCAGCCTACAAGGGTTATGGCGGGGTAAATATTCTTACCGCCAGGCTTTAAGCTAAACATTAGAACACTTAAATTTTCCTCTGTACATGTAGTTTTGGTGTGAGACATTACTAGACCGCATCGTTTATGCAGGGTCTTACCTAATTCAATCCTCTAACCGATAGGCCGAGTGACGGCCCATGATATGTGGCTTTAAAAATCTTTCTTTGAGTCCTGAAACCTAGGCCTAACGAATATCTCGTGTATTAATATACTCTCGAAACTCTAGGAGCACTCAAACTCTCCTGTAAAATTAAGAGATGATTCAAAACTTTCTTGTTCAATGGCTATTTTTGTGTTTTGTTAGTGTCCCTCTCATCGTTTCTGATGACTTAATTACAGCACAAGTAGACCCAAGATAAGAAACGAACATTAGCTTTAAAAAAACTCCCTTTTAAGATTAGGCGCCATGTCCAGTTCTCCTACAAAAGAAACAACCACCAAAAAATAATGCTATATGACTCAGCCGGAAGTACGATACTTATAAAGTCGCGTTAATCTCACATCCTATCAAGTTCCCTATAAAATAAAACCGAGAGATTTGTAGCGAAGATTTACCTACCACTATACCCATTCTTCCTAAACAATACTAGAAAAATCCGACGGAACAGCCCATCCATGTGCTCTGCAAGCTCTGAGGTAGGCTTCCTTCGCCTCAGATGGGCTATAGCATTTTACTGGCCCGGGTGCCAATCTAGCTGGTGGTGACTCCTCCCCAATTGCCATCCTCTAAAATATTGTTAGATAAGGTGCTATTAATGGTACAATGAATATGGAAAATACCTACCACTTGTAATAGAACGCTTTCCAAACTACTAACAGCACTCCACCCAGAGTTTGTGAGCAACTCCATACACAATGCACCACCAACGGTCACATGTCCACCTCCCCCTTGTGCAAAACCCATGAATCTAGGCTTAATAACCCTAATAAATGGAGGACTCATAGGATATTGGCTTCCGAATCGCATCTCTAGTACGATGCTCTTTATGTTCTTTTCTTTCATATCCTTCACTAATGGCAAGGTCTCAGGGAAGCTATGGAGCTCGACAATCCACTGATATATGTTATCTGTGAAACTTGTATCAACGTACCACCCAAGTTCTTCAGTCTGTTGTGCCTGCTGAAGCTTTACAATACTCCGAAGATCACTCTGTATTCTCTTAGTTGCCCCTCCGGTTGCATAAGATGGTAATGGGAGCATTTCGAGATTGGATGTGTCAAGAGTGCCTGGAACGAATGCTCCTGGCTTCGGCGCCTTTGAAGACAACGCATCAATCGCGTAACGCATAGTTCCTTTCCCGCCGTTAGGAGCAGGGGGGGGAGTAGAGTCTTCATCATCCGAAAGTAATACAAGAAGGTCTGAATTGTCGGTTAAGATGCTTGCATCGTCGGGGAACTCATCATCATCTAGAAGTATTGGAGTAGATGAAGACCCGAGTGTGGGTAATATATGAGAAATTTTCTGTGAAAAGGAGCCTTTGATTCTCTTAGCAGGGCGACTGGTCTTTGGTGTCTTTCCAGTTGGTGATAATGCTGGAGTAGGAAGGAGGACTGGATTAGTCGGCACTGCCGGACTTCTAGTCCGATAGCTAGATACCGTGGCCGGGATTACCAGCTTTCCGTGTAACCCTCTTGGAGTATAATTATCATCCTGTGGATGAATAGGATTCGGCTTTTGTGAGTCTGCAGCTTCACCTCCACCGTTTTTCATGTCTGAAACCTGAATAAACAAGTATCTCGTCTGAATCCAGTCCAGTTGAGCTACAACCAAATGTGGCGTCTAGTCTGAAGTTAGAACAAATTATTGTATAGTTTTTCCGGTTTATATATACCTTAGATACGAACTCCTCTGGTGCGTTGACAATCTCATTCAAACTTAGGGCTGTCCTGATGTTGAGTGCGCTCTGAGGCCAAGTTGTAGAACCGGGGGTATTATTGTATCCTGGACCACACATACCAGAGTACCCTGCAGACGTGTTCAAGTCCAAGCTATGATAGCATCCATGGCCAAAAGCCCTTCCATGTAATGTCTGCTTAAAGTGGAGTCCTTCACGGATAATCGAATGCCAGTTGGCCAACGGAGATCCATGGAAAGCAAATAATGATGGGTCTGTTGGCTGTTAGAATATTAAAACTATAGGGTTTTGGGTTTCATACTCGTTAGATTGAGTCTTCTTTGGGCACTTTGAACAGCCTCTACAAACCTCTGCTCCTTATCTGGCGCACCCATAGCAAACCTGAACTGCAGCCATTCACCCATACCCCAAACTCGCTGCTCTCCACCCTTTTTATTCGCGCGACCAGCGGTAATAAAGCCAGTGGAGTCCATCTCTTGATCAACTGGAACAATACAGCTTCGGTTACTCGCAATGATCCATCTTAGTACTCCTAGGGCTGCTGGTGAAATCCTATTTTTCCACATCTTCAAACTTGCCTCCTCGCCGACTTTTGTATTCCTCTGTAGCCAGTTCTTCATCTCTATCACTGAAGGAAGTGTATTTAATATCGTAACAATGCTCTGTCTTTTTTCTACATCACCTAAAGAATCAAAATTCACGCTATAAATTGAAAATGTGATTGATAATACTTCAGGAAGAGGAGACCCTGACTTATCCAATGCAGGACCCGGGGTTGTGCTATAACCATTTTGAGCAGTTGGAAGGTTGCTGGTACCAGGAGGCGCGTATCCCCCAACTGGGGTGGCAAGTCTGACTGTAGGATAGTAATCCGTTTCAATAACTCTCGCGTGTAGATAGTCATTAGCTTGTAGACTAGCTGCTCCAATATTTATTGCGACCCAGTCTCCGACTTTCAGTAACGGTCTCACCATATCTGAGGTACTCTGAAATATAAGCTCGTGCTTTAAACGGTGGTAGTTTGCATGGAAGGGCTCAAGGGGTGTGCTAGGAACTGTAAGGTTCATGCCAGCTGGGAAATCAAGCATTCTGTCAAGCTTTGCAGAAACGTAGCAAAAGCTGACTAATAGATCCACGACTGTGGGCTGAGAGACGATCTCATACTCGATACTTGGGCCGAACCCGAGAGACATGTACTGGTAAAGGCAGAGTGGGCTTGAGCAGACATAAGGCTTTAGGGCTTCGAAATCGTTTTCGACCTTCGTATGACATACAAGGCAAAATTCGGTGCATCGGACTAAGTGACGAAGGGTAAATTGCATTGCAAGTAGAGGAAACGATGGGGACGAATCCGATGCAAGGGCATCGCCACTAACAATTGGTGCCAAAGCACTCTTAGGTTCTTGATAGGTATAGTACTTGTCGTCCACTTGCCCAACACTATTGGATTCACGACCTTGGTTATCTATGAACACAGAAGAGATTAGTACCCTTTACTGAGTAAAATCTAGAGTTTGCTTACCAAGGTAATAACGCTCAGCTCCATCCCACCCAAACCCAAGTTGGACTCGGTATCTCACCAGCTGGATCAGTCTCGAATTCAATAGCTCGTTGAGAGGTCGGCTGATGAATACCCCATGGAACCCATCCTCGTTTGATTTATCTTCCGTTACCCCAGTATCTAGATCTCCACTCTCTGTACCAAATAGATGTTGGGTGTTGTCCATAGAACTAATCTTACTGAATGCCCCAATCGCCTCAAGAAATGTTGGCTTGTATCTAGTGGCAGTTCCAACACACATTTCCACGCTTTTTTTCACATGGTATCCGCCACTCTCTCCTGTGAGCTTTTCTAAGGTCTGGTAGAAGGATGAATAGTGGATGAGAAGGATAAGATATTTCTGTCTATCCAATTTCCACGCATCGATCGCCTCATCCGAGATACCTAATTTTGACACACGGATACCGATGGAAACATAAAGGTCCATACCACCCTTATGATCCCCAAGTACACCAATCTTAAAGCCGGTGCTCTTGGCTCTTCTGAGGTCCTGCCTTAACGCAGCCTTAAGTTTCCGGGTATTTGCTGTGTATTGGGGATCTTGCGAAAAGTCATCCATCTGACTATCACCCTCCCCATCAATATCTCCAGTCGTAGCCCTATAATCTTCTTCCCAACCCCCAACAGATACATCATCGTCTTCATCTTCTTGAAATTCGTCATCACTATCATTCAATTCCTCTTCCTCCTCTTCATCCTCCTCCTCCTCCATCTCCATATCCATCTCCATATCATCATCTGAATCCCCAGAGGAAGTAGGACTCGGAATGCTTTTACCCATTGCTCTCGTGAGAGAGCTCGCAACTATAGAAAGGAGGTCAGGCAGCGACTGGGAATCTTCAGGAGAAAATTTTGCGAGTGCGTCGGTGACGGCAGCTGACGCATCTGTGGAGTTTGTGTATAGGTAGGTTTGGTGAGAGATTGGGTAGTCGTCAAGCTCTATAGACACTTTGCTTAGCTTGAGATACTTCTGGTTTCACTATTCACTATTGGCTAAAGAAGGAAGAAACGAAGCATCTGGCGAATTCTTCAAAAATAAATGAATTGAGGATCCAAAATAGATCATGTAAGGCCTGAAGCAGCCCCATGGGTAGACAAAGCTCCATATGAGGTATTTATAAACCTTAAAGACTATAAAGGAAGGGAAAAACATGTATAGCAAGGGTAGAAGCAATTGGCTTAGGTATGCAAACCTGGAATCATGCCAGTGATCCCAACTCCGTTTGTCCCGGAACCTGGAGGTATGAACGTGAAGACAAAGCTTCCGTCATCATCACCGCGACGAACATCTACGGACCTCGCTAGTTAGCAAAAACAAAGCCCAAACACGAAGCCTAAGTTAAAATATTTTACTTCTAGAGAAGGTATGCTGCCATTATTGGGCAATAACTTTCTCCGGGCGTCACAGCCACGCCTACCTCGACAAAGATAGCTCTTGAGAAGGTAGCTTCAGGAGCTTCTAGTCTCCAGTAGAGAGCTCACTATTTATACTAATTGGAATATGGAGCTAATTAGCCTACCAGAAATACACCTATCAACTCCACCGGACTTTTGAACCCGTTCTAGATCAGCAAGGAATGCCCTTCTAGGCATATTGATCGTTGGCCAAGCTGATAACCAACCGGTAATGATCGATTAAACGAAAGTTGTGAATATTGAGAAATAATAAAGACGCGTAAAGCAAGTTGGGAACGAAGGCAAAGAGGAGAATGAAAAGAAGAGGGAGAAGGAAGAAGAGGTAAACCAACAGCAATAACAGTGATGTAGTGGGGGCAAGAGGCTTAGAAGCTCCAGCCAGGCAACCATGACAGGCTGCCCCGCCGATGACGCGCCAAGCATTGGTCTAACGAACAGAGCTGCACTTAGCCGCGACAAGAGACCTTGTATAACGTTGAGTTTAGCGACAGAATAAGGCTTATCATACCTACAAGATGCACTCCATTCTTTTATGACAAAGACTAAACCTCCTGATACGTTGAGGGACTTTAGACAAAGCTCAAAAGGCCTTCAAGAACATCTATTCAGTAAATGCAGGAAACTAGAACTTACGAGTCACTTCTTGCTCAATGCCATGCATATGCTGGCCAAGACTGAGCTCCAATGGCGCGCGGAAGTCTATAGCCGTCATCGAATGATTCACAGATACAGAAGCAGAGCAACGACACGACATTTCCCCGCCTCATCTCTATGTTACACAAGTAATGCAACAGTTCCGCTTTAGGGCTAGCTTATTCTAGTCTTGGAGATCCTCACTTCACCTCAACATCAGGTTCAAGCACCAGCCATCACTCACCCACAGAGTTCCTCTTGTCAATTCATCCTGGCAAATCAATTAAATCCAAATGGCTTCTCAAACCCCAGAAGCTTCCTCAACACTCTCCGCTGCAGCCTCGTCTTCGTCGTCTCTCCTCTCAGACCCCGCTTTAGCACCATTCCTATCGTCAGATTTCTCACCAAAGGCATACCTTAACTCTACCCTCCCACCGCTCCTCCCACCATCCTCGCTCTCATCCTCAACAGTATCCAAATCTAGAAATCCGGAACCCTTATCCAGTCTATCCGCCAAGACTACTACCCTCCTGTCGACACTAGACCTCCAAACCCAACGTCTCTTGACAACACTACAAACGCTCACTGACGAGATATTACGTCTAACCCCTCGTCTCGGCTATGAAGTTGAGCTATTACGTAGCGATGTCCTCTCATTATCAACAACCTTGACTACAGAGCTCCGACTAGATATTGAGCATTTTCAGCCCCCCAAGTCTGAGGATGTTCTAGCACCTACAGACACAACTGAAGTTGCCATGATACCCACAAAAGACAAAAAACCCGATGTCCTCTCAAAACTTGAAATGCTCGCAACAGTCCGTGCGCGTCTTGAAGATGTAATTCGCATATTCGGTGAGGCTATGGCTTGGCCTCTTAGTGACGCCCCGGAAGATTCTAAACCCGATACCCACTTAAATGCCCCAGAAAACTCATATGGTGCCCCCGTGCCCCCCAGGACTCCCTCTCCAATACGCGCACTTGAGTTTAGCAACAACCAGAAGAAAAAAGCTAGTACAAATCCTATAGAGGATATTCTGTATCTTTTATCCTGCGATGACCTTCCCGCCGCTACATTAAAGATCCAAGAGCTGAAGCAACTAGCAAGGATTTTTGAGGGGACTATCGAGGGCCCTGCTAGGACTGCAGTTGTAGAGGCCCTTGAAATGAAGGTTGCGGAAGAAGAGGAGAAAAAGAGGGTTTCAAGGCGACAGCAAGAGAGAAGACAGGAGATTGTGCTGGGTAAAGAAGAGGAAAGGAGAAAGGCGGATGAAGAGGCCGAGAAGGCGGACTCTGGTGGGTGGTCTGGTGGTAGGGATGGGTACTATGGATTGATTAATCAGTTGTCAAGGATGAGAGGAGGTATGACATAGATGGTGGCCACGAAAGCATTGGTTAATAGAAGTTCCAAACCTTGGGAGAGGGGGAGAATATACTTGATATAATTAGTACCTAATGACTTATAGAAATTCACAAATATTGACTGTTCGGCCGTATTGCATTAGGCCTAGCTTACTCAAGACAAAGTATTATAAATTATGTTATTTTTAGATAGGTAGGTCACTTCCTGCCTAAACCTGTATGGTTAAATTTGTGCAGATATTTATGAGGTAATAAGTACATACCGTCAAAAGGAGATAGGAGCTTAGGAATGATGCCATAAAATAGTCCTTCCGTAGACCTCTATTATAACTTAACTTCCTATCTCCCCACTACTACCATTTTCTGCTAAGGCATGCCTTTATGGTTCTACGGAATTAAATTAGCTTCTTTCTTAGGGGTCTACTTATTTTCCTATTCTGACCGGGTCATATTCTTATGTAAAAGAAATATTTGGTAAAATTTAGGCCGTATCTCTTTCTATATCGTCCCAGATGCATACCGCAACATTGTAAGTTTTGTGAAATGCGCCCATCTTAATGCTTGTTTGACATAAATTCTTCAATCGGGTACGACATAGCTACTTTAAATTTTACTTCTCATAAAACTCTGAGTATTACATGTAGTTATTTATTTCTCAGGATCCCAGCTATACGCCACGCCAAGTATGTCTTACTCTAGCTATAATAAGACCTAGAATTACCAGTCCAGATACTTAATCACACCCTGTGGAAGAGAAGGCCTACATAATCACTGGATATAGAAAATCAATCTAGGAGAGTTGGTAACATTTAAGAGGACTATATGTAGTCTAATAGCAGAAGTTAATTCTATCCTGGAATACATAGACAAAGCCTTCGTGTTTATCCTACTACTTAGTTAAAAAGAAGACACGGGTCGAGATAAGGAGATAAGGGAATGATCTTGATTGTAGGAAGTAACATGGGGAAACGACTATGAATAGGTGGCTACTCTCAAAGATTACCCATAGGAGAGATCTTACTTTTTTCTTTGGTAGGATCATAAATACATGTATGTATTACCTCCAACAGTAAAAATATGACGTAGAAGTGTTACATATATGATTTTTGTTTTTAACTACGCCAATTGTATAAAACTCTAAGTTAGAAAGAGATTCGAGCGCCATAGGTATAAGTTATAAATTTTATTGATACTTGTTACTTAATATTTAGCCTCAAATTTCTGGCGCCACGATATACATATTTTCTTTTTATGCACTAGGAGCATTACATGTAGGTAATAAATATTAGATATGTAAGATTGAATAGGCTATATTTATCTTGATTTTAGTAGAAAAATAATTCTGGTCTCAAAAAGTAAAAAATATCCACATATTAACTCGAGTATAACAAAAACATTGGACATCCATAAGGCTACAAAGCAAGGCTATCTTCTATATCTCGGTATGGAACTATAAAGTACTTACTTTTAGGTCCCACAGGGGTTATGCTCAATGTAATGGATTTAGGGTATAATATGGCAAATTAAGGGCGGGACAAAACCCAGAGTACATGTAGCTTACAATGATTGACCCGCCATCGGCGAATAGTTAGCGAATGATAACAGATTTACTCGATACCCCGCATTTAATAGCTAAGGGTCTTGTTGCTTACTCGGTTGATAGTCTTTGGAAATGATACAAAGAGCTGCCCAGGAACGTAACCCGAGTAAATCCGTCGGACCCAGAAGTACAACACCTCTGCCGCCGAGTAGGGCAACAGGTGTCAAAGAAGAGTTTACACTATCACTAAGAATCTTCTGAGTAGTAAGAGTTCTTGTATTACATCACTATCTCCTTGTTCTCACTAGTCGCTAGGAACCACTCCTACTATAAAACCCCGTAACATCACCCACTTGAACTCCAAATCATTCCAAATGCAAGACTCCCATAAATACCCAATACACCAAGACTTTCCAAAGTTCTCTACATCATACATCTATTCTCAAATTCATACTACACAAGCCAACCCAAACGATGAGCGACTCCGAAGTCCCACTGAGCAGCTCGGAAATCGAATTCCAGCTCCTAGTGCCATTTTCGAGAATCTACGGCATAGACCCCGTTATCCACGAATCCAGTGCAGGTGGACATATCCCCCTTTTGGAAAGGGCGTGAGCACCTGCAGTTATGGAAAACAATGTCAATATGGTCATGATGGCGATGAGTACTACGATCAGGTCGGGCTAAGGTATCGGTGGGTGAACGGTGAGAGGCTAGCAGAAAGGTATGCTGATACTGGCCCAACAATAGAAAACCAAGGTTTTTGGGGAGCTGGGAGGGGAGGGAAAGTAGGGATACGGGATCAAACGATCTGGAGTGATTCATATGGCATGGGGTTACATGATCGGGATGACGGCACCGTTATGGCTATTGGGGAAGCGCTTTCGGGCGAAGGCTATAGTAGTAGTGAAGAGTCTATTGAGAGTAGTAGTAGAGGTAAAAGAAGGAGAGTAGGACGTGGAAATGGAAGTCGCTTGGGTGGGAATAAAACGAGTGATTGGATATGGACGAGGTAGTTGTAAGATAACAATACCCCATACTCATATTAGATATTCTTTAGAGGTTATTATATAGGCCTATTTATCTGTATATTTTAAAAATGCCTATATTTTCATTCAAATTCAAATTCTACCGGGAGCCTTGGCATGATCTAAACTGCATACATGTAGATATATTCAGGGCCTAAAGTGTAGTTTGAATACTATGGGGCTTCGGATCAGTCAAAATTTACTGCCGGCGGTAGACTAAAGTACAAAAAGCTAGATTCTAGTGCCAGTATGTACCCTCCTCACTGATTCCGGTACCCTGTACTTAGATCGGGTACTCCTAATTAACATTGGTTAAATTACTTTAGTAGCAAAGTGACTAGGACACCAAACATATCAGAGAGATAAGCCATCCTGCCTCAGTAGACTGGTTTTAACTCAAGTGTAGTGCTGGATTTAGTGAAAATAGCACGTATAGATGCTAGAATCCAGCGCTCCTGTACCTTGATCCACTAACAGTAGTAGATTGGGGTTTGATCGATTTGCGCTTCCGTATTACATATGCTCCGTTTTTTATGCCCTTAGATTTTAACTGATATTAATTTTTATTAAGCCAAATCAAGGAAATAAATGTAGCTATATTATAGGTCACCATAGCAATCAATAGTTCTCGAACATATGCGGATCTAAGTGATACTGCGTTCCTCAAAGAAACCGTCTTTGAGAATAATTGGATCAATCCGGTGCGAAAGCAAGCACCAAATATTTATTCTTAAAAAAGCAAAACACAACTAATAACGAGCCTAATGCTTTAATTCTAGCCCTTTATTGACGTGTCGCTAGTTCTCATTTCATCACATATAGATATCTTCGGACCTCATCCTTTTCAGGGCTCAAAGATCTTCATTAGAAGTTTTGCCGCCAGACATGTCGATAGAACCCTTTTTATGCATTTCACTAGCCTACTTTATGTCAGGAAATTATGTAATATTCAAATTACTTAATGGAGTATCAAAGGAAACTTACCATCTCTTTATCAAGGGTGTCGACACCAAGAACCATTGCAAGATCATGAGGTGTAGCGCTAGGAACAAAATCGGTAGGATCTTTAGGAAGAATTTTCCAGTTACCTTTAGTCAAACGGCTGAATAGTGGATCATAAATGATATCGCTAGGAGTGTCCCCGGGATACATGATGAACTCCGTAGGGTCCATAAACGCAGGCCAGAATCTTTTCCAAAAGCAGCATTAGCACTAAATTAAAACCCCGACACACCCTGTGGGAAGTAACAACCGTTCGCAAATATGTCCAGTCATTGGATTTATATCTTCCATAGGACCGAGGAAGAGTTCGTTAAGAACTTGCACCCAGAATGACTTTAGGATAGTATCAGTATAAATTTTTTAACTAAAAACAATCAATATACTAAACCCACCCTTGGATGCTGCTTAATCCTAACTGCAGTCACGGCAAAATTGGCCCCCGGTGCAAACCTATTCTTCATAAGCATTCTATTTTAATATGATAAGAAAAATCGGTGCCAATAGACATACCCAATCGACTCAGGGACCTTATATCCTAAGGGTCCCATGAAAAGTTTCCAGTACTGAGCAGGTGTATGACCAGCTGGTTTCATTTTCATATCGTTCCATTTACGTAGGAGAGGGTAACTAGAGTTAAACCAAAATCAATATAGGCCCCTTATCAAGATAAGAAACCTACTCTCCAAAATTTATTCCATCCCATGCACAAAACATCTCCATTGTTTGACCTCTAAAAGTGGCAAAATCTTGATCTGTGGTCTTCAAGGCATCTTCCAAGAATTCTTCAGGGGTGTAGTCAACTTTGAAATGATCAAATGGATCGCCCTAGAATGCTTAATTATTAGTAAAAGAATGGAAATTCGAAAGGGGAGACCTAAGGGCTACAAAAAGAGAAGCAGGTCATGCAATTTACCTGACAAAACAAGGTCACATGTCGAAAGCTATCATATCTAGTGACTATATGATAGAGGTATGTATGACCTTCACGTCCTATATTATCAAGGTATATTGTGTAGGCGTGGAGCTTTGGCGGAAGGGTTTTACCGCCTTTTGAATAAATTAAAACCTTAACATTTGGGTGGCTGAGGAATGGATCGAGCCACTTGAGGTCCTCTTTGTAATGTGCTACGACAATTTCAAGTCTCTCCAGAGGAGGTGACCTTTTAGGCACAGTCAACTTATCGGAGCTACTAACGCCTGGCTTAAATATGTGGCTGCTAAGATTTGTATCGTTCTCGATCTGTGGGGAGATGTTTGACTGCTTTGACTCAGGAGACCCACTAGAAGAAACGACTTTCTTGATCTCAGACGGACTGGTAGTGCAAGTCCCTGAACCTTTGATGCTCCCTGATACTATATTAGGGAGGCTATCTTCAGTGGGATGTGTCACCTGGGAAGCCTCTTCAAGAGAAATTTTTTCCATCCCAGAAGCCATAAGCCCCGCGGCTTGCATCACCTGAGGGATAGTCTTCTGCATCATTTGAGGCATTTTTCCCTCTGTGCCTATGGAACTAGGATAGGGGGTGGTATTGGCACCAGAAACCATGATTTGACGCCTCGAAAAATTCAAACTTGATGTAGGATGGGGAAGAATGCCGAAGAGGATAAAGACTTATGTTTAGGTAGCGGGTACGAGATGAGTTTTTTGAAAGTAAGGATGAATGAAGGATGTATAAGGGAGGGAAGGAGAGAGGAAGAAGAAGCTAATATAGGTTTAGAACTAGTTAGGGACCGCAGGTAAGCTATTCCACCGCATTTTAGAATTAAATATACTTATAACTAGTGCATATACACTCATATTTTTATTATATACATACATCTTTTTAAAATTAGGGTTATCGGTAGAGTAGCTTCATTCCTTGTGATTCAGTTTCAATATTGGATACATGTATGGGCAAACTACATTCTCTTAAAAGTCTCAGTAAAGTAATTTAACCTAGAGGTACATGATGCATGGACCACTATAACTATACGCTAGGCACATATATAGGCAACAAAATTCAATGGTTCTCAAATACGCGAGCAATCTGACCGTTCCCACATGATTTAATTAGGAGATATCACTCTATAGTACAAATTTACATCTCGGTGCAACATTCATTAAACGCTAGGATAATAAAAACCCAGAAATTCTGTTACTGCTTAAATATATACAAAGAATAATTATTAATACCTTATTTCTCCGTAAAGAATATTGAATAAGGGTATTAGCAGCTATATCAGTACGTAATTTTTGGAGTGATCCCTGGCGGCTGCGGTAATATACCTGGGTGGCAGGGGTCTGTTATGATCCAGTCCTCCAATCCAAAATCTAGCAACCAGTCTCTGTTAAAACCCAGCATCCTCTTCATCTATCACTATCCTCATCCTTTCTCCACACAAGTCTTTGTTCAATGAGTAGCAGTGCTTGAGATTACTTCTATATCTACCCGTCATAATAAAGATATAAATTGCCAAGATGTGGGTTCTGCTCATGCTAAGTGCAGCGACTTCCTACTGCTTGTAGATTTCCATTAACTAATCTAGTGTACCACAGGGCTGAAAAAAATAACACCTATCAGAATTTCAATCCTCATCTACAAGACGCCATGATAGATCGACACAGAACCGCCGGGCTTTTTGCTGTAAATCCAATGAGCATTTCTTTAAATCCGGCACAGACTTCTAATAGAAACTACCATCACCACCACACACAAACACAAGTACCGACCTTTATCTCTGAGCCAAGAGTTCGTGCTCTAAGAATGCCTGAGCTACCTGAGTTTTTTAGCCAATCTCAAGGTTTTCCTAAAGAGTCTCCAGATAAGAGCAGCAAACCCCCCTACAACAAACGCTCACTGGGGCAAGAAAATCAGCTTCCTCTACCCAATACCCTTGTGTTGCCGCCCAGCCTGACATTGGAGAAAGTTCCTGGGCACCACTTGAGCACCCGATACAGCACGAATGCAAACGGGATCATGAGCGAAAATGTACAACAGAGATATTTGTTCTCTAAAAAGCCCAATTATGGCCCTTTATCCATTCCAACTACAACAACGTACCATTCAGCCACAGGTAATATCCGTAACAACCAACGTAGTAGCCAATTCAGCCACGAAGAATCTCAGAACTATGGTTGTAAGTTTAGATCTTTGGGGAGACGTCCAAGTGAAGTCCGGGAGCCGATGCCTCAACTAGGTCAAGGTGATGCTAGGCTTGGAGATGGTATCCTATTTGGTGACAGAAATCTAAGCTCAAACTCAAGAATGTAAGTTGGGGAGCACCTAATTCATTTTTTACAAACACGATTGTCTCTTAGTGTTTTAGTAGGAGACTTATTTTCTGGGCAGAAATAAAGCTGGCCACCACCTGGGTACAAACCACTACGCGCCAACTTCGTCACCATCGTTAACCCACCCTCCTTACTCCCAAGGATCCCCAGTCAAAACTCATTACCCGCAAACCAAAGTTCCCAGGTTTGACATCAGAAACATGTCCCTACAGCCTGCACCTGCACCTATTCCTATCGGACCTATCCCAGCGAAAATTAAAAATGAGACTACTGACCAATCACCGACTAATAAAGATTCTAAATACTACACTCTAGTGGGCCATGAAGAGCGCATCAACACCCAACCTGGGAAAGCTTGGTCTAAGTCTGTTACTGAATCAGCTACCAGCATAATACCTACCGGTCCCAAAAGTATGACACCAAACTACAATCACCAACTTAATGCTACGGCTCCCGTATTCCAGCCAGCGTTCCAGCCAGGGAGCCGCGCCCGCCCTACAAAATGGAAAACCCAATGTAGATGGACCTACAACCATGTGGATGACTGCCGTTATGGACCTACATGCCATTGGGGTCATGAAGGCGATGAATACCTTGACGACCCCGGCGTAAAACACTCATTTTCCAAAGATAGTTTATCCAATAGAAAACTAAATGACAATGAAAACCATGGCCAAAGTCAGAATCAGGAATGCCGCAGCGACTACTCCGCAAATTCCACCTCTCCTGAGCACGATGTTGAACATTCAGACAATGGTATTCAACAAAATATTGGTGGTCACCTGCCAGATTTTTCCTGGGTCAGTAGTGCTACCAACATAGATAATTGGTTTGGAAGCCAGGACAAGATAAACAGTCTCACATACGATACTCAAAAATCGGTCGATTTTTACGAGAGCTCCCAAGGGGCTTCTGAGGCTTCTGGTATATCTATGAGTGTGGGGGAAAGTATGAAAGGTCTCGAGAACTGGGGGGGCGAATTTAATGAGGAAGGAAGTTCTAACGCACTCATGACGGTAAGCATGGGAGATGATGGGTTTCTCAAAAATCCTCCCGTAGATTTAGAGATCGGTAGGATGAGTGAAAAATCAAAATAAGCCTGTCTATCAGCCATGGTAACTTTAAAAAGGCTCATGTGGGATAAATGAGGTAGCAGGAGGGCACAATAATTGAAGGCTTTGCTGATAGATATCTATTGGTTCATGAACAGATAATGGGAAATCCGATTTGGGGGGCTGATGATGCGCAAAAATGAAAATTGAGCTTTGCGTATTGAGAGTTTTGTGGAGGAAGGCAGAAACTACAGTTCTTGTTCAAGTTTTATGTTACTAGTTTTCATGAGTACTAAGTAGATATTTTTTCTTCTAAGCAGATCATGTCAAAGAAATTCTACTATATTAAGAATTAATAGCAGAAAGGTTTATTCCTTTAGGAGCAACAGTTAAATTGCTTCCGGTAGAATAAAAGTTCTTACATTCTTTTCTTAGAGAGAAAATAAGAAAAATTTAATGCTATCACTTTGCTTTATTATGTTCAAGATTTTTTAGCTTACTTCTACGAGTATAAATATAATCAATATTATTTATTTTCTACCTATAATCCTCAGCATCCCTAGAGCCACTTTTTACATATCGTATACCGAGCCAACATAATCCTTAGTATAAGTAAGATATAATGACCTAGAATTTCACAAGTAATATATAGAACCAATCAAATAGTAATAGAGAAGCTCATAATAATGATAAACAGTTCGTAGATACTCTAAAGGTCCAAGCATATACCTCCAAGTAGGGGAAATAAGTACTCTCTGTTCCTACCATCTACACAGATTACACATCAAGATCTTCGCTTGTAATATAATCGGAAAAATAATACCTTTGAGCATGTTTCTATAGCACTACAACTCACCCACATTATCTCTTTTTATTTATTACCACGCCTTTCTATCTTCTGACTATTCCTCCCCTCCAAGCTCCCTTAACCTCTGAGAAACCAATGGCCAGAACTGAGCACTCCCCAAGAAATCATCCCTAGCCATAAGCTCCAATAATGCCTTAGACTTCCTTTGATATTTTGACATTTCATCCTGGTACGTTTCCATCTCCTGTTTAAGTGTGTTTTGGTACAGGTTCTGACATTGCAGATGACCCAGAGCTTCTGGAGCCTTGCTACCAAGCTTCTTGAGATTAAAGGCTTTCATATTAGCCACTATAACATCTTCAACTATCACTCTTTCATCTAATCTTGCTCGTTCGGTTTTCATAAACTCCGGTGAGTAGTGGAAATACGGCGTCTTTTCTAACATATGTTGCGGTGTGCTAATCTCAGGACTTGGAGGGCCTGGTACTGAGTCATATGTTCCTGAATTCCATGGCTGGGGAGTATTGAATAAGAGATTCTCAGAGGAGTGGATATCCTGGGGTACTTGTTGATAACCACCTAGATTGCTTGAGGAATCTGAGCCTTCCCATTCGTGCGGTATAGATATATCCACTGGAACCACAGGTAGGGAAACGCTAGCACAATGACGTTTGGCATATCCTTTCTGAATTTTTGTAAGGGGTGCATGTGAGTTTTTAGAAGGTTGAAGTCCCCTTTGGGCCTTCCTTTTTGTGGGATTCTGTGGCTGCTGCAGCTGCTCGTCTTCCGGGAATTCTTGGAGTCTTTGTGATCTTGGAAGTAGCATCTCTGGTCGGTAGTATGGGGTCTGATTATTTCTAACCCCATGCAAAGATGAAATAGTGGATCTTTCACTTGTAGAACCCTTTAGCTGAGGGTATTGTTGCTGGTTGAGTATTTGATAATTTTGCGTAATTTTCTGCTGCTGCAAATTTCTGAAGTTACGAATAGCAGACCTCCGAAGTTGCGGCTGGTTCAAAGGCTGGGTACTCACAAAGCCTGAAGGTAGAGGTAGCTGTTCAGGAGACTCTCGTGGTTGTTGAAACTGTAACTTCGAACGGCTCTGGCTCTCTCTTTCCCCCCCCAGACTCAAAGCCATGGATCCAATTTTCTGTCCTTCGACATGTGTAAAACCACCCATCAGATTAGTTTTGTTAATGAAATCTAGGGGGAAGACTTGATAACGACCAGCATCTCTAGCACCGCTACTACTACGAAATATTCGATTCGTACTCACATTTAAACTCTCTTTTACTTCTTCAAAGTCCTTCTGCCCCCCACCTTCTGTTCCTCCCCTTTCAACTTTTGTCATAGATATTTGCACTTCGCCGTTAAGTCCTACATCAGGAACAGTCTGGGACTCATGGCCTGGACGATGATCAACTTGATTGACAGCCTGAGATTTTTGCACAATGAGGTCCCCGTACATACTACTTTCCTTAATACATCGCGGGCAATCATACCCATGATTTCCGAAGTTGATGGGGCCCGCAAGGGAGCGAACCTGGCATGTATTCTTTGAACTTGGACATTGTCGGGCAGCAGTGCAAAGACTCACTCTAGTCCATAGAATAGAATGTTGGCAAGGAAAACCTAGTCTCTGGTAGAAACACATCTTTGTTGAGGATATAGACAGATGGTATACGTGTGTATGTCTAATCTTAGTAGAGAAGCAGTTCTGGGGTGTTGTAGGAGTTTTTGACAAGGAAAGGTTTAGGATATTTACTCCAGGACAACGTTGGTTGTCAAGGGAAATTTAGAATGGTATTTTTTTCACCAACCCTCACTCTCATTAAACCCCCCAAACAATGGTGGTTTCCAGTAAAATTCGAAAGTACTAGTTGTTAAAAACACAAGGGAAATGGGTAAGAGAAGGGAAAAGGTACATATAGGAGGGCTCTTTGTTGCAAGGAGGGAAATGACACTTACTTTGATCATTTGTGAAAATTGACCCTTTGTCCAGATCTTCAGAAGCACGAAATGTATAGCTGAAACATTTTTAATAGTAATATCCTGTAAAATAAGAGCTTTCTAGTATGTAGGAGGCATTCAGAAACCTTTATTATTCTGAGAAAGCTTTGAGAGGTATCTCATAGAATAATGTCATCAAATTATCCAGAAACCCCTCTACAGTTAAAACAAAGTTGATGCGGCAATATAAGTAAAAGGCTCGTTCAATTTCTTAGCTTCATAGGTACTATTTTCGAGAAAACAAAAACCTGTAAATCACTTCCTACAAGCCCAGCGCTTTCTTAATAGCCTCTCCCAACGGGCCAGCACTTGCAGGATTCTGCCCAGTAATCAACCTCCCACCATGCCCGATAGATACTTTCACCGCCCACTGTTCTGCCGCATTTTCAAACAATGCTCCTCTAGCCCTCAACTCGGTCTCTAGCTCGAAGGGCATAACATCAGAAAAGCCATAAGCGACCTCCTCGGCGTTAGTGAATCCGGTAGCGGGCTGGTCTTTGAGCAAGTACTCTCCATTCGACAACTTAACATTCAAGAGCGCAGCAGGGCCATGGCAGACAGCAGCGACAATCTTCCCAGCTTCATGAAACTCCGCAATGAGAGTTTTTGAAACTTCGTCGTTGACCAAGTCAAACATTGCTTTACATCGAGAAGTCACACATTAGCTATGGTTCAGTCTCACCAAAAAACAAGAAAATACTAACGTCCATGTCCACCAACGTAGAAAATAGCATCAAACTCAGAAGCATGCCCACTAAATGCAGACAAGACCTGTGTATCCTTATACACTTTCTCATTGTTCTTCAAGAAATCTGTTGCGATTTTATCTTCCTTGTACGCCTCAACAGATGCCTTATCCAACGGAGCCTCCCCTCCTAACGGAGATGCGACCGTAATTGAAACGTGCGGCTCCAAAATATGATATGGGTGCGCTAACTCAGGCTACCATTCTCAATATCCATTAGTGTCTATCCCCGCTATAGCAAGAAAAGTGGAGGTAGCCTACCAAGTACCATCCTGTAGGTGTCTTAGGGATTTCCTTTTGAGAAGTAAGGACGAAAAGAACTTTAGGTTTAGATGAAGTAGTCATTTTGTGAATTGTAATGCTTAGCTTAACTGATGATGGATGATGAATTGGGGTTGATACAAGTCTTTATATACCCTATGTCATTAGGCGGGGTTGTGTGCGGGATCCGCCGAGAACCACATGTCTATCCTCTACTCTGAATTTGTCACCAGCGAATTTTTGGGTTGACTCGTTCGCCGCGGATTATATACTATCTCCGCTCACCGTAGATTATGTCCGGACAAGGGGGGGGGCAAAGGTTAGGGTTGTGTGATGCCTATGACTTATTAAGAACAGAAGTATACAGCAGATTGTGATCCCCCAACCTTATCCCGCTACTAAACCCTGTCTCGGGAATAATTCACCGCCTACTTAGAAGGAGATACTAAATTCCGCAAGTTTATACGGCCTCTTTTAAAAATCAAGAAACAGGGATTAGCTACATGTAGTATCACTATCTAGAATATGTATTGGTTGCGCAAAACCTCTAGACACAGCTCGAAGGTTCTAGCAGCTACCTTATTTATTAGGAGAGCAAAGCTGACTTGAGCAAGACCTCAAGTAGGTAGGTTAACTGACCTTTTAATATTCGCAGACCCAAAATCCTTGCTCGCTAACCCTGTTTCCTGATCTTTCTACCGGAGGCTTTATTGCATGTACCTATATTCGTTTATGCATACCCTGACGTAACATGGCCCATTACTGATATCGCCAGATTGCGGATCTTTCCCTAATTAGGACACTTTCCACTTCTCAACCGGAAGGTCCCAAAAGTCGGAGTATGGTGATTTCTCATCCAAAACTCATATCCCAAGGATCCTATAGGTGAAAAAAGGGCGCTACTTTTAAAGGATACTGAAAAAATCCTAAACA
Organism: Verpa bohemica; assembly: GCA_033030345.1. Classification (NCBI taxonomy): domain Eukaryota; kingdom Fungi; phylum Ascomycota; class Pezizomycetes; order Pezizales; family Morchellaceae; genus Verpa; species Verpa bohemica. Next base: position 484,002 of record JAUFSE010000016.1, on the reverse strand, counting down.
AGTCATCAGAAACTACAGAGTATACTTTTAACCAATAGAAGTATTAAATGCACTAATTCTTGCCTTATTGGGTGGCGTATCTTCAATATAAATATTATGTAATCAAATAAGAAAAATAGTTGCAAAGAAACGACCTTCTATACGATTTAGAATCTGATAAGAGCTCCGAGTGATATCCAAAGTAAACAACACAGTCGTATGAGATCATATCAGACCTTACTACCGCACCTCACATAAGAACAGAATAGGGACGCAAATATTTAGAGAATGACTTAAGCATTCCGCTTGTACTAAATTTTATTTAACAACCCCAACTTTTCACGACTATAAAAAAATAAACACAGAAGAAAAATAATGACAGCAGTGACGTATCCAGCCAGACGCCCATAATCCACCATACATGCCAGAATAAGGTTCCAAAGAGAGCGCTCGTCTACTCTAATGTCGTTTATACACTAACTGGAAATGAAATATAATAACTAAACCAAAAATTAATCTCCCCTTTACAAGCACTGGGAGTAGTAGTCATTCTGCTTGACACAGCTGGCGCCAGAGACACAGCCGGTGGCACCAGTGTAGTACTTTCCACCGCACTGGTAGTACTTGGCAACAGTGCCAGAGCCAGAGACAGCAGAGGTGGCGGCCGGAGCAACAACAGTGGTGCTAGACTTGACAACGGCCTTGGTGGTGGTTGGGACAGCGGCCTTGGTGGTGGTCGGGACAGCAACCTGAGTAGTGGTAGCGACCTTGGTGCTGGTGACAACGGCAGCAGTAGAAGTAGCAGCCTTGGTGCTAGTGGCAGCGGCAGCAGTAGTAGTAGCAGCCTTGGTGGTAGATGCGCTACCAGTTGAGGCACCGCTCCAGACAGCAGGACCAGGGATGGCATAGGTGGTATAAGAACCGTAAAGGTTGAACAAGATGCCAGGGTCCTGAGGAGAGTAACCACCAATGAAGTTGAAGCCACCAGGGGGGGAGGTGGAGCCACCTTTGGTAACAGTGATCTGCGAGCAAGAAGGATAGAACTGAGCACCACGGGCGGAGTTGACAGTGTAGTCGGTATCAGACTCGTGAAGGGCAATGATCTCGGCCCTCAAAAGGTAGTCACCAGCAGCAAGAGCTGAAGGAAGGGTAAGACTGTGCTTGCCGCCATTGGAAATGAGAGTAGTAACAGCCCAGACACCATTGTTAAGACCAGACTCAGCAAGCTTGGTCCAGACAGCACCAGCTCCATTGGAAGCGGCAGGTGCGATGTAGACAGTAATGGGTCCCTTGTGGCTGCCATCAATGATATCATCGGCACGGTTATCGTGGTACCACTCAAAGGTGACCTTATCTCCGGCAGCGACAGAAACGCTCTTGGGGGCAGCAGTATTGGCAACGTTACAGATGATGTCAGTGCTCGACACATCCTGATAAAACTGTTAGCAATCTGAAGATATAAAAGGATTGATCACCAAACTAACCTTGACAGGGCTGTTGCTAGGAGGGCTACGGATGTAAGTGGAACGACCATCACCTTGATCAACGTCGTTGACCCAGAGACTGTAAACACGGGTATGGGCCTCAGCGGCACCGAGAAGAGCGGCGAAAACCGGGATGAGAGTTGCGAATTTAACCATGTTGAAGATTTTGAGTTGAGTAGAAGAGTTTGGTTTTGTTTGAATGAGAGAAAACGACTTTGTCAAAGAGTTGAAGACGCTGTAGGATACCAGTACCCAAGATGAATTGAAATCGGCAACAAAAAGAGTGAGTTGCGGATAGAAAACGACGAAGGAGAGAAAGCCTCAGGCAGGAATGAACAGTGGATGTCTAGAGAATGTGGAACACGAGTGTGGTGAGGATGAGAAGTTGTGGGCAATAACTCTACCTTATATACAACCTCCACTTGAGGTTCTGGCCGAGCGTATCGAACATAAAATTACCCGAGCCGTAGTAGTAACAATTCCAACATATGGCGATACCCAGCAATACCGAGCAATACCTAGCAATACCTAGCAGAGTGGTTCGACATGGCCCATGGTTGTTCCTCCTCGGCCGTAAATTGCGGGGGCCTGAGGCGTAAGTAGGTATGTGGCAAACCGATATAGAGTACCTAGTATGTACCTAGTATGTACGGGACAGATGTGCCCTGCCCTACCCTGTCATTACTTTAAAGTAGAACACTAGTAACAGGTACCGACGAATACCGGTAACTGCATAGATAATCCCTACAAATTAGTAACAACAAACGTACTTTGCGCGCGTACCGTTGGTAGGGAGGCGTCTAACTCCGTATCAGATATATAGCAAGCTATTAAGGGTACATAGTCTAAACCCCCATGCCCATCCATCCCCCTTGCTATTCCTAGGTATGGTCTTAATTCACCACTTTCTTATCCGTATCGGCCTGGCCCGAACGGTAGGGTTGAATCACACTTTACAAGTCCGCCAACTTGGGGCGGGGGCTGCACTATAGACGAAAAGGTCGGTTAGCCCAATATCGCGAAAGGGGCTTCAAATGCAAGGCTTTCTTATTTGTTTCGCTTCAATGACCACTTGCAATTCCAGCCAGTTCCGTCTCAACCCCCCGATGAGCAGGTACGTATGTACGTATAGGGTACCTACATGCAAGTAAAGTAGAGTAAGTACATGTAGTGAATACAAATGCTTAGTACCATAGATACCAACACCCGAGTACTTTTACGTGTATATACAGCTACAACATGATAATTCAATGTTGTATAAGTTGATGGAATTGAAAGTGATCTCTAACATGAGGGTCAGTGCAGTTGCAGCATCTTCTGGAAGTTGAAAGGTCCTTCGATTATTACCTGACACATTTATCTTATCCCTGTTGTGGCCGAAACACTGGTCCTGTCAATCCGTATACAGACGACAGCAGGCAAGACATCACGCTAGGAGAAAAGTATCTTGCGATATTTCTACGCGAAGGGGGGAAATTTGTGAAACAACTGAAAACTCCGCTTCCAAACCCCAATCCGGATACGAGAACTTCAGGAAAACCGAACCCCCTCCCCCGCGCTATTAGCCAACCACCCGCCACATTCCATCTCCGTACATCAGCATTCATCAGCACTACCCCTGAATACAAGATGATTTTACCAGGGTAGATATCAATTTTGCCAGAACTACCCAGGATTCTTAACCCAACGTGGCGGCGATCGCAAAATATATACATACAGCACAGGCCCCCTCTCTAAGCCGTTACCGATACGGCAAAAAGAATTTATTCCGAACCCCGGCAGTTATGGGATAAAAGTATATCGAACTTAAGCATAGCACAGATGCTTCCACAGCGCCGAGGCTGGGCCATAAGATTCTTCCGAGTTTCCCGAGGGGCTCTGTTCGGGCGGTCATTGCGCTATGAGCTGTCCACGGGTGATGCAGAGTAGAGTACCTACCTACTCTATACTCTCTATACCTAGCCATAGAAGGATGCTGTATAGAATTTGCCTGCAAGTGCAATAGGGTTGCTATGACTTCCGCCCGGCTGCGATGCGACGTTTAATGTCATTCCATAGGTATGTAGGTAACGGCAACTCCTTCTCACCGCAAACTTGACTAATTTTTACCATAACCAGTACCGCGCGGGTTTGGCTATTATATGATTACATATAATCTATATACGCTAGAATTATAGGGAAAAAAGGGTATGAATTACCCAAATTTCCAAAAAAGGAAGCTACTTGCATATTAGCTTGAAAATCCAAACCATGTAATTGATCTCGGTAGATACAAGGTACTCATATCAAAGGCTATGCCTAATGCTTAGCTTTAATTAAGCATTAATTTCATCTTCTAGAGTATTCTGTGCAAAAGGGGGACGCCTGAGCGTTTATGGTTGTGAATCTTGGGTCATCAAGTATCACCCGGTTTTACGCATTCCTAGTGATTTTATCGTGATTTCTACAAATTTTATATCTATTATAGAGTAAGATCCTAAAAAATTGATTCCTAGAAATACCTAGAAAAATGCACGAGAATAACCCGAAACTATTTGACTAAATCCCTAAATATAGGTATTGTGGTATCACTATTGACCTAAAAACTCTTCACAGTTGCTTATAGCTATAATTCTATATTCCCTCTTAAAAGAAAACTTCACTTTTTTGGAAAAATTTTTACGTATAGCCCGGTCCCAAACCTCCTACAGTTTTATGCAGGCTCACTCAACACTTCTCTAATCAACAATTACCACAACCTTCATAATGAATAAGTCTAATAAATTCCACAAAATTTCTTCTAAACCACCAAACAAGTGAGCATCGAATTAATACAACGTTGCGGCTATTTACACACTGCTAGCTAGGATCTGGTTATATAAATTACCGCAAGAAATATACCCTTTTCTAAAAAACTCTTCCGCACTTAGCAAATACTAGCGGTCATGACTTAATATATTCTAGGCCAGCGCTTATGTATTTAGTTCAATTTCCCTGCAAATCCCGTCCCGACCCCGAACCGTGCCGCTGGTAGCTGCATTCAACCCTCTCTCCAATTAATAGATACCAGCTCCCAAGGGCGCCTGGATCATTGTGTGGTTGTGAACAAAACTTCATAGTCTTTTGGCAGAATTTTACTATGATTATGACTTGAAACTTCTCCAGGTACGAAGCGCAAACATGAAGAGGGGTCATAATAACAGGGAAATAGCGAGACCACACAATGGTGGTTTCCAAAAGTTGAGTGATTTCCTAAAATTAACCGGCGAGAAATGGTGCCGTTTCTGGATTAGAATAACTTATTTAGTCGATAAGATTCACATATGTACATGTATGTTAATTAGAGCCCCAGACAACCTAGGGCATCAAAGAACTTACCGTATCTAAGAGCTAGAGTAAAGAGGAACTTCGCTGTAGAATCATTTGTACGTGAGGTGACTAAATGATCATTAATTTAATCTATTATCCGCACAGAGCCTCGAACACCTATAGTGATACATAAATGTAGTTAAATCTCAGCCGAATAGTCACATGTGTCTCGGCATTACCTTAGCGTGAACTCTAGCAACCCCCCCCCCCTTAGGGTCATGCACAAACTTAGCCCAAAGTCTAGGGTCTAGGTATTCAAAACCTCACCCCTCCCATTTTATGCATATCCCCTAATCCCATAACCGTTGGGAGGGGGGGGATATTGACAACAGAAGGAAGAAGAAAAAAAACCCTACTAATTCCTTCGGGTTTACACCTTGTGATATCATCAATTGGAACGGATCTATCTTCCGAGCTAAACCTACTCGGCTGATCCCGGAATCCGAGGTCATATATATATATGAAGCCTCTCCCCTTAAAAGCACCTGCCCCCCCCCCCCTAAAAATTTTGATATAGGGGGGGGGAAACCCCCACTCTACTATTGAGAAAGATGGTAAAACTCTAGTGGAATGACTATGACGGATTAGAATTTTAGAAAATTTTATGGGACTTCAATATCACCTATAAATACGTAAAATAAATGAACGAGAATATTTACATATGTTAAAAAAAGAAATCTGCATTCTACAGACTGCCAAGACCCGCTATACAAACTACTAAGACTAGAGTAGGTCCAGTGGTTTGAGATTTCAAACCCTCATTCCTATATGTAGTATAGTTAATTGCAAAGGCGTGTTTAGGAAATCTCGCTCGATTTTTATTCATTGTAATAAAAGTTAAGATCCTTTATGATCGAAAAGGAACTATGCCAGCTTACAGTTCCTACCCACACCTAGAATAATAATTCGATACTTGGATAATTACGAATTTTATTAGCAAATTCGCTGGTGTAAATTCTTTTTCTTATCACGGGTAGCTCTTATCACGGGTAGCTACACTAGAAAGAACCCCTACAAAGCGAAACTGTCGAAATTCTTATTCTCCAAGCAACTTGTTCATTTATACACGAATCATAAAGCCTCCCAAATCAAGCACACCAAATCCCAATAACGCCATAAGAACTATAAGAAAAAAAAATCAAAATGACAAGCTCGCCTCCCTTGTGGACCCCACTTCTATCCCTACGTGAATGGAAAAATGAAAAAAAAAATGGGTAAAGCCTTCCCAATAAACCTCTTAATAACACCAGAACATTCCTTTGCTCCGACCTGTTTGCGCCATACCTCTACAACTCATACTGATTCCAAGCTAACCTCCACGTTCCCTGCCGCTTCTAGAATATCTTCCAATATCCCCAAATGCCTCTTCAATAGCACAATAGCACCGGTAGAAACTCTCCCAACGCCTTCACTTCCTACCTCCGATTCTTCATCACCAACCTCCTCTTTTGGAGGGGCCGAACTCCTCCTCACAACTTCTTTTGATCTTTTTATAACCTCCTTCAGCAATTCCGGCCCTTCGGCATGACCAGGCAGGTATAGCCACCGAATTTCGTCTTCAAAGCCCTGAACAGGTCGCTGTAAAATGCGCTTGACAAATCCACGGGCTAAGATATAGGCCTTTTCAGAGTAGAGCGTTGAGTTAAGTGCTGCTTCTTTAGCCCCGACATACACGCCAAAACCAGCCTCGTCTACGAGAATAATGTTAGAAACTGGCCATCTTAAAATGGTTCATTCAGTCTAGTCTAAGCAAAACGCCCGAAGAAAACTTACTATAGTATGGTTCTCGAACTAGCACCAACCCCATCAAACTAACAAGCACTTGCAAGACCGAACTTCCCCCAGCGCTCCATCCCTCATTCCTCCTCTCCGCATGCCATGTTCCCAATAGACTCAAGCAGATCTTCCCATCCTCATACAAATTCGGATTAACCCTTCCAACGCCTCCCGTCCAGCTATGGAAGTGTGCCAATGGCGGTGTCTGCGGGAATGTCCTCGAAAAGTGGAAATCAAAAACGAATGGAGCAAGCTCATACGGTGTGTTAAGGGGACCAATGATCAATACCCTTAATAGGTCCATGCGACTTTCCCACGAACGTACGAGAATCCCGTCTGGAAGGGATGAGGATAAGATTTGATACTCTTTGTTGATACGTCTAAGAAATGTAGGATCTAGAGGAGTAGCAGGTTGTGCACCAAATGCATGGTCTGTAGGAATATGACTGTCTAATACCGCAAACCTAGCCGGCTGATTTGAAGAGGTGGGGATGGCGAAAAGTTCTGGTGCTGGCATGTTCTCTGGGATTGGTGGAGGTTCCATGACTTTATCGCAGTTTTTTATTTCTTCTTTTGACCCTTTTTCAGGCTCTGCTCCTGCACTATCCATGGTGGTGTCACCATCAGTTTCCGCGTTGACTAGCGGCGGTAGCCTATCATAATCGTCTCCGAGATCCATGTCTTCTACTTCTTCATCTGTTGACCATGCTTCCTCACCACCATCATTTGCTATTCGTTCCCCGCCTTGGTAGTATACTTGTTCATCTATAACTATATCCTCATCCATCCATCCGTCATCGTCCTCGTCGTCATCTTCGTCAAATCCTTCGGATCCACTGTCTTCACTATCATACTCATCGTCCTCATCGTCCTCATCAATAAGCCCATCAAGTTCCATCTCGTCGTTAAAAATGATATGTAGCCGCTCGATGGAAACTTTAAGGTCCTTTGGTTCGTTTAGAGCACCCAGGCGCACCGTTATTAGCCCATCCAATCCCAGATCCACAATCTCACCAACCCAATCTAAAGGTTGGTCTAGATAGGCATCCTCGCCGATCGGGTGCGTAACCTGAGGGCCTGTAGCTGGGGTATCCCTATTTTCTGGTTGTCCGTTTATCAATGGGAGCTGGTTCAACATCCTACTAACTGCCTGTAACTGTGGATGGGAGCTAGTCCCCAGAGCTGCACTCAAATTTGCCAATAATCCACCATCAACCATCCCTCGCAAGCCCTCTGCCATTTGCTGCCACTGACTCCCGTCTCCTGTAGCAGGCTGCTGATTCGTTAAAAGATCCATTGTATCATCACTACCAGCTGTAGCAGCTTCTCGTTGTTGCTCCTCAGATACAATCCTTTCTGGTGCAACAAGCACGAAATCACCCCTTCTTACGCCCAAAGCCTGATGGGCAATGACCTCGTAGAAACTGACATCCTCTAATTTCTCTCCCAATGGCCCAGTCTTGGATCCAGGAATCATGATATTCCCTGCGACCTCCACATTCGGCTCTGTAAACCACATGACCTTCGCAACTCTCTCTGCTGGGTTTACAGTCTGTATGACCCCCACTTTCTCGGGTTTTATGAATTCTGGTGCAGGGATAGCATCTGCAGACGTTGCAAGTGTGTCATTGAAAAATTGCCAAGCACCTTCAAACTGTTGTCTTCCAGTAGTATCAGGCCCGTCTTCTACTGGCTTGATCTTAGCATCCTCAGATTCCGATTTAATCACAACCATTTCACCCGGCCAAACCTCATGTTCGTCGACGTTCAAGTATGGCACTAGGCCGCGAGCTTCCTCGATAGATTCAGTCATATCCTGCCAGAGCACCCTCACGCGTGTTTTTGATTCAACCACAACAAAAGTGTTGACCTCAAAACCCATAGTATCGCCTCTTGGTATCTTCCTAACACTCCCTTGGTACTTTTCTACAGCAGCTTCAAGATTCCTGAAGCGGACTCTATCACCCACCTGCAATTCGCCTCCCCCGCCAGTACCATTGATGCCTGTAAAGGGCTTACCATCGATATCGACGAAACCTCCAGTGGACTTCCGGAACTTCTTTAGCTTAGAAATCTCTGCTTCTGTTTCAATGAATGCGTCTGGCTTTTCAACAGCTACGAAACGGCCGGAAACCATCATGTTTTGGCATAGCCAATTCACACCGATCTTAATAGTATTAACATTCACCACAACACCCGTTGAAGATATACTCGCGTTGTATGCCCCGTACAACCAACGTCCTCTACGGAGATTCGCTTTCGTAGTTGTTACAGTCTGACCTGGTGAGAGGTGACTTGGTGAAGGAATAGTCTTTGGCCTTGTAGATTTCCTTCCAGATGTACCAGTAGGTTTCATATCGCCTTTTATATCACCTACCCCACTCATCAGGGAACTGATATTCTGAACCTGTGCCTCCTCCTCCTCACTCAATATCGGAATCTCAAGTCCAAAAGGGTTCTCGACAACAACAACACTTCCATTCTCCAGTCGCACGGCAACATCATCGTAAACATCTTCCACAACACCCATCCAACAATTCTTGTAGATGACAAAGTCCCCATCGTTCCACTCATTTGACAGCACCAGCTCCTCTTCCATAATGTTCGAGACATAACCACTAGCTTCGGCGGGCTCGTTCGGGTCGATAAAGGAATGGCGGAGGCCAACAGAGGTAGAGACAGAAATAATCGTACCGGAGAGGGGGGACGTGAGGTTTTTTTTAACAACATCACCGAAAGCAAGAGCGCGGTCAAGAAGAGTTAGTTCTGATTCATGGAGGAGCATGGGCGGGCGAGCCGGAGATGAGGGTGTCAAGAGAAGATAATGGCGTGGTGGCTGAGAGTAATAGTGTTAGTAAACTACTCCTACTACAGGAAATAGAGAGGCAAACCTGGCCTGTTGATCGGAATTCAATTACTTCTTCGTCAGTGGCGTACCTTCCTGGGATGCACTCATCGATTTCTTCCCAGTTATCTAGATCGTCAATATCGTGCCATGTTTTCTATAAAGCTCATATCTGTCAACCTTACATTCCACATCTAACCAATTCTCAAGAGAATTACTTACTGCAACAACACCAATAGTGCCCGGTGAATCTTTCAATTCACAAGTATCTTCTAGGAACAGCTAATTCTCATCTCACCCCCGTTAGAATTTCTTCCACATCCAATTCTTCTGTTCATATATGAGTGCACATACAGTATCCCATACTTCCCCTTCCGGAACCTTTGACCGCGATTCGGAACCTTTCAGTGCATTTGAGGGCAGTATCGGGGGAGGGATTTTCTCAGAGGCTGCGGGAGGTGACATTTACTGTTTCGTCCGTTAATATGGTAGGGCAGTTGTATGGTTTCGACAAATACGGAATGTACCTAAGCGGTGATAGGGGTATGGTATAGGTTTCTTCTTTCTTTTTCAAAATTGTCTCCTGCAGTTGCATCAAAGGCTCGAGAAAAGGAGGGTTGTTGGGGTGTGGGGGTTGTGAATGACTAAGCCAGCACATGCAAAAGCTAAATATCGTCACCAAGTTATATCATAGGAGACGCTCCAGGGAATAAATTCTAGCTTCTGTTGAGGGTTACGTTATTGCTTTCTTATATCTGTTCTCATAGGATCCGTAGCCTCTGTAATGTTGATCCTCTCTAAAGCTTTGTCTATGTATGTGATGTGTGCGGCTCAAATTCGAAATTGAGGTACCGTCAACTAGTATAGCATTTGCAAAATTTTTCTACTGGGGTTATAATAGATATTTTGATTCTTTACCCATACGAACCCTTTCTAAAGTTATCTAGTAGATATCTCTTTACCTACCCTTCAAGATTCCATATTTTATCCGTTATTAAATTGAGGCTCATTGTGAAGACCGGGTAACCCACTATTATTTAGTGCCCCAACATGCTTTGTCAGGTTGTCACGTCGCCTCACCCCCGTTTCGTTTCGTTTCCACGTTACCTTCACCTCAGCTCGAAACGTGGACGGAAAGAATACCACCCTCACCTTCAACCACAATGTCGGAACCTATCCCCGAATCTATTCCCACTTCCCATGACCGTCGTTCAAAGCGCCCCACAAAACGCCGTGCTCTGTCTCCAGTTTCGTCACAAGCTTCGGCAGTAACCTCCTTATTCGCCAAACCAGACCGCGAAATCATCCTCCCACGCGGCCCCAAAGCCAAAACTCTCCCGCCACCTCCAGAAATAGTCGCAAATGTCCAAGGCTCATCTGCTGGTGCAGGTTCAGGCGAGTTTCACGTTTACAAGGCTGCGCGCAGGCGAGAATATGAGAGGATCCGATTGATGGAGGAGGAAGTTAAGAGGGAGAGCGACGAAAAGGAGTTTGTGGAAAAGACCGAGGAATTAAGAAAGAGGGATGAGGAGCGAACAGAAAAGAATAGGAAGAAGAGAATGAAGAAGAAGCAGGGGAAAGGGAAGGGTGGTAAAGTGGCTGATATCGAGATGAAGGATGGGGCCAAAGATACCAATGGCGACGCCAACGGGAAGCCAAACGAGAATTCGAATGGTACCACGAAAGAAAAACCAAATGGAATACAGGCGAATGAACAGAAAGAGAGGTCGCCGTCACCGCAGGTGGAGCACAAGGAGGGGAATGGATTAATCATTCATGACGATTCTGACTAAATTCCTACCAGAACCTAAGCGGTTCTAGTTTAGAATTATTACAATTAGTCGAAACAGGTCATCGAAATCACGACGAAATCTTGTACTCGCACACCTAGCTACAAAATTCAATTGCGTCCTGGAGTTAGTACCCCATCACTAAGCCAATAGCAAAGAGGGAGGGGAAGCAGGAGGAGAAGTACTATTTCAATTACCCTTTATAAAATTTCTATCCCCCTTTTGTTTCTTACTATTATTCAGAAAATCGTCTTCCTTTCATAATGTTAGCTTCTATTTATTAGTGTGTTAAACTTTCATACTCATCCTGTTAGTCATAGATTTTGTGTATTAATACCTTGGTATTCCTTTGTTTTTTATACTTAGGGGAGGGCAGTGGGCATAGGGGCACGGGTGATTTGAAGTTTCGAGAATTTAACTTTTTTTCGCTTCATTGGCCGTCTTCTATTTCTGAATAATGACCAAATTGGAACTTTCTAGAGTCAAGTACCCACCGTCCAGTGACTACATTTATATGTATATACATACTTAGATCGTGACGGCAATGTGTCATGATAAATCACTCGATTATAGGCGTGAATGCCCTAGCTTGCAATAGTTATCTTTCCACTCGCTATATCCCTTATCTTTCATTCTTTACCAAATTCCTTTTTATCTACTGCCTCCCTAACCGCTATCCCCAGCTCAGTACCAATACATTTAACTCATAATACCCACTTTAAAGTAGTCAAAAATAGTCACTCCTTCTCTTAGTAAGAATGTCGCTTCACCAAACCTCTTGGATGGACTCAGTTGATTATGCTAAAAAAGAAGACACCGGAAATAAATCATGTTATCCACCATATCTATATATTGAGGATATAGAGGATGAGAATGAACCAAAAAATCCTTCTAACCCCCCTAGGATAACTTCGGACCCTCCAATGGATTCCATTAACAAGAAACCCCCCACTACTCCACTACCACTACCACTACTGTTGCTTAAAGGTGTACAGGAGCCAAAAGACTATCCGACTACATCTCAAATGACTTCAGGGCCCCTAGAAACCCCTCATGAGATACGTCTATACCCACAATTGTTCTCCATTGAAGATTTGGAGCGGGAGGAACCATTAGACTTTTCAATCCTAGCAGAGATGGACTCAGACTCAATAAGTTCTCTTGAAGACTTCGAGGAAGATAATTCTAGCAGTCTACTGCCGCTATTACCGCCCCCAACGCTACAGTATCTACCAGCATCTCCAATAGCTGGTATTACCTCAACCATCTGGAAGGGCACCGCCGATGGAACGAGTAAAAATCCCCACAAAAACTCTGATGGGGTTGCACTATCCCTATTCCAACCCACCCGTCTTCAAACGATAGAAGAAGAGTCAATAGAGGTGAGCCCACTAGGAGAAATGCCTCTTTCCTAGAACTCAGATCCATAAATATATACCCAGTGATATATATATCTAATTTCATTCATTAGGAGTTGATGACTTCTAGCGAAATTAATGTGGGGCAAGCGTTACTTGGGCCACTGCCCCCACAAATAATAGTACCAAGGCCATCACCAACATCAATATTCAGTACAATTCTAAATGAGGGAGAGGAGGAAATTGATTCGGATGATGATAATGAGGTAAGTCCTTCAAATGGAGGCATCTTCTTGCTTGCTTTCAGAGCTCTGTGGATTGGGGCAAGTAACTTGACAAGCTTTGATCATTAACCGGGATAGACAAGCGTAAAATTGGTAGAGAATATTGATGAATGCATTATCCAAAAACCTGAATCTCCTCGCTCGAGCCCTTCAGGAGCAAATACGAGCAAGCACCCACAAAGTAATAGGGTAGTTTCAGGTTCTCTAGACCTTGATTCAATGGTGATTTTAGAGAACCCAATTCTTCTGGCAGAATTTGCCAAGACTAACATTCATTTTCCCTATGTTTTCTATCAGCTTAGCCAGAAGTTCTTCCCGGCATCTTCAGATGGTAAAGTCACCGAAAGCAGTCACGGAACAGACGAGAGTTGTCTAAATACCTTAGTTGTAAGTTTGAATTCAAGATTATTCCCCACGTAGTTCTTTCTAATTGGCCAATATTGGTCTTAGGCCACCTCTAAAAAGGGTGATTCAAAAGACAGGACGTTCATAAACCGTTCTGGCAGCTCGCCCATAATTAGTAGCCTGAAGAGTACCAAGACGAAAGACCTTTTCCAATCAAGGTATACGTATAATCCAACATCACTTCGAAAACCTGGACCGGTAAAAATGCACAGTTTGGAGAATGGGCTTGTGAAAAGAGCAGAAATCTCGCCACTAGCAGTGCTACCACCACAAGAGCCAGCACCACCAAGTTATGAAGATGTGCTAGATATGACTGGTCCAGGAGTTCTTCAAAAAGACTTTCCCTACGATTATGATGAAAATTATGGCAATAGCGATGGTTTTTTAGAGAGAACGCATTTTTTGCCGTCGAAATCCTCACAGTTACGTAGGTCAGAATCCAGAAGTTATTCGATTGATTTCTTAGATAGACTTGGTAGCGGAACTAGGGAACTAAACTTCACGAGCGAAGAGCCAAATGTCATGGTCACTGAAGTGGATTCTGATGAAGATGATAATCTATTAATCCTCCCCAAACCACACAGCAGAATTCCGGAAAGCTTAGACGACCCTGAATCACAAAATAGCAGCATCAAAACATCAATTGTCAAACCCAGTGGATCAGATAAATTTGATACGGATAAGGATAAGGGCCCTGAACCAAGGTCGGAAGACCCAAGAATACTTCGGAGTATATTTATGGATGGTTGGGGGGTTATTGAACCTCAAGACAACATTTTATGGAGGCATATGATACCGCAATCTCCAGCTACCATGAACACTGAGTCGGAAACTTTAGATGATGAGTATATTAACCCAGTATCAGAGCCAAACCACCCACCAAAAAATATAGCACCAGTAAGTTACGCTCTACCTCATTTACTAGAAGAAACCTAATCCTATAAAGAATTACCAATTTATTTTTAAATATTTTAGGGTCTATCTAGGCCAATGAACCACTCAATCCAAGCGTTTCATAGATTCTTGGATTCTCAAAACTTGGAATCAGAACAGAACATACACCGCTCAATCAATATCAGACTTTCAAGTACCCCCAAGATAGCTATCCCAAGTGGACAGTCCCAAGACACTCGGCCGAAGTTTAAACCAGAGCTCGGCCCAGAAGATCATCAAGGTTACTCGCAGATTATTGAAACATTAGAAGAACAAAAGTCAAAATCAGTCAGAACCTTTAATAGCGTCAAATCGCCTATTGCAGAAAAATCAATCAAGAAAAGCAACGAGATATCCTTCCCCCCAAAAGATAAGCCGAATACCAGAGAAGATACAACAGGGCTAGGAATAATCAAAGATCACAATGATGACGACAAAAATGAGGAGAATAAAGATAAACAAAGAGATAGTGAGAATATTGAAGATGAAGACAGTGAATCAAACAGTGAAGATGATGAACCACAGAGCAAGGATTTTTATCCACCGAGTGAGCATTATGACCCACCGAGCGGGGGTTCTGGAGCTGGAGCTGGAGCTGGAGATGGAGATAAATGTGCAGACAACATAAGTGAAGATTTGTTTTGGCAGTCCACAAATCCGCATCCTAAGTCTAATGAGCGAGATACACTTCGGTCCTACTACTCCTCTTACAAGTCCGCCGCATATGGCGCCTTTATGCCTATTACTGAATATAATGACTGCGACGATATACAGGCTTTAGATCAGATACAGGATCTCCTTACCCTTCTGAACAATTATAAAAAACAGATAATGAAAATTCGAGTTTCTGGAGAAGAACTTATACTAACTCCCAGGTCTTCCGATTATTTAATCACCTCAATAACAAACACGCCGAGCCCTAGTGTATGGTGTGCAACCTCGGCAAAAGTACAAAAATCTCTAGCAGCCACTGTAACAGATTCTTGTCCAAGTTTAGGATCTTCTAAAGTCCTCGCGGAGATTTCACAGTACTCGGTAAATCCAGGAAAGGCTCTCGTTTCTCGAATAATTCCTTACAATCCAATGAAATCAGCGATACAAGCACCTCAAAACATTAATCAGCAAATAAAACAGGGAATATATTCAACTATACGAAGTTCAGCAATATTAGAAGGCCAGAGCAGAATAGCATACAACAGGAGCAACTGTCTACAGGGTAAACCCGCAGAATCCCTACCTACGTCTCATTCTTTAGACGCGGTCGCTTCAGAGAAGATTCAAGATATAGAAGCTCCATCGAATAACTGGACAAGATTTCCTACCACTCTAAATTATGATAGTCCCTCGAAAGAACCTGTGCCCCCTTACCATACCAACAGCCAACAGAGCTCTCAAAATTTGATCTACCCACCTTGTAGCTTATTAAGTCACCTACGGAATACTACATGCCTCTGTTGCTCTCCTCCAACAGATTCCAGCACAAAGACATCAAACTACAAAAAAGCACCCCGAACTTACCCATTATGCGGCCTTTTACACTACCGATATAAGGTTATATCTCACTCTTTCTCTATACCCTTTATTCATCTGAACCATAAAAATGAATCATGGAGGTGCTCATTGTGTGGATTCGCAACCTTTCGACGGAAAGCAAGATGCCCTTACTTACCGGCAGCTCCTAAAAGATCCATTATAGACTCCCAATTAAGATTTCAAACACTCCTAAAAATAAAGGTACGACCAAAAATACTCTGGAAACTACGGAAGAACTGGGACTGTTCATACTGTTCATTCCATAATTTTCGTCAGAGAGCCGTGTGTAACAATTGTCGTTTATCCGCAGTACCACCAGCTATTATTACAAACTCTACACTTGCCTTTAAAAAATATTGTTAACTAAGGGCCCAGTCAAAGCGGTCAAGAGAACTCCTAACCACCAACTCAGTAAATATTACCTTTAGATCGTAGTGTAATTTGTTCTGCCCAAGTTACACCAGTCCCATGGAAGAACATCACAAAAGTACATCACCCACCAAAGGGACAAAACGCTCTGGAATACGGCCGTGGTATTTATACCCGGAAAAAAGGACTACCTCTATAATTATTTAAGTGCTATAACTAATGGCTGTGTATTTTTGTACAAGGATGGGAAATTACCTTGGTACCCATAGAACCAAGAAGGGTTTGTTGGTTCAATCACTGACCAATAGCTTAATTACTTTAGAGGTTATATTTATATATAAATTCTTAATAGAAATCCCCTTATAGAGAGGGTTATTACCAGAGCATTTTTTATATTTCTTTTTTCATAGAAAATGATATGGCATTATATAGGACTTAAAGTAGGGGCTTCATAATCCAAACTATGGCTAAATCAAATATAAAACACCAGTAGACATCAGGAACTTGCATAATTTTTTCCGCCCCGTCCACAAAACACTGGATTTTAGAAGCAAAACTAATTTTCATGACCTTAAGACTCCCTGTGCAGATGATAGGCTAGGTTCTATCCCCAAGTTGAGGAAATCGACAGATACCTACTCTACTACTTTGCGTGATCACCATTTCACAGGGTTTCTCAGCTATAGTGCTTGTGCTTTTCCAATCCCAGGATGAATTACTATTTGTAGTGTTTTGCTTTTATCCAGACTCCAGATAACCGGTAAGACTCTTAGAGATTACAGTTAATATGCGTGAAAGCTGCGTACACTGGAGGTTGAAGACTACACATATAGAGCTGAACCGGGATATCACTATCTGCCATTATGCTTTGTCGGTATATCTTGGATTTAATTCATGCGCGGTGATTGTGGAGCTCGGTGCACATTCCGGCGCCCACCCGAGTCATATCCATGTCTTGTTGGGATCCTGATCAGGCCATAGACAGGATCTCGCCTGAGATGGATGATCTTCCCTGTTTTTACCTTGCAAAATTAATCGACTACTAAAACATTGATCAGCGTTTCCGGCCGAATATTGATTGGAAACGTTGCTACAGTCTCATGTCTTGGCGGTACCCGAAAGCAGGTGATTTGCTGTTTACAGTGTAACTAACGCGTAACGCGTACAAATACGAGCTCTGTATTGTACGAAAACTATTCGGTGAATTGAGATCTAGCGTTCGTGCGAATTACCCCAAAAGCGGAAAAACCGCTCATTATCAGAGCCTTTCCCCGCTCTCGCCTAAACTCATCCCCGGGATGGCGCAGACAAGCATTTGTTTTCCCGGGGTATAACGTGCAAGCTTTAACCCCACAGTTTTGACGTCAGGCGGCTCAACCCGGCCGAGCCACGGTTTTGGGCAGGAACTAGTAAGTAAAAAATGTTAGCGAGACGGACATCTCTGCCTAGAGAAGGTCACTCTCCGGTCTATATGTGCTGGGGGAATATTAAGGATTTGTTTACCCGGTTGTATATTATTAGTAGCTGGCTTTGAAGTTAAATACCAATAAGGGCCTTTCACCCTCCTCTTTTCTCAGCCTTTCTAATCACTCTTGTTGTCAATATTTCTCGCGTAGCATTACCAAAAGTTCGCTTGCTCTGAAGATGATTCGGCCACTCGTTAATGCTCTTGTCAGCATATGCTACCTTTCCTCAACATCGTTAGGGTTCTCAATCCCGAGATCCGAGTCAAGCCTCACGTCAGACTCATATACATTTGGAAATAAAACCAGTGTTCCACGTCCTGGAGCCGATGGCAAATATACAATTGAATCAGAGGGTATTAGAGCTCAATTCGTCCCTTATGGAGCGGGTATTAGCAATCTGTTTGTGAAGGACAAAAACGGCATTGAGAGAGACATCGTTATCGGTTGGGATAACGCTTCTTACTATACAGGTTAGTTTAAGAGAATTTTCCCAAGTAAAAATTTTCAGAGCTAATGGGAGGAACTAGAGGACCCGATGCATGCCCACTTTGGAAGTGTTCCAGGCAGGTATGCCAACAGAATTAAGAATGCCTCGTTCGAAATCGACGGTGAAACATACAAAGTTGACGCCAATGAGCATGGTGGTCGTGAGTGAAATAAAATATTTTCCCCGATAAACACCGAGTTTTTCCCCCTAACCTTTATAAATCAGTGAACCAACTTCATGGTGGAAAGAATGGTTGGGATTACCGAAATTTCTCAGTCGTCTCTGTCACAAAATCTTCAATAACCTTCTCTATCTTCGATCCTGACGGTGAAATGGGTTTCCCCGGCGATGTAATTTCGTACATTACATACACATTAACACCATACACCTGGCATATCAAGATGACGGCATCTTCTCTAACCAAGAAGACGCCCATCATGTTGAGTTCGCATGTCTACTGGAATCTTGACGGGTTTCAGAATCCTGCGACAGATTTAGTAACTGATCATACATTGTTAGTATCCGTTTCTCCTGTCAAAAGTAACACCATACTAAACCTTCAATAGACACATGCCGTACTCTGGACTTAGAATTGATGTAGACTCAATACTAATCCCTACTGGAGAGATCTTGCCAAATGCAAAGGGTTCGGTAAACGACTTCTGGAGTGAACCAAAGAAGATTGGACGCGATCTAGATTCTGAAGAAGCAGTTGGGAATTGCGGAGAGGGGTGCACAGGCTGGGATAATGCTTGGCTAGTTGGCAAGCATGACATCAAGAATGAGGTATGCCTTGCAATTTGCGGCCACTTTCGCGATTAATGTTGATTCTAACATGATACAACTACTATGTAGCCTGTTGCTTCCATTTGGTCTGACTGGTCCGGCATCAAAATTGATATCTTTACTGGCCAGGAAGCATTCCAAATGTACTCTTGCAACGGCGTACTAGGTTTGTTTCCTTCCACCCTTCGTATACTGACAGAATACCTTCAGCTAACAAATTTACCCCCAAAGCTGATACTCTCCCCGTCAAATCTACCCAGGGTCTCCCAGACCGTCGTTTTATCCAACAGTATGGATGTATCGTTCTTGAAGTCGAAGATTGGATCGACGGGATCAACCACCCCGAATGGCAACGTGACAAACAAATCTTTGGACCTGAGGATGACCCGTATTTCTTGGAAGCTGAATACCGTTTCAGTACGATCTAAAGGTGCTACTTAAATCTAATGGTTATCAATGCAAATGAAAAAACGGTGTGATGTTTGTAGATTCGCGTACTTACTTTATCTAAATTCTGGATTGAATTCATTAATGATACACTACTAAACCCTCCCGAAAGCTCCTAGTGGATCTTAAGACATCTGTACATAACCTGCGTATCAGAGATTTCCCCTACTGCTTTCAAGCAGCTGTCAGCCGGTGATTGTCATAGACATATCTACTCACTATAAGACAAACCTCCCTGCCAAAAATTCTTCTCTATATCACCCTATTGAAGGTTAAAAAAAATGTAGAGGGAGTGAAAGCAAACTGAGGTATATATACCTTATGGAATTTCTGGGGCACAAAAATCTGGATGCAAAGGTGGTCGTGAGGCTTTGGTCTAAGAAAATTAAGTTCAAACTTTTAGGCTAAGATAGACGACGATGCCTGATAAACAATGCAGCACCCGTGCCGAACCTTAGATAACCTTGTGCCACACAAGGAAAAGTCACCGGTCATCTAAACCGCCGCCGCGCTTGTCTAACGGCCAGTCAGATTTCTAGACGATATGCCTATATTATAATGACAAAATTAACGAGTAACGTCCTATGTCTACTAAGTAGTAAATATAATAAGGGAAGAAAGTAGAACTCAATCTCAGGAACCTCTCGTGCCTTTAAAATACTACCTATACTTAGAGGCTTATTGTATTCTTTCTTTTTCTTTTTCTATAAGACGTTGCCCAGAAGTGAAGCCAGTAGACTCTATTCTTGGTTCTCACAACCGCAGGAACTACATGTAGCCGCGTGAAGTGTGATATCGAAAGCCTCAGGTGTTTTACTTATGGATCGTCGGCCACTAGCTAAGGCACAGAGATAACTGGAATGTTCAAGGGTATTGATCCAGATAGTAGCTCAGACATTCCAGCCCCCTCTCTCTACACCTTGTATCATTAGTCTAACGCCAAGGTAATAAACAGCAAAGCTATCAAAACGCTCAACTCAAGTCACCCACCTATCAATCAGCTGATTTACATAAATCCAAGACATTCTAACACGGTCCTTTTATAATCTGTATTCTAATGGTTAAACCAACTTTTTTTTTTTCCTCCTTTCTTCCGAGAAAAGAAAAAAAAAAGATCACTAGTTCAATTTATACGAGAGACCAAGGCTTTCCTTTCCTCCTTTTCCTTCTTCCTTCTTAGTCAATATTCTTCCTTTTTTTTTTTTTTGTAAATAAAAGTCGAATTAACTAGATTCTCTTGTATGTAGAAGACAACATGAACGCTCCAAATAAAAGCACAAGGACCTACATGCAGCCAAACGGTGAATATAAGGCGTGATCAGATATATACGCTGTGCCGCCCTGTGCCGCGCTGGTTGCGCTGGTTGCGCTAGTAATACTCGGCTAGAATTAATGACTCGGATCATAGCTGTAACTTGTAAATACACAAAGGCATCATATCATAGCCACCCATAGTCAAAGGCCTTAAGCCTTTGTTGCTGTACTCAAAGCGATGTCCTACCGCTGTGGTCTAAAAAGGAACTAGTGAGCCGTTGATCTGTTATAACTGCCTTAGGCTCTTATGGCAAGAGGTGGTTACACTGAGGCTTACAGCTTCTTATCTAAAATGATAAGAGCCTGCCCTAGACCTTGTATTAGGAATGAGGCTTAGATACTCGGAACACCATTGGATAATCTCGCTACTGTTATTATTATTAGAAGATTTGCCTGATATCCTGTAATCCTGTTTAAGTTGTTTACTGCATCTACAGCATTACGCAAACCCGGATCTAGGAAGTAAAAACAACCAGAATAGTGTAGGACCCTGTATTTTATTGAGATCAGTGCCACATACTACGACTCATCGTGAGCAAACTCAATACGGCATGTTGCAGGTAGAGCATTATGCTGCTAAACAGTAAGATTGGGGGTTTGTTTAGGAGGTAAAGCTCAGCTCACTAGTACAAAATTAATTAGGCCAATGCTAAAAGAACTGTATTTGTATGTAAATATTGAAACTACAATGTGGAACTGTATTAATATGAAGCTATTACAGCACAAAATCCTATGCCGAACGCCACCGAGGATCAGTTCAAATTCGTTCAATAGGAATTATTTACATGGGTAAATCTATAAAACATATTAAGCTAGAATAGATAAGTATTTAGTGAGTATTTAAGGTGTAAAACAAATTCTGCCGGTATCCGCTGGCTCTAACTTCGCTTTACGTACGTTTTTAGGCGTACGTGCCACCTTCCTGTCATTTTCTGGGGGCTGCCACGGGTTTTCTGGCCTTACCGGTGTCTTAGATTATAGCCTCTATTACATGTATGTATCGATCTTTTACTGCCCCCCCCCCTCCTCCTCCTAGCATTCAAGCCACTAGAACCCATTTGGTAAGATATTCTCAAACATTTGAATTAAGTCCTTATCCGCTTCCAGTATATATCTATCGATCTATGGATCGATGCATAATATTACACAAAGGTTAGGAAACTACTACTACAAATTATGTTTTAGGCAAGTTACTTATATTTAGGTTCGAGATTTTCCCGCAAAAAGATACAGAACCAGGTAGGGAGACACTTGTTATAGAGGACCCACAACCACCTCTACAGGGCAAACGTCATCCAAAGGCTTCCAAATTTATTCTTGCCTTGGGGCCAAGTAATGAGCCATATAATTGGTGAGGCCATAAGATTGGGTGAGGGCGTAGGCCTCCTTGGGCTTACCAATATTCTATGAAAGGCCATCAACAAACACTCTCTCCATTATATGGTGTGAAGGTCATTAGTTGATGTATATAAGGGGGGCTCAATCCCCATCTTCCAAACATTCCATAGAAATCCAAGGAGCTTAACCACCTCTAGTCATTCCACTTCCCACTTTCAAAACCTTTAAGAAAATTCCAGTTTATCCTTCAAAATATGGCACCTGTGCTCACACCTACCAATACCAAGGACATGTTCCATACTGTGGAAGATATTCTTAAGCCCACCGAAGCCCGTGAGCGCTTCAGGAAGCATTTCCTCTCGTAAGCTAGACATACATAACCTTACTTTTATATTTATTACCAAACTAACACAATGGATTCTTAGTACTACTGTTGAGAATGAAGGTCAGAAATGGTCCGAGCTGTGGGATAATGGGGAATTCTTGCCTTGGGACAAAGGCGTTGCTAGTCCTGCATTGATCGATCTATTGGCCAAAAAAGAGGATCATGAGTTTTTTGCCGCTCACGACAAAACTGGAAGGAGAAAGAGGGCTTTAGTTCCCGTATGTTTCCTGTTAATGAAATTCCTATGACACTTTTATCATATTTTAGGATTCTAACTAATATAAATCTTCCCAGGGCTGTGGTCGTGGCTATGATGTAGTTCTTCTCGCCCAGCATGGTTATGATGCAGTCGGTGTTGACATTTCCAATGCTGCTATCACTGATGCTAAAGCCTGGGTTGGTAATGAGTTAATGAACATTAAAGATGCTGGTGGAGAGGCTCCGGAAGGTAACATTCAGCTCATTGCCGGTGACTTCTTCAAAGATGATTGGGTTGAATCCCTTGGGATCGAAACAGAGGGAGGCTTTGATGTAATCTATGATTATGCGGTTAGTAGCCTTATCACTTAATGTCAGCCTTGAACGATCTCTAACCTTTCACTCATGCTTAGTTTTTGGTTGCTCTCAACCCAGCCCTGAGAACAAAGGTGGCAGCACGAATGGCCCAACTTCTTACCCCCCAGAGCGGACTACTTATCGCTCTGGAGTATCCTCTCTTCCGCCCAGTTGAGACAGGTGGTCCCCCACATGGAATCAAGAGTGAGGACTATGAGACACTCTTTGGCACCACTTTCGAGAAGAAGCTACATTACAAGCCCGAGAGAACTCATAAGGTTGGAGAGGGTTCAGATATGGTTAGTGTTTGGAAGAGGCAGTAGAAATCTCATGACGAAACAGATAAATCAGTATCTACCTTGCCAAGACTCAAACCCTATCACGTGATGATAATGAGTCTCGGCTAGTAGTTTTTGTAGGTAGTAATTTACTTAAGTGTTCGTCAGTCGCTCCTGTTTTTAAAATATATAAGAGAATCAAATTTTGCTTTTTCTGAGCCATTTATAGATTTTGAGCAGAAATCTATGATCTACTGATATACCAGTGCTGGTAACACACCGAAAATCTACCCCTAGGCTCAAGGCTAAATGGTATTAACCTCAACTCTCGAATCTCCACTCTAAATCTCTAGATCTATACCCACTTGCTTGACTATTTGATTAATACTAATTTCTCTTCTAAACTTCATCCTCTGTAACTAACTTCATAAGCTTCTATCCGACGATTCAAACATTCCAACCACCCTTAACCTAGTTTCCCATATTCATACAGTTAAGAAGCTTTTGTTCACATGTCATCACTCGGCAGTATGGCTTGGCGTGTGGTGGGGCTTTTACATCCCCATTCACGCAATATAGCCGTGCCTAGTTATCCATAGGCGATCAGGTTATATATTCAAATTTTGGGGTGTGAATTAATTGTGACACTCGTACTTGTAAAATTCATTTCTGTCACGTGCATATTTTAGGTGGCTAACAGATCATTAACTGGCCACGTGACGGATATCAATCCTGGCGACATACACATCTTAAATATGGAACCACCATCAAGATCTGAGTATCTGCTCTATAAATTTAAGACTCTCGTTTTATATTCCAAATAATAAACAAGCACATTAAGAAATTTAACTGTTGATACTTATCAAATTAGGCACAATTTTAATAGCTTCTAGGTGGTTTAATATATATTTATTTGTTAATCTTAACATAATACACATATATATTCTAGAGATCTTCCCGGTTAGCTACATACATATAGGACCTAGAAATTAAGTATACATATCTTAGAAAGACTACCTAATTAATAGGAATAGATACTAAGATCTTAAAATACTTATGCCTAACCAATATCCCTTCAGCCACCCAACTTCTACAATCCTCGAAGGGCACAAATGGCCTGAGTTTTGCATCTACGCTTAGACACCTGTATATCTGAGTAGTAGCCCTGTTGCTATAGCAGGCAACGAGCACCCGAAAATTTTCTAATATAGGGTGTCATTATTAGAGACATTGACCTTCAGTGAATAAAGCACAACTATCGATTGGTGGGAATTAATTTGCATCTCCGAGTACCCTATGCTATCGGCTCTTGGGCATCTTTCCACGCATACACTCGGCGCTCGGCTAAAATCGATCTAAATATCTGGTGCCGAAGCACTTCAGTTATACCCAATTACATCTGGCGCGCCACCACGTCTGTTCCCCCACCCCCGCACCCCCCCCCAACCCGCTGCATCCCGCTCTCATTTTACTCGCCTATGGTATCCCTGCTCCATGTAAGTATTAGAAAACCACGTGAAAGCGTTTGACATAGACTAAAGCACATACCAGGAAAGACACCTGCACAGGTACATACTTCAAGCCCTAAAAGCCATTTGCAGGAGAGAACGGATAACGGTTACTAAATATATACTAAAGAGCTGCTGTTGGAGTGAGATACCTTTCGCTATGAAAAATGTGGTTGAAAACACATTCTTCGGGCTTATTAAAAACCAGACCTCTACAACACAGAGCTGTTCTTACAGCTCTGCAGATAAGAAACTCAGGGGTTCCGCCTTGTGTGAGAGAGAGGCATTTTAATACACTTGCACCCCATAAAAGTAAACACAATATGTCCAAAACACAAGCCGGGAACCTGTACTTGTACTCCCTTGGCCGAATATACTATTACCAGGTAAAACAAGAGTATTATGCGGGAATCATCCATAGTAATCGCCGAGGCGTTATCTAACGAGTTAGATATGTGCAGGGTATCTCCAGCACCCAATCCAGTCGGCTGTTTGTGCGTTTCCGCCAGCTGCGCGGGGGGGAACGCGACCAAAGAACAAGCCGAAGTCCCGTCCAGGACCCCTACGTATGATATGAAGGTCTGGTGCTCTATTCCTCAAGTAGAAAATGATTTTCTTGACATAGAAAAACCTGTTTGATAGCATGAAAGATAGGAGGTCTAATTGGAAGTCCTGTGTCCAAGGGTTTGTGGCGACCAATAAAGTGCAAGATGTGGTTGACGACACTAAATCTTAGGATTGTAAATAGGTGCTCCGCTCTATTTCAAAGAAGTTATCCACGGATAAATCAACTACCAGCACCCAGGGATGAAATAATAGTGTTCACCCGCGGCTACTACTAGTACCGACCCTACCAACAGATTTTTCGTTTTCGATCGATCCGCGGACTTTTAAAGGCATTTATCAAGGAGCACCAATCTATACATAGTGTGGGGGGGGGGCTTTTTTTTGCATAGGTATGTGTCAGTTAACAACACTATAATTGCGGAGAAAAGAGGGGAAGAAGAACCATGCCAGTTCCTAGTCGATTTCGATATTGCCACAAAACCGACCTACAGCCCCCTCCTCGAGTACTCGGTATACACGGCAGAGTGGGTCGATAGGATATATGATCCTAAACGGATACCATAACACTTACTAATACAGCTTAGAATGCTCTACAGGCTTGTTACACATTTACACCGATAACGATTTTCTATGCGGGATACAGAGAACATAAATTCCTCCAAGATGTGGATTTATAGCATTCGGAGGCTTTATAAAAAGGTTAAGATAGGTTCGCGTAATCCAGAATTCTAGCCTCCAAAGGATGGTAGTAAATTCCTAAAAGCTCCTCGGAGCATTTAATATCATACTAAGGGGTTGGCTCCATCTAGGCGTTATTGTCTGGAAACATCGCCAGATCTACCCATTATGATAGGCATGCAAGACCCAGATGGTCTTTATATAATACCTTTAAGAGATGTTACTTGATTAGCTAGATAATTAGAATACACATTAAAGGGAAAACACTCAGTTAGATTAAGTAGCTATAATCAAGTTATAAGATAATATGGTCTAAAGGCATTTCCAGACTATTAATAAATCACCATAATGACTTTTAGAGAAATAAACCTTAGTGGGAGCTACCCACTGAAGGTTGTGGGATATGAACCTGTAAAATCACTCGACAGCAATATTTGACCGAGTGACATTTTATGACGGAATTCTCTTCTAGCACCACCAGCCAACTCCCAAATCCACCCACACCCGCTTTTATCATGAGATTTCTGGAAAAAATTAGATGTTGAATTACCCAGACCTAGGATTTGTTTTCTAGAATAGGTTCATTTTTTATGACTAGGGGAATAGGCCACAGCTATTACCAGACCTTGTAAAAAGAACCTTTAACGTTACGTAATAATTATAGCCTATAATATAGGCGAGGTTTGTGGCCGAGCTACATACCAAGAAATATTATACATAGAAGCCAGCAAACTCACAAAGTAAGCTACAAAGATATAAGAACCCTTACGAATAATTTTGGAAGGGGAAAGGAAAAGTGAACAAGGATGATGGCGGAGTAGATATAAAGACTTCTGGAGGAGCTTATGATCATGGGGCATCACTCACTTATATTCCCTCTGGGGATACCCCTGTGTTACGTACCTTTGAAAGGGATTACATATAGACCTGATGTGCGTGCCCTGGGTGTGTACAGATCCCCCAACAGAAATTACTAGATTTTCCTGTTACTCCCTTGTTAGAGAGCTCCTATTAATTAAGCTCTTATAATAAGGACAGATACCTTCGCACTGATTTTCTCCGTCTTTAGTCTATCGATTAAGCCATCTATAGCTTTCTGTAAGATCTTTTGGAAAACCGTTCATGCATTTTCCTCAATAAAGAACACTCATATGCAGGGTTACCGGGAGATACGGCTTCTATATATGCCCCTGGTTTGATGCTATTTGCTAGTAGCACTTTCTTTCCCACCACAATTCTTAAAATATCAAACTTTGATAGGATCACAAATCTAAGATAATTCCAAAAGCCCTAGGCTATCAAGGGTGAGCATAACGCCACTTCCACACCTAGATCGACCCCCTGCTAGTGTCTTGCGCAGCCTTAAATCAGCTGGAAAGATACGATATCTCGAACTCCTGTTTTGATGTTTTTACAGAGGATTGGAGATGTGTACGTCCTTGTGCCAGTAGACAGATAGATCGGTCCGTACAGCGAGATCGAATTTTCCTTGCTCGGTGCTATGGCTTTGAATAACAACGAGGATCGTGCGACCATTAAGTCGCTTTCCGTTTTTTTTTTTTGAAACACCGGCTGCAGACGCCTCTAAACGGGAGCCCTTCTCAGCTCCAAGAATCATTAAAATTTTCTAAAGTTTATGATGTCTTGGTAAACGTGGTGTACGTGGGTTCTCTGAAGCAAGGGACCCTAAACGTTAACAAAAACAACCAAAACCAGACAATTTCTCGATGGACATCGAACTTTCCGATTCCCCGGTAACTCGGCGCGTACCCACGGCATTGATAGTAAGCACAGACTGTTTAGATGCCTCTTTGATCTGATGCTTGTACACACTCTCGGGTCCCGCGTGTGGATAAACTCACCCCACCAAAGTTAAATAGAGGGATAAACTGTCAATACCCTCAGGTTAACATTCCACTAATTTAACATAGTAAATATCCATGATAAAATCTCTACCCTGGCCCTAAACTATTAACGCTTCCAGCGCCAATCTTAAAATCACATCGGTCCACTAGATGCGAACGATCGAGATCATTGATACCCATTACCTATAAACCCAAACTGATACCAGAGATATTAGAACCTTTTTAGAAAACGCACGACCTTTTCTTGCTCCCACTTTTGGACAAAACGCCGAGAAGTCAGAGAATATGTTCTGCGTCAAAAGCCTTTGGAGCTGCCGGTGGTCTAACAACCCAAGCCTTGCCGGTTATTTTGTTCACAAAGGACGAAAAAAATCAGGCTAGACTGGAAAGATTTTCAGTATGATAAATCAGTACAGTTTCTTTTTCATTGGTCTTCCTCTAATTGTGGCTACTCGTATGGTATACTTATTTGCCAGCGTATGCTTTGTGATTGGAAGTAGCTGAGCTCTAATCGAGTTATCTAGGTGAAAGTATGGGGGGGTACGTGTGTTTTTGTCTGTGCTTACGCGCAAGCGTCAAAGTAGGCACAGCAGTAAGTATTCGCTCGATGGGAGAGCCTTCTAAATATGGAAACATAAGTAAGAATTGGTAGGTAGAGACATCTTTGAATTTATATCAAGGAATAACCTACAAGAGTATGTGTTGCCTTACATTCCCTTTTGTGATAGATGCAGCACCGTGGTATCGGGTCTGCGTCCTCCACCAGACCCTCTCCAGCAGGAATAAGTTGAGGAGGTTAATTTACTCGGTAACTCGTTGGGTCAAGATTCCAACAGAGTGGTTCAACTAGGCAATTACAACAAGGGCTAGAGAGAGAGAGAAAAGTGAAGGGGTTGCAAAGGAAGGGGGAGTGGATATTTACCCGCTCGCATGCAAATCTTGACTATCTCCAGGTCACATTTTGATATCCCATATCAGCTCACAAAATAACAATACCACTTTAGTTATAAGAGTTACCCCTTTGACTAAAAGTTTCTACAGTGAGCCTCGCATTAATGGCTAACATGGACTTCGTTTCCTCATTGGTCGAGAGGATTCCAGTGTCGACTGAGTCTTAGATGAAAAAGAGACAGCTCACTTCTGCACCGCTTACAGACCAGTTTGCACTCAGCGAAAACGGGGGGCATGAGGTCTAAAGTGACAGCAAGTGAGATCGAGGTGAGAGCTGTCGGATCGATTGTTTTGATGCCTGGGTAGAATATATGTTTGACCCATTGATTTCCCAATGTCCAATGCCTGCTAGCCATAAAACCAAAGTTAATATTTAATGTTTGACTGTCAGCTGGTGTTTAGAGACAGCTACCTTTTACGGCATCGGATGTACTTGTACGTATGCACCACCGGAACGGAAAAACACCAAGACTAAAAACCAAGAACTTGACTTGACTAGCCACCGGTGGGTATGTATGACAAGAATTCAATTCACATTGAATCCCAGTCGTCCATAAATTTATGGGAGTCTTGATGTATGGTATGGCCACTTAGGAAACTCTATCGGAATCGAATTCCGGGATCGGGATTCACGCGGGGGCCGGACTGTGGTGTTCGCCCCGAACCACTAGCCGGGTAGGCTCCCATTATTTGCCCGCAACTCCAAGATGCTGAACACATTGGATATTCGAGTGGCAACCCCTACCCGCTCCTTGGCCCCCAGATGTCTGGGTAAACGAGATCTAGCTACCTAGAGTCTAGATATCTCGATCAATGACCTTGCTGAGCAAGGTATTGTTACTCAACATACCATACTCCATAATGTCTAGTACAAATGCCCTAAATGTACTCACCCCGGATATGCTGCAACGGGAGGCCCGGATGCAGGGGGTATTGTTTCATGATCAGGGACACCCGCATATACATTGCACGACGGGTTCTCGCTCGCTTGATGAGGCGGGCTCTCGTTTAAGCTCGAGTGCTGGAGATACTCCGGTCTTTTCGAAGACAAAACGGTGATCATCATTTAGCCAATTCGGCTCCCTGTGAGCACAATTAAAGGTTTTTCTCGATCGCGATATGGACCATCGCCCTTAAGCGCCACAAAATTACATCTCGGGCTGCGTGGAATTGCGGGAGAACAAGGGGGGAAACTTCTCTTGACGAATCTCACAAATCGAAAACTGCCAAGAATTACCTAGGTTGTTTTGCCAATACGTCCAGCTGCTTAAGTTTTACCTTGATAGGTTGGTTAGGCTTCTTCTTATTGATGAAGCGCCGGTTATCTTTATGGATGTGTGTAGCATGTGGTGATGTGTTCCCAGTATTCAGGCCCTCCCTCGGCCCGATATCGTTCAAGTTTGTATCGACAAGCAAGGGTCCTAGGCCGGGCCGCAGTGCCATCGGATAAATCTCAGGTCCTAGAGAAGTCAATCATGTTCAAAGCCGATAGTTGGGGGGGGGGTCTAGGGGAGACAGAGAAGGGGTTTTGTGATAACGTGCGAGACGAACATGTGAAGAGAGATCTAAAATTTGCGGCAGGAAGATTTAAAATTGAGAAATTTGTTGGTGATTTTTTGACACCTGTTCCTGCATCTTGCCCTAATACTTCCCTCTATACCTGTGGTGTGACTGGTAGTTGGAATCCATACATATTTACCATCCACTCACTCGTCCAGATCAACCCCTTCCAATAGTCCGTCACAGGACCTGTTTTGATATTTATCTGCTGTCGGGCATCACAACACTCTCATGCTTGGCTTATGCTGTGCCATATATCCACCGTAATGATGGACTACTTCGTTTCCCTAAGGAGAGTGGTATACATGCAAGAAGCTTCTTATAAACTACAGTTATTAAACATGGAGATAACCGAATTTATAGAGTAGGTATATCGTACCTACCGTATAAGGTGGCTAATGGAAGTAACTACATGTACATTAGCATAGCCTTGCCGACAAAACACACATACCACTGTGCTAAGTTTATGCAAGCTTCGCACCGTGTCTTATAACCCGTCTCAAGTGCGTAATACTTATAACGTTGATACCAAGCTCACTCATGCAGAAGGGGGGAAGTTACTACTGAGTCGTGCATCTCCGAACTCTTACTTGATTACAAATCATCATCATAACTACCTTCTAGAGCGCATCACTGAGCAGTGAGCACCTCGCAATACCCTCTTATTTAGATATCTTTTGCATTTCCAAATTGAAACTTTGTGGCTCGCTAGTGGTCGTTGTGAAATAGGGTACGTACGTACCAAATAATCCTAGAACATATATTATGTATGGTTCATATCGGGATTGGTAGATTTTAGACGCGTTAGATAATCCTAATCCTCTTTAAATTTTTGGTAATCTTTGTCCTAGATTCTAGGCCATAATTACATAAAATAGCCCAAAATCAGACATAAACTGTCACTCACCTGTAAAATCGGTATACCTATTTAGCCTCTCTACAGCTCAACGAGAATAGCCTTACATAATATTTCATCAGATTTACAAATCCCTTCGGATAGACTTCCGAGAGGCTCTTGGGGTTTTCGGAATATGTGCAGTAGTTGGCTCCGGGATATGTCCCTGATGGGAGGTACATTTTGTTTGGAAAACAACACCCCATTCAACGGATCCTAATACCACGCGCCCGGCCAAGCAGAGCTTAGTGGTCTGGTTTTTTGTCTTTTCTTTTTCGGTAAACTAGTGTACACTGGCTCACGTGGGGCATTGTTCAATCTAGACTTGCATTGCATTTAAAGGTAAGCCTCCAAACAAGTAGGCCAATTATTCAGATCACAGCTGAAGTGAGGGAAAAAAACACCACCTCAGTCGCCTGTCCATGAAAGGTAAGAAACGCCACACATCCTTTGACTCAATTCACAATATGCCGTGGCACATAGAGTTCCAAATTTCCAGGGCCCCGCAGAAAAAATAGCCAGGTCTAGAGCCATCCATTTGACCGAATGCGAAGCAACATGCGTCCTCGTGCCGGGGTTTTTGCGGCTGGGGGGGGGTTGAGAATTTAGCATTTTCCCATGCGGAAGGACATGGTGAAATTTTGAATACTAATATCCCCCCGTATGCGATTCTCCAATCTGGATGCCAGCAGCCGCCGTAGCAAATAATAGGTCTTAAGATCACATCCGCATGTTTATCAAAGACATGGACCACGCACTGCACCAAGATGTTCTTCCGGTACATATGCAAAATGAGGAGTGCTCGGAGACAGCCCGGACTTGAATGCCGTCCCACCATATTAGTAAGTATGTTCCCAAAATACATACTAGAAATAACAGACCTTTATAAATACCCTTCTATCCTAAACGGATAACGCTCAGGTTTATATTCGAATGAGCATTTTATTCTAGAGCATTTTCTCCTATAAGGCCTAGCCCTTGCTTTAACCCTACCTTAGTATCAGATAAAGCATACACTTTAGAATAGTGATATGTAGAGATAACTTGTAGAGATAACTAAATGTTGAGTTGTTAATTCTTGTCGCACCACTCATATGCGAGGATCTCACATGACCAATTGCATATTCGTAAAACTGGCCGAGTGATAGTAGTAATAAATTCTGTAATAAAAACTGTGATTCAATTCATAAACTATGGATCTAAACCCATTGACTTACACTCGAGTCTTATTATTCTGTGTTTGTGAGTGATAATCGGTTAACTGGGGGGGAGCCCTCGCTAGCCACTAATCCACCGAGACTAACTTTATAACGCAACAGTTTCCTTGCTGCTATGTATGCCCAGCTCCCCTGCGGCAAGTATCAACCAATAATAGTCTATCCGGGAGTTTGTCCGGAAGGCTTGCGACGCCGTCTAAGTGATCAACAGGATACCTCAATATTGACAAGCATGTTAATATGTACAATCCTTTTCTTCTTCCTGGATGGCCCTTGAAATGCCGAGGGTTAAAAGTGCCGGGGGGGGGAGAACTTACGAGCTAGAACGTGTCGAAAAAGTCATATCGAACATATACTATGCCAGCATGAGAGAGGTTCCCGGGGCCCCAGAGAGAGCTCCTTGTAATGTCCCTAGGGTCCGGATAGGAATGTATATGCTAGTAAAATTGCCAGCTGGTCTACATCGTCGTTGGGAAGTAGCAGCAGGTACACGTACGACTCTGCAGCAACAATGATTTTTCCTGCATACATGGCTTATCACGGGATAGGGATAGAAAAAGAAAAACGTGTTTAGAAAGAACCATAGTATCGTCAGGACCCTTACTCTACACGTGGGGGGAAAACGGTCGGAAAAATTAGATAGAAAAGCTGCTGGGATTTAGTGGTAGATCGCTGGTCCTTGCACTTTGACAAGGGTGGCCCAAGGCTGAAGGGCTGAAAGGATCGGCATGAGTTTCGACAGGGAGATTTTTCTGTCAACTTGATGACTCCGGGGTATAGGTACTAGTAAGCATGTTTGTGCTTCTAGATGGAGGTGAGAAGGATGTATAGGCAGGCATATCCTGAGATTTGAGGTTGGGAGTTGGGGTTGAAGGTACTAGGCACTTTAGGGCGGCATTTGTACCGGTACCAGCATTATGTGGGGTGGGTGGGATAAACTATGCGGTTTTTATTTTATTTACTTTTGAGTGCTAAGATCTCAAGACTAATAGCTAGCTGCGATAAACTTGACTCTTGAGATATTTTAATTCGGTGATACCCGTCGTCCTACCTAAAGTATCTACTAGAGGTACATTGCGGCTCTAGGCCATCCCATACCTAGCGCGCTTGAGGGAAGAAAAAAAGAAAAAAAAGCAATCGGGAGGGATCCATGGCCGGGCACGATGCGCGGCTAAAAGAACGCGAAGACCCCACGAACGATGGGTCAGTCCATAACTGGAATGTCCTGCATTATTTTAGGGTGAGCAACAAGATGATTTTCGGCGCGATCTCTGCTATATTCTCGCTAGCAAGATATGCAATATATACATGCAAGCGATAAGTGGGTGCATAAATATTTTTAAACACCGTCTCGGGGGAGGGGGCTACTTAGCTTGGTCCGTGAAGTGAGCTGTCTGAATCTGATAAGAATAATATACTGGGAACGAAGAGGAATAATAATTATAACAATAACAATACAAATAGTAATAATAATAATAATAATAAAACTCATGTAGCAGAATCTGTGCGCTCTGAATGAGTTGTAATAATCTGTAAGCAATTTGGGATGTCTAGAGCAGCTTTGTCCATCTCTTGGATCGTCTGAACTCACAATCCCTATCCACCTTGAATCCAGCACCCACACGGGCCCCCTCTTTCCCTCTCCATCGACTGCAACCGACCGACAGGACTTGGAGGGGTAGATGTGCGAAGAAAGGGAAGGAAAGGTGAGGCATCCCCTGTTGGCTCCCCCCATTTGCTTTTTTATTTTTTCTGCCGTCTAAGGGCGGGCATCTAGTCTGCTCTGTTCAATCACTCCATCCTCACCAACTTTAAGCCATCCGTACACCCGTGCAGCGATATCAATCCAATCCAGTAGAGACATCACTTACCGGGTAGCTAGGAACAGAGGTCCTTGCAGATGTCTGTTTCTTCATAGCATAGGTCGCCATCAACTCCGTCTCCGTCTCAGTTGTCCGCCTTTCGTTTGGGGTTTACCCTTCCCCCCTCTCTCTCATACCACGAGCGGGATTCTGCAGTAGAGGTCAACCCCCAACACCTGATTGGTAGTGTTTGGTTCGTCCCATGCTCAAAGCTCTCGTCTACTGTGCTCTGTTCTGCCTCAACTCCTAATCCGCCGCACACACACCGCATCCCACCAAATCCCCTCGCAGCTATCCAACACCAGTAATAGCTAGGCGGATACGCAAGTGAGCAACAGTCAGTGCACCCTCAAAGATCATCCATCTTGTCCTCCGCTACTTTAACTCCTGCCAATCAGATTCTTTTTTCACAAACTGTACTGGGTCTTTTATCGGGTCATCACTTTGGACTTGTAGAGTAGAAAGACTAAGAACGAAAGTAAGAAGCCCAAGTTTAGGCCTATCTAGAGAAGGCCAGAAATTGAAAGTTTAACAACAATCAGTTTTGTGCGTGTTCACTTGTGGAACTCCCGCTAACTAGGCGGATTGCCAGCTCCCCCCTCCATACCTACTCCAGTTTTTATTCCAAATTAGCGAACCGAGCCGTTCTTATTTTCTGCTTCTTTTATCTATTGCTAGCGAAGAAAAAAATAAAAATACCAACCGGCCCAAGCACTTACATCCAGAGAACGAACAGCTGGCACTTTGTCAGCTACTCCATTATTGTCCTTGATTGCCCTTGGTTTGGTTTGTCCATCGAGAACGCTGCCCCCCCCGAGAACAAACGCAACCTCACCACAGAGTCTAACGGGTTGTTCAACACGGGGGACCAACCCAGTGCGCAACATCTCGATCCGCGATAACGGTATACGGGGGTTCTAGAGTTGGGGCTACACGAGAGCTAGTTAGGACAAGATAAAATCAACTCATCTGGACCATTACTAGTTTTCTGCTCATCTGTTTAAAGATTTGTTTGGTTCTTTATCTAGCAAAGGATTTTTCAGCCCTATTGCTGTCGTTATCGACACATACCGAAGATCCACCTCCGATCTTTCGAATAAAAAGGAACCATATATAAGTTTTCTTCCCTGAAAGTATATTCGTTGTGGTGTTCAGGGTGGCGGCTGGTGGTAAGACTTTCACATTTGTCCCTTGTCAACGTGTTCCCTTGACGGCTGGCAACTATTCAACCGCCGAGCCAGACGAGGGGTTCCCTCCAATCCGAGCAATCAATCACTTTATTTCAACCACCTACTTCGCCGCTCATGCTTGCCCCCTCCATATTCTCCTCATACCTCTTCATAGAGACCATATTTCTTTGTGAAAGACGAAACGCAAGATAGACTAACAGGCATTTCAGATATCACTCCTCTAGGGCAGCTCTTTGAATTCTAGGTTCCTGGTTCTTGGAACTCAGTAGGTAATACCGCCCCCACGATCCCTCTCCTTACAAATGTAACCACAACAGAAGGGGAAAAAGAAAACAGAAAAAAAATACAGAAAAAAAAAGAAAAAAAAGCCTCAATCTCGTTCAGTACATATGTACTTACATATTTATCCAGTCCTCCCAAGAGTCGGGCCCTATCATATCTTCGTTGTACTACCAACCTTTACTTTCTTGTGGTGGGATTGAAGAGGAGGGGTTATCAACAACCATCACGAACCACAAATATCTATTTCTCAAGGCGTCAATTACTCTTAGCCCCCCAATGGCCGATTCATCGTATCGACCTCGCCCACAGTCATCCTCCGGCCTGAGACGGAAAGCCACCCCACCTTCACCGATAAAATTGACTTCCTCTGCCTCTTTCTCGTGTATTCCGTTACTGGCGAGCAGGCCTTCTGGCTCAAGCCCTCCGGCGGTGACTTCAGCGGTCGCATTTGGGTCTACCAGCACAACCCCTTCACCTGGTGCCTTTTCCATAGGGTTAGCTAGCGGCATGGGTCAAAGGAATCGTCGTGGGAGTGAGGCGACGAGTGAAGACGAAAACTCCCAAACACCAGGGGAGCGACCGCATTCAAGTTTTCCATGGGGCTACTTTTATGACCAGCCAGATTCTAGCACAGGGGTTTTCGAAAATGGGTTGAATGCACCATCTTCCTCGGCCGCCGAACTAGCCGGTGCTATTTCTCTTTCTCGACAGTCACAGATTACACCACATCCACACATGCCCCATACAAGACCCGACTCAACTCACGCAACTAGACATGTCAGGAATTCATCAAGGTCTTCTCATAGATCATCACTACGGTTAAAGCTTCCACCTCCTCAAATTCTTGATATGTTTGGCACTGTTGGAAGTGGACTGCTTGATAGGAGAACAGAGAACGACGGGCATGGTACTAGCGGGGCACTTCATGAACAGCAACGGTTAAGGCAGTCTTTACTTGGAATCGCATTTCCTACTACCCCTGACACTGGCCTTAATAGCATGCCTGTTCTATGTGCAGGCAATGGAAGGGATGGAAGGGGTTTGGATTCTGCTGAGGGCGGCATGGGAATCGCCCATGAAATCATGCTTGGAGGTGCTGCTGCAGCGCTTCTAGCTGCAAATCCGCATCTGGCTCCAGGAAGCTTGGCTCTCTTGACACCACCAGATGATAGCGGAGTTATAGAATGGCGAAGAGAAGAGGCTACGAGTGAGGTAATTGTACCTGTCGGTGTACAGGCAGTTCGAAGGCCTCAACCCATCCGCGAAAGGTTCGATTCCGAGCCCATCACGAATGATGATATTTTGAGGAAGCGTGTTGGAGGATTGAGGAGGCTTGATGGTGGTTTAGATGCTATCACGCTTTCTACAAGGAAGAGTGAAAACGATGCGGAGGAGGCAGGAGAGAAAGACCGGCCTGTAAAACGAGACGTTGTGAGTGAGAAAGATGACCCTACCGTGGACAAACCAGCAAAGGACGATAAAGATAGTCCCGGCCCTACGGGCTTTGCGGAAGATGGATGGCTAGGAAATGCTATGGCGACCTTATGTTTGTTTTCTCTGATTCCCCCTTTACTGACCGTGTCTTACATGCGTGGTCTTCGTCACAGTTGATACTCCACTTTCCATGCAAATAACTTCTGAGGCTGTTCGGATGCTCTCCTATTCCCTCCCTTGTCCATTACCCAGTACAAATACTACGGACCAAAGTACTGTAACATCAACATCAACAAATTCCAATATGCTGCCAGCATCGGCTGCTTCAGCGCCTGCAGTCGCCGCAGCCGCAGGTCAGCAACTATCGCCAGCCATCGCTGCGAGGTGCTCTTCAAAAATCATGGAATACAGCGGATCATCTACGCCAACTGGGCTAATTGGAGTAGATGATGGGGTAACTACAGCATTACACACTCTTACTAATGGCATCCAAAGGCGGCATTCAAAAGATGAATCCAAAAGGGTCTTCATACACGTCTCTCATGCAATATCACCACATATCCCTCTGAATCGGTTACCCTCGACACCTAGTATAGGGGGCGGTGCTGGCGGACTCGATCGCCCATCAGGGGGTGGAGGGGGTTATTTCTCGCCTAGTGTCTTTAATAGCATTGTTGTTGCACCTGGGAGCACTACTTCGACACCTGGGGCAGGGATATTATCAGTTTCCACACCATTACCAAATCCAATCTTGCCACCATCTAGCTTACACCTTACACTTCTAGAGAGGTACATCCCACCTACGTCGGTTGAAGAGGATAAAGATATGTTTTCTCCGACCTCTTCAATTCTCCTTGACAGATTATTCGAGCTATCACCACAAGGAGGAAGTCTATTGTTCATCTATCCTACAAAAAAAGGAGCGAAAGATTTCGATAAACAGTATTTAGGACCTGTGCTAGACCCACTACTGAGGAAATTAATGGTGCTTTACATGCTTAGGGAAGATTTACTGTGGGACATTAGGAACATGTCTGCTGTAAATGGGATGAAGGATTTTGAAAGTTTAAAGTGGGAACTACAAAAGATTTGCAGGAAACTTTCTTCTCCTCGGACTATTGGCCAAGCAGGTTCACGAAAGCAAAAGTCAGCAAGGGACTTTTCGGGCCACTCTAGTACAGTTTTCAGATTAGTGCACGCTAGCAAAGAGAATATTCCTCTCAATGATAATAGCTGGAGGGAGTGGTGGACACAGCAGGAACAGCTGAGAATAAGAGAGGCGGTAAAGAGCCATTTCTCGAACCTTCAACCACCAGGAGAAGCGTCATCACCGAACTCGAGTCCAAAAAAGTCATCCTCACGGGGTCCACCATCAATGTCACAATCAGCAAAGGTACCACCTCCATCGCCAACTTCACCCACGTCTTCAGGCGTTCAATATTCCTTTGGTTACGGAGCACCTGGAGATTTGGCAAGAGAGGTGCTTGATGGTGTTCGTGCTCCAACTGTCAGACCATCCTCTCGGGGCATGAGTGAAGCTGTTGTAGCAAGCGCAATGTCAGGCACTACCTCACTAGGAGTTGGTGGCGTTGTTGGGGATTTTGATGTTGTCAGTGGTGCAACTAGTGGGGAGAGGAAGATCAGAGAAAGGGGTATTGAGGTGGGGGTATTTGTGTTGAGAAGAGAGTACCTGAACTGAGACGGAGAGTCCGATGTAGGAGAGTCCGCGGGGTGGGGGAATGTTTGAACTTATTTTTGGGGCTTTTTTTTGTTAGATTATTGCTTGCAACGGAGTTTATTTCTTTTCTTCACACACTCTTGAAGATGGCACAGCACCCCTACTAGTTAGTGGGCGCTGTTCTGATAAGCATATTAGTGTGAGATGTTTCTTTTGTATGGGGTATAAAAAACATTGCATTTGTTTGGCTTTTCTATCTCGGTTTTTTCTTTCTTATTATTATAGTAATCGAAATTCCTTTGGTTCGGTTCTTTTTGGGGTTTGCTTTTAATTTCCTCAAGATTTTTATTTGATGTTCGAAGAAAAAGAGGGCAAAAACAATTGAGGCATGTTTATTCTGTGCGTTATAGTTTTCCCCTTTTTTCTCTTAAGCTTAGTTTGAAGCAGGGGCCGGATCGTGGTGCCAGGGGGTTTCTATTGTAGTTCGGGTGATTTTTGTGATTTTCACTGTGGTGAATGGAAAGTAACGTTTGAGAGATTAGAGGAGAATTTTACCCTCTTGGATTACAAGAGTAATTAAAGTGTAACAGTTCACATAATATTAGATCTAGCCAAGAAGAAGAAAAGTCGATGTAGATCGGTTGCCTATTTTAGTAACGAAAAAACCTTTGGGCTGCCATTGGACGACTGTTGGCTTTTTATTTTTCCTATTCTATTATCTAACACGGGTATTAGTTATGACACTCGTGACTATATTTAATACGCGCTACTTTGGTTCAATAAAAAAAAGACTTTAGTCGCCTAAATAGGTAAGTAGCCCAAGTTACTAATTTGGGGGGGGAGGTAGGTAATAAAGTATTCTATAATGTAGGTC
Organism: Verpa bohemica; assembly: GCA_033030345.1. NCBI lineage: Eukaryota > Fungi > Ascomycota > Pezizomycetes > Pezizales > Morchellaceae > Verpa > Verpa bohemica. The sequence continues at coordinate 444,281 of JAUFSE010000016.1, read as the reverse complement.
TTAGGTGAAGGGGAGGGAGGGTTCTTTATTGGAACAGATGTCTTTAGTAAGTGAAATATAGGTTTCATGGGGTTTCTTTACACATGACTAAATCCAACGAAAGTATTAGTGGAGATATGTAGTAACGTTTTAAGTCCATATCGAGTGATTTATTGTGAAGTAGGGACACTATTTTTTTGTTCGAGATAGGATAATGATGAATTAATAACGTACATGGAGCTTATTCGACATGGCAAGGTGCTTGTATTTATTATAAAATACTCTAGCTCTAATATTAAGTATCGATGGAATTAGAATTTGGTATGCTTATAGAGGAGGAGAGGAAATAAAGATCGCGCTAAGACGTCAAAACAAAGTGTGGCTTAAAGATTTTACTGGGAATAGTTTTGTAGCAGAAAGTAGTTTTTGCCACCCGCTACTAAGTAAGGAAAAGATAACTTCTTTCGCTTTCTATTACTCAATTAGGGATAGAGAGTGTCGTCGAGAGCTAGGTGATTTGTTAATTCTTGTTTTAGCCTCTTAGCGTACATACATGTAGCTACCTACCGTCCCCCCTAGTTGATACAGTATGTAAGTGTAATACTGCCGTGAATGCATGTACCACCTGGACTATAGCTAAAAGGGAATGTACAGCTCAGATATCATTTGAAATATGAGTGTGTGAATGATCGTTCCTCACCGGTTGTAAAATCCCTAAGTTAGAGCCGTGTATCCTTAGTTGAATACTAAAGGTATATCTTCTGAAATCTAATATCTCATATCAAGATATATGTACTTGTATACTACAAGTATCAGTAAGAATTTTTTCACCTCCCCCCCTCAAGAATGTATAGAGTACTGGATTTCATAAAGGACGTGTATATGTAGGTACTGGAGTTCAGTACTTTTATACTCGGGTTTACCACTGACCGGTACTATATGTAGGATTTAAGTCCTGACCAATTTGATATCCCCCCCCCATGTTGAACGATACTTGGAGGGAAATACGATAGGAATAATCTCACCCGCGATTGTAAGGGCAACTGCAGGCTAAATTCGAGTGATCAACAATGATGAAAGTTTGCTATGTATGGATAGGTATTACCCGATCTATCGGAGGACTCCTTTTTACGCTCATCGGTACAGGAGATTTAATGGGGAAATGGATGGCATGTAACCGAGTCTGAATGGGTAAGGGTTCTTGAAGATCCTCGTGCTCCTTTCCACCTCCCCCTCCCCCTCCCCCTCCCACACCCTCACCCTCACCCGTATCTCCCGTAAGCTTAAGGATCGGACCATTATCTACAAAGAACTTGAGAGGGTATGTACTCTACAGCATGGGCTTTTTTGGAAACAGCGGTGTGATTTATTTCTTACGTGTACGTATTTGTGAATAGTTTAAAAATGATCTACATAACACTAGCTGTATTTCTTTCATCCCTGAGATTTCGCGTTCAAGATCTATCCCCAATATGAAACGCCGGTTTTGGAGACGTAAACTATTTGGTAAATTACGAGGTTTCATTAAAACAGTCAATTTCGTTAGTTGCTATTTTAAGTTACTTACACAGCATCGGTGTGGGATAAAACTACATGTACACCACAGTGCGGCCCTTGGTCAAGAACAGTCAATCTTCCCGCGGTAATAGAATTGGTTTTATGTGTGTATCCGGGCTGATGTTAGCTTTTGGTAAGAAATATTGGCATGCTAAATTATCACCGAGAATTCTGATTATCACAAGCATCTCGCGCGATTCATGAAACCTGGTAATTTGGGTTTCTTGTGTTAGACCTCGCTAGTTGATCATGATCATAGTAACATGCACGCCGTGATTTGATTGCACAGCTTTTGTTACGTAGTGTCTTATACGTTTCTCTTGTTGGCTTACCTGTTGATCTCCCCTTTCTTGGGAAGAGCTTATTTCATGTCGTCACAATAGGCGATCTTGATTGACGTCTTATATCATACAGACTTTAATGTAGATCTATGTTAGGATTTTTTGGTCTTTAGAACAAGGATGAAAGACGCAGAGGTAGGCTTGGTATCCAGGGTACATGTAATTATCAATGGTTAGAAATTCTGAGGGAATTGCTGTACATGTGTAAACCTAGTACTCTTACATGCGCAGGCCTATGAGTCGGCTTATGAATTGCCTTTAAAGTCGATTCAACCTTGCTACCATGACAACAAACACAGTGAAAAAGAGCCAGACCGTTTCAGCTTCCTAAAGAAAAAAAAAGCACTTTAAGTTGTTCGGCGCTTATGGGTTGCGTAACTGGGCTTTCCACAGGGTGTGTATGCAACTATATCTCGGGCGGTAGTAATATTGCTAATGACTCGATTGCACTGGAGTGATATGCCTAGACTTCACCAAGAATAATGGCTTGCATATCCAATAGTGATGTCTAGTCTATTGTACGCAACCTTTGCTTATTATTGGTGAGGGTTTAAGCTGGGGTACTTTGGTTGAGATAGCAGTGTCATTTTGGTACGTATACTAAGTGGCTTGTTTATCCCATTGGTATAAGTACATGTATTTTCTCGAGTGAATATCACATGGCGGGAAGCTCGTATAAAAGTGTTGCTGGTTCTATTGGGCAATGGTATTAAAACCGGAGCTCTTGAGGTTTGCATTACGTACTATTCTGGTGTAATCTTTGCCCTTAACGGCAAGTGCCTTAGAGAACGCCTCGCGGAAAAAGTACTTATCGTAACTACAGGAGCAGTCTATTTTTCAAGATCTGATCGGTTTGGCTGTTGCCGTAAGCCTCGGGTCCCTATCATGAGAAGTGAGCTCGGGCTATTAGTTTTCCCCGTTGTGGTTTTGTTTGTGATTGTAAATAAATATTGTAAGTAGCGGGGGGGGTTCCGATGAATAGGTAGGGGAGTCACAGCCCAAACATCCGAATCAGGTGGTTTTGTAGGGTGACCGTTGAAGGTTATTGGGCCGTAGTGAAGATCTGGCGGGGTATAATATTATACATAATGTACCTAGGGCTTGCCAGCCGGACCCCGAGTTCTGGGGGTGTGGGGAGATTCCTGACACGGTTGCCAGACTAGCCCGAGCTTATCTACCACAACTACCTGTACCAATCAACTGAGGGTCAACCAGATCTGATGGGATAAAGTTGGGCTCTTCTCTCCAGGATTTATGATCTCTATGATCTCTATTAGGTTAGGTGTTAATCTAGTGAGGATGTTTATTACAGCGAGCGAGTGAGTGAATATCGTTGTGAGATGGTGCCCCGGTTAACGTTACACATAGATCACTAACCAATAAAATAAAAGAGGCATTTAGATAGGGGATATACATATATTCATCACCCGAATCAACCACGAGGAAACTATGTGGCGCAGGTGAGGAACGGTTACGCAAGTCCTCGTGTTACCGTGATTGAGCACAGAGTGCTACAAGTGTGAGGGATAGGGTTTGTATATTGGTAGGTTTCGGGGTTTGATGGAGGAAACTGCCACACTGTTGAGCATTAATCCATCTGGAGTACATATCTGCACCCCGGGTAGTCGCAATATGCAGGCCAACACGACCCCTCCTCATCCCCGGAGGGCTTAGTTTAAGTCACAAAGAAGGAGTTAGATGCATAGAGTACCCTTGGACTTTTCGGTAGATTATACGCGGGATAATCGAATTCCGAGCTGTGCTAGGGTATGTCCTACGATTCCTCCGAGTTCAAGAACGTGTTTGAGTATAAGTGAAGTGTTCTTAATAGCCACTGGTCAAGGCAGAATCAAATAGAGCTACCTAATCTTTTAGTATTATTTCTGTGTATAGCTATTCGAGAACTGATACCACGATTCACAAGGCTGTAGTGAAAAGGGCTTAACAGTGTTAATCTACCTTTTATATTATGGACTCTGTAGGTATCACGTATTGGCCAAATCTCCGCGGTCAGCGGGTCAATAAATACTTGCCCTTTTGTTAATTTGAAATATGAAACTCAGTGTCGTTTATAATGTGGGGTGAGCTGTGCGTAACAAAAGACCCTTTCTATTGCGCTTCTAGAAGAGAGAGAGGCAACTCAACCCCTACCAATGCTGATCCTTGTCATTTTATGCTCGAGCTGCACAAGTGCCGATGGGGGAATGATGCAAGTCCTATCCCCCGCACAGCCCAGGCCTGACTTCTCAGCCTCTTCATACCCGCCAACTGTCATCCCCTCCGTTTTGCTTGGGGTTTGATCTTCACCCCCTTCACGATTAACATACAACGACATCGATGTGCCTACAACAGCTCCTATAATACCAAACTAGAGCTTACTTTCCTCCGCGGTCGAATACTCCACCGTAAAACTCGCGATCGCTCACAGCTTGATACAAAAACGAAAGGTATGCAAACAGAGACACTGCAGAAAATGAGCCTGATAGCCTGGGTGTAATGTGACGTGGATGAATCGAGGCTGACAATATTATAGACTGGTGGAGACTCCATCGAGCCGGTTCCTCCTGTCGAAACAGCCTCTACATGTGCTGAGAGAATTATAGTTGTGTTTATCGCAACCCGGCAGACGGAGTTACAGAATCAAGCTTTTCCAAGAATTTCCCTCCGATACTGCTGTAGATTGGTCAAACAGTTCGCTCTTGGCAGCTGTAGTCAGGTTTGGACGAAAGCTTCTGTGCCCTATCGTCACCTTTGGGGTTTCGCCCCAAGAAACAAAACCCCTCAAACTTGGGCGCTCTGGCAATCGATCTGATATAAATCGTTACGCTGTTTTGGTGTATCTAATATAATTCACAATTCGTCCTAGCACATGTCTTGCGCCTTGCTTTTATTGAGTCAATAGTATCTGCATACATATATGGGCCCAGATGCAGCACCATTTCGATGAAAGGCCGCCAGGGGCTACTCAAGAAATACCACCAGATCCCTCACCGTCTAATCTAGTACAGAAGTATCCGGAAATCAGGTTCAACGGCAACGATACGCTTACGGGATATAGAATGTTCGAAGGCTCAGTCACCATGACGGGAGTAACCAATGGGGCCCCACTTCCTCGCTCACAAGAAGCATTCTCCACTGGCTACTGGCCCCCTCACGGCGCATCTCTTTCTGTTGAGTTGGGGTATTCTAGGGACCCAGCCCCGATTTCACCGTCTGTCCCGTTTTCGCAGATGGGTTTAAACGCTCAGCCTAGTCCAATAATACCTAATCTCAACCTGGAGGCTGTAGACGAGGGAGATGAATGCGCTATTATGGAAGAAGAGGGTGATATGTTTTCGTTGTCTGGTGGAAGGTATCATTTATGTCCCTGCCTGTGTTTAATAGGACTGTCTGACAGTTACAGAGAATCGATGGGGTATATATTTGGTATGGATATGGACCTTGCATCGGAAGGTGGTTTTACCGCCCCAACAACTGCTCCAGGCTAGTACCCGCCATGAATTAATTCAAATGCTCTGTTTGCGGGAACAAGGTCTGATCTAGATATTGTAGAACCATTTTCAGGTTTCGATCTGAGTTCACCCATGGGAAAAGCCGCCGAGGATACAAAACATTCATCGCCCCCTTCTCCCGGTATAGAATTTTACATTAAACGGCGTAACACCGAGGGCGCTGGGATCGACAAGGCCATCTGGAGCCCTGGTTCTGTTTCCGATTTTCCAAACTACAATGTGTTTCTTGGAGTGCCTCCATCCTCAACTGAATTCGATCACCCAGATTACTTCCCACCAATGTCCTCTTCATGTCCTACAAGATCAGGAGCCGCCTCCCCAACTAGGCCTCAAATCTCAAGCACCGGGAGTGAAACAGGAAATTCTCTTTGCCGTATAAATTCTAAACGCCTACGGTCCCAATCACGGCCTCCTACCCGATGTAATAAGTGTATTTCTCCAGACCGACCGACAGAGACACAGAAATTATTTCTTCACGAACTCCCAACCGAGTTACTTTTGTTGATATTCGAGTTTGCGTATTTATCACCTACCAAGTTTCCAAAGTGCGAGCATAAGCAGAAATCCAGTATATCTAATGGGTCTGGCATGACTCGTAGAGTAACTGTGGGATCTATCTCATCTTCACTTAACGATGATCCACCAAATCTTCCGGATGGGCTTCGGATTTATCGGGCTAAGACTTTGCTTTATATTGCACTTACTTGTCATCGTTTTAACGATATTTTACTGGATCCTTTTATTGACAACACCTTTTGGCGCTCGGCAGCTCGTTGGTGTTGGAACTGGTTGCCAGGATATTTGGCAGATGTTCAAGGACGGGAGTTGGCACATCAAACAAGCTGGAGAAATCTAGTTGGTGTTTTTATGAGAAGTGAGAATGGTCTTTTTAGGCAAAAGGGAGGTGGTAGGGGAGGTGTTGAGTGCTTTGGTGGCAATAAAGGATGTACTCCTGCTATCTTGTGGAAGGATGAAAAAGCAAAGAAATTTCTACAAGGTAAAAAGGTTGAGGGGAAGAAGTTGCTTATGGTTTGTGCTCAACCTGGACCGGACCTATTCCACGTCTCACGTGGTGAAAATGGACAACATATAATCAGCTTGAGCTTAAGAGGTGGGGCCGAGTATTTTATCACCCTTGATGAATATGGCCAGTTTGGGAAGAAGCCTGCGAGGCTACCAGGCGGGCTCAAGAGGAGTGAGCGAAGTGTAGGGTACTTCCCACCAGACATTTTCGAGGTCGAGGGTGACCGTTTTCAGCTCGTCAAAGTCTGGAAAGGAAGAGATCGATCAACCGGGGTCCCTTCCCAAACTAGTTCAAAGGTCAAGAGTCACCCGAAACCGGCAGTGAAGGAGATCGTGACCTGGGACCTTCATTGTGTTCAAGAATTCGAGTCTGATCCAAATGCCACAGTAGCAAGGTGCATAAATAGGGATGGGATTTTGGTTTTTAATCTCTTCACTGATAGCGATAATTCTAACGCTGAGTTTCTACTCGAGCCACCTCTTGACCCACCTGAGGATCAAAGACTGTTTTGTGTGCAAGCTTTTGGATGTCCTGGTTCTCGAAAGACGGATAGTGATAGGTTTTCTAGCGAAGTAATGAGTGAAAGGCGGAGCGGGGGGGTGAGGACAGTAGATACTATGGATGTGGACCATGACACCAACGAGCCTACAACAGTTTTCCGCTGGAGGCGGGAATTTGAATACGAGCGAGCGAGCGATTTCGAAGCGGCTCGTCATCTCCACTACGTAATTTGCAACATGAAACTCAACTCGGAGAAGGCTGTCGTTTTAATCCGATGGAACGTACGAACACAATCATCGAACGAAGAGCTTGTAGACCGCCAGTTTCAAATTTTGGATCTGAAAACCGGCAACACCATTCAAGTTCTCCAGTTTCCAAACCTCTACTGGGACCATCGCCATCACGACATGTCTGTCGAGTACAACGAGATGCGTCACAAGAAAATGAGCCGACTATTCAACCACATGGGCCCCGACGAGTTAATGGGTGCTGGCAATAGGTGCACACGTATTCATGAAGATAATTTTATTCTTACTGAGGACAAGATTGTCTCTGGAAGTCACGACTACTGCAACTGGGTATGGGATCTCAACGCTAAACCAATAACCAATGAGAAATGTGTCTTTGACGCTAAAAGAAACGATGCTGGGGTGGCAGACCCATTCAAAGTATTGGACGACTTTTATTGGGATGAGGGTCAGGCGAAGGAGATGTCTACGAAAAGCGCGAGCTGGAATACAAGCAATGAACGTGCGGGATGGTGGGTTAGGACACCGAACCAGGTTATGTGTTTCTGGCATGGTATTTCAGGGAGCACAGACGGTCGCTACTTCGCTACTTGCAGGCCTGGAAAGATGTTTGTATGGGATCTTGAGGCCGAGAGGAACACCATCATCGGGTTCCAAAACTGCCCTAGTGGTACCGATAGTAAGAACATCCGATGGCTAGGGAGACTTGCAACCCATGCTGAGAATCTGAGACATCGATTACGGAACTGGTTTATTTGGGAGGACGTCTTACCGCAACAAGGTCTTTGGCTACTTTTCGACGACTTCGAAGCTATATACCTCGACCGAGATGATATTTTGCACGCCTGTGGCCTTAATAATGGTAAACGGACCTGGCCGTTTCAATCAAATGACTTTACGTTTGATGATAGCGATGAAGAGGGTAATCGGGGCCAAAAACAGCGAGAGGATTCGGCGTCGGCATCGGACGGGGATGATAATGAGTACGAATCAGAAGAGGATGGTGGGTTTCCTAGGTCTAAAAGGCCTAGGACAAATTATTTTAGGACAGCTGAATTTCTGGGGGGAGTAGAACCGTTCAGGTTTAGTAATGAGAGTGATATGGATTAGCAATGATATTGATGCATATTCTCATATTTTTTTGGGGGGGGAGGGCTGGGGGTTAACTTATGAAGTACATCATATTCTTATATTCGTTTTATTATTAAAACTTTCTTTTAAACTTCAGTATTTTCTTTTCGGGTTTTGTCATAGTGTAGCGGGTTAAGGAGTTATTGTAGTTTGGGAATGGGCGGTGATTTTTACATTAGGATTTGATAGGGTGATATGGTTGCCTTATTGATATGCACAATAAATAAAAGCTTTGACATGATCGAGTAAGACGCTCTGCTATATTCTATCTTATATACCGATTTCTTAAAATTCCTAGTTATGATGGAGAAGGTTGTAGACTCGAGTAAGAGACAAGTTGGTATTCCATATATATACTGTTTAGGTGCTGATCCTTCCTATTACAACCGCTTGAATAATTCTAGATCTAGCTAGGAGGAAAATCATTACTTATTCTTGTAACAAGGGGTTTTGTTATATTAAAAATTTTTTAGTGGCTATTCAAACTCGAAAGCTAAAGTCTCAAACTATATCTTTTATATATGGCTTAATCTAAGGTAATATAAATAGTTGTAATAGTTATATAGGGGTTTAGCTGTAGAAAGAAGGAAAGGGACTGGCCTTATATTCATTTTATTCAGAGGTTATATTATTAAATTTACTCTAGAGAAATGTACTGGTATTGTTGATTTAATGAACAACTCCTCTGGAGGAGTTTTAAGAGGTAGCCCGATGGCTTTAAGATGGACTGATTGGGATTAGTGAACAATGAACTATGACGTAACTACCGAATGCTGTACAACAACCAAAGTCTGTAAAAGCGCTGAATTTATACCATACCATAACTATACAAGAACCACACCCAGATAGAAAAAATAACACCACCTCAAGTAACAAAGACGAAAAAAAATAAGAGAAAAAGAAAAGAAAAGAACTTATAGCACCACAATACCACAACCGTCCAAGAAAACCCCATCATCCCCTCCTAACCTTTTTTCCATCACCCCCACCTCCAATCCCCGCAACTCCTGCACTCCTCTTATCCCCTCTCCCACTCTCCCCTCTACTCATCTCTATCCCGCCTCCAAATAAACCGGTGAACCCGCTAACCCCAGCCAACCCCAACCCAACCGGTGCACCACCACCACCACCACTACCACTCCCCTTTTCAATCCCTCTCCTCATTGCCGCTAAATCGCTTTCTGCATCCTCACCCCTAAGCCCCGGCGGTGGTGGGGCGATATTAGCTTTATTGACATACGTTATGCCAATCACCGGAACGCCACCCAGCACTAAACTCTCAATCTCCCTCGTCCCTGCGGCCCTTGGCGGGTTAGAGCGCGTGTTAACACTATATCTTGCCTCACCTTGAGCGTCGGTATCGTTACCATCCTCTCGATCCGACGCATCAACGACCGGTGTATCAGCGTCTGCATCGCTGTCCTCATCACCATAATGCATATGCTGCCTCTCCGTGAAGTACCTCACTGTTGCCAAAGACGCTTGGTTTCCAGCGAGCTGCAGCTCCTTCTCTGTGAATAGCTTATCGAAGCTATATACCGGCGCATAAACCTGCTTCATAAGCTCCTCACGCCTCCTCCGGGTTACTTCAGTTGTTGGTGGGTCTGCTCTGGGCGTATCGAAGTTAAGGACGGAGCCAGAGGGGGATGTGTCGGGTTCTTCAGGTTCATCTCGGGGTATAGGGAGAGTCCGGGTAGTCCGCTTTCGTTTACCGTTGGATGAAGGGGGATCAAAGTTGATGCCGACACCGAACGAGAGGAGCTCTTCAACCTCCCCAGCACGGCGGCGTGGCTTGCGTCGTGGCTCTGTTGAGTCGTCGTCATTGCGCCGGGTGGGGGAGCCCATAGATGGGACGATGCCGAATTGTGAGGGGTGAAGAAGGAGGGCGTTTGTTTCCGTCAGGTCGGTGTAGGCGGAGGTGCTGAGAGAGTTGAGGGAGGATAGGGTCGTACTTGAGCTGGATTCTTTTTCAGCGGCGAGCTTTTTGAGTTGAGTTTTGAGACGGGCCATGAGACGTTGTTGAATAGTTGAAGAGAGTGATTTATGTTCTTCGCGGGCATGGACTATGCTTCTTGTGTGATGTGCTGCGAGAGAAAGGGATTTGTGGTGATATTGGTTCTAGGGGTAGTTAGTTGTGTATGTATTATAGTGGGGGGTGGGGGGAGCGTAACATACATATAGAAGTGTCAACTGTGCATCTCGCTCTTCCATCCCTTGATTTACCTTTTCTAGAAAATCACCATACCATCTTCCCGCACCTCCCATCACACTTGGGTCATCCTTCGGATTCCCCCTATCCCTACCTACGAGATCCGTAAGCCCCATCCCCACAAGCGCATCTTCAACCTCCCTGTGTATTGTATCACTGGAGTCGTCCAGCAGCCTCATATCCCGACCAGATGCATCGCATTTTGTCACTAGTTGGATATCAGCCTGGAGAGACGCGAGTTGAGCGCGGTAGTGGGTATCGCGGGCGCGTGGGTTGGCCGGATTGTGAAATGAGGTTGTGAGTGTAGTAAGTTTCTCTGAGAGAGCATGGCGCCGCTTGTCGCGTTTACTTTGAGGAGCAGTAGTATTGGGTTGGTGGCCGGTGTGTAGGTGTGCTGGATGAGGGGTGGGTGAGAGGGAGGGGGGGGTGGGTGATGGTGAAGCCATTGGTGAGGGAGCTGCAGAGGTTAGTGAATGAGTAGAGGAGGAAGAAGATGAGGAAGATGAGGACGCTAGAGCTTACCTTTGTGCGAAAGCAGCCGTAGGCCGGTGATGGAGCTCTTGGATCTCAAGTTTATGAAGTCGTCTAAGGGGTGAATATCTCTGTCCCTTGAATACCTCACACTCACACACTCATACACCCTCCGTGGGAATGTTTCTGCTGGAGAGTTTCTGTGGTTAGATTCGGGTGTTGCGGGTAAGAGCGAACAAGATCACCGTCAACAATCCCTTTGTCGCCTTTCCCCTTCTTCCCCTCCTTGGCACTGAGTGAGGCTCAATAACAACAACCATCATCTATTCGGTGTAGGCCCCCCCTCCACGTATGACGTGCAGGGTCATCTAGGAAGAGAGAAGGAAAAAAGGAATTTGCTTTTGCGATGAGGACGATGTAGGGAAAATTACTGGTCGGTGGTAGATGCCACATCACGGATCCTCGTGGTTTTAAAAAAGTATTTTTATTTTCTTTAAATATTTCCCGCAGGTTAATTATAGGCTCTGATAGTAGAGTGAAACATGACCAGTATCTGGTGAGGAAGGGGGGGGTGTATGTGTTTCCCCCTGCTGGATTTCTTTCGGTAGAGTCTGCTATAAGATCCCACCGTAATTCTAGCAGTGACACAATGCAAGCAAGCACCCGTTCATAGTAACTTTATTATTACTCTCTTAGGGCCGGCATCTACTCGGAGACTTTTCGGAGACTTTTCGGAAACTTTCTGTAGATTATCAGACTATCACATCGGATATTTGTGGTTTTTAATTGTTAAGCCATACATGTAATACGGACTTGTCAAGGATATGGAGCATATGTATTTCGGACAAGCAAGGTTAATCTATACTGGAGAAGGAGTCATGAGTGACATTCTATGATTTACTTGTCCTCTCCACTAAGCTGAAAGTTCGATAATTATGTAATCACGCTACTCGGTAGCAGAGAGAGGAGGGGGGTGGGAGGGGGAAGGGGGAGGTTGATTTCAAAGCAATAGAGATGGATCAACGGCGCGGAGAGTTCTTCGGAGAGATGTGGTCATTAAAGGTATAGCGGGGAGTACCCCAGAGATATGGAGTTGTGGTATTTGGTGAGAAAGTTATATAAAGTCTCTTTCACATCCACATCTAAACCTCATCAATTCACACTCAATTCACCTTCAATTCACACTAAACACTCACTCACTCACTCAATTCACTCCATTCACTCAGTTCATCCAGCAAAAAATGTCCCACTTCACTCTTTACTCTTCCCGCGGTGGCCCCAACCCCTGGAAAGTCGCCATTATCCTCGAAGAGCTCTCCCTCTCCTACGATACCAAGTTTATCGGGCAGGACGGAGAGAATAAGAAATCCCCATACATTGACATCTGCCCCAATGGGCGCCTGCCTGCCCTCGTTGACCACAAAAACAACGACTACACTATCTGGGAATCCGGAGCTATAGTCCTCTACCTCGTATCCAAATACGACACCAAAAACATCATCTCCTTCAGTGACTCTCTCGCTGATAATGATACCAGCCACGCCGTCCAATGGCTCATGTTCCAAATGAGTGGTACATACCAATCCATCCCTTCACTCCCTTAGCACAATACTAACAAAATATAGGCCAAGGACCGTACTACGGACAAGCAATGTGGTTCTCGCGATACCATCCAGGCGAAAAAATCCCTAGTGCTATCAAACGTTATACAGATGAGGTGAGGAGGGTGTTAGGGGTTATTGATAAGGATCTGAAGGATAACAATAAAGAGTGGCTGGTGGGTGGGAGGGTCTCGTATGCGGACTTGAGCTTTGTACCTTGGAACTGGTTTGTGGATTTTTATTTCTCGGAATTAGCGGGGTGGAGGGAAGAGTTCCCGAGGGCTGCGGAGTGGGATAAGAGGTTGAATGAGAGGGCATCTGTGAAGAAATGTAGAGATGATAGAACAGATGCCTTGGGGAAGGAGAGAGGGTATCAGGGGTAGAGAGTAGAGATCATTGCTAGGGGTACATATTGGTGTAGATTGTGTTTATATTTTGATCGGAAAATATGAGTGACTTTTGAAATTTTATTTATGTGTTCTCACTTAGTTATCCATGCGGTGTATAATGGGTACTGGATTGGTTGCTTTGGGACATGAAGGATAAGAATTAAGTGGAAGAACTCCGATCTAGCTTGATAATAGCCATCTAGGGGATCCTTGTGTGATAAGTTATTTCTTTGGGAGATATTTTGACCAAGTACATATAGATACTTAGGGTATTGAGAAACGTATGAGTATATGTAGCTTATTACTGGTATAAAGGTACTGGACCTCAGTGCATGATCCATAAGCATAAGCACTGAAATTCAGCATGTAAACACTATCTGTGGTAAGTAGTACTTGGGATCTCTTGATAGTTTAATAATGGGGAGATAGTCTTATAGATAAACATGGGCCCCTAAGCCTTAGTACATCGTACCGTCAGATATATTGAGAATTGGGAGAAATATTATTTTTGAATGAGTATTCTCAGTAAGGGGTTGTAATATCACTTAATAGACTTAGTTTATTGAGCCACACTGGTTAATTTTCTGGGCCAAGAAGACTGCATGTGCATATGTGTAATGGAAAGGGATAAAAATAACAACTGCATGAAATTTTTGGCTTCTACGAGTGATATGAGATGATCTGGGAATAAGATGCCTACGGAGTACAGATATAGGGTCATCTTGCAATAGTGGTTGGAACCTAGATGTAGTTACATCTGTCTTTTTTTTTATATCTCTTTACTAGGCTAGGAACTTGGTCTTATCTGCCTTACAAATCTGAAAAGAAAGAAATAATATTCTAGTGCTAGCCAGAGGCAGCGATGGTGATGGTTCCACTGGTGCGACCGGATTGATCAAGGGATTTTGACTCCATTTTTCTGACGATCTCTTTAGAAGTTTCGTCGGCAACTTCACCGAAGACGACGTGTTTTCCGTCAAGATGGGGGGTCTTCACGAAGGTGATAAAAAACTGAGAACCTAAGTTTATTGTTAGAATTATCAAATAGTACACGTTTTTTTTTGGGGGGGGGGAATACCATTTGTATGTGGGCCTGCGTTGGCCATAGAAAGGAGGTATGGCTTATCATGCTTCTTGATGAAGTTCTCGTCCGCGAACTTTTCACCGTAAATGGACTTTCCACCAGTGCCCTGTATAGAGAGGTAGGTTAGCATCTTGGTTTTGGGGAGCCGTTGGGTAGCTACTCACGTTACCACGGGTGAAATCACCCCCCTGAGCCATAAAGTTTGAGATCACACGGTGGAACTTGGAGCCAGCATAGCCAAATCCATGCTTACCGGTGCAGAGCTCTTGGAAGTTCTGAGCGGTTTTAGGGGTAATGTCATCGTAGAGATCAAAATTGATACGACCCCACTGTTCGGCTGATATACAAGTTAGCTACATATTTTCAAGGGTAGACATAGAGTGAATGGGCGAAAGGATAAGGCCTTCGGTACCGTCTTGTCTCAAATGAAGAGCTGAAGAGAAGGTGACTAGCAATGCTCTGCCAATTGAATCCATATCCTCACTCTAAACCAAGCACAGAATATGCCTCTGATTCTAAAGTAGGTTGGGCTCTTCATTTGAGGTAAGACGGCAAGAGGATGGTGTTGTAGTGAGGTCACACCATTGGATAGGATAGTACATACTCTGGCCGCTGGGAGATTTGTACTCAATATCGAAGTAAACTGGTACAACCATGGCTTTGTTTATAGAAGGGAGAATTGAAAGGTGTTTTGGAGAAAGATTTTGTGGGTTTTGTGGTTGATGGTCAAAAGGATGGAAGTGTGGAGGGAAGAAGAAGATAAAGCGGGGCGAAGAAGAGGGGTATTTTAAAACAGCCCCAGAAGTGGAGGGATGACTATGTTGTAATCTGTGCCGGGAAGGCTGGGGTGGAGAAAAGATGGGTTTTGGTGTTTTCAACCACAGGAAGGCCCAAACAAAGTATGGTGCGAGGGCGATCCTCACACCCTCTTTTAGACAGTGCAAGCCACACTAAATAAGAGGAGCAAGTCACTTGTTGTGGCACCGGCAAAACGATATGTTTGCGATCAACAGCTAGGATATGCAAGTTCTAGGTCAATGATTGGACAAAAACGGACAAGGTTGGCCACACCACATTTTGAGTTTGTACCCCAAGACAAAAAACAAAACTGCTAGCAAACGAATCAATCCCCCAAACCAAGCTGCGTGCGAGCGCTTATGCACATATGCACACAATATTATATTGCCTCCTACTGAATCCACACCGCTTCGGGTAGGAACTACAGAATCGATCGCATTCTATGATGCCTCCCATAAAATAAAATGCGGTCAGTACTGGTACAATTTTATAGTACGCCCTCTGTATATGTGGTCATGGCTGTGGGTTCGTGGCGATCTCGCCAACTTCAGTAAGATATTACAGTAGATCAAAACTGGTTTAAAAAGAACCATGGGGTATGATGTTATGACGTAAAGATCTTGAACACGCTATACTGCATTTCTCCATTCAAAGATTTTCTTTTTCTTTTTTCTTTTTTCTTTTTCTTCAAGCAGTATGATTGACTGCAGCTACATGTATCCATTATATATGATCTAGCGATAACTTTTAAACTACATGTATTTTCGTTATAGATTACTAATCCTGCATATGTTCTAAAGGGTTCTAGTTCTAGCCAAAAATAAATCCAGGGATTAGTACATGTAGTCTCCTCGGGGCCTTATCCACTCATAATATAACCTCTAGGGCCTTCTAAATATAATTGCTGGAGCCTTATATCTGCAAGCGAAAGATAGCTACATATGTATTTACTTGGTCAATGGATAATCACCCTAGCTAGCTGGCCCAAGGATAACCCGATCCCTTTGCCTTGTATCGATGAGTCATATCTAGCCTTCTTTCTGGACCTGATAGCAGCAAGTACAATACAATACCGGTGTGGATTAAAGTGAGCTTTAGTCTAGGTCACCAGTGACTGATAAAGGTTCCAGGAGGAAAGTACAAAGTCATATTATGAGCGCGGGAATCTTTGCACGAAATTCGATATCTATATGGTTTACGCTAGAATTTCGTACAGACAATAGAAAAAAGCCCGTATCTTCACATATTACCTCTTATGGGGTTTAAGTGTCTCGGTCACCTTTCCGGCGTGAAGAGTGGCGTCACAGGCAATTGTTTGGCGCAAGACGCCATACTGCGCGAAAAGAACGGCATTTAGCGGAGTTGTAAGCAGCACTAGCACGTAGATTAAAGAACATAAACTTCCTATATACTCCCTTCACTTCCTATATTTCTTCTTAATGCATCAGTTAAAAAGCGTTCCCCCACTGGCTGCTAGTGGCTAGATATCTCCATCTCCTCAAGCACGGAGCGAATTTGTGGGCAAAGATGAATCCTAGAACAATGTAGTATATTCTACTAGTGAATTTTTCCCTCTCTTTAAGGCAGCTACACAAATTGATTGAGTTGTAAGTCTATATTGCTAATAAGAGGTCTAGCGGTCTGATAAAGAAAAACGGTGAATTAAAAGCCTAAGAAGCTGGTAACTATCTAGCTCAAAACCTCCACCCAAATTTCAACACATATCCTTGATACTAACAAATGAGAACTACAATAGACACCTAAGCTTTCTTTTTGATGTCTTCCCTAACCGTTTGAGCCTTGATAGCGCTCTCTCTCGCACACAACTTATCATGCCAGGCCGCAACCCCTGGGAACTCAGTCCTCCATCCATTCATTTCCGTGGAGATATCAAGGGCCATATTCCATGTCACAAATGAAAGATCTGCGTATGAAAGTTTATTCCCAACTAAGTACTCCTTTCCCTCGAGGAGTTTCTCGGTAACGCTTAGTATACGCCTGATTTCGTCGGCATACCGGCTTATGGCACTTGGGATCTTCTCGGCGTGGTAGAATGAGAACCAGAATAACTGGCCATAGTAGGGTCCCTGGCCTATTAAATTCATATGGTTAGTTTACTCCAACTGAAGGAATATTACTGGCAGGGTAACAAAGGTTAACTAACCAGACATCTGGAACATCAGGTATTGATTGGCAATAGCGGTCGTATCAAAGTCTGGAAATGAGATCTTGTGGTCTGTGTCATATTTGCCAATCAGGTAAAGAATAATTGCACCAGACTCCCAGATTGTGAAGTCATTGTTGTTGTGGTCGATTAATGCAGGGAGGCGGCCATTGGGGTTGAGCTTAAGGAATTCAGGTTTTTTTTGCTCATCTATAGGATTAATGAGTTAATGACAAGATTAGGAGCACAGGTAGATATTAAAGGGACATACAAGCTTGGGTGTCTAGGGAAATAATGTTGTACGTGAGGCCGAGTTCCTCTAGGATTATGAGAACTTTCCATGGATTGGGCCCTCCAGAGACGTAGAGAGTCATGGCTTTCCCATTGCTAGCGGTAGAGGAAGACATACTGATAGCTGTATCTAGGAGTGCTAATTGGGTAAATAGATTGGGTATTTCCTTTTAAGAGTTTTTGAGGTACTAATGTAGGTTTTTAGGCTGGATATTGATATCCTGTTGTCTGTGTTCTAAATCTTCAACGTCTCGGGCGGACCACAGTTTTATATCAAATCTCCAGCTTCCTAACTATACATGTTCTGCATCCACTAATACAAAGAGATTCAGAACCAACGATGTTGATTACGGATCAACTAGCATTCGATTGCATTTGAAATCATGGTAACACATGCTAGCGGTAGACAGCATGTCACGTGACATAGCGGGCAAAATTCCTCCGTGCCTGATAAATCAACATCGGTTCATAACTCCAACCTCCTCCTTTAGTACGAAACCAAAGATTAGTATATTTCGGGTGTCGTGTTCTGGAAGAAATGGTGCTCGGGGCCGGTGCAATCATTTCTCCATCAGGGGCAAGTCAAGTGACATTTTGGCCCTGAGGTATAACCGACCAAGACAGACGAGATGCGACAACCCTGAATTGGACAGGGTGGTCTCTAGAATAATATCATGGCCTTCGATAGAAATAACTCGAAGAAATATTATTCGGGCTTTAGGACCTCTCCAGTGAGCATTGACATAACCTTGTCTCATCGCTGGGCGTAGAACCCCTGCCGATTGACCCCGCCCCCCGCGCCTTGCTGTCCAGTATACCAAGAGCTAGCAAGCTTTTTTTCTTCTGCGGGGTACAGGACAACAATGAGTCTGTAGAATTGAGGAGAGAAGAAAAATACTATGTGAAATAAATTCTCGTCGAAGGGGACTAAAATTTACGCGGGTCGCCCCATGACTTTTGCCCTTTCGGTTTTTGAGTTTTGAGATTGATATTGAGGGAGAAAACGGGATGGTTTATAATGGTGATTAGGTATGGTCTATCATTTGCTAAGAAACTGATGTCAAGCGTTGATCATGGCCAGTCACTCGGCATTTGGGGCAGGGTTAGGGCTGGCACTTATCAAACGCCCCTGTGTATCGGGGAGTAGAAGATGTTGTAGCTGAATGCTGGTCGTGAAGTGGGTGGGGTAAAGCATGGAGAAGTTGGGTTGGGATTTCTTGCATCCCCCTCTTGCCCCGCTCCCTTAGTGGTTCCGGTTCAGCTTATGGTAGTGAATTATATGTGGTATACCTAGTACACTATGCAGGATTATTATGACTGTGAAGTAGTTTTCAATAAACCATAGCTGCATTATATATGGGAGAGCCTCTGAGATAGCCAAAGTACTCCTTTTACTCTTTCGCATACATAATCATGGGGCGATACAATAGGACTATTCCAGAGGAAAAATTTCCTCAGTAAATCGATAAGGATCAATATGTTTAATTTTAGAGGTTTCACACATTTATCAATGATATTTACAGCTCTAAATTTTCCCTAAGACTTCATTGCCTCAACTCTGGCCTGCCTAGCCTTCTTTACACTCTCTCTTGCGCCCAACCTCTCATCCCACGCTGCAACTACCGGAAAATCTTTCCGCCAGTCTTTCACGTCCGGAAGAATTTCAAGCAACCAATTCCAGGGAATAAATGATAAATCAGCGTACGAGACGCGATTTTCGACAAGATACTCTTTACCGGCAAGAATTTCCTCGAGGACTCCGAGGACACGTCGGATTTCATTGTTGTACCTATCGATAGCACCGGGGACCTTCTCAGGGTTGTATTTGGTGAACCAGACGGCCTGACCGTAGTAGGGGCCCTGGCCTTAGAGCTTGTCAGTATCAAATGACATGATTAGGATACACAGAGGGGATTAAACTTACCGGACATCTGGAACATTAAATACTGGTTTGCAGTAGCCGTCTTGTCGTAATCGGCGAACGAAATCTTATTCTCCTTGTCGTACTTCCCAACGAGGTAGAGGAGGATAGCACCAGACTCCCAGATAACGAAATCGTTGTTTTTATGGTCAACGATGGTCGGCATACGTCCATTGGGATTTAAATCTGTGTAAGGTGGCTTCTTATGGTCCTCTAATATGAATCAAAGGTTTAGTATCGGAAATTGAGGGATCAAGAAAAAATGGAGAGAAATACTGGAGCCTGTATCAACATAGATGGTATGGTAATCGAGCTTTAGCTCCTCGAGTATAATCACAACTTTCCATGGGTTGGGCCCACTGGCGTGGGAGTAGAGAGTGAACTGTTTTCCGTGGTCTGGAGGCATAATTCAAGAGATTTTTGAAGGTTTTAAAGCAGATCTGTTTTGGGTTACTGTTAGATGAAATTGCTCTGATGTCCAAATCCCGAACTCACACAGCGATGCGGCGAGCTTTATACTATTTCACCTTCAAGATAATCTTCAATGCTACGGATACCTAGCGATAGAGATCATCAAAACCCATAGGATATCAATATTTGCCAACATTTTCAGTGTAACCGCCCCTGCACATGAAGGATTGGTATTGATTAACGACACCTTGCTCGACTCGTCCGGCTCGAATGGCGTGCATAATATAAGAAGCTATTGATACGCTAGACTTGTGTTTCAGGGGCTTTGTTAAGAGACATTGCTTATAGATCGTAAGCTTGCAGAGTTTTCTCAGGTCAACTAGCCAATATTAGATCTTAGAAATTGCGGGGGGGGGATGATACATGGTCGCACGAGATGAATTTTGGGTCGATCTCACGTACCTCCGATCATCAAGCAGCCAGAATAAGAACAAACACCGAAAACAAGAAATCTACGCGCATCCTTGTTTTGATACACATGTAACGTTACATCCCCCCCAAAGAATACATAATTTGACAACGTATTCGTTATTCTGGTACATATAGTACGTACTTTAAAAGCTACAGAAGTACATGTATACAGAGCATTATTGATAGGGTACGTATGTAGTTATTATTATGTCGACTCTGAATAACCATCACAGAATATAATCAGAATGAACAAGTTGTCAGCAAGTGTGGGGCTGCACGCAACTCCTGCTTGATTCGGTTTGTTTCTAGCCGCGTTATCAGCTCTTGTGTTGTCGGCCCGCGGAGTTGCAACTGTTCATATGTCTAAGAAGGCTGCGTGAGGCCATTCAATACATGCATTGAAAGACAAATACATAACCTCAGGAAGACCTCTCTGGCATAATCTTGATACGCTTATTCACCTAGTACCCCTCCCATTGGTTAATTGTAGATTATGTGTGGAACACATTCAGGGATTATGTATCTATAGAGCGGTTTTTACGTAGTATATCATGTAGCTAAGATTACATGTACTTGTGTAGCAAAGGTTGTATTAAAAAAATCTATTCTATTACGTGACTGCGTCGATCATAATGGGGAACGAATAGAGCTGCCTTCTGAGTCATTAAATGTGCATATACGAGTAGATGGGGGTATGTAGGGTGCTTCTAGATCTAAGGTGTCTAGTATGTTCGCCCGGCCATGTGATATTAGTTTTGGGGCCGGGGGGGGGGGGGGTTGTATATATCTGATTTAATTCAATTGACTTCTATCATACTAAGATTCAAGTACTGCATATATACAATCTACATACATGTATCTATCTCTAGTTCTTTTATGCAGAGCTAGAGATAAAAACATGATGTTATCTTAATTATTAAAACCCCTCGTACTTGCTCCTCGGACCTGGAGTTTCTAGATTACATTTATATATGTAGCCATTAACTCTAAGTCTGTCAGTCATCACACAACACCTCTCTTTGCAGGACCTTTATGGTTGTTGGTGTATCATAGGAAATGTCCCCCCCCGTTGTTATAAAGGTTTTTAGGAATTAGCTATACATCGGTATGAGTTTATCACAGCTGACTCTCAACAGATACCCGTGTTGGGTCAATTGGCCTAGCGGTAAGGACATCAGACAACCGATGATGACCTTGGATCAGGGGGTCTGTAGTTCGACTCCCTGGAGAGAAGTAGTTCACTAGCTATGAGGTGAATGAACTCTTTTTCTGTTGCTATGGGGGAGGGGGGCTCTGGGACTTCTTTTGGGCACGGCTGTACTAAACAGTATAGGTGTAATAAGGTAGAGAGGTGAGGTTAAGCCCAAACTTAAATTTTATCTTAAGGCGCTCAAGCTTGCGTGTGTGTTATTAATTTTGTTTATTAATAGGACTAAAGTACATCCTGAAAGAAATAAATAGTCTAATTTATGCGTACTTTTATACATAAGCGCCTCTACTCCTAGTTAACCCATTTGATATTTATACATGTATTTATTCCTTTGAGTTTCCCTGGTCAGATTTCCCCCCCGTGATCACTTTCTCCTTAGCCTTCTCCTGCTCGCTGGTTAAAGCTAGGTCGAGACTCATCGAGTAAAGCTCATCTGCGATTTCCAATGCTTCTATTTCCTCCTTGAAAACTTCAGGCACCGGACTAGCCCGTACGTACGGCTTTCCTTCGAGCTGTTCAAGAATAGCGCTAAAAGGCTCCTCGGTCTCGATATTCTTGCAATTACTCCCACCACTGACACGGCAATAAATCATATCTCTGATTTCACGGGGGAGATCCTCGTCGTAACCTCTCTTGCGTAACTCCTCTAACAGGTTCATGACAATGTCGCATAAGCCATCTTTTCCAAACTTAGGCTTAAACATCCCTTTTCGAGATTCTAGGCGGCAGTTATTAACATATATCTCAAGATCATCTTTCATATATCTCTTCCGCTGATTAGGACAGAGGTTTGTGCGATAGTACGACTTATAGGTATCCCAGATCCCCATATCCTTCCAGACATTTTCTGTTTCGTCGCCCCAAAAACCACAGGAACAAGGAAGGTTTTTCTTTCCAGTTTGAGGATTGAGCTTGTCAAAATAGCCAAAGTCACGAATCCCCTTGTTCCAGTTATGCCGAGAGATACAAACGGGAATGGTAAAAACACCCGGGATCGAGGGGTCTGCTAGTGCATCTGGGCTTAGGCGCGATCCCATGCTGATTGCGGTTGAGGTATCGCCCAATTCTTTCAAGTGACTCATTACGGATGATATAACAACATCCTATAGTACTCCCCGTTAACTCTGCTATTTTTTACGGGAATAAATCAAGAATAGAAAAATACCTTGGGTGAAACGCCCCAATCATTCTTCCAGGTATCACTTCCGGCTGGTTTCTCGTTATAATGTCTCTCGGCATCATCGCTTCTAGTAGCCCATTTGTACATATAACATACGAGTTCCACAGGTTTATCACCAAAACCTCTCTCTCTACTCTGCTCTGCACTCGTTGTAATACAAGCCTTGAGATCCTGGGGCCCAGTATTATCCTTTCTGCAGCTCTGAGTCGCTTCTCCATCCCTATTGTGGGGTTTCTTGCGCTTCTGGAGGTCTGGTGTGCAAGTGATGTAAACCTTTTGCGATTTCAATGCTGTATTAAGAGCTTTATGAAAGAGATTCTTGGTGATTTTACTGTTTAGACAGTCTTTGTTAGTGAAGCGGAGAAATGAAGCAGATAGAAGTAGTTACTTTTCAACATCGTGTTCAGTAAAGTCCTTGACTACGTGGGCGTTTGATGGCAGGTAAAGTCCAGTACCAAGAACATGTGAAAGCATTGTTTCACCTACAATAAATTAGCACACTATAACCTAAAGGGTTTATACCATCAAAATAGATCACCATCAATGTTTGATTCCGAAGGATTCATCATAGTATCATGCGCATTCTTAAGCTGCACTCGTGCCTCACGAGTCGCTTCTTGGATCTTCATAGCCAGATACGCTGCATTAATATCCTGAGAAGCTTCATCCTCTTCAAAAGTAAGCCAATTACTAATGCCGGTAAGCATCTCCGGGAGCCATCCAGTAAAAACTGAAATTCCCATTTTTGCAGCATTGGTCTTCATCATAAGCATCTTTGAATCGGCTTGTGATTTGAACTCTTTCATAGCAGCTAACTTATCATTTTCCTCTTGATAGATACCCTTCCATGAATACTCATTATGGGTAGGAGCATGAGAAGGGCCGCCATCACGGGCGAATTTTTCACCATCACGACGCTTCCAGCCCTTGCGAGTAAGCCTATCCATGATATTGTTGCTGCCTGACTTCCACGCACGACCGTTAGGTTGTCTCTCAGTTTCTCGTTCCGTACCTCTGTACAGCCACCAATGCCTCTCCATTGGACCATAATGGCGGCCATAATACGCGTTTTGACGATCTCCACGCAAACCAGTAATGTGAGCGTAGAAACCAAGTTGTTGTTG
Source organism: Verpa bohemica (assembly GCA_033030345.1). NCBI lineage: Eukaryota > Fungi > Ascomycota > Pezizomycetes > Pezizales > Morchellaceae > Verpa > Verpa bohemica. The sequence goes on along the minus strand of JAUFSE010000016.1, from coordinate 420,664 downwards.
AGGTTCGATTTGCTTCTTAAGAGTACCAGGCCACTCGTGAGCATAGACAGTCTCAAACATGTTGGCAGTGCGCAGGAATAGCCAGGCCATATGTTCCATCTCTTTTCGATGTGCTAGATCGGTGTCGAAGCTAGCAAGTTTTGAGTGCAGGTTGTCAATGACCTGAACAAAGGGAACATATGGAGTGAGTGATTGAAATATTTGGCTAACTCCGGTGATGACAAGGTTAACGATAAAGCTGGTAGTATCAGTTTCAGAACCCGAATTTGACCAGAAAAAGGAGAAGGCCATCTTAGGTGCCATAAGTCCAACGTTATTTTGGGCCAATACGAGACCAGACTAGTGAAAATTACATAGTTAGTATCAATACAAGATCTTATAGTAGAAGAAAACTAGGTGGCGAGGGTAAATATTAGGATATAAAGTAAAAGAAAAACTTACATGAATCAGATCCGTCACAGCTGTAAAATGAGCAACCGAGCTCAAAATGAAGTAAATGTTTCTCGCCTCCTCCAGATCCTCGATAGCCATAACAACATCCTTACACGAAACCACACAACCCTGTGTCATCCCAACACTACACCTAAAATTCTCCTCGCCGAGGAAACGGTATGCAATAGAACCAATCAAACCATGTTTCTGACGAAGAAAATCGCCGTTTGTAGCAATTGTGTATTGCTCCAGAAAGTCCCCAGCTCCGCTATATGCCCAGTTTTCAATTGTTAACGCAAACGATGGGGTTTGGCAGACCCTAGATGCGTCGGCAACTGAGAGAGGGGTAATGCGTGCAGGGGATTCGCCGGGGATAAGAAGATCCTCAATGAGTGGGATGTAAGGGCGAGAGACCTTAGTAAACGTAGAGTTGGAGGGTGCTAAAGTGTCGGCCCCTTTGACCATTGGTGTAAGGATACATATCAGGACCGCTGGTATAATACCAGAAATTAAACGCTGGTACCGCATTTATAGGCTGAATCTATAAATTATATTAGATAATTATTTCCCAAGGAAATATATACTGCACTACAGGAAGTGGTTTAAGATGTACCTTCTAAAGTTACAAATGTACCCAGTCTAGTAGATTCGCCTTCTTTGATTCTCTTCTCTGGTGGTGTTCAGTGGGTGGTTTTCTAAGAAATAAATAGAGAGAGGGGGCGTCTTAAATAGTCAGATTTTAGTGTGAACGAGGAAGAACCAATACGTCAAGTCTCATGGTAAAGAGGATCTTGAACCGTAAAACTAGTACCCTGAAAGTCCTACATGTATTGAGAGTTGATAAGTAGATTTCAGGCGAAGAACTAGAAACTGGCAAACACACTTTTAACCAATAGAAGTGGTATGTCTACTGAATCTTGCTTAGTTAGGCAATTTAACTTCAATCCGGAAACATGAGGGTATATAGTACTCTCAAGTAATTCAATTCCCTTTTTTGGGGTCTAGGCCTTAGTCCCGCAGAAGCTCGGGGGGTATCAATTGTGACGATGCTAAGAGATGTTGATCTATTAGTCTAGGCTGTGTGCGTGCTATAATAGACGTATGTATGTAGTCTATAATAGCCACAGTTATAACAGTAGCTTAGCGTGCTCCACACTACTTATCAAATATGCATAAAATAAATATTCAGGAGCTACACGTTACGGATACTTACGTATCCACGCATACAATAGCTACATAGGTAGTGCAACAAATAAGCATTCTTAATAGTTGAAAATCAAAATAAATCCAGCAAACTGTATCTACATGTAGTAAACTACATAAAACTTCGCATATAATAATAACTAAAGATACTTAGTCACATCAAAAAATTATATATAATTATATATAACTATGGTCCTCAGTCGACCAACTTGCATCGTTGAATAGCTGCCCATATCTAGCGTAAATTTTATATAATTATCTAAGACAGCCCCTATATAGACTGGCGTTATTGCCTTTCTCTTTACGAAGAATAGATTCTATTTTCTAACACTTAATTGCGTCTTATCCTATTACCCACCTCTTGGCAGTATCCGGGTTTCTGGGTACTATATCATTCATTAGATTATTAGTGTGAAAGGGTGAGCATCGTAACTTTGACGAAAGTTTGGGTAATGTGTGATTCCGTCATCTATAGTAACGTAATTGCGGGCTTACTAAAACGACTTAATAAGATGAACTACTACGACGTTAAGCTAGCTTCCGGAAAATCTTAGGACACTAATCACATCCGTCAAATGAGGGGAGGGTCTAAAGAAAAACTTTGCAGGGTGATGACACAGGAAAATCTCCTCTGTACACATGAGTGACCATTAAACTTAGTCAATACTCAATTATCTACCCCTAGACATTAATTATATTGGTACACGTGCACTTATAGACATGCAGAGCATCTTACTTTGGTGCTTGAGTCATTACAACCCCGAATCATTAATGTCACATAACCTTCCGTAGGCCGTAACTGCATAATTCTTAGAAATCTACCCTACTGCATGTACTTTATGTCCAAGAGGTCAAAATAACTATTCTTGATGACTAATGTTGCCCCAGCAACACAACCGTTAGCTTACGCCACACGATGCAAAAGTGTAGTAACCCGGCCATCATAAACAAAACAACACCCGTGACATGTGTGACCTTCTGGACCTCCAAGACCCACTTAAACTACAACAAGCACCCAACCTCAGTCCCATCATTACTTAGACAGTCTCCACTACACTAGGGATCACATACTATACTTATAACTACAACACTATAGCACTACAATGCCTCCAGAACCGTCCTCCCCGGACCCCCTCCAGGACCTTGACGGCCCAAGCATCTATCACAGCACTCCCGTTCCCCGCACTATCAAACACCGTACAACCTCTACTATCATCTCTCCCCGAAAAAACAAGAAGCTCTCACATACAACTGTAGTCTCAACGCCGACGCGCTCCCCATGGCGTATTCGTGTCGTCGTTGAGGCTGAGCGCGATGATGAGGAAGGGGAAGAGGGGCCAGCAAGTAAACGAGCACGAATGACAAAGACAAAGACGACCAAAGTCCCACTACGTGGATTAACTCCTGTTGTTACAACTAACGAGGAGGATGTAGATGTAGAGGTCGTCAAAAAAAAATCAACCCCTGCGAGAAGGAGACGAAGGAGTACTACGGCTACCCCGGGAGGGCCGGGGAAGACGCCGGCGAAGACAAGAGGAAGGGCAGGTGTGACACCAGTGTTGGAGGAGGAGGATCATGTGGATGAGGGGATTGGGCCGAGCGAAGATGGGTTTGAGGCAAACGATATGGTCTCACTTGTTCCTATGGTGGTAGTGCCGGTACGGTGTCTTTGTGGATATTGTATATTGTGGGTACTAACAAAGATAGGCACGCACAAAAATAACTCCCCGGAAAACAACTACACCGCGAAAAACAGCAAACCCCCGGAAGTCACCATCAAAGCGTACTCCCGCTTCTCGAGTTCCCCGGACCGTCGCATCATCTAGAGCACCTCCACCACGATTAGGAGAGGAAGAGGAAAATCACCCTCAAGCTAGTACCCGAAGTGCTCTCTCACCCGTATCCTCAAACCGAATCCTCTCCCCCACTCCATCACCTCGAAAGCGCTCACCCGCCAAAGCTCGGCAAGCCGCACACGCACCACCACCACCACGACCCCTCCTCGACTTTGGAAGTTCAATTGGGAGTAATGATGATGATATAGAGGGCTTTTCAATGGTTGATACGAACAGCCTACTACCCGACTTTTTAAACTCTCTTTCACACCAGCAGCGTGAGCCCGAAGTTACGACAGAGGCAGAGATAGGAAATATGCTTGAGACTGAGGACGAGGACGAGGACGATGATGATGGGGATATGGACCTACCTGAATTCTCGTTCGTATCGCATGGCACTTCGTATACACCACATGCCAATAAGAAATCTAGTATTCCACTCGAAAAGCAACAGGAAGCACTATTCGAGGACGATCCAGTAGGGACTCAATCTTTCTACGGTATTCCAGAACAAGGCAAACAACTTTTCCGCAGTTCCCCGCCCCCACTACTCCAGGCAAAAGCCAAAAATGCACCTAAGGTAACACCTGTCTTAAAACCAGCCGAGGAAATCTCCATACCGGAGCAAGCACAAGCTATGAAGACACGAAAGCGACGGCGTTCGACCCCTGCATTGGATCATGCGAAGCTAGCGAGCGAAGGTTTACGTAGTTCAATGGGTGTGGAGGAGAGCCCAAGGAAGATGAGTATGAGTATGCGTAGTGAGAGATTTGGAAGTGTGCTAGACCAAGAAGAGCAGGAACGGTATGAGAGGTTGGAGGAGCAGAATAAACGTATGGAGGAGCATGACCGGATGGCTGGAGAGGAGGATTATGCAGAATTAGATGAGATGAGTGATAGGGATACAGACGATGGTTTTGAATATCCAGATCTTCCAGTGCCTGTTGAAGAGCCTGTGGTCTACCCATCGCTATTGCCTGAGGTTTCAGCTAGTGGGGGTAGCAAAATAGATCTCAAGGGTAAAGGAAAATCTTACCCACCCCCATCTACTCTACAACCAGCTCCTATTGCACCGCCACCACAGGAGGAGGAGGAGGAGGAAGATTATATGCTCTGGATCCCCTCTTCTCCCTCAACACCCCCGAAGTCACCAAACAAATCTGTCCGCTTCCTCGGTCATGAAGACTCTCGCAACAGCCCATCTACCATACTCAAAGACTCTATTGGCCCCGGAGACCGTACACGTATGCTAGAGGTATCATGGGCACGTGAACGTGCCGAAGTCAGCCGAAAAGCTAGGGAGGTTGGCGCACTAAGGATAGATGACGAAGAGCTAGAAGAGGACACGATGGAGGCAGAAAGGATCATCGCAGATATGTGGCAGGTTGAGGCGGAGCCTAGAAGTGAAGATACACCTGCTAAGCCGAGAGGGAGGAGGAGAGGATTGGTACCAGAAAGTTCGCCTCCGGCAAAGGGGCTGCAGGATCAGAGTCCACAGGTCGGGGAGAGGACTATGGAACGAGAAAAGATGTGGCGGGTGGAACGAGAAGAGGTTGCGAAGAAAGCGAAGGAGGTAGGGTGGGTCAGTATCCATGATACCATAGAGGAAGAGGAAGATGTAGAGAAGCCTCAGCAACTTAAGCTCAAGCTCAACCCACAACGTCGAGTTTCCCAGCCTCATCCCCAGCAAGATCAAGATCAAGAAGATCAATATGGCGCCCATCCTGCAAATTCAACCACCCTCCTCAACCAAGATACAGCGGCCTTTGAAGAATCGCTCTTTCACCGTGAACAACAGCAAATGCATCCGCCTAGTGGAGCATTATTTACAAGTAGCTCAACACCTTATAAGAGAGGGAGTAGCGTATCTAGCCAGAAGACAGAAAGCAGCCAGAGTAGCCCTCCTCCCGAGACAGGCGGGAAGCGGGCTAGCAGATGGAGGGGTGCAAAGAGAATGGATGGGAGTAGTGTTACTGCGTTAGAGGTGGGGGCGACAACGATGAAAACCATGACCCCAGCGAAGATTACGGTGGAGATCCCTATAAAGGCGGTGGAGAAGGATGCTGCTGCTGCTGCTGCTACTACTACCATTACTACTACTAATACGACTAATACTACCACCACTACTACGGATATCCCAAGGGTTACAACTTCAGAGAGGATTGTAAGAACAGCTACTAGGATTGCTATACTGGAGAAAGGGAAAAATACTGCGAAGAAAGGAGCTACCATCGAGAAGGCCATTCCTACAGTGGAGACCGCTACTACGGGGATTACACACACGACTAATATAAAAAACAAGGGTAAAGAGGGAGATAGTTTTATAAAACCTACACTCAAACCACGCGAATCCCGAAGGCGAATAGTGGAGATCGAAGAAGTTCCCGAAGAAAGTGTTAACATGCTCACTGAGGACCTTCTAACTCCTCAGATTCTTGGAGAGGTTCATACCCCACCAACTGTTCTTACGCCTCCTGACTCATTCACTGCCACCCCTGAAAAGGCACCTGTGGCAGCTCCAGTGGTTGTTGCTCCACCTGCTAGATCTAGACCCACTAGAAAAAGGGCCCCGAGACCCCCCGTCGAAGTCTCTGTTTCCGACGCAGCCCCTCTACCTGCCCCTGCTTCTAGGCGCTCCAGAGCTACCAAATCTACTACAAATTCTACCGCTGCCCCCCAAATTATACCCCGTGTCGGCCCTATCTGGGAGAAACGCCACTGGAAACTCCTTGAACGCTTCTTACACTCCTCAAAGACAGTTCCACCACCTGACAGCCGCCTAACTTACCAGATCTCCATCGACGACCCAGCCGCACTAGGTCCCGATTACGAGTCAATCATTGCTGATCCGGAACTCAATGTCAGCACTATGGAGAGCGGTGAGAAGGCACTTGTGCTCTGTGGTAAAGAGGTGGAGGCAGTGAAGCGGTTTATGGAGCGGATGGCAAAGGAGGGAGGTGAAGTAGAGAAAGGTTGGGGAGTGGAGATGATAGCAGGGAAGGTGGGCGCGCTAAAGGTTGCGGGAGTGAGGAGACGTATGAGGGAGAGTAATGGTAAAGGAACGAGTTTGAAGAGTGAGCAGAAGGGTAAGAGGAAGAAGTTTGAGAGAGTAGTTGGGAACGAGAGGAGGGGTACAGTGAAGAAGGAAGAGAAAGAGTTAAGGTCGCCTGTGGGGAGAGGACATGGGGTAGGGGAGAGGAAGAAAGGAGGGAGACTAAGTGATTGGCTATGAGCCAAATTTATCGGTTGAATATTTGTAAAGGGTTGCTTGGGGTTTATGAATGTATTATATTTTGTACTTTACTTTTTGGGTGTTCTTTTAGGGGTTGGATTGATTATGAAATGCGGTGTATTAGTATTCCTGGGTTTAAGGTCTTAGGGTTCTTGGTTCTGTTATTTATATCACTTTTTTATTACTGTATTAGTATGTGTATCTGACTTGGAGCCAGAAGGTTAATATCAGGATCGGTTACTCAGCAGTCTATTTTAGATGAAAGACGAGTGAGTGGTAACGAGCCGAGAGGAGTGGGATCCGGCAAAGATGGATAGAACTTACATGTACCTACATGTACTCCTGAAATATAGACAACTTCGGCCGAGAACCTGACTCTCACGTCGCCCGGAGTTATGCTCCTCCAATCTCCAGCGGCCACCTAAAGTTGTAATACACTACAAGGAGCACAAAACCCGATTAGTAGACCTCTAGAGCCTTCAACCCGTGTTTTTTCTCGCCCGATGCCTACTCTCTCGCCCGAGTATCACGTGAGCCGATACTAAGTCACGTGGCTATGATGCCCTTAAGCTCCGTGACAACCTCCACCATTAATAGTTTACAGTCTATCAACCAAAGGTGAGGGAACTGTATATAAGACCTCACTCGTGCCGTGAAATCACAATGGCATCAGAGATCAAAGAAGATCAACTCGACTACAAACTACCAAAAGAACTTGAATACTCGAAATGTCAGACCATGGAAAACAGTTTACGCTCTATTCCCACGCCGCTGGGCCAAACCCTTGGAAGGTTGCAATCGTACTAGAGGAGCTAGGGTTAGAATATCATCCGATCTATATCGATATAAAGTCCGGTTTGTATTTTCCGATTTTGTTTTTCTGTTTTTTCTATTTTTTTTACTTTTTATCTTACGGTGCTGATGCGCGAGCGGTTAGGTGAAAATAAGAAGGCTCCATATACGGATTTGAACCCGAACGGTCGTCTACCTACTTTAATTGATCATTCGAATAATGACTTTACGATCTGGGAGAGTGGCGCGATTATCCTATATCTCGTTGGGAAGTACGATAAGGAGTATAAGATCTCTTTCAGTGATTTCAATACTACAAGTATTGCAAACCAGTACTTGATGTTTCAGATGAGCGGTTAGCTCTCCCCTTCTCGTTTGCTTTATTGAAAGGTACTGATGTCTCTTTTGTTCTAGGGCAAGGGCCGTATTATGGCCAGGCTGCGTGGTTCGTTCGTTTTCATCCGGAGAAGATCCCGAGTGCTATTGAACGCTATGGCAAAGAGATACGCCGTGTTCTTGGCGTCATAGAAAATATCCTTACCACTAGTGGAAAGGAGTGGTTGGTAGGTGATAAGTGTTCCTATGCGGACTTGAGCTTCATCTCTTGGAATTGGGGGTTGGGTTTCTTCCCGGAGACAGAGGGCTGGGAGAAGGATTTCCCGAAGACGGCGGAGTGGAATACGAAGTTGAATAATAGGGATAGTGTCAAGAAGATTAAGGCGGATAAGGAGGCTATTGGCAAGGCTTAGGAGATCCATAGCTATATAGTAAGTAGGTTTCATATGAGGGTTTCAAGAGAATGGAATGATTTTTAAATCAAGAGAGACATTTCCTGGGGGCAAGAAGTCGTGATGGGAGAATAGATGCTGATAAATGGTATCTGTCGGTGTGAATCTTTCTTTATCCTTAGGGGTTTGGGATAAACGGATGTGACTAGGTCTCCCGTAATGGCATACCTACAGTATTAATTGGCGAGGACTATGATAGGACCAAGAGGTTGAAATAAGTGGCGAAACATCTAGAATACTGTTACAAAGGTTTTCTCAGTACACCTTTTTTAGACGTCTTGACGTGATTATGGCCCTCCTAGTTAATACGGTAGTCTTCCTATCAGATAAACACTTATCCTAAGCCAAGTAATTCTTTGTCTACCCGGTAATTCCATAGAAGTAGACATAATAAACCTACTCACCACCTATGAAACTAATCATTGCTCTTCTAATACATAATAAAAACTATTACTTATAGCTTCTAGGCTAATTATTATAGTATATCCATAGATGAGAGATATTACTCCGCTAAACGTCTGTGCGTTATGATATCATTTAAGAAGCAAAACTTCATGGAAGCCAAGCTCTAAACTAATACGTATTTTTATCCCTACCAACTCTTTTACAGGACACTAAACAGTACCATTAGAAATCGACCCTCTCCATAACCCTAACCCAGACATTAACTCCGGTTGAAAATGGTGAGTGTAAGATCTTAGGACCGGAATTCCTTGTCCTTTGTGGCCTGGGGGTGAATATTTCTCCGAGAAAATTAGGAAGGAGTGAGCATTCCTTTGTAACAGCTATACTCTTTTTGGTAGACCTAAAGCTTAAACACTCTAACCGGTTGCCGATATGCCCCCTGCTTCCCCACATATGTGGATTACTATTAACTCGCGCCGCCAAGACGGATGCACACATTAGTAACAAACCCCGTTTTCTCCGAATTGCGTAATTGGATACTTGATTTCTAATGAAATTGCGTGCTGAAGCTCTTCAATTGATGCAATGACCCAGTATGATTCCTACTGTTCGAGGGCCTTTAGCTTTCGCATATATAGAGCTATCACCACCTCGCTAATTCGAATTCTATCCAGCATTCTATTCAGCATCTTATCCAACATCGAAAAACAACTAAGTTCGCATTAGTACAATCTATTACTACTATAAATATCCATACCAATATTCAGATATCCATACACCACTTCACAACTAACCTAAAAATGGCCACTGTCGCATCCTTCCCCACTGTTTCTACCAGCAACCCCCCTTCAACGCTCCCCTACACCACATCCACCAAATCTACCGCCTCCAACAACCCCGTCAGCGGCGATGTCCCCTCAACACTCTTCTTCCATGCCCCCACAGACGATGGTGCCCCACCCTACCACTATGTAGAGGCACCCCCCGCCGGAGTGCCAGCAACCAACGAGCTTCAAGACCCCCAAACCGTCACTATCCACGACCTCCGTGGCCTCGAGTCACAATTCAACCTCGACAAGCAGTCTTTCCAGCCCATTCAGAATGTTCCCTCTGCTGAGACCAAATTTCTCGATGAATCCCGCATCAAGGATATCTACTACCCCGAGATTCAATCCATAATCACCGCAAATGTCCCTGGTGCCCAAGAAGTCGTTATCTTCGACCACACCATCCGCCGCTCAAATGCAGGTTCAAACAGATCCCCAGTGATGCGTGTCCATATCGACCAGACCTTCCCGGCAAGCTATGCACGCATCAGAAGACATCTACCGAAGGAGCGTGCAGATGAGGTCATTGAGAAGGGTATTCGTGCCAGAATCATTAATGTGTGGAGACCAATTAATGGGCCGATTGTGGACCATCCCCTAGCGTTTGCGGACTCGATGACTGTCGATGAGTCGGATGTTATCAGTGTGAGACATATCTACCCGGACCGTGAGGGTGGTACTTGTGCGGTTAATTATAACCCGGCACAGAAATGGTGGTATTGGTCTGGGCAGAAGGATGATGAGGTGGTATTGATCAAGTGTTTTGATTCGGATACGGTTGTAGGTGGTGGTGAGGTCGGCAGGAGGGGGAGAGTCCCGCATACGGCGTTTGAGCATCCAGGAACTCCGGAGGGGAAGAAAAACGGGAGGGAGAGTATTGAAGTTAGGTGTCTAGTTATTGGGTAGAGGGGTGAAGGGATGACATTATGAGGTTTAATGGTGTATTAGATTTTTCTTTATCGTTAGCTTTGTGTATTGGTAGTTGATTGGATATATTTTATGGGCATTGATGTATTTTTCGAGTTATATTTTATAAGAATAGGATTTTCAGTTTATACCAGAGGTTTCTAAGATCTATCAGACTACTTATGTAGATGTAGCTATCTATATGCAAAGTGACGATACTGCTCGAGGACCAACATTCTATGATGAACATTACTCCCTGGTGTCAAGGCCTTGAAGTCATCTAAAGAGCCCAGAGTACCAGCCGATACTCGTGTAAATACCAGGAATATATCCTACAGCGATTGACCTAATAGACCTAAATCCCGGAGAACGGGCGTTCGGGTGTGGCCGGTGAGCTCCTAGAACTCAGATCAGCATCATAAAGGTTACACGAGAGGCAGAGGATACTGATATCTTACCCTAGATAACAACTCTTCTGATGTAGTAACTGCTTAAGGCCGGGTTCAAAGGGGGTATAGAAAGCTTAACTCAGTGAATGCAAAAGAGGAGAGAGGGAGAGAGGGAGGTCTACTCAAAGGTCCGCTGCTTTAGTGTGATTTCCTGTAGTAAAGCAGCGCTTACACAACACCTCAATCTCGTAGGCACATCAACTGATCTATCAAGTCCCTCCCAATATCACAGAGAAGCAAGAAGTAGAGCTATGTCCTACCGCAATTTTACAAATTACTACTATCCCTAAAAGCACAGCCGTGTCCAACAGATTCTCGGAGTCCCCCATAGCAACAAACCTCAGCACCACAAATGTTAGTATTGATGTGAGATCAAATACATTTAAAGACTAAAGCGATTATGAGGAACATAGATGCATAAAAAGTCTAAGTAAATTCACTTTGGATGCCCTTTGCCTCACCAAGTGATGTGGTCCCCACTAAGTCCTGTCAGCCAACATCATACAATACCTCCCTTTACAGGACTTTTATGGTTGTTAGTGTATCATATGAAATTACCCCCTATTTCTATAAGGGCTCTAGGAATTATTTGGACACAGATATAAATCGGTATGAGTTTATGGGTGCTAGCTCTCAACAAATACCATCAGTGGGTCGTGGCCTACCGGCAGGGACTTCAGACAATTGATGATGTCCTTGGCTGAGGGAGAAGTAGCTCACCAGCTATGTAGTGAATGAACTTTTTTGCTATTGCTATGAGGGGGGGGGGCTCTGGGAATTTATTAGACACGGCTGTACTTTGTTCTTTACTAACACTTGGGAGTTCAAATAGTGCGTAGTCTCGCCCAAACGGCGGGATCCTAGAAAAACATGATTTCTACCTCGAGAATATCGGCAATTCTACAAACCACTGTACCTTCGAATATCAACAAACTTCTGCCTAGATAAACTCTGCCGACGTATCATTCAACACTTAATACCATTCTATTGAACTACATGTATGCTTCAACAGGTGTGCTAGCTCCAGCTAAGCCACCTTTAAGCCTTCTTTAGAGATATCTAGCTATAAAAGCATCACTTAGTTTCGCAGGTTTAGTAGTCAATATATAAATCCACTCATCTACAACTATATATACCCAAGTTAGATAAATATACACATAATTGTTTCTACTAAATTACCTAATAAACCCCGAAAAGATTAATGAGTTTGTGAGGCCTTGGAAATTCACAATGCCCCCCAGTCATACTCTCTATAAGAGTTATAACCCTACTTTTAGGACCAGCTTGGATTTCTAATGCGAACACACTATAATAAAGCCAATATTTCAAACAAGGACCCTAGACCACAAGCTACAGCTTCCATATCTTGTTCACTCATGAGCAAAGTTCAAACTAATATAGATACAGCCCCACACTCTAGTATCAAAGAACCCATAAACCTCCACTAGATCCCACACCTTACTCTCGGTCCTCCCATGCACCGACTCCTTCGCAGTCTTCGTATCAATCTTCTTCAGGATGAGGAAGTTATACATGATCTAACCATCATCAAAGAACGAAAATTCTATTTGAATCTTAGCCCTTTAGCTACTCGTAGAATACGTGAAAGTCTTCGGGGGCGTTGGCAAATTCTACGTCGAAGGTGGAATAGATATGACCGAACCCGTGGGTCATGCCTTTAGTTACATCGAGGGTACAGCCTTCGCGGCAAAAGTAGGCGGTGCCGGTGTCAAAGACCTCAGGCATGGATCTATGATCGCCTATGGGAAGGAGGTAGTGGGGGTACGGGTACGGGTGTACGATGACCCGGAGTTTCCAAGTGGGATTCGCTCACCACCAGCTATGGGATAAGTTGAGAGGATGGGACACTAGCAGCCTGCATCACGGAGATGGCTTCACCGTTGGCGATAATTGTGGCCCCAGTTCGTAGTGCAATCTTGTCGGCACCGGGGAGACTAGAATATCAGTAAAGAGGTAGACAAGTTATATATATAGTTACTTACTAGTCAAAATGAGCATGAGAGATGAAGATATAATCACATCCAGCCACATTACGTGTGGATATATATGCAGGCAGAGATGCAGAATAGTCTAGGCAAGCATTCAAGAAGATAGTCAATTTCTTGTCTTGACACGATAAGTTGTCGCACCTATAAGAGGGAATATCAATCAGTCATTAACAGTGGGTGAGAATGCATGAATGAGACAACCCCAACCAAACAACTCAATCATTGTTTTTCCCAGTAATACCATATGGTGCAATTATGAAAGCCAAACAGAACTATGATCTATACAACTAATCTGAGCAGTTTCCTATTCCTCAGATTCTAGCATAGTGGAGGTGGAACCTTATAGACCATAAAGTCGGCAAGTCGGTGCCATACACCGATCCTAGCAGTAGAAAACCCCTCCATCCATGCCATGATCAAGAGGTGCTATATGAGACCCCTCGACTATAGATCACTAACTCCCTCTTATATATCTACATGAGACAGTGATAGGGCCCACGGAGTTGGTGCCGAGAGCTTTTAAATGAGAGCTTAAACTATCGAAAAGCCGCATACATCAACGGTCTCCATAATTACGAGGGGAAAATGACCTTTAAAGCTATTATAATTGGTTCTGGCCTCTCCGGTTCCCCCCTTGTAAACGGCCTCCTAAAGAGTAACATTGATGTAATAGTCTACGGACGCGACACCACGAACTCCAAACGTGAGGGCTACCAAATCCGCCTGGGTGCTCCTGCACTCTACGGCTTCCGCGGATGTCTCTTGTCAGAAGTTAAAGACGCCATATGCAGCAAGTTTGGGTGTTCTGGCGGCGCCATGGCTAGTGCCCCGGTAATGTATTCAAAGGATATGGACCTCCTAGTCGATTTGACAAAGTTCACAGCATACCTAAAGAGTGCACCAGTTGACCGGGTAGTACTGAGGGACGCGCTCGCAGAGCAGGCTACTAGAGGGGGACGTATCGTGTATGGGAAGGCGTTCGTGAAGTATGAGGTTTTTATCCCTAAGGGAAGAGACGCGGATGGGCAAAGAGTGAGAGCATATTTTACAGACGGTACAACAGATGAGGGTGATGTCCTAGTTGCAGCGGATGGAAATAACTCAAGGGTAAGAATTGATATTATTCACCATATCGTAGGTTTTAAACTAACATGTATAGATTAACGCCCAAGTTGATTTAAACAACATCATCTCTCTCCACAAAATCCACGCTTTCTTAGCTAAGGGCCCCATCTCTGCTGAGACCTTCCACTCGCTCCCTGCAGAGATCAAACGTGCCCCAATGGCAGTTGCCCACGAAGATAAAATACTATTCGCATCCTGCTACCTTCCCAACAAAGCCGCTACCTCTGATACTCCCAAAGATGGCGAACCCGAGTACGACGAAGATGCAGCTTCAATAATGATGGGCTTCAACTGTACTGCCTCGTGTCTTCCAGAAAACTTCAAAGACTACACTGACATACAGATCAAAGCTTTCATATTAGGCCTAGTGAAGGACTGGGACCCAAGAGTACTGAAGATTATCGACTCCATTCCTGGAGATAACATATATTCCTTCCACCCCAAGACCTCAAAACCCCCTCCAAAAAGCTGGCAGGCAAAGGTTTCAAATCCTACGGATCTAAACACTAGTAACTCGCGAATCTAGCTCCTTGGAGACGCGATACACCCCATATTGCCATCCAGGGGCATGGGTGGGAATCAGGCTATGCACGATTCTGGTGTGGCATGTCCTAGTCTTGTTGCACTAGCTGCATTGGCAACTGGTGAAGGTGTAACGAACCCGCAGGCTGCGAAAGCAGTGGCAACGTATGAAGAGGAGATGATACCACGCGCATTTGGGTGGGTTACGGCAAGTGGAGGCGGAGTGGATGAAGACGGGATGCCGAGTTTTAATTTCAATGGTGTGATGGGGACTGTCAAGGTGATGCTTATCAAGAGGACGTTAGATATAGTGGGTATTGTGGGGAGTGTAATGAAGGCGGTGGGGTGGAAGCCGAAGGATGATGCGCCGAAATTTAAATAATGAGGTTAGGGGATTTAATAAGAAATGTGCTTGTACATACGGCCGTGCCCAACAAATCCTCGGAGCCGCCCTCCCCCCTATGGGGAGGGTAAAAAGAGTTTGTTGACCTAGTAAACTACTTCTCCCGGGATTCGAACCGCAGATCTCTGAGCCAAGTTCATAATCAGTTGTCTTTCCCTACCAGTAGGCCAATTGACCTACTGGATATTATTTGCTGGAAGCCAACTCACATGAAACGACCACCATTACTACATATGGGGGCTCCAAGAGTTAGTTAGACAAATTGGTATGAGCTTATGGGGGATACGCCACCCGCAAAGGGTGGTATTTTGTGATGTTGGCTGACACGACTTATCAGTAGGGGGGGATCATCACTTCACTTGATAAGGCAAAAGACACCCAAATTAATAATTTTCTTGGGCACGGCTGTATTAGGTATTTGAATTCTTATTTTTGAGCATATATTACCATCAGTGATACACAAATAACTTATTATAATGTGAACTGAATTTAAAGTAGAAATTCATAATAGCAAAGCTCTAAATCCACTGTGAACTGTTGTAGGCTTTGGGCTATATCGGTTTTGGGTTATATCTTTCCCTATCTACTAACCACATTTGATGCATGTGTACTATCTAATACTCTATCCTTACCATCCAAGAACCATGTTAATTGCAGCTCTACATATAATCAACCTTCACCCATTAATTTTATGGATAAATCAATTGAAGTGACCATTATAGTCCCTCTTTGCCATTCCTATTCTTCATAAATCATAAAAGCCTCCCCACATAGAACACTTTACTTGCTAATTGACCCTATAAACCATTCAAACCCCCACAAACTCAAGGCCCCCGTGCTCGTGGGCTACTCTGAGGAATAAATATCGCACTTATACTCTGTTTCGCATACGACACAACATCATGCGAGAACACGAATGAGTGAACTTGAGCAGCTATATCATACATTATTAGTCACCACTCATTACTCAATAATACCCTCTGAATAGAAAATTCTTACGTGAAACCGACATGGAATCCTCTCCCCCTACAACTAAGGATCTCGAGAACCCTTGTATACAATCCGCCCTAGCCTTCCTCACATGCTCATACAACCTTAGTCTTGCTGGGACATCGAGTGGGTTGATCCCAAGCGGGAATAACTCCCCCAATGCTGCCCCATCTTCAATCGCTTGTCCCCCACCTTGACCCAAGTGCGGCATCATAGAATGACACGCATCACCGACGAGGGCTACACGATCCTTTATCCAAGTTTCGAGAGGGGTATGATCACGGAGCTCCCATAGCCCCACACCGTCAGTAGGGGCGAGTTCAAAAATACGATGAAAGACTGGGGCAAATTCGGCATATACTGAACCCAGAGTAGCAATATTCGAAGATGCATCCCATTCTACCACAGGGTTAGTAGTTTTCAAAGTGTAGATTAGAGTGGTGTGTATACCTTCTTTGCTCTCGTCACCTTCCCTTGAACTATCGGGATGGATACAAGCGAAATTTAAAAGCTCACCACGTCGGCAGGGATACATAACGATTCTCTTCTCGCCGCTAATTGAGACATGCATCGTCCAGTGATTCTCGTCTGGTGCGAAACGTGCGGTAGAGGGATCCGCACGGATCTTCTCGCTAGGGATCATGAACCGGAATGCTGAGTAGCCGGTTGAGTTTGCGGGGGCGGCTTCGGGGAAGATAATTTTGCGGGTTATAGACTAATACCAAGGGTTATTTTAAACGCCCCACAAAACGAACTATTGTAATAACTCGAGGGAAGAGTCCTACGTGAATTCCATCAGCACCAAGAATCAAATCCCCTTGGACTGGTGCGATTGGAGGTCCATTGTGAGTTATAGTTCCGGCCTGGGGATCGACTGAGGTTACTTTGGTGGAAAGGTGGAGAGTGCATGGGGGGGTTGGTAGAAGTGGACGGGGAGAGTGCGAGGTGCTTTAATTCGGTATGAAGGTCGACGCGATGTGCTAGATACCATGGCTATGAGGGCTATCAGTATATAGTAATTTAACATTCGCAACAAATCCACCAGAGTTGAATCCCTTTTACTAAAGGTCTTCCCCTAGAGCCAAACATGAGTATCTTGTTGATAGGGAGAACCTACAGCTCCATAGAGTTTTGAAATATTGCTCTGGTCCATTGAGCGGAGCACTACACCATCCCCATTCAATATCTCTGTCTATATAAACGATACCTATATCAGCTTCTCTGCACAAAACCATTGAATAATAAAAAATTAGAGACCATACATACGCACACGGCACTCCACCTAGCCGTTCATTCGAGTACCCATACCCTTCCAACACCCGTGATGCGTTCGGACCCACATGAATCGCAGCCCCAATCTCATCCGCAAATTTTGATTTCTCGAATATCTATCCCCCCCTCCCCAATTATCAGCTGAAAGTCTCTTCTAGACAAACTAGAACTTAAAAAATCCTATACATGAACGTTATGTCCCGCACGCCTCAAAGCAACTGCAGCTGAAAGCCCCCCAATGCCTGCCCCGATAATAAGAACTGTCAAAGGTCCACTTGGGGGAATTCCAAATGCCGGTGATACCATCTTATCGGTCCTGAGTTTAACTTGGCCAACAACAAGTAGCCCAATTAATGTTGAGTCGGAGTTTTTTTTTTTTTTTGAACTTTTGCTTTCTTTCCTTTTTCTTTCCCTTTTTTTTCGATCGATCTTGTTGATTGAGGAGGAGGATCCTGACGTGGTTACCCCTAGAGCCTAAGTTTATACACAAAAAAAAGGAAGGGTATGAAATATAAATAAATACTGTTCTTGGAGAGTATGATACAGTTAGGTACTTTCTCAAAATTCATATTCATACATACATGTAGTACACCATTGTGGTTTTGCCTCGGTATGTTCCGTGCCAAGACTAATCAATTTGTATCCAAATCTTGAAACACCACATAGTTCTGGGGCCCAAATAAGCACGGGGGGGGGGAGTGAACTCTGTTTGAGAATAGGGAAATAACCTCGTAGATTTATTAAACAGATGTTGTAATAGAGATAATGACGTTGTTAGATATGTCCACATCTAATAGGGGCTATTCGCGCCAACTACCTAGCTGGGTATCTCCTCTAGGTAACCAATATGCCAACAAATGCCTCCATTGATATCCAAGGGGAAGTGAAAACTTTCAGCTCTCACGGGAGACAGCAGCTGATAGCATACATAGGGAGCTCATAAAACTCTAGGAAATTGAGTAACAAAATATAATTAACAAAATCCAAAACTAGCATCTACAGCCGTTAAGCACCCGAGGACCTCAAGCCTCTTTTTTAAAAAAGGCGCCTTAGGATATGCTAAGAACCGTTATTGATTACTAAAAAGTTTCAGGCGAAGAAACTCACAGCGCAAAAAAAAAAAAAGACTTGTCCAGCCCGTCGCACGTACGTCGTGATTACATCCCTGTTACAAGATGGGCAGGGGGGCAAGCACTAGCCCATAGTGAAACGGAGACCTTTGGTGTATAATACAGTAACTACATGTACATGTAGTTATATATAGCATCACAATATAGACTTGGATACATGTAGTCCTAGAGTTGGTGCCAGTGACCATTAAAATACTAGATTCCAAGAGTCTATAAAAAAGAGTTCACAAAAACTATGTTAAACCGACGTCCCTCCGGACTCCCTCATATCTTATATTTAACAATTTATTCCTACCCATTTAAGTTGTTTCTTTGACGGGTTTTAAACACCTAGCTAAATGAATAAATCTAGTAATATATGTACTTTAAGGCCCTGAGTGTAAGTTTAATTATATAGAGCCATATATATCGATATCTAGAAATATAAATATCCTAGTAACCACTTCTAAATGTTTTCTAATTTCTACTACATAATTAACTAGCTAGGTCAACTGCAAGCAGTCTTACCATCTAGCGCATCGATCTAATAAGAAAATCCAATCCGCCAAAGCCAAAACAGAAATCTTTAAAGTAATGAGCATGTAACAAAATATCTCTTATAGAGCCTCTAACATTAAAACCCCTCTCAAGACCATTCCCTCTTAAAGTAACTACCCAAATCTCGAGTGAGATATCATGAGCCCAACAGACTGATTAATCAATCACTAAACAAAAACAAAAAACAAAAGAAAAACAAAAGATCGAGGGACCGCGCGGGGGCTACCATAAAAGCAACTTCCAGAAACGAAACCTCCCCAAGGAACGAACAATTAGAATAAAAATAAATGGTCCCCATGTAAGAGCTTGTTTCACTACCACGCAGCTAGCTCCCCGCGCGGAAAGTCCCGTACGTACTTAACCGCCCAAGGAATTTTTAGTATACTTATGTATATTGAAAGAGAGACCCCAAAGCTAAGTCATATATAGCTTCATAATTGGATACTATTATAAACGAGGATGTAATTTTTTTATTTTATTTTTTATTAGTGATATTTAGCCTGGCCTAGCTAAGCTTGCCAAGATAATTGTGAGCTTCTGTGACGTATGTACTCCATATGCATCGAGAGGGTGTAGTCTTAGGACGCGTAACCCTCCCCAAGATTCAATACACTTCACGTCTCGATACTTCTTTTTATAATATTCCATTTACCGTCTGAGGTATACAGGGTCGGCTTTCACTGACAATAATACAATGTACGGCTTTTTGTTTCTTCTTTCTATGTAGATGGTTTTAGAGTTTAGGCCTATGTAAATATAAAATTCCCGACAGTAGAGCTCATCATGCACCTGACGCTTATCCCCACCACTATCACCCTTGTAAATATACCTACTATTTAAATTAACCGCATTGATTAATCGTATATAGTCAATTTAAAGAACCTTTACCTGATCTACAATCTACAATCTACAGGGTTCACTGCAAGAATGCCCCCGGCAGGATCAGATCCAAAGCACACATATAGGAAGCACATAATAGTGCTGCAATTTTAAAGTAAAATCCACTTAATTCTCCTATCCCCATAAAACTCCTTAATAAAAATATACAGCCCAATCCATATACCCCCATGCCCCCCCTCTATGCTCAATACTTGAATATGTATAAGGAAATTAGATGTAAGGAAAGAACGAGGGAAACGAGCGATAATAGAACAAAGAAAACCATGACCCCCAATCCGTAATTCATGAGACACAATGAAAAAGGCAGAATTAAAAGAATAATCTCCAAGGTAGATGTATATGGAGAATATTAGGGAACAAGAGAAAAGAAAAAAGAGAGAAGGAAAAAAAAAACCCCCCGATTAAGGAAATATTTAAGCCGAGCTAGGCATTTCAAGCAAATTTTCTCCAAGTGTCACTACATTCATTTGCAAGATCACGAATGACGGATTTTTGCCACTAGCCTCGTAGAGTTGTTTGTTTCCGATACGAGCCTCCATTATGTTCTCGCGCGGTTCTTCGGCTTCAACTTTTCTTGAAAGTTTCTCGATATGCTTCTTAGCCAAGGCCCTCCCAAACTCCCAGTTCTCATCGAGCCGAGCACGTGATTGGTTCCGTTTTCTATCTTGCTCGCTGATGAACTCTTGGGGGAGAGATCTCTTTTTTGTCCTCACTTCTGAATGCACAGTAGATGAGGTTGTTTTCCTCTTCAAAGCATTTTGGCTTGAGAATTTTCGATTATCAGAGTCAGTTGGTGGCGAGCCCAAAGCCTCCGAAGGATTGGTGCAATTGTGGTCTACATTCCCAACGTGACCACCGTCATCAGAACGATGACTGTACAGTGCACTGAATCCTTGCAAGCTCGTAGGCACCACTTTAGGATTTTTTGATGTATCATAATGGTTAGGACGACCACTACAGACTTTACCGCCGTAGGGATCAAATGAGTGTTGTGTCGGGCCATTATCAGAGTCGATGCCGAAAACATGCTTGAACCAAGCATTGCTGTTTGTTGTGTACTCCTCGGCTGGGAAAGTAAGTGCCTTAGCGGCCTTGACCTTTCTGATCGGGGAGCGGCGAGACTCGTGCACCATAGATCGGGGAGGGGTTGTATTGAAGTAATGCGTTTCCATGCGCAGTTTCTTCTTAGACCGGTACAAAGTAGGATTTGGGGGAGAGGATACAGGGGATTTAGCGGAGCCCGAAAGCGCAGAGATGATTTTCTCAGACATTTTTAGGGCTTGTGGTTGGGAGAGAGAGAGAGAGTATGTTGTAATAAGATGGGAAGAGAAGAGACGCGGGAATACAGAATACAGACAAACGATGTGTATGTGTATGTGTATGTGTGTATGTGTGTATGTATGGGGGGGAGGGTGTATGTGTATGTGTATGTGTATGTATGTATGAATGTATGAATGTATGTATGAATGTACGAATGGGGGGGGGGGGGGGTGTAAGTGTGATGTTGCGCGGTTGAAGGTTGTGGATTGCTGTGGGGCTGTAGAGAAGTGGAGGGGTGGGGGTCTGAGAGGGGGGGGGGGTGTCTGGGGGGAGGGGGAGGTTTCTTAAAGGCTCTCACACAGTAGGGAAAAATATCAAGAGAAGAATATGTAAAAATGCAAAGCTTGGTCTCTTGGTCTTGAGACAGCGTTTGCTAAGGCTGCGTGTTCTTCTTGTGAGTTGTCTGCTGTGCAAGGATTTTGGGAATCAAAAACACTTACATTACTGTAAAAAGACTTGGTATGCGGTTCAAGTTCGAATGGAAGAAATAGGGGTGATGTTATTTGCAGGCTATTGATCTTTCTTTCTACGCGTATCGCTATTTATCAACGAAACGGATAGAGCTCTTAGAGATGAGGTGGTGAAAATCAAAAACCCCCCTGCACCGTTAGAACTGAGGTGGTCAAGAGAGCCGCGTCGCGTGGCTGCGTAGATAGAAGAACCCTCTCACCTCTTACCTCTCACCTCTCACCCACCCCCCCCCCCAACACATCTGATTCTTATCCTGCCGCAATTAAATGCGTGAATTCTATAACATCAAAGTTTTCTTTTTGTCCTCATCTTCCATGTCTTTTACAGACACTTTAAATCATTAGTTCTTGTTTGCTACTATATATGTGGATCTCAGCTCTGTTTCAAGGCATCTGTCACTACTTTCATCCCTGAAAAACTCCCCCCCCCCCATCTCCGTTTTTCTTTGGCGCTCACAACATGCCCGAAACCGCTCCCGGAATACGGATCAACGGTTAAATATTACATGTAGTATGTATACATGTACATACTCTCCAATACATCACTGCAGAATAGAGATAATTTCGAATGGACCTGGCATGGTTTATTTACGCCCTGCACACCCGTAAACTAATGGGGTACGGAACCATCAACGTACATGCTGTAGATGACTAAAGACCCGGTATAGCGGTAAAAAGAAATATGTATGTATAGAGAGATACAGAAACCTCATGACTTCACCCTTTGTGAGAGCGTTCTGCTCTTGGAAGGAAAGAGAGAGGAGGGAGGAGAGGGAGGAGAGGGAGAGAGAGAGGAGGGGGGGGGGTAATTAAACCAATAGATTTCTTTCCTATAACCAAGTTGGGTGCCCGTTAAAAATTCTCTACTTTAAACTCCCAACAGATATATATCTTCCGAGTACATTTTAGCAAAGATGTTTTTTTCTTTTCTTTTCTTCTTTTGATGTGAGGTTCTGACAGTTCCCCACTAACAAGTACTATGTAGTCACGCCTTGTGGGTGCGAAGTTTTTTCCAGACCTCCTACATAGATTACACACCAGTTCATCTCATTTACTGGACATTTGTTGCCTGATATAATCCTTTTATGAGTAAGGCCACACAGAATGTGACCAACCTTAAGTTCTTGGAGATCTGACATGATATCATGGTGGCGATAAATGATTCGTTGATAACATAACACTTTCGAGTAGCTAGGACACATGGGCACTAAAAGGGCATAAGTGCGATGTCATTCACTAAGCCTTTGTATAAATCACTGCTTACATAAACCTTTATATACATTAAGCTTCTGTTACTATGTGTAGTACATGTAGTATCTTAATTCTTATCACCAGCGTACCCTATAGTGGAAAACGCTGCGTCTAATTCACTAAAGTTCCCTCCTTCCTTCCCCTTCGCCCCTTCCCCCCTCCACCCGGAGAGAGGGCACCCGGTCCTGGGGCATAACTGCTCAATGTAGGAGAGATTCGGTAGGAGAAAGACGGGTGTGGTGTGGATACCCTGCTAAGACCTTCCCCTCCGTCTTAGCCTTCCCAAAACGACTAGCGCTGCTAACCTAAAGCTTGGCAACGATAGTACAATAAGCGAAACCGAGTGATCTTTTATGAAAAATGATTTGTTAATTATCGAGAAATTTAATTATTGTACAAAAAATAATCATGAGTAAGGAAAAACAAAGAGCGTCCCTTCTCTACTTAGAGATCCTATCGTAAAAAAACTATGAATACAGAAGAAAATTTAAATGGTATGAACTACTACCGCTTGAAACGCGCCCTCCCCAAGTTTAGTCCATCGCAAACCTGTTCAAAAACTTGAAAGTCTTGAGACCTTCCTCAAACTCATCGGCCATATCTTCAGCAGAAGTAGAAGCATCGTTAATGTAAACACCTTCCTGGTCCTCGATTGAGCAAGCCTCAAATCCCTTACTACCACTTCCGATAGAAGCAACAGGCTTCCCGTAAAGGAATGCATCACGAACAATACTAGTTGGACGCTGAGCCGGGTACAAGCTTGACGCTTTTCCAGTGTGCGAAAATAGGCCCTCAGTTCCATCGACAGCAATGATACCATCGAAAAGTACAGCATCAGATGCAGAGTAGGTCTGGTCAACACCATCCTGAATAACCTCACCAATGATAACTGGGACAGCACCCTTAGCTTTGAAAGCCTCGGCGAGAGCAGCAGCCTGAGCGAGCGACTCGGAGCTAGAAGTAGTGGTGAGGATACCAACAACAAGGGTAGCGATTGTCGGGAGGGGCTCCGAGAAAACTGATACACCGGTAGTTTTATCGTCGTGATAGTAATCTGAGTCAGGCTCTGGGGCAGCAACGCCAATGGCAATGGCAACACGCTTTGCTAAGTCATTGGAAATCTTGTTGAACTGGGCAATTGATGCTTCACGAACTGCCATGGAAGAGATTTTGGATAGCTCAAATCGTGCAGCGTTGACAACTTGCTGTTGCTCAGCAGGAAGGAGAGAGTTGAAAAGAAGGCGAGGCTGAGTCCAGTAGTCCAAGAATGTGGGAGAGATGTCACGGACGTATGCAGCATCAACAATGCGTCTAGCAGGTGCCGTGAAGAAACCGTTACCTTGGGTCTGGTTGGCTTCCTTGGGGGAACCATTGTTAAGGGTATTGACACTGTAAGCAATCTTGTTGAAGGGGATCATTTGTTGGCCAGCACCATCTCGGTTGTTGTTGTGAACGGGAACATGTGGGCGATTCTAGGTTGAAAGTTAGCTATGGATTCTTTTCTCTAGTAATTGAGAATGGAACATACGATCGGAAGCTGCTCGAAGTTGGGACCACCGTTACGGTTGATCTGAGTATCAACATATGAGAAGAGACGGCCCTGGAGGAGCGGATCATCGCTGAAATCGATACCACGAACAACATGGCCAGGAGAGTACTATATAATATGTATTAGTAATCATGTTTAGAAAGAAAGATAGTACTAGGATTTACTAACCATAGCCTGTTCAGTCTCCGCAAAGTAGTTAATGGTGTTCCTGTTCAACACAATTTTGCCAATTGGTGTGATCGGCACTAACTCTACAGGGACGATCTTTGTTGGATCCAAGAGGTCAAAGCCAAACTTTAGTACATCACTTTCCTCCATGATCTGCACGCCGACTTCCCACTCGGGATAATTCCCGGACTCAATGGCCTTGAAAAGATCCTCGCGATGATAATCGGGGTTCTGACCATTAAGGACTAAAGCTTCCGACCAAACAAGGGAAGCGAGACCCTGCTTAGTCTTAAAGTGAAACTTAACGAGCTTTGACTCTCCGTCATCATTGATGAAGCGGAAAGTGTGGACACCAAAGCCATCAATATGTCGGTAAGACCTCGGGATGCCGTGACCAGAAAGCGCCCTGAGAACAAATCATAATTAGTAAAATACTAGAAAAATTTATCATTTTTGAAAACATACCACAAGAGAGTGTGGAGCGTCGAAGGGTTTTGACTGAAGAAATCCCAAGCAGTATCGTGTGCTGTAGCAGCTTGGGGGATTTCATTATTAGGCTGCGGTTTCACGGCGTGAATGAGATCGGGGAACTGCATAGCATCCTGTAAAAAGAAAACAGGGATGTTGTTGCCAACGATATCTAAGAATATAATTAGATGACAACCAGAACATGCAAAAAAAAAAAAGCAAAGGGGACGTCTAGAGCAACGGGCATTGATGCCTACTCGCTAAAGGAGGGGGGAAGCAAGGGAAAGGTACGAACCATAGTTTCCTGCATCAGTATAAAAGCGGAGCGCAAACCCATGTACATCTAACCTCATCAGTATATTATCAACAAAAATATAGGATAACCTTATAATCCTAGAGGCAAGGGATAATAATACCTCTGACAGTATCAGCACTCCCGCGGGAACCAGCGACGGTTGAAAACCGAAGGAAAATTGGTGTTTTCTTCTGCGGAGTGTTCAAAAAGGATGCCGCGGTGATATTAGACCAGTCATCGTAGGACTCGAAGTATCCGTGAGCGGCAGCGCCACGAGCATGGACTATCCATTGTTGTCAGCGTATTGTAGGTAGGAAGAGAAAATATTATAAGGAAATATTACCTGCACGCTCCGGCACACGCTCGTGATCAAAGCGAGTGATCTTGGTTCTTAGGACGAAATCCTCCAAGAGAGTTGGCCCCCTCTCCCCAGCTTTCAAAGAACGACGGTCTGAAACAGGTGTACCAAAATCGGTGGTGGTATAAACATCTTCGTCATCGACAACGAATTGGTCAAGAAAACCATCGTCACCAGGGAGTCGTTCACTATCACGCTTCTTCAATCCCCCTGCTGAGCCATCCATGTATGGGCATGCTGCACGGGCAAGCAGCGCATTGAGGAGGGCGTAAGTAATAATAGCGTGTCTCATTGTGAATTAATACTGACAAAAATTAAACACTGGTACTGAAGGACAAAGAGGACTGCAGTGAAGAAAGGACGAGAGCAAGGTGAAGGTGCGATTATGGGTTTATATATCTCCTAAATAGAAACCCAACTCCATCATAGCAAGGTGAGACATGGAAACTACAGTCGGGCTCTGCCAAGACCCCAAGAGGGACAACTGCACCGAAATGCAGATGCTGCCAAATGTACCTAACGTGATAGGTTGATGCTCCCGTATTGACCTGCAGGTGGTATTGGTTGACCTAGACCAATGTCTTGGACAATAAGGTTTGTAATTGAGACATTAGAAAAACACTGGCTCGAATATACGCCAGTGCTTTAAAGGCACTTTTTTAGGCACGGAGTATTCCTCAGCTGATGGAATTTCAGCCCGGGCAGGGCTAAGCATAGCAAGTTTCTTACTTGTCTAAGATTCTGAATTCCAACCATCGTCACTACTAGAGCTTGGCAATAGGCTGCTTCCTAGCCTTACCATGCAATTTTGTTTAGAGTCAGTTTATAGATTCTTTTTTTCTTTTTTTCTCGTTTTATTTATGGATGTGAGAATCAAACTTACATATACCAGTATTAGGAATCTGCACCACCTGTATCTAGGACAGGTGGGTGTACAAAGATTGGATAATGTTGTCCACTATAAAATCACCATCTGGATTGTAAGGGCTGTAGGAGCCAGCGAAGCTGATAAAGCATGATATTCTAGACTCTTGGTACAGCTGTACCAAGAATCTATAACTGTCCGCAACCAACATGGTGAGAGTGGAGAATATGTTCGGGGGATGTCGTTGAAATTCCCATGGCGATGACGGTTGCAACCGGGGGCTAAAACAGGGCCAGGAATATTCAACATTCCTAGTTCGCTGTGAGAATTGACCAACACCCGACCTTGGCATCGGCCTTACTAGAGTCAGCGAGCGAGAGAGCGAGAGAGCGAGCAGAGCAGAGCAATACGGGGAAACAACGCAAAATTACCCGGTACCAGGCTACTATTTGCGCCAAGTCAATACTACTATTAATATCGTCAATAGCTGTCTACATGTATGTTGGTCTTACCCCGATCAAGTAGCACAAAGTACATGTAAGAAAATCATTGTACATATTGTTTAGCTGGGCGGGCAACCGTGGTATCGGTCCGCGCAGTTCATCCCTAAAGACCCATCGAAATTTAACTTCAAACACCATGTCGGTTATAGTTACAAGCATGTCCCGTAATGTTTGCCGGATGGTGTGGCCCACAGCATTATTAGGTAGCCCCTGGTACATGTAGTTCTTATCGCGCAGATCGACCGACTTCCAGCCACTTAAGGCAAGGTACCCGGCGGAGTAGAAGCCATTATGTATACCTAGTACCTAGTATCTGTGACTAATCACAAAAAGTCTGGAACCTTTTGTTATAAACAATCACTACAGCTTTCTAATCTAAGAAGAGCAGGTAAAGAAGAGGAAGAAGAGAGAGAAGGCCTGTTTAGGTTTTTCGAAAACCTGCTCGCGGAAATAGCCGTTTAAGAACCTTACATGCGCTGTTATTAAATTCGTGTCGTCACCAATGGGAACTACTTTTACGACACCCAAAAAATTCCGTCCGGGAGCAAGATGCATGGCATTGCCGCCAGCCAGCCAGCCATCAGCCATTTATCAGGTGGGTCCCGCTGTCAGCGATCTCCGTTTCTTATAAGCGGTGGTACTGCAGCTACAACGTATGGCAAAAGGTCGAGAAACGTGAGACATGAGACCCAGAGTTTTTAACGAATATTCTAACAGTAGGATTTGCCACAAAAACATGCCCCTGTGTCAGACCCTGACTTCTCAACCTGTTTTTTTGTACACTATAGAAAGGTAAGGTGTCGACCTTGTTTGTTATGTGATATCTATTAGTACTAGTTCTAAAGGCTGCAGGGCGTTATTTTGTACGTACGAAGGAGACAATCCCCCGCAATCCCCAGAATTATCACTTGTCAACTATACTCTATTCAAAAGAGTTTCTTGCAAAGCTTACGCATGCGAGCCGTTGATGCATGGGAAGGAGGTTGCCTTTTGGGCACATATCCGTCTTACCATTTCAGGAATGATGACTATCAGTCAAATTAAAGGAGAGGCGGTTTACGCGGTTTAAGCCAATAAAACGTCTGCAATATGTCAACTTATACGTACACTCGATCAGGTAAAGCACCCCGGCAACAAAAAGAGCACTCAGCTTCTTTTTGCCATGGTTCTCAAAGGTACTCTACTTACTCAATGTCTCGCCAGTACCCCCAATCGCGTGCCAGAACACTTCATTTTGGGGCTATAAGACATCACAAAGAGCCACTTCTTACGCGCTGGTTTTTGTAGTAGGAAAGTCGTGTAGAGCTGCTTCTCAGTCAGTATTCTAGGTAAGAGCCCTGGTGCCTGTTCCTACGCGCTCTTTCGCGCCACGTGAGTATAGAGGGATTAGTTGGGGAGCTCCCAACCTGATAAAGTCCCTTTACGATCATAGACTGGGATGCCTTTGTTTTATAAACAGTAAGGATTACCGGTGTTTCCCGCTGCGAGCCGTAAACCCCACAGTCTGCCAACTGTCTCACCCCTAGCTAAGCAATATTTTATGATGACACATAACTATACCAGTTAAGGATTGTTGATCCCTCATCACTCCTAAATCTGTTGCGAAAATCACACATGTCTTTGATTTTGGCACACAGGTACAGATACAGGTGCAGGTACAACTGTCTCATGGAGTCGTTGCCACGAGGTCGGAACTCGCTTGTGGGGGAAATCAGCTCCGGCTTTACCAGGCTCTGGGGATGGTTTAATTTAAGAAATGGCGTAGGCCAACTCATTATATCTCGTCTCTATGCGTGTTGGAACCCGTAAAGTGTTAGTACAATACCGACATTTATACTACAATTAGTAAAGTGTAGTCTTGCTTTCGCTCACGTGCTTTACTTATCATATTACTCTAGATCCGATATCGGCGTTCAATGCAGCAAGACAGCAGCAGCAGCAGCGGATAAACAGGCTTATCAATGTCTGAGACTTAAAGAATTTGCCGTTGATTTCTTTTGCTCATCTAGACCTTATAAAGGTGCTTCGGGATGTTTACTATATTCCTCAGAGGGTAATCTCCCGTCCTTCGCCGCATAAAGCCTTGGGCGCACTGGCAAGGCTTGGTATATAATTTTTTCTGCTGTGGATGCGAACCTATAGTGTCCCTCCAGTAGAGCAACATTTGTGGTCTTGTATCGGGGTGGTTCTCATAATGTCGTACATAAGCTTTATGCACATCGGCAACTGCTACTGACGTTTTTAGAATGTACTGGCCCTGCAGATATAGTAGCAAAGACCTACATACCGCACCAGCCCTTACTTTTAGACCTAATCGGTAGAGTATACCGCAAGAGTTATTAGTCTAGTCCCGAGTAAACCCTAGAAACAGGTGGAATAAATATATCTCGGGTAATTACAAATTATACAGGATATGTAAACTAATATAATTACCTAATATGTATCTGTGTCTCGTAAATGATATAAATACACGAGGAAGACAACGATCCCACCACAAAACCTCCTATTAGCTACACATTTGCTAGGGTTTGTGGCATCTTGGATAGAACAGACTGCCTCCCTGGCTCGACCGATGCATAAAATCCCTTCGCAGGACCAATTGGGAATTCCCCATAGGCATTTCCGTCCTGGAGCATTTGGTATGTCTCCTCTACGAAGTCCGAGAGAGGCATCCCTATCTGCCTTCCGTTTTCGATATCTAGCCATTACGAGCATATATCGCATCAATATCTTTAGTGTTTATATGGAGAAAGATTGAGATACCTGGTTGGAATTCTTTATCATGCAACTCCGTCTGTACTGCTGGAGGAATTATCTCCAATACCTGTACGCTAGTTCCCTTAAGGTGAATTCGGAGGCTGATAAGGAATTGGTGCAAGGCTGCTTTGGTTGCACAATAATTAGGGCATCTTGGTAATGGCACAATACCAAGGGCAGAGGAACTAAAGATGAGGGCCGAGTGTTTCTTTAAGAGGAACGGGAGGAACGCATGTGCGATGTAGATGTAAGAGGTGTAATTCGTGGTCAATTCCGTTTTGATGACTTCGAGATCTACGGTTTCAGGTTTGGAAAAGTTGAAACCGCGCTGAATTCCCGAATTTATGAATACCGCATCGATATCTGGGTGCTCTTTGGTTACTCTATTTTTATGCATCATTTCTGTTAGTCAATGGGTAAATACCACATTTTGAAGGATGTGGGGGGTTATCGCATGAATCTAAGTTAGGTGGTGGAATGCTGGGAAACACCCTATGTACTTACTGTGTAGCCCACCCAGCCACTTTGTCCAGCTTGGTTATGTCAAACACATAAGAGGCGACCTTTTCTTTACCATGTACCTTGCTGTACTTATCGACGAAATCATCGAGCCTATACTTCCTTCTTCCAACTACGACAACCTTTTTTCCCTCAGAAAGGAACTTTTCGGTCATGCCATAACCTATGCCACTAGTTGCTCCAACGACAAGGATGCTCTTATACTCGAAGTGCATATTTAAGAGAGGGGAAGTTATATATTTGGATTGGAGATTGAAACTCGAGTAGGTTATATTTGAAGTTTTTGAAATATAATTATAGAGTCCCAATGGTGTGTGGGTACGTAATGGTGACGTCAAAATTAAGATAGCCGAGCTAAGCCGTTTTAGTGTTTAAGTAGGTAGAAAACTTCAACTATATACGAATACGTTTCTACTGAGTATTTTCCTGGCTAAGATATATAGTGCACGGTCATAAAAGTGTACCGGCCAAATTTAGATGTGGAACATTCTTTTTGTGCCTAAGCGTGCCCCAAACATGCTTAATTATACCGAATTTTTTTGCTTCATTCTCAAGGTTTTTTTATATATAGGTTAAAAGCGTTTGTAATAGTATAAAAAAGTACCTAAATACTCTCAATACACAAGATGGCTCCCTGATATATAATATTTAGAGGTTCTTACTCAAGTATTTATGATCATATATAGGGTATATATAATGGAAGATGTTCCACATGGCCTCTTCTTATATTTAAAAGTGAAGTTTGTTCTACGACAACTACAAGAACTTGGATACATTTAAAATTACATTATAAGCCTTTCCAGGTTCTCTTGAGAGACCCTGTCTATTATTGGCTTTGAAATAATGACTCAAAGTACTAGTACACCTTTATAACCCGCATGCGCATCATAGGATGAAAATTTAGGCATAATTTTTGAGAGCCGAGCGAGTTTAGCTTCTCGATATATAGAGCTCTAGCTCTGAGTACATAATTTTCACGTGATTATATTAAGGTTGGTGAATCAATAAGTATATAGGAATATATACTAAAATTTTAAATTACCTTTCATTTGTGGCTAGCCCCTGGCCTGTTGGTTATGTACATAGTTATAAGGATAAGCGGAGAACCAATTAACCTGCCCTGATAATATATATTATGATTATAAATCATCTCTTTAGGTTCTTAAATCTACTACATACTTGTGAATCTATTGAGCTATTGCCTTGAATGAATTTAAAGATCAATTGGGTGTGGAAGAGTTGTAGTGGGTCTAGATATATAGCTTAATTAGCTAGTTGGCTACTTCATTTATATATTAGGGCATACGAGATACCCTAGCTAGTTGCCAACAGTCACTATTGTGCGTATTTTCTTGGGTATTTTCATTTTTATAAATAGGATGACAAATACCAGATTTTATGTCATACAATACTTACTAGTCTAAAAACGGCAAAATAAACGAATGGCACTAGCTGTTGAGGCTTTTACCTTAGCCACAAATATCTCCATCGTGACCATCATTAGCTTAGGATTATCTCTATTAGTTTAGAGGTTATCAGATTTTATCAGAGAGATGGGCTGTACTTCTAAGGCTTATGATAAAGTAATCTAAAATAGCTAGCTAGCTATCCTAGAGGTTAAAAGTGGGTTTAAGGTTAATTAAAAGGTGTGGCTTATTCTCGAACTAGGTTAATTTCTCAGTTGTTTGTGTTTTGTGTAATTATTATATAAGCACCGACAACTTCTCGTTTGTGGATAGACGGTAGAGTACATGTGCGCACTAATTTGTGATTTTTTAGGACGCGGATATAAGCAAATTTTGGAAGGCCTTTATAGCCTAGATCAAAACTAAGCCACATTAACCCGCAATGGATAAAGCAAAACTATGTGTTGTCGCGGGAAATCGCATCTAATGATGCTTTTTATAGTCGATCCGCGCCGCTTTATAATTAATCTAATCCTGAGTTTATAATTTCCCGGGGGGATTATCCCTCAAACTACATGTACTACAGTACGAAAAAACGGGATGAAATCACTACTGTATTGCTGCAGCATTGTAAGGGAAATGCCGTATTAAATCGGAATTTGGACAAGAATGCTGTAATACTCTTGTATTCTATACTATTGCTATAGGATTTCTACTGGATTTGGAAAAATACTGTACCCAATCCATCCCCTCTTTTCGCACTGTAGTGTGAATGATTTTTAGGTATGCAGTCATTAGAAATCACTCGGTATAAATAGAAATATATATGTATACATATTATTATAGAAAATATATTGTAAATTTGGGACATCTTCATTTTGGGCATTGATTGCGGCGTTTTGTCTTAACCTTGGTTGGCCTGTCACGCTCTCCTTTTCTATATATGATATCGAGAAGTGGGGTCTTCTAGGTATCTTATCAATTACATGTACCCATATAAGGGGATTTTCTATAGTACACTCGATCTTAACCGGCCTGAATCCCATGGCCTGCAGTCATTTCCTAGTGGTAAATTTCTCTTTCAGCTCGCCTAGCCGTTGGAAAACACCACCCTTCGCTTCAGGTTCTTGTACAATGATCGCATCTTGAAACTTTTGCCTTTTCGAGCGGCCTGTGCAGAAGCCGAGTAATATTGTTGGTATTATGAGACCATGCGCAACCGTACACATGCATGCAGAAACCCAAGCACCTCTCTGTTGGAAGGTGTTAGTAAAGCCATTGAAGGGAAACGATAGATTATGGGGATGTTTACTTGTTCACTACAGTGGACACTGAAATCCATGATTTCTATGTCTTCCGGTTTTTGGTATCCAGTATTGCAGACCCAAAACCTATAATAGAAGATTAGCGGCAAGCAATGAGGGGAGGACTAATAAGAGTTCTTACATTGAATTTGGGTTTTTTTCTTCTTCAGATAGAACGACTGCTACTATACCACAAACCAAACTAATTGTCGAGTGCAAGAGTGCCACAGAGGCAAGGATTTTATTTTTTAGATATCGACCCTAGATCCCCATGAAAATTAGCTAAATGTATCTTATAGGGTTTTGATCAATGGAAAAGTGGGTGTACATTTGGCCAAAAGCTGACGACTGAAAATATCGAGTCCATGATAAATATATATGTACTAATACTAAGCAGTAGGATAGTTGGTGTTAAGGATAACGCTGGATTCCAGAGGGGCTGTCCATCGCTGTTTTCACGATCCTTGGTGTCCATGTAGTGAAAGAGGAGATGTCCACAGGATCCGAGTACAGCACCAGACGTCACCAATGAAAACATCCTAAATACCACTCTCGGCCGTGACAGCATTTTTACGCGATCAGTTTTTAAACTTTTCAGTATCGATTTCCGTGGGGCATTTGTGCGCGTGGGCGAGAGATTTATTTTCTTGACTCCGGTCAATGGACGAACACTGCTTTGTGGAGAGGGCGGTCGACTGTGGTCTTCTTCATGCTTCGGGTGTTCATCTTCAAAATAATGATCTTCCTCTAATGTATAGTAATAATATTTTAGCACTTGTCATTTCTAGGATTTATACTAGTCTTATGTACCTTCAAGAAGAGCTGACACAGAGGTGAATTCGACATCTCTCATTTCATCATCATCACCATCACTCATTGTCTGACTTCTTGGTCGCCTTCCAGTGGAGAGGGTCGAAATATCTCGAAAGCCGCCCGTAGACATCGTGAAATCGATTTCGCTATAGTTATTGTAGATTTCTTTGGTTAATTAAGCCTCGCCGAAGAGTAAACACAAAGAAATTCTTGGAAATGGATGGCCAGGTGGAGAAAGAGGGGTGTGTGTGTTAGAATCTTTGGTGGGGGTGACAGCACTCGCTGTTTATATTCATCACTCTTAATTGTTCGAAGCATGAAGCTGTAGGGTTGGGGCGTATGGACTGTATCCGAGACATTAATAGGTAAGCATTCACCCACATTCCTGAGAATCGGGACCTTCAAAGCTCGACCACGTCAAGGCTGAAGCTCAGATGGTTTATATTGGCAAGGATTCGCAGCCACATCGTTCTGAATCGGGTTTCGCTTGACATCGCCGCCCCGCAACTTGCAACGACACTCCCTAAATTTAGAAGATGCTGACATTGGCGTAAGGCTGTGAGGACGATTGATAAAACGCTTATTCCTGTGCATGTATGTTTAATAATATTAGGATGCTTTTGGTCTTCAGCTTCGCTCCAGGTTCTTGTTCAAAGAGATGTATGTATAGCTATGTAGTTATGATTGTGCCGCGCTGGGAAAGTTGAGACGGTTAAAGAATGTTTGCATGTTAGCTAAGTGACTTGCATGGGTGTTCTGACTAAGTACGCCTGCCTGGGTAAGACACCCTGCCGCAGCAATCTTCTTCATATTCCGAAGAAAACTATTGTTATACTTTATCCTTACTCAACTGCGGTACCCAAAAGGTTTTTATTTTATTGTTTTTTCCTTGGATTTTCAGCTAGGAATAGGGCTGTACGCATGATACGATAATGAGAGGAGCTGCGGCTAACCCTAACCCTATTAATATGGGCCTTACTCTAAGCCACTAGCCTTATTAAACCCTGCTGTACATATGTATAGTTCATACCCTAGAAATCAGGGGGGAACCCGAGAGCTGATATAAATACCCTTCTGTCAGATCTAGCGTTAGTTGTAGCTAAGTTTTCTACTCAAAGGGGATTAAATTGGCATCTAATTTTGTAGTCAGGTCAATAGTTGCTTTCTCTACTCGGGAGTATATCAATAACTGATTGATGTTGGGCATTAAGTTTTATCCAGCCAATAAAGATTCCAAGGTGCTACATCGATACATGCTCAATAGTCAGCCCGGCCGACTACATATGTAGTTGCATGAGAAAGCGGGGGGGGGGGAGCTCTTCGGCTGTCAGCCTGGCTGCTGGAATATTTACCCTAAATGATCATATTCAAAACTAGTGTCCTAGAATCTTTAATGTGCGAGTCTAATCGTAGCCAATGGTCTAGGTAGCTTGAGTTGCCTAAATAGTACGTGTATCCGTGTATATAATGCTGGGCCGAGAAGCGGCTCGATAATGCATGTGTTCCGTAGGCATAATCTTCACTCACTGAGATAGTCATCTTAGCACTACTAAGTGTTTGTTCTGACTCAGCAGAAATACCTAATAAACCCAAGAGTCATCGAGGTCATAATATATGAAGCTGGTACTGGAGGGAGGGTTGATTAAAACAATACTCAAAACTTGACCCATAAAAATAAATTCATAACGTAGTACATGCATATGGAGGTACTCTAGCCATAAAACAAAGAAGAAAGAAAAAAAAGTAATAACGTGGAGTTAAAATAAAGCCTTAGAAACAGCACAACACGTTTCTGATTCTTGACCCTTATTCTCCGTTCCCCTAGATTCTCTTAAATCTATGTCAACTCCCTCTACCCTGGACTACCCCTCTTACATTGCACCTAGTAAATTAGGAAATTTTTGACAACTTAAAATATCTATTCCGGTAGAGTAGACTTTATACGTAAGAGGAAATGATTTAGGATACGTAGCGAGTGTATTAGAATTTCCCAGAATTTATTTCCGGTCCTATTTCTTATAAAGGGAAAGGTATAAGCTTCTTTATTGAGAAGCAGAGATGAATTTAGCTGAGGGAAAATGTTATTGTATATGGTAATATTCGATCTGACGTCTGTTTTTCACTACCTTTTCACGATGTCAACTCTTAAAAGCTATGTCGGTGGCTTATTATTAGAGTGGTATATTAATTTATAACTCATACTAGTTCAATCTTTCTATATAGATAGTAAGGCTCTTAAGGACCTCACGCACAGCCCATATTGAAGGACCAATAATCACTAATACAGTTTAGTTTAGATCAACCCGCTCTTAATTTGGAACTAGAAATATCCTAGATCCCTTTACCATAAACTTTCTAACCTAAAATATTAGCCCGGTTTTATCCGGTAAGACGACCTGAATAGAAATGTCACATTAACTCGATCATATCTATATGCCCTCATCGTTTCAGCCACCACCCCCTTCATCCTGCTCCCCAGCCCCAGCCCCAGCCCCCCCTTCATACCCCTCATACCCCTCATACCCCTCATACCCTTCATCCTCCTCATCCTCCTCATCCTCCTCATCCTCCTCATCCTCCCCATTCCCATCCCCATCCATCATCTCTTCATAATTAAAAACATTTTCGAGCATTAGACTCTCTGATAATGAGAGCTTTATCGTATGGCCGTCATTAAATAATTCGCGGTCATAAACTACCTTCGAACTTTTAGTACTGGCCTTTACAAAGTCAGCCGTAGTGGGCCTGTTTATCGGGCTATGAACATCAGCAAGTATTTCTTCGGCTGGATCCGGTGTGGCCATTAAAAAATTCTGTGTATCGGATTGCTTGGTATCTTGCCACATTTCCACATTATCAGAAGCACGTTCCTGGAGCCACTTCTGGGCGTAATTATAGGATGGTGGGTTTAGTGGATTTACGTTAGTAATATCCATTTTAATGCCAGAAGGAAGACTAAGTATCTTCCGTGTGCTGTCATTAGAATTTGGGTTTGGGTTTGAATCCGCGAAAATTTGAATTTCCTCCCCTGAGGCTATTGATAAATCGCTTTGGGCGTAGACCTCCGGGTAGCTTCGCCCCCCGACTTGAGACCCATCAGCAGATGCAGTAGATGTAGTAAATGCTGGGGCATTTAATGGACTTGGTTCATAGTTCGGAATTTCATAATTCATAGTATTTCTGGCGAATGCTTGGTGCTGCTGGATGTATTCGGCTCTGGATTTTTTCTGGAGCTCGATTTCCCGAATTTGTCTCGGTTCCTTAGAAGTAGTAGGAAATACCGATATATTGGGATTTGATTCTGAGTACTCGAAAGGAGGAACTGATATTTCAACTTTCCTGGGCGGTTCTGCAGAGGTGATATATTCCCATTCAATGGGTTCCTTAATATGCTTGACGATTCTTCGGGCGTACTCACGTAATGACATAGGCCTTTCCATAATCCCAGGAGGAAGAGAACCTAATGGTGAATCTGATTCTAGGGTATTATCGGTGCTATTTGACCCTATAGAGCTAGCCTTATCCCAGCCCTTACCAAAATTCTCGTTCTCGCCTCTTACTCTCCTTTCTAGATCTTGAATTCTTTCTAATTCATGCTCCCAGAACCCTCCTTCAAGTTTCAATCTGTCATTGAAGAATCGTTGTACTTCTGGGGCCTCTGAGCCGTTTGCTAGTATATACTCATGAAAATTGAGACCTACTTTCTCCACTCTAGGGTATTCTACTGGCCTAGGAATGCGGGCCCTAAACCCGTATTTACCAATCAATTCCAATTTCCAGGAATTTGCTTCCATAACATCAATCATACAATCACGGTCAAAATACTCGGACAATGTAGGTTCATTGTCACCATTGTGACTACTGGT
Organism: Verpa bohemica; assembly: GCA_033030345.1. Classification (NCBI taxonomy): domain Eukaryota; kingdom Fungi; phylum Ascomycota; class Pezizomycetes; order Pezizales; family Morchellaceae; genus Verpa; species Verpa bohemica. Next base: position 382,995 of record JAUFSE010000016.1, on the reverse strand, counting down.
AGGGCTGTATGACTTAGGCTCCCTCCCCGACGGGTCAGAACCGAACCCGAACTTTGTCATAATTTCCGCGCTGTTAGGGTCAATCTTAGGCGGCTCTCGTAGGCGGCGAACACTGAGATTAACCTCGTCGTACATGAAGCGAGCGAGTTCGGCCGATGTCAAACGCGGCAAACGTTGAGGTACCATATGGATTTGTGTTAGGACGATGTGATTACGGTTTGCTATAAGGATAGCGTTCTTGTATCTCTCCGCCTCCTCAGAGAGGGGTTCATCATCAAGAGGGCCATCATGGTCCTGGTCTTCATCCAGGGAAGCTGACGAGCTTGGGCGAATCGATGCTGGTGGTGCAAAAATTACAGTGGCTCCTTCGCCTGGGTTGGTAAAAACTTCAAGGGCCACGAGGTAAGTTTGTTGTTTTATAGATAATTGAACTGCAGGTGATAGGGAGAAATAATCACTAAGAACTAGAGCTCCATCTACCACTCCCCGCTTTTGCAACTCTAGACGACTATCAATAGCTGACCAAGGAAGGCACGACACATGATAATCTTCGCAATCGTTCTCCTCTTGTCCTTTGACGACAGCTTGTACAGAATACTCTCTTGGGTCTCTGTTCTTGCGTTTCCGTGCTACAAAGAGCCTTCGAACCTTGCGGGAATATATCTCGTAGTACAATAGATATTTACGGTAGATATCCCTTGGTTGATCAAAATCCTCTGGCCAGAGGCTCATGCTAAGGGCCACAAGACTCCATCTCTGAGAATTTTCAATAGCTTGATAACCACCCAATGAAATAACAACCACATATAGGTATTGAAGATCCATGTCAATACCAGCCTCTACCGGATCGTAAGCTGCTGGAACAGGGGCTGGAACCCAAGGTGATATAATAGTAGGATTAGGATACCAATTATTGAGGGTGAACGTAGCAAGAGACGCATAGAATTGCGCCTCTGTAAGCCTTTCGGGGAGTAAAAATAGAGTGCGAGTAGCGAGATCAGCAGGCATGATCAAAAGTTAGGTGGCCAAGGGGTGTTTGCTTTGTGGGACAAGTATATTAAATGCTTGCTTTTGTGAGGATTTTTGAAATCAACTATCTTTAATCAATGGTACAAAAAAACACAAGTAACTAAACTTAGTCAGCGGTTCTAACGACCGAGATGACCTTGACCTGGAACAACGGTGTAAGAGAGCATACCAGAATGTGTAGCACACTGGCCAGCACACAAATGCGCAATACGCTGTGGTGCTGTGCTAGGCCTGTAGTATTCTTAGGATCCAGGCCTTTTGATTATATTGATGGGGAGAAAGGGAAGGGGAGAAGAGGCATTGAGGACAAGTGGACGACAGGATGTCTGTCTATAGGGTAATCTTATTCGGGGGTGGCTCTTAAGTCTCACTCGCCCAGAACCCCGCATAATTACATCAGCTATTAAATGAATTCGACTTATCACAGTACATATTTTGACAACTACCAGTAATTTATGGCTTATATTGAGATTAGATAAATTTCGTCTAGTTAAACGAGTGAGATTTATGGTGGGTTCAATCCGAATTATCGCCCCCACCCACATGCACAAGACTCACTGTGTCTAAGACATACATGTATCCCAATTTCTGACATAAGATACTAGATGTTTCAGCTACTTACATAGAATTATGAATGGGGTGGTACATAACTCAATGTCTTGGCTTAATAGCTACATATAGACATTAACACCCTATATCCATATATTCACTATCAGTAGCCATATCAATCGGCTAATCTTATGTATACTGTTCTACAATTAAGTATGACTATACCCCATAACTAAAATGGTTAGAGGAGCTTTAATAGGAAGAATTTTCGTTAGATTTGACCAATTCAGTACTACACAATAGTTTGAAAGTGATAAAAGAGAGGATACTTGAGTGACTATCATTTATATGCCCTGAAAGAAAATGGCAATATGGGTAAGGAAAAGAGGAAACTAAGGAGTGTATTAATGAAAGATAGGAAAAGACAATAACTCCGGGTCCACAACTATATTTAAAAATCCAAGAATCCAACCCACCCGGAAAAGAACAAACCACAAACACCTATACATGCCCTATGTCATTAAAAAAAATACAACCGCTCCAAATCCCAAACACAAACGCCAGCTACATAATTGATTTAAACTGCCGTCCACCTTTTATCCCCAATTGAACTGGTTGTAGTTGAGATTGTCGATCTCTTCGACGCTCTCCCAACGCTACTCGACGTCGATAATGACCGCCCAGAGTCATCCTTCTGCGGCACCCATCCACTAAACATAGCTAGGGTCGGGTCAACCTCGCCATGCATACCACAGTGTGGTAGTTCCGGTGCTACAGCAGGCGCGACAATAGTGTGATATAGTCTATCTACAACGCCGCGTGGGTCCGGCCGAAGCTCAGGATCCCGTTGGAGCATCTCTCGACAAAGCCCAAGCCCATCAGAGAAGGGAATATCCATCTTCTTCCGAGCATCTTTTTGAAGGTTTTCAGTGATCCAAGAATCAACCTGACCAAGATTTGAATGGAAAGAGGAATCCGGGGGTGCTGATTCACGAGAGCGACGATTTTTATGGGAGCGGTGGCTCGCGAAAGCTGTTGTCTTGCGTTTTGCGTGAAAGGTAAGGATCTCGAGGAACACGCACGCCAATGAGAATACATCAGATTTCGACGGATTAGATACAAAAGCAGTCCATTGGCCAACCTGAGTACTATTGATTGCGCTGGATATGCTGTCTTCAGAATGCGTGGATGATTTGCGGTAGGTGCGGCCTGAGAAGATGGTGTTTGTTGGAGGGCTTGAGGATTCTTGAGATACTAGAGTTCGTTGCCATAACTCCGGTGCACCGTATTCATAGGCTTCCATGTCCTGGATTCCCGTCGAATTAGGTGATTGCGGGTTCTGTTGTGTTGGGTCGAGACGTTTTGAATTTCCAATATCGGCAAGGAAAATTCGGTTTGTCTTTTGTTCGATGATGACCGAAGATGGTTTGATATCGCAATGTGATATTCCCTTCTCATATAAATATGCTAGAGCATCGCTGAGGCAGTGCATCCAGTTGAAGATGATTCGCCGTCGTTCATCTTTGGTGTTTGTTTTCCATGATGTAGGTGGGTATTGGACGAATGATTTTAGGTTAAGCTCGATAGAAGGTGCCAGGACAAGGTATCCTATGCTCTCGTGAGAGTATGATAGGTGGAGTGATACTATGTGATTGTGTGTGATAGTATTAAGTGTTTCAATCTCGTTTAGGAAGGATTCGATGGGCAGCTGATTGTGACCGTACCCAAGTGGGACACGCCGCCGTGAGTAACAAACTTCTCGTGACCGGGGGAAGTAGACTTTCTCGATGGTTTGCTTTGCAGAACCTGGTTGTGACCGTCGGGACATGACTTCGAGAGGTACGATTTCCTCGTCTCCAAATTCCGTGTGTTGTCCCTCTACGAGCTCTCGTACAAGATACGCGTACTGCTTCTTTGAGAACTTCTTATCCTGTGATACTGCTGGCAGCTCCAGCCTTTCAATTGTAGCCATTGACAGTGGGAGATCTTCATCATCCCAAGAACCATCAATGATATTGAAGATATAGTCTGGACAGCCAAGGTCACATAGTATCAGGAAAAACTTCCTCGTGTGTTCAACGATCCATTCGCAGTACGTGCTCTCTGTGAGCCCCTCACCAAACTTCAGTGGTTCATCTAGCTTCTTCCGTAGGGCTGAGTCGGTAATCTGCTCTCTGATGTATCTCGGGTTTACCGTTTCCTCGATCTTCTGTTCATCCCACCAAGTCGAAGTTAGAATGACAGGCGGTGGCAAACCTGCCCCATGGCCACCATAACCATACATACTGTGAAAAAAGTCTGCTCGTGCTGGGTCGACCATCGTAAGAGTGGCCATAGAGTGATGCCGGGGAACTTATTAGGATCTGTCTAGTTGCCACCAAGGTGGGAAAGGATCGTTAAGCGTGGGATTTCTTGGGGTTCCTTGGAGGGAGTAACCAGATGTGGGACTACAGAGCATTTTAGGGCAGGCCAAATTAATATGTCCCGAGGTTATCCCAATGGAGATTGGGATACGTACAGTGACACTTGAAAAAAAAAAACGTTGTGCCGGGGGGAGGCGCAGTTCAAAAGGGGATCGGGGGGGTAAATGTAAGAGTAATCTACTCTAGAGGCTAGGAGTCCCCGATTATCTTGGCTGTCGGCACCCGCTCGCGTGCCCGGTATAGGATCTTTGATATATGGTAAAATTGGTGAAATCTGGTAAAAGTAAATGTCGTATTCTAAAACAATATGGGGTCTCCAAGATATCTGGGATCCCACAGATATATGAACTCATGTCATCGTAGATTATCGAGGGTAGGCTTGTGCCACAGCCTACTAAACCGCCACCTATCAAATCATCTTTATCGATGTACGACTTTCGCAAAAACTCGTGCCACGCGAGCGACAAGACAAGCCCGCATATTTCCAGGGACAACCGAGAATGAGGGGGGTTCATGGTTAATGGGACCGTAGTGCCTTCCATCCTGTTTCCTTGATGTTCCTCCATGCAATTGCGACACTCGCTTAACATCCCCTCATCCCGCGATAAGGAGACCTTCTTTCTTAAACGCCTCGCGGAGTCAATTCCGACCTGGGTTGGTTTGAATAGGAGTGTAGAGTAGCAGGGCGAGGATGGATGTCGGCCTAGGCTGCGATAGTGGATTCATAGGGCTTATTGCCTATGATTTTTTTAGGAGTGGTCAGTCATATCTAGAGAGGCGAGCCGCCTTCCTTCTTCATGTGATTGTGGTACTACACCTCTATCAGGCTGGAGTGAAGGAGTGGAGGCTTGGTATAGGCCCCCCACGATATAGTTGTTTTTGTGATCCAATCAATCTCCACAAGCTGATGAGAATTTCAGGATGTTCCCCCCAGCCTCCTCCCTAGGCTGAGGGATAATTTATGCATTGGTGTTTATCACTTTATCACTAGAGTCCAATCTTCCCCTGTCGATGACTCCCTATGCGTACATAGGTACTGATATAAAGTACCTGCGTACTATTCAATTCAGAGCTCTAGGGTACTCTCAGGTACATGTACGTACTGAAATATACCAGGCTAAATAAAAGTCAACCGACTCTTGGGATTGGGACCAAAGCTTCATGATACGCCCCTAAGCTCTGTTTACCACTCGACAACTGATCCCCCTAGGCTAAATACCAAGCCTCTCGGAAATTCGCTTCCTAGCAATCACGTCCCGCGTCCTGATATAGCTACATGACCGTAAAGTTCAGAATTGTACTGTACGTGGAGTTGAGATTTCCCCCGTTGTTTTTCGGTTGTTTTGGCGGCAATGGCGTCCAAACTGAGTTTCTATCCTGGTAATGTATCTTTGGGCTTATTAATATATCTGTGAAAGCTTATGATTACGGAGTGACACTGACTGATGGGCATGGCGACGCATCTCATCGATGGCGAAACAGTGTATATTGCGACCAGTTCTGTGGGGGCTCGCTATCCCCAGTGATAGGGCGGCCACAAAGTTCACACAGACCTTCCGCATGTATACTCTAGACCCTGGTAAGCATACGCTAGACCTTCTCAAGAATGGTTCCGCAACCACGCCTCCGGGTCGATGCGATGGGTCGATGGGTCCCCTTATCTTTTTCTGTCTGGGAAGTCACTTGCCAAATAGAAATCACTAATAATTACCCGGAAGTCCAGGTGGCCAGTTGGGCCTGCATCGAGACGATATCCCCGTGAAAAATGCCCGACGGATCGGTTTGCATGATTCTCTCTCCGTAGCCCGTTTCGGGCCAGCTCTCAATATCATAACTAATGACTACTCGCCGTAGTTACTTCATGACTTGTCCTTAAGGGACTTGAGCATTGGGCATAATACAATTCTGATCTACAGTATCCTATCGATCGATCTCGGATTAATATCTCTACTGATACTACTTACATAAATCATCTACATAGACCCTAGAGGAACGCGTAAACCTACAGATAACCAAAATAGTGCACCTTAATGACACCTCACTCATTATCGATAGTCCTGCCTTTTCTCCAAGTATAATTTCCCCCTAAGGCAGAAAGGCTTCACACTTATAGCAGTAGTGCGGAAAACCACTGGACTATGCCTGATGGTATGAGCACCAACTTTGTTTTTCTTCCAGCAACCTGGATTCCTACTCATGAAAGAAGCAATCCTCACATGTTACATATGTACGTTCCGCCGGACTAGCCATGTATATATACAATCGAATACGACGCACCCCGCGCCTAGGAGGGGAAAAAGGGAAAAATCAAGGCGAAACCCGAAACCTATTCTCCAAATCCCTCAAAAGACGATGTGGATACTCAAAGATTCCAAGAGGCGGGAGAGAGCCCTAGTGAAACTGTTTCGGTAAAGTTTTAGGCTTAGAGCTAGGTAGATCTACAGGTTAGTTGGTACCTATTGCTTGAGGTTATTTTTTTCGCCTACGGCAATTTACTCGTTGGTATTTGGGCTCGGTTGTGTTACTGTACGTGCACTACTCTATACTTGGTTACCTATGTTAGTCCAGCGGGTAACCCTACCCACGTGAAATCCCGGGAGTTAGGTTCAGTTACTCCTTTGCAGTAATCCTATCCCTTTATAATATTGCAAGTACCAGTATCATACGCGTAGCATATATACCCCTTTCTATACACCAAAGACCCTGTATTCTAGAGTCACCTTAATCACGCGCTGATATGATCACCCTAATGTGGGGTACCGGTACATAGCTTTGGTACATTTAACAGATCAATTTAGGGTTTTGCGTAGCCGGAAATGAGTCCCCAAACCTGGAGAAATGATCGAAGCCGATATAACACACGGCAGCACTGACATTTTGTGGGGGTCCGCTGTGGGGGTCCAGATAATACAACCCATCTAATATAACGCCTGCACTTCTTTAGCAATAAGAAAGTAAGATCATAGGGCGATAGATAGGGCATCTTCCGGTTTTTTTTTTTTTTTTTGGGGGGGGGTGGTTATACGTTAGGCTTATTTTTTTGATGATCCCGATTTACCAGGGTTGATGCGGGGATGTGGGGAAGCTACATGTATGGATTTGTGCTGAATAACACTCCATATCGGGGCATTAAGGCATGAATTTCGTATGACGAGCTTCCTTTTCTCCTTAGTGAAGCGAAGAATAGTGTTCCGGCAGGTAACTACCGAACTGTGGGGATGATTTTAATATTTTAAGCGCTAAAAGTGTTGTATAAATCACGAGAAGAAACAATATTTTGAAGGGGAGTTGGTTTCTCCCGACAAATATTTGCTTAGTGAGAATCATACGATTTGAAGAAAAAATTATTTTATGAGACGATGAATGGTGGGAATTTTGTGTTGGAGGCACTTGGAGATGAATAGTTATTCAGCAGCCTGTTTGAAGTCTGTGAAACAGAGTGACAATCTATGCAAATTATTGTCTATAGATACATGTAGCTGTATCAAACCGAAAATACAGATTCTCAGCTGAAATACTTCATATAATTACAAGGGTTTATTGGACAAGCTGTACGTACGTCCTGGGGTTTCAGCATAAGGCACACGTGCCATATCGAATCTGAAACGGTATACTGGGAAAGGCCGTACGGGGTTTCTGACGTGATGGACACCCAGGGGGTCCTAGGATCCAACAGTTTGGCATCAACTGGTATGTAGAGTACCAGGCATAATCCCTGCACTCGCTGCCGCGGAGAATAAGACCGCGGGGAGTCGAACTGATTATTCGGGGAGAGAGGGGGGGCTTATTACGGTTTTCTCCGGTTACATATATGTAACTCTTTACACTAGGAATCTTTGAATTTCGACCAATCATACTCAACGTATATGTAGGGACATAAACTGCATTTAATTATGGTTAGCCTTTTTGCAGAGTTGCATTCGCTGCTAGATATAGTTCTTTTTAAACCCCCCTTTATAACTACATGTAGTATATCATAATATGTAATATAGGTGAGTTTTTTTCTTGTTTGGTAATGATCATTACTTCAACTTCTACAATAGACTAATTTAGCCCTTCTTTCCCTTGGAGTTATGAGTATTACCTTTGAGGGACTAGTTTGATTCTATTATAATAAGTCCTGTTTTCTACTTTCTCTTACTGAATACATTTAATTGTGTAGTCTTTATACGGCCACTTCAGGTCTCTAATATATAGTAAATAAAGATTCATCTAGTGCCTGGATCCTTTTGACAGGGTAACTCCAATATATACTAATGGCTAGTAGTTTTTGGGTTTTAACCATCTTAACTCTAGGGATGGAGTAAGAACATCGCTCTATTAAAGGTCTTTACTATGTAGAACATATTATTAGTTGCCGCACATTTACATAGCAACCAAGTAAATCGCCTACAACAACCCGACTTTGAAAGCGTCACTCTAGATACTAACATTATAGGTACTCTAGCTCATAGAAATCCTATAAACAAAATTATCCTTATAGCCATAGTGGCTGTTGAGTGATAGTGGTGTGCACGTGATCAGTATATATGTTCTCTCATAGCTTGGCGTATTACTAGCGTTATCCACTTATTAGATACCTTATGATATGCCTGCACGGAAGAACTAGGGTTTGTGCTATTCTCGCGGGATTCAAGGTTATAAGATGAATTAAGCGCTAGTACGGCTAAGACTCGAATTAGCCGCTTTATATAAAGCCTTTCTTATTCCTAGGCATCACCTTCTGCCTATTTTTTTAAAATTTGATATAAGGGGCTAGTATGTAGTTTTAGATTTATTGCAGCTAGGAGTCACATTTATATACTAACTAAAGAAAAAAGGTGGATATCAATATTCTAAGTGATTACGAGTATCTGTACCCACAAACTGGTGTATAAAGCTCTAGACTATAATACTTTATAAACTCTAAAATAACAAGTAGACTATGTTGAAAGTCCGTACTCCCCCCCCCCCAAACCAAAGCCGCCCAAACATGTAAAAATAGCCAAATCCCGTATAAAATTTCCGAAAAGGAGACCGAACACCAAATAGATGAATACCGAGTGGGTCTAAAAACATAAATGAAAAGTATTTAAGTGGGATATAGTGAAAGAAAATAGGCGAAAGACGAGAGACAGTTACGATAAGAAGCAGAAAGAAAGGTTAGTATCTATCGTTACGAACATCCCATCAACTGTCTTGTTTATTCATGCTCCTCGACCGGAACACATGAACAGAATAGGTTAAGATCGCCGTACGCTAATACTACTGTTAGTACATATAAAAAATGCTCGGGGAAAAAATAACTTACAATCATCTACTCTAGTAACAGTCGGCCAAAACTTTCTATCTTTCAAGTATGGTAGTGGGTACGCCGCCATTTCCCTACTATATGGCCTATCCCACTCACCCACCAACAGATCCTTTTGTGTGTGTGGAGAATTCTTTAGGACATTACCCTCCTTCGGCATCTTGCCCTTCTCGATCGCAGAAATTTCACCCCTGATTTTAATTAATGCATCACAGAATCTATCGAGCTCCTGTAGATTTTCCGACTCGGTGGGCTCGACCATGAGGGTCCCGTTGACGGGCCAGGACATAGTCGGTGCATGGAAACCATAATCCTGAAGGCGTTTTGCGATATCGATTACCTCGATTCCAGTGGTGTCCTTGAAGCCACGGAGGTCAAGAATGAACTCATGGGCACAGCGGTCTTTGGAGTTTGTGTAAAGAATCTTATAGTGAGGAGCAAGACGAGCAGCCATGTAGTTAGCATTGAGCATTGTGATCTTAGTAGCGTGGGTAAGGCCGCGTGATCCCATCATCTTGATGTAAGACCAAGTAATTGGTAGGATACTTGCAGATCCCCAAGGCGCCGCTGAGATGGGAGCAATAGCTTGGGATCCACCAGTCTTGATGAGTGGGTGTCCCGGTAAGAATGGTGCAAGGTGAGACTTCACACCAATTGGCCCGACACCTGGCCCTCCGCCTCCGTGGGGAATACAGAATGTTTTGTGTAGATTCAAATGGCAAACATCTGCCCCGATCTCCCCGGGGCTACAAAGCCCGACTTGAGCATTCATATTTGCACCGTCCATATAAACCTGACCACCATGGGAATGGATGATCTCGCATGCCTTTTTAACACCAGGCTCGAACACACCGTATGTACTAGGGTATGTGACCATGAACGCACCGAGCGAGTCCTTATATTTTTCAGCCTTAGCTTCAAGGTCCACCATATCCAAATTACCAGTCTTTGCGTCACATTTGACAGTGACAACCTTCATTCCAGCCATGGATGCAGAAGCAGGGTTGGTTCCATGGGCTGATTGGGGAATAATGCAGATATCACGATGACCTTGGCCGGTGGACTTGAGGAACTCGCGGATGACACGGAGACCAGCAAACTCGCCTTGAGCGCCTGAGTTAGGTTGTAGGGAAACCGCATCGAAGCCAGTGATATCTGCCAAATCTGCTTCAAGCTCTGAAAGCATCTGTTGATATCCCTTAGCCTGTTCGACGGGTACGAACGGATGAAGAGAGTTGAATTCAGGCCATGAAATTGGTATCATTTCCGTTGTTGCATTCAGTTTCATTGTGCATGATCCGAGTGGAATCATAGAATTGGCTAACGACAGATCTTTTGACTGGAGATGGTGGAGATATCTCAACATCTCTGTTTCTGAGTGATGACTGTTGAAAACTGGATGTTCAAGATACTTGGAGGTTCTTCTAAACGCCTGTGGAATAGCTATAGGCGCTCCAGGTACGATCTCCAGGTCCTCGGCTATCTCGGTTAACATTTCGTTCCATTTGAGTCTTCCGGTGGGCCTCTCTGCAAAAGCTGACATTGCAGCCAAAATATCTTCGAGGTCCTGTGAGGAGACAGTCTCGTCCATAGAGATCGCGACCTTCTCTTGACTTAGAACCCTGAGGTTGATTCCGTACCACTCTTCAACCTTAGCCACAGTATCTGCAGCATCCTTAACCCTAACAACAACAGTATCAAAATAACCCCCCTCCGCCTTTGATCCGCCATTAACCTCAAAGCCTAATCGTACAAGACCTTCTTCCAAGATTCTAGCTAAGCTATAAACTCTCTCGGCAATCGCCTTCAAACCCATCGGTCCATGGTATACAGCATACATAGCACTCATATTCGCCAACAAAGCTTGAGCAGTGCAGATGTTGCTAGTTGCCTTTTCACGGCGGATGTGCTGTTCTCTGGTTTGTAGGGAAAGACGATATGCCGGGTCACCCAAACGATCCCTCGAGACACCAATTAATCGGCCTGGCATTTTACGCTTTCCCTTGTCTGAAGTTGCAAAAAATGCGGCATGAGGGCCACCGTAACCAAGTGGAACGCCAAATCGTTGAGCATTACCGAATGCAATATCAGCACCGAACTCTCCAGGCGGCTTCAACATAGTCAAAGCAAGCAAGTCTGTAGCTGCCGATAAGGTGGCACCATGCTTATGCGCAATCTCTGCAACTTCCGAGTAATTATGAATTGAACCATCCGTCGCTGGGTATTGGACAAGTACACCAATCAAATCATCGCCGACGCTCTCCACAGTAGGAAGATCAAGAGCATCGCCGACCTGAACCTTGATTCCAAAGCCCTCAGCACGAGAGTGCAGCGCGGCAATAGTTTGCGGGTGGACTTTGTTATCAACAAAGAAAGTCTTATTAGGGCGTTTTTGGCGGGACATTGGGAGAAGGCCTAAAGACATGGTCATAGCCTCGGAGGCAGCTGTAGCTTCGTCAAGAACAGAGGCGTTGGCAATTGCAAGGCCAGTAAGATCGGTGACGACGGTTTGAAAGTTGATAAGCGATTCAAGACGACCTTTAAAATAGTAAGGGTGAGCCAATTTATCCTTTGAAAACATGCTACTACGGTCTATAGCCCAATACTTTAGGAAACAAGAGCCGAAACTCACCTTGCGAGATCTCAGGTTGGTACGGGGTATAACTAGTGTACCACTCCGGGCTCTCCAAAACGTTTCTTTGGATTACCGTTGGAGTTTTTGTTCCATAGTAGCCACAACCAATATAGGTCCTTCTCATCTTGTTCTTGCTCGCAATTCCCCGTAGCCTCTCGAGCAACTGGCTCTCGCTCAGTCCATTCACAGGTTCCACTTTAAGTGTTCTCCCAGAAAGAATATTATCCGGAACCACATCCCTTACGAATGAATCTAGAGAATCATACCCAAGTGCCGCCAGCATCTTTTCGGTTTCTACCGCAGAAGGCCCGATGTGGCGCCTCTGGAAGGTATCGAGGGGCTCGAAAATCGATACATTGACCGGCTTCTCGGTCTCAGTGATGGTAGTAGAATATGTGCGCCTCTGAATTTTAGGAATGATAGTAGTGGTAGTGGCGATAGAACGAGTATTAGATATCGAAATAACGCGGATTGGGGATACTGTGCGTAAGGTCGTAGTTAAAGGTGATGAACATAATAATTTTCGGGAAACAACTAAACGGCGCATCGCTGATGAGGACATTGCCATTGCCTTTCAGGCACAGGATGAAGTTTTTTTTTTGCTTATCGTAGAATCTATGATAACAAGATTAGCTTAGGCCCAATTCGGAATTATCCTAGATAGCGGTCAAGTCAAGAAAAAAACGATTTGCCACCACGAACCTAAAGGTGGTATTGAAAGACTGAGCAAGCTTTGTATTGAAAGACTAAGAGCGAGCAGGGGCAAAAAAACAGCAAGAAATACTGAATCTTTAGCAAACAATAGAACCGGGAGTCCGGATGGCTACGTAAATATCAGTGATGTAACAGGTATAGCTTGTGAAGGCCGCAAGTAACCGAGGCAGAGGCAAACCAGTCACAGCGCAATGAGATGGGTGATAATCTCCTAGAACGTCACAACGGACGTTGTCGGGTTGCAACTTAAACGGGAAAATAGCTCACCTTATAGGAACTGAATAGGGCGATATAGAAATTTCCTAAGAAATTCAATACCTCTATAACAAGAAATTGAGGATGGTAAAAAAACACTGGGAAGAAGGGGAGAAGAGAAAGGGGAAAAGGGACAGAAGGCAAAAAGGAGAATGGAAGGGGGCTGCGTTCAGATGACTCTAGCGATAGCAGTCTTGATTTACGATAAAGATGGCCAACCACCCGTCAGGTAATACGGTATTACTCGGTTTGGGCCTGCCGGTGGAATGGAAGACAAGGAATGAGAATGAGGATGAGGCACAGGTCCTTCTCTGTTATACTTCTTGGAATTGGAATTTGTAGGAGTTGTATGTAGACTTGTAGTGAGCATTCCAGCTTTAAGGAGTCAGTATATATCACTACTCTCTTCCTCCTCCTTTCTTTTGACAACATACCCTACATATTCTCTCCTTACTGCTTATCTTCCAGACCCAATTCTATCATTCTGAGCTGTTCCTTATCACGAGCGTGCTGGCAGCATGTACTACTTGTGCACTGACATCTGTACGTACACCCGGTTTGAACCTTGCAGCTGCATCGTGAAAATGGTCCCTGATATTATTATTTTCTCGCCATGCACTCGTGACTGTTGGGAAGACAAGCCTAGGCCAACACCTTCGGAAAAATAGAAGCGTGTTGTGAGGTAAGAATATGCATAACTCGATATAGTACTGGCCGCCGCTTTGGCTCGTAGCAACCGATAGGAGTAGGCCGTTGCGACTCGCGTAAAGAGGGCGAGAGAGAGAGAGCCGAGATGTTCACAATACCGGCGGTTTGATAGGTACTAACCTGTGCTCCTTGCAGGTGCGTACGTGGGAAGCAAAGAGACTATCGTGAACGGCCATCGTGAACACGGTGGTCGTTGGTCGTCTAGAAACCTGTCTCAATCCATTTGTAGCAAAAACTCTATGCTTTTTGCTTTTTTTTTTACAGAAAAGCTCTAACGGTCTGTCTAGACTTTGCTTTTTCCTGGGTACTCTTACCAACCCGCTACGGTGGTACTTCTTCTTGCGGGGGGGGGTTAATCTTCGTATATAGACATGGGTGCATGTACTCAAGTGACCTACTTTTTCTAGAAGCCTAATATAATCTCTAAACTTTACATCTTTTACATGGTGTCATAATTGAGATCTCATTATGATTTATCATATGGGTACCTTACCCGGAAAAAAAAAGCAAGATGAGGGTGTCCCTGCGTATAAATTCTAGTCTAAGCTTCAAGTTTTTTCATTCACCTAGTAGAGTAAACTTTAAACCTACTCTGGTAACTGAACACCACACTTTTGGTATCTTCGTAAATTTTAGCTACCAGGGTATACCATATTATCCAAGAATTCTCTAAGAAACCCTTCCCCAACCACTAGGTCAATACAGCATAGATATAAACTAGTCAGATATTTTTTTGATCTCTACCTCTAAATATTTCCCCGTACATAGAAAGTACACCCTCCATAATAGCCCAACCCAACCCAACACCATACAAAAGTAGTGGTAGTAACATCATTGATAAAGTAGCTATAGCAGCTGTAGCCGGTAATAACCCACTCCGCCTATCAAATATCACCCATTACCGTCAATCCGTCGGTTCATCTTTCCTCGCTCTACTATGTCGCCTAGTAGCCTTACATGCCCAAACCAACAGGTAAGTACTAACCTTGCTTGATATGTAGCTAGGCAGAAGAAAATCAAAGACGGAGCAAAAAAAATTGAATACGAAATTAGAGTTTTGGGAATGAGCGAGAGATCAGAGGAATTGGGTGGAATGAAGGATGGGAACAGGGAGCTGAAGGTAGATAAGTAGAGAGAACGTGGCAAGGAATAGAAATCACCATGGTCCCCAGTACAAAGGGAAAAACACTTATATCCAAGTTTCTCCCACCCCACCGAAAAAGACTACGAGGAAAAAAACCCCAACAGATAAAAAGCTAACACCGAAATGCGAAATGGATGCAAAAAACCAAACATCTATCTTTTCTTCACCTCACACGCCCACCCATCAATTCCACCCCTACTACCCACTGGTACATCAACCCCTACACCCTCCATGCCTAATGTATCTTTAACAAAATCATGACCGCTCATTCCGCCAGCATTTGCCCGCTTCTCTGGATTCAACTCTAGCATCGGTGTTAATAATTCACTAATCTGTTGTGACTCCTCCTGAGAAAAATGGTATTTCTCCCGTAGGACGTCGGGGAGTGCCCAGTGTCGTAGACGGTGGATATTCCGAAGCTCGCCTTTGCGGTTGAATATCTCCATAGACCATTTACCTGTCATACAAAGATGGCGAGGAAAGTTCCCAAGGAGCTCGATTATCTGTGCGATGTGGTCATCATCTTTGCCATATTTGGTGCCGGACTGTGGGTCGAAGAGATAGTCGCCAGTAATGAGTTCGAATACCTATCAAGCTGAATGTTAGCGAAATACAACTCTCATACTTATGCCTACAAATACTATAGGCTAGTAGAGTTTATTAAGACATACCATGCAAGCCATGCTCCAAATATCAGTGCTAGCTCCCCACTTCGCGCCTAGTATGACTTCCGGTGACCTATACTGTCTAGTTTGAATATCGTTTGTGAAATGATGGTTCACCCAGCAAGCATTCCCGAGATCTGCAATCTTAACCGAAATCTTCTCTAACCCAGGAATAATCTCATTGCTGTCTAGGTCGAAATTTACGGTTGGTGGCTTATTAAGGGATATACCGGAGACCTCTCTGGTTATGACGTCGCTGTAATAATCCCGGTAAATCAGTTTCTTGGTCATACGGCTTGAATTAAAATACAGGGGAAACTACTACTACTTACGCTGTTTTCTCCCGAACCTTGTATGCAGGGTCATCCATATCCATTCCATTATTTCCGTTAAATGACGACTCAGAACTACCATTCGATGTTGGTGTCGAACTTGCGATTAACCTGCTCAGTGAACTCTGGCTGCTCAGTTTTGACGCCCCCGCACTGTGCGGATGGTCATCATGTCTATGCGCAAATGTAGTACTGATCGGGCTAGGCAAGGGCTGACTCCCAGTGATGAGTGTTCTCCTCCGCCTTCGCCCATTTCTATCCCCCTTATCCGCGCCATTTGCGCCCAGTTTTTTCCCTTCCTCCCCGTTAACATATGTTCTCACGATTTGCTCCACGTCCCCAATCTCGATTAGAACATTTTCCGGTTTCAGGTCGGTATGAATAATTCCGCACTCCCGGTGGAGGTAATCTAGTCCCAACAATACTTGTTTTGTGATTTGCTTGACAAGGGCCATCGGAATCCCGCGATGGTTATACCTCTTAATCAAACCTAACAGATTTTCCCCAAGCACTTCGAAAACCATACAAACATGCAGTCCATTAGGCCCTTTATGTTCAAATGAGTCTAGTAGCTGCACGACATGAGCCTTCCCAGGATGGGATGGGTTTGCAGCAACTATCCGCTGCAACAACTTAATCTCGTCCAACGCGGTCTCAGTGTAATGCGAAGCACTGCGAACAACTTTCAGTGCTACGTGTTGGCCAGTTTCGTTATCTCTCGACAGCCACACAGTAGAAAAGTGACCCCAACCGAGCTTCCGGATTACTTCATAGCGCCCATCTTTGAATATTTCACCGACCTCCACCGGGTGGTAACCACCCTTGCAGTAGTCCTCGTAGTCCTCTTCATCGGCTGTGTTGCCTTCTTCTTCATCGCCTGTTCGCGATGATGATGATACTCGTGAGTTTGCGGAATTTGCAGAGGTTGGTGTGACGTGCGTGTAGGTGGAAGAGGTGGTGGTCGGAGGAGTGGACTTCTGGTGGGAAAGTGATGGTGATTGTGCTGTTACATCGCTAGCATAGAAGAAAGGAGCCGAAAAGGCAGAAGCTTTGTCAGTGACATGCATGAGAAAAGCGGGAAGAACCATAAATTATTATGTGCAAGCTATTGCACGTAAGGGAATCGCAAGCAGCGGAAAGAGATCAAAAAAAAAACTGGTCTTAAAAGTGTGATGACAGATGAGGAGAAGAAACAGAGGGGGGACACAGTGGGGTTAAGGTGGGCTAGGTGGGGGGTGATTAAAAATACCTTTGCGCAGATTTCTGGCCTGCGTCAGCGGTGCTTGCGGCGGGAGTCTGCGGCGCGCTACCATTTGCACCACCGCCATTCTCTTTCTCGCCAGTCATTATGGGCTTCAAATCTTGCCCCTTTCTCCTTTTCTTGTTTCCGTTCGTCATAGGGTTTGTTGCCGCCGTCGCCGCCGCAGTTGCGACTTGTTTGACCTTGTTAATAGCCGCCTTCTTGACTCCGACGTCGCCGTTCATGGTGATGTCCACTTGATAATGGGGTTTTTATTTTTTATTTTTTCCCTCCTTTTTTCTGTGGAGAGCAGATGAAGATGGCACCCTTTTTTCTTTTTTTCTTTTCTTAACTCGCGGGCTTCTTCAGAGGATAACCGCAGGAGACCTCTCTCGGAAGGCGGTGATATGGAATCTTGTTGAGTGGTGCGAGGGGTTTAGAGGTGGGGGTTGGAAGTATGGTTGTGGGAACGGGGCAAGGCGAAAAATGAACCTTGGCGATATAGAGTTAGTGTAGATAGACGATATGCTGTTGGATACGCCCGTGTTGCTAAACAACAGCGGCAGCGGCAGCAGCAGTAGGAATCGGATGTATGCTGGTATGTATGAATGTATGAATGTATGAATACTCGAATGCGTGAATGCGTGAATGTGACTATAATCCAGGCGGAGAAGGAGACACCGGCGGTAGCAGCAACACAGGATGAGGTATTAGGTAGGTATTCAGGGCGAGCAACAAAAGAAGAGAAGAAAAAAGGAAGAACAGTGGAAAGCCACAAGGGTGAAGAACCGTGATTGGGGATGATGGAGGGGGGGCACAAACAGCAGCCAGAACAGACAGGAGGGGATGGAAAAAGCAGAGAGGGCAGGTGGATGGATGGATGGATGTTGTTGTTGACAAGACAGGATGATACAGGAACGCCTAGTCTACCATGTAATAACTATTTGGACCAACAGCACAGCAGGTTTTCATATCTCTCTCTTCACCCAACAGCGTCCTATTCTAATTTTTTGGCGCCCCTTTCTTTTTACGCTCCCTATTTCCTAGAGTCAAGTCTTATTGTTCTTGTACCCCCTCCCCTCTCCTCTCGGTATGTGCTCTTCCCCTCGTATGTTGTCGCCTCCCGCTTACCTTCTGCAAGACCGTCGTCGATCGTTGGTCTGCGTCCCTTCCGTAGAAGGTAGACACAAACCGCTGGTAGGTAGGTGCTCAGGAGTTAGAAGCACGGTCAGGATCAGAGTAGGGAAAATATCCCTTTCGCGTAAAAAGAAAGGGGGTAAATATAAATATTATAATTTGACGGGGGGGAAAAATTACAATGCGTCGTCGGTTGTGTAGCGAACGAGCGGTCTGGTTCTGTATGTATGCAATTTTTTTTTACCTCAAAACCTCCCTTCCTATCAATTGAACACTCAGGGTTAGCACGCTATGCGGATGCACGATATGCGAGCAACCTAAGGCTCACAAAGGGGCATGTTAACCGTCATGTTAACCACCGCAGCTCACTATTGGGGGGGGGGGCACAGGTTAAAAAGTCATTATATTGATTGAGCCTCTGGATGAACGAACGAAGGAAAGTAAGGAATAGGAAGAATGGAGGAACTCGATAAAGTTATCATGCACCGCACCGGCGGGCAGCGGGTGGGGCAACTTTTTACCTCGGACTCCCTGTAATATTCTATTGGTCCTGCACCTGGAAGCGCTTGCACATACATAAATCCAAACAATGACCTGGTCGAGAGGGAAATTCTACATATGAGGACCCATGCAACTCAGGTGGAAGAGCTAGATACTAAGAGGAACAAGAAGAAAAGAGCAAGAGCGAGAAGAAGGGAACCCCGCAAACAACTCTACACGGCGCATCACGGTCTAGGAAACAAAAAAGAAAGTCTTAATTCTTCTCGCCCTCTTCCCTAATCCAATCGTTGGATCACGGGCTCTCAATAGCCGCCCTGGCCCTGTTATTCGGAAATCAGAAATGACATTGCCCCTCAAAAACAGCTATATGATAAAACTGTGCGCTTTAGGCGGGGCTATTAATCAAGCTTCGATCCTAGAATATTAATATCGTGACCGAGATTCGGAAGGATTCGCTTGTCATGCTCAGTTGAGTTACATATACTCTACATGTACTTGCCCTGCCAAGCGGATTATACGACCACTATCAAGCTCGATTGCATCATCGGGCAGCCTGAGACGCCTGATGCTGTGGCTTGACATGCTTCTGTTCAGCCTCAGAGCTGTGAGGAGGCAAATCATGTGAGGAGTGGTGGGGTTACACGGCCATAAGCACGAGGAACTAATAGGCCAAGTATCAAGTGCAGTTAGGAACGGGTGTCGTCCCCGAATTTAATTGATTGGGTGTTTCGAGCACACGGGTTCGCTTTTTGCACCGTGGGGAAAACTCACATTTTCGTTAGAACTTGACTCCCAAGCTGTACTAGTATGTACACTGATTGTGAGGAGGTAAGGTATCTTGGTGACTCGAAGCTAGCGCAATATGCGTAATCCGAAACCCAAAGATAACACATCCTTGCCTCCGCCCTATTCGTGATCATGGTTTCTCACTCGGTGATATATGAAATCGCTCTGAGACACTTATACTGAAAGGTATCAGATAAATAATACCCGAACCTTCTTATAAAGCTAGCTAGTTCTTTGGTTATACTCTAAACTTTAGAAAAGCTGTTAATACTAGCTCTATGAAGTAGTTACCACAATTAGAATACCTATCCTAGTAAGGGGAGCCCTAACATATAAAGTTATTCATCTGTAGGCAGTTGCTGATGCCCGTTTATTTAAGTGTTCAAGCGTTTTTAGGTTGATGAGATCCTATCAACCTGACTTAAATGATGTCGAGTTAATCCGTATACCTTTGTTAAATATAGTTTTTACTCCTCGGAACCGATCCCGGATATATCTAAAAATATGTGTATTGTTTTCATTATGTCAATTTCGACCTAGCAACTACTAAGTCAAATTTTTTGTTTAGCTAGAGAGTAGTATTATAATCCCAGGAACAACTACATATGATTTATACCTGCCAATGAATACACCTTGGGCTACTCTAATAGGGAGGCTTTTAGTTATTTTGGTCGAATGGCTTGCTAGTATATGTAGTAATGTAATATCTAGATGTGATGATCATAACCAATTTCCCTCCATAATTCGTAATATGGATCATGTCACCCCAATGTCAGAGGTAGCCACAACTTATGTCATAGAAATCGCTAATACAATAATAGTATCATAAGTTATCACACAGAAATTTAGAGTTCTAGATATCCTTGTAAGACCTTTAGTAGTAGGACACTAATGCCAAGACTACGTGAACTAAGTAATAATAATGCATTACAGCCATGCTCTTTTTCTGGCCCGCATCTTAGCCCTAAATCACAACTCCACGAGTATATACGTTCGTAACAATATGGGCTAGAAGGGCCTGTCTCTGGGGATGTGAATGTGGAGAGGGGGAAGTGTACCAGATTTTCAAGGAGAAATACAATAGAGGAACTGATCGAAGGAGGAAGGTTTTACACAAGTTTATTGTAGTAGGGGATGAGCTTAAATTTTTATATCTATAGGAAACGGGGATAAATACGACCCGGGTGTAGACACGGAGGAAGAATTTTGGGGTGGGTAACGAGGGGCATGAGTCGGATTAAATTAGGATATCTTCAGATTTTGCAATTTTTGCTTTTATTTTTGGGTTTTTAGTCAGAACACCTTAACCGAATGAGTTCCATGTATGTACCTATGAATTCATCATCATCCTTACACATTCAGGGTTTAAAAAAAGCAAATCAGTATTATTGGGTTGGTTAAGTCGGTGACGGGGGTTATAATTCACTTCCGCACCTTTCTACTCGTCTTTTTGTGGCAAGTTTTATAAATCAAATAGACTTTCACCGACGCCAACACATACCTACCTAGATGAAAGTCATATTTTGACAAGAAAAAGATAATACAATACAAAGCTAACTGAGTCAATACCCCATTCAATACACCATTAACCGTTTATAAACCCTCTTACTTAATTGCCGCTACAGCAGCAGTCCACTTCTGTTCGTCTCTTTTGTCAAACTTTAACAACATCCCCAATACCGGTACTAGTTGCATTTGTGTCTTCTTATCCTTTTGCTCTAAAAACTGAAGAAGGACGTTCTTTAGGTAGTCCATGTTTACTAGCTGTTCTCCTAACACTGCTCCATTTTGCGAAGAACTGGATATGGAACGCCGAGATGAGTCAACTGATGATCTTACACCAGAAGAAGGTCGTACGGATACGGGTGATGATGGGCTGATTATTCCCTTAGGACGGGTAGTTTTCTGGGTGCGGTGTTCATCCTGAAGTGCCTAGTGTCGAAATTAGTTTTCTAATATATATATATGAGTAGTATAGAATTTTAGTATGTGTAATACCTTGTATGCCTTATGCAGCTTATCATATCGACCTTGAATATCTTCAATATCCTTTCTCATATCTGCCTTCTGCTTCTCAATATCCCTAACTTGCCCATCTGTCTCGTCTAATGCATCTCTCATACTTCCCATTGCTCTCTTTGTCTCCTCATACTCTCGCTGAACCCTCTCCAAGATCTCTTCAACCCTCTGCTTTCCATCCTTTAATCCATTTAATTCCTTCTCTGCGCCTTCCTTTGCTTCCTCTGCACGCTTCAATCCTCTCTCCGCATCCCTGATCCTGTCTCTTAACTCCTCGATTTCTCTTGCTCTCCTCCGCCCAACCGTTGCAGCTTCTTCTTCAGCTTTATCACGCTCGTCAAAAGCCGCTTCCATACGTTCTTTCATTTCCCTCGTACGTGCCTCGTTGACCCCCTCAACATCACTCAGGCACCGGCGCATTGTTTCTGCTTCCCTCGTGCGTTCTGAGAGTAGACGTTGCGCTTCAGAGAGATCTTCTTCCATAGACTCGCACTTCTCAACAGCTTCCTTCATCTGCTGGGCCAGTTCGCTGGTCTGGTCTCGCATCGAGCTCATAAGGGACTGGGAGCTATTATGTTGGGCAGATTTGAGCTCTAACTCCTCTTGGAGGCTCGCACGCTCGTTCCTAAGAGTTTGAATATCTTTCTCAAGAGATCCAATCTTAGATTTGAGGGTACTGTTTTCTTCTTGTGTACGGGTATGGTCTCTCGCAGTTCTATCAACTACATCAAGGGCTTTCTTTTTCTCCTCTTCTGATGCGCGAAGATTCTTCTGGGCGGTTCGTGTTGCATCTTCAGCACTGACTCGTCGAGCAGCTTCGTCACGGACTTTGAGGCGCTGCTTCTCGATCTCAGCTTCTTTATCTGCAATCTTCTTGTTGAGGGCTGTGATTTCGCTTCTGAGGTCACGCTCTATCCGCTCTAGGCGTTTAAGCTCGACAAGTTTTTGGTTCGCTTCATTCTTACCTGCGCCTAGAGTGGCGACTTCAGCACGAAGGGATGCAAGCTCTGGTTGAGCCTTTTCCAGTACTGAACGGAGCTCCGTAAGATCTTTGTATCTCGTTGCTGCTAACTGCTGGGCTGCAGATAAATCGGATTGCAGTGTCGAAGCGGTGTGCTTGAGGTTCTCGTAGTCGGACTGCAGTGCCTTATGTGCCTTTTCAACATCGGCGGAAGATGACGCATGTATCTCCCTTAATGCTGCAAGTTCGGACTCCAGGCTCTGTACTTTCGGTTCCAGCTCCTCTTTACGTGTTTTTACCTCCTTGAGCTCTTGTACTTTCTCTTTCAACGTGTCCTTGGCTTCGGTAAGGTCACCACCGAGGTTAACGAGGTCATCCCGCAAGGATTCGAGTTCTTCACGCATAGCTTCAACATCGACGGCTTTAGACTTTAGTTGAGAAATATGTGCATCTCTCTTTTCGACCTCGGTTTCCTTCTCTTTAAGTTTGTCTCTCGTATCAGTGAGATCCTCACTGACACTACCAATCTCAGCACGCAGTGATTCGACCTCCTCCCGCAGGTTCTCAACATCGGTAGCCTTGGATTGGAGCCCCTCAATCTGCGATTCCTTCTCCTGTAATAGCATTTCGAGCCCAGCAAGTTCGGTTTGGAGACCGGTGATAATAGATCCGGCGGTGTAAGTAGGCTCTTGCTGAATTGGTGTGCCAAGCTCAAGCTCGTCTTCAACCATTTCACTCTCCTTAACAGATTCCTCGCCTTTTACGGATTCATCGCCCGCTACAGAAACCGAACCTTGCCCACCCTTGCCCTTCTTCTTCTTCTTCTTGTTTTTCTTCCCATTTCCTGTTGCTGGCGCAGCTCCGGGTGTTTCGGGTGTCTCTGGCTCTTTTACAGAAGTGGGGGCGGGATTCTCGACCGTACTCTTAGTCTGGCGCTCCTGTATTAACTTTCGCTGGGCCTCGTTAAGCCTGGTTTCGAGATCTCCAACAGTCCTCTCCAGCACTGCCTTGGCATCCCGAAGTTCGAATACGTCTTTAGAGTAGGTCATCATATTCTTCATCTTTTCTCCATTCTCCTTCAACTTGGTCTCGAGACCTTCAATATACTTTTGCTTCATACCAATTTCTTTCTTGATACGTTCCACTTGTATGTCTCTTTTCTGTGCCTCTTTCTGGGTTTCCTCTAGTTGCTCGGATTTTGCGCTCAGGTCTTCTGTAATGCTGCTAAGCTGTTCCAATTTCTTTGTGAGCTCTGTTGATCTTTCTTCAAGCTTCTGTGTTGCTACCTCGGCTTCTTTGGCCTTTTCGGAAGCTTCCTTCTCTTTGTTTTCTGCGAGTTTGGTCTTTTCATTTGCAAGTCTCGCCTTTTCATCCGCCTCCTTCGAGATTTTCTCCACTTCTGAGGCCAATTCCTCGGATTTCTGCTTCAATTCAGCGATCTCAGCATCCTTTATAGTCCTAGTTTCCCGGACGACTTCTAACTCTTTTTGGGAATCCTCGACGCTTCGTTGCATGCCCTCTACCGCCTCTTCTGCAACCTTCTGAGCAGTCTTTGCAGTCTCGAGTTCAGCCTTAAGAGTCTTTATCTCAGCAGCATGCTCTGCCACTTGGGAAGAAAGTTTCTCGTGCTCATCGTCAAAGTTGAAAATGTCGTCTGAGGGTTTCTTCGCTTCGCCGTCTATCTTCTCTTTGACTTCTGTGACTGGTTCGGATTTCGCAGTTTTGAGTTTCTCGATCTCCTCATCCTTAGTTTTTACCTCATCCTTGAGCTTCTGCACCTGGGTCCTCTGTTCATCGCGCTCCTTAGATACTCGAATAAGCTCTTCCCTAGCCAAATCTGCCCTAAGTGAAAAGCTGTTGATGTAGTCGATCAGCGGCTTTGCATCGGCAATGGATTCGAAGGGGGTATTCTCGCGGAGGGCCTTTTCAAATGGTTCGATCAGGGCGTTGCGGGCATGGACGATCTTGTATGACCTAAGAAGTTCTATGGGGTTGGGTAAAACAGTTAGCGTCAGCAGCATAAATTCCAAAATCCGCCAAACGAAGCAGCACTACACCCGGAAGAAGGGTATAAAGCAGGTTTCATACCTCCATGTTTCGCCTCAATTTTCTCTAGCTTTCGGAGCTTTACCCTTACGTCTGTTGGAAGCTCGCTATTTAACGTGGTACTGGGAGATCCGATCGATGCACCACTCGCCGGTGTTGCAGGTCTACTCTCAGAACCATTCCTTTCTTGTGGTTTCGGTGTCACTCTCCCGCTAGGCTTCTCATTGTTTGTGGCTCCTCCGACAGCACCCAAAGGGTCCTCTGTTACAGTCTCCCCCTGTACAGGTGTCCCGACGCGCGGCGGTGTACCGGCGAGTGTTGAAGCCTCGCTGTCATTTTCAAACTCCGAGGGATCCCGAAGTAGCTTTTCGTTCCCTAGCGACGAAGACGCGGCATTATTCCTTGCACGAGAGCCTGATCTATTAGCAGGCGAGTTTGAGCGACGGACTGCGGAAGTTCGGGAACGGGCTTCTTGTTGAAGTTGGGAGTCGATGTCGCCGATGTGGGATTCGAGGACACCCTTGAGACGAGAGAACATGATCGTAATTTCCTAGGTATCTTCTTCTATTTTATCTTGATATTTTTATGTGATTTGCTAAGTTAAGTATATGGGGAGGTGGGAGAGGGGAGGGGGGGATTAATGAGATTTGTAGGAATGAAGAGGACAAGAAGTCATGTAGTTGGTAGGAGTACGCAGCACTGCCCTACATGTATGTATGCAATGTGCAGTTATGTATCTATTATGGGGGGATGCGCAGGGATTAATTTCAGGACCAAAGTTAGAGGCTCTACCAATGCCAAGGCTAGGTTTAACATGATCATTAGACATCACTCGGGAACGAGCACTTGCAGGTGAGATGCGCACTTTAGAGTAAGCGCTGTTAGCCAATATGTGCAGCTTTCTGTGGGGGGAAATTCTACTCTCTACTGTAGCCTCGTCACTTATAAGATTTCCATTAGTCCCGATGATCGGATGAACACGTGCGCCAATGGTTTAGGCTGCGCTTTCCTCAAAAGAAATACTCATCATATTCCGGTAAAATTGTCGCTTGTATGTGATTCGAATCGTCGATTTTAATACCGAATAGAAACATTGCACGTCGTCACCAAACAATTTTATTTAATCTTTATTTTGACATGATTTCTTATGCCTAGAAAACTGTAAAATCATAGCAAGAGATACGAGTACGAGTACATAAATGTATATATAGCCGTGTCTAACAAGTTTTTGGAGCCCCCTCAACACGATGCAACACCTTGAAACTCAACAACAATAGACTAAATTGTTGCAGAGGTGTAAGTAGAGGGCATATAGATGCTAAAGAATACGTAGGTAAAATTACCTGATTTTTTGTTGTAGTGATATTGGGGTTCAGGTGGTCAGTTGTGTTGAGGAGGGACTCCAAGAACTTGTTAGACACGGCTGTACATGTGATTTATAAACGATTCACTTGCCTTGCAGCTTGACCACTTGTCATCACTCTCAGCTACATAATTCATTGAGGGCAACAAATATATATTAGTACATACATGTATGGTTAAACTCTTGCGAAAAGGCCGCTTCTATATATACAACTACATATATTATTACATGTATTTATTCGTTTGAAACAAGCTTTATAAGTTACTACATGTACTTACATACGCAATACCAACACCATTTATGCACTACATGTACGTACTCTACCCTACTCCCTTTCCCTAAAATAGTAACTTTACATTCCACCATAATCTAGTACTGCATATTTAATTGCCGAAAGCTCATCGGAGATCCGGCAAGCTACTAGTGTACTGTTTCATAGATCATAATGTGTCTTGGGGCCGCGCGTCCGTAACCCAGTACCCGCTCCCAACGGCTATGACGCCTGTCTCCAATTAAGAGCACCCGAGAAACTATAGATGAAGGATACTCGGAGAATAAACCCCTAAAATCTCGGGTTGGTTACTCGAATTTAGAAGAGAGGGATATAAACAAGGGTACCATTCGTCCTATATACTCAATTTACAGATATAATATCGACATCCAACACTTATAACACATAACAATTAGGGAGGTGAT
The DNA here is from genome assembly GCA_033030345.1 of Verpa bohemica. Taxonomy (NCBI): domain Eukaryota; kingdom Fungi; phylum Ascomycota; class Pezizomycetes; order Pezizales; family Morchellaceae; genus Verpa; species Verpa bohemica. The sequence goes on along the minus strand of JAUFSE010000016.1, from coordinate 356,502 downwards.
AAATATAGTTTTTCGCATAATTTACAGTAATACCTATCATAATTCCACTTCTCCGGATCCCTGTCGGGGCCCTGAAAATACCGGAAATGGAATTTTGATAGGGGCTTTTCTTAGTGGAATTGAATTTTATATCCCTGCAGCCCCTCTAAAATTACTGGAAATGGAGATTTGGTAGGGTGTAATTATGATAGGTATTACTGTATATTCATTAATTGAGTATAATATTATAATATTTAGCGATTTAGGTGAAAAATTCACTATCTAAAATTAAGAGAACAGGGTAGAATAGGGGGTAAAGTGAGTAAGTACAAAAGAGATGGTTCTACTGGCTTGGGAGTTCCGTAATGATTTGCCTCAAGGGGTAATGATGAGAACTTTCAACTACAGAGTCCCTCTCTCACTAGATATCTAATCCCTAGATTAGGTATAATATAACACGGCAAAGATAATCATTGATCCTCATCATAAGTATTTGCTACGAGAGTTTTAGTGTAGTTGCGTCTAATAATTTCTTAGGTCTATCGAATCTTGAGGTTTCAGCCCTCATTGAAATAGTCAGCAAAGTATGCTCGTTCGCTCATCGATGTAGGTATGTGCATCACCCGATCCTTACACACAGGCCTTCCAACAAGTCGAGCCAGATTTGGGCCTGTCTAGGCCGTAGTTGGGCTAGGCCGGGCCATAGAAAATATTGCCCTTAGCCAAATCCATGATTGTGCCCGCTTTTTGAAAAATTTGAAAGTAACCTGTCTTAGAGATAAGAAGGGGGGTTTCAGGTGCTGTGGGGTAATGAGAGTACTTTTAGTACTTCAATGAATACTATTGGTCGCTAACTGGAATATTTGGGCTAGAAGGCTTTCCTCTATTAGCCATGCCGGGTTGGGCCTACTATTAGAGCCTGCTTACACAAAACACTACTACTAGATGTATATGCCATTTAACCACCGCATAAACTTTCGAGACTCATAATGACGCTAAGAGGCTGAATTGAGAAGTAACGTAGTACTTAACTAGTAAAAACAGTCCTTGTCCTGATTGAGCAAAGAAAGGCGAGTGAACCCCCTTGGTGTAGCGAGTAGCAAAGACAGTACTACCAAACTACATATTCATTTAGCCACACTTTTTTGGACCTTTTTAACACCATCATGAGTCTCGACAGTTCATGCAGTACTAGAAGTAAGGCTACTACGTGGTTATGGGAACAAGAATAAACAATATATAGATGCTAGAAAATACATGAAAGAATTAATCTAGTTCGTAGTTATTGTAACAATACAACTAGGGAATCTTTCAGCACGTCTGTATATGAGGTTTATAAGTTATTCTAGATAATAAATATTAAGTATATACATATAGTACCTAATGTCGCATAGGTATTACTATTTATAAGGCTAGACCTAAAGCGGTTAACAGAATGATCGTGAGGCGCATTCCGCCAAGCTCAGAATAATAGTTCCCAAACCCTAGCCCTGTCGGCGAAATATCTCTTGGCGCCAAGGTCTATTCCCCTTTATAAACCCGCCCTCTCCCGCCCCTTCTTTCCTCTTCATACTTACCTAGCGACAGAGATTGGTGCTCATAAAGACCAGTTCCTCAAAGATTCAGACCCTCATTGCACGTAGAGGGTAGGGACTTTGCCAGAGGTCTTCGGGCCTCCTGGGTTGTTTAATTTTTGATATATTCCTACCTTTTGGCTGGTGTTTTTTCCTTTCCGTTTGGGCGCTGTCCGAGACGGAGAAGAAAGATGCTTTGTGCTTTTAGTCTAGAATGTTTATTTCCCTTATGAGGATGAGTTTGCGCTGTTATTCTGTGCGGGGAAGTCATGTTGGCCTTTTGATCGCATCATTCATCCCTGGGATTCCTTCTAGGCCTCGTTTGTTATTTATAGATGTAGTTTATTCCTTCTGCTGGACGGTTGTGAATCGCTCGTGGAAAGGAAAGGGGTTTACTTCACTAGAGTGGTTCCTAGCCACATTTTCTACGTACAGCTGCCCTGCAGGTATGAATGCAGACCCATCATTTGAAGTTGCCAAACCCTCAGAACTATAACATGTATATGTTATATGTAGTCAAAAACCATCGAGGGTTTAGAGGCACAGGCGTAGGGGAGAGAAGCAAATAGGCGCAAGAGGAGTCCCCCGCACCTGTAGAGTAATATGATGCAGATCAAAGCTGCAGTTATGAGAGTCTACAATTGCCCCACCTCGCCAAAAGTAACAACCCCTCCATTTCAGTGACAGCCCTGACAAACTCTTGTCACCCAAATCTCCGTCCCAAACAGCAAGTTCTGGGTCAGTCTACTTGATGAATCAAAGATGACATTCATATCTGAGTAAGTTTCAGTATCTCCCCAACGCACAAACTGCATCTAGAGCAAAACATGAGAGCCATAAGCCGCTGACATCATACATGGGAAACTAACAGCCAGCTCATCCATCTTGACGCACAACTCGATCGTCTCCAACTCGATCGTCTACCTCCTAGCGAGACAGAGCCTACCTCTCCTTTCTCAGCAACATTTGCCCACCAACCAGGCCAGGTACCTCACTTCCGGGAGCCCACAGCGCACGCTCACAACCTCCAGAATATCATTAAGGCCCTCGGTGCAACATCTACGCGCTCCTTATCACCGCAGCGGATTGTGAGTCTATTACAGGCTGCTAATATCAATAAGCAGCATGGAGCGCTGGGATTCCACAGGGGAGATGAAGATGAAGATAGTGAAGAGATGGATGATCATTCAAGAATTGGCGGTCAAGCAATGGGAGGGGGAGCTTCTGGAGGAGAGCACTACCACTACGAGTTGGAGCTGGAATGGGTACTCCTTAGTAAAGCAACCATTCAAACTTACGGGATTGTTTTGAACTTGTTGGTGGAGCAAACATTGCCGTTAGCGCAGGATATGTTTTACTGGGATGAGGTCTCTTCGAGTCACGCCTATACAGCGCTCTACTCACTACAGACATCACCACAACGGGTTGTACGCTTCTCTAAAGAAATCTTTGCGGACGCAATGCAGCGACTACGAGAGTTGCGGGAAATGGAGCGAATTCCAGTCTTTCCAGGCCCTTATCATATCTCTCAAGAAAGTCTAGAGTTGAGGGAGGGCGAAGATCATGATACATGGCTTGAAGCGCCATCGAAGTCAGATTCACTCTCACAAACAGCAAGAAAATTTTATGCACTAGTCAAGAACTCGCTTCACGAGCGATCTTTCAGGATGGGCGCAATCTCGCCGCTCTCCCTCGCCCGCCACGAAATAAGAAAGAAGCAAGGGTCAATCAAAAAGTTGCGAGAAATGAAGGCGTCGGCTCTCGGTGTCCTCATCGGGGAGGGTCTATCGTTTGGATTTGAGGATCAAGATCACGATGAGTGGAAAAGGATTGTTGAAAAGGCAGTTCTCCTAATGGAAAACGTCGTTCGCAACGTTAGCTCTGTAGATCATACTATCGATGAATTTGAGGAAACTGTATTCCACCTCGACAAGGTAGAAGAAGAAGGTATTACATCTTCCCGATCCCGCGGCTTCGGGGCAGCGGGTGGTAGGGCAGCGACTGCAGGTCTGGCGAAACAGCTACAAGATATCCTAGTAAAACACCTCCCCGCACAGGCTACTGCATCAAAAGCTCTTATCACTGCTCATGGTCGTCCTGGTCTACTAACTCGCTACTGGCTCCCTGCTGCTGCACTCCTTCTCTCTTCAACTACCATCATCCGGATTCTAGCGAACCGCCAAGCGGAACTGATGGACTGGATCCAAGATCTCGGTTCTACCATCATCGATTTCTGGATGAACTGGGTTGTTGAGCCTATGCGCAAAATTATTGGTACTATTCGTCACAGCGAAGACTCCGAGGTAGCTCTCATGTCTCGTAGCTCACTAAAAGCAGATATGGAATCCCTTGAGCGTATGGTAGTAGATTTTGCTATTGATAATCCAGCTGCTGCATCTTCGACCAACAGCACCGGAACACTTTCAGAGGCACAGATTGAGATCGTCCGGTTACGTGTAAAAGAAGGCGATCTTACCCCTGTTCTCAAGGCATATGAACATGACCTACGGAAGCCATTCAGAGGTGCTATTAAAGGCGAGCTTGTCCGTGCCCTTTTGATTCAGATCCAAAAAACAAAGGTCGACGTCGAAGTAGCCATCAGTGGTATCGATCGTCTTCTCAAGTCTCAAGAGCTCGTATTTGGCTTCGTTGGTTTAACCCCTGGTGTCCTCGTCTGTGTTGGTGTTGTTCAATGGGCAAGAAGCGCGATGGGAGGAAGAAAGGGACGAAGATCATATAATAGAGCCGGTCAAATGGTGAGAACTTTGAGAAATGTGGATCGGATCCTGACAGGGAGCCAAGCCATGAGAGGCGAGAATAATGGCATGTTAACATATAAGGAGCATGGACTACTATTATGTGAGGTGCATGTTCTGAGAGAGTTCGCAAGGAGGGTTCTACCGAGAGGAGTTGGTGGAGAATTTGTAGAAGATGTGGAAGAACTTGTTGAAGTGAGTAGAGGGGTCGTAAATCAGTTGAGAGTTGTGGAGAGGATTAGATGGTGAGCCCCCGATTCCTTATAATGACACTCTAGAACTATTATTGACGTCTGCTAGGGCATACGCAAAATGGATTAAATGATAAGTGAAATAAAACTATACCAAGGAAAATATGTTCCAAGAATCAGGCTAAGTTTTTACAGGATACTATTATTAACACGGCTAAAACCTCGTATATTGTGTATTTAGCAGAGATTCTTTGCTTTTAAAATAGCGGGGATATCCTAGCGAGTGTTCATAAACGTGTATATTAAGAGAAACTACTAGCTACATGTAGTGATTAAGTATAAAACCCGAAGGCAATATGAAGCTATATTCATAAGCTATCACTCGTCAAAAATCTCCGACGAAGAGAAACTTAGGTTCGATAGAATAAATCGATAGAATCCTGTTTCTTGAGGGAAGTCCTATATCTTATAAGCAGTTTAATGATTGTTCTTATAACAAGATTCTAGAAGCTGAGCTCCATAATCCATCGCGTTATCGTTATAGCCTCATTTTATTGCTGGCGACCACCGCAATCTGGAATCCTAGAGGTACATAGCAACCAAAGCAACCATCGTAACATACTTAAACATGAGAAGTATTGAAACTTTTTGACTACGCATGTAATGGAGTTAAGATGTACATAATACTTTGGGCCATGTTAGGTATTATCCTAAATAGTTTTGTGGGAATAGCTTAAGGTTTGATAGTAATTAGGCACGCCTAGGGTGCCTCTGGAGCTCCAGATCACCATGGTGACCAGCAATACTATTAGAACAGGAAACTTTACTCCATCGGTAGTATGGAGAGAGCTCTTCATGTTATATCACTCGATGCACCCACGCCAAGAGTGAAGCGCCTAGTAACCCTAAATAGCCGCTTGACACCATCTGTCCTGTAGTCCTGTAGTCCTGTAGTCCTGTAGTCCACTCCCCAACTAACGAAACACGGCGGTTCCTTGTTCGAAGGATTTACATGGTCGAAACGTCATTTTGCACAACTCGACCCTGAATAGACCCTCTTGACCTAGGCCTTGACCCGGCTGTCCCGGTGTTCCTCACTAGGCTAAATAAGTGTTTTGTAAACTTTGGGTCACAAAAATAATTGGAAACTATTTGGTTAGACTGTAGCGATGGCCGCGCGGAGGATAGGTCCTCTAGGTTCTAGTGCCAAAAATAAACCGAAAGGCACACCGAAAAGGGAAACATAACGATTGCACAGATCCGCACAGATCCGTGACGCAATAAAACACAGTGAATTACGGTAGTAATAAAGTAAAACTATAACCGCTTAGGTCCGTGACAGCCTGGTCTGTCCCAGGAATAGAAAATATATTGGTAGGCTATTATCCCAGATACTGCCCTTAGACTGATCTCTATATGTAGCTTAAAGGGTAATAGTAGGCACACGCATACCACGGAACGGAAGTTTTCTGGACAGCATATGTTGGGAATCGCACGTTGGTCTTTGGCAAATGGAACCATGACCCGCTTCTATGCGCCAGCCGGGTAACCTGATAACCCAGACCTTTGTGACCTTTTGGTTCAGCATCAGCCACAACTTACGTCCCCCTTCACTGGTGCCCGGGTCCGAAAGTTTCCACGGTTTCCTTCTTCCTGCCATCACAGACACACACCCAAGACCCAAAGACACGACCAACCTCACATCAAAGGTCTCCACCTCAACCAACACCCCACAACCTCAAACAGCTACAGCTATAGTACCTTATCTTTCTCCTCGTTCATCTCTGCTCGTCCCTCATCCACCTCTTATCCATTACTACTACCGAACTCATAAATCATGGCTGGCTCTCGGAACTACGACTTCCTGGTAAGCTCTCCTCCCCCCACATCACCCTCAGATATCAAAGCTTGGATGAGTAGGAGACTGACACCATCACCCACACTGTAGATAAAGCTTCTCTTGATCGGCGATTCAGGCGTCGGTAAGTCGTGCTGTCTCTTAAGATTCAGCGAGGACTCATTCACGCCGAGTTTCATCACAACTATTGGTATCGACTTCAAGATCCGAACGATCGAACTGGATGGAAAGAGAGTCAAACTGCAAATATGGGATACTGCTGGTATGCTCCGATCGATCCCCCTACTTTTTTTCCTCTACCCATTTGTTTGGCGCATGTTACAGGGGTGTTTCACACGTGGGTGTAATGAGCTGCTGCTGACGTGGGGTGTTGCCGTAATCTACAGGCCAGGAACGATTCCGGACAATCACCACTGCTTACTATCGTGGGGCCATGGGGATCCTGCTAGTTTATGACGTTACAGATGAGAGATCCTTCGATAGTTTGTTCCCTCTTCTCCCATCTACATTATATTATCCTAAATTGCTTTACTCTAACCCCTGGCTAATACTTCACACCCCACAGATATCCGAACTTGGTTTTCGAATGTCGAACAACACGCGACCGAGGGTGTTAACAAGATCCTTATCGGCAACAAATGTGACTGGGAGGAAAAACGTGTGGTTTCTACCGAACGTGGTCAGCAACTCGCCGATGAACTCGGGATACCATTTATGGAAGTGTCGGCAAAGAGCAATATCAACGTCGAGAAGGCATTCTTCAATCTAGCTGCTGATATTAAAAAACGCATCATGGATACCACACGCGCAGAGGAGAGAGCGGGTGGTGCGGGTAATACTGTAGACCCAGGGAGGGAGAACGGTGGCGCTATGGGTGGAAAGTGTTGTTAAAATAATCTGACACGAAGGGAAATTGGAGGTCTGAGTGAAATTGTGTTTGTACAGCCGAGAAAGAGGTAGGTAAGATTGGGGAATATCTTTGCAGGCTGTCTTGGGTTGATAACGAGGTAGAGGGTATTGAACATCGAGCGTTTATCGTATTGGGGGGGTTCGTCTCTTTTAAGTTGTGTCTTTGTGTTTGAGTCTTGTCTGGTCGGTCTGGTTTCATGCGCTGGTTACATTGGTTTTTTTTTAAAGGAAATTCTCGTTTCTTCGTAATGGGGTGAAATGTTTATCCTTCCCTCTCTTTGTCTCCTTCACTACCGCTGTCATTAACCCATCTCAAAATCTCTGTGTATGTGTCTGTACTATGTTCCGCTACTACCTTGCGTTTTTCGCGGGGTTAGAGTGCTCTGTTTTGTGTCTTGTTTTGTTGTATGTTATATGCTTTTGCAGTTTTCCTTTCTTATGATGTGTCTGGGGGATTTGATATAGGTATATACATATATCCTTATAATCGACGTTTTATGACTACATACAAAGGCCTGTCTACAAAAGAAAGGAATAGTTTTAATTTGAAGACGGAAAGTCCAATGGCCCCACAACATTCACGGCAGCCACACTGACTAGCTGGGAATCTGATAAGTAAATATTTGCTGATAACCTTATCCTAACCCTGTTGTGTGGCTATTATCCTTGTGTCGATTGTTTATGCTCCTGACTACTATGTATTTCTAATGATACGGTACGATTTGTAGTGCTTTGCTAGTAGATGAATAATATTATCAGTCGACCTGCGTTGTATTGCGAGTACACTAGGGTTCCCATGATAATGTAGTATGAATTTCTTTTCTCGTATTCTACACAAAACATTGAACCACATAAGTGATGTAAGACCATCATAGTCAAATCCAGACCACAGAAAAAAGGCCACAGGATTCCGGCTTAATCGCGATCTTCCAAAAGAGAAACAAGGGGACTAATCCTCGCTTCTCGGGGCCCCCCACAAGTGAGGGGGGCCATTTTCTATGCGCCTGACAGGTTACCGAGTTATTATTGTGTAATAAACCAGTTACAATCTCACTCGACTCTCCGGAGAGAGGGGAAGAAAACTGTGAGTAAGGCAAAGGAGATATGGAAAGATGGAAAGATGGAAAGATGGAAAGATGGAAAGATGGAAAGATGGAAAGATGGAAAGATGGAAAGATGGAAAGATGGAAAGATGGAACTCAGGGAGGTGGGGTTATGATTTTATTACAGGTGTTTAAGGAATGTACATGGGCCCGAGTATGAGTGCCTGTGATGTTGTATACATGATGTTAAATGAATATTATCATCGGTGGAAAAAAATTTAAGTAGTTATAAACAAATCTCCATGTCTAGGGCCTAGGGCTCAGGGCATCTATCTCATCTACATTAATACCATAGTCCGCTGAGCCGCAAGTTTCGCAAAGAAACACTTAGAACAAAATGGCTCTCTACCATCGTTTATTCTCGAGTTTCCGCTTAACCCCAATTTCTAAGCCCCTTTTCCAGTTTAATTCACAGAATATGTCCTCAGTATCCACGAGTCCTCAGTGGTCGGCTGGGACGGGAGAGTCTTCAAAAGAAGAGGCTTTTCGGCTTTTGCAAGATGGGAAATGGGTATTGAGTGCTACAGGGATGGGGCTTGAGAGAAAGTTTGAGTTTAAAACTTTTAAGACCACTATGGTTTGTATTCCTGAAGAAGATCTGAACACAAGGTGTTGGGTTGGTTAACGTAAGTGGGGTGTGAGTGTAGACATTCATCAACCAAGTTGCAGGCCAGTGCAAAGTTGCGCGACATCATCCGGAGTGGGCGAATGTGCGTACTTAGGCTCTTCTTCATTAAAGAAACCGGCAAAAACATATGCCGAGAAAAAAGGCCACTGATTCTTATCCCGCTGGGGATAAATAGGTCTACAATAAAGTTGTGATCCGCTGGACCACACATAACCCGCTAGGCCTCTCTCACAAAGATGTCGAAATGGCAAAATTCTGTGATGAAAAGGGAGCAGAACTTGGGGAAGTTGACACGGGAAGACAAGAACAGCAGCAACGGCCCCCCATGGAGGAGACGGGAGGCAACGTCCTAGATAACCTTTTGGGTCAGGGAGTGCAGGAATGTGGACCATGCACAGAAAAGTTGAAGAAATAGGGGATAGCAGAATATACCATTTGTGGGTGAATAGATACATGTATGTGTACTTATGTACCCTACTGTAGCCTTTTATGATAGGAAGAAATAGCACTGCATGATTGCAGCACTCATTCGCATAGAGATACTCTGATAGACAGACTGATGGGCTGCAGGGGGGATGTTGTCTTGTCACGTGATGTCAAATGCGTAATGACACACGTGCGGGTTGCCGCCGTGGCCTTCTCAACTTTCTCGTTCTGACAGATTTATCCCCCGTTCAGCTTCACCGCCACACTCTCTTTTTCCCTTTTGTATTTATTAACAGATCTCATCTAGCAAGGCCTGGTAGCTTCTCCAAGATAAAAGTCTTGTTTGTCCGTACCCCTTAGCTGGTTGGAAGAGATACGTACGCAAAATGGTTTCTTTCTGGCCGTTCGGTAAAGTAAGTTGATGTACTCCATCTCCCCTCATCTCTTATGGTGCCCTCTGTTTCGTTACTGCATCCCTTTTTGCGCCTCAAAAAAAAAAGCTAACGTAAAGCAACGTGCAAGGGCGATGATAATTCACCAGACTCATTTGAACGCATCCTTTCGAAACTTGCATCGCAAATCCAAACCGAAACATCGAAACTTGCCATTCTCCGACAACACCTTCGCCGCTACAAGGGGTTATTTACCATTTACACCTTTGTTGCCTACATCTTCTATGTAGTTGTTATATTCCTTGTAGTAGGATGGCAGCAGACAAAGCCTCTAGAGATCGGGGGCTTGGTAGGTGGACCAGTTGGGTACGATCCCTCTTCGCATTTCTTTAGGGAGGGCTATATACTGACGGTTCTGAACGGGGTAGAATATGGTCTATAAGGAAGCTACTGGTACTTTACTACAATGGTAGAATTTCTACCGCCGAGACGAGATTGGAAGATCTTCAAGCGAAGCAAAGGGACACTGTCGAGAAGCTTAAGGCAGCGACAAAGTTCTCAACTACCCAGTCTATTATTGAGAGATATGGCGGTGGGTCTGTCTCCTCATCTAATGCGGAGAGGGCACTAGAGCAGCACCAGAAAGAGCGTCTTCAAGGATCACACGAAAATTCGGGCAGCCAGCAGCTTAGACAACGCCCTCAGGGCCAGCCTAGTGGAGCCCCCTCTCCGGTCCCACCTACACCGCAAGAAATTCAGCAGCAGCTTGTCCAACAGCAGCTTATGAATCAACAAAAAATGGTAGCACAGCAGCAGCAGCAGCCACCACGACCTGGGACTAATAACCCGAACCCAGTCCAGAGGTCTAATCCACCAGCCCCTATCCCCATACTCAGCCTCCCTCAAACCACGACGCAGCCGTCATCGCAGCAGCATATTCAGCCAGAGGAGCCTATAACTCCGCGTTGGTTCGACCGTGTTCTTGACGTCCTTGTAGGCGAAGATGAAACGAGCGCGAAGAACCGCTACGCACTGATTTGCAAGAACTGTAGGATGGTGAATGGGCTAGCGCCTCCTGGGACAAGGAATCTGGAGGATTTAGAGGGCTGGGTGTGTGCTAGATGTGGTATGACGAATGGGCGGCTACCAAGTCGACAGTCGAGTAGAGCCCCAAGCACGAGGGAAGTAGAGGAAGAGGAAATGGATGTAACCCCGAAACTTGGGGCTAAGAAGTCGAGGAGTAGCAAGTCGAGGAGTCCGACACCTAGTGAGAGCGTTAGAGTTACGAGGAGTAAGGTGAAGAAAGCAGCAGTGAAAGCCAAACCAGAATCCTCTTCTGAAGATGATTTAGAAGATTATGGTAGTGAGGAGGAAGAGGAAGAGGAGGAAGAGGTTCCGGAGCCACCCAAGCAAAAAGCAAAAGTCGCCGTGGCTAAGGGAAGTAAGCGTGCTTGAGTAATTTTTTTATAGAATTTCTGTTTTCCCGTTCTTCACAAGGTGCGAAGATACTTGAGGGTAATATTTTATTGTTTCTCTTTTTGTTTTTCAGGACTGGGACTAGGGCCGGGCGAAGGAGTATAAGATGGATTTGTTGAACTGATTTCGGGCACTTTCCCCGTAGATCACCTAGCATTACTGCTTATTTCCTTTATCAGTTTATCTTTTGTATTCTGCTTCGACATAAAATGTACTAGTGGCGGGTGGTTCGATTTGCTTGTATTCTTGTTTTCCCTTGCTTGTATTCTAGCTGATCGGATGAGATATTATATAAAAGTTTGCATCATCACAGCTTCACACTCGGGAAAACTCGGTGCCTGTCAGCCAATCACAGGGCTGCTGACTAACGCTTACTGCTTGAGTCGTGGATTTGCACCACCTCCCGGGCAACAACCATCAATCGCACACCCCCACCAAACAAACCTCTAAACACAAGCCTATTTACAAACTGTACATTCCGCCTTGAACCCTCACGATGCCTGTATGTATCTCTTATTACCTATTCTCTTCATCGTAGTTATACTTGTGGGTCGTTGAAGAGAAATTGCCTATAGCCGGGGTTCTACCGACTGGGGCAAGGAGTTTGGCTTGGTGATTTGGGGGATGAATTGGGCTGACAACTACGGGAATAGATCTCATCTTCCATCTACAACACTATATTCCGCCGGAATTACATCTTTGTCGGGGGTGTTTTCGCTAGTGCTTTCGCCTTTGAGATGTAGGTTTCCCCGGTTTCCTCGCTTCCCGCCTTTTAAATCTTCACCCCCGCTGCGCCTGTTTTCTACTCTACTACCTACTTCTCTTCTATGCTTTTGGAACTTCTACCCTCGATGGAATTGGTGCGCGGTGGGGGAAATAATAAAAGAGCAGTAGTGCTAGGTGGAGAAAACGAGCTTTTGGGATATTGGTGAAAATCTACTAATATAAATTTGTTGGGTAGTCTTTTTGATCAAGCCACAGACAAGCTATGGGACAACCTTAACAAGGGCAGGCAATGGAAGGACATTCGATCCCGCTATGTTGAGGAGGAATAAGCACATATATTATTTAGAAGTCATGAGTGTAGGGTGGGGAGGGGTATTGTAGAATTGAGATTAGAGTGAAGTAGCAAGAAATCTTTTTGTTTGTGCATCTAGAACCGGGTCTGGTTTGGTGTTGGTTCTAGCACATGGACGGTAGCTCAATCATACAAGTGATTCCCCCCGGTACCTAGCCTTATTATTCATTACAATGATCTATGTGAGAATTTAGGAAACAAGACATGGGTGTAACTGAACTCATTTATTAGCTGCAAGCCTTCGTCTACACTTCAATTTTTACTATCAGTTCCGGGGACGTGACTCGAGTTGGTCTCTGCTTATTGTTAATCTAATTTCCCCATAAACCAATTTTATTTCGGTATCATTAATTCTCTAGCTGCTTCGTATAAATCAATTATTATATACGAGGCATTATAATCTATATCTAATTATTCTGATCTTTGGATATTTTTCAGAGTCCTGTGATGTTCATAAATTATCACTCGTATAGAAACGCCCCCCCTCCCCCAGATTAATTTTCGCATTATGACTATCCAATTTCTTTCAGTTGCTGGATTACTTCAAGTTTGATTTCTAAGGTGGCAACTAGACAAAAGTTCTATAGACTTTGGTATTTATACTCAATAGATGAGTAGGCCGTCTGAATTAGTTGTATTTTCTTGGGAGAATTTAGAGAAGTTTTAGGATAACGTACTAAATAAATAGTAAGATACAGATACCCAGGTCATAAAACTATTCTCATCTCTATCACTACCTAGTTATGTAACCACTATTATGAGATCTCTAACTTCTCGGCAATTAAAGAGTATTTCTCCCTTTCCTTAACTGACCGTAGAATAAAGTTTATGAAAGAGAAACAAAAGGGTAGATTACTTTCCTGGGACTAGACCCGGTCTCCCGGGTACTTCCTAGCGTTTATATACAGCCGTGCCCAACAAATTCCCAGAGCCCCCCCCCCCCAATAACTGCAAACCCACAAACCTTAGCACCACAAATGCTGGTATTTATGTGAGAATAAATTTGAAGACTAAAGGGACTATGAGGAAAATAAACGTATAAAAAATTCCAAGAAAACCATCACTTTGGGTGCCCTAAGTTGCCTCACCAAGTGATGTGGTCCCCACCAAGTCCTGTCAGTCATCACACAATACCTCTCTTTGCAGGACCATTATTGTTGGTGTATCACAGGAAATGACTCCCGTTGCTATAAAGGGCTCTAGGAATTAGTTGGACACAGCTATACACCCGTATGAGCTTATGGGAGCTGGCTCTCAACAAATACCAGTGGTAGGTTAATTGGCCTACAGGTAAGGACATCAGACAGCCGATGATGACCTTGGATCAGGGGGTCTGTGGTTCGACTGCCTGGGGAGAAGTAGTTCACTAGCTATATAGGTGAATGAGCTCTTTTGCTATTGCTATTGGGGGCTCCGGGAATTTTTTGAGCACGGGTATATATATGGCCCCTAGTAGCTCCCCTAGGTTAAAATTTTTATACCCCTATATAGATTTAACAGAATATACTCTAGCAGAAACTACAGGAAAAAGAGGTAGATGGCAAGTTGATTGCTCACTTAGAGGACCCTCTCTACCAATGTTCCTGCAGTTTATATATATATGGCTTCCAATAGTCCAGGGACTCTTTACCATAGACCTAAAGCTTTCTTATATCTGTACTGTACCTATTTAACAGTAATGCCTAATAAAACCGTATAATCTAGGTCGAGTGATGTGCCATGATACCAAATCCCGATGTTACCCTCCTTGGTCTTTGACTATATCATGTAAACACTTGTATATAAAAATACTACATCGGTTCTTTTCCCTGGCTTTATGATAATACTTATAGAGGTTTGTTTTCCATACTTCCGGCCTTGATAAAGAATAAAGCAAGTATTTCATAAAGAAATGAGATTTCTTTGAATTGTCTATATTAAAACCTTTAGGGACTCTCAATACCGATAAAATGGTACTACTGGGATAATAACCATTTGAGATGGGTAGGTATTTTAGATTACCTTATTTTAAGTTTCGGAATGGTAGATTCTTATGGTACGGTATTAGAACACCGAGTGATAGCGTATGTATAAACGGACAAAAAGGGGGATTTACTTTAAGGGATAGATATAAGAGATCCAGGGATTATGATTTTCTCACCGCTCACATGTGCGGATGTAAAATTGGATAATTACACCTTTTGGAAATGAAAAGCAGTACTCTTTGTCCACAAGTTTCTACTATGCTTTTAAGAGAACCCATTAACTTCATATTTAATTCGAGAAGAACTGAGATACAATTTTTCCCGGTATGTTTGAACCCGAGGGATAATCCTATCCTAGTTTGTGTAGTTCCGATTGTGAGGCAGCAGCACTATGAGTACTGGAAAAGTGTGAACTCGTTAAGGGAGAAACTCAGAATCCCAGGTATAACAGAAGATGATCTTGCTTCGACTCTGACATAGCGCTCATGAATATGGATGTGCATGCCTGGTAGAACACATTTCTCTAGTTTTGAACCCAAAGTGATAGCATCCCTATTATCCATCAGTCATAATGACTACCACGAGCAAATTTCCCTAGGATTCGTATATAAATTCTTTAGATCTTATACTGACAGAATAATCTTATCCCATTGTAGATCTCGGGAACTAAAAATTGCGATGAAGGACCCAAAGTAACCGATTTACTAGCTAGATACCTGCTAGCCTAGGGGTGGGGAAGCCAGAGCGATATTTGTAAATCTAAGAAGGGGTTCTAAATGCCTTGGTGACTTAGAAGAATCCGAAATCTAGGTAAGCGGATAGAAAACTTGGAAGAAGAGATAGGGGAGAAATGTTGATCTAAGATACGGGGACCTAGAAGGATGGAAGGCGAATGCTGTTCCGTGTCTGTCCGTTTGTTTGTTTTTGAAGCCTTGCTTGATTTCGAGGTACCGGGATGCGTGCGGTCGTTCTCGTGAACTCTTATGCGCATTTTCGCCTTTTTTGAAGCATCTCTTCTGATTCAAGAGAGGAAGGGCCTAGGCGGTTGATTCCGTGTAGTTGTTCCTAGAATAGCACCGTAGTTGGAAGATTATATGTAATTAATGAATTAACCCCCCCCCCCCCCCCAAACAAAAAATTTAAGAAAGAATCTATTGATTTGGATTTGAAGGCGTAAATCTGCTATGAGTAAGAGGGATTGTGTGGATTTGGATGTTTGAGTTTTGTGGAGCGTTGTTCCTTGACCATTTTTTCTGCTAGACCTAAGCGGCAGGATGGGCGAGTGAGATTATGTGAAGCGGGTGAACATTATAGGTCATCCTTAGAGAAGTTGGCTATAGCCCATTCACAACAAGTAGTATCTTGTCGGCAGTTTTTGCGAGCTCAAAGCTAGAGTATTCTCCGTTAGTTGAGAGTTTAGTAGTAGTAGGCCTGTTTGTCTAGAGGAGGGGGGGGTCCTGAATATTAGGTGACGAGCGACGAATCCCTAAGTCACGTTGACGTAGTTTTCCTTACTTCAACTTAGCACCATGAACACGCCCACCTAAAGTTTTAATAGAAACACAAGGTAAAAAGGCAGAGATAGGAGATTAACTCAAATTCCTACCCAAGTCCATCCCACAAGCGAGGCTGGGGAGCATATTCCCTAACTATGTCGAGGTTTTCTGTGTGACCAACTAGGGGTAATCTGATTCTGCTTCACACGTCGCTCCCCGGGGTATTGTTTCAGCCTAGCAGCCCTTTTTAATGGGTGTAACAAAGGGTCATAGTTTTCTGGTTGATGATGTGTTATCTCGAAGAAAGGTTGGCCCTCCGTCGGAAAAGAACAGCTCCGGGGGACTCTGCTGAATGGTGAATGTAGCCCTTGAAAGTAAGCCACTGACACAATGCTTAGGGAAGTATGAAAGAAGCGCGTCTTTTTCTCCGTGAGGCAGGTCAAGGACTACGTGGAGGGGAGCAGTGCTATCGCTAGCCAGAAATTAGTACGAATACCTACCTACCTAGCTTACCACGATTATAGTAAAACGCATCCGTCTAAGAGTGGGTTCTGGTGTATTCCCCGTACCTACGCATGGCTTGAACCACGTGTGCTCGCCGGTCGTCAGGCGGAGTGGCACCCGGAGCCACCCACAACACGTAACCCAAGTAAAACAAGAAATTAAGACCCTAATCATGGAGGATATGGCTCTCTATGAATCTACGATCTTCGTTCTCGATCTACGGTATGTGTGCTATCTTGGCCCAGAAAAGTGCCAATGATTATTGCTGCATCTTCATCCCTGAATTCATTACTCACGTTTCGGATAGATTATCGCATTTATGTAACCATTATTTGTATATACTGTAATATGTTGAGAATACTGTATTGTTGCTAAGCGTGTAAGTATGTATGTGTTACCGGCAATAACCTACATCGCTGATCCCAAAGCCTCGCTGTTTTGTCAGGCTCGAACTAGAAAAATATCTCAGAATTCGGGGTAAAATGCTAACTAGAAGCGGGGGGGCATGCAGCTGTGCTTCAAATGCGGGGCCAGGTTAGCAGTCACGGCAGATCAAGTGCTTCAATAAAATATTCTTGGGTACATTGTCTCACTGCATGTGTCGATGAAAAGAAAAGAAGGCTTTTTTGATGCATAACTTATTTATTGCCCAATGTCAACTGCAGCAACTCGAGGCATAGTCCCTCATGCCGGCATTTTATAATCTCTCGAGCTCTCTTGCATCATAAAACTCTTTCAGCTTTGGTATAAGGCAGGGAAGTCAGTCACGCAGGGCCTCCGATTGCAACGTTACAATTAATGGTTCCTCCCGGTGGTATAAGATAAAACCAAGGTTTCAAGGATTTGAACCAGTTGTGATGAATCCAGGTTGATGGTTACCGCCTTAACTTTAGTAAGCTGTTTAAAAGCTCACGCAGGTCAGAGTTCATCCTGCGGTTTCATGCACGTAGATCTTAGTGTTTCGAACCATCGATCAGAATGCTTTATTCTGGCCACAAAATCAACAGAGTATAGGCGTTTAGATTCAAATCTAGTGAAAGTTCTACAAGCTATTCAAGAATAATATAGAATCGATCTGCAGACTGTGCGCCTTAGGTACGCTAGAGAAAATTTTATAGCTGTTGCTTTACATATGGAGAATCAAAAGTAACAAACAGCATATTGATACGTATGTAAAACAATCACCAGAACACATACACAAAAAATTAAACAGCTGGATTTAGAATCTCTCGTAAACGTCTAATTTCTATCTTTCAAACTTACACAGCCCAAACCACACCATCAGAGAAGTGGTTCGATGTTTCAACATTGATACTCTGCGCTCCACGTCGCATTGAAATGTAGAGACCGGCGATGCATATATGTTAGATTCTTCGTGACTCATTGTGCTCTATATTATGCATTTACACTCTATTACGGAAACAATATGCGATTACTAGAAGGAGAACTCAAGCCTATCAAAGCCCGACAACAGGGGTTCTACTCCGCGGTGCTTTTGAGATGTGCCAAAACACTTCGAGCCTGTATCATCTCGCCAATCAAGAGGCCTCGCGGGCCCGAGTTATCTTTGGCAAAAGGTAAGCTAGAATTCATATTAAGATATAGGCTATGAGAAATGGAAATATTTTGGAATTCACGTGTACATCGGGTTAAACTCCGCAAACCCTATTCTTGCCCCACCCACACACACACATGATTCGTTAATTATACATGTATATACATATGTATCCTTCATTTCTTTTTCTGAAGTCGGCGGCTAGAGCTCTCAACCAGAATGATTGATGTTTGCCAGTAGTAATTAATGATTCATATCGACTACATGTAATCTAGATGAATTAGAGGAACTATTACACTCGATACTGACTAAGGACGGCAGCAATGAATGGGGTTAGAGAATAAATAAGAGTATAAACAATCATTGACTTCTGCGTGGGGTGGGGTGGGGCTTTAGGCCACCAACGATCCCCCATAAATCTACCTATAGTGTAAGTCACTGAGTTACGCGCAAAAGAGAAGTTGAAAGAAAGGCCCGGACCTATTTCCTAAACTCTAGCAGTAAAGCCCGCTCTCGGCCAATTGGAGTGTGTGTGGCAACAGTAAAGCCCAGGCTCTTCACTCGAGCACTCACTATCGTGGCTTTGCTGCCCCGGGCTGCATTGTAAGCGGGGCACCCGTTTAGGATACGTACCTCGCATGAGACAATGCTATGCCCCAATAAAGGGATGGCTGATCCTCTACGCCGCTTCCTTTGCTTTATCTGTAGCCGAAGGCTTCTCAGTTTGGTGACTGTCGAGATGTGACAGCTGTCCCCCCCATTTATTGTAACACCATAAACATATCACTCGGACTTTAGGAAAATATAGGTTAGGCATCTATAGAACAAGAGGGGGGGGAATACTTTAGAAGCAGTTAACCTTTTTATTCACTCTAATAACTACTTTTGGAATAATTAAGGCTCGAGACTAAAACACTAAGGACCAAAAAAAACGTAAAACCCTAACCCCCGGTATGCCAGTCACTTTTTACTTCAAAATCTACTTAGGCTAGGGTTTTAGCCTATACGACACAATAAAATAAAGTATTATATTTCCAGTGCCAATGAAGTAGAATAAAACAGGGAAGGAAGAGATAGCGTCACCTTCGTAGACCGGGGGTTGCGTCATACATCCGGGGTGAATACTCAAGGAGGAAGTCACTGCGAAGATGGGAAGTTCACAAAATGTTTTTCCTTTCAACCCATTACTTGCATAAAAATGTGAGCCTTTCTTTCTTTCTTTCTTTCTTTCTTTTGTATTTTGAAAGGGCCCCCGGGCTCTTCCTGGTTCATTTCTCCCAATTCCCCCTGCTGCTGCAGCAGCAGAGGTGGTGGCTCTATGCACGAACATCCAATTGATTCACTATTGTTCACTAAAGGTTTAGCCGCAGCTATGGGAGCGCTTTGATCAAAGAATCTTCAAATAAATTAACTAGATATGACTTTTAGCCCCGAACAAAATCCAAGTTGACTTAACGGGTAGCGGCAAATCTGAGACATTCACTTGAATTCATATTGAACAGAATAAACTCATAGGATAGAAATCTGGGCGCACTTATATTCTTTCTCCTGGTTTACATAGGGGTTGTCTTAGGAGCCTGTAGTAAAATTATGAGAATCATATCCGATCACTCGGCATCAGTTTCGTTATCTTGCTCTTTAGAGGGCACCAAACTACTATTCATAAGGTTAAAGTGAACAAGTCACAGCCCAGAAGGCCTTTTACAGCGATGTTTGAGTATGGGCTGTATAGTTCGTTGTGAAAACGTACCATAACTTTTATAATGGACGAGACCGTTTTCGTAATTTCTACTACAACAATTGCTATATCATATATTCTAGCTTAGTTTCACTGTATTATATAGTGCCCTCTCCCCTCGACAGCTTAAAGGAAAGTGGAGGGAGAAAAAAAAGAAAACCAAAAGGTAAAAATCTGATGGTCGGCGACCGTCTTATGTAAGCGTTTACACTGCATGGCTATGGCCTCGTTCAACTGGTGATGCATTTCTACATTTTATATGTATATTCTTATATCCATTCAGATGCCTTCATTGCCTATTTTTAATTTCCGGATCGCCTGCGGCGGGAGGGCCCGCAGATGTGGTTGCGGCAGCGCAGGTACGCAAAAGCTACGATATCACACAGAGACACACCACCGGTACTTTTACCTACCAGTACACTGGTAGCTTCGGGTGCAAGAGCGGGAATGCACATCCGCGGGAGCTCCGCAACCAACCAAGCGGTATACCAGGATACCAAGATTCATCGTTTTGCCGGCAATCTGCATTGATGCAAGTGCGGGAAGGCGAAGACAGCGCACATCATGGGGTGGGTATATGATGTACTGCACAGATGTGTGAAGGTATGACGCCACGCGTGCATCGAGGGCCGATTTTGTTACCGTGAAGTTCTTTTTGTTTAATTGACGGGCGCACCGCCGCTAGACACACAATTGAACATCGCCGGATTTGGGTGATTTTTGTACTATCCTAAATACAGACACATATATCACAATAATGAGCAGAAATGTGGTCAATTGAGCCGAGAAATGGCCGAATATATGAGAGGTTTATAGAATTAAGTATCATAAAGTTTGCAAAGTACGTGGCAGGAGAAGCCAGAATACGAAGAACTGAAAAAAGAAAAAGGTATTTACATTCAGCTAGTCTGAATTCTGATCAGGGGCAAAAAGGCTTCACGTATGTTACAGTGTGTGCCTAAATGTGGCATCCTTTAAAAAGCCCATAGGGTCATGGTTCGGCTGATGACCCGATGTTGTTCCATCTGCAGTCTGTATTTAAATTCTTGAACCGAGAATCTACCCGATCTTTTATGTGGGGCAGAAGCCGATAGGTTGGGCCTGGACCTCGGGCACAACACCCTGAGTTGGAAATCTAGGTCTCGGTACAGAATAGTACATGCTTGTATATACACACCCGTATCTCAACTAAGTACTTAGAAATTCTTTTCTAGGACCTAAAGTCTAATACTAGTTCTTATATATATGTGTCTACCTAGGTTCAAACACCCCCCACGTATCCCACGTTTCGCATTCCCAATACTAGCCTCCCGACGTTTCGGAATATGTACGATATGGTACTTCTTAGCTGTTTCGAATCTCAAAAACTTGGTAACCAAAGAAAGCGAAAACCAAAAAAACTAAGGATGATTTCCTAGAGCCACACGTATGTCCGCATGAAATCCCGGGTGTTAGAAGGCATTCTCCGAGATAGTTAGTACCTTCAGGTTCGAGATATTGCGTCTCGGAGCTGAAGAAATATAACAACCAACAGGACCTGGGCTTAGTATTTAGTGTACCTGCGCCACCGAAAACCTGCGCCAATTACTGGATAAATAACAGGGATGGTAGGTTCAAAATTAGGAAACCAAAGAAAGACCAAGATCCAAGAACGAATGGAAAGACAAGCGCCAAGGATTCGGTGAGGGAAAGTTCTAAGTCTAGTCTAAGGAGGAAACTGAGCAGTATGATCTTCAGGCTAGGTCAATCCTAAGAAATCAAAATTAATTCGAATTAACAGATATAAATTCTCAAGCACCTATTGGTGTGCAGATTCATAGACATACTATAGAACATTAGTTAATTTATCTAGAAATAATGCTGTATTATCCAGTTTTCACTGCTTTAGCATGCTTGAAGTTCTCAATGTAAGCGCACCAAAGCTACCATTGTTAGTAGAGGCCTCATGATATCCTCTGAGCACACACACATCAATAATTATGAGGGAATATATCACTCACACCCAATGCTAACCTCATTCTCTCCAGCAATTATGGGGTATCTATTGAAAAAAATCAATACGGCGGGCTGTTGTCTACACGTTAAGATGAAATCGAATGAGCAGTTGCCTACCCTTCGATCCCATCTTACGTGAAAGACAAATGCCCCCGAGCCCAAATCATGAGAGATGGAACTTTCCCAGCTAGAGAGAATTATCAGAGATTAGCATCAACGCTGATGAAGAATGTGAAGACAATGGGGAAGAGAGGCAGGAGCAGGGGATGGGATATACAGACTTTTATATTAGGATCTCCTCACGTATTTCTGTTTGTTTTTCTATTCTGTGGGTTTCTCTTGTTGTACATACATAACAGTAACGAGAGGTAGGTAGGCGCTGGAAAAATTGATAGGATTCTATGCGGTGTACTAGAGTCTCGGGTACGGCAGATTTGCGAGTTCTTTGCCCCGTTCCTTGTTCCGTCCAATTTTCCATACCCTTACCCGTATACTTCACTGCGTTCGATTCGATATCGTTGTAGATCCACAAAATAAGAAGGTGATGGATGTGCGTTGTCAGAAAAAACGAGAAAAGTGAGAAGTGAGAAATTCTTAGTTGCGAGGAACAATAAAAGGCATAGTGTGAATTAGGCACGCCTTGAGTATTATGAGGCTGGCCGAGTGAGGGCAGCAGTGACAGATGACAAGTGACAGGGAACGAGTGACAGACAGCATAGGGTCAGGCACAGCAGCAGGCAGAATCAATTTCTCCAATATAACAGTGTTTCAAGCAACCGTCACCTAACCGTTTCTAGCAATGAACTTAGCAGCAATAGCAATGCTGGTTTACGGGTTTGGGTTTTGGCCTGATTTTGGCTGTCAAACTAATAAATTATTGGTCGGCAGTTACATCGGTTGGAGCCGTGACCGTCACCTGGGTTAGCGGACGCGGAAGGAAATCGACGGATCGGAAGCAGGAGCATGTAAGGTGTTGAGACAGCACACTTCGCAGAGCCGCAGACATAAAACAAAGCAGTTATGTCCGGGTCAGGGCTAGGGCAGAAATTTTAAATGACCACTAGCTGGAACATGTGCCTTAGTATGCACCTGTTAGACTACTGAACCACAATCATCGTTTACCACCCTCCATCCCATCGACCAAGCCATCCATCTATCCCCCTCACTTTCCCCTGGCTCTCATCATTCCATCAGCCTCGATAGATCGGCGAGCACGTCATCAGCCATCCGCGGCTCACACGACCATATGCAGCTCTTCCTTTCGTCTACCCCGTACCTTTCTCCTCGGCTGCTTCGTTGCCTCCGGTCTCTATCTCCCTCTCCCTGTTCTACCTGCTTCTTTCCCCCATACATTGTCACCCAATCACGCCGACATTCAGACTCTTCCAACTCTTCAGATAGAAATAATCCCTCAGGACATGGGGAATCTGCTCCATCAGAGAACAGTTACAAAGGTGGTGAAAGCAGAGTTGGTAGCGATGGTAGCCGTAGCAGCAGCAGCATCAGCATCAGTCCAATAGGTAGAATTGACATCTCCGATGAAACCACGTATATGCCCCAGAAACCAGCTGGAGGTAGCGACATAACCATAAAAAAGCAGCGGGGTTTTCTTAACAAGAACGGCATGAGAACACCAGGCGGCCAGCATATAATTGAACGAAATAGCCTAGCGCAACAGCACGGACCCAAAAGTATGAATTCACATTTCCCCACCTTTCCCCACATCAATACCTCCCTAGAACATTTCCTCAAGTGCTCGGAAACAGCGGCTTTGCGGGTCATTCGCTATTGGTATTATGCCTGAAATTATTCAACCACATTTCATACTTGCAATCCATTTTCACCTAACTACCTACCCCATCTCTTATATTTCTCCTTTGTAGGTCAGCAATTTTGATTGTGGCTAACTTGACTCTACTTTGTCTCTCTAGAAGAATCGTTATCAGTATGGGCAAAAATTGTAGTGTTAACCGGGGTCGGTACGACATTGCTCGAAAGCGACATTCGACGACTCGTGCCTGGAAAGGCGCATATTCCCGAATTCAAATCCGAATTCGATATTCTTCGCGGTACCCTTCTTTAATATTTCCATTTTCACCAGGAACTCTCTAATGCCAAATAGTATCACCATACCGGTTCCCCAAAAGTCTCAAGCGTAGGCCTTTCTACAGCTTAGTTTTCAATTCACC
The DNA here is from genome assembly GCA_033030345.1 of Verpa bohemica. Classification (NCBI taxonomy): domain Eukaryota; kingdom Fungi; phylum Ascomycota; class Pezizomycetes; order Pezizales; family Morchellaceae; genus Verpa; species Verpa bohemica. The sequence goes on along the minus strand of JAUFSE010000016.1, from coordinate 332,691 downwards.
TGAGGCTGCAAAAATGTTTGTTTACGGACAAGGTGATTTTTGGCTGTCCAGCACAAATTCTACTATACCTCCAGGACAGACACCCCGGCTGTATTATCCCAGGGAACACAGCAAGCACTTCTACGATAGTAACCGAAGTCTCTCACTTATTCTTAGTCGCGGGGGATGTTCTCCAGGTGCATGTGTACTTCTTGTAATCTCAGATATTGGTGGAACGACTACCGAGACGGGTAAACTTCCTAGAACTGCAGAGGTTAGGGAAATGCTCGAAAGTACCAATGTGCAATTCTGCAAGAGAGACGAAGTGGATGGTGGTGCAGGGCTCGAGAGGGTACTTTTTGAGAAAACTCTAGGAGATGGAACAAAGGTTGTCGACAAATTCGATGGATCAGAAATGGGCGCAGAAGGAAAGTGGATAGTTAGGTGCAGGGACGCGGCGGAAGCGCATAGGGTTGTGAGGGACTGGCACAGGAAAGAATTTCGGGAAGGTGGTGGAAAGTTCAGTGCGGAAATCATTTATTAGCGTGCTTTTCAGATGAGATTTAACAAACTTAGGGTATTGAGTTACCCTATCTTTGACTGGCTGCACTTAAGAGTCAATGGGGTTTAAAGGATATTTGGCTAGCCATTCTTGGCGATAGAGTTTATCGATTCGCAACAAATCACTATCAACATCTTATCTTTGACCACAGAAATCCTCGATAGTTTTGCATTCACCATAATTGGTCGATTACCGATCATCACGATGCTGAATCGCCACATAGCCGCAAGGCTGGGTGCATAACAGAAAATCGGTCAGGTCAACAGCCGGGCTGTCAAGTCGATCTCTTGGGTTTAATTCCGTGTTAATAATGGCAATGGACCCGGATAAAGTTTTGTCGAGATCTTTTCGCCACGATCGATATTACTTAATTCTTTGGTGATTTATCCTACTTCAAAAAAAAACATTGTCAGGGTCGGAGGTCACTCCGCAAAGTGACGCACCTTTTGACTTGCATGTAAGAAAGTCACGCTAAGACGTTGAAATAAATATTGTGTATCAGACCAGAGTCTAAGAAAGTTCGAGAGCGGCCTTACGTCAACTAGCCCTGTTGGCGATTAGCCTTAGGATCTAGCCTAAGTCCTCGGCAGAATAAATTCGAAATACCTGGGGAAGTTGTGTTTAAAACCAACGCTCGACTAGCTCACTTGATATTTCACATCGAGCGATCTACACCAGTACTTTATTTCAAAGTCTTAGCGTGATTCTTTATATGTAATACTTGTCGTTTCAGGGTAGCAGACTTACGAAATGCCGCTCATATGAGGTTTTTGCCCCAAAAATAGTAACACGAGGACGACGAATCAGAGGTTTTTTTTTATCGGATTTAAAAACAGGCGGCTCTGCAGGGTCCCTGGTTAATAAAAGGTACAAATAAATCCAAAGCAATGAATGGTACTCAATAGAATAACTCTAAGGGGCTCTAAGTCCAGCTTAGAATGCCTCTGAGCTTATGGTAGCGGAACCCCATGACTGTAACTGGTGTTTAGGCCAGCCTAAGGCTCGAGCTGCCTGACTCGAGTCATGTTTGATGTAAGACTTGAAACATGCTAATCTCGCTTCCGAGTAATATCCACATCACATAAAACGTTCCCCGGGATCTACTAAGGATTCAGAGACTACAACTACCGCGCGATGAAGAAGTAGGGAAACTACCATTGCTTTTACTTATTCTTGGATGATATCGATACACGAATAATTGCAAAATCCATTTATGCAGAAGAATCTATCGTGGTTCCACCCTCTGTTTTCGAAATTCCATGCCCTACGCAGATTCCGCTCCTAAAATCCCCACTTGCTGCCAGCGCTTTCTTGAGAGTGCATAGCAACAGGATCCTACTAATCAAAGGCCTCGCCTCATTCTGAAACATTGTTCACTCCAGTATCCTCTGTCCATCGCGCGGAATAACCATATGATCTATGCGTTTATGATAGATTTCGTCACTCTAGCCAGCATGTTTACCAGTATCCTCCTTGGAAATCCCACCGACATTAGGCGTCAATGATTTCAAAAAGTTCGATTTGGGGGTCTCACTACCGACTTTTTTTTACTCGCACAATCTTTTGTCTTCTACCCCGTACACGTAGAAAATAATATACGTACCTCATACTTATATCCCCTTGAACACTAAAAATACGATCCTCAATTAAAGTGGTGTCTTTTTAGATTGGCTCTTATCAGTCACTAACTGCTGAACTAAGTCATGTGATACTCTAAACAACTAGTGGAGCTCTTAGCTAATTAGTTACTTTTGTTAATAAGACCGATATAAGCCCTACAAAGCGGTGGCTAACCTACGAAACAAAGCCAATACGCCGAAGGCTATAGCCGAAGACAGCAAATAAGTGGATCACTCGCCAGTCAGCAAGGTATCTAGGATTAGGTATGGGCATGCTTTACGTACTCTAAGGCAGTCGAGTGATACCTCAAGACGCAGAATCCAGGGATGATATGATCGCTTGATTTTTAAATTTGCACTACCAAGCCCCTGATCCTAGAATTATATTTTACAATCAACCGCAGGGGGCACGCCGTAATACCCTTAGGAAACATTGTTTGTACAACATGACTAAATATTTAGTCATGAGAAATCACTCGAGTCACACGCCATTGGGCAAACGACCCGTAGTATAGTTCTCAAGAAGTGTTATTATAGTCTTCTGAGGTTGATACCAGAATTCTGACTGCATACAGCAAACAGATGGGAAGTTCGTGGCATACATGGTGATACTGCAGTGTTTCCGAATATGCGGTAAACATTTAATTAAAATAAGATTTCCACTCGTGTCCAATTTTTCGCCCTCTATAGAGGCCTACCTACCATGGTTTTAGGTGTGCATTTCCTTTTCTGTCTAATAAACCCGGAATCCTATCTGGATGGTCGGGACCTGTTTCCGGATTCCTCCTAGAGAAAACATAGGTTCGTTAAAACCCTCGAATCGTATCCATATTGCTACTCATAGGCATATTATGTATCTGTGTGCTAGTGATAATGAGATGGCTACTTTTTCTGCCTATTGGCTATGTGCTTTACAAGGCTTTCTAAAGTTTTAATCTTGGCTGTTTGGGTTAGATTTGTTACTTAAGGCTTATAGGTATTCTCTGGATATTAACAGAAGAAAAAACTGCATCTGCCGAGCTTGCATTTCTTTTCGTGATCTCAGCAAATTACTTCGACAGTAGCTGCACCCAACGGTGCCGCCGGAAATTTGTGAAAAGTGACCAATCTTGACCAGTTAGGACAGAAATCAGAAACACCACTTAAGTAATGGGAGAACGAGAGAAAATGATACATAAAAATTATCCCTTGCATTCTCACACCCTCAATATATATAATTATTATGTAATGTACTGACTATACAAAGTGGTGAGGAGTTTGTACATGTATCTATCCCCCCCCCCCCCCCAACACACGTATATATAATCAATTTCACTTATCAGAAAGATTATATCTAACCCAAATCTAAGCAGCTATAAGTAATTGCTAAAATATAATAGAGTTCTTTTCGAGATACTTATATGTAATGCCAATCATTATAGGTCATCCCAAACGCGTAATAGAGGGGGTTTAGAGCTAGGGATTTGATTCGTCTAGACTCATGCCATTCTCAATCTTAAAATATCGCTCGAGCAATAAGACTCTACATCCCCATATCTCCGGAGGTGTTTCTGAGGCCTGCCTCCCGATGAATATTGCTTACCTGCCTCCCGGGTCCTGATATTCGATGACGAGTGATGAAACATGAACAGCAGCGCAGAAAGCTTATACGTATACCTTAGTGATGAAAGTAGGTCATGTCTGTAAGTACTTAGATACGATAGTTAAAAGCGATGATCAACGTTGAAGGTCACTTAATAAGACAAAAGTAAGGATATTTAGCTTTAGATAAGAGATATAGGTTAAGCTCAAGTAAGTCTAAGTAGGTCTAGGTAATTATTTAGAGATGGATTGTTTGGTGATGGATTATAGATGAGAGGAGTGTATGAACTTTCATCAAGATGAGATAAGGGAGGAAGAGGGAAGCTTCAATCCGAGGGGAGGGGGGGGGGGTTATACCTCATTAATATCCGCTGATTATGCGTATAGTAAGTCCCTTCTATAGGTACTTTAGAAAGTAAATCTATCAACTGTGTAGATTGGAACTGTGTCCCCAGTATACAGAGCTAGGGTAAGTCATGGTGGTACAAGTTTTTTGTACAACTAGAAGCCCTCACGAACTTGGGCTTATACTTCACTGTACTATCACTCGGTGTAATAATTATGGTGACTGAACTTAGCCTACCCTCGGTTACACGCGATAAGATCAAACCCCTACTTATCTATAGTGAGGTCGAGACTAAAGCAGTTACTCCACCATAAGTACATGTATTCTATGACAGTCTAGCTAGATCCTCGGTCACCAAGAAAAAAAGTATGCTATATAAGTACCTAATCTTGGTACAAAAAATAAAAAGTGTGAGGTATGTCGTAAAAACGTGTATAAGTAAGCAATTAGGTCAACATGCAATTACGCTTATGCTAACCATAGTACATGTAGTTACAAGGAATTGCTTATCATAATAATAGAATAGTAAATTATGTTATTGATACGTAGTCATGATGTCTTGAGTATGAAGTTTTCTAAGACACTTTTTTCAAAGACTAAGAGTATGCGCATCATTCTCTAAAATCTGTAGTCGGTAGGAGTGGGGCGTTAGGCTTACGTGAGTTGCTGACTGGGGTGACCACGGACGAGTGATGGGAGATGAAACTAGTAGATAATTAAGTACGGACAAGAGTTCCGCTTGATGTAGATGAGTACTCTATGATAACATATTCCAATGCTTAATTGCAGTTTAAGGTGATTAAAGCTGAGTACATTTCGCCATTTTAGGTCGAGACCGTTGGATTAAGTCTTGCAATGAGACTAGGGCCGGGTGGTTCCTCTAGCCTAGTTAATAAAGCTGATTATTACGACATAGTGTTGGCGAGGGGGAACATACTAATTAAGTACTAAGTTGGTCAGGGGTGTAGAACTGCATGCCACTATTTTACCTAGAAATAACAAATTGTTTGAAGGGGGGGGGGGGGAAGTGGGTCGGGGATGATTACGAGTAAAAAGAGGTTTGCGGGGAAGTATGTAGAGTAGTATGTAGAGTAGTTTATTTTAACTAGGTTGGTAAGGCTAGATATTATACATCACTCAAACTTAGGAATTTAAGCACAGTAGACCAGTCAGTAGACAAGTACATGTAGTCAGTGAATTGGAAGAAGATCAGTATCTCTGACGAATCCTGGTTTACATGCTAAATCTAAGCCTCCGCGCAATTGCCTTTAAGTACCGACAACAACCGGGCTTAAGCAGGTGGCTACTAGGGTGAGTACTTAGGTATGTAGACTCTTCACTGCTAACCAGCATTCTCGAGGAAAGCGTGTTCTTGATTGGTATACACAGACGTGCCAACTCTCGGCTTTCCAAGTCATTTGCATACAGCTCACCGGAGTGAGTTTTCCATGCACAAGGGTAATGTGGGGTGAACATCTTAGAATACACTATTTGATAGGGCTATAATAATAATAATAATAGTGGTATTCCAGAACTTTATTCACCAAGAGACATAGAAGTGAGGCCTCTACCTAAAATACCTGGGATTCACAGCCTCGTAACATGTATTTCTCACACATAGTAGTAGAAACCTAAGCTGTCAAAGCTGACCCATACGTTGGGGGGGGGGGGAAGCATCTCAAACACATATCGAGAGAGAACTGCAGGGACTTCCCACCCTCCCACATCACCATGATTAGTGATCCACCCGCCCTCGGATTTGTCAAGGACTGTCCTTTGGAATCGGAACTCAGCGTTGTCATGGGCTGCAAGGAGCCTTCGGTGGCTTGGCCGAGGGCTTTGTAACCCGACACTGCTGACAAATGACGCGTAATTGACAAAACAGTGGGGACCCAATCCGGCTAAAAAAAACAGCACCGGACACGGAGCGCCCACAGCTAGAGAAAAAAAATATATCCCCCCAGCACCTTTTATTTCTTTGCTTTTTCCTCCTCTCTTGGTGGGATCCCCTCAACCCGGCCGTCTCCTTCTCGTCTTACATTATCCAGCGTCTTACTCACGACTTACCACATCACCCTCTTGCCCTCTCTAATAGTCCTGTCTGAGCACCCGTCGACCCAACTGTCGAAGCAGCAATAACAACACTGTCTGTACCAGCAACCAGACTGAGGGAACGGTAACTAAGCAGAACCCACTTAGAGAAAGAGAGAAGGGAGAGACACAAACATACGCATACAGAGCGAAACAAGAAGAGGCGAACCAAACATCTCAGCCCACCCTCCCCCTCCTATCCCTCCCCCCCCAAAAATAACTTTACATACATACCGTACCATACCACTTCGTCTGTCCCCCCCCCCCCCCCATCGCTTCCCTCGAAAAACTTCCTATCCATCGCATTCTCTTTTTTTTTTCTAGAAAGAAGAAGAAAAAAACAAAACAATAATTATCCCCGTACCGTCGTAATTCCGGAGTGGAAGTAATAATTAAAATTATTAAATTGTATTGCACATCAACAGGTGGGTTGTCTCTCCCTCTACGCACACCGATTGCCTACCTATCCATACCTACATACCACATACCACACATGTATTATCTGTACTATACAAGACAGAATTGTGTAAAAATAGTCTCTTTCCCTCTTCCCTCCCGTCAGTTCGCCTGCTGTTATTCTCCCTAAAGCAACTGCCTAAACTACATCTATCCATCTATCTTTGCTTTTCCGAGTCTCACCATTATTTATTCCTTGAAGGAGAAAAAAACCCCTAGCATCTCCGACTGACTAAAAGATCTTTAAGAAAGCCTATCATCCATCTCTACTACTGCTGCTACTGCTACTACTACTGCTGCTGCTGCTGCTATTACTACTACTGCTATTACTTACTACTGCTGCTACTGATACTGCTACTACTACTACTACTGCTACTACTTACTACACTTGCACCGCCTATTCCCCTGGCTCTTTACTTAGTCAACAAGACAAACCAAAAATCTTCCAACAATCTCCCGTACACCCAGACGGAACTTGCCTAGCGAATCATTCTCACGCCGCCGTTTGACTCGATACCCGGGTTCACCTACTTTTCTGTCTCTCCACCTATCTCGAGTCGCGTCTTCTAACAAAATCCCGAATTCCTCGGCTAGCTGTGTTGCTTCCTTGATACTCTTCTTGGGCTCTGCAAAGAGACGGAAGAAAGTTCGTAGCAGGTGGAAGGTGAATTGAAGAAAGACATCAGGCGGCCAGGCAAGACAGGCAGGCAGCAAAGGGAACTGGTTCTTTCCAGAGCGCGCGCGCCATCAGCACAGCAGCACCAGAAAATAAAATAGCCACCCAACCACATCACGCAGCAAATCAAATCATCCCTCTATAGAAGAGAAGAGAAATAAAAATAAAATAAAATAAAAAAAGACGTACAGGAACCAGCCATGCAGCAGCCGCAGACACTTGCCCCGGCTCCACACCCTAATAGCCTCCAGTCACCTACCGCGCAGGTACACCTAACCCCCCCCCCCCTCTCTATCCTCTCTATCCTCTCTCTCCCCTCCCCATCACCTCCCACCATCCCATGACACCGTGTCATAAATAAAATACCCGCGCAGTCCTCCTATGGATTCGTTGCTGATGACAAACGTTCGTGTCTATCAGGAGGTCGCATCATCGGCAGAGCAGAGTTGGTACCCCATGAACACCGCCGCACAATCATTCAACTCAGAGAGTTCGCAAGACTTGTCCATACCGTACACAATGCCCACCGGCGATGAATTGCTAACGTATCAATCTGTTGCAGCTCTCCGAGCCCATCTACTCCAGAACATCCACTCCCCACCGCAACAGCAACAGCAACAGCAGCAACAACAACCAGCATCTCAAGTACCCACCCCACCGGAAGCAAAACCTCCCGGGAGTGCGAGCCCTCACGATATGAACATCGATCCAGCAATCTCGGGGGTCGGTGCTCCCCAGCCCCAACCAACATCCCAGCAACAAGTGCAACATCAACAACAGCAGCAGATGATGGTACAGCCACAAAGTCCACCATTAAATAATAACGCTGGAATGTCTCCCGGTGTTGGGGGGATGGATCAACACAGTGGTGCAGAGGAAACTGGTGCAGAAGGGTCTGGACAGAAACGCGGTGGGAAGAGGGAACTCTCCACATCGAAGCGTGCTGCTCAAAACAGAGCTGCTCAGGTACGCAGCTACCAGCTGTCTTTTTATCCCCTACGATTACTACTACTGCAACTTTATATAAATGACCCTGAACCCTAAACTAACCCCCCCTCTCCTTCATAATTGACAGCGCGCATTCCGTCAACGTAAAGAAGGCTATATCAAAAAGCTTGAGGAGCAGGTTCGCGACTTTACACAAATGCAGGAATCCTACAAGCAGATCCAAGCCGAAAATTATCAGCTGCGGGATTACATCATTAATCTTCAGTCACGACTAATCGAGTCCCAAGGTGAAGATGCTGTTCCCCCGCCTCCACTACCCCTCATCTCAAACCCCCCACCCCCAGTCATTCTTAGTGTGGACCACGCACAACAACTTGCAGCGGGCGCACCAACAGCGAATATGGGTGTCGTAGTTGGAGTTCCAGACTTGAACAACTTGAATGGAAAAAGACAACACGATGAGGATACCGCTACGAATGCATTCTTGCAGAACGTTGCAGTTGCAGGGAATGGATTTTTGAACCAGCAGCAGCAGCAGCAGCAACAGCAGCAGCAGCAGGCGGGGCAGCCGGTGAGTCCGGTGCCGAAAAGAGTGAAGAATATTAATGGCGGGATAGAAGGACAAGAAGAAGTGGGGAAGACCACTAATGGGAGCTAAGCTTCTAGCCTAGGAACGAACGAACGGACGTACGAACGGATTGAGCTAGTGTGCTACTTTTTTTTTGCGCAACGTGTGCATGTCAATTGGGGGTTGTGTACGAAATGTTTTTTGAATACGTCTTTTTTTTTTCTCATGGCACTTTCTTTTACCCTAATTTCCCACTCTCCCTTCATATTTACCTCTTTTAACAGTAGTCACACCAGCACCAGTGGGATGGAATGGCATGGAACGAGCGGGCGAGCGAACAGGAAACTGCATCAACGAAAATTACCGCGGATAGCATGAAGAGATGAGGAAAAAGGACGATAATCGATACCTATGTTTATGGAAGAAAGTCTAGGAATGATATATATATAGTGGGACGCTCACGCAATGCGGCCCCTTGGTCTTTGGTCTTTTTTCCTTCTCCATCTCTTGTGGGGGATAGAAGGAGGAAGGGGCTTGTATTTCTGTTTGCTTTTTTCTATTTTTAATTTCTTTTGGGGTTATTTGGCGCCGAGTAAATTGAATATTTTTTGTTTTGCTGTGATTTGATCGTCCTAGCTCTTTGAAAACAGTCTCTACCATTGCTTGTGTTTTGTGCCTTTGCACCTTGCGGCCTACTACCCTATGTAGGATTATCTACGCATACGACACTCCTTTGCACTACAACTGCACTCTTTATATATACGTTCTCTAGTTTTGCTACACCCCTTACCTACACTCTTTATCTTAAGACGCTCTTTATCACATCGCATTCACTACTAGGCTAAGTTCTTACATAATACCATTCTTTCTTTCTTTAAACAACATATATTCTTAGGCTGGAATTTTTTGGTTTTAAAAGTATATAAGCCTACACAAAAAAAACCCCCAAATAGTATTTACCAACAAAAAGCTAGATTACACTTTTTGAATCAAACTTCTGTTATTTTTCCGGCATGGGATAGATGGGTTACGTAACATTTCTCGAGAACTGGAAGGTGAAGTGTAAGCGGATCTGATCTGATGCATCTGAATCATTCGATCTCGCCAAGACCCGTTGTGATCGGAGTATACTGCGTGCGGGGGAGGGAGTGCGGTGATCATACGGTTAGGTGATGGTGTTACATTTCGGAGGTAACCCCGAAAATCGTGGGAGGGATGTTGGAGATGTTACGAGTGAGGATTCGTGAAGGGGTGGCTGGTATTTATATATTTATCACTTACTCGATTTATTACATGTAGGGGTTGTAGAGTCATCTCTGACACATCTATCCATGCTTACACGTATCTGATGTAATTAATTCTGAGTCATACAACCAAGTCATTTTCCAAGGGGTATAACGTAAGAAAAAGATAATGTGGATAAGCAGGAGCTTGAAAACGGAGACACATATGCTATGGCTTGCGGTGGATTCGTTATCATTTAGGCCCCTCTTTCCCCATTTTCGCCTATTTACAGCTGCTGGCAAATCGGATTAGTATCATTTACCTGCGGCTGGGTATCGGAACTCGGGAAACAGGTTTCTCCGGAGCGATTGAAGCAACAAAGTGTTTAGGAGCGATAATGCCCTTTAGCCATGGGCTAATACCTATCCTCAATTGCGTATTCTAGAAAAAATCGCATACCTACCCGCATAATAAGGCCAAACATTCAAGAAGATAATAACTAATTGTACATATTATAAATCTAAACTATCGCGTTAGACATAGGTCTGGTGAATAACCCTTGCACTAATTTGAAGGAAAATGGCTGGAAGGTTGGATAGTCCATGCGGTGGATCACGAGATTACGCAAATGCATTCCCGAGCCGGTTTTCCTACAACACAATCATAATACAGTCAGCAAACATTTACACTCGGATATGCATATTCTCATCACTCACGGGAAGCCCGGAGGTATAGAGATATTAATAAGAAAGCTAAACATACTTTGAGGTACTCCACTCCCTTCTCCAGATATTCCTCCCTCGTGACCATGGCCTTCCTCCACTCCGCATCCTTCTCCCGCCTCGCACACCACTGGGCCGCACCCCTCCACGCATCCCCAATCGGATCCTTCGCTTTCCTAACCCCTAACCCACATCCATATGGCATGACCGCTATCAACTCTTTTTCTAATCGCTCCTGAAAACCAGTAAACATACAGTTCCCTCCTGTTAAGAAAATATCCTTGAGCGCCCTATCACTATCATCGGGATTTGACAGCCTTTGTAGTAGTATATCTCTCGTGATCTCAACTATCCCAGCCTGGTCCACTCCAGCCATAGCAGGCTGGAAGACGACTTCAGGGACACGAATCCTCTCGACGTTGAGATGGAACTGATGCGCTTCAGCTTGGTTCTCAGCATCAAACGGTCTGGTTCCCCGGAGGAATGCGTGAAGCATGCTCTTACTCCAATCGGATTGAGCGTCGTGGGTATCGTTTTCTTCAAATTCAGGATCATACTGTAGTAACTGGGCTTCGATAGTTTTGAGGGAGGTATTGAGTTCCTCCTCCTCTTCATCTTCTTCGTCGCCGCCGGTGCCAATGTTGCGGTATACAGCCCAGTCATCATCGTTGCGGCCGAAATCGTCATCGCCGCCCTCACCTGTAGGGGGTGCGACACCACGACGGCGTTTTTTAGAGGCAGGAGTATCAGATGCAAGGTTGGCAATAGACTTCATCCGCATTTGAGAAGCGAGGGATTTGCGGTCTGATAGTTCTGCCTTGAGGCGTTGGCGGTCCTTGATCTTAGCAAGAAGGGCGTCACGGGCTGCTCGGCGCTGTCCGACCCATGCATCCAAATCTCTTTCGCGGCTTTCTACATCCTTCTGAGCCTCCTCTGCAATTCGTGCCTTTTCGGCCTCCTTCTCAACTTTTGCACGCTGGCGAGCGTCGTGGTTGGATTTCATGAGTTTTTGGTGTCGCTTCTGCTTACGGCCTTCCTCATCTAGATCTTCATCTGGAACCTCAAGAAGTGGGAATTCCTTCGGGCCTTCCTCTTCTTCTTCAGGGCCAATGTCTTGTTTACGCGCGCGGCGGATAGTAAGGTCAAGTTCTTTGATTTTCTTTGCGAGGTGGATTTCGGAAGGAAAGTCATTAGACTCGAGGAGACGTTTATAGTCACGTTTAGTGTCGGTGGCCGCTCGGGATTGGAGGGATTTGTAGTATTCGAGCTCTTGCTCTTTTTTGATGAGCTGTTGGAGGAATCGTGTTAGTCTTAGATTCGAGGATGGTATTGTGACTTCGAGGGATAGTTACCTTCTCTAGTCTCGCTTTAGCAGCTTGCTCTTGGAGTTTCCGACCGCTCTCCTTCCTCCTCTCTGCTATTCTATCTAACTCTTCCTGGCTCTTCTCTACCTTGATCGTTTCCACGAACGGGAATTGAACTACTCTATCCTTCTCTTCTAGCGCATCGAGATTTAAGTAGTTCTTCACTTCTTCTTTATAGTCGCTGCTGATATAGCAATGCTCCATCATCAGGCTCTCGGCCTGCCATGCCTGTAGTTTTGCCGGAAATGTTGGGTACTTTAGCTGTAGTAATTTCTGCATATAATCTGCAGACTGCGAGCCTCCCCAATTTAATCTTGTTGCTAGAGATACAAGTCCCTTACCGTTCAGAACTGGGATAATGTGTGTAGCGGTATTTGATGAAGATACAACAAGGCCGTTTTGACCGCCATTGTAGGAGTATGAGAATAGGGAGTCAATGCCGTAGACGAGAGAGGGCGCGTTATAACACTCGAATACAAGCTCCGTCATCACTTTACGTACACAAATGTTAGCTATCGCATCTATGGCATCCATGTGTAAGGGGGAAACGTACTCCGCCTGTTATATGCTGGATTGCAAACAGGTTCCGTCATAACTAAAGGATGCCCTAATCCCCCCGAGGCGCCACCCTCAATACCAAGTTTGATGAAGCAGTAGTCCAACAGTGTCTCCATCTGGTCAAAATTGCTCACGACATTCATATCGAATGGAGTCTTCGCTTGGGCGCGGGAGTTTGGATCCGCGAACACATCATAGCCGCAAACCGTGTATGTTTTTAGAGCTTTACGATCACGGTAGCGAGCAACGAGGGGTGGACACAGGAGGCGGGGTGAAGAGTCGTGTGAGAAACCGGCACGAGTTTGCCAGGAACCTAGTGAGCGAGGGTGTTAGTGGGTTGCATTCAGAATTTCTAGGAAGAATCTGGGACTGTACCGTTGTCTATTACGATCGCAACTTCGCCATTGTACTTGTGTGTCGGGTCTGCGCCCGTGTTAGAGCTTGTCCCGGGAGTGTAAGATGGTGTGTCGCGAACGGTATAGAGCTTCGGGGGCGGTTTGGGGGATGGTAGGCGTGAAGAATTGGCAGTGGTGGGCATTTTCGCGTTTCTAGTTATGGGTTATCTATTTCATAGAGCTGTTGTTGTTGTTGTTGTTGGGTGAAGGTGATGAGGGTGAGGGTCAAAGTTGTTCTAGGGGGATAGCCTTCAAAGCCGTCCCTTAGGTGTTGAAATTGAATTTCGTGAGCCTCAAACATCACGAGTGCCTCATGCACCTAAGCAACCCCTGCCAACTACAGCTCCCATGTCACCTAAAAGAAATTCACAAAAAACAAGTAACTTTACAGTTTTTGATTGCGTTCTATCTGCTGCTTCTAGAGTTCTCCCTCCACTATTTTGTTGCCCTTCATTCAAATAGGTTTCTTAAGGCTATCCGTCGCTGAAGGTCGTCAACTGGAAGAACAATCTGGGACAGTAGGAACTTCCAATTACCTTCAAGATGGAAGAGTACATTAGATTGATAATTCTTCCACATTTGTGCGACGAGCTCAGTATTCATGTTTTGGGTATTGATTTCCTACCCTACAAGTTAATATGTTGAAGTCTCTATATCTAGAAAAAGTTGTCATACGTGAAGTGTCTTATTCAATACCATCACAGCCTCATTGAGTTTCTCCTAAAAGCCCCACGCCAATGTTTTTATATCAACAAAAGGCTCCATTGGAGCACCTGCTCAAGGTGACAACTCACGACATTTGTGATTATACGGGACAGCAAAAGGCCTGAAAATAGCCTCAATTAGCCGATACCACGACAAGTTCCTAGAAGGACCACACACCTTGCTGGTGCTCATGGGGGCTTTCCATATTGTAAGATGCTGTTGGGACTGGTGTTGACTCTTCTTGATAGAGGGGTTGCTATTTCTTGTCGTTTTTAGCTGGCCTTGTTGAGATTGATTAGATCGCTTGGCGCCTACACCTCGCTTTTAGCCTGGGTGTAGAAGTAGGCTATACTGAATTAGTCAGTCTATAAGCGGAAAATTCTAAGTCCTTAGGGAATTTAATACAATTGGCTTCAGCATGACTACATGTATAGTGCTAGGAGATATGACTTGAGGGAGATGATTTGGGTGAATGTTTTTTTTTTGTTTCATTCATAAATAGATGCAGGCTTCCAGCTATGGTACGGTGAATGTTGCCATAGGTCATCGTAATTAGCGTTTTCTCCTATTAATCTAAAGGAATTTTACATATTAGGGGGGGGGTATACGGTAAGAAAATGTAATTACAAGAGTATGTGGATTCCTATGACCACTATATCTTATTGGATTAACTACATGTATATATTATTCAAATGAAGAAACATAGGTAGCGAGCGCAAGATATTTACGAAACTAGGACATCGTATTTATTCTCAATATCAATGATATATCTCCGGAAACGGAAAGTCATGCTAGTCTAAATATTACACGTTGGAGGATTTAATTAAGTGAATGGAAAACAAAAGACTTTGAAAGGCACTATATATAGGTGCATCCTCCTGTCACCCTATTACACAAGCCAGGTAACGCCAATTCCAGCAACACCATGCTCTCTAGCTCTGGCTTCCCTAACAATCACCCACTTTATTTAAGTACTATGTTCGCCCCCCTCAGTTCCAGATATCGGTCGGCAGCTCCTGGAGGCAGCTGCCTAATGGCAGAATAAACCTCTTTGTTTGCATATCTCAACTTCGTCTTTGGGTCGGTATAGTTCGCTGGTAATCCCGTAATATCGCACCACTTCTTACTATGAGCCGGATGAAGCGAAGGCGCACTTTCAATATTTGCATAGGTAGCTCCCATAGGTTGGATTATTGCAGCTGGAGGAAGAGGGGTTGAGGTGCCAGAGTTGTTCTGCGTTGCTGTTTGGGAGCGTGTCGCGTCTGAGAGTATTTGCTTGAGGGATTTGGTGCGACGAGCAGTGGGCTTCCAAGAGGTAGACTTGAAGGGACGTGGGTGAGACGTTACTATGTCAAGGGCATCAAGGACGGCGTTTGTTTGTGCAGCTTGCTGGGGTGCCATGGTAATGATTTTTGAACAGGATATATAGTTGTAGACTTAATTGCGTGATTGTGATGGACTAGAGTCAGAGTTGAGGGGCGTGTTGTCTAAGTTTGAGATGAGCTATCGAAGATCACCAACGATTATCGCCAAGCCAAAAATGTCATGTGATTACTCTTTGTCTGTACTCAGCCTACAAAGTCAGTTCTCACCTAGCAAGGAGCAAATCTCAAAGGAACATCACAAAGGAAAGGAAAGGAGACTTTCTGGTTTGTCGTGGATTCAAACTCATCTCTATCCTCCTGCAGATGACTCCTTAGACTCATTGAATATTACTCTTCTCATCTCCCCTCTTCCCCGGGCACTAATCACCATGGCCCCTCCAAGTCGAAACACATATCTAGAATACAAACGAAACACAGCTAGGCTCATCTGCTGGGTCGTCACAACAGAAACGAGTCTTTCTAAAAGTCTTGGGTTAGACCCACCCATAGTAGCAACAGGCCCTACTCTCCCGCCAACTCCTCCAGTTTCTCCGGTAGCTCTAAAAAGAGTCAATAACTATCATGGGAAGGGGAAACATAAAAAGAAGTACCAGCCTCAGTCTTCTCCAATTCTCGACGACTCTACCTCTTCCACAGGTCCAGAGATTACAGCTAGCAAACTTGTGGCCTTGTCAAGAGTCATCTCGTTGTCTACGAAAACGGTGCCGTCGACTATCTATAGCCTTTTCGACTCTGTAATTCGGTCAAGAACGGCTGCTTACTATTTTTGGCTTGGTATTGATTCCGTAAATCCATGCGAGGAGACTCAAATCTCGAATAAAGGTCACAAGGCATTCATTGATGCTCTTCAGTCAGCGTTTGAAGCCCTCGGCGGCCTAGAGTGGCAGGCTAAATGCAACGCAGAACGGGAGCAGAAGCTAAAAGAAGCGGCATCTAGAAAAATTGGCCCAATGCTAAAATCTAAGGAACTCGAGCTAGAGAATAGATTCGGGGGGCTTGAAGTTAACGATATACTCTCAGGAGGCGAAAACGAAGAAACCGAGGCGAATAAGAATGAGTGGCTGAAAGATATAGTTCCGAAGCAGAATAATGGCCAAAAGAAAGGTCCATCAAAGGCTCGGAAATCTGCGCAGAAAGTTGTGGAAGCACAGACACGACGACTAGAGAACTATAAAATCAAGAGTGATTCAGAGGCTTTATTCGCAGCGTTTTGCTTTATGAAGGATCTTTTTGACCTCCGGAGGTGTGTGATCTCTGTAGGCGTTGCTAAATCTTGATCTTGAATGCGAATCAAATCGTAATCTAGAATCATAATTACTCTTTTGGTATGTAGACTGATACAAACAGCTACATTGCCGGTGTATGGCAGGAGGTTGCAGATGATAAGTTGAACACTGCGGTGGCGGGGGCGCTCAGTAATTTGGCGGCTGGGATGGTTAAGCAACTGCAGTTCGATATTGCAGCAGATTTCCCGCAGTGTAGTAATTTTCAGGCGATTATAGACTTGCTCATCCCGGGAAATGCAGAGTATAAATCACTCATGGGCAGATCGTCTACTGAAAATTTACAAAAGAGCCAGGTGAATGACAGTAGCAAGGATAAGAAGAAGGAGGGGGGAGATGAGAGCGAGCCCCCAAAACATATACCAACGTTTAATGGCCTTGATATCACCGAAGGTTGTCTTTTAAATGCATACCGCGATCTAGTCACATTCATCATCGACTATCGTAAAGGCCGCAATTGCAGGCCAACGCCCCCTATAGCCGCTCTCCAATGGGATCCCAACATAGACCTTCACGAGTGTACTGAGGAGGAACGGCGAAAATGGAGGTCTAATTTTGCTATTATGTGGCTTTACGATATGGTAAACCAATTTGCATCTGCACGCCTGACAGCCGATAAACAAGAGCAGCCACTTGAGACAGTCGATTGGAAATCTGCAAAATTTGGCCGACGAGTCCTGTTCGGACCCAGCGAGTTCTCGGGTGAGGTGACACAGTTAGCAATGTCACTTAAACATAGTCCCCTCATTGAAGAGATTCAGCCGCATATGGTTTTCCAAGTCCAAGTAATGATGGACTCCATGACGACGTTCAAAAAATGGCATTTTCATCTTCCCCCTCCTATAACATCACAAAAAACCTTCATAGGCCCTGAAGTACCCTTTGAGTTGGGTCGCCACATGGAAGACATGGAAGCTTTCAAGGAGGATTTTATTCCTGGTGCCGAGTTGCTAATGGAAGAATTCAAGGCAACAGACCCGGAACGCTGGGAATTTCCGCTCAAGAATGTTCCACCATTAGTTTCTGAAGTTGGGATAGTACTCGGCGACTCTCTTCTTTCTCGGCTAACCAATCGCGCTTTCCAATCCCGGTTTCTTGAAACCAATAGGAATGGGCTATGGGCTTACTGCCCGTGGATATGTGGTGTTGGCCTTGCCCAAGCACTCAATGTTGTTTTTGATTGGGGGAGAATTTTATGGGATAATTCAGGCATCGCATTAGCCATGTTCCACTTTTATAATATTCTCCTCGCAAACAAGCACCTCAAAGCCCCTATGCCATTCTTTGAGGATCTCCTCGAGCTCTTCAGTAACCAGGTCTTCCGCGGTGGTCGTCGCCCTCGTAATAATTTCTTTAAGTTCTGGAATGCAGCCTCTGGTGTAAAAGCACAGTACTTCGCGCCTCCATCAACTAAACGTCTCCGTAAAGGTGGCGGTGTAGTCAACGATGGGGTCGAAACCAGCATGTGGCGTCGTCATGTCCGCACTTTCGATGAGCTTTCTAAGTTAGCCTGGCTTGGGGAGGCAAATTGGATTCCCGATAAAGTAGATCGCACGAAATTTCCGGCCCTTATTGCCCAACAGCAGTTAGTATCAGGGTACAAGGGGAAACGTCACCTCCGCGAAACAAATACTTCATTTCTCTCTGCGATTAAGCAAGACCTCCAATCTGACCTCACCGGCCCCACTCCATTTAGCGGTCTCAACTTTCTCCCATTATTATGGCATTTCAATGAATTATTCCGGAAAGTATACGAAGGCACACTAGATCACCCTACGTCACTCGCACACCCACTAGATGCACACGGTAAATGGCAGGATACAGTGTTATACCTTGCTTTATACCCGGTACTCTCAGATGACCAAGTGGGGAGTCGCCTAGACAGTGACTTATTGAAATGTATGGGTGAGATATTCGAGAGGGAGATGGAAGGGGTAGAACTAAAGGAGTTTATGTATTTCGATGAAGAAAGGAGTAGATTGAGGGAGAGGTCTGAGGAAGGTGATGAGCCAGGATGGAGAGATTTTGAGAAGTTTATTATTAGGGGTGGATTTTTTAAGGATGAAATTGAGAAGCATTAAGAGGACTATTGTAGGAGATGGGATAAAATGGGTTTCAATTTTGACTGGGCAGAGAAGTATACTGTAATCTTATGAGTGCATGAAGAGCTACATTTTGGAGTTTATAATTTATTATGTAATCCTGTAGAGTATTCATGTAGATATTTATTTGGAGCATGTAAAAGGCTACCAGTTACTATAAAAGTCTCTTTTAATCATAGGCTATTCTCTAGTATCTGAAATGGTCAAAGGGCTAGTGCTCTCGTAGAAATACTACAGCGCAAAAAGAGGGGACCATCCTATTCATATAGTGTCACTCGATCTTGGCAGGGGCAATAGTGTTCAAAACTAGCGATAATGAATAGTAGATGAATTGGTCAAAGTCAGTATCTTAGCAGACTAGAAGAGAAAGCCTAGCAAAGGCTTTCTACTCCTCTATATATACTGGTAATCACGTAGACCCCGCGATACCCTAAAGCCTAGGAAAGACAGCAAGTGAACCCCAAGAAGAGCCTCCTAATTGTACTGGTTGAACCATCAACACTATACCTTATTAGGTAGCCATATCTCAACAAATAGATTCTTTCCTATAAAAATATCAATAAGGGATATTTTAGTATGGATTTACCACTTAAAAGGATTGAGTAAAAATACAGAACCTCCAAGCAATTAACTCCACTTTTCTAGTTTTAATTTCTTAAGGATCTCATTATGTGTCTTACATCACCTATCAGGGTTACCTCATGTAGCCTCGCCAGTCATCCGGTCCTTACTTGAACGCGGCGAAAATAAGGGGACTGGCTAGATGCTGTCCGCCGGCAGCCAATTGTGATCCAGCTGTGGACTGTAGGGGAGTGGGTGGGTGGTAGAAAGTAGTTGAGATTAGTGTATGTATATGGTGGTAAGTAGGTATGTACCGGGTGGAATGGTCTTTTTTTTTTGGTTATTGTGTAAATCTATTTATAAGATGGTCTGTCCATCCACATATTGGACGGACTGGCTTGGCTGGAGAACTGTAGTCGACTATAGTCCAAGTAGTCCAATGTAGTCTTCCTAGTCCATATATCGGACTGGTTTGGCACTACAAACTCCAGTCGACTACAGTCTGACCCGACGGTTGGCACTGCTGAGATTTAATTCACATTTATTTAGTCTATTAGATCTATGTTTAAAATACATGTATTTACTTCTAGATATATATAGATCTTTTTACTAGTAAATTTTCTGTTATGTTTTATTTAGGCTCTTCCTCGGCTTCTCCTATTTTTTGGTTTCTTTTTTTTTTCTACTTTGTATATTAAGGAACGGCGGGGGCTCTCAAGGCTCTACGTATATATATATATATTATTAAACAATCATCTAGTCGGAATTCGAAAGTTAAGCCCAGTAGTACTAAGAAAGGAGTAAATACATACATTTTAAGAGATTTGCCGGGAGCTAGCCTATTATGACATCTGAAAATCTCATTCTCACATTTTAGGTACGAGATTCTGAGCTGCGTTATGCTATAAACTGGTATTTAAGATGAGGAAAATTGTACGACAAGCCTGCTATACGGGCCCTTGGGAATTTATATTTATTTATCAGCTGATGAAGTTCTATGTTTTAGTATGTACATGTAGTTTGTTATATGGTTGGCCTGTAGAACCTGGGTACATGTATTTATATAAAAGAAATACGTAGAAATCAAGTTCTTTTTCCCACGGAAGAGTCATATTTAGTAAAAGGGAAATGAATAATTTATCATTAAGGGAGCCCACGAGATAAGGATCAATTCGTTATTTTTATTCTGTTATATATTATGAGGGTGCCAAGGATTAAAGGATACTGTATTGATTGCAATTGATTGCAATTAATCTTGGCTAGACATTAATGCGCGGGTTTATAGCACCGCATCCATTTCCCGCTTCGGCCGCTACACAACACAGTTCGCACTACCTCTGCATATTTTTCCTTTCTTCCTTTTAAAAATCCTCTAGAAATTCGCCTGTTATCTTGTGGCAAATTTAATTATCATTGCCTATTAAGCACTTGCATATTTGCCACTATGCACTCACACATTATAGGAAACTAGTTACTGTCAATATGCAATAACGCCATAACGCCATAACGCCGTAAACGGAATCGTCAGGTGTGCTGAGATTCACACTTGAATTATTTGCAGTATGCCTCTTCAATTTTTGAGCCATCTAAGCCCGAGATTATCGGCCGATACTAGAGCTCAGAAAGAAAAAAATAATGATGCCAAAAAATTGTTTAGAGTAAAGCGAAAGCGAAAAACGAATTAATCCCAGCTTATGAAAAACCCAAACCCCAATAGGAAAAATAGTGCTCGATACCGGTTAGAGTTTGATATCGCCATGAATGAACCACCAAGTTTTCTCGTTTGATAATACCACCACATTTTCACTTTTCGTAGAAGACCTAGCTTAATCTCATCCCGTGATGTTTTCGGTGTTGACGCCCTCAATGCGCGAAATCATAGGTAACGGTGCCCTCGGATTACTCCGGTATTGACTCGATGATAGCCTTTGTTTTATCTGTCCTCCCCAGGCCCCAATTGGATTTATCAGCTCCTGCAAATCGGTCACCCCCAAGCATTCGAGCAGTGGGGTAAAAGTCAACTAACGCGACCCTAAAAGGAGTAGATAGGTGCAGAGGAAAAGGAAGAGGCATCTCTCTTAAGGAAATCACCGTCAGACAGAAATGGAAATTCGCCTATGAAGAGAATAAATTTGCAGAGGAGAGAAGAAACAAAAGTGATGGAGGAGGATACTAACGCAAACGAAAGGGGACTCTCTTTAGATGGAGCATCAGCGGGGCATACATACAGAACGCCACATAATTCTTGAACGGCTTGAATTTGTCCTTGGGGTCCGGGTAGTACCACGCGGCGTCCTTGATGTATACACCTGTATATAATTAGTAAAATAGGGTAAATAGAGGCAATTGAAAATATAGCCGAAGAGTTTAGGTGAGGTATACCGTCAACCTCAACGTTGTAATATGACGCAGTTCCTTTCCAGCCGCAGTCGGTGTGAGTATCTGAAGGCTTGAGGACACCAAGGGTGATGGAGCTTTGGTGTTGATTAGTACTGAAATTCTCGGCGATAAGACGTATGGAGTTAGGGCTGAAAGCAAGTCCACTTACGAGGGCGGAAACTAAAGGAAGTAGGTTATTGACATTAGTTATAGTTATATATTATAGGTAGGGTGCGAGGTGAAGGGATGGGGGTAGAGATAGCTTTAGGAAGCTGATAGTAGAGAGATTACTTACATAGATATTTCCCTCAACTGTCTCATACTCATCTGACTCGGCGATGACCTTACCGTTGATTTTCGCAGTTGCTTTTGGAGGCATTGTAGCTGTTTGCGGATGAAGTATCTAACTAGCGAGTATGCAATTTATTTGCGTAGGGATGTCTAAGGTTCTGGAGCCTTTAGATACGTGGAGGTTAAAGGACGAAGGATGGCGATGGTGCTCTAGGACTAAAGGGGAGAAACGATAGAGAGGAGGATGCAACTGGGAAGCGATTACTAGGGAAAAAGAAAGGAGGCTTCCTAGGGGGTGGGGGGTTGAAGTTATTTATTCTATGTAGAAGCTTTCTGATGGCTGACTCTATCTGCAGGTGATAACTTCTACCGTCTTTATGATGATGATTTCCACGTTGGGTCTACCCCTCCCTGTCATTAATGACACTCACAACCCCTCCTCCTCTCTGCCTGCACACAGCACAGGGGGGATGGTGGTGTGTTCAAGTTACATGTATGTACAGAGATGTTCCATAGGTGCCCTATTCTAGAGCAGATGCATGCAGTGAGAAAGCAGGGAATGGCGGGGGGTGGTAGGTGGGCACAACAGCCGGCGGGAGAAGAGCGGAAGAGTGTCTTCTAGCGGGCGTACGTACTATGTACATAACCTCGTAACTTACCTATCAACCGTTGGATTAAGTGTAACTAATAGATGCGCTAGGAATCTATGCGGCAGCCAAGACGAGGAAGGAAGAGAGGCTCTTCACTGACAGTCGTTGATTGATGAGTGAAACAAATAGTGTAAAAATTTTTTTGCTAAGGAACGGAACGGAACGATCGTTCGGGAAAATGAAAAATCGTCGGGAAAATGAAAAAAAGGCTGGGGGGGGCAATCATGAATCTGGATTTACAAAGGGAAACCCTGTAGACAACCTAAAATTTCCGGGTGGATACCGTTGGCGAGCAGCGTCTCTAGGCTCCATGACTAAACTTCAAGAACTACCTAGCTAGTGGATGTTTGTTCTACTTTAGATTTAGTAAGGTGCCCATAGTTCCCCATAAAAGCCCCACTGGACCCCTCTATTCCATACGAAGGCTCCCAGATAAATTTTGCACTAGACATTCGTTCCCTGCATATATTTGCCAATCCTTCAACTATGGACTCTTCTCAGTTTCGTGCCGCGGCACATTCCGCTATTGACCATAGTGTGTTCCCTGTATTATTTCTAATATAAAACGTAGCATGAACTGATAAATAGAGAAGTAATTGGTTATTATGATACCATTGAAGACCGTAGAGTGCTATCCGGTGTTGAACCCGGCTACCTGAAAAAGCTCCTCCCAGATGGGCCCCCTATGGAGGGAGAGGTGTGGGCTGAGATTCAAAATGATATTGAATCTAAGATTATACCTGGTGTAACGCATTGGTAGCTCCTCTCACCTCCAGTTGGGTACGAATTTTAATCATATTAATAGGCAATCCCCAAACTTCCTCGCCTACTTTCCTGCAAACTCCAGCTATCCAGGTATCCTCGGCGAGCTCTACTCTGCAGCTTTTACTTCTGCAAATTTCAATTGGTTATGTTCTCCAGCTGCAACAGAGTTAGAGACAATCGTCCTTGACTGGTTATGCAAACTCATCAATCTCCCTGAATGTTTCCTCTCAACGTCTTCTAGTGGTGGCGGTGGTGTTATCCAAGGCTCTGCCTCAGAGGCAATTGTTACAGTCGTTGTTACAGCCCGGGATAGGTACCTCAGACAACTGGCTGCTGGAGCTAAGACTGAAGAAGAAAGGGAGGAGATTATTGATGCCCACCGGCATAAGCTCGTGGCGATCTTTAGTGACCAAGCCCACTCTTCAACACAGAAGGGATGTCAGATTGCTGGTGTTAAGCATAGGTCGATTAAGGTTGCTGGTTCTCCGACTTCAAACTATTCCCTCACTGGTACTTTACTCCGTGAAAAGCTTGAGGAGCTCAAGAAACAAGGCCTGGAACCCTTTTACCTAACACTTACACTTGGAACCACCTCAACCTGTGCGATTGATAACTTTGCAGAGATTATAGAGGTGCTGAAAGACTATCCACAGGTCTGGGTGCACGTGGATGCAGCATACGCTGGTGCTGCACTGATATGTAAAGAATATCAACACCTCACTGCTGGGTTTGAGCATTTCGACTCATTTGACATGAATATGCATAAATGGTTGCTCACAAACTTTGACTGCAGGTTTTTCACCACCTCCATCAAGGCTGTTATATCTACTAACACATAAAATCTAAGCTGCCTATTCGTGAAAGAACGCAAGCACCTCCTTGAATCTCTCTCAATAACTCCTTCTTACCTTCGCAACCCCTACTCTGCCTCTGGTCTTGTCACAGACTACCGTGACTGGCAGATCCCCCTCGGACGTCGTTTCCGCGCCCTAAAGATCTGGTTTGTAATGCGAACTTACGGTGTATCCGGCCTACAAAAGCATATCTATAACACCATCTCTATCGGCGAGCATTTCACTACCCTTATCAAGTCAAGACCAGACTTGTTCTCTGTTATAGCGCCCCCAGCGTTTGCGTTGACCGTGTTTGTGGTTAATCCTGCGGATGGTTATGGGGCTGAGGAAAGGAATAAGCTTACGAAAACAGTTTATGAATCTGTGAATGAAGAAGGAAAGATCTTCATCACTAGTGGGGTTGTGGATGATATTTATATGATTCGGGTTGTGGGGGCAAGTCCAAGGACGAGGAAAGATACTTTGGAAAGAGCGTTTAGGATTATAGTAGAGAAAGCTGAGAAGTTCAAGGGTACTAGGGAAGGTTATAGGGATGCTGATGTTGGGGAGGTTGGTGAGGTGCAGGTCAGAGGGGTTTAAACATAAGTGGTTGTGGGAGCTACTATACATAATTTCAACTACCTTTAAAGCAGGGCAAGACTGATTATTTCCACGCAAAATCTCATTACTATAGATTCTCACTATTGATAGTTACAGGGTGGGGAATATGGAAGCGTGAATGTGTCAAAATTCAATTATCCCACCGGTGGTAAAATTAGCGGATCAAATGCTGGAATACCATGTAGGTCCGGTCCACTTATCAAGAATACCATACTAGTCCACTGACAGTCTATTATGTCTTAATTGGCCTTTTTGTGGTTTACTGGTAGTCTAATTGAGGACTAGCATAGTATTCCTAGCAAGTGGACCGGACCTGGGTAGTATTCCAGTATCCAGTCCAGTATTTAGGTATTAATCCAGTATCTAAACCACCAATTCTCCACTGGTGACACTTTGCCTCTTTATTAGACCACAGGTGGCCGAACTGTGGACTAGCATAGTATTCCTGACAACTGGACCGGACCTACATGGTATTCCAGCATTTGATCCGCTAATCTTACCACCGGTGGGCTAATTGAATTTTAACACATTTACGCTTCCATAGGGGAAAGATATAACAACCATTTCATTCATCCCGTTCTCCGAGTATACTAAGAATTATAAAACACTTGTGCGTGCACTAACCTAACAAAAGTTTCTTGTAATATTCTTATACAGTTGCGAAAAACTAGTGGGCGGACGGGGCTATTTCACACCAAAATTGCTATATTCTATGCTAACATTTGGTGGTAAAACAATTATCTAATAAATTACCCATTTATACCCAAAAGTAAAATACCCCTGGAATTACTCTTTATTTTCTAGGATTTTTAAGTTCAACCCCTACATATACTTAGCTCATTGAGTTGTACTAAAGCTAAGTAGTGTGTTAAAAGGCGACCCAAAATTACAATGCAACCAACCTCCCATACACCACAACATTATTTAGCTTATATATAAATATATACTAAGAGTGACTAGAAAAATATCTACTACGATACAGATTTATAGGGTCTATCTCTATTGTGTGACTGAATAAACGGCTGGAATACCCAAATTTTGGTATAAAATGGTCCCTGTCCGCTCGCGGCTGTACTTTCACTCTCCGAACTCTAGGAGTTTTTACTATATGCACTTTGGTTAACATGCGCTAACCTAAAACGTGCTTATATCGAGTGAGAAGTCGTGAATATGAGCTCATTCAAAGTATGCCCTGTGACGTCATAGTCAAAGAAATTCCAACGTGTTTCAGCTCCAAGACGTATTAAAAACACTATATATACATATACATTTCCCTCCGATAATTACTAACGGGAAAAAACGGTCTCTCTTGTAAAAATAGTGCTCTATAGATACCCCTAGAGGAGCGTTGCACGTGTCTCAAATTCCCTATGACCCGTGTTACAACCCCACAGAGCCTCAAGTCAACCCCAAACTCCCAACATCACCAACAACTCACTGAAACTCACCACCTCCCAGTAAATCAGAGAACGAATACAGCTATAACCATGGCCGAACTGGCCAGCACACTAACTTCTCACCTCCTAATCGCCACGTCCACCGCTAGCGCGACGGGTGACCTTACAACCTCCCATGTGGTACATGATTCGACCCAGCAGAGTATATTCTGGCTCTCTATGTCGTTGATTTATAGCTCCGCGTACCTGCTTCAGCGGATAAGCTTCTGGATTATTAGCTTTAGTACTTATACACTTCCGACATGGTTGTTTACGCTTTTTAGTACGAGCTTGACGTTTACGATGAATTTTACTACACTGTTTGTTCCCTTGGCCCACCATCCCCGCCCGTAGTAGAGAGAGGATAAATGTTGATACTAGTGGTAAACATAGCTTAATAATAGTACTTGTATTCGGATCGATAGTATCGTGGGCTGTCCGTTATAGACTACTCTACAACTACAACCGTCTCCCGCATGAGCCACAGCGAA
Organism: Verpa bohemica; assembly: GCA_033030345.1. Classification (NCBI taxonomy): domain Eukaryota; kingdom Fungi; phylum Ascomycota; class Pezizomycetes; order Pezizales; family Morchellaceae; genus Verpa; species Verpa bohemica. The sequence continues at coordinate 306,100 of JAUFSE010000016.1, read as the reverse complement.
AAGAACCTGAAATTGACCTATTCCCAGATAGCCAAGAGGGTGATTCTAAACCTGGACTAAGCAGCTACCTTGATGAGTTCCTAAGTGCGATCAAGGTGTTTGGGTATCTAGAACGGCCTGTGTTCCATGAGCTCACTAGGAGCATGCAGACGAGGAAGCTATTGGCTGGTATGTTCTGTTCCTGTATGGGTTTTTTGGTCGGTAGACTAGGTACTAACTATTGGGAAATAATAGGAGAGACATTATTGCTCGAGGAGGAGAAGGGATTCTGCATAGTTGTTGATGGGCTCGTCCAGGTATTTGTCAAAGCTGCCCGTGACTCGGCTGCTATGGCAGTGGATGCGGGACCGGCTGGGTACGGTGGAGCATTCCACGATGAGGAAGAGGAGACAATGGAGGATGGCCAAGGTTACCAACTCCTCACAGAAGTGAAAAACGGGGCGCCAATGAGTAGTTTATTTACCATCTTAAGCTTGTTCACCGAGGATGTGAAGTTAAGGCATGAAGACGAAGAAGATGGGAGTATGTCTACAAGTAGTAGTATGGTGAATCTACAATCTGCGGGCGATCTAAGTCCGTATGATGTAACAGGAGATATTAGTTCCGGGAGGTATGCGCAGGGGAGAATGTCAGGTAATGTGGGTCATCTTCCACCTGTACCGCCACTGTCGTTGAACGGAGGTGGGGGTTCAAGAGATGCATCAAGGCCTGCTACCCCAGCGGAGGGTCATCCACATAATCATATCCCTCAATCGCAGGGACCACAGAGACCACGAATGAAGAAATCGAAATCTGTACACCCAGATATCGTAGCCCGGGCTACAGTTGATACAACCATTGCGGTTATCCCGGCGAGCGCGTTTAGAAGGCTTACAAGGATATACCCCAAAGCCACAGCACATATCGTCCAAGTCATCCTCACAAGGTTCCAAAGGGTTACATTCTTAACAGGATACAACTATCTCGGCCTGACGAGCGAGGTTCTACGGACAGAAAAGTTCATGAATAGATACACGATGTACGAACTTCCAAACCACCTCCGTGGTGGGGCCCTCGACAGACTAAAAGAGAAATTTAAGAGCGAGCAAGAACGCGCAGAGCTCGAGGATTCCATGAAAGGGATCGTTTTGCATAATCCTGGCGCCGCAGCAGCACGGAGAAGAAGATCTAGTAGTTCTCTACGCAAAGAAGCGGCGATCCACGCACGTCTTGCTGCAGCTAGAGGAATACCGTCGCCAGCGTTAGATACTGCTTCCTCGCCGTTCAGAAACAAGCCAGGGGACCTACCAACCCCACCTCCACTTCGGCCTAGATTTCAAGGCAGTATTTCAAGTGCGATTGTAAGCCAGCCATCGCCATTTTCACAAGGTTGGAATGTATCACAACCGGCTGGACTGGATGCGGAGACCCCTGGTATTGGAGAAAGACACTTCAACCCATTTTCGAAAAGGGCTGCGAAATTTATGCCAGATGGTACAGAGAACGAGGACATGGTATTCCGCGAGGCAGTCTTAGAGTGCATGTTCAAAGCGATTGGATTAACTGGATCTACTATCAATATCATCTCAGGGACAGAGTCTGGTGATCAGTCTCCGCGCCTCGTGTCCTATGATGCAAAGCGTCAAAAAGCAGTCTTTATGAATGCTTTTGGTCATTTAGATGCTTATGATGGGTCCCACGACGGAGATACTGATTCAGTCGCCAGTACGAGTGCAAGTGGAGCAAGTACGAGTGGATTCGTAAGTGGTGGGATAAGCGGCGTACATGCTGAGCTTAAGGACGATATTGAGATTGTCTTTTTTCCGAAAGGCGCAGTACTCGTGGAGCAGGGGGAGAGGAATCCAGGGTTGTATTATGTCATTGATGGGTTCTTGGATGTGTCTATTCCAGTTGATGAGAAGGATAGTGGGAGTGTCCTAGGCGGAGGGAACGCCGGTGCGCCCATGAATATTGGCTCTCTTGGAGTCGATTTAGGTTTACCGCCATTGAAGAGACAGGGGTCGTTTGCAAGTAGCTCTGCTCAGAGCCCGTCTGGGAGAGGGAGAGGGAAGAAGATGGGGAGGAAGAGTTTGTTTATGATTAAGCCTGGCGGTATCGCGGGATATATTGGATCTATCAGCAGTTATAGAAGCTTCATTGATGTTAGAGCCAAGACGGATGTTTATGTCGGTTTCTTACCAAGAGCAGCACTAGAAAGAATTGTCGAGAGGCACCCGGTTGTGTTGCTTACTATGGCAAAGAGATTGACGAGTCTTTTGCCGAGACTCATTTTGCATATTGATTTTGCATTAGAGTGGTTGCAGGTTAATGCAGGTCAGGTCATTTACCACCAAGGTGATGAGAGGTATGCTAGATCTCCAGTCATTATTTGTGTCGAATATGTTTTGACGGTTGTGAAGTGACGCGATTTATATCGTTCTCAACGGACGCTTAAGGGCAATACTAGAGAATGAAGATGGGGGAATGAGGGTCGTGGGTGAGTTCGGTCAGGGTGAGAGCGTCGGCGAGCTAGAAGTCATGACCGAGACAACTCGTCCGGCAACACTTCATGCCATCCGCGATACTGAAGTTGCAAAGTTTCCAAAATCTCTATTCAACAGCCTTGCATTAGAGCACCCAGGAATCACGATTCAAATATCTAAAATCATCGCATCAAGGATGAGGGCATTGATTGATGACCCACTATTAGAACAACGTAGAGGTGCTGAGCGTACTGGGAGCTCTACAGCTAAGAAGGTCTCTTCAACAATGAATCTACGGACAGTTTGTGTATTACCTGTTACTGCAGGTGTACCGGTTACTGAGTTTGCCCACCGTCTCTCAAATGCACTTACACAGATAGGTACCCCAAATGGCGTAACGGTCCTAAACCAAACAGCAATACTCAACCACCTCGGTCGCCATGCATTCAGCCGCATGGGTAAACTTAAACTTCAAGGCTACCTTGCAGACCTCGAAGAGCGCTATGGGATGGTCGTCTACGTAGCAGATACATCAGTTAATGCTCCATGGACACAGACTTGTATTAGTCAAGCAGATTCTATTTTACTTGTAGGTTTGGCGGAGGGTAGCTCAGCAATCGGCGAATACGAAAGGTTTTTATTAGGAATGAAAACTACAGCAAGGAAGGAATTGGTCCTGTTACATGTAGAGCGATATTGCCCTCCTGGACTAACAAGACAATGGCTTAAAAACCGGATGTGGGTCAATGGTGGACACCACCATATCCAAATGGCGTTTAGGACAACTCCAGAACCAGTACACCCGCAGACCAAGAAGTTTGGTAGTGCGCTAAAACAACGGGTTCAGATTCTGCAAGCTGAGATAACTAAGTACACTTCTAAGCGGATACGTAATACACCTATCTACTCTTCCGAAACTCCGGTCAAAGGCGATTTTCACAGGCTTGCAAGAAGGCTCTGTGGGAAGTCGATTGGACTTGTCCTTGGTGGTGGTGGGGCAAGGGGTATTTCACAGGTTGGCGTGATACGAGCACTGGAGGAAGCGGGGATTCCTATCGATATTGTAGGCGGAACAAGTATTGGAGCATTTGTTGGTGCGCTTTACTCGAGAGATGCAGACATTGTACCAGTGTTGGGAAGGGCAAAAAAATTTGCAGGAAGAATGGCAAGTTTGTGGAGATTTGTGTTAGATTTGACATATCCATCGTGAGTACTACTTCTTAGCATAGACCTATAGGTATAGGTTGCTAATATTCCGGCCATAGAGTATCCTACACAACTGGCCACGAATTCAACCGTGGGATCTTCAAGACATTTGGAAACTCTCAAATCGAAGACTTCTGGCTTGAGTTCTACTGCAATACTACATCGATATCCAAATCAAGAATGGAGATCCATACATCTGGTTACGCATGGCGATATATTCGTGCATCCATGTCACTTGCTGGACTACTCCCACCTTTGTGTGATGAAGGTGATATGTTGCTTGATGGTGGCTATGTAGATAACCTTACTGTGGCGCATATGAAGAGCCTAGGAGCCGATGTTATTTTTGCGGTCGATGTGGGGAGTATTGATGACAACACACCACAGGAGTTTGGAGATAGTTTGAGCGGGTTTTGGGCATTTTTCAATCGGTATTGTTTCCTATTTCCCTTTGACTCCTGGAAAACTATTAATGTGATGGTAGATGGAATATATTTTCACCGCACCCTAACCCTCCCACACTTGCGGAAATTCAAGCTCGCTTAGCTTATGTCTCTAGTGTAGACGCGCTCGAGCGGGCAAAGCTTATTCCTGGGTGTATATACATGCGGCCTCCAATCGATGCGTATGGCACACTAGATTTTGCAAAATTTGATGAGATATATAGAGTAGGATACGAGTATGGAAAGAAGTTCCTGGAAGATATAAAAGCGAAGGGGATGTTACCAGTTGAGAGTGGCTCTATAAAGGCGGGTAGAGGGCTGAGGAGGACGATGGCGCCGAGGAGAGCTAGTGTTTAGATATGAAGCAAGAGAAGATGGAGAGCTATATGATACCCACTGTATGAGTATACAACTGGAGTTTATAGAACTTAAATTTGCTTTTATAGAGATTTGAATGATGTACTCTTTCTCACAAATATAAATATTTGTGGGTAGCTCTGTGTACTTTACATACGATTAGATATTGGAAGGTTGAAGTCGGCGAGAGGTTAAAACTTGAACCTAGGACTAGGCTGCGCAGGAAAATCTAAGGTTTATATAGCTACTAAAGGGAAAATAGCTTCAGTAGATTTCGCAGATAGAAGGATATAAAGCTTCCTTTAGCTTTACATTAACTACAGCCGTGTCCAATAAATTCCCGGAGCCCCCCCCCCCCCCATAGTAACAGCAAAAGAGTTCAATCACCTACATAGCTAGGTGACTAGGTGAACTATTTCTCTCCAGGGAGTCGAACCACAGGCCTTATGATTTGACCCCGTGTGCCAAGGCCACCATCAATTGGATGACAACTTTCCCGGTAGGCTAAGGGCCTACCGGTGGTATTTGTTGAGAGCCAGCAGCTCCCATAATCTCATACTGATGTATAGTTGTGTCCAACTAATTCCTAAAACTCTTTATAGCAATGAGGTCATTTCCTGTGCGTGATACACCCACCAACAACCATAAAGGTCCTAGATGCAAAGAGAGGTATTGTGTGATGACTGGCAGGACTCGGTGGGGACCACATCACTTTGTGAGGCAAAGGGCACCCAAGGTGTTTTCTTGAATTTTTTTCATACATTTGTGTTCCGAATAATCCATTTAGTCTTCAAATGTATCTAGCATTTGTGGTGCTGAGGTTTGTAGGTTTGCCGTGGCTATGGGAGGGGGCTCCGGGAATTTATTGGACACGGTTGTACAAGTAGAAAATAGTATCCCCATTCTTTAGGAATTGAGCACTAAACATTCAAATAGAGAATTATTAAAAGTAATTGAGTATGCAAATAGTGTGATAACTCTGTGGCATTGATGAGCACTCAAAGTATCTACGTAGATGATCCCTAGACAATAAATATCAAGCTATAAAGCGTTTACGTGCGTGTTTGTTCTGTCATTGTCGGCAGAACCTTGGTTGCAAACAATTGCATGTACATATAACTAAACGAACCCAGAGATACATGTAGGTACACCCTAATAAAGTACATATATTATGCAAAAATAGCACCAATATCAATATATATAACTTGTATCGGCGATGCTGTAGAGCGGATGGCCCCTGTCCGAGTATCCGGATCATTTCTTGTGGATCGGAGAGCGCCGACCGTCGGCTCCCGTCGGTTCGTGTGATGACCCAGCACCCTGGTTCGTGACCTTTCTTCCCTGCATAATGTAACCTAATCTACTTATCTTCATGTATTTGTACAGATGGAAGGAATAGTAGGAAAGCATAGAAGGAAAGCGACTTAAATACAGTCCTTACTCCCGTCCCTTGTGTCAATCCTTTGAAGCTCTTGCACAACAAAACCACATACACACATACCACGAGAACAATACAGAAGATGGTACGGCAGAATATTTATATAGGGACATTTATCCACTCTATATCATTATCAAAACTAGAGATCCTAGAAAACGCCGCAGTAGCAGTGGACAATGAGACCGGCAAAATTCTTCTTGTTGAGCACCCTGTCGACTCTAGTAAAGTCAACCTCTGGCGCAATGAGGATGATACAACACTCGTAGAAGCCAGCCCAGGCCAGTTCTTCTTCCCCGGTTTCATTGGTATACTTCCTTCCTTCTATTATTCTCTCCTAGGGGTCTTTTTTTTATCTATAGTTTCCTCTCCTACCCCTCACTTACTTAACCGAAAATCAGTACTAACCATCTCAACCACCAGATACTCACATCCATGCCTCTCAATATCCTAACTCTGGCATCTTTGGTAAATCAACCCTTCTCGACTGGCTAAACACCTATACTTTCCCCCTTGAGGCTTCCCTCTCCTCACCCTCTAAAGCTCATCGCGTCTACTCCCGCTGCGTATCCCGGACCCTCTCCCACGGGACCACAACAGCAGCATACTACGCAACCCGCGATGTCACATCCACAAACATCCTTGCGTCAACTTGCTACACTGCCGGTCAGCGTGCATTTGTGGGGCGCTGTTGTATGGATTGCATGGCCCCTGATTACTACCGAGATGTCGACGCGGCTACTTCATTAGCTGACACCAAGGAATGTGCAAAGTTCTGTAAGGAGTTGGACCCGAAAGGGGAGTTAGTAAGAAGTATTATCACGCCGAGATTTGCACCGAGTTGTAGTAGAGAGCTTATGAAGGGGTTGGGGGAATTTATGAAGGAGAGTGGGTTGTTGTGTCAGACACATATTTCAGAAAATAAGAACGAGATTGAGTTTGTGGCGGAATTGTTCCCAGAGTTTGATGGCTATGCGAAGGTTTACGATGCATTTGACCTACTCCAACCAAAGACAGTACTCGCACATGCTGTTCACCTCACAGATGCCGAAATCGCCCTCGTAAAGCTCCGTGGGTCCAAGATTTCTCATTGCCCAGTTTCAAATGCCGCACTCACATCTGGCGCTGCCCCGGTAAGACGGTTATTAAACGAAGGCATCGTTATCGGCCTAGGCACCGATGTAAGTGGCGGATACTCGCCTTCTATACTGGAAGCTGCAAGGCAGGCAACAATGACGAGCCGGTTTGTGGCACTCACAGAGGGCTCGGAAGCGAAACTAAGCGTAGAAGAAGTGTTGTATCTTGCCACACGAGGTGGTGCGGAGGTTTTAGGGTTAGAGAAAAAAGTAGGTGGTTTTGAGGTTGGGATGGAGTGGGATGCGTCCTTGGTGAGTTTGACAGATGTGCCTGAGGATGAGCATTTTGGGAGTGTAGAAGAGGGGAGGAAACAGATAGTTGGGGGTGGAATGGGGCCTGTAGATGTGTTTGGATGGGAAAGTTGGGATGAGAAGATTGCTAAATGGGTTTATGTTGGTGATGACAGGAACATTTCAAAGGTGTGGGTTAGGGGAAGATTGGTACATGAAAAACCTATGTAAGGAAGTTGGTTTCTTTTAGTGGAAGATATTCTTGATACTACCATATATTCAATGATACGCCTAAGTCAAGAAGAGTGGTACCCGAGTGACTTGTTGTGATCCAGGCTACAGCTCAAGTACTTGAGTTTTTGTGATGATCATTATAATTACCGCCAACACAGGTTAATCATTGGTGTCAGCCCTAATTAAGCAACTATATATATCCATTTCTATAGTTATTTTATATCTGTAGTACTTAGCTACCCTTAGGCCTCACGGTTGATTTTACTTAAATTTTATCAATTCCGGTACGATCAGTCTATAGCAATTATTAGTAAACCAGATACATACATGTAATCCTAAATCACAGCTTCTATCAAGTTTCCCTAAGGTAAGTCACTAAGATAGAATACTGCTATATCATTAGCATCTTTGGTACCGATTTGTTGGAACCCGACTCGGGCCTAAAGCCTAAGCTTAACAAAGTAAGCATTCCGATGTAAGCATAAGCATACGATTTCCATTCCCAGGTGTTTGCTTATACCAAGGTTCTACAGTGTGCCGTTGAAATTCATAGGTTGTCACTCGATCTTCGAACCACATGTATCTACCCAGAGATCGGGATACTTGTAAGGTAAGTAGACCACGATAATTCCCTGTTTCGTTTTGAATTTAGGAATCCAGTAGTTTGAACACACTTAACTCTACCAAATAGGACTACAATCTTTCAAGTTCCGGGCCATTCCGCACTACTAGCCCACCCCCTAGTTAAATACCCCGCTACGATGAAAAGAAACAAAACTCCGATGGTGGTGAGCCGTGATGCATTTCCTAATACAGCAAGACACATCTAGAGCACATCTAGAGCCGCAACGGCCCACGGCATAAACCCCGTTGCAGCTCTCCACGTTTCAACGACAACAAAACACCTCAGGCATCCATCCAACCAAATCAATCCCCCTGCTTCCACTCGCCTCGTAAACCGGAAACTAAAAGAACAAAGTGAGGGGCAAAAGTCAAGAAACGAGGGGAAGAAAAAACAAACCATAGAGAAAATGGACCCATTGGTAAACGTGTTCATCCCTCCTCTTCGCATGATAGGCGCCATCTGTTCGCCTAGCGGGAGGGCTGCACGCGTCAACCTGCATGCAGCTTTATCGACGAGCTTGCTGGCCATTTGACAAGGGCGGAAACCTTTAGAAGATTCCAATGGGATTGCTGCATCTCCCACACACTCGGATTGGAGTTATTGGACCTTGCAGAGAAGCGGCGTAACGTAGGCTTCTCTCATTCGCTCGGGGGTGCCTCCATGGGCTGTGTGGCTAATGAACAACTCAGCGAGGTTGGACGGAACAATGGAGGTTAGTTCTTTGAGGATCGAAATCACGATGATAAAAATAGTCAAGTAAATCCGAGTATTAGAGGGGACGAGTTCCTCTCATTCAATGCTCTTCATTGCAAAATTAAAAGGCATCAGGTACAGCTAGCCAGCTTTTTTCAAAAGGTTTCTATCTATAGGCTTTACTTGGCACTCAGCCTTTCAGTAGTAATATCTACCGCCCAAATGGATATGGCATATCAACAAACATCTGTTTATATCAACCTGAGTGGAAGGCAGGAACTTTCAGCTCTATGTCGGACATGCAACGGTGAATGGGTTCGCTCCACAATAGATCTTAACAGTGTCCTCGGTAACTCAAATGGTACATTCATTTTTTGACTTTAACCCAATACTTGCTTCCTTTGCCTTCAATTTCTAACACCATCTAGGAAACTTCGAATGGGGCTCTAGCAACTTTGGCGCTAGCGCCAAAAATGTCGAACTCCATGAAGGCAAAGTCCTCCGTGCAAATCTAAAGCGCATAGATGGCTCTTGGACCGACAAGCCAGTCGACGTGAACTTGACCGAGCACATCAGAAACCATGACGGCTGCCTCTGCCGCAGTGACCAAGCGGACGTGGCAATGATCGCACCCGACGTGCGCGAGAAGCTTGATGCAGTAGGCGGTTTGATACGTGGTCAACAATCTAACATTGATAATGCGGCATTTGAACTCGATTTTATTACTGCGGCGAACCAACGGCTAGTCCTACAGGAGCTCGAGGTAGCGTTTCTAAGGCTCAATAAGCTGGCCACTTGCATAAAGGGGGAATTCGATGAGGAACAGAAGGACGGTGGCGTGCCTAAATCAAACCCAGATGCTGTGTTGAGACCGATGATTAGGTCGTTTGAGAATGTGTCGACAAGGACGCAAAAGGCTTTGGGTTTGGTAGAAAAGATTTTTGAGCTTGTGAGTATCTACATCTATCAGTCCATACTAGTACTAGCGAATTAAAACGAAAGCTGCAAGATTCTAATTGGTATTTGTTCAGACAAAGGAGCACCAAACCGTTAATCTCTTGGCCCTTAAACGAGACGTCGATTCCCTCCGTGTCGAAATCACTACTGAAGTAGATGGTGTCCAAACAAACCTCTCCACTCTCCAAGAAAAAATTGCCGAATCCACTGCTACAGTAGAAGCAAATCAACTCGCCCTTAAAGAAGCAAAATCTACGAAGGACAGGGCAAAGAGTATGGAGACTCTTGTATGATCATCCTACTCTATTGCTATATTTACATTCACCCTACCCGAAAAAATCGCTAACTAAATTAATAGATAAAGCTCTCAGGCTGGGTACTGCTACCAATTGGTCTTGGCATGAATATAGCAAAAGTCGACGGCCCGTTCTGGGATGCTGTAAAAGGCAATGAACAAAAAATCAAAGACCTCGAGGAAGCTCACGCGACGCAAAAATCTGAGCTAGATAAATTAACAAAAAAAGAAGCCGATTTCCACGCTACACTACATGCTCACGATCATCTTGCAGCGCAGCTCGAAGCGCTCTGTGCTAATGTCGCTATGCTAAAATCGCGTGCAGAGAACGCAAAGGATACCATTGGTGCAACAAAGCAATTGATGGTCCGCTTAATGGAGATGGCGAGGGACTTAGAAGACAAAGGTGCGATGACCGATTACCAGGTTTCAAAGAAGGAGTATGCGGCACACATTCTATGTTTACTTGATATGGCACTGCCGCACTTTACGGCTGTGGGGGAGGTGGAAAGAATATTGGCGGAATTGGAGGAGGGTGATGATGAAAGGGGGAGTGTTAAGGAGGAGTTAAAAAATGAGGTTGCGGTTCTAAGAGGCAAATTAGAGTTGGTAAAGTTATGTGTATAACTTTTTTTTTCATCGCGGTTTTCCTAGGTAAATATAGGGAGGGGGTTTCTTTCGGCGTTTTTATATGGGGGTTTTTTCTCTCGGAAATTTTGGAGGGCCTTTTGCTCTTTTTTCTTGTTTTTCTTGGTACATTTGGGATAGGTTTGACTAAACTTTTTTGATATTGATCAATGTATGAACTACAAAATCGCGCACTAAAAAATTATGATAAATAAATCTCGGAAGTCGAATTAGGAGACACAAGGCTCACTCACAGGATCACCTATAAACTTGTAGTGCTACCATTTAAACCCAATAGGAACTACATATACTTTTAAATAGCCGCCACTATTTTCACCGGTAAGTACCGACACTGCCTTAGATTATACGGTATTTTATAATTGAGTGATCTAGAGAGCGAGTGACACTCTATGATATTTATTGACCAAGTTATCTATAAACTTAGAGCGAATAGGTAGCTATCAGTTAGCTATCCCTAATGCACAAACCCGCTTCTCGTGCGGGGCTCGGTCAAATCACGAGCAGCCGATGGGAGCGCACTTACGTATGTGAAAGTTATCGATATACCCCAATTTTCGGAGGTTCTTAAATATACATGTACATGTATTGGCTGTTTCTCGTGGGAGTGAACATACATATATACATATATATCAGCACCACTTAAATTGTATATAATTCTAGGACAAAAATACTGCTTATAGAGCTTTTTACTATAGGCATATATTAGATTTAATAGAAAAAACTCCCAGGGTCAGGGTTGAGGGTTAACTTCGATAAAGCTTGCTCGCCCAATTAAACATTCGTCGTATGTACCATGGCAGGAGAAAAATTTAAGTCGCTGTGTCTAGATTATCTGCGGAGATCATGAGAGTTAATCATCAATCAGCAGCCTGTGATGATCTCGCGATAACTACAGTCTGGTTATAGAGATCTAGAGGTCCAACACCTAGCCCGCGGCAGTTCTCTAAATGAGATCTCTAAAGACATACATGCCGCAAAGATCGGCACTTACCATCGGTAATTTACCTCAGGTGTTGCCGAGGATTTTTGACAGGTGGTCCTTTGAAGCTAATGCCTATATTAAGGCCTTCTAGAAAAGCCCAGGTGCGTATGCGATCCTGGTTTGCGGTTTGGATGTTCTCAAACAACGATATATTTAAGGGCATGCCTGAAATTTTACTATAGGGGCTACGGAAATTCCTGCGTGTACAACTCCCGGCAAAAAAGGGGATCGGAAGACAAGGGTGGGTCTACTAACTTTTTTTATACACACTGGCTGACTTGCTCCCCCCTGGTCCTCCATAATAGAAATCTCTAGTTAATCGATGATCAGGTGAGGTGAGATATTGCACTCCTGTATAGTTTTCTCTCTCCATGGAACACTGCAGGCCAAGAGAGCAAAAGTTACGCAACTCGTATGCATCCACAACATTCCCCAGTATTTATATATAGTAAAATCCAATGAACGATTCCATTCATAATAAAATTACTAACCTTTACGCCATCTCCGAGGAAAATAGCACTTGTCAAACCAACTCAATGCCGGGTTTATAGTAAAGAGATGATTGCGATCCAAAACTGCATGTATGCATTGCCGTCTAATCCAAATAAAACAATCCTTGCAATGGAGGCGGCATAACACTAATGACTACATGTACCCACGGTACTATGAAATCTCGGTTCATTGCCCGGTATCGGAGTGTTCCCCACCACAAGTAGTAAAAAAAATGCTTTTTTACCAAGAAGTAATGGCTGTTTCAGTTAGTTCCTGAATAAACCTAGATAACAACTAAACCTGTTTATTAATTATTACCTTTTATCTCCAGAGGATTCGTGCCGGTGAAAACATGAATGAAACCTCAACTTGCTTCTTTCGGTAGGGAGTAAATATCGGTCTGTGCATGAGAAAAACTTGCGACGGAGAGGAGAAGCATATCATATTACAAGTCAAGTCTACATGTAGTGCGAGTATGTTACTGCATAGTACACAATGAATTCTTAATACGATAAATATATGTATGACTACATGTATGTACATGTACATAAGTTCTTGTGCAACATTACTATAGGTGTACAAGGCCTGAGGACTCGGGTTCGGATTTTAGTTAAGGCTCACATCGTCCGGTTCTTCCAAAGAGGACAGGTGAGGCTGCAGGTAGGCGGGGTTCTACCTTATCAATAATCTAAGACACCTTTGCGTTTCTCTAGCTCTGGAACTATAAGAAACAGAACTTCTCCACATACCTAGGGACAACATCAACCAAATATAACCCCCCCTCCCCAAGCGTACACAAGTACAAGCACGCAAAATCTGGTCCTTGGTGAGTATTCAGATGACCTTGTTACTCTGCAAGGAAATATTACTGAATTATAGTAGCTCTCTTCACCCAAAATACTAAACTAAGAGGACCTATAACAAAAGACCCATCTCATTCTTTCGGCCCTCTCAGTGAAATGAGTCACCCACCTGCTTGCACTACACCATTCAACCTCGGAGTTCTTCTCCTAAAAGGCCACCAAGTTCTTGACTCGATAGGGCCAATTGATCTTATCCACAACATCACAAAGGATTTTGTGGAAGAGCTGGGAAGTCCCGATATGATTGCTAAAGCCCCCGACATAACCTTTCATTTCATCTCACATAACATGGAGCCTGTCCAGCCCACAGGTGGCCCACTACAGATACCTACGTGCACCTATGAGACCTGTCCTAAACTTGACTATCTCCTCGTCCCCGGACAGGCACCAAACACCCCACTTATACCTGGTTTAGCTGAATTTTTGGTCGCTAAGTATGAGGAAGTCGAGAGTATCCTTTCTATATGCACGGGTTCCCTCACGCTTGCAAAGGCTGGATTGTTAGAGGGAAAGACAGCCATGACAAATAAGGTCGCGCTGGCAATGCTGATAAAACATGGTGTTGCACCACAAGGTGTGAACTGGGAGATGAAAGGACGTTGGTGTGTAGATGGCAAGATTTGGAGTAGTGCTGGAATCACTGCGGGGATGGATATGACAGCTGAATGGATGTTGACCAGGTTCGATAAGGGACTTATTCAGTGGACATGGGACCTTGGCGAGTTTGAGCCTAAGCCGAAGGATTATTCAAAGTTCGATTCGATTCTAGCAGAATTTTCTACGTCAAAGTAGAAGCCCTGTAAATTTGATAGTTTCTCTACTCACTTATTTCTTCCATTTTTTTGTAACACTAGAAAGAGATTAGGTTCTAGGGAATTAACAAAACTTTATGAATATACCCAAAGATTTTTCGCATTATAAAATACACTGTAAATATGTGTTATATCGAGTGATGTGTCATGACTTCGGTAAAAGTTACTTACTCTGGGTTAATTCAAACCATAACCTCGTCATATTCAGCCCACCAACAAGCTCATCCCGTAACCCTGCTTTATGTACAGTATAGCTGTGCCTTGACGCGATACACTCCATCATGTCCCTGGCCTCAAGGCTGAGATAGAAAGGCTCGTTAAACGAGAAGAACTCTCCATAATCTGGGTTTGGATACACAAGGTCAAGCTCATGCATACTACGAAGCACTTATTACTGGATTTGTGCCCATAAACCACTAATTATTCTGTTACAGAAGAAGTGTCCTCTTACACAGGTTCTATTCGATGAATCATCGTAGGGGGCAAATTCAGCCTCTAATTGGTGTTGTCCCAACGCCTCTGGTCTTGTCTCAGTCTCCCCCGCATACGGGCTCATCGTAGGACAACTCAGTTCGGAAAGGTACGGCCCCCGTAGAAAATCCATCGACGTGTATCCTACGTACATACCAAGCTACATCCTTGCGATTGGCATCAACATTAGCTTTCTCAGCCTTTACGCGGCACTCCACAAAGTCAATAGTAAGTGGTCAATTCCGACATGTTGTGGAGTGCTCTTCCTGATGTTAACCCCGCGAAGCGGCTAAACTATAGCCATGCCAGTCCCACGATATACTTCAGACATAGATGCTGCCCAGTTAACTCTTGTCCGTAGTCTCGAGAACCTTCAGAAAGCACTTCCAGAAAACCGTCGGAACTCAAGAATTTCTGCACTTTCTTTTGAATTGAATCAAGAATTTGGGAGAACAAACGCAGCCGCGCCACTCGATATCATTACAAACAGACTAAGTGTTGGATCGGAGATCTCTACGGAGACATTCGGAAGATTCGAAGAAATCGGGCAAGATGACGATTCATATATTGGCGGAGTAGTGGGGGGTTCAACCTCAGCAGGTGCTTCTTGGAAAAAATATCTCAGGCCAAGTGAAATATTGGCCCTAGAGCGTCAAATGGAAAGTTTGCATCAAGATATGCGCGACCTGGAGGGTGCTAGACGGAGGCGGTATCAAGAACCTCTAATCTGTGGGAGCTCAAATCAAGGAAGACTTAGGAGAATCAACGAAGTCGTACCACAAAGACGAGTCAGCTGCCAGGGGTCTGAATACAGTGGCTTCTTCAATGGCCCGGGAATCAGTCACAATTCCCGGGTTTCCACAGCTGACGAAGATCCAGAAAGGCCGACGGGGAGCTATCCGATAACCGATTCCAGTAATCATTCACAAATTCACCCCTCTAATGAAGAATAACTAACATTACACATAGTGAGGAAGTTATCTCGTACACGAGAGCCTACAGAAGCCAATCACTCTGTCCGCTCGGCGGTTTTGCCATCTGGAGACCACCTATCAAAAACAATTGCCCGGTCCCGGCACCTTTCTGCGCCTGAGTTTACATTACCGCCACCTCTACCATCACTCAACGTGTCATCTAGCCTCGAGATCGCACAATCTAACCAATCTAAGAATGCAAAGGTTGATGGGAAGGCCTACAACAAGGCTAAAACTAGAGGAACCTCAATCAAGTCCGAGGATAGCACCAACAATCGGCGTAGCTCAATAGCTTACAAAGTTGATGGAAGAAAGCCACAGAGTATTAGTGAAAAGAAGGTTCGTTTTGCCGAAAATGTAGTGGGTGTAGAAAATAGAGCACAAGAGGGAAAGCTTGAGGGGGCGATTGGTTTAATTCATAGGCCATCTCCATCGCTATCTTCGTTATCCCCACGGATTTCTTCACAATCCGTATCCATTGACATAGCACCACCACGAAAAGAAAATCCAGGGTTATTTGACACGCACTCACTATCTTCATCGGATGACGAAGAAATCGGAGCTACTGCAACTTTTATACCCCCTAGGGTTCCCCAAAGTCCCTCAAACCTGACTAGCGATAAGAAAGCCGAAACTCACCCAACAATGGAGGTGCCTGAAATACAACCTCCCGTGATCAAGAATAAACCGAGCGGATTTACAAGATTCTTCTCTAGAAAAGGTAGGGATACCACGCGAGAAAGTTTGTTTGAGAAAACAAATCTCCCGAGAAGAAGCCACAGCGCGCCCGGGAATACACCCAACATTCTCACCACATCATCTACTTCTCCCTCAGAATATTCCGGTACCCACGGACCTAGACCAAATACGAGCACAAATACTCCGCTTCGAACTTTGTTAAGGAAGCATTCAGAGAGTTTACTAAACAAATTCTCCTGGAGAGCTGGTAAGGCCGCTATTACATCAGAAACAATCTCAGAAGAGACTGAATTGGTGTGTGCTGTTTGTCGGGATACATTCGACACAAATTCTTTAATTCAAGTTCCTGGAGAATGCCTGCATCTATACTGTAAAGGGTGTCTAAAAAGTATGTTTAATGCTCAGGGAACCGTATACACTTTCGGAATAGCTAGCTTACATGGTCCGGTGGTTTCTTCAGCGCTGTTTGCTCGTGCCCTAGACGATCCTCATAACTCCTTTCCTGTCAGGTGTTGTGGGTCAACGACTATAGACCTCTCAGTAGCGAGGACCTTATTAAGCCCGAGTAAAATCACCCGCTATAATGAACTTATGCTAGAACGTGAAACAGTGGATAAGATATATTGTTACAATTCACGTTGTAATCAGTTTATACCGCCAGCAAATATCAAATTAAACATTGCAAAGTGCCGGAGATGTCGTCGGTCAACTTGCACACACTGCAAAAAGGAAAAACACCAAGGGGTATGTAAGGAAGATCAAGAGAGTATGGATGTACGTATTTAGTGGATATATACCTTCCTGGTACGGCGTTAATTCTTCTGAGGTGTATTGATGGATAGGTTCTTCAGGCTGGGAAAGATAATGGATGGGTGCAATGCCATAGATGCCAGCATCTGGTGGAGAGGACTGAGGGCTGCCCACAGTAAGTCTCATACATACGTCATGCGATTGGATTGTCTGACCATTTCTTAATAGTATTACTTGTGTTTGTAATGCAGAGTTTTGTTATTTATGCGGTAAAGAATGGTCAAGTTGTCTAGGTGCTTGCACGCCACAAGAGTAAGGCTTGGTCAGGGGTATTCCTGGGAGTAGGTTATGCAAGGTTATGTTTTCGGTACTTTAAGTGATCTTTTTTATGTTTGGGTCGTAATCATCGGGGTAATATTTGGGGGAGGAGGGGGGGGGGTATATAATTAATATCAACCGTGAGCCAACGAATGTATATGTCATTTAGAAGATGGTAAGACATTTTCTGTAGAGGCCATATGGGTAGTGACCCAAGTTTACTTGCGTATAGCGGCATCCCGGAGGGGTCTCAAAACAAAAACTGGGACGATGTCCAATCGGTCCCACATATCTGGAACTTCGAGAACTTCTACGAGTGCAACCATAATAATCCTTGCCCTCCTATCTCACCATGTGTACTGAATAGGAGTTCTTCAAATGAACAGGCCCTAGCGGAGCCGCTCCTTGACTTGTTTCTCTGCGCGTTTTTCTGATTAATTGGGAGGGACCTTTCCATACTTGGACAACTGCCGAGACGTAATGATACCGACAGGGCAGGGATCACCAGATTAAAAACGTCCTCACAGACCGCTTCCAGCAACCGAGGGATTGGTTCAGCTGCAAGGTGCGATTGTCCCATGAAAGTCAATTTTGTGGGCTTCTGCAGAGTCCGTCGATGTGTGTGTGCACTGGTGAAAACAGCAGCTTCTCGAATGCCTACCAACTCTAGTGCCCGGCGGCCCAAAGAGGACCAATATTCTTACCTCACAGAACTGTAAGGATCGTTAGGAAAAAGCAAGTATGAACCCCCCCTTCTAAGGAAAAACAAACACCGAATAACCTTTTTTCTTAGACCACAAAACTGCTTCTGGTGCAAGATTGCTGGGTATGGGGGCTTGAACGCGTTCCACGGTCCTTCAAATTGGAATGATTCTGGTTAAATTCCCATGGCCCAACGTTAACCCCCACCACTGTCGTGGGATTTCGTGAAACATTCCACACCAGGCGACGTACTTGTATCCACTCCACTCCACTCCACTCCACCCCCCCCCCCCACAAAGTTTCCAAAGAGAAACAAAAGGTCTCCTCCTTGAAAGCAATAAAAAGGAAACAACTCAAGTGGAACCATTCCAGCACGAATTCGGTTTTCTCCTATATGAGCTCGGCAACACCACTAAGATTCCCTGTTACATAGCTAGCTAGCTACACAGCAATAATAATGATAATAATAACAACGAGAGATAAAACAGGAAGGAACATATATTTGGTGACACTACGGCTAATCCTTCAGCTCCCAAATCCCATAACCCACCACTATCCTCTTTTTCAATGACTCTATCATTCTACCCCTACCCCCCTACCCCCTACCCCCCCTACCCTCCCCTCACTCCCCCCTCAAAGGCTTCTGGAAGATCCACGGCATGCAAGGTAAAGGCTTGCGGTTGCAGGTCTGCTTGGAGCAAGGGGTCTATCCGCGGCGTACCAACAAGGAACACGCAGAATGTCAAAGCGCAGGCGTAAAACCGAACCAACTTGTTGGTATCTCTACACTAGAATAGCTCCAGTACTTTTCCCGATAGCTTGGTACGGGCTCCAATACTGTCTGGGGCCACTAAAAAGTAATTTTACGGAGCAAGGTGCGCGGAAGTAATAAAATTTTCCTTCTTAAACATAGTTACACCCTTAACTATAAACAAAACATGTAAATCCTGTTTCCTCCCGGGCCAGAAGAGTCAATACGGAACCCCCCCCTCTGCTTCCCTCCCCTCGAGGTCACTTGATGTGGACTCGAGTGGAGTAGCGGCTATGAGCATCTTTTCCTTTGTGAATTCACTTCAACCACTCGGGCTAGAAGCATTCCAACAGGGCAGATCCATTTTAGTAGCCGGAAGTCTCTAAGGTCTGACGTATCAGTTGGACGATCTCATCCAAGACCAGGGACCTGAGTGTAGCTAATTTCGGTAGAGAGGAGAAAAAAAATCGTGGAGCCGCAACTGAAATTCGGCGATTGGCCATGGGGGGGGGGGGGAGGGGTCTGAGGGCCCACCCACCTCACGCTGACACTCCCCTTCCCTCGTCGATATATAATAAGAGCATTCCCTCGCTCAGGTCCATATTCATTCAGCATCCTGATCACACTACGAGTTTGAGATTCAAACAGACACGAAGCAATAGGGTTTCAATAGCGATTCCCTCCTCCTAGCTCCAATTACTCATCCTCAAAAGATATCTACTATCATCCATATCTCTATAAAATCCCCCAACCGTGGATATCGATTTGCTCGTCACTAGCTAGTGATCAGTTCAAAAGTCTCCCCCCACAATCCTCCAAAAATAAGTTCAACAATGGCTGTTACAGTTCCTGGCTATTGCCATCACAGCTTCATCATCATAAAGAGCGAAAGTACACTTCTGCTATGGAAGTGCGGAATGTGTGCCTCAGGGCCACATTGGTTTATCTTTGAGTGCAAGTATTGCAAGCTCAAGACCTGCCGTCCTTGCACTTATAACGCATAAACGTCCGATTATCAATCCACGTACACCAAATCGACGATATCAAGCGTAGTGCGAGCGGTCTTGAGGGCCCAGCATGGAGGGGGAGGAGAGGAGAAGGACAGAGAGAGAGTGTGTGTGGGAGGTTTAAGAATTATCACGTAATGGTAGAGGGATATTGAGATAGAACGAACGGGGTTTCGAGGTCTTGGGTGGTGCTTTTGTGATACTTGTGGATTTCAACAAAGTAATGGGTCAGTACATGGTGGGAAAAGTCAACGGTTTGTATTATTATCCTCAGGAAACGGCGTTCATTATTATTATTTCTTTTGTAGCAACCGTTTGGCGATGGGTTTCTGATTTACGGGACGAAGGTATCATTAGATTGGGTTTCAATGGGCATGTACAGGCGCCTTGGAAAGAAACTTTGTATTTTTTTGTTTCATTTTTACTCTTGGGTTGTAAGCTAGAGGTCAGAAGTCTTGTTTTTCTCAATTAGCAGTAGAGTTACCCTTTCTCGACATAGGGATTGTCCCTTGTAATTTATGCCTAAGGTCGCAGTCCATTTGTCATGTAACCGACTTCAAGCATTATAAAAGCAAACATTAGTGCAAAAACACGTTACAGAACCGTAATTTGCAGCAGGCCTAGAGCAGTCCCAAATCCTGCGATAACTACATGGGCCGATGCAAGCCGAGAAGTGATATTTCTGGGTTCTTTCCCCCACATATAATATTATGCTATAGTCCGGCAGCAGCGTGATCTACAAATTCTCTCGAACCGTATGGTCGGTATTTCGCAGTGTCTATCTCCATCTATGGGGAACCTTTTTACTAACGGAATGCGTTAAATCAAATACAACCAGTACCCTCCCCCCCCCCAAGGGTAATAATGTCTTCACATCTTATTACCAAATGTGTCTGGCAAAACACAATGCTAGTCCACTGTTGAACATAGCGGCCTTAGCTACATTGTGTTGTACTTCGTTTTCCGCAAGCTAGTCCTACCATAGAGTTCAATGTCTGCTTTTGTTAACCATTGGCGGTTATGGCTAACTGATAGTTCAAGGGACTATCTTCCACCAAGTGGAGATGGGGACACTAATCCGTCTTCCTACAGATAACACCATAATCGTTCTTGAATTGACGTGCTTCTCGAACGTCGAAAATTCTGTTCCTGACCACCAGAAAAAGGCAGCTGTCCTAGCTCCGTCTGACAACTCACCGGTCTTCCGCGCGCATCTCGTGTTACCAGCAGTCCAGACCACCTATTGACAACACACAAGCAGACCTCCGAAGAGTGACATGGAAATTATCTTGACAGCCGCATCGCAAACAATGAGTTTTAAACATCTCCCCGATGGGATCTTTTCAACAGTATCTTCCTTCTCCTTGATTGTGTTTGGGCTCGATAGGTTTCAAACAATGTTTCAGAAGCCAGTAGTGTGGGCATCTTTTCAACACCGCAATAAGTCTTGACACGTCTTCGTCTCCAAAGAAATTCACCCCAGGACTCGCATCCAGAAATAAATTCCGATCCCAAACCCTTGGTTAGGCTGAAGATCTCCACTCATCATCTGTGGGCGGGTATGACACGTCTTTGGCGTCCTGCATCTTTCCAGATTGAGGTGCGTAAACACCTGTTCATCCCGATAACTTCACATAAATGTGTAGCTCCATCTTTTCACGTGCCTCCAATTGGTCTAACCCAGGAATCTCTCTGTATGTACATCCCGGATATGGCGCCCAAAATGTCTGATGAATCAACAAAGGCATCCCTTGTTCGACTATCCGCGTTACTCTAGCTGCTCGGATGTGGTAGATGGGTCGCGTTCTCCGAGTGACTAGATAGCTCTAATACCATATTTCCATTGGGGGTAGGTAGAAGCCTAGTCTGCACAACATCCTGCATGTCATGTCGGAAAATCAGAATCTGGGGACCCCACCTCTTCAACATCTAGTTCTGAAACATTTCACGATTTCACGGGGGAGGCAGTTTCCGATTACCCCTTCACTCGATTCGGCTTTGTACCTAAGCTAGCTCCTATTTTATGTATATGGCTTGTTTGGTGTCCAATGGGTGAACAGGTAAATTTTATTTCTTGGCGGTTAGCAACCACTAGGGAGTATATCAAACTCCGCTGGGTGAGATTCAATAGATATTGCCAAACCCATGCTGTCTGCCAACCCTATCTTGACACGACTGCAGACGTATATATAGCGGGGGGGGGGGGCTTGGTGATAAATGTAAAATACAACGAGGAAAGAATTCCCGCGGTTCGGCCTTAATTGCGGGTAAGAGGAAATGTGCTTGATGGAGTTTGCATGACCCTGTCACTGGAGATTCCTCGGGGAAACACATCAAATACAGATTGTAATACCGCATATGGATTGGCGTAGTTTTGTTGTTGAAGATCGGTAAAATTCTAAATTGCACGCAAATGACGGGCGGATAAGCAAGATGGCTAAGAGCAGAAAAAACCAAGTAATATCTTGCTTCACATGTACGAGACACACGTACCAAGGCCTCGCCGTTTGATTGCGTGGGCTTCGCCTCTCATCGACATCATCGTGTTCCATGCATTGATTCTTAGGAGGGAATAACTGGGCAACAACCGAACTTCAAAAGGGAGGAGGCATATGTATCTTTGTCCGGGCCGAAGGACGTGGCCGACTCGGCGCTATCAGTGCCAATACTGGATCTTATTTGACCAATTGGGTAGAATACAGCGGCAACACACCTTTAAAATTGGTGAGATTCAGGTATCAGTGACTAAATTTATTATCGATTTAGAACTCGGATTTCCCCGCCCGAATGGCAACCTCGAAATCTTATACTTACTTCATAAAATATCACTCGTCGAACAGAAGGCAAAGATCATGAGACTTGTCACTTTTTTTCAGGATCAGTCTATATTTCACCAGGAGGGGTTTTAAAGGAAAAAAAGGCTAGATTTTGGGGCCCCACTAGTACCAATGATATCTACCAAAATGGACGCTCGTTGTCACCTGCGAATGGCTTCTTTTTCCGTCGAATTACCGGGCACTAGTGTCTAATCCTGTCACAGATTTCTTTTTTACCGGTGTGCACTATCTGTTAGAGACTTGACAAAATTGAGGGAGGGGTTTCGGTCGTAACTCATACTTTAGCTGTGTATTGGAGCCTTGCTGGTATCTAGTTGTTGGGAATGAAATGACTCTAGCCGTCATATGTTACTATACGCGTCAATAATGCCTCTAGACGGGGGTACATAGTAAGCCAAATGACCCTCAAGATTATCTGCTGCGGGTTATAATCTTGGATATGATCGAATCCCGTGTTCACGATTCCGGCGTGCAATCCTAGACAAAGATCAATGCGAGGCACAACGGAGCTTTTATACATAGACGATACCATTGGGAAAAAATAATAATAATGGTGCCTACTGGACGGACGACACATTTTCCCACACGATTATTTTACTAGCATCTCGAGCTGAAATGTACATTTTCTGCCGTGCAGTGCAGAAAAGGCGGAAACCTGACGTTGCCTTGTCATCTCGACGTTGGATGGCCATGGTCGTACATAATCAGATGAAGTCTTGGAAGCGATAGGTCACAATCTGTGTGAGACTTCATCTAATCATCAGCATCGCCAAGTACTGGGTTGATGTGGAAGCATCTTCCAAGAGTTCAGCCTGCCCTGATGCAGTGAAACATGTCGTGTCTTTATCCTATCAAAAAAAAACCTCTGATTTTCTGTCATGCATTATGTTTCGGAGACTTGTGGTGCCTGAGACTATACATTCAAACAAAACATTCACCGGGGCCCCCCGAGTACAACCCTGTACGACCCCGAGAGGCGTAAAAGGGACGTAATCTCATGAGACCCATTGCTTTAGAATAGCCTCCTCTAGGATCGCGGTCTTGTCGAAGATTTTTTGCAATCGGGCCCAAGCGGCGCTTGTTTGGATGTTTCGCCGAATGTTATAACGGACATAGCTTAAGAAGGGGGTCATGCATTCCCAGCTTTGGGGGAAATTTTGCCGGTATTTCTATAGTAGTTTTAGAGGGTAGTTACGGTAATTGTGATTGACAATGGGCTAGTTCACCGATTGTCACTCGAGATATAATTTGGTAGTTCTGTTGGGGTTTATTGATTACTGAGCATTCATGTCTTGGCTAATATATAATAAAGCCACGGGTCGAGATCCCTTCGGACACATAATGTTTCATGTCCCTCCACTCGTGTTTCATAGAGAATTTATGTGATCATTTGAAATCAGGAAAGAATTGGAGAGCGATATAGTGGCTATAATTGCGGCTCTGCGCATGGGTTAGGCGTTGGACTTTGACATAAGGCTGTGACATAAAGTGTGTGAGAGAGGCTTGGCACCAAGCAAACCCGAAAATTCTTCCCGAACATTAGCAACACCCCACCTTCCTTCATCTTCGGATCTTGTTTCTAGATACACACAACGCGAGGAACTTTCTATTTCACGCTCTCTCGCAAAGACAGGTAGCTGGAGGAGAGGTTCAGCTTTCCCAAGACCGTGGCTTAACACCCTGTTCCTGATTGTGGGAATTCTTGTATCTCATTAACCCCACCATCACTATCACCATCTTTGTACAAGATGCGTCGCGTCAAAATCTTTTCCGGCTCATCTCACCCAGAATTGACAGAGTCGATATGTGAACGTCTTGGGACTACGCCTGGGAAGTGTGACTTGCGAAAGTTCTCGAATGGGGAGACAAGTGTGGATATTGGTTGCTCTATCCGAGATCAGGATGTTTTTATTGTGCAGAGTGGGAGTCAGAAGTGAGTCTTTCTCCGTACTTTCATCAAAGGTTAGGGTAATCTCTTAATACCCTTACTGGTGAATGGTGCTGATAATGTTTTTTTCTTGGTAGGGCAAATGATAGCATCATGGAACTTTTGATTCTGATTTCGGCTTGCAAGGGAGGTTCTGCAAATAAGATCACCGGTATGCTCATTTCCAAGCTATTGAAACTTCCAAGCTAATGCATTTCCCCTTAGCGGTTATGCCTTACTTCCCGTATTCGAAGCAGTCGAAGAAAAAGTCCCACCGAGGGGCTATCACTGCTAGAAGTTCGTTCTTGTAGTTCCTGGTTTCACATAAAATCTAGAAATAGAAAGCTAATTAGACTATTTTGGATAGTGCTTGCAAATCTATTGACCGTAGCCGGGGTCGATCATGTCATTACGGTTGATTTGCATGCTTCACAAATGCAAGGCTTCTTTACAAAACCTGTTGATAACCTCTATGCCGAGCCTCTTCTCGCTAGATGGATTAGACACAATGTCCATAACTGGCGGGAGTCTGTTATTGTCTCGAAGAACCCGGGAGGAACGAAGAGAGTAACACAGCTTGCAGATGTCTTGAAGCTTAATTTTGCTTTGATTACAACCGACCGAAGGCGGATTAATAGAGATGGATGGGCTAGTTCTAGGTTCCAAAGTCATAGACACTCTCCCGCCGAAAGCATTAATGGTGATGGAAAAGAGAATAACATTAGTGGGGTTGACGGGGCTGGGTTCGAAGGAGCTGTTGGTGTTTCGGTTGACTTTGGTACAACCCCCCGAGCAACGGCACCCATCGCAGGCCTTGGGATCTCAACTATTTCAACCAACTCACCCTCTCTTGGCAGTTCTGGTTTGTCAAATGGGCTGCGAAGCCGCCTCGATCCCGAAGGCGAGGAGGAAGAAGATGATTATGACGATGATCATGCTCACTCTGTCACTTATGGGCGTTTAATCCAGGGTCATATTGTTGATGATGATTACCCTTCCCCATCCCCTTCACTTCCACCTTCTACTAGTCAGGGAGAAGATCCAATGATGTCTTCAATTCATTCGCTCGCATCTCTACACCCTGCCGACCATGCATTGGGTGGCTCAATTGATGCAGATAATTCCGACGATGAAGATGAAGCTGACCGGTTACCCGGCTCTGAGAAAATGATTACCCTTGTTGGTGAGGTTCGAAATAGGACTGTTCTGATCGTTGACGACATGATCGATCGTCCTGGTTCG
This sequence comes from Verpa bohemica, assembly GCA_033030345.1. Classification (NCBI taxonomy): domain Eukaryota; kingdom Fungi; phylum Ascomycota; class Pezizomycetes; order Pezizales; family Morchellaceae; genus Verpa; species Verpa bohemica. The sequence goes on along the minus strand of JAUFSE010000016.1, from coordinate 280,551 downwards.
TGGATCGCTGCTGCTGAACACGTAAAATTGCGGGGTGGTGCAAAGAAAGTCATCTGTATCGCAACCCATGGGGTTTTTGGTGGCGACTGCTTGAGAGAAATGGAAGACTGCAGTTGCATCGACCAGATCGTTGTCACCAACAGTTTCCCTATTCCTGAGGAGCAGAAGAGGGGTCTTAAAAAATTGACTATTATCGATTTGAGCCAACTTCTCAGCGAAGCTATTAGGAGGAATCATCATGGTATGCCTACCTTGAACTCGATCACAGATTTTTATTAAACCCCAATAAAATCTCGAGTGGGCTGACATCTTGTCGCACTAACAATAGGTGAGAGCATTTCTGCTCTGTTTCAGCATTTCGCGGACTAGGCGCGCCAGTCAAAAAATTAGTCTGGCATACACATTATCGTTCAGTATATTCAAAAAGAAAACAGTCTTTCGATGTTGGGAGTTTCTTTGGCGTTTTCTCTGCAGTCTTTTTCTTTTAATACCGTTTGAAATTCGTCCTGCCAAAATTTCGCGTACCTTCCGAGCAGTAACTATGCATATTTCTGGGAAAGGGAGCGAGGCAAGTATGTGACTGGGTTAGAGCTGCCTAATACTAACGAAGCGTGAGGCGAAATAAATAAATAAACCCACTTACGGTTTAGGAATTTAATTCTTTGATATTACCCTTTGATTTCCCCATTTTGTGTCTATTTCTCTTCATGCTCAACATTAATAGAGAAAATATCTACCTGGGATGGCTACATTGAGGCTGTATTTATTGCCTCATACTGTAGTTCCTGTGCATATTTATGGCCATGTTGGTAGACACATGTTTATGTTTTATTAGCAACGAAAATTGTTTGAGGAACGTAAAAGCCTTACTTTTTCATGCAGTGTGCGGTTTAGAAGTGTGGGGTTTTTATAAAATCTTTTGAGTAAACGGGAAAATAGGGAAAGGGAGGCCTGCACTACTTCATCTATTCTAGTTGAGGTGTGGATGCAAGAGAGCCTTCTAGGCAGCCTATTAGTTTAGGGCGAATATAATTGGTAGTGATATTGCATCCACGGATGATTAGTATGAGTAAGCTGGCGACATTACAGACAATGTGTACTGCTCGTATCTAGATGGACAGGGGCCTAAGTATGTAGTATTATTTTATCTCGTGACATGGTTATGTTGTAAGCTGTGGGCGCCTTGTACATATGTTCCTCTGACGTTGTTATGTCTCACGATGCTATTGATGGCCAGAGCAACCAGCTATGTATCCGCCTTGTCCAACATAAGGAGTCGCTGGATTCTGACCAAGTTTCACTACTATAATGGGTTACACGAGATGCTAATCTGTCCCCTCACGAGAATTAGAGAGATTTTTGGCTTATAGTATAAATAATATTAAAATGATTTTGGGTTGGATGGGGAGAATGTACCCATGCTTTTAAGGCTGTTGTTATAAAAGAATAACACAGGTATGTACTGCATTTGTTTTCGTACCCGCGTTAAGATTGTACATACATACGCTTTGGCGGTTAGAGTGACCGTTTACGCCGCCTGGAGTAACTTAATAGTCTGGGGGGGTATATAATACATACGGGCAAAAAAAGGGTGTCTCGCGACATTTATAGTAATAGAGTATTTGATTATTTATTTTTACTTGTAGTTGAATTTTTTTGGGGAGGGGAGTAGTAATTATCCTAGGCGGGGGCACGTGTGCGATAAAATAAAATTTGTGAGTGGGTATGAAGGAGGGAGGGCTTTCAAGGATACATGTAATCGGGGGGGGGGGGGGGGTTCTGTCTTTAATATAGTCAAATGAACGGACGACAGGATCTTGGTGGACTAGATACATCACTTTCGGATTAATCAACCGTTCCCTTTTTTTTACAAAAAAAGGGAGTACATATCATAAATACTTTAATTGTAATAGATATATTATTTGGGTAACGCATGGTCTGTGCATACCCCATGGGTAACATATAACCTTGCAATCAGGGTTCAGGAATAACTGAATATTCTCCGAAGAGAGCTTAGGTGTGTACATATATGTACGGAAATCAGGTACAAATCTCTTCGGGGAGCATTTCCGATTATTGACACTGCGGTACAGTCAGTATATATACATGTATCCACGGTTCGACGTTGCTTCGTTAATCCAGGGCCGATATTCCAGACAATGGATCTGGCGGCTAAAAACCTCACCCATGCCCACTCCGGACGGACAAGCCATTCCGCCGGCGCCCCGCATCTCCGCCGCTAAGCTTTATTGGCGCCTAGAGGACGGGGTCAGGGATTCAGGGTAATAGTTCCGCTCTCTCCGTTAGAGTCCAAGTACAATGCAGAGTAGAGTGTGTACTGTAATTATTAGGTTGGTACTGTAGTAAGTAAATAAGATATGACCAGCAAGGGGGGGTCCTTTGTTAATTTTGGGAGTTTCACATAAATACTGGGCTTCCCGCAAAGCGTTTATAATTCATCATCACTGCCCACGGTGAGTTGAAGAGGTTGTCGATTTACTGCACCTTTCATTCCTTCGTTCAATTGAGTTGATCTGTTTGTTTTGTTTTTTTTGCCCATCATGCTTGGACTATTTTCTGTCGGTTCTTTTCTGCTGGGGCTTGCTAGTGCTGGCACTGTCATCTGGGATGGAAGATTTAAGTATGTTTTTATTTTTTCTTTTATAGAATAAACTATTCCCCCTCCCCCCCTTTCCTCCAAGTACTAACAAATTGTGAAAATAGTGACTACTCAAGTAGCACTGACCTCAACAACTGGTCATGGGCTAACCAAGTCGGTTCCTACCAATATTACATTCACGGCGCTGGTGCAGTGACCCAATATGTCAACCTTGACCCCTCATACAAGAATCCAGCAGATACAGCCTCCAACCAGGGTGTTAAAGTCACTATCGATTCAACTTCATTGTGGAACTCTGATATGTGGAGGACAGAGTTGATCCCGCAGACCACCGCCAACCTTGGAACCGGGACTTTGTATTATCATTTCAGCATGAAGAAGTCGACAACTAACCCCCCTCACCCGAGCTTTGAGCATCAAGTTAACTTCTTGTGAGTCCCGGTCATCTATTGATATTTGTATTTCCTCCCACTAGAAACTAATGAGATACCTAGTGAATCTCATTTCACCGAGATGAAATACGGCGCGATCAGCGGTAGCGCTAGTGGTTCTTCCGATAACAACCTCCGTTGGTATGTTGGTGGAGTCTCCAAATGGAACGTCGACTGGGTTGCAGATGTGTGGCATAACTTTGCCTACGAGATTAACTTCACTGCCGGCACCGTCACTCTCTGGCACTCAACTGGTTCCGATCCGCTCGTCTTGACCGCTGGGCCTTTCACCGCATCTACTTCTACCAACTCTGCTGACTGGCATCTCGGTGTTCTCCGTCTTCCTGGATCTGTCACCTCAACTGCTGCTGAGGACTGGTATTATAGTGGTGTGTATGTTGAGTCCGGATCATTGAACACAATCATTGGAAGTGGCTCTAGCAGTGGTTCTACCACCACCTCTGTGGCCTCTACCACAGCCGTTCCTGCCACTACAGTCGTTCCTACCACCACCACCCTTGTTACTTCTGTAGCTACAACTACCTCATCTACTACTACTCCCTCTGCCTCTGCCACTGGAGCTCTTGCGGCAAAGTGGGGTCAATGTGGAGGTGTTACATGGACTGGTCCTACCGCTTGTGTTTCTGGATCTACTTGCACAAAGCTTAATGACTACTACTCTCAGGTTAGTAACCCCATTTTCTCATGATGTAGGATTCAGCTAACGGGTTTTGTTTTAGTGCATCTAAGTATTTTTTTTTTCTTTTCCACGGGTGGGAAGCAAAGAGGGGTTCTGCAGAATTTGGGGATGTGGGGGAGGGGGGGGTTCTTTGTAAATGTATTTTTAAAAAATAATAGCAGGCTCTTTTTTTTCGAAAAAACACTCAACTGTAGCTTATGTTGAGTCGTTGGAAGACGCCAAGAATTTGTGCGAGTGATAATTTGTGTAGTTCACAGGCCTCAATTGTGGCAATAAAGGCTTTGTAATAAGCTGTAGAAAACGGCTGTAAGGCTAGTAAGACAGTGAAGACTTAAAAATTAGTGTATGTACCTAGAGATAAGGTAGGGACTTGTGGGGTTGTGGGGAACTGAGACAAGGCGTTGCTGTGCATGGGGAGTCGCTAGTGTAACTGTCAACTCATGCATCTGCATAGCTTAAAATTCAATACATGTAGGTCTAAGATTAACCTCGTTCCCCTCCACTGAGCACGGGACTAAATGTAGTCTAAGATCATATCTTTTTTTTTTTTTGGGGGGGGGATAGAATTTCTGTTATCGCTGGTGTAACATTGAAATTACAGTTTAAACTTTGTTTATCATGTATTTTCTATTATAGCTGGTAACGGACATCAAGTACGATTCTAGAGCTTATGAGAACCCCTTTATAAAAGAGTAATCAAATTACTTAACCTAATCCATCATAGATATGCATATGTGTAGGCCCCCCTCCCCCCAAGAGACTACTATAAAAGAAACAATGATAGAGTAAATTTAGCCTATACAACCTAATTCTCTCCCTCAACGTCCATCTTAATAGTAGCAACCCGACCATCCAACACTTTCAACTTAACTTTATCGTCTGAGTTCAATCTATCCTCACGCTCCTTGATTTCCTGAAGTGTCCACATCACGTTTCGGAGGCTAGCCTTGATAGAAAGTTTATCTGTTTTGTAGGCTTCGATTTTTTTCTCAAGTGTATCGAGATTATGCGCAAGAAGGGCTATACGGCCGTAAATATGAACAAATGATCCTGATATATGTGCCATTATGAGAAATATGGGGGGGGGGGTCTGAGTTTTTTTTTCTATGTATGTAGGCTCTTGGGTTGAGGTGCTGAGGAGTTGGGGATGTGGAAGTGATGTAGGTACCGTACGTAAAGATGGGTCATACTTAAGTAGATCTGGTGGTTTCTTTGATGCCATAGAATGGTGTTTAAGAGTATGTATGATTGGCTCGAGATATTCTGGGGTGTCCGTTTGTTGGAGAGTGAGGAACATATGAACGACAAGTGCTATCATAATCACTCAGCAAAAACTCATAGAAAGTAAGTTTGTTAAGAAAAGCCTGGCTATGGAAGACTACATAAAGATCACCTGACCGCTTACAAATTTATGATCTCGGTCATATACAGTAGTATCGATCTAGCTAGGTTACCAACAAACTATGTACATACAGTTTTATTTTAAAGATTTCTACTATAGCCTTCATATGTATAAGGGCTCGTTACTTTTAGGGGTAAGGGGGGTTTTTACTGAGAATAGTAAAGCCTAGCTTTTAATGGGTGAAGTTGTGGATATGTGGGTTTAATGGGACTACGGCTAAATTTGGTGTTGATGGCCCCAAGCTGGGTTCTATTGCTTTATCCCCATTTTGGGAGTCGTGTCGTGCAATAAGAACTGTGATAAGAATTATAGGGACAAAGCGTTTGTATTTTATATCTCCTTTTCTTCCATAGAGTTATAATCCCTAATTTATCCTATCCTATCACTAAGAAATAGAGAACTAAACAAAAGAGAACCTCTCCCTAGAAAACCGGTGCCGAAAAGTATAAAGAAAGAAAAATTACATTTGTAACCCAAACCATGTTTTAATGTTTATGTCATCATAAAATTCTAAAGGAAAAAGAAAAAAAAGCAATGACCCAATCATTTAAAAGCTTGATACAGCAATCGCGATAGCCTGAGCATCGCTGTGACTGATGCTGACTTGCACTGCCTTCACTCCCGCCTTTTCTGCCGCTTTCTTTGCGTCACCATGCAACTGCCTTATGTTAGTTATTTACTCGTGCAAATATATTGGATGGGTAACAAACCTGAACCACGGGGGCACCCTTCTCATCACTAAGAATCTCGATATCTTTCAATGGCGCACCTGCACCCTTCGATGGGACACCTAATGCCTTGAACACAGCTTCTTTCGCACTCCATCTTCCGGCAAAGCTCGCTTGGGCACTCGGGGCCTTTCGACAGTACTCCTGCTCAGCGGTTGTGAAGTTGCGCTCGATAAAGTTCTCGTTATCAATATTGATGCTGGAGATTAGTTCGACGTCAACCCCAATCTTGCTGTTCTCGCCTGCAGTGGCACTAGCGAGGTTCTCAACAAGCTTGCGGGTGTTTTCTACCGATGGGTCTGCACGCTTCTTCTGGATCTGTGCGGGGTACGTGTAGCTGTTGGTCTTCTTGTCTGCTTGCACGCGAGCAAGTGGGTCAAGCAAGACTTGGCTTTCCTGGTCTGGGGCATATGGTGGGTCGTTCTTTGCCTGGAACATGTTGTTCTCAACGAGGGAAGTATGGTAATATCTGTACGCCTTTTTATACCGCGAGTTGACTTTGGCCTTGTACGCTTCGTAGGTTTGTTCATCAAGAGTAGCGAATAGGTATATCGCATTAACACCAATGGCCTGGGCTCCCTTCTGGCCGAAACCGAAGGAGGTGACGGAGAAAGCTTTGATACCATCGGTTTGAATGCTTCGACTTGGGTAAAGGATATAATCGAACTGCTCTAGCTTCTGGTCAACGTTATCCGCGTTTCTATTACCTGGTACGAGACCGGTGTTTAGGCACTGGATAGCTCCGTTCATCATCCAAGCACCGGCAGCACCTTTGGGATGACCGGTAAGGTACTTCTGGAAGATACCCAGGATGGCATTCCCCTTCTCCCTCCCAAGATGGGTCAACATTTTCTGGATGGCTTCGGACTCATTCTTATCATTGGCTTTAGTACTGGTTCCGTGGAAACTGGCAACACCTAAGTCGTCAATCGTCAGGCCCCATGTGGCCAAGGCACCTCTCAATGGTGCAATCCTAGGGTCCTTCTTCCAAAAGTTATTACCCCACGCGTTCAGTGCCTCGCTTTCTTGCCTCTGGGACTCCCGTTCGATATGGCCAGCGCGATCCTGCATGTACTCATTCTCATCAAAGTCCGTGCCCTGTGATTTCATAGCAGCAACTTCTTCCTGAAGGTACATGAGTTCAGACTCAGTCCACTGTTTGATTTGGGCCTTCCTCATATCGAGCTGTCTCTTCCTGTATTTGATATCTAGGAGTGGACTGGGGAACTTGCTGCTAGCTTCACGGGCAGTGGTTAAAATACCCTGACCGGGTGCCGGGATACTGCGTCCAATCTTGTCGGTGGCGGTCGCAGTCAAAGCAACAATGCCGTAGATTGGAACACCCATTTCTAGCGCTAGCTTTGCACTCATAATGAGTTGAAGGCCACATCCTTGAGACTCCATAAAACCATTCCTAGTAGTGGTGGTTGGTCTAGACATTTCACCAGGAGTCCTTCCATGTGCAATCTCCTCTTCAGCGTTGCTAGTTGCCTTCATGTTGGCAAATTCGTAAGAGCCTTCCTCTTGGAAGTCGTCGAAGCCACCAACAAAGCATACCCTTGCTTTACCTTCAACGATGGTTTCGTAACCGATATCTAGAGATTCAACAGCTGTGGCACAGGCACCAACGGGAGTCTTAATAGGGCCAGTTGAAGAGAGGAGCAACATGTTGACCCACGCAGACATAGTGTTGATAAAAGACTCCTGTAGAATATCCTTTTGAATGGGCTTGTCTTGCCATCTACCTTTGTACATCCCTCTTAGTGCGCTCACACCTCCAACACCAGAGCCAATACAGTTTCCAACCTCCGATAAGTGAACGTATTTGTAGAACTCGTATGGGTCGGTAATACCGGATGCCAAAAGAGCTTCGACAACGCAGACAAGGACATAAAGTGTAACCGGATCGACCTGACTGATAATGTCTTCAGGGATACCATATCTACGGGCATCCCATCCGGCGGGGATCTGGCCAGCAACAAGACGATCGAATTTCAACGCCTTGGGGACGTATAATAATGCACCCTTCTTTAAGCGTACAGTGTACTCACCAGTCTCCGAAAGCTCAAAGATCTCGACTTTATCGCCATGCTGCCTCTTGAACTCCTCAGCATTATCCTTGCTGGTCTCGAACTGCTCCAGATCCTGCTCAATAACAACCTCCTGGAGTAACTCCTTTTTCTTCGGATCATAACCACCAAATAGCTCGCTTTCAATTAGGCGGATACCAGAGTGTTCTAAGATATGCTTCTCGTATTTGGCCTTGACGTCCTTGTCATCGACAGGTTCATTTGTTTTGGCATCTACCCAGCCAGAGTACGGTTTACCCTTTATTGGTCCCTTAAAGTGTTTGATGAGACCCATAATCCAGGCCATCTCAATGCATCCTTCGAGAGAGAAGTGTCCATAAGCCTCCATTTCCCATCGAGTTCTAGCGTTCCCCCAGGGGCCAACTTCTGCAAATCCGGTAACGACAACAACCTTTTCTAAGTCTACCATACCACGAAGGTTCGCAGCCAATGGTTCGATATCTTTTTTGTAGTCTGGAAGTTCTGGGAACGAAAACTTCATGTTGGCGCGTGGCTGGATAGTGACCTTTTGGTAAAGTTTCTCAGACTCCTCACCATTGACAATCTTGTGCTCGATGGCAGTCTCAACCGTGACTGCCTTACGAACCTCACATGTCTCCTGAAGATTCTGGCGGAGCTGAGCGGATACTTCCTTGAGGTTGGGGATGTATTGGAATCCACCGTTTAGGTCGGCAAAGACAGGCTCGACCTGGCAGAGATTGACGACAGCTGGAGCCATAAGACCTAGAAGGTTGAAGGCCATCTCCTGTTGTGAAAATGTACGGACACCAAGTTTTTCAACACCCTCGGCGATAGAGTTATTCCCACCCATTAAACCGGTACCACGGGTCCATCCAATAACAGCTCCGCAGATTGTAAGATAGTTACCCCAAGATTCCGAGTGCCATCTAGTGAACAGTGTCTCTAGAGCTAGCTTTGACTCAGAATACATGCCGTCGTTACCGAAGGTACCGTGATTTGGGGAAAGAGGGAGGATGACCTGCGCAGGGCGAGTTTCATAACCACGGGACGCTTTGTTGGTTTTGATCATACCCAGGAGGCGGAGGAGATTTGTCAACATAATTCTGTGCGCGAGCTCAGACTTGGAATCAAGCCCATCGATCTCACGACCGTTCTCTGAAATGGCAGCGAAGGGGATGACGAAGTCTAAATCCCATCCAAGACCATTCTTTGAGTCGTAAACGTAGTTCACAAGAGCCTCGCAATCCTGCTTGCTGCCTATAGAATATTAGTATTAATTTTTTTGAATTGGTGAAAGAATGGTATTTACCTTGATTGAAAGGAACAACAATCAATTGGGAGCCACGTGCTCCGAACTTTGTGTACATAGTTTGATAATACTCTGTGACCTCACGGGAAAATCTGCTTGTTGTAACAACGACTCTGGCACCACCGCTGAGAAGCCCTTGTAAGACCTCAGCTCCAATAGAACCTGCACCCGCGCCAGTCATAAGAACGTTCTTTCCGTCAAAAGTGACTCCAGACTAATTAAATATCAGCATCTACTTCTATAGGAATTCGAGCAGAAGGGAGGCACATACAGCGGCAGCTTGTTCCAAGCAGTCCAAGTACAGTCCAGTCAATTTTTTAGAGTACTCCCAACCATGGTCCTCCTTCCTCCTCAGATGTAGGAATGGAATGCATTCAACCTTGCCCTTTCCAGAAGTGTTATTGCCCTTCTTATTAGCGACACCTCCCTTGCTCACATTACCCTTCTCATGAAGAATCTGGGCCTCGTTCATGGACAGACTCTTGTAGATATTGGCGTAAAGGGTCTTTATTTGCATTTGTGAAGACTTGGTGATCTTGTGCTGCTGTTTGATGATTTTGTAGATCTTGGCTAGGTCATTCTGGACCTTTGTTCGATTTCCGTATTCACTCAATTTTCCACCAGCAGCCATCTCTTTGACGTAGTGCTCAAGTTTCCGAATTGCAGGGCGGGGGACCTCGGCATATGACATGTTTCCCTGAGCATCGATTGTGGTTTGAGGGGCGGTAGGGTACTGGACATCCTTGAAGACAGGAGACATACCAAGAACCTCTTGACAATTAGCGATAAGCTGTTCTCCAAGTTCCTTTGCAAGTTTGTACGTCTCGCCACGTTCTGAAGGACAATGGTCAATGTGGTATTGCATGTACTCTAATAGTGTAGGGTTTGAACGGTTCATAATATGGATGCACCGCGAAACGATTTCACGATCAACAAGCTTTAGACGACCAAAGACAATGTCGAAGTACATATGAAGAGCATCCTGCCGAGCCCAATTCCATGAAGAATCGTAAACTCTGGCCTTAAGTGGTGAGAAGGATGGCTCGATACCAGAAGCGTAGAACTCGCCGTGTTCGACATTCCACAAATCGAGTTGCGCTTGTAGGACCTTCTGCGTATCTAGAGAACCAACAAATGCCTTATCCCCAGAACGAAGATCCATCTTTAGGTACCTGGCAAGGAGCTCAAGCTGTTGCTTAAACAAAGCCCTCTGATCTTTGGTTAAAGCATCAATTGCGGCTGGGTCCATCATCATTCCACCACCACTCCCACCAGATGAGCCACCTGCTGAAGGTGCAGACAACGAAATACCTGAAGCTGCAGCATACTTAGTCGCTACGTCATCTAGGAATGCCTTTGCATCGTTTTCGCTTGCCAATCTCGCGGCTGGTTCCATAGTAATTGCCATCAGCAGAACACCGTCTTGTCGGCCAGATTGAAGACCCCACCGGTCTCCTAGGTATTTCCTTGCCATTGTGATGTTGAAACCACCAGGCATCTTTGAGGAGATCATCCGAGCAATCATTGAGCTAGACTGCTTTCCAAGTTGACCATTGAATGTAGTCTGCATTGCTGCACCCAATTCATCCAACGGGGTATCCTCAGGCTTTTCGGGGGTGTTCCCAAACTCCTTTTGTAAATCTATGTTTGTGAGTAAAATTCTATGTAATTGAGAATCTAGAGTGGTAACAAACCTCCCAAGATTTCATTTTGCAGTGTACTTTTGCCATTAACTAAGTCTTTGATGGCTTTTGATAATGGAATCTCCGCCAATGATTTTTTCAGTTTTTGAGCGATGAGAGATCGGACTATATCTACGGCCTGGACTGGCACATCGGCAACCTGAACAGCCGGACCGGAGGATGGAGGAGGTGCAGCAATGGGAGCTGAAGCTGCAGGGGCACTAGTTGGTGCGGAGGCTGAGGAACTCGAAGGAGCTTCTGAGGCCGCAGTCTCTTCGACAGGTTCAACATCGTAGTATATTTCCTTCGCATCTTTGTTGTAGCAGAGAATTTGACGCTGGAGGGATTGGGCAGCATCATAGGCCTCATACTTTGCTGCGAGAGTACGTCGGGCCATACCACCGAGGGTATCTGAGGGACCAATTTCGACGAGTCGTTCAGCTGAATGTTGGGATAGAATGACATCTTGGGTCTCAATCCTGTAAAGCTGAAGTTAGTAAAAGAAGCTTGGGATATATTAGATATGGAACGGGTTCAAACCATCTGACAGGACTGGCAAATTGGTAGGCCAGAAGCTCCACCATTAAAGTGTAAGCCAATTCCTGTTCTTGTTCGGGTCTCATGATTTCTAGTGATGGAAACTTTCAAAATTTCAAAATCCAAAGACTTCCAAAGTGGGGAAGGCGGGGTATTAAGGATGGCAATTGTGAAGCCTCCAGATATCAAAACCTACCTAGAAGGACTGATGGAGATGAAAACAATTCCTTGATGGAAAATAGTGGAAAAAGAGGTCAATTAACGGCTGCCCCAGGAGAGTCCAACTAATTTCTAAACCCCTCGGTGTATGATGGGTTTGTTTTAAGGGAATAGAGATTGGCCGGCGGATACGGGGAGTCGACGCACGGGGGAGGGGAATTGAAGTAAAGAGGAGCACGGAGACGTGGTGGGTGAGGGGAGGTAGGAAGGCAATTAGTGCAGCAGCAGAGGAGAAGGTCAAGCAGTAAAAGTATGAAGCTATTCGACGCCAGGTTTCTTTCTCTAGCCAACACCATACTCCCGGGGCAACAGGGGGGCTGCTACCGGCATTATCACCAGCACTATATCGTTCTCCTAGAGAGCTCTTTGCCCCCCTTTGGTGGGGTCTACCCGCGAGGTTCTTAATTTTCTCACGCAGGGATCGGGAAAGTGTTGGGACCCAGTCTAGTTTGGAATATCAAGCGTCAAGACCTACGCAAGAACCGCATCTTTCACCGCAATGTTTCCCTAAGCTTCCTCTCTGTTCTCCCATTTTCGGGATGCTGCGTACTTTACTTTTTCCCGGACTGCCGCCAGAGTTTCTTTGCTTTTTATTTCCAATTGCTCGGCCGACCGGGAGAAGGTTTATTGGTCGGGCCGAAACTCGGTGATGATGGCAACGAGCCTAAGATAAAACTCTCATTAGTTCGCAGTCTCTAGACCCGCCACCACGGTACAGAACTGCATAGAATAAGCAAGTGTCGCCGCGAGCCCTGTGACACGGGGGATAGGATGTACATATGGCGCAAGCACATATGAGCTCATGTCTGAAACAATGACCGCGAATGGTAGGCGTAGCACGGTTGTAATTCTGATAAGAGAACGTTGGATTTACTCCTTGCTCCTCCCAACAAGTACAACCTCAATGACTCTAAATCCCCATCAAAGCTCGATATTATGAACATTATAATCAAGCCTCGGAAGTTTGTTAATGTCTATATTAAGGAGCCGAGGATAAAGAAAAGGTATAGTAAACATTGAGTCAGTTGGTATAGAGGTGAATCATTAAAAGCCACATTTTCTATCGTTTGTTGAAGGTTGAGGAATATTCCAGACCCGTTGTTGGGAAGGGTCTAGGGGTCAAGGATCGGCCAGCGATAGCCAACGGGGCTGCAGGGGCGTTTCGGGTCCAGAGAGGTGGGGTCTTGGCTCTGACCCAACTTCCCCCTCTCAACATTTTGGTCGATTTGTGAGTGAGAGCTATGGCCAGGGTTATTTCCCCCCTCCACCATAATAGAGGGGAAAAAAATTATCTCAGAGGCTGCTGCATGTATGTATGTATGTAAAAAGGAAAGGAAGGAAAAAGAAAAAGCTCTTGTCTGCATGCTTTGGTAGCTCTTGTCCTTACGTCCTAGTCTTCTCTAATCCGTGCCACGCATTTCAATTTCCCCTCCATATCTTCCTCTAGAATTACTTCAGTTCTTCTACCTTCCCCCCCTCCACCCATTCTTCTCTATCCTCCTCTCCCTCTAGTTCTACTTCCCTTTCATCTTCCTCTTTAATCAATTCTTTCACGAAAAATTACGACTTAGGACTAGGAATTGAGCACGTTTCCCACTCTTTTCGTCCCCTTTTCCGCTTAATTGAGGAATCAATATTAATTAGACTAGAGTGGTGCTTTCTTCGTAAGTTCCCCTCTCTTACCGCGGGTGAAACCAGGTGCAATTGATCTTACTATCAAAGAGATTTTCTGGTTTTTCTTCCTGCATTATGCTGACTGGTTTGCCTCGTAGCTTCCTAGACGAGGACAACCAATTCCATCCACCCACAAGACACTTCACCCTACTTCATCATGTACGGCACTACAGGAACAGCTACTGGGGTCTCTACCCCTCACTCTGCATCCTCTCTGCGTCCCCTCGTGCTCAGTCACGGTTCTCTGGAGCATGCCCTCCTTGTTCCCACAGCCCTCCACTATCATGCATCGGAGCTTCGCCAGCGGTTCTCCACTCATTTGCCCAACCCCACAGATGAATTGGCCCTTGATGACGAGCCATCATCCGTGCCCGAATTACTTGCCCGCTTCTTGGGTTATGTCACACAACAGGTTCTTGAGGGCGAAGATGATGCTCAAGGAACCTATGAGGATGTCCTACGGATTGTACTGACCGAGTTTGAATCCCGTTTTCTGAGAGGAAATGAAGTTCATGCTGTGGCTGCTCAATTGCCTGGTATTCCATCAAAAAGAATTGATGTAGTTAAGCACTACTATGCTGCTCGTCAGGCTACAAACCGTCCAATCAAAGCCCACGAATCAGCTCTTTTCCGTGCTGTTGCTGGTGGAGAGGCCGGTATTTATGCTGTCTTTGGAGGTCAAGGAAATATTGAGGAGTACTTTGATGAGCTCCGAGAATTGCACAGTGTTTATGGTGGAATGGTCGAGGAGTTTTTAACCTCATGTGCACATGTACTGAGTTCATTGTCACGAGATCAAAAAGCTGCTAAGGTATACTCAAAAGGATTGGATGTTATGAGGTGGCTACAGGATAAGGATGCCACTCCAGACCTCACTTATCTTGTATCTGCGCCTGTTTCCTTCCCCTTGATTGGGCTAGTTCAATTAGCGCACTATTTCGTTACTTGTAAGATCCTCGGGAAAGAGCCGGGAGAGCTCCGGGAAAGATTCTCCGGTACGACTGGTCATTCACAGGGTGTCATCATGGCTGCCGCAATTGCATCTGCTTCGTCTTGGGAATCGTTCTATAAGATTGCCCACGATTCGCTCACCGTTCTCTTCTGGATTGGGTGTCGCTCTCAACAGACATATCCTCGTACCTCACTTGCCCCTAATGTCCTTCAAGACTCAATTAACGAGGGAGAGGGCACTCCATCTCCCATGTTATCCGTTCGGGACCTATCTCAGGCTCAGGTACAGCACCATGTGGATACTACAAATCACCATTTACCCCCTGACAGGCATATTCACATCTCCCTTATTAATGGCGCCCGAAACGTTGTTGTTACCGGTCCTCCGCAGTCACTATATGGTCTTAACTTGAGTCTTAGAAAAGTGAAGGCACCTACTGGCTTGGATCAGAATCGAGTACCATTCACCGAAAGAAAGGTTCGATTTACTAACCGATTTCTACCCATTTCCGCGCCTTTCCACTCTCCATACCTCGAGGCGGCGACCTCAATCATTGAAGACGATCTCAAAGACATTACATCTTTTACCAGGAAAGCCCTCGCAATCCCGGTTTTCAACACTTTCACTGGTGAGGACCTCCGAACAGCTAAAGAGGGTGAAGAATCAATTATCCCTGAGCTCGTCAATATGATCACTAGGCTCCCAGTTCACTGGGAGACGGCCACTATTTTCCCTAAGGCTACCCATATCTTGGATTTTGGTCCTGGTGGTATCTCTGGTCTCGGGGTCTTAACACACCGCAATAAGGACGGCACTGGCGTCAGAATTATCATTGCCGGTGCATTTGAAGGAACAAACACCGAGGTGGGATATAAACCGGAACTATTCGATAGGGACGAAGAGCACGCTGTTAGATATGCTGTTAACTGGCTTGAACAACACGGGCCAAAACTTGTTAAGACCAAGCAAGGTCAAACCTTTGTCGATACAAAGTTTTCTAGGCTTCTGGGAAGACCACCAGTAATGGTTGCGGGTATGACACCCTGCACAGTACCATGGGACTTTGTTGCTGCAACAATGAATGCTGGGTATCAGATTGAGTTGGGTGGTAAGTTCATCGCTCTTGCTCTGATGCTTAAATTACGGTATTTATTAGGTTCTAATGGCTTTATTAGGTGGTGGGTACTATAATGCTCGAGGACTTACCGAGGCCTTGCGCAAGATTGAAGAGGGCACTACTCCCGGTGCTGGTATTACTGTCAACTTGATCTATGTGAACCCTCGTGCTATGGCCTGGCAGATTCCTCTTCTTCAGCAGCTTCGTTCTGAAGGTGTACCTATCGAGGGACTGACAATTGGTGCTGGTGTGCCATCTATTGAAGTTGCTAACGAGTATATTGAACAAATCGGGCTGAAGCATATCTCATTCAAGCCTGGTTCTATCGATGCCATCCAGCAGGTGATTAATGTCGCTAAGGCAAACCCAACTTTCCCAGTCGTTCTTCAGTGGACTGGCGGACGTGGTGGTGGCCATCACTCTTTTGAAGATTTCCATCAGCCGATCCTACAAATGTATGGAAGAATTAGGAAATGTGATAATATTGCACTAGTTGCCGGATCTGGGTTTGGTGGTGCTGAAGACACTTATCCTTACCTCACTGGAACATGGTCAGAGAGATTCAAGTATCCACCAATGCCTTTCGATGGTGTCTTATTTGCTAGTCGGGTAATGACCGCTAAAGAAGCCCACACCAGTTTAAACGTGAGGGATCCTAGGCTCCGCTTTCTTGTAGGAAGTATTTGCTTACTTGATGTATGTATAGGCCAAGAAAGCAATTTGCGAAGCAGAGGGGTTAGACGACAAAGATTGGGAGAAGACTTACAAGGGACCCGCTGGTGGTGTTATTACTGTTCTTTCGGAGATGGGCGAGCCTATCCATAAGCTTGCTACTAGAGGTGTTAAACTCTGGTAAATGACCCACTACCTTATTTGAGTTGAGTATTGCTAATGTTTTATAGGGCTGAATTTGATCGTACTATTTTCGCTCTTGACAAAGTCAAACGCCTCGTTGAGCTCAAGAAACAACGTGATTATATCATCAAACGTCTCAACGCTGATTTCCAAAAGACGTGGTTTGGCCGCAACACTGCTGGTGAAGCTGTTGATCTTGAAGATATGACTTATGCCGAAGTTGTCCGCCGCATGGTTGAGCTTATGTACGTGAAGCATGAGTCTCGCTGGATTGATCCTTCATTAAAGCGTCTCACTGGTGATTTTATCCGACGTGTTGAGGAGCGCTTTACTTCCGCTCTTGGCCAGCCTTCATTGCTCCAAAACTATGCCGACCTAGATGATCCTTTCTCAACTGTTGAAAAGATCCTTAGCCACTACTCCGAGGCCAATTCACAGCTCATCAACGCCCAGGATATGCAGCACTTTTTGTTACTTTGCCAGAGGAGGGGCCAGAAACCGGTACCATTTGTCCCTTCACTTGACGAGAACTTCGAATACTGGTTTAAGAAGGATTCACTTTGGCAGTCCGAGGATCTTGAGGCAGTTGTGGACCAGGATGTTGGTAGGACTTGTATTCTTCAGGGTCCTATGGCCGCAAAGTACTCGACTATCGTCAATGAACCTGTCAAGGATATTCTGGACGGTGTTCACAACGCACACATTGCTGAATTGACTAAGGATGTTTACGGTGGCGATGAGTCAGCCATTCCCGTCATTGAGTATTTTGGTGGTAGACAACTAGCAGCTGTTGGGGATGTTGAGGAAGTGGACGGATTGACTATCTCAGAGGAGGCCAACAAGGTGACCTATAGATTGTCTTCTTCACCGTCACATGGTGCTCTTCCTGATGTAGATTCATGGTTGAAGCTACTTGCTGGGAACAAGCGCTCATGGAGGCACGCACTATTTACCACTTCCGTCTTTGTCCAGGGAAACAAGTATCAGGACAACCCGATGAAACGTATCTTTTTGCCCGCGCATGGGATGCTAGTTGAGATCACAAATGCCGATGATCCAAGCAAGATCGTAATCACTGTCAAGGAGCAGCATCAAGGTAGCGGCCGATACCTCAAGACCATGGAGGTGAAGATGACCGATAAAAAAGAGATCTCTCTCAACATGTTTGAGGAGCGTACGGCCCTTGGAAAGGCGGTCGGGTTGCCTATTTTGCTCGAATACCACCCAGAGACTGGATATGCCCCTATCCGTGAGGTCATGGAAGGTAGAAACGATAGAATTAAAGAGTTTTATTATCGCCTTTGGTTTGGGGACGACAAGGCTCCTTTGGATGCATCTGTCACGGATGTTTTTGAGGGCGGCCAGACTACAGTCACCGGACAGGCAATTGCTGACTTTGTTCATGCTGTTGGGAACAATGGTGAGGCTTTTGTGGAGAGGCCTGGAAAGATTGTATATGCGCCTATGGACTTCGCGATTGTTGTTGGATGGAAAGCCATTATTAAGGCTATTTTCCCAAGGACAATTGATGGAGATCTTCTGAGGCTTGTGCACTTGTCGAACAGCTTCCGTATGCTTCCAGGTGCTGAGCCATTGCAAAAGGATGATGTTGTCGATACCAAGGCACATATAAATTCCGTCTTGAATCAACAGTCAGGAAAGATGGTTGAAGTCTGCGGAACAATTTCTAGGAAAGGGCGCCCTGTAATGGAGGTCATTTCTCAGTTTCTTTACCGCGGTGCCTACACCGACTACGAGAATACTTTCCAGAGGAAGGTTGAGACCCCTATGCAAGTGACTTTAACCTCGAGCAAGGATGTTGCCGTTCTTAAATCTAAAGAATGGTTCCAACTTGATGAGCCTGACACCGAGCTCCTTAACAAGACTCTCACTTTCCGCCTTTCAAGTTTTATCCGCTTCAAGAGTGAGAAGGTCTTCAGCTCCGTCGAAACCGTTGGAGAGGTCTTAATCGAATTGCCTACCAAAGAAATAATTCAGGTTGCGTCTGTGGAGTATGACGCTGGCCAGAGCCACGGAAATCCAGTCATCGATTATCTCCAGCGCCATGGATCCAGTATTGAGCAGCCGGTCAACTTCGAAAATCCTATTCCTCTCAATGCCAATACACAACTTATTATCCGCGCACCCGCAAGCAATGAGGCTTATGCGAGAGTCTCTGGAGATTTCAATCCTATCCATGTCTCAAGAACTTTCTCCAAATATGCCAACCTTAAGGGGACTATCACCCACGGAATGTTCTCTTCTGCAGCTGTCCGCTCTCTCGTCGAGACTTGGGCTGCGGAGAATAATATCGGCCGTGTTCGGTCATTCTCTTGCTCATTTGTCGGGATGGTCCTGCCTAACGATGACATCGAAACTAAGCTACACCATATTGGTATGGTCAGTGGTAGGAAGATTATTAGGGTTGAGACGACAAACATGGAGTCAGAGGAGAAAGTCATTGTCGGGGAAGCGGAGGTAGAACAACCAGTATCGGCATATATTTTTACTGGACAAGGATCGCAAGAACAGGGAATGGGAATGGATCTATATGACTCTTCACCAGTTGCTAGGGAGGTATGGGAGAGAGCTGATAAGCACTTTATGGATAACTATGGTAAGTTGATTGCTATGATTCTATGATATGCGAGAATTGAAATTGACTAACTTTTATTAAAGGTTTTTCAATCACAAACATTGTTAGGAATAACCCGAACGAACTCACTGTTCATTTTGGTGGACCACGTGGGAAGGCTATCAGGCAGAATTATATGTCAATGACTTTCGAGAGCGTTATGGCCGATGGATCTACAAAGTCTGAAAAGATCTTTAAAGACATCAATGAGAATACCACCTCATATACCTACCGCTCGCCTACTGGTCTCTTGTCTGCTACTCAATTCACTCAACCTGCGCTTACACTCATGGAGAAGGCGTCATTCGAGGATATGAGGTCCCGGGGCTTGGTCCAGCGTGATTCCGTCTTTGCTGGTCACTCACTTGGTGAATACTCTGCACTTGCCGCACTGGCGGAAGTCATGCCTATTGAGTCACTGGTGTCAGTTGTATTTTATCGAGGCTTGACTATGCAGGTTGCTGTCGAGCGTGATGCTGAGGGAAGGAGTAACTATTCAATGGTTGCAGTCAACCCTAGTAGGATTTCTAAGACTTTCAACGAGCAAGCTCTACAGTATGTCGTCGATAACATCGCGGAGGAGACCAAGTGGTTGCTTGAAGTTGTCAATTATAATGTTGCCAACCAGCAATATGTTTGTGCTGGAGATGTGAGTTGGCCCTATTCTTTGAATACTCTTGCTGGAAGCTAACTAATTTGATTTAGCTCCGTGCCCTTGACTGCCTTACCAACGTCCTTAACTTCCTCAAGGTCCAGAAAATTGATATTCAAGCGCTCATGGCCAAGATGTCTCTCGAAGATGTCAAGGAGAAGCTTGTTGAGATTATTCAGGAGTGTGCTAAGCAAACTGAGGCTAAACCAAAGCCCCTTGAGCTTCAACGCGGTCTTGCTACGATTCCTCTTCGTGGAATCGACGTGCCCTTCCACTCAACTTTCTTGCGTAGTGGTGTCAAACCGTTTAGGAGTTTCTTGATGAAGAAGATTCTTAAGAGCTCTATTGATCCTAGCAAGCTTGTTGGGAAGTACATTCCTAACGTAACAGCGAAGCCGTTCGCGTTGACTAAGGAGTACTTTGAGGATGTGTACAAGTTGACAAATAGCCCTAGAATCGGGCAAGTATTGGCGAACTGGGATAAATATGAGGATTCACCACAGGCAGCTCCTGCATCTTGAGTACTTTTTGTTGATAATTATTTTTTTCTTTCTTTCTTTATTGTTCAAAATAAAAACTGGGTTTGGGTTTAGGTATGGGTTTGGGTTTGACACTAGAATACTTTAGTGGTAGTTTGTTGGTGGGGTGTGTTTTTTCTCTATATTAAATTTTTCTTTTCTCTCCTTCACTAGAATTGACATTATTCCTTGTCTGTTGTGTGGATATATAAATCTCTTATAGTTAAGGTCTCGAGTTTCAGGTTGAGAATCTACATGTCGATGAGGTGAACTAATGCCTTTTCTGTGGTAATCAATATTCATAGCTGAGAATTACATATTCTGTTATCAATCTATTAAGGTTTAAATTATATATTTCTCGGTGGTGCCCCTCTCCATAGGTATATCACTCATTCAAGGTTTCATGCGTATATGTGATCGTATTTACGCTCAAAAATGAGAATATACTATTTACCTTTTCCCAAGATATCACACCCCTCCCTTTTCCCCTACCCATACTATATCTCTATCATTAAAGCCAATTTCAGAAACCCACCAAAACATAAACTAAACAAAAAAAAACCACCTAAATCATCTTAAGCTTCCGATGGCAGGGGATCGACTTAACAGGCACCAGGCAAGCTTCAGGGCAAAAAATGACGCAAATAACTTGTCTACGGATTTTCTCGGTCTTGCTTTCAGAATCCTTATGAGGAAAGTCTCCTCGAGAGATTATAGACTACTTCACCTACCCCTATAGAGGATGAGGTGAACCCATAACCTCTGAAAGTACTATAAGAAAGCATAAGTTTATACTTTATTGTAAGAACTCTTGAGAAAAATAGCCAAGTAATGCCATAGAAATGGACTATTGAAATACATCGTTCGTCCCTTGAACATTATTATCAGGCCTTTCCTACATTTAATTGTGTCAAGTGGATGGAGACAGGGCAGAATACACATATTCTGACCTAGATTCCTTGGTGCTTATGTAATACATTATAACTCCTTTGGTTTCAACCTCTCAGAAAGCCTTTCCCGCAAAAGAGAGAATCCATTTAGTAAATTCACTTATTAGCACACTATGACTCTTAAAGATGGTTGACTATGAGTATCGAAACTGGGGCGGGGGGGGGGGGACCGCTCACGGCCACCTCACATAGCTATTCCTATTTGGGACGAGGCGAGCAATGGGGGCGGAGCAGCTCTATGCTTAATCCTGGGTAGCAGTAACAGGAATTCGGAGGGCTTAGAAGACTTGTGTTCATTAATCTTTTAGCCACTGATAATTTGTAGTTGATCGTTTGAACAACAAGACCATTGATGCCTTGGCTTATGCAGTTCTGACTCACGGCTCATCACTCGGCTATGTCCAGAACTGGCTATCGGACATAACGGGCAGTAACCAAATCCTCCAATACTTACATGTAGTTCCTCCTAACTAACCCTATTGGACGGTCACACAAGACATTGGGTTTGCCTCCTTAGGTTAACACTTGAGAAAATCTCAAGGGAGCGGGGAGTTCACTTTAGGCATCTCTATCCAAGATGGTCTTATGTGATCGCTATCTAAAGACAGTTAATACATGTACTCTAGGTATGTACCGGGCAACAAATGGGGGGGGGGGGGCTATGCCAAGGCGTTGCATAACTTGTTATACCGCCACCATAAGGATTGGCTTTAAACTCTTGAGGCTGAATGTTCGGAACCAGCCTTCTACAACCCTATACGGGGAGGGCCTTGCTCTATGTCTTTTGTGTTTCTTGCCGCAGAGTAGAGCTTTTCTTTCACTCTAGTAGGTATTTGGTTATGATAGGGTCAATATGTATGTACGTACATATCTGTGCCAGTAGATATGTAAATCCTTTCTTGAAATTGGTAGGATGATGTCTTCCTGACCCACTTGCAATTGTGTAATTATTCCATGTTCTCTAGACACACAAATTCCTTGGTCGGTTAGGTATATAACTACATAGAAGAACCTCCCCTCTCTCTTTCCTTAAAAAAAAAACATTCAACCCCCCCCCCCCCCATAATCTCTTACACAAATTAATTAAAAGATATCTTTTTTTTCCTCACCTTTTTTTACTAAACAGAAAAAAAAAAACTCAAAGAACCCAAACCCAAACCCAAAAACCAACCATACATCCCAACCATGCCCATAACATTCAAAGTAGCCACCCACAAAGCAGAACCCTTCGACGAAACACAACCCGCAACCATAAAGGGCATTCTCAAAAGATCATCACCAGACGCCTACACCACAGCCGGAGAACAACTCCAATCCTCAATTCCAGAGCAAGACCTCCCAAAACTCGTTTCAAGCACCAACGGCTTCGTGTACGGTTGTATCCAAGCCTACAATGAGCATAGAAACCTTGTTATACGCCCGGATGATGTATGGTTATGTATATTATCACAGTTCTCACTGTATGTGAATAAGAATTCAGAGGAGATGAGAGAATATTTCGTCGCGCATGGTGAGGGTCAGAAGGAGCTAGAGGTTGTTGCGGTTGGGACTAGATATACGGCTGATTTCGGGGCTTTGGCGAAACGTATGGCGGATTTACTTGATGTGTGTTTGTTCCTATAGTTCTTTTTTTCTTTTTTTTACTCTCTCTCTTGATGGTGGTGAATAATCTAACTGAGGGGAGGGGGGTTTATAGGAAAACGTCTTGGATAAAGAGTTGCATAACTGGATACTACCAGACTTCAGCACAACCACTCCAACAGACACATTCTGTTCCTCAATCATGATGATGTCAACATTAAAGTCCTACTTCAAATACAAATTCAGTCTACGCTGCGGTATACCATGCGTCACCCTACTAGGTGAAAAAACAGACTACGAAAGACTGCAAAAACGGATCGAAAAACTGAGTTGTTTCGGAAATCACGAGCAACTCGAGAAATGGCAAGAAATGCTAAAGCCAGTTCTAGCCGGTTTCGTCGCATCCTTTGATCTCGAACAATCTACGGGTAAGGCGACTGCAGAGACTGTAGAGTTCTGGCAGAAGATTACTTGTGATCGCGGGGGTGGTAGTGGGCCTAGTTATATTTCGGGATGGTTGACGGCTTTCTGTGCGTTCGATAGTGAGGGTGAGTGGCTCCTAAAGACGATGGATGAGTTGGGGGAGGATGAGTATGATACTTGTGGGTATCCGCTTGTGGATATGAATGATATTCCCCCGGGGAACTGTGAGGTGGATATTAAGCTTGATGATAACGGTAACTTGTTTGATACTGTTATGGTCTCTGGGGTTATTGGTTATAGTATCGAGGGTGAGCAGCGTGATACACTAAAACCGTATCCAGGGTGGTTTATGTTTATGAAAGGGGAGGAGAAGGTTATACAGGGATCTAAAAGAGGCGGGAAGAAATGAGTGCCCTAGTACGTAGATATAAACAAGGCGTAAATAACTGGAGTATGCTGCTTGTGATTGGGTACTGGTAAATCAGGTAAGACTTCATACACCCGTATTCGCACTTTAGGTTATATTACATGAAACATCTCCAGAGATAGTCCTAGGTCGGGATTGTGATCTCTTTTTTTCTCATTTCTTTTCTTTTTTCTAGGCTATCAAGAAGTGCTTTTCAAGTGAGTCTGAGTATGTAATCTGGTACATCTTTTTTTTATCTATTTAACGAATGAAAACCCCCAGCGAATCATTTCTTAGAACCTTGAGCCTGATTCTTCCAACCACACGAGTGATCTCTCATGAGCCCTAATTCCTCTTAGACTACATAATCACTAGACAAACAACTCAACAGCTCCCCTGGAAGATCCACCCAAACAATCTCCTGGCCTATCTATCTAGGCTTCGAGTCTAAAAAATATAACTATGAAAACTATTACTTATTTATTAAGAAAGAAATAATATAAGACAATATAAAGCATACCGATGAACCACCCCCGCATAAACAAGAACCTTTTCCAGCTACCAGAATACGAGAAAATAAGAAAAAAAGGAGCACATCAAAATGCCAGCAACCCCCCCCCCATCTAAGAAAAGAAGGAAAATTACTATAAAAAGAAACCAAAAAGAAAAAAAGAAACCAAAATTTTGCACCTGGAAAACCTTCCTCAAACTATTCTACGAGGGGGGGGGGGGGGCTTGATATTTCGAAATTTAGCATAGAAAGGGGGGCCATGGGCTTTATTTACCGTCAACCCTCGAGCCGGATCGCTTCAAAATGAAAGTGTATATCTAGAGAGCGTGCAGTACTTCCTTTATGATCCAGAATCTCGGGATTTGCCCCATGCTTTAGTAATAGCCTAACTATCGCCTGATCATCCCTCCTTATCATGGTATGGAATACTGTCCGGCCATATACATCTTGAATATTTGCGTCGGCGCCATGATCAAGCAGTAACCTAGCTATCGATGTATTATCGTCGAGCTTTCCCGCAATATGAAGCGCTGTCAACCCTTTTACGTCTTGAGAGTTGATATCAGGCCGATACCCTAACAGAACCTTGACTACTGATTCGTATCCACCCTTTGTAGCCAGATGGAGAGCTGTTGCCCCAGAATTACTCCTTGTTTGGACTTTAGCGTTTTTATCCAGGAATTTCTTGACTATGGTCTCATGACCACGTTTCGAAGCAAGATGGAGTACTGTATAGCCGTCTCCGTTCTGTGAATCGATATCGGCGCCGTACTCTAGAAGAAGTTCTATAACCTCTTGTTTCAGAGTACTTGAGGAATTGACTACCAGATGAAGCGCAGTATTTCCTTGGGTATCCTTAGCGTTGACATCGATTCCTTTCTCTAACAGTAGTCTGATAAGGTTGATGCGCGTGTGTCCATGGTATGTTGTCGCTTGGTGGAGCGCTGTGTTGCCGTCGATAATGCACGTTTCACGGTATTTGTCATCGTACCCTTTGTGGAGGTAGTTTCGAACGAAGAAAGGGAGCTCGTCGTCCCCATGATTTGCGGCTTTGGGAGGTGATAATGTAGTAGGGTCGAGACATCCTCTTGGAGGCCTTGAAAGAGCGCAGGTATCTCCTTCGCGCACTATCAGGATGCAGAGTGAGTCGTTGGGTGTAATGGTGGCATTTCTGTTTAAAGATATTTTCGACCGGCTATTGAGAGCTGATGGATGCTGGAAATGCATATTCCGATAATAATAATAAAAAGAAATGTAAAAGAAACTGGGTCCTAACAGTAATTAGAGACCTGAGGAAAGAGCTTTATACAGAGGGGTTATACTTACAGGATATCTATGTGTAAGAAGGAAAAGTTTATTATAGAGTGTATTATGAGGCTATTCGTCGAGTGCAAACTGTTACGGTGTATTGTATGTAGGACCTGGCGCCTTCAAGTACGCACGCAGCTGACAATATTTAAAAACATCATCTTTTTTCAGCCTCATGCGCCCCGCCTCCTCCCCCCCTAGAGCTAAAAAACAATGCGTGTCTAGGGTTAACATGCCCTTTCAAGGCGCAGCCCAAACAATTATGCAGTCGCCTAGAAGCTGACTAGATTGATAGCTCTGCACCACGCACCTTGAACACCTCATGGCATATGGGGAGGGCTCCAGCGTGTCTGTCTGCGGGGCCAGAATTTTATGGTGGGTAGCGAAGCGGCTCTGCTAAGTGTAGATACATATTACCTCTCGCTGTCATGTATTTACCCACTCCATGCACTTTCAACCAAAGGTACCAAATTTTATTTCCTCCCCTTCCCCCCCCTTTTCCACCCTCCCTCTCTACAACAATAAAACAGCGGCTCTCTAGTATTTGCTTTTTTTGTTGGCCAAGACCCGATGTGAAGAAGGCTGAGAATAATGTGCGTAGGGTTAGGGTTTCTTGCGCTTGAAAGCTAGCTAACTCAGGCTACGATTGATACGTGAAACATCGGCCATGAGCCATAAATTACATATGAGACAATAAACACAAGCTAATCAGCTTGCACCCGTATAATCTGGTGAAATACAACCCGCCACGGCAGGGACTACAGCTGTCCTGGCCAACGAGACGCGGCCTTCTTGGTGTTTTGGACGTCAGTTCTGCTGGTTTTAGTGCAAAATATCCCTGCTGCAGCGGGTTGTATCTCACTAGATTATACGGTACGGCTCCGGGTTATAAGAACACTAGCCCTATAAGTGTACCTCCCCCCCCCCAGCCTTAACAGGGGTACTTTTATTAGGTCTTTCTATAAGGATATCCTCCATAGATGCATGATACATGTATCGCTTAGTTCAGCTCCGTGTAATTATAAAGTGATTATTATATAAAAAATAATAAGAGTAAGAATACCTTGGCCCCGTTCTACAAAATTCAGAGGTTACCCTTAAGATACCCAAGAAAACAACACGCCAGAGAATGAAGCCTTTAAAGTGAACCTTTAGTATTAACACTGCTATGTCCAAATGTTATGGGTAGTAGATAGAGTGACTCATAACATACCGGCCCACTTACGCCTCATAACCCCTCTAGTCACCTCCTTTAAATGCCCCCTAAACCTATGATTCCTAAAACGACCAACAAGCCACCGCACTAGCCCTCACGCGAAACGGTACACAGGTACATACCGTACAATCTGGATTAGTTAGACCCGCTGCGGCCGGGGGTCATGTGCGTAATTCATGGCAAGAAAAATGAAAATATATCAGGTCTCATCCTTTTTTGTACAAGTATCTACTTTTCTTGCTCTAGTGTCTCCAATTTCTATGGCTCCAACTGTTCTAGTATGTGTTAAACCTTGTTGTAGCGGGTCGAATTAATCCTAATGCAACTAGGGATCTAGTAGATGAATTGATGAAATTAAGTCCCGTCGGCCAGCCTTATTTCGAGTTTAACATCGCAGCATCCTGCGGTAGTTATTGTCATTATTTTAATATGTATATTAAGAGGTTACGGGGAGGGGAGGTTAGTGGCTACAACGAATAACATGTGAGTTTATCGGCTTGAAAGTTAAGGTAGTTCCTCGACTAGCTTGATCTAGGTTATTAATCAACGGTTTAGATTGAGTAGATAAAACCGAGACCTTGGATGCTTACCAAACTAGTGGCAGATCTATATCCGCTCCTATTTTTGGTAATGACTAAGTCTACCCCAGACAGGAGATACATGTAGGTTTACAACTAAACATATATTCTTAATATTCTGTAGATCGTTACTGCACGGAAAAAGACTACATGTATCCCTAGTATGTGGGAGCCCTTTCACTTCACCGAGGTATTTCCCAGGGCCTATCTAAAACTGAATAGTATCAATCTAGTCAATCATCACCTAAAACCCCGAATACTACTGCTCTGCTATACTGTTATTTTAGGGCTAGGGTTGTTTTGCATGTCTTCATGAGTAATCACTCGACCTGATAATACAAAATACCCAGAGAGCCTAGCTAGTCGTCTGTAGCTAGAAAAAAACAACCCTCGGCAGACGGAGCTATACACATAGGGCCCCCTCACCGGTATCCTATCATCTCTAGGAGCTCTCCAATCCAATTGTAGACCAGGAGCACTCTATAGTAAACATCGCTTATAGGAGGCAAGAAGGACTTGTTCCCGGCCAGGTGATTACCCACCTCAGGTGATTAATATATGACTTCATCTTCAATTGATAGGACTGTCCGGAAAGGTGCGTGTATGCTAGCAACCGGTTGCAGCGTGCAGCTCCCTATCATGCATATTTAGGTGCCGAGCAATCGGATACATACTATTCTATCTCCACCAGGTGACCATACTATTGTTTGAGAATTGAGGAATACCTACATATGTATTAAGCGGCCTCCCCTGGTCGTCAAACGTAGAGGCGGGGTACTCCGGTGGTATGCATTGTGCTAACCCAAACGGCGTTCTTAGCCGAGAGAGCAGCAGCGGGCCGTGCGGGAAGCAGGAGATGTCGTGTGGTGAGTGGTGCGGTGCTTCGTGGCGTTCCGCGGGATGAGTGGAAAAACAATCCTCCGGATCTCCACCAAATCTAAGCTTGGCAGTCTATATCTGTGAGTGCGGAGATGAACCAGGGACCCGTGCTCTAATACATATTGTAGACAGATATACAGGTCGCTTTGCTAAGGGGAGGGGGTTTCTAAGAATTCAATAAAAGGCAAGGAGGAGGAGGAGGAGGAGGAGGAGGAGGAGGAGACTAAATGGTGATGCATGCACGTATGAGGCCGTTCACCGTCTGCAGCGACGTTGTGCCCATGTGTCTTTTAATGTCCGGACGGGGGGTGTTTCACACGCAGCGCCGAGCCTTCTGCTTGCAGAGGTTCCCTTCCTTCCATTCAGGCATTTGAAACTACACCTGTCTTTCTC
Organism: Verpa bohemica; assembly: GCA_033030345.1. Classification (NCBI taxonomy): domain Eukaryota; kingdom Fungi; phylum Ascomycota; class Pezizomycetes; order Pezizales; family Morchellaceae; genus Verpa; species Verpa bohemica. The sequence continues at coordinate 252,224 of JAUFSE010000016.1, read as the reverse complement.
CCATCTCTTCTTTCTTTCCTCTACCGTAGAATAGTCTCGGGGCCGTGAATGCGCCAAACTCTCTCACCCGGTAAGCCCTTAGACCATCTCTATCTATACAATATTAATTGCTAACCTTCTACTCCTCAGGAACAATCCGGAAACTACCATTCCTTTTTTCTAGGGTTTGAAAACACCCGACCGCTGCTACCGAACACTACTCACACGTCTGCTTTAAACCCGACTCAAGAGATAAAACTTATCTATAGAAAAACTTGAAGTCTACTAGAAAACTAAAAATGCACGATTGCCGACTTAACGGTGGCCACTTCTTCGTTTACAAGCCCCAAGGCCACGCATTCCGCTGCCGTCGCTGTAGTGAACGTTTCATCAACTCTTATACCGATGCTGCCCTAAGACACCCGTGGAAATGTCTAATCGAGCGGTGCGAATATGTTGCCTGCGATCCATGCTCATCTATTCTTGTTGAGGAACTGGCGAATCCTACTGGCCTTATAAGAAATGAGGATAGAGTGTCGCTGAAAGATTTGGATATGGAGGGAGAGGAGGAACATGAGGATGAGAAGGATGGAGCGGAGAGAATACTACGACATGTAACGACGGAAAGTGGTGAACCTAGGGATACGACCAAAGAGGTGATACCGGGGCTATCAGAGGCCCAGAAACCGCAGGTCATTGAGGCTGATGAGGATGATGAGCCATATGAAATTCCAGAATTTATTTGTAGAACTGCCCGGCAGGCGGCTGCTGAAGCGGCGATGAAAAGAGCACATATTAGGGCGAGATCAATTAGACGTGCTGATAGAACGGCTGGTGGGAGAGCTGAGTAGGGGAATAAGGTAATGTAGAAGGGTGGTATTTTGTTTCTTAGTATACACTTGACCAGTTTTAGTCTCATTTTCATAAATCCGGGGAGAAAACATGTATGAGGTGGAGTCCTGCCTCTTGTGGGTTCTCTTGATCTTGGTTTAGGTGTGTTGTAATCCATGTATGTATACCTGCTATGGGCGTTAGGGTTTAGTGGTATTAGTGGTTGATAGGAATTGCGCATACATTTCACCAGATCTCCATGTGGTACCGTTTGTGAATCACCCTCAACTTCTTAGAGGATGTTTAGAGAAAAATGCCTATAGTAATCAAAGATCGTAAATGACGTATGGAGAGTTAATAGGAGGAGGGGGGGTATGGGCAAAGAAGTAAAAATGTTAAAGATCATGAAGGACATCCAAGCCTAGGAAGTACACTTTATTCACCAGCATCATGTTGTCGATCACCAATTTGGAGGCCTAATTCTATTATGAGAAACTACATATGAAAACGCCATGCGGTACAGTACTAGGCCCCATTAATAGTGACTTTAATTTATTTTAAGTACTTCCATTTAATTCCACCGTAATCAATTTCTTAGTTAACCCAAAGAAGTACATATAGTACCTGCATGTAGTCAAATTTCTTTTATAGATACTTATCGGATCCAGTCGGCCATTTTTATTTAGTTCATATCTTAGTCTATAACGTACTGGTTCCGTCATGATCAATGTTTTCATATGACCGTAAGTTTGAGAACATGTCTGCCAAATAGTCAGCAGGTTCTGTCAGGGATTTCTATATAGCTGGGTATAGTTATCCGTATAATAATAGTTAAATACAAGGGTAACTTTATTTCGCTCTATCTGAAATCCTATTTATGACATTTTGAACTACCCCTCAAAAGCTCCTGGAATTCAGGGTTAAGATATCTAGATTTTTTCTTTGATTTCTATAATCTATAATCTTTTTAGTGCCTAATACTTTATTATAATTTTTTAGGAACAAGTCCAACGGCAATTTTGTGACCGAAAAAATACGTAGCGAGGTTTTTAGCTTAGTAAAAATTTGTGAAGGGTGTCTTCACCGCTGGTGTATTGAAGCTCTGGTCCATACTATGGGTGACACCTTATGATCGTTAATTCTATGTGTAGTTCAAGTGGGTTACCTTCAGTCAGGATGTCCTCTTTCTGCCTAATTCATTTTTGCTATATTCCATCACCCATCCCTCATTCCTTTACTACACCCCCAAACCAGATATCCTTCAACACACAAAATAACAGTTTATCAAAATACCTCAATCCACGACGCCTATTAAGCTGATGGCGGTAGCAGAAAAAACCCCTCTCGCTAAAACTATAGAGAATGCATCTTCTATTCCACTTACCCCTAACCTTCATAATTCCGGTCTCCAAAAAAACATCCTTCTTTGCCCTGCTACTTCTCCTCCCCTACCTCTTGGCTATCTATCTCAACTCTCTCCTCCTCCCAGTCACTTAGGAATAGCCCGCTACTCTGGGGCACACCCACAATCTACCAACACTATCCCATCAGACACGACTGAATGGGACCCTACCATGGTTAGCCCAGCCCGAAGGGACCCTTCGTACAATCCTACTGCTGCCAATACTGCTCCGCCGCTCAATACTGGCTGGGATTCTAGCCCAGAACCATATAAAAAGAAGCAGAAATTTTCTACTGCTGTCAAAACCAATAGTGGCCTCCCGGATAAAGAGGAGATTCCAGTGTTTGGTGTGTTTCCGGCTTTAGATAGAAACGTCCAATTAACTCAATTACGTCCAATTCCGCTGAAACTTATACGTCCGAGAACCTTTACCGGAAGAGTAACCACTAATACCAACTCTACTACAGAAACTACAAGTAGACGCAATCAGGAACCGCTCGGGACTGATATTCCTCCTGAACTGCCAGCCACATCCTTGTTAAGACTGAAAAAGGGAACAGGAATTGGATTATCGGTCGAACAGGTTAACATTAGTCCTCCGATTCTTCCAGCTGGCGGCTATCAGCAGCAGACCCTAGATACAGCAACCCCACAGTCAACGAGAAAGCGAGTTATGACTACCGATAAGGAAAGCACAAAAAAGACATTAACAACGCTCAATCGTAAAGGAATAGCCTTACAACACCTAAAGCAAGCAGATAAATTTAGTTTAGCTATAGCTAGATCTAACTCTAAATGCAATTTCCAAAATAATCATGGGGGTCAGGTAGCTCAGCATACCCAAGCTTCTGTGGGAAGTTCTTGGACCCCCACGCAACTTCCCAAACAGGTAGGCATTCTTTGGCAGAATCGTGATTTTTTACCTTATCTTCGAAGAAACCTAACAGAAAATAACAGGATGGTTCTAGAACTGGAGAGCATCAGGGACAGGTCTCGCAGAGAATCCATCCTCCTGCCACTCAATACGAAAAACCCCCTAGTAATAAAGCCCATATACCACCCCCGAAGTGTCTTGGGTGTGTCCCAGATGTTCTACCTATTAGGTCGATCTCTAAATCGCTGGCCTTAGAGATTTCTGATTCGGCTTTAAGAGATGCGCCTATACGGACAATAAATCAGTTTAGAACGGCCTCTAAAAAAACCCTTATTTTAGACACCACCAACCCGAATTTTGGAATATTCAGGCCTGGTACCGAAATTACAGAAACCTATGATGACCCTTCATGGGCTTTTAATTTTCAGGATGAAGTATTAAATCTGCACAATATGGAGCTTGAAATACCACTCATAACTTCTTATGATAAGGCCTCCAGGGCAGAAGGAAGTGCCTCAGGTGCCACATCAACTTCTTACTCACAGCGCCTAGGATCACCAAACTCTCTGATATGCATGTACAGGGTGCATAATGAAATTAGGAGCAAAGTTGAACGTAGAGGGGTGAGTCTACTGCACACAAAGAAGGTATATATCGGGGAGTCAATACTACTAGACATGGATATGCCGGAGGGAGGGGGGTTGATGGAAATGAATGAAGTTGAATCCTTGTTAGATGAGATGATTAAAGGTGAGCCAGGACAGGCGACCAAGTTGGAAAGCGTCGAGAAGAATCGAGAGGTAGGGGGGAAATGCACGAAGGTTCTAAAATATGTCCAGTGGGGTTCTTGAGGGCCTGTGGGTTTTGGTGGCACCGGCTACTATGGGGATCTTTAAACACACATAAGTTTTGGTTGTAAGCAACCGGATCTCTGTCACCTAATAAAAATATCGGCTACTATGCGAGTGATATGCTATGAAATCCACTAGTAATGGCTGTAGTCTCTTTATGAGTGATACTTTTTCTAATAATATCTCCACCGAAATCAGGCTTGTTAAATGATTAAGTAAAACGATAGCATGAAATGACCCCCTGTAATCTTACTTAAAAGTAGGTCTAACTATTATAATACAAAATTGAGAAATTAGATATAGTAAAGTAGTCAAGTGCTATATTAGAGCAGGGTTATACGTGGTTTTCTATAACCTCGGCTAAGTTTAAGGTTAGAATCATATCTCGAGATAAAAAGCACAATGTCACGTGATTTTAGCAATAGGGAAATGATTAGATCTTCAGCAGACTAACAAAAATTCTATTCAAAAGATCAGAAACAAAAATCCCCCCCGGGAAAACAAAACTCAGCCATATTTAGGGTTATAATGCACCTTATGTGAGCCATTGGCTGAGATACACAATGGCTAGGCACATATAGTATGCCACGTATTTTATGATCGGTGAAATGTTTCATCACCAGTCACATGATTTACCCGGCTGTATCATTTAAGAACCTTGGAGTAGAGTAGTATGAAAGAAACCCTTCTGTACTCTACGCCACGCAAGCACTACATAAGAAAATACGTACAATGGACCCAAGGGTAAATAATATAATCTTAAACTTACCGTAATATTTCTTGTTGCTAATATATCCTCGTTAGATAACCCCGAGTCTAGAAAACAAATATGTCCCGCCTTTCGAAATCCGTCAAGAGATTAGCTATAGAACCCGTCCTGTTAGCACAATGCCCTCGTCACCGGACCCGGACATAATATTCCAAATGGACAAGAGGTACGAAATAGATAGCCAATCGGATGCAGAAATACCAGGAGATCCTGTATTACACAACCAGTCAATCGCCGAGTACCTTCACCAACAACTGTCTGTTAAGAGACTTAACGATATCCATCAACACCTATGGTTAGCGGGACGATCATTTAATATACGCTCACTCCACCGCCAACGTATGATGCACAGAGAAATCATAATAACCGAGGACCCATCTCTCCACCTTGTTTGGTACGACTCTACAATCTACATCAAGCCTCTACCACTATATCTTCTGCGATGGAAATTCTTTGCCGAGAAGATATGTCCCGATGGGGAGTTGTACGAGTATGCTTTGGGGTTCTTGTCAACCTATGCTGCATTAGTTCAGAACCAGAGCGATTTCAGAATCGCGCGAGAGATGGGTCTCGTACCGGATCAAGTAACATGGACGGCGTGGAGCTCCCTAGCTACGACTCTTGCTAAGATAGAACGAGACGGTACGAATATGCGGTATAGATATGGTGAACTACAACTTCAGTGGCTTAATCATATTTCTATTCTGAGTTGTGGTAGGATGTATTCTTTGATCTATACCCAGTATGATTTCTCGAGAACCTTTGCGTTGTTGGCTTTGATTTTTGCGTATGTTTCTGTTGTGCTCAGTGCTATGCAAGTAGTTCTTGCTACTGATAATGTGCCGGCTACGTTTAAGGCTGCATCGTATGGGTTTGGGATCTTTACGATTGTAGCGGTGGGATTGGTAGTGGCTGTGGGGGTTGGCGTCTTGATGACACTGTCGACATTTTTGTTTGTGTATTTATTTTGGGCAGCTTTGAAGTATCATAGGAGGTGAGTATAGAGATAACCTATGCAGAAGCGATGTATATAATACCACATGGACTTTTTTTTTTTGTTATATAGTTGAGATGGTGAATCTCTCTGTTTAAATTTATACCAGTAGTACTAATTAACAGTAGTTGGGGTCGATTATATAAGATAGAAGGACTTCAATTATTAATTGTTGTGTTTTGCTTTTTTTTAACTTTAGTACGAGTCCCTTAGCCTTTGACTCCATGTACGTTATGAATTCATCAACTTTAATTATGCACGACAAGAACAGAAAGTCTAATGATTTGCGCTAGACCCAGCAGCGGTTATCAGTTTCTAATACTAAGAATACAAACCTTTATAGAAAGAAAGAAACCCTCCTACTGTATTCCCTGATATATCGCGCGAAGGAGCAGCATTGCTTCTAGAAGCTACAGACAGAAGAAGACAAGACCATCGATACCAGAAGACATAGACTAAACGATCGTACCTGGAAAACGACAAAAGAAATTACAATCCTAGCTAATATGTTAACTCATTAAACAGAAAAAACCCCTTTCCCAGCGCTAATACTCCTGCGTCATACGAACAAATTCCTTCCTCTCAGCCAGATTCGGACGCGACTTATCGATTGGATCCTGATTCGGCAATCTCTTCAAAGTGAATCTCCAGAACTTGATTCCCTCATCTGTCGCCTGTTGACTGTAGCTGACAACACTGTACAAGCCGTCATAACGAATCCCAACTTTAGGAGCGAATGAAGAGTTGCACCTGGACGACCGAAGAAGTCTCACAGGCTTCGCACGAGTGCTTGACATCATGAGAGATTTACTGGCGCTGGTGAGCACCGCCTCCTTCCTCCCGACATCTGGCTCCTCCGCGCCACGTGAACCCGAATAGTACACAGTATCCCCGAGATCGTAGTCGCTGTCGTCGTAGTTTCCAGAAATAACGACACTGAATGCGCCGCTGCTGCGGCCGTGGATCCCTCCCATACGTGAACCGTGGGCACCATCGCGGAGAGCGCAGATCTGATATGGCCACCAACTATATAAACATTTGTCAGCAAATCATGAAAAGAAAAAAAAAGTGCTGGAATATACTGACTCTCCAACGGTCAACCCGTTTGAACCAAATACTGCAGGGTCTCTCCGGGGGTAGTCCGGATCAAGGGCATAGGTTCTACCCCCGGTCCTCGACCTAGTGATTTTGATGCCCCTCATGAGCTCACCCTGGCCTGGAGATGCACCTCTTGCTTCTTCTTCACTCTCATCCGCACTCGTAAATTCGTCATCATCCTCGCCGAGTACAGGACCCGGCGAGAAGTTCCCGCTCTCCCAACGTTCGTAGAGCTTAGTCGCGATCTCTGCAATCTCTTTATCGTAAATCTCAGGTTTACGGAGATGTCGAACAGCAATCCCGACCTTTGAGTGTGCGTAGTGTTGTCCGGCTGCATCAAAAGTATGGTATGCAGCCATCTCAAGTACACGTCTGAGGCTGGCGAAGTCGGTGGAGTCCAAAGAGAGTTCGCCATGGGCCTTTACTTTCTTTTCGACATTGGTGATACTTTGCCTAATGTATAGAAGGCGGCGGTACCATTCATCAGTAAGGAAACCTATAAGACTTTGTGTTAGCTGTTAAAAATAAGGGTAGGGTTTTTTTTCTTCTTCATGGGATATTCCTAACCTTCAGACATTATTGCCGCTTTTGAAAAAAAAAAAAACAGAAGTATTGTTGGAATCCGTGTGATAACTGATGAACCAACCACCAAGTAGTGTGGCGGTTTTTTTTCTCTGTGGCGGTAGGTAATGCCAAGCAACCTTGGACCCTGAGCCCTAGTCCCTTTCTACACTTCCTACCTTTATGTGGTACAAAGATTTCTACATCAACAAAAAAAATCAGGAAAAAAGGAGGAATGAGGGGAGGGGGAGATCAGTGGGTATTTATACTACTCAAATAATCCCTTCCCCCCAAAATTCCCCCTCTTTTCTTTTAAAACTTACTAACAATTACTTATAGTGTGTTGGCAAGGATCAAAAAATGATCATGTGGTTGGATTCACAGGGTTTGGGAGTCATTATAGAACCTGCACAACCATGAACTTCCATGTATTTCCAGATATGATATCACATCCAGGGGATGGAAAGCTATTATCTAATTTCATAGCATAAACCGCCCGTATCTGGTATAGCCAGAGATAAGAAGTAAACGATAAATATCCGATCTTTGTGCGATTTGTCCGATTCCCGTGGGACCCCGAGTGACATATATGTTATGTACGTGGCCAAAAAAGAAAGACTTGGTATTCATAATGGTTTAGCTAATTATTTCCACGGGTACTAATCCCGTCCACATATCGGAGAGAATTACGCACAGTTGCATCTTCTGAAGGGAGGGGGTTGGCTGAAACTTTCTGACTCTGGTCGTGCTCATGTATGTATTAATCCCCCCTTGGATAAGAAGATGATCTACAGAGCTTATATTTAAAGCTAAAAAGGAAATAACCTTATGGAATCGATACTAAACTTGACCTGTTCTTAATTAGTCCAACGCCACGATGTACTGGGGTTCTTACATAAGGCTATGTGTCCTTCCATGAGTTGTGGAATTACACTCACTCATAGATGCTCACTCGGTATAAAATAGTGTACGAATAATCGCAACAACTCATTCAACAACAAAAACTATTAATCGCGTAAAACTATACGTACTGAGATAATCTAAAGTAAACACAAAAGTTAATAAATCTCATATCTAGATTTTTATCAACTAACACACTCCGCTAGCTCTCTATCTTTGAGACCTCTGCAAGATTTGGTTGTAGGCTGAAGACTCTATTGTTAGTTTAAAATGGGGTTGATAAGCCTCAAAGCTGATAAAAGACTTGCGTAATATTATTGCTTTTTTTTGCTGGTGAAACTTTGGGTTTAGAACTAGCAATAGTTTCTACACACGGACATGTGACCTATATTGTGTTTAGTAAGTGGACTCGGGGGGAAAATCAAAGACTCTAACCTACTTGTGTGATTGCTAGATTTTTTGCCTTAAATATATTTATAGACACCTTGTTTTAGCATTTGTTTTAGATCACTTAAGACTTTCACATATTTATCATGTGTTGCGTAAGTATGCCCACCAATTAGCAATACTTCTCCAATACTTTTATATTTAGGGAATCTACTTAATCTTCGCCATAAAGACCACCATCACCATGACCACGGGTAGATATGCAGAAACATAAACATCGCTGTTATTAGTATAGAATACGAGATTAATAGAAGTCACCTATAAATGTCTTCAGTCGTTCGTTTTTACGGATATCATGAGCTGAGAACGACTCTCTTGTGCTGCGCCACACCCTAGCCCTTCAGACCCTATATATATTCCCTTAGGTATTGACTGACGGCCTCGAGCTCCCACATTCTTTTTATGACCCATCTCATAATCTACCTTAAACCTAGCAAGTCTATTATTGAAGTTAGTGGTAATTTTAACCTCACAACATGTCAGATACGTAGGGTACTACTTCCTACAATTGTATATATCAATACCCTAATACTCACTAAACTAATTTTGTCGCCCATTCATAATTTATCACTCGAATATATATCTAGAATAATTTTATAACATAGCATAAACTATTCACACTAAATATGAGAATAGCGGGTACCTAGAAATAGCATCTAGGGTTAATTTATAGAATCCTAAAATATTTTCTGATTGATTTGACTGATATGTGATATGAGGCATCTTTAAGTATGGTGGTCTGTCGCACAGATGGTCGATACGCGGCTAAGGCTAGGATTGTGCTTGCAGCCATTCTGTTGCTTGGGGTGTCTAAATTTGACTAGATCAATCGTAGGGGTGGTGTTATTGAGGGCTTTCTCATTTTCCGCTGTGAGCTAGCCTCCTTTTTTTAATAATTCTACCGTTAAGGAGGCTCTAATTTCCCATATTAGCTAGGGTATCGACCGAGATGATTACAAAGGTCTAACCGAGATACCGAATTCTATAGCCAATAAACTGGTCAATTCTATAGCAGAAGTTTAATACTGTATGATCTTATCAGGTTGCAGCTCTTCCTTAGCAGATCCGTTTCAAGACACTTGGTGTTGATATAAAAGAGGGCATTATAGCTTACTTGCTTTATATCACACAAGGCTTTACCTCAGTCGACGACGTTATGCCCGAGGGGCAAGCACTGCCTTAACCTCGGAGAGGAGGGTTACGATATATAATGTTGTGCCTCCAAAGCCCACATACCGCGTTATTCTTGTAGTATCTCAGCTGTTGCTAGAGTAGTTGACCGCGCGGTTTTACCTCACGCCAAAACAGCGAAGCGCCGATCGTATACCCAAATATTGTTTTCGAAACCTCCAAGGCGTCTGAAGTGTGTGTCTGGACTACGCAGCGGTGAACTGAGCAGAAGGATTTTATTGCCACCGGCTGGGGTTGTCTGTAGATCCGGGGCTTTCCCCGCCTGATAGTAATCGCCACAAGCGCGAACTATAATTGCTTTTTATTGTCAAACGCGATGCATTCCAACCTATCATTTCTCTATGCACTGTGACTTGTCGCTTGAGAATTAACCAACCGCCTTCCAGCTGGTGCCTTGGGTGTGCCCAAATGCGGAGGCGGGTACGTCCGCTGCTGCCTTCTCCCGGTCCTAGAGTTGTCTGTGCATATTGGGGTGAGACCTTACGTGGGTGCTCAGCCCTCGTGACCTCTACAATATAACTGTGCAGAACCCATTTTGTAGTTTCCTGGAATTTCAAAGAGCAAACACTTTAATTCTATAGCCCTCTTCCCGCAGCTAAGATGTCAGCGTCGCCAGTGAGTGGTATGTTATTTCCTTATATGCAATTCAACTTCTAGACACGAAGAAAACTTACTAATGCCTCGATTATAGGTGAGAGCTCCAAGCTCCCCGCCTCGGAAAGGAATAAACGAGAATTTGAGCGCCTCCTTGGACGTCCGTTCCCCTGACATCCCCCAACTAGCAACCAACTAACGATTAGCCCATTAATAGTCGCCAATAAAGAAGCTGATAAGGCCCGTGAATGTTTTAAGCTCACTCAAGAAGCTTTCAACCGCGGTGAACATACCCTCGCTGGCCAATTAAAAACAGATCGCCTAAAGCATGAAAAGCAAAAGGACAGATACAACAAAAGAGCCCAGAAATACATTTTCGCGGCGAACAATGAGAGGCTATCTATAACAACGATAGACCTACACAGATTGTTTGTGGACAGGGCTAAGAGACGCCTTCTAAAGCGAATGAACGAAGTAAAGGCTGCAGATGGAGATCGAATATGTGCTATTGTCGGCAAAGGGAGACACACTGCAGATGGACCAAAGATAAAGCCGGCCATCGAGAAATTATGCAACGACCGTGGCTTAAAATTTATGTATGAGCCGAATACAAGAACTGGAGAGGTGAACACCGGGAAGATGATCATATTACTGGAGGATTATACGGTGGAGGATGTCGAGGATAGTGAGGATAGTGACATGGACATTAGTGACGCCATCGACTCTGGGAAAGAAGAGAGCTATAAAATCACACCAAGCGCACCAAGTACACCAAGTAAACCAAATAGGCGTCGGCGTACCTCTTCAGCTCCTTCCCGACCTGTCCAAAAAAAGTCGCACGCTGCCCCTCCATCCGCACCCCCATCTCCACCCCGATCTCCCTCACCACCCTCTCCTGCTTCATTGCCCTCTCTCACCTCTCCTTTTACCTCCCCACCCTCTTCCCCCCTCACAGATTCTCCTTCACCCTCACCACCACCTTCTCCGCTCTCCCCCTTTATTCGCACCACCAACCAAACTAATATCACACCTATTCTCGCCCACCCAACACACGCCACATCTACCTCTAACAGTCGAATATACAATCCACCTACTCAAACTCACGCATCTTATACACCTTCTATCCCTAGCAATAGGCCTTCTAACCCTCCTGCTCCTAGCAACAAAACGTACAACCCTCCTGCTGCTCCTACTACCCCAGTCTATACTCCTCCAGCTCCCGCTACTCCAGCCTATAACCCCCCAGCTCCATTTGTCCAGGTCTATACTCCTCCAGCTCCAGTTACCCAAGTCTATAATCCTCCATTACCACCTCCTACAAATTGGGCCCCTATTAGTGTAAGCCAAACCTATACTCCTCCAGCTCACACGAGTCAAACCTATACTACTCCGGCTTATGTGAGCCAAATCTATACCTCTCCGGCCCGTGTGAGCCAAACATATACTCCTCCGGCTCGTGTGGGTCAAACATATACTCCTCCGGCTCGTGTGAGCCAAAACTCTACTCCTCCGGCTCGTGTGAGCCAAACATATACTTCTCCGGCCCGTGTGAGTCAAAACTACGATATTTCCCCTATAGCAGTTCGTCCCGTATATCATAGCCAACCTGTCAATCATATTCCTTACCAGCAAGATATCAATGCAGTGGAGAAGGACGGGTCTGATAAGCCCAAAAAGAGTCTAAGTAAGAAGGTTTTTACGAGTATTTTCTTTGTTTACTACTTTTTTTCTTCTCATCTTTCTAGTTGGTATAGGAAGACACTTAGTTGGATTAAGTCGCGTAAGGGTCGGTCTTAGTACGGTGTGATTTTTTGGGGTTTAAGGGTAACTTTTTAGGCGCTTTTTCTTTTGATATTCTTGTATTTGGGTTAGCTAGGTAGCGAGTAATTGGGATTTTATAATGAGAATAACGCGAGATCACGTGATTTTAAGGCCCCCCACAACATTCACAAACCCCTATGTAAGGTTCTAGCCCAGAATCTTGCTCAATCTATAACTCTCTTGATGCCATCAATATAAATATCGGCCCTACCACGATACTCTTCGAATACCTACTACACTTTTAGCAATATATTCCCTTGCAGGATCTGGGTGGAAACACTGGGAATGTCTATTTAGTCCTTGGTATTTCAAGTACTGGCTTGTTCTCATACAGCGTGGGCCATACTTTACGCCTAGGTCTCTGAGGTCATCAGTTCACGATATAAAGGATTCAATATACTACTAATAGATAAATAACAGTATTACTAAATCTTTACCTTCAAAACTAACCATGATAAGGTTAGATAACACATGGTTCTTATCTAGGCTCTAATCTACTCTCTATACACAACGTCCACACTACCCACTCCTATTCTTGCTTCAACTGTCCCCCCTTCCGGCAAAGCGACAATAGCTCCATCTATACAAACCCTTCGCCAGTGTTCTTCTGCCTCTGTCGCCTCGATTCGGATGCCTTGGATCTGTTCATATCTTACTTGTGGGTCCTGAACATGCTTCCCACCCTGATAAGCCATCATCATGATCTGCTGGACTACTTCTGGTGATTTCTTTGGAAACTGGACTATATGTAGTGTGCCAGCTAGCGGTTTTGATGACGGAGAGATACAAAATGTTTCCTCAAGATTTGATACCATCGTCGCGAGGGTGTAAAAGTGGTCATTTCTCTCTACTACGCCATCCTCGGCAGAGATTGGGACCCAGTCATTTCCTTCGGTTGGAATGACCGAAACAGTACCTTTATACCCGTGCGGCTCTGGCAATAGGTTATCTCTTGCTGCAACCTTAAAACGTTCTATCCCTAGCTTACGAAGCTCCACTGTTTCTGCATCTGCTACTAGACTTGCATGGAATCCCCAGCTGAGGACTTTTGATCCCTTCAATAAACCATTAGCAGGCAACGGTGCTTTCCCGCTAGACTCTGGAAGGACGAACTCGGACCCGGGCGAGAATCGTGCTTCGAAGTTGGGGAGTTTCCGTGGCGTGCCTAGGAGAAGCGTCGATAGTGGAGTTGATGATTTTGAGATAGATGCGGAAAGAGCGTTACCGGTGCCGAGGGGGATGACCGATATGATTAGTCGATTTTCGGCATGAGTGGGTACAGGGAGAGAGTTGAAAAACTCAAACAGTAGGGTATCGCCTGAGAGAATGACTACCGACTGCTGCTTTTTCGTTTCTGCGCCGAGACTAGTAGCGAGTTCATAAACTGTGTCCTTGGAAGTCGTGATGTGCACTTTATAGCCTAGGGGCGCCGTGCTAGACCTTTCATTCAACCCATAGGTTGATAGTAGTGGTTTTAGCGTTTCTGTCCAGTAAGAACTGGCTTTCCCGGTTCCAGAGGCCGTAGAGACGATAATACTGATATCAACTTCCTCCGGGTTTAGATGCCGAGGTAGTTTAGCGAGGCTATAGCGTGATACGAGAGATGGAGGCGGGGCGACGAGTGAGACCTTATGAAGTCCGGGTGCTGAGGGGGAGGTGTGGATGAGTAGGTATTCATCCTCCTCAGAAGTGATGCTTGATGGGAGGAGTGATATTATATCGACAGTTTTTATGACAGTTTCGCCGATAGAAAGGCCAGACGATGGGTCGAAAGTGGACATTTTCGCGATTTGTGATTTGTCAGATGAGCAAATAAGTGTTTATCGTAGTTTTGTGGATATCTTGTATCTTGTTATAGTATTATTGCTGGTTCCCGGAGGTTAGGTCGGCTTAATAATTCCTATATGTCGTGATTGCGGGGTTAGTGATTCAATGCGGAACAATGTTCTTCCGGTAACAACAAATGGTAGGGCTTGGCGTTTGCTTATTTTGTATGCTGCTACTATACATAACTCATTATCCTATGTACTACTACTCAATCTGCAGTAAATCATCATAAGCCTAGTGTTCATAGGTTATCACTCGAATATTATCTACAAAGAAATTTAAAATAGCAACATACACATCTGTAGTATTAATGACTAAATCTAACCTCCTTTCTATCACTTCCTATCACCATTCTCAAATCTAAATATAGTAATTTTAAACTGGTTCACCTGGGAAAACCTACAGTCCCATAGTAGTGCCCGTAAACACCAGCTCTACAACCTCAAAACCATGGATTTCCTTAATAGCACCTTTTACTCCAACGATAACATCAATCATTTCCGCATTCCTATTCCCCAACCTCAAATCAGCCATGATATCACCACTCGCATCATGAATCATTGTAAGACTAGTTACACTTATACTTTCAGAAAAAGTACTAGAATCTATCGAGAGGATCGTAGCACCAAAAGATGCATTGGTGTTAATTGATTACAGGAAAACAGCAGTACCGGGAGATGAAGACTTTGTTGGGTCTTGGAAGGCGATATTATTAATAACTAGGTATGGTGTAATGAAACCGGTGTTGTTGACTGTTGGGTGACGATGAGTGTGCTTGAGTCTACTCGAAACTTTATGTCATTGACGGTTCTGAGTGTTCTGACTACTGGGGGTGTGTTGTGATAATCTTAGAAGATGCGGAGAAGCTTCGAGGGGTTGTTGATATTTCGTAAGAGATAGAGTAATATTTTATGATATCTACTGCACTGTCGTTAGTGAGATAGGCGGTGTTGAGCGGAGGTGAGAATGTTACTGATATGGGGAACTCTCCGCTCTTGTATTGGGGGTGCCGGTGGGTGGGGTTTTGAACATTGATAGTGTGTTTGAACTGGGGGTTGATGAAGATGGAGCCTGGGGAGGTTGTGAGGGCGTCTTGTGAGAATAGAAATTCAGGGGTGAAGGGTGGGGTGTTATCTATTGTGGTAGGAGAAGTCTCTACGGCGATAGTTATTGATGGGGTGGCTGTTATCAGCCCTTGATTTATATACAGCACGAAAAGCGGGGTGAAACTACTACTGTATTACTACAGCATTCTAAGGGGAATACCGTATTAAACCGGAATTTGGAAAAGAATACTATAATACTCTTGTATTCTATACTATTACTACAGGATTTCTACTGTATTTGGGAAAATGGCGCACCCAATCCATCCCCTCTTTTGGCACTGTAGAGCGAACATAGCCACAGTACAACAACCAACGTTACCTTTGAGCCCTGGATTAAACTACTCTGAGCCAGGCACTCTTCCAAATAATACTCTTCTTGGATGGGTATAGTTACTGGGGTGCCGGTATTCTTGGCACTCTGACTTAAGCCACAATTCTTAGCAACCAGATTTAAGCCTCTAGATGATGGTCCTTAGAAACCCTATCAAGAGGCAAAAGAACACGCGGGTGATATACTTTAAGGAATATCCGTATAAAATAAACCACCAAAGTATCTACTGCTGAGAAAGGTAGTACATTACTCTATTTCATCCTACTGTATTGGTGTACTAGGTCTTTATTCTAGAGTTAGTAATAGACCCTTATTACAGTAGCTCACAGTATATAACTAATCGTAGTGCATTCTTTGAGAGTTAAGACTTGCCTAAATGTTGATTACACTTTCCACCCTGATATGTGGGTTACAAAAAGACAATATTAACATAATTCAAAAATCTTCTAACAGGTTAAGTAGACGAGCTAACAGGTCATATATGAGCTAATGGGATTAGTATTATAGACTAAACATGGATTACTTTATCAAAATCTGTTAGCTACGTACATACTTATACCTAAAGAGCTGAAGATTGTAGCTCTAATCAAATCTCAGTTGGTTTCCTCCCTAAAGTTATACTCGCTCACTATAACTGTAGGATCCTCAGGGCCTGGTATTAGATAAAAACCGAGTGACATTTTCTAATCTGGGTTCTCAAACTTGATTCTCTTTATCTCTCCCGAGAAAACTTTACTGATACACTAGATACGCGGGCCCAAAAAAGATATTGGGTTGGACTTTCTGATAGGTGACTTTGGTAGTTTATTTCCCTTTAAGGTTGGGTTAATATTCACTAGGTATTTCGAGAGCGGTATATGCATCACACGAGTGACATATCATGATCCAATATATTACTGGAATCGGTAGATCTCAATCTAAAGTGATTCCCCTACTACGATTTACTGAAAAACTTTAGAGGTTTAATAGGTAGGGGCTGGGTAGATTGCCTAGAGTACATAAAACGAAGGACTAAACTTTATTTGGGCACCGCATGCATATCGAATTACTGTATCATACACTCTGCCAGAACGCTACAAAATAAGCAGAAACAAAAACTAACCCCAAAGTCATAGATAATGGCACCCCCATCCTGTCATCAACATTAAGAGTATCGCTCACAGAAGCCCAAACTGCGCCACGGTAGCACCAACCGCGTCATTTCCCTTCGTCCCCTCAATAATAAGTCTAACCCATCTCGTCTCAACCTCATTATCTAACATTTGAATCGTGATATTTCCAATATGCCTTGTAACAACCAAAGAATCGTCTTCATTCCATGGTTCACTGACTTCAACCGTCTTGTTCCCTCCAACCTCTTTCCACTCGCCATCCTTGTCATCCGCAATAAGCAAGGTCCATGAGTTAGGTGGATACTTTGCCCAGTTGAAAGATACACCCTGGATCTTAGTTGGGGCCTGCAAATCAACAGTAAGTGCACTCGGAGAAGAGGTAGATGGTTGCCAAACAGTGTGGTTAGAGCCATCGACTGCAGCAAGCGGGAACTGTCCAGCGACCCAAGTTTTATCTGATTCAGCAGGTTTGCACTGTGCTTTATTTCCTGGGAGGTCGGTGCCGTTGAGGTCGGGTCTGCGGGTAGGTACAATCAATGACTCGCCTATACTGAGCTGCCAATCACCGGCCTTTTCGTTACGGGAACCAATGCGAACAGTCATGGGGTCGTCATGGTGGCCAGTCATAGTAGTATTGCTACGGCGGTCGTGCTGTTTCCTGGGAGCAACACGGGTGATGGTTGTATTTTCAAGTTGGATGAGAACATTGAAGACACTGCCTTGGTGCTTCATACCCTTAATTTCCAACCCTTCGAGCTGAGGTGGGAGTGAAGGGTCAAGGTAGAACGCATCGAGCCGTGGGCGATAACCGGTGAATCCATGAGTTGGGATCTGTAGAAATCCACCGTGACCTGTAAGGAAGGTAAATGCTGGGTTGGTGTTACCGTTTTCGGTAATATTATCATTCATTTGTTCAGAGAACTGGTAGTATGGTTCGCGGAGGTACGGTTGGGAAGCATAGACGAAATAAGTGTAAGACGCGCAGCCGGCTGGGGAGAGATCTGCAGCATTGATAGCAAACATCGCCCAGGTCATTGCAGGACCATCAGGTGATTGAGCACGTGCGTACTGGAAATAATGTTAGTATTAACATTTTATGAGTTTCTATGCAAAGGGAGCATACGAAATCAAGGTCGTTCAGAGCCTGACTTTCGTTCAGACGGAACTCAAGGGGATAGTTGATCAACACGATATCGGCCTGCTTAATTTCAACACTCCCATTCATGCTCCCATACTCTGGAATAATATTGGCATGCTGGTTGTACGGGATGAAAATGTTTTCCTCAACATCGCTCCACTTTTCTGGTGCCGATTCTCCAAGGAGTCCAGCAGCGGCCTTTGCAATTCCCATAAGCACCTTAACACCTGCGTTCGTAAATCCACCGTTATCAATGTGATTCGCATATTCATCCTAATCGTAGTCAGTCATCCAGTCACCACATAACTAGATAGGTGCACAAACCGGATCAGTCATGTTTGTAACAACATACATCCCAACTTTAAGCCCATCATCGCCAGTCTCGTTACTCTTTTTAACACGAGCAGCCCACATATCAGTAACAGCTTTAATGACAGGCCATCCGTTCTCGCGCAGCCAGTCGTAGTCTCCGCTACTTAGAAATTGGTGCCAATGCACTAGGGCAATATCGGTATTTAGATGATACTGGTAATCTGCGCAGGGTCCTGTTCCTGTACAGTTTCCAAAACGGGCAGAAGTCCATGGATACATAGCGCCAGGGCTGTCATAACGCTTAGCGTTCTCAATGGCCTGGGGGAGCAGACGAAAGCGGTAGTTGTTGATCGCCGCAGCATGGTCAGGGTGCAGTGCAAGGAGCCCAGGGAGCATCCACACTAGATTATATATTAGCACTTAGCTCTATATAGAGGAAACAATAAGAAGGCTTACAATCAGCATCCCAAAACACTAATCCAGCGTAGGAATCACTGGTCAATCCACCAACAGACACACTGTTGTCACCAAGCCCACGTCCCTCTGAACCACCTCTAATATTACTTAGGAGATGGAATAGGGTTGCCCGCACAGCAATCTGCATCTCCTCATCACCATAAACAATAATATCACCATCCTCCCACAATTCGTCCCAAGCGGCCTCATGCTCTGTAATAAGTAGGTTCCATCCAGACTCCTTCGCATCGAGCGCAGCTTTTCGGGCAACAGTCATTGTGCCATCGGGAAATGCGTCAGAGCTCGCAATACCGACATACTTTGTCATGGTGAAGGTCTTTCCAGCGGTAACGCTTATGTTATATTCTTGAGAAATTGTAGATGCATTTTTAGACACATAGTCCTTCTCTTTGGCATTAATCCTAGAGCCCTCAATAACTGAGTCTTGGAAGACCCCAAAGTCAAGAGTTGAGAATTCATATGCAGTAACATTCTCAATACCCCAGGGTTTGACAGAGGTCCAGATTATATCACTAGATGTCTCGAAAGACTTATCACCATGATCGGTCCGCTGGGCACCGGCGCCGTCAAGGATATCAGTTATGATAACCTCTCCGTCTTCGCTTGGGGTAACCTCAACTTTCAACATTCCAAGGTTGATTCTTGACCTATGCGCGAGTAACGTGAATTTTAGGTCGTATGAGACACCTCCTGCAACTGGAGTCCATTTGACCTGGGTGGTTAAGACACCGTTACGAATGCTGAGGCCTTGACTGAACTCTTCAACTTGTTCTGGGTCTACGCCAGGGGAGTAGGTGTATTGACCATCGGGTGTAGTGATGTAGACGGTGCTCCACGTTGGGATTCCCGAGATAACGCTTTCACCACCGTCTTTGAGGAGCTCGGGGAAGTTTGTGCGGGTGGTATTGTGTTGAGAGTCCCAAAAACCTGAGATTGTCGCGACGGTTTGCCGAGGGTTGTCAAGTGGCCATCCGTTGATAGGTGGTACACCCTTAGGGTTGGAGTCTGGGTCTGTTGTAGAGATCTATGTACTTTCTGTTAGATGTAACCGGTAACCTGCATATGGGAAGAACCACCAACCCAGAATCCAATTCCCTCAGCTGGTACTCTGCTCCCGTGATACCCGTTTGCAACATATGGCTGGGTCTGGTAATGGTTTGGGATGAAAGTTGTAGTGCTCAAGACCCATGATTCAGGATCATACTCTGTGATATTCTGCGGAACATGGTTGTCTTCGAAATCCGGCGGTGGAGGAGTAGTCAGCTGGCGTCCTCGTAACAAACCTAATAATTCACTTGTTACTGGTAACGCCGACGTGAACGTCAGAAGCAGCGTCAAGGCGAGGAACACAACAGCGAGCACCCGTGCCATATTGAGTGGAAAAAGAGTTTTTTTCTTTTCTCCGGGTGAGGATTGATCTTCTCTTTTCTCCTTGGGCAATGTGGGAAAGGTGCTGTAGTTGTAGGTATTATAGCCTTTCTCGGGATCGCTACTACTATAGCTCATGCTCCTCCCCGCTAGATCAACACTGTTGTTTCCGTCATCGTCACCACTTACATCTCTTTGCTTATCCCGGATGTGACAAATCTGCATAAGGAGCGGTCGACCGTCAACTTCCTCATCCCCCACCTTCCGGATCAATTTCTTCGTGGCCACCTTTGCTGGGGTTCTTGGCTCTCCTCGAGACTTTAAGTGAAAATCCTGTTTGACAATACGATTTAGTGATGCAGCTAAGTTGTGTGTATGTACGTATATGTGTATGTATGTAGGCCGGTTGGCTGTATATGATGTGGGTACTGGCTAGGTCACTGTTCTGAACGCGTTTGTCACCTCTCGTATTTCTTTGACCTTGGTTTGACGCAACTGTCGTACGCCGAGCTTTGCGTCTATACTAATCCTCGCTTCCAGGAACCAGGGTGAAGGTTTCTGGGGAAGGAAGGAAGCAGGAAACGGGGATACGGGATAGAGGAAATAAGGAGGTGGGGGAGGTTGGTGTATGTATCCACAGTAGAGTAGAATGTAAATGCGAGACAGCTGTCACTCACTCGCGATGATCTGCGTCAGTAAGAGAGTAGAGTAGGTATGTATTTCTGCCTAAGCAATATATCCAGTCCATTCCCTCCTTCTATACTTTTGTAGAGAGTATCTATCCCTCTGTGTCTTGCCGTCTGCCTGGTTCTTACCTCGCCTTCACAGCTCACGAGGACGGATAAATAAGGTAAATAGATGAGGCTCACCAACCACCAACCAAAAACCAACCCACACCCCTGACCCTGCTGATCTTCACCCACAAAGACGTCACCAAAGTCGAGATCGACATAAGCATGACAAGGTCACCAGCGAAAATCTGGGCACGGGCCGAGGGCTGTCAGGCACCAAGCCATGGAGTGGCTACAAAGGAATATCCTTTTCCCCACAATTAACAAAAGCCGCTTAAAATCCAGGAAACCCCGCAAATGCTTACTACTAGGGGGGTGAGATCCACTTTGGCTTCACCGGTTGAATTATACATGCGCACTGGTGTAGTATAGGGTACGCTGCAAAGTATAGACCACAATCGGCTGCAAAGTAACCCCGCATACATGCTTACCATGCGTTTTTTGCTTGTGTTCTAGGAAGGAAATAAGACATGCACAGGTGGAGTTATCATGAAGGAAGTCATAAAACATTTATCCTTGATCCTAAGTTCATGTACCGCTCCCATGGCATGATTAGTACCTCTGTGACTTGGGGGCCATATTAAAACGTCTGCAGCGGTGTCTTTGTTCAAGGAAGGTAACCAGGTATCTGCCGAGCCTGGTTAAGTGTAATGAAACAAACCAAAGAGTCTCAAACATCGGTACTGTGTTTTTCATATCTAGTACTAAGCCATACGCTATCTCTCACCCCGAGTACCAGTTGTAGCATTCTCTAGTCATAAATATCGCCGATATAACCGGGACGTTGTAGAACTTCATACAGCGGGTCACACCCAGTGCATATCGAACATCATACTTGTTGGGAAATTCTTCCAGTATTTGCGTACCCCAAATAAGAAATACAAGGCATAACATCTCTAGTCTATGCTCGAAATCCCGTTGGGGCACTGTGGACTACTCGGCCGGCCGGGAATCGGACTTCATTGCGGTATTGTTCGACCTAGCTTACAGGTATTTTACGTCACGCTTTGCTATGGTTATGCGGGTCTTAGGTTAAGCCACTAGAGGTGGCCTGTGGCTGGACAGTGGCGAATTACTAGCTAATGGTGGGGGGCAACAGGCTTATCCGTTCTATAGGGTCACCATAGAAATAATTTGGGACCTGTACATCTCCATACCTCTACTCTAGTATTTCACATTATTGGCTTTAGATCAAATCCCTACCTTTCTTCCTAGACTACCCTACTATACTTGACTTGCGGTGTTGTAATACATAGACAAGAACCGGTTACCGGCAAAGAAGTACATAACTACATGTAAAGGTATGGTTGATCGAATCTAGAACAGCAACAAATGATAGTCATCTTGTATTTAAAAGGGTCTTTAAATAGAATTCTAGACTGAGCAAGGGTGTAATCCCTCTACGTAACTAGAAATATTAGTTATATTAAAGAGGAAAGGAGACGAGAGTTGATCCCCAAGTTCTCCTACTACCAATATCTATATATATACTTCTGGCTAAGGTTCCTAATACTCGGATCCTGTACTATAATTATTCAGCGTTATATGTTAAAGCATTGAAGTAAGGCTATAAAGAAAACCTAAATAAAGGGTTAAGTAAAGAATCTAAATCAAAATACAGCTTTCCCAGGAGGTTTCCTACTACCTTAATACATCACATTGGATGTATCTTTGCTAGAACTTTTGGAAGTAGGTTCGATATGCTAGTGAAGACATGCTAGTATAGGAGACCTAGATTTACGAAATGGTTATATAAAGACAAAGCACCCCTCACTAAACATCTTCCATAACACATTCACCTAAACCGCTACTCATCCCAATATCATACCATGTCCTAGGAGCATAATGTTTTACTCTTTCCTCAAGCAAACTCAGACTAGATATAAACTCGTTCAAGTTATCCTCCTTCATGAGATCCACATTTCTCTCCCCCCATACATAGAGGCATTTCTCAACAATCTTTGCATAATCATATCCCATAGTTTCAAGAAGATCTCTAACAGCTTTTCGGAGTCTAGTCTCTAAATCTTCACCTTCATATGATGGTATTAGTTGTTTTTTACGCCCAAGTTCAAGTAACATAAATCCCAATGAACGTATCTCCTCGTTCCTTATTCCAAGTTGAGGTTGATCTGACAAGGTTTTAAGAGACAAATGTGGTGTCCATGAGTCGAGATTCGGGCGCTGGCGGTCAGCCCATGCACTTCAAAGAACCGGATTGATTGTAAAGTCCACTTGCGTATCCATGGGGAAGCATAAAAAGGTAGGATTGAGTAAAAAAGATTTGTAGCGATCTTTAAACGGCTGTATTGCGTTAACCTATCTGATTCGGATGAAATAAGGTCTTCGAGTGAAATGAGATTGGAGTTGGTAAGAGGCATTGTTTGAATAGACGCTCGTTGTAATAAAAATCCACTTTTACCATCACCCTCACTATCCTGGAAATATCGCTCGTATTCTCCGCTTGAGGTCAACAGTTCTTCGCATATGCCCTTTGATCCACATGTGTCGGTCATGTTATTGGTGGATTTTCAAGTGCTGCTTGTAAAAACGAATGGGATCACAGGCCTAATTCCCGAGAGCCCCTGTTCATTATCATCCCCACACTTAGTTGTCAAGACGAAGGAGAAGTTTGTTTCTGGCTCTATTATCGGTGTTGTTTTAGACTCGTCTTCGACTGGTTTTTCTAAGCGCAGATGAAAGATATGACATTGACATGGCAGCTTTTTAGAAACAATCCCATATAGTCTTTTTGGTGCTATCTGCATTGCTCTTGGGCTCAAGGGTACTTCTTTCCCCTTAGGAATCAAGTTTTCGACCGTACGAGCGGATGGTAATACCTGTGGTAGCTTGTTGTGTGTGTGTGATGTTTGGAGAATGCTTCTACGGGACGTGCGGCAGCTTAAGGCAGCTAGAAGGTTACTATTTTGTTGTTTTATTTCATTGAGTAGATCCTTAAGCACTTTTGCAGTATCTTTTGCAACAATCTTCAACTTTCTACGTCTTGTTGGTATTCTAACGGAGCCACTTGGGGATAGAGTAGAATTCACTCCCACAAAGCCAAAGGTTCTTCGAGCCTGTTACAGAGTTAGCTGCATATTATAAAAAAATCGCGTTAGGGCACCCACACCTGCTGCTAGAACCTCGAATGGTGAGTTATTATGGAGCTGGCCTAGCTGAAGCAAAATCCTCCTGATTTCTTCGACAGTCTCCTGGACTCCCTCGATAGAATTGATCACGGGTTGAAAGAGGTGTCCCAATACACAATAGAGCTCGCCACTTAAACCTTGTACACGCCAATTTTCACTCTCCAAATTTCCCAACATATCTTCCCTTCTTTCCTCCTCAATAACTTCTGACAATATTGTATCTACTGCCTCTTTGAATAAACCTTCTGCAGTTGTAATATCCCTTAGAACTCTCCGTAGATTGTGATCAAGAGAACCGTATTCTAGCATGAATTCGCGTATCCGGCGGTAGTCTTGGAAGGTCATGACGATCAAAGGAATAGCCCCGATGGCTAGTCCTGCGGCCTCCATACCCAAGGTCCACAGAGAAGCTGTCAAAGCTCGTAGCTTAATATTAAATCTATCATTCAAGGCCTTGTTAGACCTAAAGCCACCAATGGGAACCCATTAACACTACATACCTCTGTTAGTTTTCTTGAGCCCAAATTTGATGAAGATAGTCCACAATCAACCTTAGGTTAGAAATGAGTTGTCTGCGACCGATAGCGTCTTAGTTTACCAGATATATAAACCTAATCGGTGGTGCGGGGAACTCTATCCCTGCCAAGCCAAAGTGTCGTGTCCAACGCTAAGAGCACAACGCCTTACAACACTCTTATATCGGCACTAGCAACCCTTAAATTGTGACAGACAGGTCAAAATCTTCAGTAATGGCTGATAAGATAGCCAGTCAACTTCTCAGTTCTTGTCTTTTACTCATTTCAGGGGCTCCAACAAAGCAGGAAACAGGGACCGCATCCCAATACTCTTTGGAGGATGAGTCTGGGAGACTGAAGCTTTGGGCCCATGGTTTTGATGCCATTGATGGTCATCTGGATGAAGTTCTAAAACATTCAAAATATTTGAGAGAGCCTACAATAATTCTGCTAGTGAGCCTTGCCAGTTGTCTTCTTGGGATATTCAAAGAAGGTATATGCCATACCATACCTCAGTCCTAGCTTCATCCGGGGGTTCGATTTAGGTATCATTTAGCTAACTACTAGGTTCGTCACTAAGTAGCTAAGGATGAGCATGCCTGGAGTCCGCTGGAGCGGGAAATTAAAGAAGCACTTAATGTCTATCCGCATATAGACAACATCTGCTATGATAGTGATAGTGAAGGGGGTCAAGGACCGGTTATCGAAGAGCTCCATGATATCGTGGATTCATTATATCAGCTATCCCCAGCTCTAAATGACGTGCTAGAAAGGTTGCAAGCTCTAGAAAGTCCCAAGATTTCTTCAGTAACAGACCTTTACAGGAGGTTGATTTTTGATAAGTTCCCAAATATAAAACCATACCTTGCTTTACGCTTTGCAGGAGGCAATACAAGGTGTCATGAACAATTAAAATCGCAAGTGGAGTCCGTTGGTAGTGTGACGAATAGGTTAGTTGGGTCTATAGCTGGTATCCAGCAATGTTAACTATGTCTGGCAAGCCATTGAATGATCCATAGCATTACTCGAGTCATGGATATAGAAACCTTTCAGTATACAGTAGGGGAGGGTGGAAAAATTAGTGTCAGTGATACACCTCCAGCCGACCCAAGAAACTTTCTTGAGGTAGGGGACTGTGTACAAGGGATACCCTTCAGTGGCTCTGGAAATGGCTCTGGAAATGGCATGCCGGAATATCCTTTGCATTCACTATCATTGGTGTCGCGTACCTCTACACCCAGCGAGGATAATCCTCCGTACCCACAATCACTAATTTCGGCCTCGTCTGAGTTATCCGCAGATAGGCCTCGCCTACCCTGAATGCCAGAGGGTCAAGGTTTGGAATCCGGATTCAATTGCCCAATATGTGTTTATCCCCAGCCGACATACAATTCACGGCAATGGAGGTATAAAAGGATCTCCCCCAATTCAGCCAATATCATTGAATTCTAACACCTTTTAGAAAGCATATATACTCTGATATTAGACCTTACATGTGCACTTATGAAGATTGCACTATAGAAGAGTCGTTTGGGTCAAGGAGACAATGGATAAAGCACCAAGACTTGCACAAATTGTTAGATGAACACGAGTTAAATAAGAAATACCCTTTCTGCTCAGAAGAATTCTTATCGAGCTCATGGGAGCTATACCGCCATGTTAGCTATCATATGGAAGATATCAGGATCTTCGCTCTACCGCCGTCCTACCGACTACTAGAAGATAGTTATTCAGGCAGGGACAATATCTCTGGTACTCCATTTTTAGAAAAAAGCCTACCTGGTAGCGAAATTTTCGAGGAACCTACTGAAGAAACCCGGAAAACCTTGAAGAATCATCTAAAAATACAGGGGGTCATTAACAAAGCAGAAATTGTTAAAGGCTGGGTATTTTCTGGCTTTGATTTCAGGTCTAGCCCATCAAGTAAGGATATAAATCCCATAACTAGAGAAGGGGCGGCAGTTTCAGAGCTCAGCCCAACACGAACACCCCACGAAAAGATCCTGAAGGAGGAGAGCGAGAGATATCCGCCCGAACTAAGCCTTTTAAATAAGGATATACAGGAAGACCCTAGAGAACAGTACTGGCAAGTGAATGAAGGAAATCCTGGTGAGTACTACCTCTATATCTTTCTTCTATTATTATATCTTATAGCTATGTTTCGGTGTAATTTATCTTGAGTAACAAGGCTGAGTTACACAAGACTTCGACAGCCCCACCCCAACCGAAATATACCTCACACCACCCCGTCAACTATTCTTCATGAGGGATATATTAAAGTCTATTTCGAGTGGTATGTGGGGGAATGATCGTTGAGTGAAGTTAGAATGGAGATACTGATCAAGTATGGAATATACAGGCAACTTAGCGAAAGCTAGAAAGGATGACGGTAAGTAACTAAACTTTAACGTTCAAATTCTACTTTGAAAGAGACTCTTCTAATAATTGGTATGTATTCCAATATTCAGACTTTTCCAAAGAACCACCAAGCCCATATTACAATACGCAAAGAAAGTATGAAGAAGCTTTTGAGCGCTATATGAAGAAACCAGCCGATAAAAAGGCCTTGGGTAGAGAACATCCTTATATACTAGATATCACTCACAAGGTAGCATTAGTGCTCGATCAACAAGGAAAGTATGACGAGGCACTTGAATGGTACGAGCGAGCATTAAGTGGGAGAGAGAAGGTCCTGGGTA
Source organism: Verpa bohemica (assembly GCA_033030345.1). Lineage (NCBI taxonomy): Eukaryota > Fungi > Ascomycota > Pezizomycetes > Pezizales > Morchellaceae > Verpa > Verpa bohemica. Next base: position 225,087 of record JAUFSE010000016.1, on the reverse strand, counting down.
GTGATAACCCTGATACACTAGCCACTATCCATCACATGGCATCGGTACTGTGTCACCAAAAGAAGTACGAAAGAGCACTCACGTGTTACGAGCGGGCACTAGCTGGGAGAGAGGGGGCCCTGGGTTATGATCACCCTGCTACACTAGATACCATCAACAATATGGCATTATTATTCGATAAACAAGGAAGGTATGACGAAGCACTTGAATTATACGAGCGAGCACTAGCTGGGAGAGATAGTACCCTGGGTAAAAATCACTCTAATACACGAGCGATCATCCACAACATGGCATTAATATTCTATCACCAAAATAAATACGACATGGCACTTGAATTTTACAGGGAGGCGCTGGCTAGGGGAGGGGGTTTCTTGTGTAACGATCTTAATACACTAGCCACAATCTATAATATGGCATCAATATACCGCCAGAAAAAAGAATACGACACAGCACTTAACTGGTATAGAAGAGTAATATCTGGGAGAGAGAAGATCCTTGGTAATGACCATCCTGATACACTGACCACTATCCACAATATGGCAGTAACCTGCGACTGGGCGGAGAAGTACCAAGAAGCACTTGAGTGGTACAAACGAACACTAGCTGGGAGAGAAAAAACCCTTGGTAGTGACCACCCTGATACACTTACCACCATCCACAATATGGCAGTAACGCTCGATCGGCAAAAGAATTACATAGAATCACTCCGATTTTATTCTCGGGCACTTTCTAGTAGAGAGAAAACGCTAGGTAGCGACCATCCTGATACGCTAACCACCATCTAAAAAATGGCACTAGTGTTTCATCGGAAAAAGGATTATAAAACCGCATTCGAGTGGTACACACGGGCACTAGATGGAAGGGAGAAATTCTTAGGTCTAAGGCATCCTGATACACTGGCTATCGTACACAGTATAGGATTGGTCGAAGAGGCGCAAGGGAACTACGAGAAAGCATTCATTTGGTATGGCCGGGCATTTTATGAGAGGCAAGAGGTACTCGGTCTTCAACACCCAAATACGCTGGCTTCCGGCCAGAGAAGGTACACCATGGGAAAAAATACCGGAGTATACCCTCCGTGGTTGGGCATGCAGCAGTTCCTAGAACGAAAGACACTGAATATTAGCCCCCCAGGTCAATCATCAACTGGTAGGTTTTCCTATACACCTTTTATACCCTACCAATTACTAAAGCATATATTTTTTTCTAGAGCCGGAGGAGCTAGTAGATACTGAACAGTCACCACTTAAGAAGCAGATCTAAGGGATGTGGAAATTTTATGTTTCTTATGTTGAGTTTTTATAACAGATTTTTATTTAAATTTGGTGTTTATCGGTTTCAGAGTAACGCATGTATAAGTATTTCAAATTTTAAGGGTCTTGTAGCATTCACTACATATACGAAAAACAGGGGTGGGCACTGTTAAATGTGGAGGAAAATAAACCTAGAACGCTAAAAAGTCTAGGTTGCTATATGAATACAGAACTGATATAACCTCTTTTTTTAACACCGATGCTTAAATAAAGAAAGCTCAAGCTTTACTCACCACGACTAAACCAAAAAAATGAGTGCTAGAAACCCAGAAAGATCCAATATCCACCTAATATAAACACTAAACACAAGATCTAAACAAAAGTAGTTAAAAGGAAATAGACCCTGTCTACCAATATTGACAACACATAAATGAGATTCTCCATGTAATATAATCTTTATATAGAGTAAGAAACCATTCCTAACCCTCTCCGGATCAACCCTCTTCCGAAACAAAGGTCCGTGGTTCAGTCCTTTTTTCTATAAATACTCATTCTTATTTCCCGTACGTGCCAAGGCTGAACGAAGCTTGGCCGAAATCGCACATGTAATAATGGGAAAAAGCAAATATACAGAAATGTTCACTACGGAAAAAGTAAAGCCGAGAGAGCTCATGTTCAGCCTCGGGGTGGCTGCCGCAACACTTTTCTGACTGAAATCTGGGGGTATTTTTCATCCTATTAGCAGGCACCACCCACTCCCAAAATGTAACCAGAAGCAAATCAATATGAATGGACCAACTGAAGCAATCTGGATCAACGTTCAATACCTTATAAAACACTAGCGGTTATTTAATACGAACTGAACGAAAATCACTATATGATAGTTAAGTAGATATAGAGCAGAGTAAAAAGACACAAAGGAAAAGTTGCAGTGTATGTGTATTTACTCCCCTTAAAAATCAGAGTATAAAACAGAGGAATAAGACATTACTCTAAACAAGCCAAGCCAAGCCACAGCAGCTAGCAGGCTGAGCTACTTGCAGAAGTACAAACGGACCTGTCCCACGCTACGCAAACCAAAATGGCAAATCAAAATAGAAAACCCCAGCCCGATATCTAGCTCCCGCTGATCCTTATGAACGAAGGAAATAGAAAATAGAAAATGAGATAGAAAAAGGGAATAATTTTCTGTAAGGACTACTATCCACCAAGCACACGCTACTAAACTCCCAGCACGATCCACCAACTACCACTACTAATTCCCTTTCAACACGATCTCCTTCAATTCCGGGACCCGGCCCGGCCCGCCTCAATCCCACCCCTACGATCCACTACCCACCAATGCCCCAGGCATTTAGGTAATGCTCTCTCTGAAAACACTCCTCCTTTCGCTATCAACACTTGGCCGTCCACCCTTCACATTACTCCCGACGAATCCTTCACCCTCAGATCTCCGGATATCCCCCGCGAATGGATTCGTCGAATCATCAATGGGATACGGTGGCGGCACGCCCTTTCTCGGGGGGTCGCGACTCCGACTCCTACCCCTCTCCGGTTCTTCATGTGTTTGCATCTGATGTGCCTCGGCATAACGTCCTCTGTTGTCGGATAGCGAACGTTGCCCATATCCACCACCAGTATATGAAGTATCCTCTCCGGTATCTACTCGGGAGTCCCAAGCCTCATCAGGGTCTAGAGCCCCACGGGTCCGTGCAGAGCGGGTTTTAGTTCCGGAATACCCGGTATTCCCGGCTCCGAAAACACCCTTAACGGCACCGACGAACCCGGCACCTCCACGAGCAGGCTCATAGGAGGATGGGGCTGAACGCTTATTGTTTTTGATGAATGGGACGTAAGTCCGCCAGCTGGGGGCGGGGAGGCCGAGACGGCGAGCTCTGAGCTGGGTGTGTACCTGTTGCAGGATTCGATCAGCATCATCATCAATGATTCAACCCCTCAATTTACCCAATCAAGCTGATCTAGCTTGCAGGCTAACAGAGATAGGGGGGTACTAACAATCCAGGCAATCAATGCGAGAACAAGCACAACAACAATGGCTATAGCTATAATAGCAGGGACTGGAATCCCCTTAACCTCCTCATGCCACAGAGACGGAGGATGAGTAGCACCATATGGTGGCTGAACAGGAGTATCGTCGGGAGCTGGTCTAGGAGCCATGCTCTACAGATTCACCAGTGATGGTGATGCTGAGTAGCGGGAGATTTTTGTTACTGGGTAAACCGATTGAGAGACTGCTATGTATAAGTGACTGAATAATGGATGAATGATGGGTGGTGAATGTTTGGGGAGAGAAAGAAGGAACAGAAGAAGCACAGCAGAAGAGGAAGGAAAAGGAGTGGATCAGCCAGCGAAGAAGGGTTCGATGAGGTTAAGGATGGACAACACGCATGAGAAGGAAGGAAAGAAGGGAAGGATGAATGAATGAATGGGAAGGAAGGATTGATGAGAGTTGATGAAATGTGATAGGGTAAACTCACTCTTTCTAACGCTCCAAATGGGCGTTTCTACGAGACAAAGGGGGGAACCAATGTGATTTTTTCTGGGAAGGTGTGTTCTTGGCGGAGATATGAGCTTACCGCGAAGGTCCACGCGTTTAGTCACAGTGTTTCTTTAAATAGACGAAGGGCAGTAAGAAAGGCCAAAGGATTGAGGTCGGGTTAAAGATGGATGCAACAGCTTTCCCACGATCTGTATCTTACAAGTAAAATAAAGGGAAGGATGTTAGGATGTTGCTCCGCGGACAGAGCTTCAACTTTGAGGTGTCCCCGATTGTGATCTGAACTCGATTCGACATTCCTTGATTTCTTGGGGCTGCCAAGCGCTGCCTCTGTGGCGAGAAAGCCCTTCCCCCAGAATGATGAGTTGGTGGCAGTCCTCGTTTCGCATATAGCTTCCTTGGGAAACAAATCCTTAAACACGCCATACCCCTGACTAGTAGTCTATGCGTAAGAACTTACATAAGTATACACTCCACTACTCGCTTAGGTGATGTCATGACATGTCTTGGCAGTTCGGTGTCCGATTTCATGTCCTTGAGACTAAAAGAAACTTCAGATCCAGCGACACAGTCTCAAACGCAAAAAAGCAAAACAGGAAAGAGGAAACGGAAAGATTGAAATCTTGCTGCTTAAACTTCATGTGATGACTGCATGTTCGCTTACTTATTGCGTTACCAAGCGCGATTCAGCTGTGGGGCTGACTGCGTCTGTTATCTGTGATTTTCAACAGGGAAAGGCATCAATACGAGGATACATACATGTAGTAATGGGGAGTTGCGGTGAACACAATGTGCCATGTTGGCAGAATAAACTTTGTGGCTTAGCCAGGGTTTGTTACATCGAGTGACTGATTGTGAATTACTAAGACGAGCGGCACGGATGCATATGTGCCAGTACATTCGCCTGAATGGATTATTGGGTACTGGATATCACTGGTAATGGCATGGCTTAGTATCTTTGAGAACACCCATTAGCCTATAAAATAATCTCACCACATTTTAAGTTCCCGGTTATACTTATAAAGCTTTTGTTCTCACCTAACATAGAATAGCCTATACAAAGGACTCATAATACGTACGTCTGAGAGGCCTGGAAGAAGTAGAAACCCTCCCCACCTTTTCTCTTTTCAAATCCCTCTTTTAGCTTTTATCCTGACTTGCTCTTATCAACAATACTGTTAAAAAGGACGTAAATCCATGTATTCCATCTGCTGCAACCATTATATAACTCTTTAACCCCTCATATTCTTACATGTATTCCCATTAAATTTTTCTCTAGCATTACTCTATCTCCCTTTTCTACCGTCGATATTCACACCCACCTAGATTCCCAACTTAGCACGCAACCAGTATCCCGTACTGAAAGTTTAAGATACAGAGGTGACACCAAAGTACCACCGCAGTAAGCTAGCACCGGAAAGAAGGGATACTAACCTAAGGTAGAAATATGAACTATATTGTCTTATACGCGTATATCCCCTAGTTATGCCGAAGATAATGCGTGTCTTTTATGCTTATTATAATTACGGAACTGCTACTCGCAACAGGCATAAAGAACCTGAACATGCAAGTCTTATTCTTACAAATTAATAGGCGTACTTTACTCGCTAGAGGTTTTACCTCCAGCAAAAACCCCTGCTTTCAATAGTTGCATGTTCAGGTTCTTTATGCCTGTTGCGAGTAGCTACATGTATGTCTAGACGGGTTAAAGCACATGTAGCTATTGGGATTTAGAGAAAAATCAAGTTTTTTTTAAACCGAGCTTTATATACACTTACCTCATAGTCCCTTACCATCAACCCAACAAAAACCGAATCTCACCATGATATGCACAGAGTGATATCCCATGACTCAAACTTCACCTCCCTACCAACACCACATCTCATTGGCCCAACCAACAGTCCTACTACTGTTCCAATCAGCTTTAACCCCTTCCATACAGGACCTATACCTTGAATGAGACCTGTCAAAGATGCGGATTTAAAAAAAGTCTGCCCTCTCGGAGCATACTTCCTAGCTCATCAGTTCCTGCAGTTAATCTAGATTATCCCATGCGCTGATCCTTTTACCGGCATATATCCGATTGGGAGAGGATGCTGCTTCTGGGTGGTTCATCGTGAAGGGTGTGTAGAGTAATTGACGGCTGTCCTCCCGTAGGTGACGTGAAGATTGGGGGTCTGAAAGGGGGGGGGTAAGTTATTAGGAAATGACAGAGTTTAGTGGCCTGCTCGTATTGATGACTTATTGGTTGCTGCTTTAGGATGCGGCGGTTTAGTTGATTGTACTAGATATGGATTCTGTGAAGTGATGCTTTCAGGAGTAGGATTATTAATACTAATTTTCTCTAAATGGTATAGAGATCTTTTGATATAAATAATTATAAAATTAACTAATGTATCTAGTTTCCCAATTTCATTTGTGTAGTCACAGAAGGTTCCTAGAGAACTTTGCACAGTTAACTGCTTTAATACAATCTATAGTAAATTAGAGAACCTGGAATAGTTCTAGTCAATCGATCATTTACCTATCTTACCACGGGAGGGGGTTAGTATCACCTTATGATGATCAACACCCTCTGCATATGCCTGCATACCTATAAGCAAGGTCCTTCTTCCATCTCAAAAACAGCTTTTATCTCTAAAGGGTACATCTATGCCCTATTTTAACTCTCCTCTAGACCTTTACAGATCTACATTGACATGTCTCATCCTTTTATTATCCTGCCACATGCATGTGCGAGTCTGCCCTTGCAGAAGGTTCTGATCTACAAAAGTGGAAGCCGAGTATCGGGGCTGCAAGGTATTACGTTGTACATTACGGCCCGGGATGTTATGCTTTATGAGAATGCTTTTTTTCCCGGGTCATGTCTTGTATGTACTAAAGTTGGGCAAGGAAGGGCAGGGAATATGGTAGTAAAATCCCCTACCTAACAATGTCGTCATAGAGTAGAGTACGTACCTAGAACAGCCGCAGAAAACCCGAGGAGCTGGGTATTACACCTCATCACACTTAAGAGACAACTGCATCTGTACTCATTAGATCGATCGCAGCATCTCATCTTCTATCTAGGGTTGGGTACCATATCATACATAGTCCGTCACTCGAATCCGTTGCCAAGTCTGAAGTTCAGACCCCTAAGTAACTTCAATGTTATCATCTCATGATGTCCCCCCGCACCGAGTTGAACAAAGAAGGTCTGGTTTTTCATCCAGTCCAACAATTACAGCGGTTCCCACTGGACATGTACTCAGCCAACAACGGGTGGAATGCAGCCTGCTGCCTACCTGCAACCCGCTCGCTACGGGATAAACACAAACGTGGTTACGCTACCTGGAAACTCCCGACAGGAAGAAAAGGAAAGAAAGGACCACTGAATGGAAGATGGTATCCCTATCTCTACCGCCTCTTTCCCCTCAGTTGACTTGCAGAAGAATTCATGTCGTCCATTCCGGGGCTGGCAAGCATAAAATTCCCGCTGCGGGGCCGGTCCGCAACCGATGATGTGGCTCCAGTAGCGCTAGTTGCCTGTACCTTTTTTTTTTGTTGCGGCGTCTTCTCTGGGCCGCCCAGGGTGGACCGATTGGCTGGCGGTAGTCCATCCCGCAGTAGTATGGAGAAATGGGCTTTTCTTGAGGTACGATGATGAGCTTGGGCATGATGGTGTCTTGTGTATCTCCCAAGAGACTACAACAACAGAGAAGAAAGAAAAAAAACGGCTTAACGATCTTCGTGTCCTACAGTAGAGCAACTTTCCGAGACTCGCTTAACTGCCCGACTGAATAATCAACAGGCTGCTTCTTGTTCCCTAGAAAAGTAAGTCTTACAGGCCTGATGGATATCGCCGTGGAACCCCGTTTTACACTTCACGCGAGGCGGAGAAAAAAAAAAGAAAAAGGAAAGAGTAATTGCATTTTGCTCAATTGTATTCTGAAGCCTTGCGTGGAAGACTCTTCCACGTATTTGCATTTGCTAGTTTCACTCGGGTTAAGGGTGGATTTAGTCTATGTTCAGCATACACGTTTCAATTTTGCCCTCAAAGAAGGCTTCAATTGCAATGACACTGGGCCTGTGGTTTGGTCATCGGGTACATGGTGATGTCCATGTCAAGTTAGGATTAGGTGGACACTTTTGTCATTCCGAGGGCTACATTTTAGTTGCAATATTGAGATGTTTATTCAATTGGAGGTTTAAAAAAATTGGAAACAGGAGGATAGAGTCTTCAATAGTTGCAAAATGAATACTAGGTAAGACACCAATCATGTCGTCGTATCCAAAGATGAAGACCCTTCTTTTTCTTTCTTTCTTTCTCGTAGTACCTGTGCCTATTCGGCTGGGCCATCTCTCAACGTGGGGGCAGATCACTACTACTTGATGATCAGGGTCTTGATTGTTTCTAGCGATAAAGGTGTCAAGCGGCGGCTACGGGTACATTCATCACCCTCATCGTCACCTAGGAAGTGCGGCACCTCTGTTGGAGCTCATGTCTCTCTATAGACCGTTGACGCTGCTACTGGTGGGGTCAACTACCCCCTGCTGCCACTCTTCCGTATGCAGGCCAACTCAGCGTGTGCTGTTTTTTTCTCAGGGTCAGCTTTAACCTCGTGTTGTTCGCTGGATATCGGAACTACCGCAACAATAAGAATCACCATACGTCCATCCGCCGTGATGGAGGACCGTTGTTTGAGTAAAGCGGAAAGCATCAGTGATTTTTACCTCCAATCCGATTTCTTTGCTCCATATCCTGAATATTTATCGGTATTAACAGCTATTTTACATACCTTGTATCAAGCAGGTCTCACAAGGGGAAAAAAAAAGTAGAGGAGGAAAAACAAAATATTCTAAAACAATTTTTTTCTTTCTATCGAGATACAAAGCAAAAGCCCGATTTCACGGGGGAAGTGGTCAGTTATTTCCCCAGCACCTTTGTGACGCTCCATTGACTTGCTGATGATTCTTATCCAATAGTGTGTGACCCTGGATAAGAATCATCCAATAATATTGAAGTCTTTGCCCAAGAAATTCTTTGTGTTGTCTCACAATATGTCGAATAGCATTACTCTACAGTCCCCCCTGTCGCCCTCCGTTTATTTAGCCAACAACTCCCACTCGTCAGCCACCACGTTTTCCAACCACACCGCCGTACAGGGAGCGTTCAGTTGGCAGTGGCCCAAGTGGAGCTGTGAGCTGGATGCCTTTTGCGATTCCGCCAAAAGGGTTATTCGTGACCTAGGCAGCGTATTGCAGCCCGACCACGACGAGCTCACTCAATTCGAGCTCGACTATTTCCTGAGGAGGAGCAGTTTGGACGCTGGTAGCGTTGGAATTGGCACCAGTGAGCTTCACGAATTTTCTGAAGGTGTGGGTGACAGCGACAGCGGCGGGGGTTATCTCTCAGACGTTTCCCTCGACCGCAATCACGGACCCGCGCAACTGCTGTTCATCGCCTGTAGGAACCACGAAGTCGAAGCCGAATCGTATCCTTCGAGGCGGGCGTCGCCTAGATTTTCGGAAGGCACTGATAGCACGGTATCGCTCGGGGAGGCCACATATTTCACTGACCAAGGACACCCCGGTGACAACGGGGAGGAGGAGAGAAAATTTAAAGAGAGGGGAAGATTGCTGAGCCGGGAGATGGCTGGTACCATTATCGCAGCTCCTGCGAAGGAAAGAAAAAGGTCAAAGTCGGAAAAGAAGGAAAAGTCGTCGCGCAAGAATGATGAGTCGGAAGACCGAGAACAGAGGAGGGAAGCGCGGAGGAAGCGTAGGGCTGAGAGAGAGGAAAGGAAAGCGAGAGAGGCCCAAGAGGAAGCTGAGCGAGCAGAGCGGAAGCGGGAAAGGCACGAGAGACGGCAACTGAAGGAGGAGAAGTCGCAAAAGAGCGTTCTCGGGATTAAGGAGAAAACACCAAAATTATCAGTCGAACAATTGATGAGTGGAATTGGGTTAGTCTGCCACCTCGATTGCTTGATCACCCTGTGTCATAGAGGTTGTAATCTAATTATTATTTCAACTACAGAAGATCGAAGTCACTGATCTCTAGGCGGCCTAGCGAAGGGCGGCCAAAACTAACGATCAAGAGGAGCAAGAGTACAGTACTGATGAGATCCCAAGAAAAGCCTGTGGTGAAAGAACCAACAAAAGAACGTCACCGCCACCGCGACCACCACGATCATTCGACCCCTGAAGCTCGCGCCCAGTGTGCACGCTGTTTGAGGAAACGGGAGAAAAAGGAGAAGTTGGAGAAAATTACAATTGTACCACTACCGAAGGCTCGTGAGGGGGTTCAGGTAGTGGCAACAGGGGGGAGGATAGAGGAGAGTGAAGATGAAACAATTGTTGGAAAGAAGGAGAGAGTGAGGACAGAAGCTAGGCCTGAGAGTAAGGGGAAACCGGTACTGGGTTTTGTTATTGAGAAAAAACCAGAAAAACTGTAAGCCCAGCCCATACATCTAGTAGTAATGGATCTTGATCAATTGGCTAACAATCAGGTAGTGTGGAATGCGTCACCTGTCTTGCCGATGATATCCCGGTGAAAGAAGCGGCAAAGCTCTCCTGCGGACACTATTGGTGCAATGACTGTCTAAAACGGATATTCACACTCTCCTTGACCGATCCTGCACATATGCCACCTAAGTGCTGCACAGAGGAACATGTCCCATTGAAGCATGTTGATAAACTTCTCAATTATCAGACGAAAAAACTCTGGAACAAGAAATATATAGAATACACCACATCAAACCGTATCTACTGCCCCAAACCAAACTGCGGCGAATGGATACAGCCCAAGGAGATTCATAACAACATCGGCAGATGCTCTCAATGCAAGACGAAGGTTTGCTCCATGTGCAATGGTAAAGCACATGGTGATGGAGAGTGCCCGAAGGACGAAGAATTAATGAAGTTTATCGAGATAGCAAAGAAAAACAAATTCCAGAGATGTTATAGTTGCAGAGCGATGGTGGAACTGGAAAGGGGCTGCAATCATATGACGTAAGTTAAAACTCTCAATCTAAAAGAATAAAATGCTAATATAATGTGTATTAGTTGCCGCTGCACCGCTGAGTTTTGTTACGTCTGCGGAGATAAATGGAAGACTTGTAAATGCCCTTGGTTTAACTACGAGCCTGAGGACGATGACGACTACGTTATCCCTGTCTGGAATGCCAACGACCCTGTACCCGCGATTCCTGCTAATGTCGCTGAACGACGGGAACAGAGGGCAAGAGCTCGTGCGGAGCAGGTGCGCCAAGACGAGGAACTTGCTAGGCAATTAGCGCGAGAAGATGGGCCCCTATCTCCAGGACTCCGTGATGATGAATACTACCTACCAAGCCCAATCCAGATTGATCCTTTGGGAGCTTTGGGAACTATTGGGACTGGTCTGAGAGATGGCATTCGTCGAATTGCGGCCGATTACGTTGAGACAGCAACACGTGTAACCCCGCAACCGCATGGTACCCCCCAGCCACGATTGGAACGGAGGCGAGCTGAGTCAGTTGTGAGAATTGCGCCAAGGACAAGAAGTCGAGAGGAGATTCGGGAGAATATATCAAATCTCATACAAGAAGTTGAGGAACTCGAAGAGCGAAGGGGAACTCCCCACCGTCCTAGGCCTACCCGCGCCGAGACTGCCCCAGAGGCTAGAGCCCGACCTGCTCCCGTGGGAGGGCCCCGACAGCGCTCCCCTGTTGGCCCGAGCAGGTACCTTAGTGGAGCTCAGCAGGCTCATATTGAGCAATATCTGCGTGGGATAAATTTGGAGGACCCGGAGCCAGTTGCCCCTCCTCTACCATCCCCACATGAACCTCTACGAACCTTCACACCTGGTATACCGGAACTCCGACGCTCCCGTACCGAAAGGATCCCGAGACGGCGGAGAGGTGAGCACGATTTCGCTGCTGAGTATCCATCCCATACACCACTCTCGGTAGTTGGACGAGTGAGTAGGGTGGGAACGGAAAGTAGGGTGGGAACGGAAAGTAGGGTGGGAACGGAAAGTAGATTGGGGACAGAGAGTAGATTGGGGACAGAGAGTAGACTGGGGACCGAAAGCAGAGTGGTGGCGGAAAGCAGATTAGGGACGGAAAGCAGATTGGGAACAGAGAGTAGACTAGGAACAGAAAGCAGGGTGGGGACAGAAAGTAGGGTGGGGACAGAAAGCACATTTACGCGCAGGCCCTCTGCCAGTGGTTTGGAGAATCGTTGGAGGCATTCTCAGCAGCACGGATTCCAGGGTAGGATACCGGTGGACGTGAGTCTTGGGGCGTGGAGGGTAAGTCATCACATCGATATAAATTTTTTTACAAGCTTACTAACGAAGAATCTAGTGGGGTGCTGAAGGCCGCGGTTATTGATGTGCTTCATGAATGAGTCGATGTTTTGCTACGAGCCATGGATATTACGATTTACGATTTACGCCCTGTTTTATTATTGCATCTGGGAAAGGGCGTTTGATTTTTGATATTAGGATCTTGCTTGATTCCATTTACACCCTATTTGGAGACTTATTAGAGAATCTGCGGCAAAGGTAATGCCAGAGGATTGTTCATAACAGTTTTTATTTGTTTTCTAGTTTGACGCAACACCTGGAATCCCGGGGTTTTTCTTGTTGATATTTTTTTATAGGGGGGTTACAGCAGCGTAGGATTTTTCACTCGTTTTGTTTTTCCTTTTTCTGGGGGTGATGGTTAGATACCATGTATTTGGATACGTTTTTTGTGGACTGGTTCTGTCATTTCGTGCTTTGAACACGGCGAGGTTCATAGGCATAGGTTTTACTTTGTTGGAATATTTGTGCCGCAGCAGCGCGCTGGAGTAGAATGTTATTGTGAAACGAATTTCATTTCCTTGTATAGTACAACACTTCATGCTCGGTAGTTTCCGCTTCCTAATCACACACACATTATGACTGGTCATCCTCATCTAGTCCGCTTTTCAATCCTTCGCATTAAATCCCAGGATATCGAGTTATCTTTACTTGTCCCTGGAATAAGGCGCAGTCGCTGCTGTGTTGCCGTGCTGCTGACCAGGATGTTATGCTACTAGGTGTAACGGGGAAACAATAGCCGATAATTTAACTATTAAGTTCTTGGAGATCAACGGGCCCGGTAATATTACGGGGATCAGCCCCAAGATATTATGCGTTGTTCCTTAGTGAAACCCTCAGGGTTACCGATTTAGAATAGGTGGTGATTATACTGCAGTTAACCGTTAACTTGTTGTTATAGTAAACAACTCCGTAGTATACATTTAGGAGTTCTATTCTACTACATGGGATAAAAACAAAAGATTCGTAAAGCTCATAAAAGTTATTATCGTGGGTATCTCAGAAATAAACATGAGAAAAGGTAGAGAAATACATGACCCCCAAGTACTTGTATACATACTAAAATGCTACCAAACCCAATATATCCTTCATAATCTCCTCTTGCACGTTTTTCTCATTATTATATGCGTAGAGATAAGTTTCATTCAAAATCAATACTTATCACCATGTTCCCACCAAGTACCATTAGGACCATCCGCAACCTCCACAATAAGCCCATGATTCCAACTCCAATTCGACAACGAACTATCCTTACTACGTATAGCCCACCCGGTACTCGTAGTCGGACACTCAAAATAACTCTGTCTGCTCGCGAACGGATAGATTTCATTCGGGGGATCACCAACAATAACGGGATCCACCACATAAAAGCTAGCAACCGGAGTATCCTCGAGTGTTGGTTGATTATTGAAAGTCAACTTCTCGTCGATAACCCCGGATTTCAGCGCATAGATCTCTTCGGTTCCTTTACCGTTGCCGCCGTCTGCTAGTGATGAGAATGCGAAATGGAAGCGACAGAGTTTTCCGGCGTGGGTGCTGTTGAAGTGCATTGCGACAAAGGCGTTGGGTCCGATTTGCTGGATCTTGGGTATGGGTTCGTCGGGCTTGGTTGAGTCCATTACCATGACTAGGTATGGTGCGATGCATTCGTTCCCGTTGAGGATTACGGGGAGTTGGTATCGGGAGAGAGGGAGGGGTGGGGAGGTTACTAGTGGTGTGGTTGGGGGAGGGGATGTTTGGGCGATGGGGATTGCAGCAGTGAGTGTTGCAGCGAGGGAGAGGATTGAAGTGAGAATGAACGACTTCATGGTGTTGATGTTGCCCTGTGGTGGTGGTGGTAGTGGGTGGAAGGGTGGTAGGTGGGTGGGTGGGTGGGTGAATGAGAGGGTTGGCCAATGATACTTATAGGAAAAGAAGATCTCCGAATTAGGAAATGATGCGTGAGAACTGAAACTTACCCCACGTGGTAAAAGAAAACAAATTTCCTTTTTGGAGATGAAGAAATACTAAGCCCGTTTACCTATTTGCAGATTAACTGCGCCACCCCTCCTTGTGTATTTTGGTGATAGGTATTCCGGTCATGCTATATCTGCGAGACTATATAAAACAGGACCGCATATAGCTTTTTCTTTTCTTTTGAGCCTCCCTTCTTTTGAGTCAACGCAAATGAAATCAAAGAGTTGACTCGCCACACTTGATGGCTTAATCTGGCTAACCCATAATGTATCCTAGAGGTTTATTTTATGCGGGTTTCGGGAGGGGGATACGTGTAACTGTTGGACAGTCGTATCCTATAGACTCGGTATCTATCTAGCGCTTTTGTGAGGTGTAAATCGAACCATCCACCTAGAATCGTACGAGTACAGAAATGAAATCTGGGGCTATTCGTTGAGTTCTAACGTCTAAGTATAGGGCCCTGATTCATGTTAATTTTTGTGTAAATATTGCCAAGAGACTATAATATTGGCTATATCTGTTACTAATAGTAGATAGCGTAGTACTTTGCCACTTTGTAGGGGGTAATGATAAAGTTACCAATAAGGATAGCTCTTAAAAGGTAATATACCCCCTTAGAATACCAACCTTTGTTGATATAGGTGCTCGCATCAGGGATAGAGTGTTAGGACATATTAGGGTGCCACGGATCGGATCTGCACGGCTACTGTTATTACCACTTTGTCCTACCGTAATTTAGAAGTGCCAAATCTAGTTTGTTACTCGGATCAAAACATACACTTTCTTGTAAGCCGCATGTTCTGTATTATATCGTGTAGTGGTATTCCCCTTTTCAGGGTGTCAATATATACTCGTCTCTTGAAAAGAACCAGAAAACAAGTGTCAGTTTTGTATGTTGTGGTGCCGTACACAGGTGTTTTACCATACCCCCTGTTTCATGGCCCTTACCATGGTGAACAAGTACGTCACTAAGATATATTCGTGATTCGGGTTCGTCAGGTAAGACAGAGCACGGTTCCTAAAAAGAAAAACCTAAGATCCACCCACACCCAACTTTAAAAAATCAAGTACAAATAAAGGGTGTTTAAGAGCTACATACAATAATACTCTACCCTAGGGTTTTTATGCACTGTGGCAAAAGAGGTCAATGAGCCGCGCACTACTTCGTACTACAGATTCGCATTGCACCTCTCCGCCAGGGACTCGAACCAGATACCTTGCGGTCACCAGTTGGTTTGACTAAGCACAGATATATACCCTTAGGTTATACTGGCTTGTATATGTAGTTATTTAATGAGTATATATTCAACCTCCTCCTGTTATAGAAGATCAAACACATAGTAAATAAAATAGTTAGTATGTAGAAATCGTTATGATGAAACAGGTCTCGGATGGCGTAAACAGTTCATAGCCATGCATAGGGCCGATCATATTTGTTAAAAGTTCAGAAATTTATAAGGATAATTGACTACATGTAGTTTAAATTGTTTTTTGATTCTATAGCATCTTATCCACCTGAACTGTCATTTTCTCTAGTGCCTGTTCTTCGGCGGGGGGTTTCTAGCTTGAACTAATATTGCCGAGGTTTTTCTTCTTTTTCTGAGACATATCTCGCTATTTGGGACTTATCTCATCTGCATACTGTATATCTTAGCACGGAGCTCCCTCATACTCTCCCTATATTCTAACTCTTTAGTACTTAAGGCCCCTCCTACCGAGGATTGAGTAACCTTCACTCACTAGTATCCACCTACGCCCCTTCTGTGTATAATTGGTACTATCGGTATCCTCGGCCCTGTAAAGGTTTCCGGGTTAGTCTCCACTAGAATTAGGAATGCTACTAGGTAGAGGCAGAGATTGTGGGCTTATATACTACTTGACCCAGACCTGGAATTAATACGTCATTAGCCGTGGATGAGGATGCGGTGAGTGGTTCAGAGCACACTGAATGAAACAAAAATACCCAAAATCACAAATCACACCCCTTTAAATACGCAGCATATGTGCAAGTTATCTATATACTTACTCGGGACGACACCCGTCAACACTAGGTTGACCTTCACCAAGTGGGGCGTCATATGCCCTTCACGGAAGTAGTAGTAAGTAATATTCATTTAATATGCCCTTCACGAATTATCGAATCAAAGGTCTGCTAGACGATTTACATTTTCACCCCGTACCTCTTCATCGTTTAGGGAATTAGACGCATATGAGATTATATGTTTTTTTTTGTGGGGGGGGGTTGTGTAACGTTTCGCCTTGTCTGACTGTTTTTTTTAGAAATGGATTCATGGATTATCCTCAACTTGCCAATTACTCCGCCGGGATGAATTTATACCATATTTGAAGGGCTTAAATACTATTTGGTAATCGATTAATCTTCAAAAGTTCAATAATTCAGGGAAAAAACCCTAACCTTGTCATCATAAGAACTCATTCGACTACAAATGAAATGAAATTCTTTTTTTAAATCATTATACACAACCCGATAAATCAAATTGATAATGATGATGATGGTGTGGTGGTGATGGTGATGTGGTGGTGATGGTGATGGTGAATTCATAACATACATGGAGCCCGAGGGCTAAGGTACTCATCACATCGAAGCAATAGAGAGAGTAGATCTTTCTTAGGAACTCCCCCACCAGAAAGAGCTCTATATATACGAGGTTCTTGGGGGTAAGTATTCTATCTACATCATAGACCCAAAACCTACTCGCACCTGTGTCGATACCCGAGATACCATACTACAGAAAAAATTAAACAAAATAGCAAAAAGGAGTTCCTTCACTTACAAGTACATCTCCTCCTGATCTCTCAGGGAGTCGAACCACGGTCCTTTAGTCTTTAGTCGCGGATTTATAGACTGACAGCACCTAACCGTTAGGCCAAAGGTGCTGCCGATGTATGTAGCTAAGTGCCGCGTCCTATGAGCTATAGGCACAAGTAGGTTTGGGTCTATGATTTAGGGGGCTTGTTGGAGAGAGCCCCCCTAAGCAAGAATGTACTCGTCTCATTCTCTCCATTACATCATGACTCCCATGACAAATACTAGTTTTATTAGGAATTCGATGAAGATTCTTGTCTCCTCTCCTTGGTTCATGATGTATTTTTAAACTATGAAGAGGGTGCTAAGACAGATCTCGCCATCCGAAACCGCAATTATCTGCCTAATATGTAGCTATAGTGACTGTATACTTATGAAGGAAACCCAAACTCCACGACTAAACTTGAAAAACAGTATAGTGGAGATAAGAAATTTAATCAACTGAATTTATTAGAGATTATATTCTAGAGGTTTTATCTTTTCTGGGTAACTTTCTTTTGGGGGGTTCCTGCATGAGCTAGCTGCATGTACATGTATGTACGTACCCAATATTACCGATCCTTCTGCAGGTACTACATGTATTGTATGCTATATATGGGATATGTAAAGCGCCATTCGGTAAATGTATACAACAATCCAGGGCAATAGAGATTTATTATAAATTTAATGAAGGTTCTCGTATATCTTTTCTCCTATACCGTTTCAAAATCTGTGAGGTGCCGTGTTTGTCATTTGAAACCGCACCACAACCATATCTACTTACCGTATTAATTACAATTTGCGGTCATACAGAACGTTGGAGTTGCCCCCTCAGGTAAAGCGGCCTCAAATCGCCTCCTTAATGTCCTCCGTCTTACTGGAGATGGCAAGCTTGGAGTGTTATAAAAACTCACTAGCGCCATAAGCAGAAGGAAATTGTCCTAGAAAACCTTCAATTCATTCATTCTTTATTTAAACTCTCTTTATTTATTGCTGTTGTAGTTGAGCGGTGCTCATCCTCTCAAAGCATTGATTGTCTTGTAGGCGACTTATTAAGCCACTCAAGTATATAGAGCCTTCAAGTTATATGAAAATTTCTATATAAAACCAATGTATGCAAGTGTACCGATGTATTCCATGTTTAATTTTAACTTAAGTTAGCCCTTTAATTAGTCTCGTAATCCGCCCCTATACGCAACTTGGTGTTCGGGGCTGCGTAGCAAAGCAAACCTAGGGACGGGAGCGAGAATACAGTGCGAAAAGAGGGGATGGATTGGGTACAGTATTTTTCCAAATCCAGTAGAAATCCTGTAGCAATAGTGTAGAATACAAGAATATTACAGCATTCTTGTCCAAATTCCGGTTTAATACGGCATTTCCCTTACAATTCTGCAGAAATACAGTAGTGATTTCACCCCGTTTTTCGTACTGTACCCTTTGATATAAGTATAGTTGTAGCTCTATCTCAATACCCGACCCAGATAGATAATAAAGATAAAAGAAATGCGGTAATAAACACTAGATTAAATCTATATATTTGATGAAAGTGATTTCGTTTTCTATTATTTCTGGGTCATTCTATTGAATGGCTAATGATTAGGTGTTGTGATGTTGCAACGTTGGCTGACAGGACTTATATAGCGGGCCAGGACTACATTAGTTGGTGAGGCAAAAGGCACCCAAAGTGATAGTTTTCTTGGATTTTTTTATACATTTATGTTCCCAATATTTCCTTTTGTCTCTGATTGTATCCTTCCATTAATAGTAGTATTTTTTGTGGTGCTGAGATTTATGGGTTTACCATTGCCCTGGGTGGGGGCTCCGGGTATTTTTTTGGGGACAGCTGTATATTAAATCATGAAGTGCGTATAATAAGAAACGATTACATAAACAACATAGTCTAAGATAATCTTATCTGATGCTTACTCATTGTACCCTTTTCTTGAACATATTTTGGGCGTTTTTAGATCGCCATGCGCAGCCATAATTTCTTCCAGTATTGTTTTCATCACCCTCCTCATAGTCATCGATTTCAGTAAGCTACGCCGTTTTCCTCCTCTAGCTTAATATTAATACTAACATATGTCATGTAAGGTAGAATTTTCAACTCACTATCTGTATTGTCCATACAATCATAGAGTTTTCTCCCACGCGCAACGAAGAGAATACTATCAAGCTCAGCCCTATCTTTACAGCTCTTAATTGCCTGACTAAAATCCACAACATATTGTGGAATTAGTGGTCCTCTCGGGAAACGGATAGGTCCATTGCAGCCACAGAGTTTTGAGTGGCGATTGAGCTCAAACTTCCCGCCGAAACGCATCATACAGTTTTCACACTGCAATGGCTTAACATGTTTTCGTAATATATGCCGACTTTAGAGAACCTTTAGCACTACCGTCGCTGTACCCCCTTACCCCCCCCCCCAAAGGATACAGGGTTGTTGAACTTACCGCAGGGCCTTCAAGTTCTTACACTCATAGCTCACACATTGATGTGAGCTCCCAGGGTCTGAATGCATCCAGTATGGACAGAAAACTATTCCGACAGCAGATTTAGTTTCTGTATCTTGAAGAAAGGAATATATAAAACCATACTACGTATAGTCGGATGAGAGCCCTCGCTAGTTGGCTGGGAGGCACTGGCTCTTTTCTTTGCACTCCTAAAAGACCAAAAGTCAAATACAGTTACTAAACAGTCTTACGGGATGATAGCTAAGGAGGTGTAATACATTGGCTTGGAGGGTTCGTGGAGTACTGGATGAATTTACAAGGGTGTTTTTGTGTAAAAGCGTTAGATGAATCTCGGGGTGTGAGGAAAGTAAAATAGAGTAGAGGTAAAGTGGAAATATAAAGATTTAGAAAGAAGCGGATATTTAGGATATCCTTTTCTATCTATTCCAGTACAATCGCTCTATATTAATGTGATTTTACCAGAAAAAAACATATTATAGGATGATTAAACTGTACAGCACACTGGTAGTCAGTACGCAGATTCAAATACCAATAGAATGCATGTATATAGACTATGGTTTAAAACGCAATAACGTTTCCCATATCTTTGAGGTTTTATTTTTTTTATCTTTTTTTATTTTTTTGCTTCATCTATCGAGACTTATATCTCCATGTGCATGTAAGCAAGTCTCTGAAGCCTAGAAAACGATATCTACCTATAGTTTATTCGTGTCAGGGCTGCAGTGTTCGGACGCCCTGTAAGGGGAATACCACAGCATTTTCTAGAATTACGACTTATAAGACCGCGTATATCTTGATCTAAGATACTTTAGATCCATGTTTGTCCTAAGCCCTAATAAGATGCGGTGGGATAAAGTGGTAATAGTTTATTACTAGCCACTCACACCGTGTAGCATGGCATGGTAGTACATTCAAGTGCTTTGCCCCTAACACAAGTACGTACGTGTTCACGAACTATACGGACAACATACACTGTTAGTTTAGTAGACTCATATCGTTGCCACCTATCCTGAGACTGAGGGGCTTTTCAATATAACATCAACCCCTTACATGCCTCTCAGAATAAGAACGCAGGAACAGGGAGGGGGGAGGGCTGATTATTGGTGCTATCTCAGCGTCCTCTACACATGTTTTAGAAAGTCAGTCATCAAATTCCTGGTTTTTATAGGCCGCAATATAACATTGGGGTTACGCGTTTCCGGACATTCCCCCTGTGGGGTATATAGTGGCAGTTTATAATTTAACCTGTAGGTGCTTAAGTACGTAAAGAATACTAGGGAGAGCGGAGGTTCCGCTGCTGAAGCGAGTGGCAAAAGCAGCTATATAGCTATTCTCAGTAAATCATTTTAGCTATAGTTTCCCTAGATTTCAATGCAAAGGTAGTTATTTTACTCTATAATATAGTGAATTGATACATGTGCCTTAATACATGTAGCTATATCCATGCCCTGCATGTATGTCATAATCGTCATCAAAATGAGCGATAAATTCTATTACATAAAGTGTCTTATTTGCTTTTTCTTCATTGCTGCATTACTAGACAAGAGAACCTTCTACTTGTGTGTGAACGACCGATTGTCGTATTGATTTTTGCAGAAACACGGAATTTTGCTCTTGGTGCTGCAGCAGGGATTGCATCTTGGCCAAATAGGAGCAGCCCTTTTTGGCGCCTTAGACATCAAAATTCTGCCTACACATCAACTCTGCAAAGCATCAATCAATCATGCAAGTTTGGTTTCAAGTGCAGCACACAGTAAGAAGGATCGAGAGGATCTTATGGCCTATCCTATAACAATCCTCGCCAAAAGAAATATAAAAAAAATAAAAGCCCTGATTCTCGTTCCCCAACCCTTTTGCCGTGTACGGTGTGCAGCAATGGCGAAACCTGGGTAATGATAAACACGGGTCAGTCTCAGCATACATGGGCCTGAGTGGCCAAGTTGGGCGTCCGAGACTGCAGCTGTCCACGGAGGTGACGGCGGATACGTACAGGGGTATTTATATTTTTTTAACTGACTAAATTCCTGTTCGCTCTCTGACAGTCCCCGCCGTTACTTAGTGCAGGACTATACATACAATCTAATTCTCCAGTAGAAAAGATTAGGAAATCTAAAATCCTAGGTTTGAGAGCTTGATTGACCTTTCATGTTCTCGGCGAAGACTCTAGCAATATTATTGGCCAAATAACCCTTGTCCGCTACCCTTGCCTCCCCACGATTTTTTCTACTCGCAACAGGCATATAGTACCCGGAAATGTGGGTGAGTATATTCACTAATTGGTAGGTATAACATTTACAGAAGGCCCTCAATATCAAATAGATTTTTCCTGTCTGAGACTTGTATCTCCAGGTGCTTTATGCCTGTTGCGAGTACCAGAAGCTGTAAGTACTAACCCTCAAAAGTATGGGATCAATAATGTGTCTTGGGATGATAAAAAGATCTATAATTAACAACTAGTAACGCGACGCTTAAAGCATCGTGTGTCTTGAACGAAGTAACCCTAGAAATGAAGCCTTTATAGTACAATTGCACTAGCCGGCCGAAGAGTCGCTGCGCCGCTGTAATCAAACTCCAATACGCTACCCTATACTTTCTGATATTGGGTTAGGGTTTACCATGGACTGCGATGTTGGGGTCTATTCCGCTCTCGGCAACATTTCATATTACTCGCCCGCCAGTGCTCATGTTACAGCGTACGGTAAGAAAGATCGAGAAATCAGGGCCCGCTACCAAGGCCAATCCTACGACAAGATCGAGTCTTCCCCAAAAACCCAAACAAAAAAAGCACTGAATCCCGCGTCTCACCACGCAGTGTAGATCCGACTTGATCGCGTGTCTAGATAATTGCCGGGTTAATCTATCAAGTGATAATAACCCGGAAATATGTGCATGTGGGGGGTAAATTTCCCCGCCTGCGCATATATTTCTTATTTCCGGGTTCTGGTGATCGTACGATTCCCAAGCTAGCGGTAAACCTCGGGATTTAGGGTCATGCACCCTAAATAAAATGACTAAGCTCTAACATAACTTCTAATACCGTATACGTATATACTGAGGCCTATACAAACCAAACCATGGCCGCCACTACGGCGGAAATAGGAAATTGGAAATGGAAAAACCAAAAACTGAATAAAAGCTTTACATTTAAAATTTTATTTTAGGATTTTAATTCTTTTATTAAAGCTAGATAGAGATAGTACCTGTCTGAGTACTTAAGTTGCACGATTACTACTCCTGAGTCTTGATCTAGCCCTCCATATCTACATGTATATAGAAGGGTCTAACCTGGTACTGCCTCTAGTAGGAGCTCCTAGCAGGTGCCCCTAGCAGGCACTCCTAGAAAGTGCACTTAGAAGTCGCCCCTAGAAGGCGGATCTACTTAGTATTTAGATGCATATTTACTGAGGAGGTTTTTGCCTTTTAAGTCTCAGTACACACTATTGGCTGGTCAAACAGAAGACCCTATTAGATCCCCTGTAAAGCTACATCGTAGCACTTTCTTCACATTTTCGATTTTCAACTTTTCGAGTTCCTTTTCCAGAATTTGTTTCTCCTTGATCACTTTAGAAAACAGCCCTGACCCTGACCCTGACCCTACTACCTACCTACTTTTTTTTTAACTCATTAAGTATATACAGCCTCCGGGCTACAATACTATCCCTCGCACCCTCCAAATCTCAAACCCCTCCAAATTATTTCAAAACAGCAACACTAAACAAAAATAAACAAACTCGTATCCAGAATCGTAAACTAACATAGGTGCTATATATAATATTGAAGAACCTAGATAACCCGTAAATAATTTGAAGTTCTGTAATCAAGTGTTGAGATATGGCTACCTAATAAGGTATAGCGTTGATGGTTCGACCAGTACAATTGTCTCCGAGGAGACTCGGTAGACAAAGCCTATTAGGAGGCTCTTCTTGGGGTTCACTTGCTGTCTTTCCTAGGCTTTAGGGTATCGCGGGGTCTATTTGATTAGTCATATATGTAGAGGAGTAGAAAGCCTTTGCTAGGCTTTTACTACTTCTCATTCTCGTGACATCTGAACATCAAGCGTCAATGACCGTGCGAGTGATAACTTATGATTTGAGGTAATATATTTTAGTTTATTCACATATCTTGAAACGGAGACCGAGATATAAATAGGTTTATAAATTCTTAATATAGTTATTAATTTAATGTTACTGTCCTGCTTTGTGGCTAATGAACCAATATCGAAATTTTCCATAAAAATAGGGGCGGGAAAGATAATTTGCTTTGGGGGAGGGGGGATTGATGCAGAGGCATCAGTTAGCACTGGTATTACCCCCCATTTTGCATAATATCTCTTTCCTGTTTTAACATCCCATTTCCATCCACCTAGCTTCCATCCCATTTCCATCCCATTTTACGGCAATCAACATTAGCATTAGCAAAAGGAATATTCCGCCTCGCTCTGTTGGAGAGCGAGGCGAGAATTCTAGAAACTAACCTCAACCACGTTCTTTATGCTGCACATGATCCTCAGGAGATACGCTGGCGGACGCTGGAAGTCTAGGAGAGCTAAAAGTCATGTTTAGGGAACTCTATTCTCTACCCAATATATATGATATTTTTAGTTCGATGTCCTGCCTAACCTTCGCCTACCTACCCTACCTCCGTACCTGTCTGCTTTTTCTCGCTGGTAGTCCTCCACGTGGCCACCAGGCCGCGTCGATGTGTCAAACATAAGGCGCTCGTACCTACTCAGGTAGGCTCTTTACTCTATAATAGAGAGCTAGCCCAAAACCTGCCTACTTACCGCCTACTGCCACTCTAGAAGTCTGTTCTAGATCTCATTGATGCGTTGGATGAGTGTATTCGTACCTACTCTAGCAGGTTGTTTAATTGGTGGCTCGGAGGCTGTTGGAGATCCTGACGCACTGGTGGTTTCCCTCAAGCTTCTCAAATATGTAATTGAGAAGTCAAACTTCGCAGATTGTGCTGTGTCAGGAGACCTTAATGCTTGCTGAGAGTTGCCGCTCTCAAAATCGTTACAATATTCTTATAAAACTCAGATTCTATCTTAATCGAGACTAAGATTTAGGAGTCCATCTTTGAATCAGGCCTAATATTTTCTCTTGGGTAAAATTTTAGAATTATTGGACTAATCGATAATCAATCATAGGGCATCACAGCATACAAGCCGAAAGTACAAACAATTAAACAAACAGCATAACTATAAAATCAGACTTCAAAATTCACTCCCGTGCATGTTCCATGTCCCCAAATTCCCACTCCTAATTTCCTCTTCCCGCTGATCTGTATATAATACTTCATTACTCTCGATACTTTCGATCGGCCGTTAATTCATACTTTCCGCTAGCCCTAAGCCAATATTAATCCTAGTATAGTTCTCATAAGATAAGATCTTTAACTCACTATCTGTGTTATCCATACAATCATATAACTTTTCCCCAGCCTCATCGAAAAGAATTTCATTAAGGGCAAATCTGTTTTGACATTCATTAATCTTCCGGGCAAGGTCTATAACGTAATCTGGTACCGGTGGTGCTCTTGGTAAGCGGGCAGGTTCTTTACAACTGCTGGGGGGTTTTTTTTTGTGTCGATTGAACTCAGATTTTCGGCCGAAACGCATTGAGCACTTGTCACACTGCAGTGACTTAATGTGCACCCGTAATATATGACGGCTTTAGAGAACTGTTAGTATCCCTATATATATATATACCACCGCTTGTAGGGAATAAATAAAATAAAAATAAGAAGGGAGATCTAGGATTTATTAGACATACAGTAGTAAAGTGAAGTTGCTGCAGTTATAGTCTTCACATCTGTGCACCGAAGTACTACGGGCCCAGTATGGACAATAAACTATATTCAAACAAAAAATCTTAGTTTTTTTGGTGTAAAAAATGGAAAGGGAGTATATAAAATATAACGGTTGAAAACATACTATGTATAACCGAATCGCGTTCTTGATCGTTGGTTACCTCGGGGGTCCCATATCTAATTCCTGTGGCCCTAAAAGCCCCGAGATACAAATCAGCTACTAAAACAAGATCCAATAGTATTATAGCTAATGAGGTGTAGTACATTAGCTCGGAATGTTCGAGGGGTGCTAGAGGCATTATAAGAATTCCTTGGAGTAATAGTGTCAATCGGTGTGATAAGGAAATTGAAGAAGAGTAGAGGTTTAGTATGCACGATTAGAAAAGTGAAGCGGAAGTGAATATTATATAGAATATTGGACAGAGTATTTGTGTTACAGCGTTGCTAAGATAAGTCAGAAGCCCCTAACCTAGTGCGGGAAAGGTATATGCGGCTGCATGCAACTGAGGTCTACTGAGCACCAGGGAATCGGTTGACCGCGTGGGCGATCTCAAGAAGGGAAAAGGTCCTCTCGTGTTTCTCTAGGCCGCTCGTCAATGGACCAGGTGAATCAATTTGTAAAACTTCACCTAGTAGGTAAGCATATGATCAGTTTGGCATATTGATAAGATCGTTCAATGTTTATGAGCTTTGATTACACTGAAATTCAATATTTTTACTCTTTTGTGCTGTAATCTTCGCCCAAATCTGACACTAGCAAATACTCCCGAGATATCAGTGTAGCTTGTGTGCATATCTCACTATTTTCGGTAAGCCCAGGGTATCTCCGGAGAAGGCCTTTTACGTACCAGTTTCCCCATATATGCATTCCTTTAAAGTCAATAACATCCATGACTTACAATAGACTATGTATAGTCGTGTCTAACAAGTTTTTGGAACCCCCTCACACGATGCAATAGTCCGAAACTCGACAACAATAGACTAAATTATTACAAGGATGTAAGCAGAGGGCATATAGATGCTAAAGAATACGTAGGTAAAGTTATCTGATTTTTGGTTGCGGTGATATTGGGGTCCGGGTAATCGGTTGTGTTGAGTGGGGGCTCCAAGAACAGAATTCCAGGCATAGTATGGGAGGAGGGGTTATCTAGGGCCCACTAACAAGCAACCTAGTTACTATTCTAATAGAGCTTTTACTGGTCGTCTCAGTGCTGTAAGGAGTCAAGATCGACTTCGTCCCTCACAGTACATATGCTGCTGTTGGGCACAATGGCTAGCAATCTTCAACGTTTTGATGGTATGTATGTCTCCCCCCCATAGTATTTTAAAGTAACACAGGAGAGCATAATATGGGGGTTTTCCCGATTTCTCAATTTCTCGATTACATGGGCACAGACGCCCAGTTATCCTACCTAAAACATGTCTCAAACAGTCCGCGTCTGAGAACTTTTTACGACAGCTGTACTTGTCCCCCAGGGAAAGAACCTGAAAACAGGGGGGGTGCGCACAGGCGTGACCGGGGGGGTGGACCGGGGGGTGGACCGGGGGAGGCAGCGCCGAGAGTAAACTTAATTACAACTATGAGTACATTAATTAAAAATAGAGAGTACCAGGAGGCAGAGAAAAAAATAGAGAAAGAAAGTAAAACTACCAGCGAGTATGGCCACCATTATTAGCAATTACAGCAGCAACTCTTTCAGGCATAGAGTCAACATATTTTAAAATCTCCTCAGCAGTTATCTTCTCCCACTCCTCCAAAATAGCTCTTTTCATACCATCTACACCACTAGGCCTAGGGAATCTCTCACCAATTCTGTCCTTTAAAAGACTCCAAACATTTTCTATAGGGTTAAGATCAGGTGAGCTTGCAGGCCAGTCTATAGAAGGTATACCATACCATCTGCGCTGAGCTTTAGTAGCATTAGCTGTGTGAGCAGATGCCCCATCTTCCATAACCCATAATCTAGCACCAATATCAAGACAATTATGATACCAAAAAGGATGAAGAACAGGCTGAAATACATGATTGATATATGTATCTGCTGTAATTGTTCCCCAATCATCTCGATCCCAAAGAACAATTTCCAATTTTTTTCCATTTACCATTCCAGCCCATACCATGACTGAGTTTTCCTTTTTAAACTTTGGGGTTATACAGTCTTGAAGATACTCCTCCTCTCTTCCAATTTTGCGGGTAACATAAGTGCTTCCTCTGGTTCCACTAAGCCAAATATAGCACTCATCAGTCCAAACAACTCGTCTCCAATCATTCTTTGTCCAGTGTTGATGTGCAACTGCAAACCATAGTCGAGCAGCTTTGTGCCGAGCCGTTAAAAGCACCTTTTTCCGAACAACTCGGCGTGCGTAACCTTCCTTCAACAAAGTCTTACGCAAAGTGCCTTCATTTGCTTGTATTCCGCATTCATGAGCTATCTCAACCAGGGGTTTCCGGCGGTTCTCGGCGTTCAATGTTGCATGGTGGACAAGCACTCGGCGAATTGGTGTATTTAGCTTAACTGGACGACCTCGCTTCTTCCTAGGTGTTTCTGGACCTCGACAAATATTCCATACTGTGCCGACACTAAGGTTCTGATCTTTTGCAATCTTTGCAAGGGTCCATTGGGCCTTGTACCGCAGAACATGAACATAGATCCGCTGTTTGTAGGAGACTTCACGGGTTTTAACAGGCATTTTTAGCAAAAAAGCTCGGCGAGAGACTCGGCAGAAAAGATAGAACGACAGGAGAGGGAGGACTCTGCGGGAGAGATAGAGGAAAGACTTTACTCTGAAGACTCTATGAATACCAGCTGTTCAAAGCACCCTCTTTATACTTCTTTAAGTCTTATGCTTACCTCGCTCCAGATTCATCTACTTCACTCCAGTTCCATCCACCTCGCTCCAGTTCCATCCATCTCCCTCCCTCCATCTCCCTCCCTCCAGCTCCAGTTCTATCCAGCTCCTTCCAGCTCCTTCCACCTTGCTCCAGCTCCTTCCGCTGTGTTCCTTCCAGGTGTCTGAGCCCGAGTTCTGATACTGGAGCTTGGGCCCTAGCCCCCCCGGTCGGGCCTGTGCGTGCCCCCCCCTGTTTTCAGGTTCTTTCCCTGGGGGACAAGTACAGTCTCCGGCAAGATTATTGCGAAAACAGGGGTTAGCGAGAAACAGTGTACAGCCAGTTATTGCTACTAAAAGGTTCTTCGAGAACGCTAGAAGCCAATCATAAATCCTAATCTTG
This sequence comes from Verpa bohemica, assembly GCA_033030345.1. NCBI lineage: Eukaryota > Fungi > Ascomycota > Pezizomycetes > Pezizales > Morchellaceae > Verpa > Verpa bohemica. Next base: position 196,711 of record JAUFSE010000016.1, on the reverse strand, counting down.
TGTGGCACACTTTCGCATTAATCTTGCCGGAGACTGTAGAGTACGGCGTCTCGCCCCTAGTCCTCATTTATCTTCTACATAGGCCGCTGAGCGGCTGAACCTGTCTGTGGGTAACTACAAACCTTGGTATTGGGTTCAGGGTATCTGCCTCATATTTCACTGAGATCTATTGAGACATATTGTGATTAAGCCACGAGAAAAAGTCCCTCAAGGCCTGATCTTCCTCGGGCCCATCCTTCTAGGCGCAAGTATCTAGAGACATGTTTCAAAGCATTGTTTATATAAACAGGATATAGCTGACTTGATATATTGGTTGTTTTTTAATCTTTCCCCATATTTTTAACCACTATTATTATGACTCAAAACACCTGGAGGAGCCTCAAGCAGCCTGAAGCCGCTAGCTCCAAGGTAAATAAATTTCAGGTCCCTCGAAAATCACACTGGGAGTGATATTCTTATAACCCCATAATGTTCTGGGAATTGGGAGGGTCCGCATATGGGTGAATACGAGTGAGCGTCCGGCCAGTAGATACTTCTAACCAGAATAATTAAATAAAACAACGACGCAGATTCTCTGGAGTTTTAAGACCCTTGGGACTAAGAATATCTAGGTCATGTGCACATAGAGACCTGATCGATCATCAGAATTTTATGGGATTACAAGCAGAAAGGTGGTGGTAGCAATCAATTCGATTTGAGAATTCGTGCATGTCGCTTGGCATGGCTGATAGCGCCACTCGTACTCTTCACTATATACCCTAAACGCAGCACAAAAACTCCAGTATTATTGCAGAAATACTAAATATTAGGATAGGACTACAAGTAACAAGATAATTACTGTCCTACTACGTTAGGATTAAAGGTCATACTATATCCGGATTCTTTGGCCATCCACCTCACCTGACTCCGCCTGCCTCACATTCACCGATAAAACCGCGAAGTTGGGCTCTCGATCGGTGTTCTCTGCCGGGGCTTCCCAGATAATACGGGAACCCTAGATGCATGAGTGCCGTATATTTCCGAGTTAATTTGGCCCGCTTCCGCTGAGGGAATGTGTTAAGGACGCTGGAGCGTGAGTTGGCGTCATGGGAACTGAAGTTACTAGACCCCATGTGACTTGAAAAAAGTAGAAAAAACTTTAGAAATGCTATCCCTTAAACCGTCAACGGTCCCAGGCGGGACCGGTCTTTGTCACAACTCCCAATTTTCCAGCTAAATTCCCTAGAACAATTCCTATAATATTTAGAGGTGTTTTTGTTAAGTTATAGCTATTTTTATTTATTAAAAGACCAGTTCCGAGCAGTTGCGTGTGATGGTTCAAGGGATAAAAACATTCTCTACTCCTCTTAGAAGGTTTGGTATATCAAGGTTGTCGAGATATCAGCCCAATAAACTTAGTCGACGTTTGAAGCTGTATACTATATATGCATGATGGTGATATTTCATAACGTACATGTAGTCCTTGGGCTAGCTAAGGCACTCGCGCCATACTCGATCCAGACAATAAGTACCCGAAAAATAAAGTCTCAGACAAGAGTATCTCTATTAGACGTGATAGCCCCTAGCCATCAGATGCAACTTGGCTAGTTAATAGCAAGCTTGTATTTCGGGCGTCCCATGCCTGCCCCGAGTACCTGCATACACTTTTTTTTTTTTTGTTTCATTCAGAGCCTTCTACCTAGTATATACATACACTAATACAGGTGAGTTGTGTTTTTTGTTTTTTGTTTTTAATGATCGTGGGTGAGTTGACTTGCTCGAGCAGAGAATTCGGTATCAGCTGCACATGCTGCATAAGGTTGCAGCAGCATTCATCGGCGCCGTCGCCCGCGGACGTGCACCCAGATCTGAGGGTAAACCCCATATGAAGACACAATAACCGAGATTTCCAGCCTATGGCCACCGGGTAACAACGAGACCCCGTGCATGTGCTTAAATCGATCTACGGGGGTTTTTTTTATTTAATTGAATACGTACTTGCATACAATCCCGATTACCGCGGGCAATTTTTTGCGGGGGATGGATGAAACTGAGAAAACCTCCAAGCCTGATTTATCACAGTCCTATTTCCCTAGCAGAAAGGTCCCCGAAGGGCCCTGCATATAGCGCTAATAGTGGGAGAACTCACGCGAGGCCAAAATTAATACCAGAGGGGAACCACAGAAGAAACCCCATATCTCAGGTTTCGGATATGCCTCAGCAAAAAGAGGGGGAAAGGCTCGTAAACATTGATTCAAGTTAGAAAATCCTCTAAAAAAACAAGCACCAACACGTAGCTACTTTACCATCAAACCACCAGGCCATATCAACTTTATCTGAGGACCTTTTAGATGTATAATACTCTTTAGTTTTATTAAATTTACCAGTGGCTGTGGATCATTACGCCTTTAGGTCATTTGTAGATGGACTAGTCTTGATCTAAATGGCCCTGATCAGGTAAGGGTTAGGATTATCGCATCTATCGAGTAGTTTCTTTGCTTGACTTACTAGGTATATCCAGCCCTTCAGCAATGATACTACATGTATATATCGCATTGTGCAATAAAACACTGACATAAGTCAACAAACTTCAAAAAAATAAAAAAAGCATAAACAGTTCTAACAGTGCGCAAAGGTATAACAAAAACGTTGTCTCAATAGCAACTCGGACCACAAAAAAATCAAATTTACGTAGTATTAGAATTAATTTAATGTACATGCCTATACGGTTATCATATGGTGATGATGATGAGATTCATAACGTACATGCAGGCTATCATATGGTACTCTCGAGTAAAACGTAGCCAAATCACATATATCTACTCGCTGTGGAGATTTAGTTTACTAGCCTATCACATAAGATATATGCTTACTGATTTAATTAAGCCCCCCTAAGCCAGCAAGCAATCCACTCGTCTTCCCCTCTCGACTACAACAGGTCTGGCTATCGCAGTCGAGTGATATCCTATGATGGAAGTTGTTTTTGGTCCACTCACCTAGTGCGAACGGGGGGTAAATAGACTGATAAAATTCTTCCTGTTATATTTACTAGGGGATGGTGTAGGCGTTAGTGAAGGATGATGCATGGTAAAAGGTTATAATCAAGATTAAGATAAAAAATAGTAGGAGCGTATATATATTTGTAGTGTTAATATATTGCTAGGTGGTACGCCAATTGAGGGGGGTGTGTATGCAAAAAACACTTATGTAGTTTCTACAACCATCGACAGAGTATAAATTAAGCAATATCATGCACACTAGCTAGCAATGTCAGCTCGTTTGAATTATGCTAGGATAAATCGGGAATCTCCGTTGCCTGGATATACTAATCTTTTTTACGCGTACGGCGTACCGACCGGTTTATGTAACCCTTTTCTAATAACAGCCTCGTCCCGAGCCTCTAGACTCCAGACTTCCTTTAGGATATTACGCAATTAACCCCTCTAAATAAGGTATTTATTAGGTTAGTTGGTATCCTTTCTTAGGTATTTATAAGGTTAGTGGAAGCTTTGCCTTATAATATTAACTTAGGTAGTAATATTTAATTACTTATGTTCTATATATAGGCTGGATTTCAATTTATTCCAGGTAAAGGGCGAAGAAACTAATTTCACATCAGAGGAAGTGCGAGGCGGGAGTAGGAGGAGATCTCACCAGTAAATCAATTACAAGCGTTAAAAGTTGCTCTTCTAAGCGAATTCTTCCAGCTACAACTTTTTTGGATTTCAATATTATCGAAGGGGGTTCTTTCCCTGACCTGTTGGGGGTAATATAGTGTGGAAGAAAAAAAAACCCCCCGATTTCTAATATAAAGGTTACTTCATAATCCTGACCCAAGATCGATCTTGTCATCTACTACAGCGTACAGTAAGAAAGATCGAGAAACCAGGGTCTGCTAGCAAGGTTTTGTGGCCAATCCTACGACAAGAATCTTCGCCAAAAACTCAAAGAACGAATAAAAGCCCTGAATCACGTCTCATGTTTCTCGATCTTTTTTACCGTACACTGTACAACCACATCCAACACCTACTAAGATTTGCAAAAATTTAGAATCTATAAGAACCTGAAATTTTGTCACCTTTATCACCGCACGGATGCATCATAAACCCCTATTTCCCCACACGGTCGTTCGGGTGTAATGTTATGAGGCGTGTATAGGGAAAAACGGCACACGACGTCCAAAATTACCGTCTCTAGCAACGCTGCAAGACAAAATGTGGGGGCGAGGGACAGATTAATACCAACGGATGCGATGATCCACTGTTACACAGACAACGGTCCCGCAAATCCTTGCTGGGATCGATGTTATATTTTTCATTTTTTCATAACATGCTTAATCTCTCTTAAAGATTCAGTTTATTAGAGATAACTAATGAGTGGGTCCCCCAATTGAAACCTTTCCCATCTTCCACTCCCCTCTAAAGTTCAACCATACTACACAGTATGCCCAAAATCTATGCGCAAAAAAATATTAAATAGGGGGAAGTGTAATGTGACACATCAACAGTACCGTGAAATTCGTTCCGCCACTGTAGGAGATTAACTTGCGTGAGCCGCCCACTGTCTCAGCACAAAATAAACAGCAGTTCGTTGTACCCACAGTAAGGAACATACAAATTTAATTCTCACCAAATATGACCTCGAAGGATAGACATGGCGTACCCCCCTTATTAGATCCCGGAAATATTTGACAACAACGAGAGTTCACCAACGGGGGGAGGTGTAGGCGGTTGGGGGTGGGGGTGGGGGTGGGATGAACGACTCTAATTCTCATTCGCATAATTGGGGATGTGGGGTACTTTCACGGCGTACCCATACATTGTAATATTCACTTAATATAAAGTTTCTTTTTTTAAAAAAAGATCATAATTAAATTCATATAGCACAGATTATTTATAGGTAGTCACTCACCTTTAGTTAACGAAAGATAGAGGATTGCGCCCAGTATACTCCAGGGCGCGGGGGTGGGGGTGGGCGAGCGAGTGAAACGCAAACGGGTATGATGAGCCAAATACTCCCCGGCAACGTGCTGCACCCGAGAGTCTATTGCTCTTGGGACGTATCTACTGTTTAATTGGCCGAGATTTAAGAATGAGGATTTAATTGAGGAAAGGTTGAGGGTGCTCATACCATGACAGGTAGGTTCGCTGGGATCTGCTAGGCCTAGTTCTAAATTTCAGCGAGGCACAACGGGAAGTGGTACGCTGCGCATCTGCTTTGGCGAGGCATAGCGAGAAGAAAATACACGACAGCGAGGTCAGCAAGGGGAGGATGAAACGCCCTCCTCTACAGAAGCAATTATTTTTTTGCTGAAGTCTTTACTTAGGCGGGCAGCTACATGGTAGTTTATTGATGTAATGACGTTGGAGTCTGGGTAGTCTCTAAAATCACTAGGCCCCGGATTGAAGTTACGCTGCCTAATCAACCTGGGGGCTCATATGAAAAGCCGGAGGTACTTTGAAAGCTTTGCAGGCGAAAGGGGGGTGTTGAAATAGTACCAAGTACATAGATGCCAAGCGAGGACTAGATCTTGCAAACATACTTTTAACCGATAGGAGTGGCACGTTCGCTGATTCTTGCCTAGTTAGGCAAATCAACTCCGATCCGGCGACATGAGTACGGATTTAAGAAAAGAAAATACAGCAGGGTGTGGTGTATTACCGAGAGTTATGGAGCGGCGGAGTTTGCAGAGAATTAGGATACAGTACAGGGATGGAGGCGGGGTGTGGTGTAGTGCTAGGAGTACTGGGCGTGATACTGTACTGGCGCAGTGGTAGCTCTAGGAGAGTGGGTAGGGGAAATAGCAGGCATACGGGAGTGTTGGGGGTTGTATTGCGTCGGTACTGGAGTATAGAGTGAGAGGGACAGGATTCGGGAGAATATCGGGAGTGCGGGGAGTGCGGGAGGGACCTACTACTAATACTCCCGAGCGAGCCCCCTTATGGCCTCCTAACCTCTCCTACTAGAATTTCTAGAAACTCTAGAAGAGATAACACAATTTTAAGAACTCAAGACCAAGAGTGGCGTTGGGGGAGGCATTGGAAAGAAACCACAGAAGTATAAATCTTAAAACAACTATGGCCATGGTGCACACGGTTATAAAGGTGTATCGGTATTTGAGCCGTTATTATACCACCAATAATAGATATAATCTCCCAAGAAAACTTTAAAAGGTTCATATAGTACGTACTTTCAAAGGCCTCCGAGTTTCTATAGGTCTGTCAGGGCTATTGCTGTGGAATAAAGTCTCACTTTTGGATGTGAAAAGAGGCTGCCAAAAGCTATTATTTATAGCATACAAGAGAATATATAGCAAATTACCTAAATTTCATATTATACTTTACAGAAGCTGCCCATAACTTGAATCTCATGTGTCTGTGGCATAAATAGAGCTTTATAACCGAAGGTTTGCATATATGACTGTCGTCGGCCGAGTGATACACTATGACTCGAAACAATATATTATAGTTTATTCACAACTGTCAGATTAAGCTAAGTGAATTTTTAAAATTGCTAAAGACACTATATGTTGAAATGTCTAAAAATATTTATTTAATAAACTGTCCTGCTATATTTACTACCTGGGGAGGGAGGTACGGGTTACAGGCGCTACTTATTCGGTTTTTATTGCAATATTTAGGTTTAATTATTAGAGTAAAAATTGTGTGCGAGGAATTACAAACACCGCTGGATTTATATAGGATTCCCACTCGGGTATGCTTTTGGTGCGACTGGAGCATTTAATAGTAATAGTGCATTTTTCATATATATATTATATATAAAAGGGCTAGTTATAATAATATAGTCGATCGGGATCGACCGCATGGGGACCTCCGTAAACCAAACATATAGAAAAGAACACTACACCAACGAAACCTAGAAATATAAAGCTTACCGAATATAGCTAGCTTAACGAAAACCTTAGTATACTATTAAATATTGATATTATAAATAATTTCTCTTATATTACGTACCTCCTATACATCCTCTATAAAAGAAATCGTTCGAGCACGTGCAGGCCAGGGGACCCCTAGATATTTATGCATAACGCAGAATTACTACCTATCGAATCTACTAGAATATATACCCCGCATACAGTCACACCTCGCTATGCCAATCAAATTCATGGTCTCGTACGGGAAATCAAGTAGATCCTAGGCTCAGGTCGCCATGAAATATGACGGCTAAGGTTGTAGATCCATACAGAGACGTATCAGTGCTGCCAATTAAGTAGGTACTAAACATGGACTGCCAACATAAGAGAGCCTGGAGCAAAAGATATTATTTATATAGTGACAGGGGTTTAATATCCTTAATTAGTTCTCTCTCGTACGGCATGAGGTAGCACAAAATATGGGATAGCAAATTCATTTTAGTGGCAAAAACCTTCGGCAATAAAATCTGTATCTGAATGCAAGGGATCCTGGGCATCGAGTTCCGGGATAACGAGGTGCGACTGTACAAACGAAACAATCCATAACTGGGGTTTCAGATATATAGAAACAACCTTGCCCGGTAAAGTTGTATACAACCCATTGGTTAAGTAGTTGAGAACTGTCCTGGCCATCAACCAATTCCAGCGAGGGGTGAAGTGTACCCTGTCGTAGCCCAGCTGAACTTAAGCAGTGTATTCCATGTCCTGCATACGTAAGGAGGGTCACTGCATGGCACTAGTGGGTTGGCGGGGTCTAAAATCCCTCAAATAGCTAGCCCCGCTCTAAAATAGATAAAAAACTTTAACTTAACGACTTCAACCACCCTCTCCGAGGAGAGAATCCCACGACCATATATACGATTAATCGCATTATTCTTGGGTACCTCTAATCAAACGGTCATGGTTATTCTACTTCTTTCTCTATCAGGTACTTATACTAACACTCACGATCGCAAGACACCATAGGATAAACAAATCATTCCCACAAACTTGAAACACCCCCACAAGCTCTTCTAAACACTCACCTACGGAGTAAGAAACAACACCCAAGATGTTATCAATCACTACTAGCTAAAGCAGTCGACTAAGAAGTCTTGGATGCGCGTAAAATAACCCCTTCGGCCACCCTGATTGATAATTAGTAGCCGAGACACATAAGTAAAACCACTACAAGACAAGGTCATAGCCATTCTAACTAATGTGACGAATGAGGTTTAGTGGTTAAATAACTACGATCCTCTCTCTATATTAATACGCTCGGGACCGGGGAGCGCACTGCACAACAAAAACTAGTATTATCGCAATATTCTTTAGAGGGTAGTTCCTAGGAATAATAATTAAGCAGCATTAAAGTAGGTTTATTATATCCTAACTCCCCTCTCACGTATACACAATTTATGGAGATACCGGAAGTGCTTGATTAATTGTTGCATGCTAAGTTATTAAAATTCATATGCCCCTAGTAAAGGTCCTTATTATTCGCACATTGTTACTTATATTATACCAACTTCCTAGAAATTCTCCCACAATCTAACCTAGAGTTTTAAGCATTTTTGCTGTGGTTTACATTGACATACATACATACTAACAAAATGACCTTTCTACTGTAGGATTGTAGTTATTTCTGATAACTATACCCAGCGCTTCTTTTGGTATTTAACAAAGCCTCAATCCCACTACGAAACCGAGAGTATATACGCTAATACTGATGAATAGAGGCTGTAATAAGTCTCGTTGACTATAAACAAAATAGGTCGCGCCAAGAACATAATATGTATTGGTACATTCATGTATCATAGTATACTTGTGCCGATACATACCCAATACTTTCAAATGGTCTGCGGTACCACAAGGTACAATAGTTTGTACTGATCCAACTAGTGTTCTAGATTATAGACACATGGCATTTTCCATTAGTCGTAGGTATCTAAGACATGGCTTTGGCGCCGATGAGTTACTAGAGAACAGTCTAGAAGATTGGAATAGCCTCACAAATTATTGATATAGGTACCTAACTGATCTGCAATACAGTAATAATGATATTAACTCTAGTTTATTAGCGCAAGGCTTTGAGACAAGTTGAAACTACGAACATTGTGTTCGCGCTTCATTGGAGAGATATGCATGCTCAAGTCAGCCGGTTCAAGATTGAGGGCTATGGGGCAAGCGATAGTTTTTTTGATTTGGTTGCATGCGGGCCCACTATTCGGGTCAGTGATACAGACAACGCTTTTACCCGCCTCCGGTCCCATACCCCCCTCTCGGGAAACCTTCACAAATACATAAACAAAAGAGAGAGATTCAAGAAAATATAGGTCATGTGATCAGATAACCCCCCACACGAATCCTCCTTCTTCTCTGTTTATTTTTTGTTCACGCAATCCACACCGCACGCGGCAATCATTCAGAAATGGGCTCTACGCCTTCAGCCTTCAGAATTAGGAGAACGAGGACACAGCCCTACGTAAGAGCACCAAGGGAAATAACAACTTAGGTTTGATCTTGTTGTCGTTTTGCGTTCTTGGTGGGTTTTAGCAGCATGTACTGTCAAGCCTACCCATTAGCTCTTATCCACCAGTGATTAATATCTAAAGTTGTATGATTTTATGTTATACTGTCACTGTGTGAAAGTTTAAGTCCCTCTTCTTCTTTTGCATGTAGATTTAGAGGGGCATGATACACTGCATAACCGCTACGGGAGCGATTACTCCCGCAATGTGATATAACACAGATCGGGTAACGAGCAGTTTCTGTCAAAAGGTTTATGCATCTTCCCGAGAAAATTCTTTTCTAAAAGTACTTGAGCAAATCCCTTTCCCCCCCTATTCTCTACAATAACAACGAAACACTCAGTGAAAACTAAGACCAGGTTATGGTCGATCTCTCCAGCAGTACCCTTCTGCCCACACATCTCGACAAGCTATCGCGCATCTTCCGAGGCCAAGCTACGAGAAAGATACCATAACACATTTCAAATGTACGGCCCCAGCAGGAGGTCTACTTGCAAGATTCCTTCCTAGCCTCTTCAGATGAAACACTACACTTTACGCTTCTACCTCGCAGAACCCGCTGGCAAACAAGTAGAACCCTCACCGCAATCACCAAAGGAAGACACAGCCTGAGGCACGCAGTCACCTAGCGACAGCGGCAGAAACTCGTTTAAGGGAGGCCTTAAGGTGCCCATCAGGTAGGTTTTCTCATGTAAGTGATCGTCGATAGACCAGCCTTGCCGCCAGTTGTTTATTCTTTCATCCTTACTCCATCGCCAGGGTGATCTCCCATTAAAATTCTTCTCCTAACGATGAAGATTACAGTCACAACCTCGTGAGGGGTTTTCCTACTCGCGTTTTTAGTCTTGCTAATTTTCTCACTACCGACAGAAAAGGATCTGTCGAACTCGCTACGAACACGGAGAAGACCCATCGTTAACAAGGCTGAGCGCGATGAAAAGGATGGAACATTTGGGGGAAAGGAGAATCACTAGGTTTGTATGACCCCTTGGAGTACGAAATGTAAGGGGAAGTGGAAAGGAGGCGGGTTGGGGTATGATGATGACCATGATGAGGTTGATTATAGATGTATGCAGATGTTAGTGATGGCAGTGATGGTGATGATGATGATGATGATGATGAGTTCATAACGTGAATAGAGATTGAGGTCTAATCCTGTAGGAGCTAACTAGCATCCCACCTCACAGCTACTACAATACGTTAGCATTACGATTAGACAACTTCTAAACAGCAGTTCCCGGAACTAATATCGCCCCAGGATCTATGAGACAGATCGCGTCGAGACTAATACAATAAGACTGGACGATGCAATAAGACTAGACGATGCAATAGCAACGCGATCTCTTCATCACCTTCGACACGGAAAGGGAGAATCAGTATTACCAATAGCAGTGTTACTTATAGGTCAGTATTAAACATTGCACAAAGATCTCGAGATCTGTGTAGCTTTAGGGAAGTGCAAAGTTTCTTTGAGCATTACTACAGCTGTAAACGTGACGGCAGAGTCATAAATTATCACTCGCTCTAAGTTCAACAAGCAACCTGTCCAGCCTATCCTGTCAAATGTATCCATTGACCTTAGAAGAAAGTAGTAGCTATCCTCTAGAAAGACATGAAATAGAACCTATAATTATGTTCCATAAATATATCTATCATTGACACTATGTGCGCGATTAATATGAATCCATCAACACTACGTATGTGATTAACCACCCACACCTCTGTAACTACCATTGTGCTAGAATTTTTTGCACAATATCGAAACAAAAAAAGCGAATCATGATATGCGGAAACAGTGTATGTGAAGATTAGTAAACGATCCTCCTGAGGACGCCGAGACGCAACACCCCCTTTTTCCAAATCTCGTCTCAGCAGGAGTCTTAGCCCACTAGTTCTAGTTCCCCCACCCACATAAAAACCAGAGAGATAGAATGAGTCGATAAAGTTGGGATTGGGGTGTCAGATCATTGGTTTATGCCCATCCATATTTTTCTTTTGTGTGGGTATCTTTGAGACGCACCCGACAGAGAAAGTGGGGGGTATTGTTTTGGAAAAAAAAGGTTTCGTCCGGTCCTTTTTCCCTGCTCTTCGTAACAAAGATAAACTTTCTATATGCCAAGATGTAGGCATCGTGACCATGGCGATCAAACGGTCACCAGCTAGCTACATTTCAGGAAATAAAATTAAAAAAACCTCCGGGCTGAGGTACACAGTAATTAGTCGTTTGAAATTGAGAGCAAGCACTAGAGATAACCCCTCCTCAATAGCTGAGCCAGTTTGCTGATATAATCTTAGGCTCAGTTCTATTAACGTCACATGGGAGAGAAAGAAAACACCCGAGTTTGTTGAGATCTTGGCTCTTGCTTGGAATGTAAATCTCATCCTAGGTCCCCACAAGAGTGCTCAAGATTCTGGTTTTTTTGCTACCGCATAAAATTATTCTAACCACCCCTCTCCCCCACCCCTCTCTCGGAAATGTGTTGTCCGGGTTTAGTTAGATGAGGTTGTACAAGGGGGGGGGTTGTGTTCGATGAGAATGTGTGGATAACAGAATCTAGCATTTTTTGTTCTCTGCCTTCTCAAACAAATCCCAATCGCATCTCATAAGGGCACTAATTATCGTGTGAGAGAGAAATTAGTAGGGCTAGACCGGCTTTCATTGGGATTGAGTCGTTCGATACGTCCCTTCAGTAAGCCAGCCTAGTGAGGGGTGAGGTTTGGGGTTGAGCCCGCGAGTCAGAGGATTACATATCAACTTCTAATTTCTGGTTTCTGGTTTCTGCCTTATGCCTTGGATCCTTTTTTTTTTTTTTTCACTCAAGACGCTCAGCGACAGAAGTGTACAACAGAAAAATCACACCACTATTCCTTACAGTTTACTCTAATAGGCGTTCTGGAACCCCAAATGAGTGCTATAACTTAAGTGTTAAGAGGGATCGAACTAAAGTACAGAATTGCCTACGAATATTTATATCCCTACACATGATCTCCCGAGATATTATTGCCAAGACGGTTCGGGCTAGGCCGAGGTGGGCAGGTCTGCGCACTGCGCATCAGCCGAACCAACCACCATGGAACCCGGAATCCATTGTGACCTAGCTAAAAACCTATGACCCCTCACTGAATTATGACAGATTCCCATAGAGGCTGTACTTCATTCAAGAAAAAGATGTCATAGATAATCACTCGGGATGTACGTACTGCCTTTCTATCCTTATTTGATCGGCATGCAAGGCGTATTCATATATCTCTCCCAGAAGCGAGTATTTAATTCTTCTTCTTCTTCTTCTCCTTGTGAAGTGAGGTAACCCAATCACGACACATATAGAAACCTTTTGTTTTGGAGTTGTGTTGAGTTAAAAGTCTTATTATAGATCATATGGGGGGTTGTCTAAATGGGCGTTTTTCACACTCAGTCAGCCCCTCTATGGAGTAGGAAAAATAGATCACGTGATGAAAATTCTACAAATGGACATCCAAAATCTACAGCATCACCCTTCAGTTCGCAAGCCGAACGTAATTTACTGATCAAGGATAAGGTGCTTACGTGCAAGATCAGGAACACACAGACCCGCCCCCGCCCCCCCTCCGACATCAGATATTCAAACAGCATATAGAACTCTCATCGAGCTGCATGACTGAGCTCTCATGCTCAGAAAATTTTTTGTGATATGTATATAGAACTAAGTAACTGCTTACTGACCCCTAGCTAGCTGATGGGAGCAAGCAACTACGTAAGAACTTTACAAGCGGAATCCAGGCGTCCCCGGTATATCGCGGTTCCCGTTGTTGTTTCAGTAGTCTTTATGACTGGCTAACTGACCGAACGCTGTACCACGAATTTATTGAAAACTAATCAAGACTCATTAGGAGGAAGAACCCTCGTATCCGAAAAAAATAAATAGATCAGGTGCTTGGGAAGTGGATAATTAGCGTTGGGGACGCCTATATCACAGTGTAGCTGAAGTTAATTGTTACTGTGGTTATAGCGCTAGGATCCCGGCTGGGGGTGTCAGTATCAGATATTAGAGCTCAACAGTAATACAAATATCAAAAAAAAAAGAAGCACGGAGTGTAAACAACATGAGCGCCATGCGTCCCAAACAAGGATCTTTTTTAGAATGATCGCGAAAAAAGAGAGCGCAGGTCTTGATGTTGTACGCGTGCACCTCATTCGAGCTCTCAGAGGGCTGAAAGTCGGATGTCTCAACGTACTCGATATCACTCAACTCTAGCTAAGCTAACGAAAGAATTCACTTTGTACTCATGCGATATAATGTTAGCTGAAGAGTGCTCGTACTCTCAACGGCGTAGGACGCTGTAATAATTTTCCCAAACAGGACGCAGCTACTATAGATGTTGAACGGAGAATAATAGAACTGGATTACTTATTTTATAAATTAAGCTTATCCCTCTCACATTCTTCTTTCATATCAACTCCCTTCCATTTCTATAGCTCAGTTAGAAGACCCTTTTATACAGTACCGCCCCTACTACATATCTACAACGCAATGTCTACAAACTCAAGCCCAGAAGGATATACGACCCCCGAAGAAGAAAAACACGAATTTTACTGCCCATTTTTCCTTCACTCGGAACTTAACAAAAGCGACCATCCTTGCAAAGATCAAATAATGAAAAATCATAAAGCGCAACTGTAAGTCCTCCAGTGTATACCCTTTTCTTTATTTTCTTTCTCCCTTTTTCTATTTTTAGAAACGCCTAGCTAATGATGTATATATCCAATCAAGTCGACATATCCTCCGGGTGCATATCAAACAACTACAGTGCAATGATTGTGGCTGGCGTTTCGGGGGAAGTTATGAAATAACCCGCCATCAAAAAAAGAAACCCAAGACTTGCATCTCCAAAGAGTTTGATAGGGTCCCAGACCATGTCCTCGACCTTAGTAGGGCACTTAGGGGATGTAAAGGGGAATTTGATAAGGTCTTATTGTTTCAAGACAGTCAGGGAGATTTGAAAGTAAAGTATGACTTTGCTGATGGAACAAACCGTAAGTTTTCTAACATATAAATCTTTTTGCTTAATGGATCACTCAACCTGGCTACGTGTTTCATAATGGTGCGATCCACTAACATCGGTTCTTACTCAATTAGATCTTGCCGAGACTCTAGCCTTAGTAGTAGTAGAAGGCTCCAGCGAAGAGATGGTTGGATTAGAGTTTCCCAGTGATGGATATTCCAGCCCGGAAGCTCCCGAATATTTGGAGTCCAGCGAGGGGGAATCTATCGAAGATGATTCCAGCCAAGAGGGGTCTATGGAAGGGGCATCTAACGATGAAGGGGCTGGAAAAAACGATATCAATATGGAATCTTGGGAGAGCCCGTTTCCATCTGAATACGACGGCCAAGGAACTGGCATCCCTCCCAGTTCACCGATATTTCCTGATGAGCAATACATGATAGAACCCGAGGACCTATCCCAGCCTGTTGATCTATATATCAATTCGCCTATCTTGGCACAACCTATGACGCCTGAGAACCCATCTCAATCTATTGATCCTTATGTTATGTTATGTTGTTACTGTGATAACTCTGGTTCGTACTGTCGATATTGTACTAACCCTCTAGATCTAGCGGCTTTGGTAATGAATTTTTCAATGTGATCTGAAGGCACTGGGAATTAAAATGAGCACTTAAGGAGGTGCTTTTTTTCTTTCTTTCCTTTTCTTTTCTTCTTTCCTTCCTTGGTTTTCTTAATTCCCTTTTCTTTTCCCTAATCTTTCTTTTATTGCTTTTTCTTTCCTTTCTTTCCTTTTGCAATTGAAATCTCACTAGTACATGCTCAAAGCTTTCTTTTCCTTTTTTCTGTCTAGCTCATTTTCATGTATTACGTACGCGAGCGTATTGTATTTTCTTATAATATCGACGTTAACTGCAATAATTTGATTACTCACAATTTCCCCAAAAGAATACTTATGTCAAATATCCCTTCGCTACCACCATAACCCAGGCTCGAATAGTTCTAAAGTTCCAGATCGATCTCCTAGATGTTATTAATATGTCGATCTTTATATCTAGATCTGTATGTCGTGCCACCGCATATGCAGCATTCCTACTATATTGCAGAACAAACTACATAGAGCATAAACCTTAAATCAATGGTCTACACCTTGTGGTACCTGCATTTATATATTCCTTATGTTGACCTGACTCGTGGGTCCGTGGACCCAGTTGTTTTTGTTGACATTAAAGCAGCCACGTACATTTCCTGATTTGTAGGTGCATACTAAACCACGACTTGATGTCTAGAGACTGAGTACTTCCATATTACTAAAAGAATTTCTGCACCACTACAATCGCGGAAACGAGGGTGTTTTTCAAAAGGTTCTGTATCACAGCAGACTTAATCTAGCATTCTCCAGAATACCGCATCAATGCCATACCAAAAACACCCAGCTTTCCCGTACTGTATTTACTACTCGGCTTTAGAATGGGGAAAACAAAACTTTTCGTGGGGGTGTGCTTTGTGATATCAACCTCCATCACTACGTATTCTCTTTTCGGAACCCCCCACCCTCTCCCCCCAAAAAAGCAAATCGTATTGCACTTTTTTATCGCTAATACCTACAAATAACCTAGCCCTAGATTACCACCATTTTTGAAATTCCATATATGAAAAGACTTTCCTGGGAGATAACAAGTACCCTGAAACATAAGACTATCAGCCATCAAGCCAAACACATCTTCATACAATCCACTATGAAAAACTTGAAAAGGCTACTATACATTCCTCGAGAAACGCGACGGAATAAGGAGAAACTCTAGTTAAACCACTACGTACAAGAGCAAGCACCTTTACTAATCCGGCGAAAGCGTAAGAGTATACAGATTTAAGACAAAGAGGCTATATACCCAAGAAACCCGTCCTACAAGAGAACAGGGGTACGGGAGTACAGCCTCTACTAGCAAGGAACCTTTATAGGAAGTTCCCGTTACCGTAATTAGCATACATATTATTAAGCACAGCCCCTGAGATGGGGTCGACCGCGCTAAGGTGGTCTCGTCCATGGGCTGTCTTCTACATTTAGCTAAGCCAGTCCAGGTGGGCCGATGGACTGCATACATTCTTTGGAACCATGAAATTGTATGAAATATTGTAGCGTGTTACTGTCACTTTGGCTCTATGATCGCTTGGCTCTGAAAGATACTGTTGGCCGTTTTGCTTCAGTCAGAGCTATTAGATGAATGTTGAACGCCAGTATTCTGTGACTTGGGAGATTACAGTCAGACGGTGCCCAGCCAGTCCTATCACGAGCTGGCCTGACTGTGCCTGTGCGTAACCCCTTACTTCTTGGAGTATTAAATCACCTATCCCGGAAACGGAAACACAACAACCAGATAGATTCGTGGCGCAGTAAAGAGTTTAGACCAAGCAGCAACAATCCCTAGAAATAAAACAGCTGTAGTAGTAATCAATAATGTAATATCCTAGCCACTTAAGTCCACGATTACCTAAAAATTCATAATAATTTAGCTAGCCCTAGCCCTATTACTGTAGACTCCCGCGATCAAACAGGTCTCAGGTGACGCAAAAAGATCCATAAAGTTACGGTTACTTACTTGAAATCAGCCAACCCTGAAAGATAATTAACCAGATATATGAACAAGAAAAACTTTCTTTGGTCCTCCGCCGTATATCTACCTGAATTCCTAATATTCGTCTGGATTCTATTTATCTAATCTGGGTTAAAATCACTACGGGTTTCAACTAATTATTCGTCACTTGAGGTGTGTCTCGCCACGTACAAATACCTTTATGTAGCCAAAAAGATTATAGACATTTCATATGAAGATCTTTTTTTCAAGGTCAACGGACTAGTGATTAAGACTACACACTACCAAGTAAGCGAAGCCAGGTCAATGTTATAAACACAATCTATCATAGCCCTCAATTTCATAGATTAAATCCTATACTCAATATAGTAGCCCAAATATATACACCTAAGACGAGATACACACTCCACCCACTATATCACTTGATCAGAGAAAGAAGAAGAGATAACTAGAACGGAGACGAGTAGAGTTAACAGAATACAAAAAAGGAGAATATAAAAAAGATATATATAAAAACCCCTCTCCCAGTCGTATTTGAAATGTCGAGTGATAATCTATGATACCGATCGAATTTTCTGTTTATTCATTAAGCGTACGTATATATTTATGACGCTATATATTGAACCATTTTATCCCTAGAGAACCCATGAATCTACCTCCACTTACAAAAAACATAAATGAACTTTACGATCTTTTTGCATCTATCAAAATTAAAGTACCCACGGTTGTATGCGCCCCTGGAAAGCGCGTAAAGTATATACAGCCCGTGTCCAGCAAATTCTCAGAGTCCCCCATAGCAACGGCAAGCCCACGAATGCTGGTATTGATGTGAGATTGAACACATTTAAAGACTAAAGTGATTGTGAGGAATATAAATGTATAGAAAAGTCCAAGAAATTCATTTTGGGTGCCCTTTGCCTCGCCAAGTGATGTGGTCCCCACAAAGCCCTGTCAGTCATCACACAATAAAGGGGCTCTAGGAATTAGTTGGACACAGCTATACATCGGTATGAGATTATGGGTGCTGCTGGCACTCAACAAATACCACCGGTAGGTCAATTGGCCTACCGGGAAAGGACTTCAGACAATTGATGATGTCCTTGGTACAGGTATGAACCAGGAGGGAGGCCTGTGGCTCGACTCCCTGGGGAGAAGTAGTTCACCAGCTAGGTAGTAAATAAATTCATTTACTGTTACTATGGGGGGGGGGGGCTCTAGGGACTTATTGGACACTACTATACATAAAATCAGTCTACGACTTACAAAAGCTTCTCCTTTTATATCTCCCTATATATACTTTGTCGGCAGTGTAATATCCCGATTTTAGTCCGCCAAACATAATTTTGTAGGTCTACAGTATGAAGCCCATTACCCTTCTAGATAAATATCTAAAACAGCCACAAAAAGTATTCAGTAAAAGGTACGGTCTGTTTTAGATTATATATATCACTTAACACCGAAATTAGCCACTCTAGCTATAAGAAACATTCTATACGAGCATCCATCCTTCTATTTCCCTCTATACTTTGTAGAAAAAAACGACTAGCCAATATGTAACAGCAATGACCGATAAAAGAAGTCCCTCTGAAAAAAAGAAAACAGTAAAAAACCATAGAAAGAAAACCATCAAGGTAAGTATCTAACCGACAATCTATAACGAGAACTGTCTAGACAGTATACTCATAGCCTCCCTTTGGAACGATGCTCCAGAACTCTTCAACAATCTCCTTCTGTCCACTAGGCGCTCCACGAACAGCCATATACCTGCGCCCATCAACTGCTGGGGACCATCCACCCGGGTTAGTATCGACAACGATGCCACCAGCCTCAGTAAGAATAAGCCAGCCTGCAGCAACATCCCACGCCCAACATCCTCCTTCCTGCATTAAATTAGTTCATAAGCTAAACCAAAAGGTAATGGGTTGTGGAATAGATTGTCAGTAAAAAAAACATACCCAGTACAGATCAATGTTTCCAGCAGCAACTGCACAAAAGTTTAAAGCAGCAGATCCCATACTCCTAAGAGAATGCACCATTTTCCCACCTTCCTCAGGGCCTGCAGCAAGCTTGGCAAAGGTTTCATATTTGACCTTCCAATTGTGGCCTTGTCTGTCACTACCCCATTCAATAGCCACGAGTGCCTTCGAGAGGCCTTCAAGCGGCGAAGGGTGAGCTTTACGAGGCAGGCGAATTTTACGAGGAGTCAAGGACGCGCCATTGGTAGAGCCATTAGGGCGGACAGGCATGTTAAGATAGGAACCCTGGTTCTTGATGGCAGTATACCTATAACGTAAAATTAAAATATGCAAAAGGAAAAAGAAACTTAGAGTAGACTTACATATGGGTAGTATACGGGTTATAAACAACACCAACGACTGGCTTCTTATACACACAGAGAGCAAGGGAGATGCAGACGTTGGGAAAGGTATGAACCTGCAGTAGATCAATCAGTATTCCAATTCCTAAATTTTATAGCATTCAGTCAAATTCTAGAGGTATTACAAAGTTAACGGTCCCATCAATGGGGTCACAGATGAACGTTGGCTTATCTGTAAGTTTCTTGCCAGGAATATAGCTCTCCTCTCCAAGGAAACTATATTACATTAGTTCAATCCATAAAGAGTACAATAAGAAGAAGCTTTGGGAGGAGATCATACTCATAAGTAGGATACTTCTCTTTGAGCATTCCAAGCACGAACTTCTCAACGGCTTGATCGGTTTCAGTGACTAGATCAGCAGCTTTATCTCAAAAATTAGCCAAAACCCCTTGATTTCATTAAAGAGATGGAACATTACAGTTCTTCTTTGTTGAGGTTGTGCTGACCAGCGGATTGGCGTTGGTAATCATGTCCCCAGCTTGGTGTGCAATCTCCACGAGGAAGTCGTGAACATCTTGATGGTTTATTTCGTCGGCCATTTTACGAATTTTATGGGGGCTGGTAAAAAATATCTGAAGCTTAAGATCTGCTGTATGGTGAGCTTTTGAAGAGTGATAATGAAGAGTGATAACTTGGGGGTTTAGAAGTGGAAGAATATTTAGAGAAATCGGGAGGTATTTATAAAGTAACTTGCGCCAAGCGCCAAGGCAGCCACCTCTCAGGAGCAGAAATCCTAGATCCACCTACCAAGATGACTACACAAGAGGGACATTTTTTTGAAGGGATTGATGATAATCACAGGTGATGATGAAATGAACACACAGGCTTCAAGGGGAGAAGAAGATACAGAAAGATATGGAGAATAGATGAACTCACCTAGTAAGGAGATGTCGTGGGATTAAGGTGCGGCTCTGTAGAGGCTCTGCAATAGGATATAGTTTAAAGTTTACTACTCTGTTGTTAATCAGGATACAACGGATGACAAAGGCTTCTTCTTAGTGTTTTATAACCAGACTAAGATTTTCAACGATGCTTCGTGACGCTCCTGAACGAAGTTTTTGAATCATCCTTTTGCGGGGCTCCTCACCTTCAGGGGGCAGTGTTGTTTGTTGTTAGCGGGGTTAGCGGGGTTGTTGGTGGGGCCAGCTTCGAGATACCTGGACATTAGATATTCCGAACCCTTTCATGTTTTAGAGTTGTCCCTCATGACGCTTGATGTCGGTCGGTTATCGATATAACCAGATGCGATCGGAGATTCATCAAGTCACATTTAAAATATCACACATCTCGGCCATCCTTCCGTTACCTACCGGCAGTTTGGTGAGATTTGATCAAGCTTCTCGTGAGCAGCCAGCTCATGGCACCGTACGTTTCGTGCCTACGGTTGACGTAACTACGCATTCTCAAAAGCAACAACTACTAAGACTCCAGCAACTGCATGCAAGAAGAGGAGGATACACGGTCATTCGTACTCTAGAGCATGTATTCTCTTTACCACAGGCTCAGTGTGCAGGAAGATAGTACGTGCTCCAAGCCGATGTGCCGACGTCAGGACGTCAGGACCGTTTTATGCCATAACACTGCATGTGTTGCTGGTCGACCTCGGGAAATCAATACCGATACCTAGGGGGGTGGTTTTTGATACAGCACGAGTGTGCTGTCAACCGGGTTCTTGCTCGTATCTCGGGCAAATTGAATATTGGCTATAAGTGGAAGGATGGAAAATCACTTTTCGATGTGGATTGATAAGAGCTGTCCGGTATATAGAGAGGAGATAACTATAGTGCCAAGAACTAGTGGGGCTCTGTCTAACCCTAACCCAATTCGCTCCAAACACCAGCGGTGGAGCAATGAACGGCGGGCAACCTCCTACTAGTGCCTATGGCGGCAGCAATCCAGCGGCCATACAGAGGCAGCGTTAAGATAAGAGGACTCTCCAATTGCCATGACAAGTGGATCCCATACATAAGCATAACATACATGTATTTAAACCACGTATGTATACAGGTATAACATACATATACAGTTACATGTGCTTATGGACTTGAGCAATTGACAATTTATAAGCAGACTGTTGCCGCAAGATCCGATCGACCGACCAAAATGACGCCATCCGAGGTCTAGATGGCTTTTAGAAGACTGAAAAAGAGAGTAACAACCAGTCAGCCAGTCAGTCCAGCAGAACCTCTCGAGAGATAAACAATATGAAAGCTATTGCAATCGAAAAGATCGACGGAAAGCCCGGCCAAGTCTATTACCCGTATGCAAATAAATAGTTCCAAACAATTTCTGTTCATTTTCGTATTGCTAACCCCCAACCTCAGACTAAGGCTTATTGACCTCCCACAGCCAACCCCCCAACCAAACGAAGTAACGGTAAAACTTCTCGCGGCAGCCCTAAATCACAAGGACTACTTCATCCGTCAACACCTCTACCCAGGCATCTCCTTCGCCAACATTCCCCTCCTTGCCGACGGTGCCGGAGTTGTCACATCCACTGGTTCCTCAGTGCCCTCTTCATGGCTCGGTAAACACGTCGTTCTCTCTCCGGGTCGTGGCTGGCAGAGCTCTCCCGATGGTCCCGAAAGCGACATCTACGGCATTCTCGGGGGAACAAAACATGCACCCACTGGCACACTACAAGAATACATTTGCGTTCCTGTATCAGAGGTCGAAGAAATGCCACTACACCTCGACGCCGTAGAAGCTGCTGCTCTCCCTGTCTGTGGGTTGACAGCGTTCCGGGCAGTGTTCACGAAGGCACAAGTTAAATCTGGACAGAATATTCTTATTACTGGAATCGGCGGAGGTGTTGCTCTCCAAGCACTAGCGTTTTGTTCTGCCGTAGGTGCGGTGCCGTTTGTGACGAGCAGTTCAGAGAAGAAACTGGATGCTGCGAAAGAACTCGGCGCGAGCGCAGGGGTGATTTACAAAAGCGACAAATGGGATAAAGAGTTAAAGGCGCTATTACCAAAAAGTAGACCGTACCTAGATGCGGTTATTGATGGTGCCGGGGGTGATGTTGCTGGTGAGTGATTGTTCAATAAGCGAGAAAGACTTGTCCTATTTTCAATATCTAACACAGATCACAATCTACAGCACGAACCGTACCTCTACTAAAGCGCGGCGGGAAGATTGTCTCGTACGGTATGACACTTGGTCCTCAAACACCGTTCACCATGTCAGCCGTACTTAAGAACATCGATATGGTCGGCTCAACAATGGGTTCCCGCAAGGAATTTGGGGATATGGTTGAATTCGTCCGTCAGAAACAGCTCCGCACCGTCATTTCAAAAGTAGTTGAGGGGATATCAGTCGACAGTGTTGAGTCTCTATTCGATGATATGAAGGAAGGGAAACAATTTGGGAAGCTGGTGCTTAGAATTGCGTCAGGGGGGAGTGCAAAGCTGTGATGTAGGGTAATGTACTGCAACGGTTTTAAAATATAGGTCTTTTTACCGTAGGTATTCTAGCGCTAGTGTCGGACTAATTAAATTACGGTCGGCATTAATCAAGTTTCTAGAATCCAGAGTTGGGCCTATTTGTGTAAAAGTACTTGTACAATTTTAAGAAGCTTGGAGTTTTCAAAAAAAAATTCGTGAATTGATATTTTACTAAATAGAAAAAACAAACTCATGACCTACATCCTATTAAGATGCTGCCTCCCACTACCTTTACCCACCAAATGAACAAGCCTTTATTCATATGAAGAAACAAAACAGAAACTAACACTCATCCTCCTCCGGTTTTCGCCCACAAACAAAATACCTATTACCACCGTTAGCAAAGAGAATATATCCCAAGCAAAACCGCCATAAACTTACTGTTTACAATATGAGTGAATTTTCCTATTCCTCAACTCCTTCATACATTCGGCAATGAGTGTATTGACTTCATCCAATTCCATCCCGAGCACCCTTGTCAAATACGCCATCCCCAGAGCCTCAAATCCGGTCTCCCCAGCCAGCATGAAAAACGCCCCGATCTCCCTCATCTTCGGGTCAGCAGGCCATGTACCGAGTGGAAGCTTCAGCATCTTTACTTCAACATCTACAAATCCTGCGGCTTCAACCATGGGCCCCAAACTTTTTGCGTTCGAGAATGGGCGACCTTGCATCGATGTTAGTAGCTACTTTAGTTGATATTTATCGTAGTAAGTGGAGTTAGGGTACCTGATTTTTCGGCGGCTTTATTGACGAGTTTGTAGTATCTCGGCATGCTAAGGCCGTCATGGTAGGTACCATCATCGCTATAGAGATTGAACTCGTAATCGCAAAGATCGATCCAGCCTCCCGGTTTAGTAACTCTAAATAATAGTATTTTAGCTATTATTGAACCACCTTAAGATGTGGGGGCATACCTAAATGATTCTTTCAAGAGATAATTCCAGTCCTTAATCGCGCCGCCGAGATGCCGGATATGCACCATGTCAAAGTGGTTCTTAGGCCATGTCCATTCACTTTCGGCATCATCGATTTGGAACTCGACATTCGGTGGTACCCTAAGAGGCAATGGTTAGCTAATATCCCTTATGGAGCTTGGAGCACATACCAGGTGGGCTGAATTGGGCTCAGATCTGTTCCGACAACCCTTGCGGATGGGTAACGCCTATCACGAATTATTAGAATGAGTAATGTATGGGCATCACACATGCGCGAAAACTTAATCGTTGAACTTACTCGCCAATATCGATCGCCCAGATACCTGTTCCTGTCCCGATATCGAGAATCGCTTGTGGGTTGGGGTCAATAGGGGCAGTGTGAAGCTCTCCATCCAACATCAATAGACAAATGTGATGGAAGATGTCAAGGCGGTCTTGTTCTTTCTGATGATCTCACGGAGTTGTCAGTAAGAGAAACGTGGGTGTTTAGACCTCAAGAGCTTATACCTCATCATTGGGAGCTGAGTATTTCCTATGATTCGTTGCGTTAGTCTAATGTGTAGGCCTTCTTTGTTCGAGCTTCGCGTATTTAGGGATCAATCGATAGCCGAGGAAACAAGTCGGGCTCCAACACTAACGGAAGCTAACTTACCCATCCCGGAAGGCATGATAACGACGTCCGTTCTCGTAGCGATATCTAATAAGGATTCAGCATCACTCTAGCATAACCAGGGCCAAAGAACTCTTACTCGTAGATTGAAGATGCGAGGGACTCGGTAGAGAGCTCACTACCCACAGCCTTTAGTTTACGGTGTACCTCTCACAGTGGTAACAGTGGCAACTCACGACCCAGTATCATAATCTGACGGTGAATCATCCTATAGGTAGTATGTTAGGGATCCCTAAAATACCGCATCCCTCCAAACGGATGACCTACTGAATTATAGACTTCGATATGCTGTTCAGTCGACGTCATATTCTCAATGGTTATTCTCGATTTTATGGGACGAGTGTAGGTACAAAAAAATATATATATATATATATTCGGTGGTGCAGGATATGTAATTTTTCCACAAAGGTGTGACCTAGGGCTTTATATATGCCTTCTACATACATGTATTAGCAGTGGCCATTAATACCTAACGTTTTACCCCGCGCCTATGCAATTAAGGTAAGCGAGCCTGGCCACACAATTCGATTCCGGAAATGACCGTGGGGGTTTTGAGTTGACGCGCCACGTGAACCACATGGCAACAGACCATACATTATGAGATTAAACGCCGGTGTAAAAAAATCTTTGGATAGAAACCCAGAGTCCTTCCGCCTGGGAGTGGCTTTTTATCGCGCAGAATATGCATTGTTATCTTCGCTTGTATCTAGCCAAACCCCAAGTTCGCTACACAGAACAAGTATGGGCCTTCGTGTATGCATGGCCTGGTCTTCATACAAATTTTCTTCGTTTGTATCGACATGTATCGTACAACCCACCCAATACACCACCGGGTGTGCCCGAGGGTGGACCTTCTTCACCCCAAAAGACTCTTGCCCACTAGCACAACTCAGGCAAGTCGGTCGGTCGCAAGAATTTGATTCTTCTCTGGTGATTTGAGGTTCTGCATGGCCACATACACAGTTGTTGGGGCTAGACAGCCCTCGGACACCTTAATCCTACGAAACTTCACATTCGCTCCGGCTACTATCCCTTCCCAAGCCTAGAAGGCAGCACTATAGTACTGTCGTGTTCAGGTAGGTGCAAATAGCCAAGTCGCCACCGTTGCAGATACCTCGTATGGTTTTTACAGACTAAAGTACGTTGTTTGATAGCCCTTAGGATGATGTTGATAACTTGGTGCATTGGCTGCATAAATATACAGGGGGCTTCCCAGCGGTCCATAATTGTAATATCCAGTACAAAGGGCTCGATTTATTTTCCCGAGTATCCCCTCGAACGACACATCACATTATTTGACAGGTCTTATTAACGAGCTTCTTGAAGCTTATTTGTCACACCCGGTTAGATTTTATACCGAAGCAGCTGCTCGGGACAGGCAAGAAAAACCTAAAAGTGTGCTGGTGGTGACCTTTAATTCGCCCTGGCTTAGCGTATCCGCGATCTGGCTTGCAAATCCCATAGTAAAATCTTGATTAAGCGCATCATAGCAGCTTAACATGCTGCTTTATTCACTTGCCGGTGTACTGTGTCTCGGAAGGTTGGTGCTCCGTCCAGAGGAGTACATAAGAAGTTGCTAGTTGATAATATGATGCGTAATTAAGGGTGGCTGGACAACTGGCTTATCTAGGTATACCATCCCAATTCTCTTCTACATCGGTGCAGAACAAGTTATGATGGCCCTCTCTTGACCGCTCAGCTGAAGAGGTTGTTCTCTGATTGGTCAGCAAGTCCTGCCACGGTCTCCACCTTGTACGCCCCCCAATTCCCGTTCCCACCGCTCTACCGCCTTACCCCATACCGGGTTACAGCGCCTGTTTATCCCGTGCCGTCGGCACGCGGCCACTAACCCTCGGTAGCCCATACTTGTCCCATGGTTACGTGAGGCTACAAGTCACTCCCAAGCTACGTGTGCATCTGTTCCGTAGGCCGAGAGACAGACTGATTATCCATGCGGTCTCTCCCTACCCAGAGGTCTTAGGCACAGCGATAAACTGCCCTGATATTTGCTGGCCGTCGAGAAGGGAGATGGTAACCCCCTCTTCTTCTTCAAATACCTCCGATATATATCCCATTTGGTAGTTGATCTAAACAGCAAGCCATAAAAACAAGTTCTTTCATAGTATCATTTTCCTAAGCTACATGTAGTATCTATTTACTGATATACTAGTAATTAGGAGGAGCAATCTAGAACCCACCACCGTGAAGATTTGGAATACGCCTGCAACACTGGATGGTTACCCTACTCTTGGACCGTCTAGACCTCGTGTCAACGCGTCACCCTTTGTAAACCATCAATTACACCCCATAACTAGAACACACCATATAACTACTCTTAATTATTGCCGATTTCCTTATATGTCCAAAGATACCGCTAATTTCCTCGAGATCTTGGCCACATTACTCCACTGAGCTACCCCCTAGGATGTCAGCGGTATAGCAGCGTTGAGATAGGGGGAGCTCTTATTGTCACTGCTTTGAAAAGAAGAACTACAATATAGTTGATATATTGTGCTAGCCTAGGTGATTCGAAGATTGATGGACTGGTGACTCTACATGAGGCAGCAAAGCGCTAGTCTAAACATACCATACTACTAGAGTTTTGTTGCTGCATGGTGCAGACATCTCTCTTCTAGATATAGATAGATGGGCGTAGATGTGAAGATACGGGGCTCTAACAAAAAAAAACCCCTCTTGATTAAGGGGAAGTGTGGGTAAACCAATTGATTTTGCGTCTATTACTACAATGCTCGAGGAAGCAAAGGACCTTAAGGAGTATGCTAGAGAAAGCGAGACTATCTATAAACGATTACGGCTAGTGCATTTAGTGGGGAGCAGGAGAATGGGCTGTTGGGAAGATGTTTTCTCTCGAAAAAGGGGTTTAGCATCCTTAAAGTCATTACTCATTTCAGGGTGGAGTATTGGGATGACCAGGCTGTTACCGCTTTTGCTATATCCTACTGCGCCACAGGTCTGTGTGATTGCCATATCTCCCCATTTCATTTCATTATTTTATTCTTGACGCGAGTACTCTATATATAGATTGAGGTTATTTCCCATTGTCTTCCGGAATCCGAGTAGAACCGTCCAGAACTTCTACTTGACTACCCTTGCTCAAGTGTGGGTACGGGCTCAGGGGATAATCTTTAGTTATAACAAAACACTGGGAATCTCTACCTTTGGGACATATGCACTAAGTCGATCAATAGCCATGGGTAGGTATTTCGTGTCTCCGGCAGGTGCCACGCGCGGAGATCACCTTTGGTTTAAAGTTTTAGGTCCCAACTACAACACGCCAAGACAAGAACTCCTTGTCCCATATGAAGAGAGCTAACAAGCGACATCTTCTATGGGTTCACATGAGAAGCTAGACTCCACTCTTAAAACCATGAGTAAATATTCAGGTAGAACTTGGTTCAAAGATTAAACCTTTATTGACAAAAAAGACGACAATTTATTTCTAATAAGTATGCCGTGTTAAAAACACCAGGTAGGTAATAAATCAAAACCCCAAACCATCTAATTTTTAAAAACACCACCCCCCCTCCTTTACAGAACTAATCTTGACAATTAATCGCTAGTGCACTGCCTCTTGATATACTCAATATCATCCAAGACAAAAACTGCCGGATTACCCTCGCCAGTAGTATTGTCATAGGTTTGCCATACAGCCACACCGCAATCAATCAAGTTTGTAAAGTCGCCAACCTCCGTAAGATCAATCTCCTCCGATAATCCACCAGATGGCGCACTATTCTTGATATCGGTGTATAATGTTTGTGTAGAGTTATCTGCACCAACAAGCTTGAACTGGACGTGGAGATTCTCTGATGTACTGTTTGAGGCAAACCCGAATAGTGAGAGTGACTTAAGATCGAAGGAGAAGCCGTGGTCCTTGGAGCCGAATGAAACTAATCCGTAAGAGCGGGAGAGAAGTGCATTGGGTTGACTGGATACACCACGGGATTCAGTGCTGTTGGCAGAGGCAGAACTGAAGTATTGCCAGCCAGCGGATCCGGAGAAGCTGAAGTCTTCGTAGCTGGGATGTGTTAGAAAATTTAAGGAAAAAGAGTGAGTGGAGGGTGCTTACACAGCAGGCATGGGGGAGACGCCAGTGGTGTTTAAGTTTAGGTTATCGAACTAGGATATATATTAGAGCTTGTTATTCTGGTTTGGTGGAAGTGGTATTTACATTGAGAATGCCAGCTTCAGCAGTAGGGCAAGGAGCCTCTCTGGTCTTTGTATGGACTACGATTTCTGTGCTGGTGGTAGTGGAAGTAATTGTCGTAGTCATGGTTGTAGTAACATCTGAGGTTGTCGATGCCCTATTATAGCTGTTAGTATAAGAAATATTTTGTAGAAGAATATGGGAACTTACTCGTACTCATTACCCAAAACAGTCCCGAAAAACATAGCTGTAGATACAGCTAGTACCTGTGTAAAGTGTTGGAAATGCATTTTTAGAGATAGTGTAGTTACGCAAAGGCTTTATTTAAAAAAAAGAATCAATTTGTAAATGAATGTGGGGTGAAAGTTGAAATCCTGTTTCTGTCGGCTAGAGAATGTCTATACTAGAGGGCAAGAGTAAGAGAGAAGGGGGGGGGGATATCTTCTAGTTATATATAATTTTTTTTAATTTTCAGCTTGTTTCTGCAGAGGGGGTGTGAGCTCAGAGGACCACCACGTAAGTATGTTTGGTTCACATGCATCCCCCATCCCCCCTTTGAACTTGTGCATTATTTCCCGTCTTATTCAGTAGCGTAGCAAATCCCGCACGAGAAAGGCGATCAGGGCGGTAGGTTTTACTACGTTGCTTCCGGTTAGTACCACACCCCCCAACGTACGCGTGTGTGTGTGTTTGCTTTGACTATACTTAACTTACCCACATACGCACTGGGCTACTTTTTTTTTTTTTTTACTCACACTGGTTGGAACGAGCGAATGAACAATTTTAGCGATTCCATCCTTTCTTGGAAGAGTCTATGGTGCTGCTTACATTATATATCAGGAAAGGGTTGCATTTGGCGAGAGAGATCGTCGTTCCGCGTCTTTTCTGGAAAAGTGTAAGGGGGCTGAGCGGAAATTTTTTTCTTTTTTTCTTTTCTTTTACGGGATTTCTAAGACAGGTACCTGCCAAGAAATATATGCACACCGTCGGATGGCGTCAGATGTACCTGGCATCTGCTCTCCTACTCACAAAGTCGAGGTGCATTAGTGTAGGTAAGTTGATCATGAACATAAGCGAGGTTTGGGGGGGGGGTTTTTTTTGTAGTGGTGGTATTTTGTATCTATACTGTTTATGGTGGAGTTGTCTGTGTGTATTGGTTATGTTTCCTTTGGTGGATTAAAATAGATTGATAATTTAATTCTTATGGTTTTGGGTTAGTCTGTATGATCCGAGTGGCCAACTGGTTCGATTAATTCGTAACCGAGGGATAACTGTGGTTTCAGTGGGATATTTAGTCTACTCCAATGGCTTTTGGCATTTGCTACTACATGTACATTTATGTATGTCTAGGTCTTTGGTTCCGTGTATATATGTAATCATATCACTGTATCGACAAAAAAACATGTGTAGAAATAGGAGATCTTACTGTATTATTATATTGAATACTAATCAGGACGTAATTTTGATAGATCCTTAGATAATCACCACATTTTTGTCAATTGGGTGGCATTTATTTTAGTGCTTTAGATATGTAATTTGCGGTCGGATTTACACAGTAGTATATATGTTTCTTGGCTATAATTTAAACCTAAACCTACCTTATAGCTCCCGGCCTGAGATGATACTAGTTATAGTAAGATGAGGTGCATATAAGATTAGATAATGTTTTTTATAAGGTTACTTGGGGTAAGTTATTATGTTTGATGGGTGTTAGGCTTTTTTGCTCTAGCATTTTAAATACATGTACATATATTATCATATCTAGGATACCTATTAGTTAGGCTTACGGAATAATAGGTATAATCCAAACGTCATATATATAGGATAGACCTTCTTTTTCGTCAAGCTTCGTCAAGCTTTAGAAAGCGTCCTCTAGGTTAAAGATAAGCCTCTATTAGTGTCTTGAGTAAACGTTCGATACCTTTCTTCCTCTGTACAATTATACGTAACGGGGTAAATATGTCTCGTAGATATATAAATACATAATCTACCCCACAATCCTTTTATTTGGGTTTTCATAGCTCAACCCTTCACAATCTAGAGGAGGTTATCTACTACCCACGCTCCAATCAGATGTAGGATCGCTGTCCCCCTATCACACTATAGCTTTACCCGCCTGTGCATATGCACGTACCACAATGTGCCTCCCGCATAGATAGTCCCGAGAAAGGTATTGATATGTATTCAGGCAACCTCCCACACTCTTCTCTATACCAAGTTCGCCAGCTATTAGCAAGACAGGCGTACAGCTAGCTTCAGCAGTTTTTGCGACTGCGCCGCCGACAAAAGATCGATTACAAGCACGGACCCCGATTCCCTTGATGGTGTCTTTAATTTACAAGGTTTGGCTCCTTGCAGGATTCTCATCAGCTCTGGTTGGATTAGTCTGGGTTCGTTCATGATATCTCACTCGAAGTTCAGTGGACGCCCACAGCCGCATTTGAAGAACCTAGCGCTCTGTCAGTAATCAGAAACGCTATCCCGTATATTAGATAAAGGTCTTTGTGACTGGTGGAAAGTACAGTCCCGCGTTCATCAGTATCCAGACGCAGCCTGTCTCACCCGATTATGTACTTCCCCTCTTTTGTACCTAATAATATATGCGCGTGACGGACGGTTGCCTTAAACAAACTGCATCGACAGACTGTTCAGGAATTCGTGAGTTAAATGCTGGTTGTACAAATACTTTCCTAGGCCCTGTTTGTTTACCTCCCTCATCTGTCATACAGACGTATTTCGTATTTTTTATTCACTCTCAAAAAAAACCATCAACAGATTGAGTCGTCACCCAGATGAGTGATAGCAAGTTCCTTTCGTTCGTTTTGAACGAAGGTGACAATAGCCAGAAGTTATGGATCGAAGCCTATATCTCCCTCCAACGCAATCCTGCGCAGGCTTCTACTCTCCTTGCCAGTCGGGAAATCTCTGGGAAATTCGTTGCTGGTTTCGAGGTCTACGGTATGAGGATTGCAAAGTTTCTACAACAGGTTCCCCGCTATACCCCAAAAGCAGCCCCAAGAGGAAGAGCTAAAGAGGAGCTCGACTCGAAGCAGGCGTTGGGAGGACATATCATCAAGGGGGTTCTTATCCCTCTGCTGGGAAACGAGTATCGGCATCTTCACACCCGTGATACTTTGTTTGAGTTTTTGATTTCAGCAATTCCTCTATCGGATAGGAACTGCTTTGAGCAGCTTGCAGCTAGGCTCGGAGAGATACCCGAGCTCCTTGGAAAGATGGTATCAGAGCAGCGTAGCACGAATTTTATACCTGAATGGATAAAACTCTTAGCCGGGAATCTGGAGTCGACGATACAGAATTGGACTGAAACAGTTGTGAATCTTGCTAAGAATTGCGATAGTGATCATGGTGTCTCGCAGAAGACTGAAAGATGGGACTTACTCAAGACTCTTAGGATTTCTCTCCATAAAACAAAACATCTCGAAGCCTCGCGTCAAACCTTCAACCCAACTCCTGCAATAAATTTACAGAGTAACCTTCGGGTGCTCCAAGATGGTGAAGGTTTTTATGGAGGAACTCGCAGAACTTCTGTGTCTTTAGCTACCATAAACCTCTCAAAGGATGCTCTTACTTTGCTTACGGAGCTGGGCATAGATATCCCGAACTCTGAGCGTACCCTACAGCGCACTATCGACCTTATCGAAAAAACAGAAACCTCCAAAATTCTTGAGCCAGTCTTAAGTACCTTCCCCTGCCGTCTATGCTTTACGCGCGGCTATGGGAAAGGTTCCGGTGCTGTTGTTCCTGTGATTCAAACAAATTTTGAGCAAAGGTTGGAAGAACTCGATCTGGATTCTTTTGAAGGTTTGCTTGGTAGTGATCTGGGGGTTTGGAAGATATCGCTTTCAGCTCAAGCATTGAAAGATCTCAAGCACTCTAAAAGAGAAGGTATTAGTTTTTCCTAGTAAATTTTTTAATTCAGGGGACTCGTTAATCATAAAGTCATCAATAGGGAATTTCCCCCATATTAGGGATAAACTGATGGCTCTTGCTTCCGGTGAATGGAGTCGGAAGTCTCTTAGCAAACCCGCTCCAGATGATAATGGCCACTTCAAGGTCCGTGTCTTTGAAGCGTGGTATGGTGCCAATGGACGTATACTATGGCAAGTAGATGTTGGTTTTGATGAGAAGCACAATGCAGATTGTCAGATTGTGAGGGGTTAGAATACGCAATAAAAATATCCTGTAAATGAATATTCACGCTG
Organism: Verpa bohemica; assembly: GCA_033030345.1. Lineage (NCBI taxonomy): Eukaryota > Fungi > Ascomycota > Pezizomycetes > Pezizales > Morchellaceae > Verpa > Verpa bohemica. The sequence continues at coordinate 163,891 of JAUFSE010000016.1, read as the reverse complement.
ACACCTAACCACTAGTTTGGAGGATCGGGGACGTTAAGGAGGTTAGTTTGTCACATGTCCAAGGTGATTCTATCAACCTCCCAGTATAACTAATAGCTCGAATAGATACAATTATCCCTCGATTCCGTATATCGCACCCAGCAGACATTCTCATCTACTCGGATCACTCGCTGTAAGAAGAATGTGATCGATAAATTGCTAAATAAGAAGATACCAGCAGTTTTTACAGACTCTGAAGAGGATGAGGTTAATGACTCCGGACCAAAAACTACAGATGAAAGAACGCCCCAGGATATGCTTATATCAGGCAAGGATTTTCGATGCCCCTCTTGCGGAGTTAACAATGACCATGTTCGCTAAGCAAATTTTGTTGGAGAACCTTAGGGAAGTTTCATACTCTCACGAGCACTGTTTTAGACAGTATTCTTCATGACCAATCTCGGTCTGATTTTCCCTTTGATGTCACAGGTAAAGAAGTAGAGATTATCAAGCACTTCCGCACAGCAACTTTCGTGCTTGGGAGGAGCGGTACGGGAAAGACATCTTGCTTGCTATATAAGTTGTTGAGCAGGTATTTGGCTCGAAATTTGGTTGAAAAAACACCGATTCGTCAGGTGTGTAATTTTATGCACCCCTTACGCCTTCGCTTTTTACACATGGGCGTTTTTACTGATTAGAGACATAAATTGTGATAAGTTACTACTCACTCGCTCGGAGCCTCTTGCACGAAAGTTGGAGAGTGAGGTCCAACTGTTGATAGATACGCAGTTGCTGAGGGTAAAGGCTGGGTTTAATTATGCTGACGATGATAACGACACACCTCTCCACACCCGGGATGGAATGGATGAAGACACAACCGAAGATCTATTCTCTCTACGGAAAGAAGACTTCCCACTTGTATGCACATTTGGGCATTTTCTGAAGCGTCTTGAGAACACAATCAAGTATGTTTCTTAGTTCGTAAAATATCTTTTATCAAAGTTCAGTGCTAACTTGATTCAAAAAGGGCAAATGACCGGAAAGAATTCTTTCAGACAAGCACTGGAAAGAGTGAAAGTTTAGCCAACACACGCCAAATGGTGGACTTCTCAATTTTTAGAGCGGCATACTGGCAACAGTTCCCGGCAAATGTTAAGGTTGGTCTAGAGCCGGACTTAGTATTCACAGAAATCATGGGTGTTATTAAGGGCGCTGCATCACTCCTTACTGGCCTAAAACCACTTTCACGTGATGAATATCGCTCCAAAAGCTCTAGACTAGCACCGACCTTTGCGAAAGAGGGAGACAGAGATGCTGTATATAATGTCTTTGAGTATTACGAGACTAGGAAGAAACAGAAAGGTGATTATGATGGAATTGATAGGGTTAAAGCTATACTAGAGCAATTGACTGGAAATATTGTACTCAAACGCAGAATCGAGGCTATTTTTGAGGAGGTATATGTCGATGGTATGTATATTGCTGCTTCTAGGATAATTGAAAAGGTGGAAGCTGAAATCATCCAGAGGTACAGGATCAACGGCCATTGGAAATAGAATTGCTCCTCAACCTAGTTCAGAACCCCCGGGGTATACATTTTGGTACGTTATAGTACCTTCCTTGGCCCGGTTTTAAATGATATTTATACAAACCCATTTAAAAGCTGGTGATAGTGCCCAATGTATATCGAAAGATTCTACGTTTAGGTTTGCAAACGTAAAAGCCTTGTTTTACGACCATTTCTCTGGCGGTTCATTTGCGAAAATGGACCCAGCTCTAGCAAAGCCGGAACTCTTTTCTTTATCCCGAAATTTTCGTTCGCATCAGGGGATCCTATCCCTTGCCTCTTTCGTTATGGAATTACTATGGAAAGGTGGGTAAAGCCTCCTCTGTATTGATGGTTTTATATAAATACTGACGCCTTGAATTAAGGTTTCCCGGATATGGTTGACAAGCTACCTCCTGAAATAGGCCAATACTTAGGACCTAAGCCTGTAATTTTCGGTAAGTGTCTGCTTTTTATTAATCTGCCGGAATTAGTCGATTATTAATACGAGAAAGTTGGCCCGGACATCGTTGGGCTTCTTAAGATGGCCGGGGAGGCTGGGGGGAGTGCTGAGGAGAAAGAGGGAGAGAACCAGGTTAAAAAAGATGACAAAGCACAGTTTAAAAACAAGCAGGTGGTTATTATACGAGATCAGCATACCCAAAAGGATCTTCAAAGCGTACTCGGAGACGGTAGTTTGGTGTTTACTGTACTTCAGAGCAAAGGGATGGAGTATGACGATGTTTTTCTTTTCGACTTCTTTTCATCTAGTCCCTGCTTGAAAAGCTACAAGTCCCTACAAGAGTTGTTACATCCGGGGCCTAATCCTAATTACGGGGTAAACCATATGGTGAGTTTTGAGAATATAGACTTAAGTTTATCTAGGGATTTGCGCTGACCCTGTCGGCAGAATATGTGTTCTGAGTTGAAGGTATTACCCGTTAAAGCAGTTCTATTGCTATCAGTATTGTTGGTTGTCTCATGCATAAATTACTTAGAACCTATATGTTGCAATAACCCGTCCCCGTAGCCGCTTATGGATACTAGAAAGTGACGTAAGCTTCATGCTGGAGCTATTCACCGAAAGGGTACCAGAGCCACTGGTCAACATCAAGCACTTCACTTCACAAAATGTACGTTCAGATCCCTAAATAATTCTAATTTGCCTAATAGTATCTAGCTACCGGGCTTGATGCCTGACATTCGTCTCGCCAGCGCCACAAGTGCCAGAGATTGGATCGAGACAGGGGAGCAGTGTATGGAGCGAGGACTTTTTGATCAGGTAAATAAATTTCTCATTAAATATCTTTAATATGAATATAATGATTTTAAAAAATATTCTTAGGCTCTTAGGTGCTTTAAAAATGCACAAGACAAGAAAAAAGTCTTATGGGCAAAGGCTGGTATAACAGAACAGAAAGGAAGGGAATGCCGAGCCAAGGGAGATATAGAGGGGCTTAAATCATACTTCAAAAAGGCTAGTGACTACTTTCTCCGGATAGAAATGATAGAAAGAGCAGCAAACTGTCTGGAAGCCATGGGCGAATTTGCAACTGCAGCAGGTGAGAAAGATGCCCGGTAGCTCTTGTTGGATTCCTGACTAAAGACTACAGGATATTACGCCGAGAAAAGGAAGTACGAGAAGGCTGCTGGGCTATTTGAGAAGGCAGAAATGCACGAGAGAGCAGCCGATCAATACGATAAAGCTGGAATAACATTCAAAGCTCTCCAGGCACTTTATAATGGGAAACTGTTTGACCTACTGGTCCGCAGTGTGTATAAGTATTGATTTCTAGATTGCTTTTTGACGGCCCGAGAGTAGATTTGAACTAACTCGTATTAGATATCGGGACTCGATAGAAGACGGAGAACGGAGAACCTACGCTCGGGAATGCAATGTCCTCTTGCGGCAAGGAAAAATTTTGCGCGATTTGTGGGACATAACATTCGATACTTTTAAGACTGACTTAGAAAAGGAAGAATTCTTAAAGGAATTTCAATATAAACAGGAACTTTTGGAATTTTACATCACCCGTGGCAGAGTTACAGATGCTTTCAAATACTCTGTTAAGCAAGGTGATTTTGAGAAAGCGTTGGAGCTGATCATCGACCGGGGGTCGAAATATGGTGTTGACTCAGAAGAGTCTGAAGACGATCTCCAGCTAAAGCAGGTCTTCAAGTATTCGCAAACAAAAAAGCTCTTCTCAAATATATCAAAACCTTCTGCCACAGGTGTGGACCTGAGTTGCGATCAGCGCTTCTTGGAAATCAGCTGGAGTAGTGCTTGGACGGACCTTGTTACTGTAGCAAACCAGTACTTTAAGGATGGTGTCAAGCCAGATAGGGCTAGTATCAAGCAAGATTGGATAAAGGAATATATGGACACAATTGTGGGTAATCCTAATCACTTATCCTTTATCCGGGTTAGCACTAACGTAAACACTGCGTTACTTTAGATCTCGATGAAGGTTGAGTATTTCTTGAAGTCGGTAGGGGATGTGGGAGATCTTCCGGTTGAATATCTATCCGGACTGGTAGGGATAAAAAACCGTATCTCTGAAAACAAGGGGTATCCAATACCACAGTCGGTACTACTCTGTTTAGGGGTACTGATGATCCCGGGTGAGACCAAACCATATGTGGTCCTGCCTTGGTCAAGTTTACCAATGGACCCCAAATTACCTCGGACCCTTGACAGTGAGAGCGCTTGGAAAAAGGTCGTTGGGTATCTTACAAGTCAGGTACAAACCGCTAGTAATCTAGTTGAAAAGAAGGCAAAAAAATTGTGGGAAGATGCTTCAAAATTGACTCAATGCAACCACTGCATAACTCGAGGTTTGTTGTTTCTGCTAGTTTACTTATATTTCCTTTACTAAACGAAAAAACAGAAAAATGGGATAAACCAGAGAAAATAGGAGGACTTAACCCCAAGTGTTCTCATGATGTTCCATCAGAAGCTCAGTTCTCGAAATCTATTCAGGTCAGTACACTGTTTAATTACGCCCCCGAAAAAACAATTGATCAAGTTGCATTAAAATATTATATATATGTTTCTACTTCTAACACGAGAAATAGGGCCTCGTAAGACTTTGCCGTTGGTTTGATGTGCTTGAAATGCCACTTGGTATCCCTACTACAAATGATATAATTGAATTTACAAATTACTGATTTAGATAGATTACTGGTTGTCTGTTATTCTATCTCAAATGAGGTATAGCTCTTCGTTTTTCCAAGACGCTGGAGTAATAACTGTTACGTTTAAATTGCTTTGCACATCACCGGCCTATGAGAGCATTCTTCAAAGGCTTCGGCAACGCTTCTGCACTCTCTGGGAGCCTTCAAGAACTAAGCATTTTAAAATTGATTTTGTATCAATATTGGAGAATTACCAGATGGGGTACAATCTAGGTATGTTCAAAAAGAAGGCGTTTGTACAAAATTGCCCTTCGTATATACTAGTTCTAAAAGTCATATTGTAGGGGTCGAGCAAAGAGTCCTTAACTCGGCCTTGGGGAGGCGCTTTTCGGTCGGCAAATTACCGGGAAGTCAGTTCAAGGAGCCACCACCGGATTTTACTGCTGTTGCTTTTAAAAACTACCAATTTCTGCGCTCGCAAGTTCAAAAGAGCCCATCGCAGTTTTCTACTGGGAGATTTGTAAGTGTTACCATAGGACTGGAAATCACTGTTGAAAAAGGATTTCTAACTTATCTCCTAGTGTGAAAACGTCTGTTCTCTAATCCAGTCGCTCAAAAACTTGCGACTCCATAAAAATCTCTTGTCGTTTTATGATGGATCGGTCATTTCAATATATGAAGATATTGTGACATTCTTGGTAAGAAGATCTATTTTCTTTTAGGAATCTAGGTTTATAGGCTAACTCTTATGGAAACTACTAGCTATTCTCAATTCGACGTACAGATGTTATCGTTCCAAAATCATGGACGAAGCTATATTTACCTAACTGGGAAAGATTCTTGAAGATAACTAGTGATACCGAGCAATGCTGCTACCAACAGACATTGCTGAGGGTTATTGCAGACTTTTGTGATTTTATCACTGAGCTAGAAAACTTGCCACAAAGTCATACTGTTGAGAAGGAGCTCCTGGTTCGTAGGAGCGTTGATTTGATAGTCGTTGCTCTTGCCAATATGGGGACAATTGGACCACTGCCCCTTCGCTATAGTGACATTTGGGCAAAAATCCAGAATGTATGCTTCATTAAACAGAATCGAATTTTTGCACTTAGCTTACCGTATATAGGTGTTTGGTCTGAGGGGTCTCGGAGCAGGCAATATGCAAGGCATACAAGCAAACGAACTTATTAAACACCTCATCCAGGCTTTCCAGTTATATAACGGAAAGGATTCAATTTTAATCTATGTCCGTGAAGGAAAGCTATCTAAGCGCGTAGAGAGCTTGAACGGGACCGGTGTTAAGCTAGTATTAATGCCTATACGCCAGAGCTATTTGGGGCATTTCCCAGCTCCCGAAGATAAATTCCTGAACGCAATCTACATAACACAGGCTCGGTACCGGAGGAAAAAGGCCAACTTTAACAGAAACAGGAAGCACCTGGCAAGTGCTACTGGGCGAGCTGTATCTTTCATACACGAGTTCTGTAACGCCCAAGGAGCTCAACTGCCACCTCAGATATTTTTAGAATTTTCGGCTGTGATGGTTGACGGAGGGGTGAAGCTCTTTTTACTTCTCGAAACCATAGACGAAAAACGTAAGGCAGTTGGGGGTTTATTGCGCAGGCCACACATTACTGAGGGGGATAAAGCGGAGTTTCTCGGGTATGAGCAGGACTTTTTAATAAGATGGAATTTACTCTCAATGGAGGTCCGTAGCGCCTTCGCAATCAACCCAAGCGAATGCCGGGAGATGTGTAGAAAAGAATTAGAATTTACGAAAGTACTAGGAGAGAAGATGAACACCCTTATGCAGAGGTTACAAAAACCACCTGAGGCTCCCAAGCAAGAGGTAAAATGGGGGAAAAGCCTCGATCAAAAGGGGCCGAACGATACATCAAAGGGCATACAGAAGAGTGGTCTGAAGAATGTGCAGAAGGATGAAAAGAAGGGCGATAAGGATGGGAAAAAGGTTGAGAAGAAGGACGAGAAGAAGGACGAGAAGAAGGACGAGAAGAAGGACGAGAAGAAGGACGAGAAGAAGGACGAGAAGAAAGATGCAAAGAATGTAATGAAGGGAAAGGAGGGAAAGAAGGAAGGGGGAAAGGAGGGAAAGAAGGATTCACTGGAAGATACACCGAAGGATTCGTTGACAGATCTATCGAAAGATATACAGGAGGACATACCAGATGACTGGGATAAAGAACCTTATCAGGATGGAAGCAACTCGAAAATCCAAGAGGGCGAAGTGGAAGAGAATAATGAAGGAAAGGGTGTTCAAGGTGACAAAGCCGTAAAGAACGGGGGAGGCGTCGAAAAGTCATCTAATCAATTGAGTAAAAAACAAAAGGGGAAATGCAAGGGAGTCGACGAGGGGCTAAAAGAAGGAGATAGCATTGGACCGATACTGGAAGGGGAAGGTGAGCAAGATGGGCAGTCGCAGAAAGGTAAAGGTGTTATTGGAGGCTGGAAATTCTGGGGTACAAAAGATTAATATAGGGTTGGACAGGAAGCAAGAAGGGGAAGGGGGGTAGCGAAAGGGAGTTAGAGTTACATGTAGATTTAGCAATTGGTGGCAAGTCAGAGGATTGTTCTTGGAGGGGATGCTGGGGTAGTAAATGTCTATTTTCTTTCACTTATTACCCGTAGTAAAATTAAGTCCTGTTTAGGATTTTAAGGGGCTCTCTGCTCTAAGATCGCTACAAGCTTAATAGTTAGAGTGAAGTAAAGTAGAAGTGACCTAACGAATCAAATCATAGGCTATCACTCGTACGATATGTAACAATTATTGTTCGGATCTCGCGAGAAAGAGAAGTAGATTATTAGAGCAAAGTCAGTATCTTAGCAGATTAGGAGAGAAAGCCTTGCAAAGGCTTTCTACTCCTCTGTATATACGACTAATCAAGTAGAACTCGTGATACCCTAAAGCCTAAAGAAAACCCCAAGTGAACCCCAAGAAGAGCCTCCTAATAGGCTTTTTCTACCGAGTCTCCCGGAGACAGTTATTGTACTGGTTGAACCATCAACGCTATACCTTATTAGGTAGCCATATCTCAACAATTATGAGGATTAAAATACCTCATGTCAAAATATACATATCTAAGTAGAGATGAAAGTCCATTTAAAAATACCTCTTGATCGGCAGTTAACCTATCTACAGGCTATTTCATGGGAACTGCTTTATAGACTTTCGGATTTTAGTTATATAAGATATCAACAATTAGGGCAAGTATTATATGTATATAATGTACTGAGTTTAATCAAATACAGTACACTCCCCCTATAAGAATATAAGTTCTCGGTCCCAACTAGATCAGCAAGTATTAAATGAATATTACTTACTAGATCAGCAAGGTCATATTTCCTCGATTTATAAAAATATTCATCTTATAGGGATGCTGAGGTTCGGTCTCAAGTGTACTCTTATAGGGAGAGTCTACTGTAGAACAGAAACTACGCGAAAGCTAATTTGAATTACCCCTAAATTTAATCTATTTACAGACAGAATGTAAAAGACTCTATCTTGTGTCCTTAGCTCCAACATTGACCTTATATCCTACATAATTATGTCAAACATACCTCTTTAGAGTATAAAGTGGATGCTCACCCATGAAAGAATTACGGTAGGATATATAAGAAAGCTCTAAACTCCGAAAAGGAAACCCCTAATTTTGTTAGACCCCCCATCCTACTTAATCTACTGTCGTAGGTAGTAATGATGCTAATAATATAAAAACCATACTCCAAAGTAAAAAATAGTCCCAGACCCCAATACTCAAAGGAAAGAAAACCATAGTTTATAGCACTACCAAGTTCCAGGTCCAAACTTCCCGCCTTCCTCTTTTTTGGGGTCTAGCCACGCACAAGCCTGCCAGTCACATCCCTGTTTATAAATCTCTGTACCCCACCATGAAAACCCCTCCATCCACCCTGGGTAGGCGAAGCCAAAAAATATAACAACTAGTCCAAATGCCAAACTCGCATCCAACGCTGCTGATAGTGTCATTGTGTACTTGCTCCACCAATCACCAGCCCGCCTCCTAAGGTAGCTGTTGAAAATGAAGCAGACAATTGCCCATGCAGAGAAGTTGAGACCAGTCTAGAAACTATCCGTTAGCCCAAGGAATCAGGGGTGAGACTACAGTCATAGGGACATACAGCAGGTGGGATCCAACTCAAACTCCCGAATGCAACAGGTAAGCTAACCATCCTCAACCAAGCCCAGTTCCCCTTTCTACCACCAGTCCACTTCCAAACCCCCCACACAATCAGAGGCGCAACAGCTCCTACAAAAAATGCCCATACAAGTGGTCTATAAAGTTCCCCTTCACCAAAGAACCGCTTTGGCCCTACAACACCCCATAAAATACTCCCGTTGAAGTGGACACGCGCGATAGGACATGTAAATCCGTGCAACGCTTCCGGAGTACAGATACCAGGGATATTGCGGAACATCCAATTTAGTACACCGATCTGCGTCAATGAGGATACTAGAGTTGCAACCATCTGTACACTGAATAGGATACGAGGGGGGATTTTCATGTAGTGCCCGAGTTTTAGGTCAGATGCAAACTTTAGGCCTTGGGTAGAGGTTATCTATATCCTATATTAGTTACCGCTGGCAAAAGGATTGAGGAGAAGGACATACATAACCATAAGTAACAAATACCATATTCGCAACTGGTAGCCCAGGAAAAAGTGTTCCGCAAATCAACTGACAGACCAAAAACAAGCTGCTCTGTTGATTCGTAATCGCCATTACAATTCCAATGGGGATAAAAAATATGGTGCATACGCCCAACGCTAGTAACAATCCGTACCACGGAAGATAAATAGGGTAGTACTCGACAACAAACATTCCGACGGCAGTCATAATAACGAAGATGGCCAAATACCAGCTTGTCGGTGCTTCTTCGTATCGCCGCATTAGACGCATGTGTATGTCCTCGCGGTCCATGAGCTCATCCCACTCTTGCTCGCTTGTGCTGCTTCTTCTAGTTCGCCTTTTACCTCTATCGATGCGACCTCTGGTCGCCGGGAGAGGTGCATAGGCTCCGGACCCTGTAGCCGATGTGGAGGATGAAGATTCCTTCTTGGCCGCTGAGAACTCGCGTCTTACACGTCCCCATTGGCGCCAGATATCTTTCCCATGCCAACAAATGGTATGCGTAACTAGCGCTGTCAACGCCGCAAACTGGAGGCCATAAGATAGAACATATCTGTAGTCAAATAAAGTTAGAGAATATAATAATTTTATCCGGTCTAGATTATGGATAGTTACGTGATAGGCATAAACAAGCGACTGTACTCCTTATAAGACTCCTCATCGAATTTGTAGCCTGACGTTAAGATTCTTGTAACATTATAAGAACTACCAGTGTTGTCATAGACTGTACTGGAGAGGATTGGCATATATCCGGAATACATCGCGTTCGCGTAGTCTGAGGTACCATGAATAAGTATGAATAAGGAGATAAGGTATAGGGGACAAACATAAAGCCGGCGCGACAATCCACACGACGATGACTAGGCCGGCGATGACGTTCGCAGCGGCCCAGAAAGGCGTCATGAGTGGTGAGCCAATATATGAAATCTGAGCCCAATCGAAAGTCAAAGGGAATAGTCCCAGGCCCGATGCTACTCCAAACTGATATTGATCTGATCAGTGGTCATGCTCAAGCAGAGAATAGAAGTAATAGTACCAGATTGGCAACGACAACATTCTTCGGCGCAAACCAGGTGACCACATTAAAGTAGCTTAGCGCAGGCATCAGCAGTCCCGGTACAAAGTACCAAGTAAATGCGCCGATAAACACCACCATCTATAAAATCAATTAGCTGTTAATTAAATATTCGATTACAAGTGTAGAAAACAAACAAAAAATTTCCATCGCGAGATGATCCATCCGTTTGCAGGTTTATTCTCCTCCCCATGTAGTGTTGTGAACATAGCAGTAGACATAAGTGTTCCCGGCCATATCATTCCACCGGGGTAGATTAACCATTGTCGCGTGAGTCCTGCAAAGGTATAACCAAGGATCTGGGTCGATAAAGTGAGTAGAATCTGATACCAAATTCCTAGGTCCTGATTGTAGAACTTTGTTTGCTCTACTATGACCTGCAGATAGTTAGTGAGCGGCATTAACTGTAAACTGCTGTAGACGACCCACATCGGTAGCAAATGCAAACCCGAACGAGACATTACTAGAGATGTAAACGCAGCAGTGCTCTTTCCGGTTCCAGCGCCCCTGCCCAAGCCATAGTCTCAACTTTCCCCACTTTCCCTTCTCCGAGTCCCAGGGTATGTCATCAGGCTCTGGGAACACTTGGTCCCACAGCTTTCCTAGGGGGTGCGCGAGCAGAAGTGCAATCACGGGCGTGATAGATATCGATGGGTATCGCAGCGAAAAGAATAAGTTTGTGGAGGATCCAATGAGCGAGAACAAGATCGAAAGGGTCCACATGCGAGGGGTATTAATGGAAAGCGTCAAGTCGTCTGTTGCGGGTACTGAGGCGCGGACTTCAGGGTATCTACATTAAATTAGTACTCTTCCGTAGATTTGCGACTAAAATTTAGAGAAATATCAAAGGTAGGTATAGACGCGCAGACTCACGGTGAGTTATCCATAGGATCGTCTTGATCCTCTGCATCTTCTCTATCACTCTCTACTGTGACTTCAGTGTCTCCCGTATCAAACCTCTCCACTTCATTCTTGCTCTCTAGGCTTGTATCTTGCTGCGCTGGGGTCTCGGTGCGATTCTTTTCCCTTCGTTTCCCTCGCCTCTTTACCCCAGGTACTGACAATAAACCGCTCCCCTCGTTGTCGTCACTAGCCTCCTCGTCATGGTCATCCTCGGCCGTGGAGGCCGAGAGCGAACTCCCGGCGTAGCTGCTCCCCTCCCCACCTCCTGTAACCGGTAAGGCGCCGTAGCTGCCAGTCCCAACAGCCGGCGACGAGCGCAGCAAGGGGAAATGTGTTGACTTCATAAAATTACTCAAGAGGGCTGAAAGGTGTAAAGACGAGGACGGCGGTGGAGGATGTGGTGCGGGTGTGTTTTGCTCAGAGGAGGACGCAGAGCCATGTATAAGAGGGTTATACAGAGAGGGAGCCAAGTAGCCAGATGGGGTGATAGAGGTATTAGTATGATTGTTTTGAGTTGTAGTTGTGGGGGTTTTAGAGATGACTGGGACAGGGACAGGGATAGGGGGGTAATTTTGTGCATATTCAGTATTAAGTACTCGCTGGTGTAGCGGCTCGAGCGGAACAGTTGCACTTCTAGGTAAAGACTGAAGCTCGAGTTCAATAGAGTCAGAAACAGTAGGCCTGGTGAGTGACGCACGACTCCGGAGTTGATGTGGAGAAGACATGCAAGCGTCCTGATAGAATGAACATATGTGACCGGGGTGGGAAAAAAAAATCGTTTTACGGTCTTAGAGGATAGATGATTGGAGGGCGAAGAGAAACCGGAGAAAAGAGAAAAGAGAGACAGCTGACACTTGGTGTTCACGATAGGCGCTCTTACTACCTAACTAAGAGTAGTTGAGGTTACCAATATCTACTGTATCTAGGCACGATACCGAGATCGGATGAATCCTTGGAGAGAGAATGTGATCTATGGGTACATGTAGCTTACTCCCGGCTTGCAGATGGGAAGGTGATGAGGGGAAGGAGAGGGAGGGGAAGAGGGAAAAAAAGAGGGATTAACTCTACGTGACACCACTAAATACACAGGCACCCATGGCAAAGAGATTGATGTCTTCCCTTTTTCTCGATCTTTGACAAGCCCATATGCACCACCACCATCATTGTGTCTCATGTAGGGCAGTGGGAGGCTGCATGTCCTGCGGTGATCAGTGCGTTATCAGATTGGCCGGCTCCCGCCTCCTACTAATCCCCACTCTTGTGCAGCACATTGATTGTTCTCATACATCTATAGATTTGATTGATAACTCCATTATCTAATCTGATGGCCTGATTCTGATACATCACATCATATTTCGGGGAGAGCCGTAAAAAATATATGGATGTGCCCTACATATGTACCCGTAGTGCCATAACGTTTCCGGAATGGCCTACTATTGCATATCATAGACTTGGCATATTTTTGTATGGTATGCAATAGCAGTCCATTCCGGAAACGTCATGATATTACGAGTACTTGTACCTGTATCCTACATGTACATGTATCTCATCATTCACAATCATTCACAGCAGTCACATATTATCAGCTGCTGTGACCCTTATGTAACCAGTCCAGCTGCCAAGCCCTCGTTTGTGAGGCTGAAATAAACATGTGTACCCTTCTTTAATCTCAACACCAAGCCTTGGCTACTCCCAAAGCTCCTTATCCTATTCTTATCCAAATTTTGAAAACTCCTTTCTCTACAACTCCCTATTCAACCCTCTCTATAATTTATTTTGTCTATCCCCCTCTCAACCCTGCCCCAGCTTCCATCTGTCTGCATGGAATAGCTCCACTTAACCCCCCTACCTCGGACATCCCACCGCCAGCGCAGCAGCCATGCTGCTCTATCACACTGTTGGTGTTAGCAGAATAGGCGAAATCCACCGCTACACAATCACATACACTCCATCCACTGACCGTATCCTCCCCCCGCCCTCTCTGCATCTTCGGATAAAGAACACCGCGTCATTGCCGCTTCGTGCCGCCTACTTGCACGGGCCGTATACTTTATACGTCTCGGTCCGACGCCAGGAGTTTGAACCATGGAGTTCAGATACCCCCGGTACTGAAGGTCGAAAGGAGGAGCTTAGCCAGGAGGAGGACCGAGATCCGGTCTTTGTTGATGAAGGGGGTATTCCTATGTGAGTGTTGAATCTATGTTTTTTTTGTAGATCTTATGTGCTAGAATGTATTTTAACCCACTTATGACGCTTAGGTTCGACCCACAGCTTAAAGCAGGTTCTTCATTCTACGCAAGTCTCCCTGTACCCTCAAGTCTCATCGAGGATGCCCTCACTATTATTCGTCAAGAAGGCGAGACTACACCCACTTCTTCAGTCCATACCCGTAGGGCCTTTGAACATGGTGGCCAGCATTCCTTAGACAACTCGCGTACATTCGCCGAATTTGGTGCTAAGTCGCATCGAAGGAGCGTAACGTGGATTGTTGAGGTCATTAGTCAAACCATCTTCTCTGCTACTGCAACAGTTGGGTTTGAGATTATACTCGCAAGAGACGAAAAGAGCCTAAACTATAATACTCTTTCTGCGATACGACCTGGAACTGCAGGCTCAATAGATAGCGACCGGTCAGACAGTGGTATCTTTAGTCGTTCAGTGAAGGTTAAGACTCAAAATACACATGATTTATGGAACACCCCGCCATTCCCGTCATGGAACAAGGAGGACGAGGACTGGAGGATACATAATGGTGAATACCTAGATCCCGAGGATCAGGATGAAGCGGGAGAAAGGCGGCGAGGGAAGAAGAAGCGAAAGACAAAGAGGGTTCATTTAGTTATCCTTACGCACGGCCTCCATAGCAACACCGGTGCAGATATGTTGTTTATGAAGGAAGCCATTGACGAAGAAGCACGAAAAGGTGACATTGCCTGGCGAGAGCGACGACGTAAAGAGCGTGCGGCAAGTGGGAAGCAAATACAGACGGACAGCGAGGTTGACGAAGATGAGGAGGAGGAAGACCGAGAACAAGTGATTGTTCGCGGATTCCACGAGAATGTCTGCCGCACTGAACGGGGCATAAAATATCTCGGCCGTCGTCTCGCCCGCTACGTTCTTCACCTTGTATACCCTAGCACCTCCCCTCCACCTCCAGTTGGCCCTAATAAGCTACATAAACAACGCCCTACACATCACCATCCGCACCTGACTCCATTTGCCTCTTTGACCGATCATAATAGCGATAGTGATGTACCACCGTATAAAATCACATCCATCTCTTTCATAGGTCATTCCCTCGGCGGTCTGGTGCAAACCTATGCCATCGCATATATCCATGCACATTCCCCAAACTTCTTTACGGATATTACCCCAATCTCTTTTGTTGCGTTGGCAACTCCGTTCTTAGGCCTTAGCAATGAGAACCCAATATACGTCAAGTTTGCACTTGACTTTGGTCTTGTTGGCCGTACAGGACAGGACCTAGGACTGACCTGGCGTGCGCCGAGTGCTTTCTCAGCATTTACGGCAAAGCCAGCGGCTGCAGCACGCCCAACAGATACAAGTAAGCCTCTGCTTCGAATACTACCAACAGGACCAGCACATGAAGTGTTGAAGAAGTTCCGAAACAGAACAGTATATGCAAATGTCGTCAATGACGGGATTGTTCCGTTACGGACGAGCTGCCTATTGTTTCTTGATTGGAAAGGGCTCGGAAAGGTCGAGAAAGCGCGAAGAGAGAACAGTGCTGTCCAAGGCCTAGTCGGGTGGGGCTGGGGTCAACTTACGAATGGTGGGAACACGAGTCCGCGTGGAAGCCTATACTCACCCACCACTACAAAGAGCAGGACAGGGGATACTAGCCCCGTCTCTCCTGCATTCCAAAGCAAAGGAAAGATTGCCGGAACACAAACTGGAGCAAAAAGCCCACTTATTACTACAAGCGATGATGATGTCAACGATAATCCGATCACAGAGGCTCCCCTGACAGGTGAGCCCATAAGGGAGGAATCTATAGCCAGCTCAGAGTCTTCTCAGCAGGAACAGCCTCCCTCTACCAAGAGTTCTAGCACCCCCAACCCTCTTAGCTCCCTCTTGACATTGTTCCGCCCTAATTCTTCCAGTAAAAGCAAGGGCCCTACGTCTAAATCATCTAAGATCTACCGTCGTTCGCAAACAATCCCCATCGAAGATGGTTCCTCTTCCTCCTTGAAAACAACCAAGTTCAAGACTGTACCCAGCTTCCCTCAACCCCTAGATGTGGATCCGGTACCTACTGCCCCACCACGGACAACCCTGCTTGAAGCTGCGAACCACGTGCTTAACCCTCCCCTACCATCTACGGAATTTCTGATTGATCCATCATCTCGCCCTCGCACAATCTTCCACGATCGCGTCTATTCGTCAAACGATGTCCCTCCACCTCCATCCCACTCCACTTCCTCAGACAAAGACAAAGACATGAAAGTCGAGGAAAAGATCGCACGAGCTTACCATGGGGATTTAGCATGGAGGAAAGTCCTAGTCCGCCTAGAGCCAGACGCACACAACAATATGATCGTCCGTCGCATGTTTGCCAATGCTTATGGCTGGCCGGTTGTTCGTCATCTTGTCGAGACTCACTTTGGTGAGTCATGGAGCGCTCTCACTGCAGACGAAGATGAAGGGAAACAGGATCGTGCCGCTACACCAGAAGAAGAAGCAACCGGTGACGGCGGTGACGGTCACCAGACGCCCATGCCACAACCGAGTAATGATACAACCCTAGAGCGTGAAACGCAAATAGACCTAGAACGAGAAATTGAATCTATCAGGAGCAGAGCTCGCTCCCCAACCGCCTCATCTGGGGCGTGGAGTGACAGAGCATTTGCGATCACTGACGATGAGGACTCGGATTCTGATGTAGAGGCACGTAAAGAGGAAGAAATCGGCCGCTTTCTCGGTTTGCAACCGCGGCTCCAACGTCCCGCAGCTGGTGTCGAAATGCGACATAAGAGTAGCTCCTCTACAGCTGGCGTCTCGCGTATTGAAGTTGTTGTCTCGCCCGGTGGCAGTGGTAGTGGTGACCTAGGGGATGGACCTAGTGCAGTATGGGGTGACGCAGTTACTAGTGGCGGTTTAGGTCTCAGCAATGTCACCCGAGTTGGTCTTGGCCGATGGGGCAGCAGCGGGAACATTTCTCCAGGAGCAAGACCTACGGGTGCTAGCTTAGAGGCTGTCAGGGGAAGCGGGAGTAGTGGGAGTAGTGGGAGCGACGCAGTGAGGCTATTGGAAAGGAATATCAGCATTGCCGGTCCAAGTAGGGATGGCCCAAGGGTTGGAAGTAGGGACGGCCCAAGAGGTGGGAGTAGGGCTAGTAGTAGCAGGAGCGGAGGTACAGAGCGAGGCGACTGGAGTGGAAGCAGAGCTGGGAGTTATACGGAGGAACAAATTCGTGGGGATTTAGGAGACAATGATGGGATATTAAGTTTGACTTCGGGCGCAGGCGCGGTAAATTGAGTAGTTTATTGCCTGATGTGTTTGGAGTAAGGGGGGATTTTTTGCATAGCGCCATGGGGTACAGTAACATTCGGTGTTTTTGCTCTGATTTTGTTTTTGTTTATGGCCGAGTAGAATTGATGGGCGATAGGATTTGTGGGTAGGTTGTATGGAGTAGACTATAATTGCCTACTGTCGAGTTGATGGAGGTTGTTATAGTGTGTTGATAGCGTGTGGTACATACCAAGGAATGAAGTGTTAATTTTTAATATAAGACTTTAGATTTTTGAGCAAGTGATCCCATCAAACCCGATGAAACATAAAGGGGGGGGACACAAGCGAAAACAAAAGGGTCCGGACTTGCACGCTCTAGGACACCTGGTCTACTCTAAATGGTATTTTGTCTACTAATCAAATCACAGAATTCCAGAGATCTTTCAACAGATAGAGTTCCCTGAAATTCGTCACAAATTCATTACCACTATCAGTCCCTAGAATCCAAAGATACTTGGACTTATGTGGTCCCCTTAAAAGGGTAAGTATCAGTTTTTCTTTTTCCTGGCAGTATTTATTCCCAAGAGCAATTAACCAAGGTCAAATACTACGCCCGCATTATTCCAGCCCAGAGAAGCAACCGCCCCCTCGAGTGTAAAAGATAGACAGGGATGTGAAGGCGCTATCCGTCCCGCCACGTTGTCTTGTTTTTTGTTTTGTTTGATCGATTCAGTGCATGTAAGCTCCCGGCCATAGCTGGTTGACACACACACCTCATCTTTTTAGCCTGTAGGTTATAACCGGCGATAAAAAAAGAGAATCGTGTGTTATTATTAGTAGTAGATTTTAATAGCTCAACCATCAAGAGCATCCATCATAATAATAATAGACACTCATATGATTGTATCGTTAATCAGACATCGGTGATTGGCTGCTTAGGAACAGAGGTGTTGTATTATTTGTAGTAGAGTATTCTTTTCTTTTTTTATATCGTCATGTTTTCTCACTCGGCTGGCAGATATAAATCTTGTGACTTGACTTTTTTTTATCCATCATATGATATGATCCTAGGCTCGCATCTAGCGGTACTGCACTATAATAGCTTCACTTTTAGTGTTTTGTAAATCAGAGAAAATTTAGCTTATCTTAGTGTGTATCGAGACCATACTAGTGAAGGAGATCCCCCACTACACCAGAGCTAACGGAAGCCCTCCGTATCTATGACTCCAAAGCCCAGAACCTTTTTTTTTTCTCTCTCGCGTATTAAACCTGCTTTTGACCAAATACCCCCCTCTCTCAAGGAAAAGCAATATGTAACAATCTTGGCTCAAGATGTCATGATCATTACCCCCCCCCCGGGGGTGTTCAGGGCCATGATGTACATCTGCAGGATCAAAAATACACTCTGATGGATATGCAAAACTGACATTAACGTGTGCACTTCGATCGGTGGGGGAGGGGGGGGGGAGATCTCGGCCTGTTTTCGGAACACGGGTAGGATCGATTTGCAGACACAATTTCTCACTCGTTCCTTTCAAGTTTAATGTTTTTGCCAAGGAATGACATCATCATGACGGACTTTCGGTATGCCGATCTTTACAAAGAAAAACCAGGGAAATCCCGAATGAAAACTTTAATGATAAAAAGGACCCTGGATTTCCTTGGGATAGTCGTATCTCTATCTCCCACATATTCTACAAGACTACAAACACTACCAAACACTACAAATACACTACCTAAGACTACAAAGACTAAATACAATCATGTCCTCTTATACAAATAACACCGTTCCTAGCTCGACATATAACAATAACAACACCATCCCCGGCTCGAACCCTTCATATAACAACAACAACAACGACATCCCGGGCTCTAATCCTACATACACAAACACCGCAGCACCAAGACACACATCCAACACCGCACCAGGCACACGCGGAGGAACCAATGCCGGAGCCACCACAGGTCGCAAAATCGAGGGCATCATGAGCAGCATCCACGGCACCGGAGGTAACCTCCCCTCTTCCAACCTCTTCTCCATCTTTCTAACCACATGTGAACCCCCCCATAGAGCAAATCCGCGGTCAGTTCAATATGGCAGTAGATACAGCTATGCACGACCGAGAAGGTCAAGCACGTAACCAGGGTATAATCGAAAGAGGTCGTGAGGAAGTATCTACTGGTCGTGTTATCGAGAACCCGGAAAAGAGACGGTACCCTCATGGGACTTATCCGGCGGGCGGTGTTGGGATGGTGGATCCGGCGTCAGGTCCAAGGAGGGGGAGTCTGACGGAGGATTCATATGGTGCGCCTGGGCCTACGAATGCTCATAGACACCCTGGACCTACGCATACTGGTGGTGGACCGGCGATTGGGGGTGGGCATTATGTGGCTGATGAGACAAGGAGGAGTTCTGCTGGGTATTAAGCTTTTCTTTTCTTTTCTTTTAGAGTTGTAAGATAGTGGTTGATTAAGGGGGTTTCTTTTGTTATTGGGTTTGGAATAAATTGTAGTTTTGCTTCAATGGGGTGTGTTGGTGTATGAAAGTTTAGATATCCTTGACTAAATAAGTACTTGTGATGAGTTAAACATTTCTCCGCCACTCATGTCATAGAGAAGATCTTGACGCATGATTCAGAAGATCTCACTTACTCAGGATCTACCAAAGTGCTAGATCCCCCATGCCAAGCTTTAATAATCCTATTAATTCATAGGTGCCATATCATTAGACTCCAGTTCATATATACACAAATAAAACCTAGCTCTAAAAAGCCCATTATATACCAAACATAACTCCCCCCCCCAATCCTCAATTCGGTAGACGCCGTGTACTACCATCAAAATGATCTCTCCAACCATGCCACGCTTGCTCATTAAACCCTATAAACAGTTATTAAGAGAGACGACGACTCAGCACCAGTGAACTGTTACCATAGATAATCGCATCAACTAATCCTTGGCATACAATACAAGCTTTATCAATAATAATAAGCACTAACGGTGCCTGTCTCCCACTAGTTGCATGGTAGATCCTGATCGAAGTAGGGATTATCCATATGAGCATATAAACGAGTGGATACTGCATCATCCGATACGAAACCTAAACAATATCAGACACACAAAAAAAAACCCCCCCTACATAAAAATCTTAAAAATACATACTCTTTTTAGCGCTTTTGCATCCCCTCTAATCCTCAGCGACTTTGGTTGTGGTGAAGCATCTGAAGCATCACTGTTCGAAGCTGTATCGACTTTTTGCCGTTGTTGGTGAGTCGCCCCAAGTGGCATCACGTTCATTATTACAGATATTTCTTCATCTGGGGTTGTGCCCCTGTGTGCTCTATAAATTATAAAGTAGAGTCGAATGTATATTCCCAGAATTGAGATGATGATGATCCACCGTGGGATGAAGTTTACGAGTAGACGAGTGAGGTCACTAGTAAACCAGCACCCTGAAAATATCTTAATAAGTACCTACGTATATAGTCTTGGGGGGGGGGGATATACTCACATGCACCAATATTGCCATATCCAGCTGTTCCAAGACCCAAAGCAGCCCAGAGCGTCGAAAACCCCCAGGGAAGCAACCAAAGGACTATCCAGTGGTCTTGAATCCATCTAGCTGCTCGTTTCTTATCGCCCAGTATTAAGAAAGTGCTGACAGCAATAACCAGCACCCAGTAATCGGCTATATGGTGTCAGGGGAATGATATTCCTACTATTAGAGAGGGAATGTACTGTACTTTGAACAACAAAAAGCTGGGTTAAGAACCCATTAAAGCTACAGAACCCCTTGAGTGACGGACTACCGATAGGATTTCCAGATAGATTCATTGCAGTAGATATCAAGAAATTCGCGGCCATAAAGAAGTCACTTATTGCAAGGCCTATCTAGTGATTTTTGGTATTTAGCACAATTCAACTTAACTCCCACCTTTTTTTAAAAACACAGGATTCATTGCTAACCTAGAATTAATTGATGTCTAAAAAATCGTAACTGACTGACAACCTGTACCCAATTAGTATCCATATAATACGTTGTGCATTCGGAGGGGAAATACCGTGAAGCTAGCAATAATCCAGCCTGCACCCATGACAGAGAGTATCGATACAATAAGTATCACAGTAGACAAGATTCGTTCTTCATCTGCCGTAGTAGGGGCTGACAGCGTTACTGTTCGTCGATCAAGCATAATTGATTAATGAAAAGCCTTAGCCACAAACCTAGGACCACCATTCTTAACCACCTAGTTCAATTGTCCAAAGTCCCCGATTATAAGGAGAAACCCCAATTGCTGATACTTGATAAAATGATCCGTCCCTTTGATATACCCGGATAACGCAACTCGCCTATGTGTTCCCAAACCCAGGGGTATTTCGACATTATGGGACTGCGGCCGGATCATCAGGAGCGCAATAATTCCGCCTATCACAGGCATTGTTTTGACTATTGAGAGTTTACATAAGTGTAGTTGTTAGTGGTGGCCGGTATCTCCGCGGAGTGCAATAGATTTGCTTTTATGTACCTGCATGGGTACAGTCTCAAGTGGGAAAGGTACGAGTATGAGACATTCATCATTCAATTTTATTGGCCTTTTGATGGTCCTAACCGTAAGAACTGGTCTAGAGCTTCTGCTCACTAACCATTAATGTCGCCATATCTTTACTCTAGAAGGTGCTCAGGTGTAACCTGTTCTACCTTAAAAGATTGCAATATAGCTTGTACAATCCTCACACCCGGGTACCCTAAGAAACAAGGTCTCAGTGGCCCAGTAGACGAGACCACAGATCTAGCGATTACTGAGAGCCAATCGGTGCCGCTCAGCTGGGAATAGAACCATGTTGCTAGGGTTGGCATGTTACACATATTAGAGTTGGAGGGAAAGTGGGGGGAGAACCTGATACGGATTTGTTCTGAAAACTTTGCTTCCCTCAAACAACCGGCAAGGAGATACCGTACCAAAAAGAGCTTCCCTCGCCTTTTTCTGCCAGTAGAAGCTAGATATTCAGGGCTACAAGACAGAATAAAACATACCCAACACTGCAATTATAAAACATCCGGATAATCCGTGTCCGAGAGAAAGATTGATCTTCACTTCAAGAACAGCTATAGCGGCAAATGCTGGGGGAACCATGTCACGGAGAATTAGGACAGATCGATATCTATGGCCCCAATCCATCGGTGGGCATTCTCCCAGAACACTGATCCAGTGCGCCTCAAGCATTGGGCGTTGGTTGCACCCATAATTCTGGGTTCATGTGTTGTATAGCACCCCAGGTTTTCGTTTGTTGCCATGCACTGTCATGCAGGGCCCAAGCGTCCCTACGCCCAGTGTAGCGGTATCCAGTTGTGTGGCCGTGTGGGGGGCACCCGTGGGGTGGGTTACCCCCCCCCCCCCCCAAACAATCTCCAGGGTCAGAGCCAATGTACTCTATGTACATACCCAGCAATGCAAGTTGCATAGGCGAAACTCAAGTGCCAACAAACCAATTACCGCTCTATGCTCCACAAATACTACATGTAGGCACCAAAGCCCCACGGTAATTCCCCAGACCTCAGCAGTACATGGAATACTGTGACTCGCAAAAAGAAAATAGGGGCTTATCTCCTTCATGGGATATCCCCGCCGCACACTTCTGGCGAGATACGAGTTTCAGATCCGAGAATTTTAAGCAGTGAGCATAAGCCATGTTGGATCCTAAATGGTGGTCTTCAGTTTACAAGAATCACAATCATACACTTACGATTTAATACTAGGAGATCTTTATTATACCTAGATAGCATCAAATTAGTGAACGTTAATGAGGATGTGACAATCTAGATTTAGCGTTTTTAGTAGTATCAGATAAGAACTACTGATTTCTTTTTACCTGCAAAATAGGATCTAATATTAGTTTTAACAGTGCATGTGTTCAATTCGTAGTCAGGTATGAGAAAAAGAATGACGTCTCGTGACTCCAAACAATTCCCATGCATCAACCCGCTTACGGATGACATTAGGAAAAAGCTAATGCAAGAAAATGAGACGACGATTTTATCCAGATTACAGAAACCCCATTAATCTCCCCCTCACAGACACCAAGATTATCGAGACCCCGATAGCTACTCGCTACTGCTAAAAATTAACATTAAAAGAACAAGACAGAAATGAAAATCCTCCATACTACGTGAGATGATCTCATATTTTGCGCCTCGGGTATACAGAAATACATCTCTATTCCACAAATTTAAGTATCTACTCCAGACAACAAACTAGAAAAAACGCTCTCCAAGATTATTTCTTTTCGGGCTCGCTAGTAGGAGCAGGGACAGTATCAATGGGGACAACCGGATCAGATGTTGCGGTAGCAGGAGCAGGAGTCGGGTCCGCATCCCCAGCAACCTTGGTCTCCGCAATGATCGCTGGAGCGATATTTGTGGATGGCTCTTGCGGAGCAGCTCCTACTACCGCCGGAGGTGCAGTCGGTGTGGGGTCCCCTTTGGCAGCATCTTCTTTGTCATCGGCCTTCTGTAAAGGCTCACCACTCCCACCATAGGTAGCTGGGATCGTGGTCGATCCCATATTTTTAGCCAATTCCCCGCCATAAGAGAGCATGCTTAATTTCTTGAAAGTCTCCTTTGCAATGAGAGCTTTCATAGCAGTATAAACCCAGCCCATAATGAGAGGGACATTGACAAAGAACTTCTTGTCGAGGAGCTCCGGGTAGTAATTCTGGAATAACTCAATGGTTTTCTTCGAGGCGACCCTAACCTCAGTAGGAGTACGGAAAAATGAAACTTGAAGATAGTCGTGTACTTGAACTGCTTGATAAGGGTCCACGGTGGGTTCCGCAGCATTGTAATCAGGGATAGCCTGCTTTGCAGAAGGAAGGTCAAGAAGCGCTATGGATTTTTCCATGAGACTGACACGCCAGCGGAGAAATCTTGAAAAGATGTCAGCAAGCGATCCAGTCACGGGAGTGGAGCGGGGGGTAAGTACTCTTCGACATCACCAAAGGTTTTCGCAAAATCCTTAACATTACCATAGATATTCCAAGTGACGACAACATTTTTTTCGCCTTCTCCATTCTTGACGATCTCCGTTGTGATATAGCCCAAGTTCTGAAACTTGGACTCATCCCAACTACCAATGACTTTACCATCCGCATCAAAGTACCCTCTGCGCCATTGCAAAGTATCCTCAAGATACTTTTTAGCCAATTCCTTGTTACCCTTAGTGGATCTAAGGAACTTCTGCAAGACGATTTTTGTGAGAAAGTGGTCTTGGCTAGGCGAGAGAGTTATCCCCCACATCTTGTGTGGAGGCTGTTCAGAGAGCAGCGGGGAGAGTTCTGCATGGAGAACATGGAGAGGATGGTCCTCTGGAATAGCGGGCCAAGTTGGGACTGAGGCTGTAGCAGACATTCTTTCTCTCCATAGTTAGTTTTCATCTAGCTTGAGGCGACAAGATAAGATGCAGAGATAAGTGACTCACGGGGTTATGTGGACTACTGATAGACTCGCTAGATTTACGGGATATGCTTGAGAACCCAGGGGTTTATAAGATGGATTTTATTATTATGTGCGTCTCCGTAGCCTTGATATTGAAGGAAGTAAAGAGAAGAAGAAGAAAGTGAAGGAGAGTGGAGGGAGTGGAGGAGAGGGAAGGAAGTTGCCGTTGTAAAATTAAGCGAGAAGCTCAGACCATTTGCCATATCAGACCATCCCCCAACCACCCTAACCCTGTCTTAATCTCGCGTCTCTATCTGCTGCAATTGAGCTATAGATCATAGCATATTTCCAGGACAAAGTCGTGTTGCAACAGCATACTTTAGAGAACAAACACCCGATATCCTAGTGCAACACCCTTAAGCAGAAACTCCCGCACGAAATTAACGGAGAAGCATCGTTGAGTCTAGTAAGGGGGATACAAACTAAACTAAACCCTTGCCCTGCCATCTGCCACTGTTATAAAAAAGTTTAGGGTCTCGTTTCATCCACCTAGTAACCCGGTAGCGAATAAATTCAACAGGCCGGCAACCTTACCGATAAACTGAAATTAGTAAATAGTTACAACACTTAATTCGCCGTCTAAGTATCCGTTACTACATGTAGTTAAATCAACCCCTCCACAGCAACTCCGCCATTGTGTTGATGACTAAGCTCTTAGGTCTACTAAAGTCCCAAAGCTCAGAGTAAGCAAAACAGTATGACTTCATGATCAACCCAGAGACCACACCCAAACCTGCGCGAGACAAACCTACATTCTAATAGGTCATTCACAATAACTAAGCTTTTCCAAGTCATCAGATCCACAACTCTAACTTTACTCGTCATCCGACCAATCCACAAACCATAACAACACGTGATTTTAGTTTCATGTCAGCGTTTTATTCACAGACTATCACCCGGGATGTAGAGGGTCTTAATTGTTAGGAATCGCGAGAATAAAGAAGTAGGTTTTGACAATATTCTCAGTATCTTAGCAGACTAGGAGAGAAAGCCTATCAAAGGCTTTCTGCTCCTCTCTCTCTATATATCAGCCAATCTTACGATACCATAAAGCCTAGGAAACCCAAGCAGAGTCTGCTAATAGGCTTTTTCAACTAAGTCTCCACGGAGACAAATATACCTGTATAATGACAACTTTATACCTTATTAGGTAGCCATACCCGAACATTAATAAAGCATGAGATATCACCACGAAAACTAAGTGCAACTCAACTACCAAAAACCTAGAAACCACAATGAATTCACCACAAATCATACGAGGGAAAAAAGAAGAAGCTTATGGCTGGTATAACCAATGCATTGTTTTTAAAATTACTCTAAAGATTAACAGAAGACATAAGCGTCCGAATTAAACATATTCCATCAACCTTGGTCTCCCACACACACACCCTGCATTCCCCCCCAAGCACCCCTCTAACCCCCACTCAACAAACTTCTTAGTTGCAAAGACCGAATGGCTGAGCCTTAAGCTTAGTCTCGATACAACCCTCAGGAACACCCGCACCAGCATACTCAAGCTGGTAAGACCTAGACCCAGCCTCAGTAGGGCAAAGGATCCATGGCTTCTGCTCACCAACAAGACTACATCCACCAACCCATTAGAAAAACACTCAAAAAAATATATTAGAGTAGAGATACTTACGTGATGTATTCACTATTGATGACGAACCCGCTCTGAGAAGCGTTTGCGGGAATACCCTGCCAGAGGTTGACCTGAACGGGTGCGGTCTCGCTCCTGTCGACGTAGAAAGTCTGGTACCTTTCAGTGTGATAAGACAAGAAGCTGATAGATCCAGTTCCGTTGTTGAAGTTGACTATATGTGTAGTTAGTATAAATGTATTCCCCAAACAAAAAAGAGGGCGGGAAAGAGGTCACTAACAGATGAAGGGCTCGGCAGCTTGGTTGAGCTTTGCGTCTCCGGCGAATAAGCTGGAGGTACCCTGGTTGACCCAAGAGACCTGGTAGAAGTTGCTGTTGAGGTATGAGGCGGGCTCAACGACAAGACGGTAAGTATCCTGAGCGGCAGCACCGACAACAGCGATAGCACCGAGGAGAAGAGTAGAGTACTGCATGTTGATTAAGATTGTAGTGGTAGTAGAAACGAAGGTTGAGATTTGTAGTTGTGGAAGTGAGTGAAGGTGAAGGTGTAGAAACTGTTGGATGATGAGAAGAAGTGATTTAGAGAGGTGGGAAATGGTCGTATATAAAGAAAAGACCCCCCCCTCTTGTGATAGGGGAATAATATTCAGACGCACTATCCTCTTGGATGGTTCCCTGTATGTTTGTACACATTAACTGCATATGATACTACCATGTACGTTACATAGGGCTCTAGCTAGCTAGCTAGCTAGCTACATAGATGCACGGTGACGTTTTTTGAAATCACTTGATGGATCAGATCACTACTGTTTTAGATCTGATGGGAATTCCTTTAGGCTTAAGCTGGTCCCAGTCTGGTGTTATACTAGTAGTTGACCTCGTATTCAATATACCTTGATATATTATTATTACCCAAAGCAAAAAAAAAAACTTGAGCAAAGAAGATAGAAGACAATTTGTTCTAATAATACACAAAGGAGCAGCAACACATTTTCTACTATAGTATGTTGTAGTTCTTCCGTCCGATAATGTGATCACAAGCAGGAAACAACCAACGACCACCTTCCCCTTCCGTTAGCTAGGACCAATTAATCTATCGAATAGAGTAACTATATTTTTACATCGACCAGGGTGTTTGCCACTCCAAGACACACATACAGCCAATCGGAGATTTCAAACCTCCGTTACGAGACAAGCCTTTTTCCCGCAGAAAGGCTCGGAGTGGGGGCCGGTCGGAATACCGATAGATAGATAGATTTATGGTTATTCGGAAGTCGGGTTGTAAGGGGGATGAGATGAAAGACAGAGTATAGCCGAGACATGGACATTCATCACGAATTGCGTTAGCCAAGACACACAGAAGTTCTATTTTCGTTCCATGCTTAATTCTAGAATAAAGCCGCGGCACCGGCACGCTCTCTTTACACCAAATCAAGTTAGGGTTCGGAACCAGATTCAGCCGGAAGATCTCCCGAATCCATGTAGGGACCTTCTATCAAGTTGTGGGTTCTTCAGCTGTTCATGGGGGGGGGGGGATACTGGGGGTTAGTAGATGGTCTTTTAGAAATGTAATCCTGACATAAAACTCTATGGTACTGGTAACGGCCATCATACCGTGTGTACCACTGGGGGGGTTTTTTTCACCCTCGCGTGGGGTATCCGTATGTGGTACCCAGACCAAACAATCACGTATAGTTGAGAGTTCATCTCAAAAGAGCTTACACGCGCAAACTGTATCTCTTCAGTAAAAATATAAATAAACAAAAAAATACTCGTTCTATCTACTCTTCGTTATGTCTAACTCTGACAGCTGCCTACGTGAACGCCTAGAACAAAATAAACGGCTCGATGTCTCAGCTTTGATATCACCAGAGGCGGTCCGTGTTCACAAACCGGGGGGGTTGGGGATAGGAAGTTTCTCCGGGCTTCGAGGACGAGACCGATATTGGCCAGGGAGATAGAGGTTAGGGATATTTAGAAGCTAAGGGGGCAGTCAATGCTTGGATACGGGACAACTCAAAGTATTGCCAAGGATGACGTTCGGGGTGGCGTGGTGATGATTTACGTAAAGGGACGGGTGTGGCTTGGCGGGGGTCTTGTATGACGTCCTTTGGAGATGTTGTTTTTCTTGTTTGGTTTTTTGTTTCCGTGTAGGTCTCGAGGTGGAGGGAGCTATGACGCGCGGTGTTTGGTGTTTGGGCGAGTGATATACGGTGCTTTTGTGTGGGTTGTGGGTTATTGGTTGGTGCTAGGATTAATGGGCGGGAGTCTGTGGATATTCAAAGGGTGGTGTTTGTGGTGGGATTTGTAGTGTGTTTGAGGGGTTTTGAAGCATGACTTGGTAAAGTGTGGAACAGAGCATTTAGCTTTTACATGCTCATGACCGATGGAAACGACTGACTGTATCATGAACTCTTCGCTCAAGACCAAATATATACTCAAAGAAAATGGACTCAAACACACAACCCTTTACAGCAAATATTTCCCACGATAATTAAGGAAAGAACAAACACCCAGAAAAACAAACGACTTTGTGTAATATTGCTACACTATCCAGTGAGGTTGAAGATGATCTGTGAAACCCATAAGGCCAATTACCACAGAACACAGTAAGAACCAAATCTTAACCAGGACCACACACAACACACGGTAGTCCCCGCTGAAATCTAGAGAAGAAATAGCTCATGATATTGTCAGAGGTTTAATTGCTCTGTTGGATTAGAGAAATAATTGGAAATGAAGTATTCGAGTGATATTTTGTGACACCATCGTCTGACTATAGGATAGTAATCAAGAACCAGGAGCTTTATTACATAGTCTTCTAATTGGACGGGAGAAACATCCCACTTTCCCCACCCCCTCACAAAGCGGGAGAGCCACCAGATACTGTTGCAACGTACAACGAAATAATAACTCAACTAGCCCAAGAATCTCGGTCTTCCGCATAATGACCTGTGACATTGTCCTAGTCCCCGGGATTAATCACAACTAGCTGTAGAGACCATACTTGACCTAGAAAACGATGCCGTCTCGGCTAGATTATGGAGAGCTACTCTCGGCAACCCTAGTATTAAGTACCATATATACCGAACAACAAGCAACCCCCCCAATCCCGACATAACCGACTAGTCTACCGGCGAAGCCATCTGGTTGGACTCTTGCTGATCTACGCTTTGGTGTTTTTCTATTTAGTAGCGGTGCACAGAGGGTTCCGTGTGTAGTTTCCGTGTGTAGTTTACTTCCAACTGTGTATGAACTCCGGGGTTTTCAATCTGGGAAGTTCCAATTCATCCACCTTCTCAATTAATTCCACCGTCCGCGCGGAGATCTCTACCGGAGGTACTCCCAGGACCTATAGCATCATGAATCTGGAGAGAGAAAAAAGGGGGGGGTGAGAAAATATAATAATTGTTTTAGAGTACGTGTGCGGAATTCAATATTAGTGTATACATACACCCTCCTATAAAATAGAAAAATAGATTCCATATTTAGGTGGAGAATGTAGGAATTGATCTGACTTTGTACCACCATACCTCGGTAGAGTACTCGATCGGGATATCCACCCTTAGCGAGTGTCTTGTGTAAGAATAAGCATTAGATCGAGTGTCCAGTTAGGAGACGTTAGGGGCTAGTAGAGTAGAATGGAATGCTCTAGTGAAAGGGGGAAGAGAACAGGGGACAGAGACAGAGACAGGGTCAGGGTCAGGGTAAGTAAGCCGAATCCCGAGGTGGAAGGTTTCCACACAGTGATCGACACCCGTTACCCTGGTGGCGTTTCCAAACTTGGCATTTGTGTGGTCCTGCTGAATTTCCCCATCACCTACGTCAGGCGTTGAGTGGTGTTGATGGTAAACCTGTGGAGCAACCCCAGGATACTTTGTGTCTATGTAGGTACCTGTTGTTTATTCTTATCCCTGTAGCCCATCTAATTATCAAGTACCTCATTGTACATGTTCCACCTAGATTTCTGTATACACTAGAGTATCTTCCGCCTCTTCCGGGTGGAGTTGATTGACATCACGGTGTTGAGTTGGGGATTAGCTATATCAACATCTTTGCATATAAGCTCTGAGAATCCCCCTCTATCAGCACACTCCATCAACATCATCTTCACATCTCTCAATCATTCACTATACAAATTTCTCAAACAAACCAAAACCAAACACTACTTTCAAGATGCAGTTCACTATGACCACCGTTCTTGCCGCAGCTCTTGCAACTCTCGTTTCTGGCGCTGCCATCGAGAAGCGTGATGCCCTCCCATCAAAGTTCACTCTTTCCTCTTCTTCCACCGGACTAGACGGCCTCGTATACTCCAACCTCATGTACGCAAACAGTAAGTCTCCAAGCACCAATTCATATCCACAAACATCCACTAACACCCAACTCAGGCACCGCATACATCGGTAACATCAAGTACCAAACCTACGCCGAGGCACTCACCAGTAAGTTCTCCCAGAACACTATAGCAACGCTCTCTCTAACACGCACTAGTCTCCTCCGGTGGTGATGGTGGTTCATTCACCTCATTCCACAGCAGCCCTACTGGGTCACAGGCCTTCTACGTCTACCCAACTGAGTCCAAGGCTATTGGATTCACCACCCCACATTCTGGCGCTATCCCCACAGGTGCTGTCACTACCGGCTTCAGCTCAGAGTCTGGGAAGTTCAGTGTTAATGGTGCGAGCGATAAATGGAAGGCGTGCCCAGTTGATGCTTCTGTTGTCGCAGGGACTTGGGGGATCTATTGGGACGGAGCTAGCACTTTAACTGATTGTGTTTCGGTCGACCTTACCGTTACTGAGAGCACTTGTTAAATATGTAATTATGCACACGTGTGTGTGTGGGAATGATTGGTACACCCGAGAAGAGAAGGTGAAATTGTAATGATTGGTAAATACTTGGAATGTAAATTATATATATATACCTTCTCCACGAGAAATAAAACCCATAACTCAAAGAAATACACTCATTGTGATAAAACTTCACTTCCTCATCAACAACTCACCCTGTTGCAAAACCCACCCATTCTTGACTATTTTTTGCATCTGGATCCATTCCTCGACCGCACTAACATTAGTGGTCATTTCAGCCCTTTTCTTCGCTTTAATAAACCCCCTGTGTATTCTCCACGCTAATAGTGCACCGAGTATCTCACCGAGCGCAAAGACTCCAAGAAGGCATACTTTTAGGATTCTGCAGTCGTGTGTTTGGAGGAAGTCTGTGATGTTGATGATCCCCGGGGGACAGAGGTTTTGGAGGTGAGTGAGCATTTTGATTACGGGGTTGTGGTTGATGAGTAGGGGTGTTGTGGGTGGGTGGGTGGTTATGGATGAGTGGTATTGGGTAATACTATTTAGTTGAATTTAATAGAAAGCTGTTTCATACTATTAATAGAGATCTACCAAAGTCCCATCGAGTGATACACCATGATTACGCCAACGTATCCAATAGCGAATACTATTAATGTGTGCTCATCAGTTATTGTGGATGGAAGAAATTATCGCCTTAGGGACGCCGATCATAATATGGTTACACAGAGAGTTCCGTTGCCCGTCGGTCTTACGCGAGGCCGCTATAAGACCGCCCCAGATGCCCGCCGGCACGACTCAACGCCCGACAATAATCCCCGCAGAAGAGTTTACGCGGAGACGGTCTATTATTCCACCACTGCGGCCATTCAGTCGGTGTAATCAATCCGCTATCCCTCCACTCGTAGTTTATATAAAGCCTTCTTTTAGTACACCGTTGTATGTATCCGCACAACAGAATACTATCACTCCATTTCTACACTCTTGATATACACACAAAAAAACCATGAGTAAAATAAACGTAGCAATCGCCGGAGGAGCCGGATCCGTCGGAAGGAAAATAATCCAAGGACTCGAAACCCACCCTACCAAAAAATACAACCTCACTGTACTCTCCAGAACACCCCAACCGGACCTAACAGCACGTGGGATATCCGTCAAACCCATCGATTACACCTCCATCGATACACTCACCGCCGCACTCTCCGGTGTCGATATAGTAATCTCCACCATGATAAGTACAGACGAAGCAGCATCTTCACGGGATTCAGAGTTGTTACTTATTGATGCAGCGAGACGTGCGGGGGTCAGTAGGTTTGCGTCCTCGGAGTGGGCGTTATCGTATGAAGCGAATGAATGTGTGACGGCTTATAAGAGATTAAAGCTCGATGTGTGGGAAGCGTTGAAGAGGTCTGGTATGCAGTATACGGCGTTTAGGAATGGGGTTTTCATGAATTATTTTGCGTATGGGTCTGGGAAGGAGGGTGTTATGGAGGATGCGTTTGAGGGGATGAGGTATGGGAGGTTTGTGTTTGATGTTTCGAGTGGGGAGGTGAATGTTCCGGGGACGGGTGATGAGAAGGTTAATTTTACGTTGTTGCAGGATGTGGGTAGATTTGTGGCGAGTGCGATTGATAAAGATGAGGTTTGGGAGAGGGAGGAGAATGGGATGGCGGGGTCTGTTGTGTCGTTTAATGAGATTATAAAGGAGGCTGAGAGGATTACTGGTATGTTGATTGTGTGTCTGTGGGGGTGAGGAATTGCTGACGGTGTTGTAGGGAGGAAGTTCAATGTGAAGTATCAGTCTATACCTTACCTTGAGCAGAAGATTTCGGAAGGTCCAGCGACTATTATGGGGACGTTTGATTTGGAGATAAGGTTGGCTGTGGCGAGGGGCCAGGGATATATAGAGCCGGTGTTGAACTTGAGTGCGCCTGATGTGGAGCCTGTGGGTATCACGGAGTTCTTGGAGAAGTGGTGGGGAAAGGATGAGTAGGGGTTTTGTAGTGAAGCATATGTATCGTAGGAGTAGCAGTTTTAGGTGGAAAGTCGGTTCAACTGTTAGGGATAAATTGAAATAATTAAAGGTCCCCAAAATCATAAAGAGTTCGCCCTGCGTATAGAACAAAGACATGAAGGTATTTACAAAAATAGAATATCCAAAAAGTACCAAAAGCACCCTGCACAAAATGTGAAAATCCCTACTGAACCCAAGAAACAAGCCCGTCCATACACCCAAAGTACAAGTCCAAATACGGACGTCCATTTGCTTATACCTCTTCTGTCTGTAGAAGGTTAGAATACAGTATTGTAGAGAGGGGGGAACTTGGACTTACCCCAGCTGTGGATCTGTTAAACCCAAACTTCACTCGCCCTATACGCCACATCTTCTCCAACACCGGGGTCTCCATGCGCAGAACCGACTCTCTTGCCAGTGTTTGCGACTTCCATTCATACGAGCACATGACCGCCCTCTGCATACCACCCTCACTACCGCAAAGGAGTACCATAACAGGTGGACGAACAGCTTCAAAAAGGGTCACAGTCATAGTGTAAGTATCAACAATGGTGAAGACTCTAGGTTTCCCAAACTCTGCTGTCTTTGACCTTTCGACTGTCTCCCTAACGTCTTCATCGTAAACCGTAGGATCAACCCCAACGCACTCGCCGTATAAATTAGGTCTGTGTCGAGATAATGGACTACCGGCCGGGCTCCACCTTAGTCGACCCATGCTATACCCGAATATTTGGCTCTCGATCGTTTCGATATCCATATAACCCTCGAACCCAAATAACCAAGGCTGCTGATCCCAAAACTTCCCACCGTATAGAACCTTCACCAAGATCGGGGACATGATGACCATAGTAAGAAATATTACAAAGAGTATAATTATACCGGTAGTTTGACCCGTGGATACACCACCGGTGTAGGAAAGCATGCTGCTACCTCCTCCTCCTCCGCGCATCCCCATCCCCATCCCCATCCCCATCCCCATATAGCTATTCACTGAGAGCAAAGGTTTAAGAAAGATAGCTAGAATCAGAGTCACCCATGGTGAAATCCGTAGGAAAAACCGGGCAATCGACCTTCTCCATGATCCCCCTATTGCTGTTTCCACGAAAGCGAAAGACTTCCACCGAATTGCTGCAGCATAACATCCGTCGAGAACAACTGTATCACCGTGGCCAATTGCTGATACCTGACACGCAGGGTAAATATCCCACAGATTGGCGTTCCAGGAATCATCCGCCGTAAGCCAATCATTACCCCATTTTGGAAGTGCGCAGATCATCCTTTCCAACAATCGGTCACTATCATTCGCAAGAGAGAGTCTAGCCAAGGCTTGGAACTCGGTATCTTTAGCGTTAACTCTCGGCCGACGTCGAAGGAGTCCCATAAGCGCATAAGGTAGATCTCCCGAGAGGTAATTCTTTCCCTTATCCCGTGCGCGTAGACACTTGATAGCAATGAGGACTAACTCGAGTCTACTGAGGACAAGGGAGCCGTCATAGTGGTTTATCAACTGTCTCGCGACATCACTGTCTGGCCAAGCTATACGTGCAATCTCCGTTTTTGATAGTATTCGAGGTTTGTCAAGGTCTGTTCCGCGTATGTAGATCTCAAGGTCCTGACTGCGGGTACATAGTAAAGCCTCCGGGAGTGTCCAAACTCGCTTCCCCCATGTTCTCAAGAGGGCGTTTTCATCCTCGGTCCTGCCAGAGAATTGTGGATGGCCTAGAGCGATCACTACAGCACTAGCACCACGGATCACATCGTTGATCCTGAATACATCCTGTTCAAGCGCGGCCTTTTCTGTGGACATACAAGTGTAAGATAACCAATACGCTGGGAGCTTTGCTTTCCGTGTGGCTTTCTCGGCGATCTGGTGTAATGCGTCGACGTCTTCTTGGTTGAGGCGGAAATGTTCGCTCGTGAAGGATACGAAGAGGTATGGAAGGTTCATCTCCCGGATGGATCTCTCCTCGCTCCATTCCTTTTCAGTCAGAACGTCGTCGATGCCGTGTAGTTCTGAACTCTCGGGGTTCATCAGATAGCAAAGCTTGTGAGGACGTAATAGCCGTTGGTGCTTTATGTCGGAGTTCATGCTATCAAATTCAACCACCCGGTCGGGGTCATAGTCTTCTTTCAAGTTCCTGCTGGCTTTGGGGTATTCTCTGAGACGGTAAGGAAAAGGGTTATACATCCCCTCTCTAAAAGCCGAATTCGAAGGGAACCACAGCATCGCAAAGAATAAGCCCATACAAGCTAAAATCCATCTAAGGACTAATATCCCCCAAGTTAAAGGCGACCAATTGAATAACTTATCAGATTCAACAACCTTGAAAGGCCAATATGCTAGTCGCAACATAAATGGCCCTACATTCCGTACATAAGTCCTTTTCCACGTTTGGCGCTGTTCGCTGTTGTAGAAATCATCTGCTGCCTGGACGACGAGTGGCTTTAACCTATGGTTCTTCTCACTATTATAACACTCCTCCTCTGGACCATTATATTTCCGTCCCATAGGGTCACGGTGGAAGTAAGTCCCCGATTTGTAGGGAATAGTGATACCACGCTGGATCCGGAAGCGGTTCAGTATCCCAGCCTGTGGTGTTCGTGGGGCGCCCCGAATAGCTGCACCACGACGGCGAATCTTTTCTACATTAGATGATGCATATATAGTTAGGGTTAGGGTTGGGACTAACACTCTCTAGACTCTCGGGATATTCTAAGGGCTGAATTGCTACATGGACAGTATCCGGACGTTGTTTTGGTAATGAATTTGTTTTCTCGAAGCTCTGTAAAAAAAATAAAAAAGCTTTTCACTTAATAAATACACACTTAAAAACAACAAAAGAGCTGTACCGTTTTGGAGGCTGCCTGGTTCCTATTGCTCTCGATTGAGATTTCGTCATCCTTGATAAGTCACAGATGTCAGTTATGATCTTGTTTTTGGTAAAATTGGTCCCGGGGGGGGGGGGGTAATGCTTACTTGGAATCTTTGTGAGAATTGGGGCCCCATGTCTTTATCAAGGGGTTGCATGCTCATTTGTGGGATAGGTCTAGGAGGTGTTTGCTTTGACTCTGTAAGTAAGATATATACTATTGAGTTTAAATGAACTTACATAGACTTGAGGGAGTGCTCTGGGTATTTGAAAAGCTTGAGGTACTTGAGAAGTCTGGGGTACTGTTTGAGGCGCTTGTGTTTTTCGTACTCGACCAGAGTTCTAGATAGTAAAGAAATTAATTTAACTGTAAAAAGGGAGGAAAAGACAATTATATAAGATTATAGTGCCCACCTTTAGATTTGAAGGAAGAATATTACCACCGTGCTTAGTACCTGTGTCTTCTGGTTGATAAAAAGACTGCGGCTGACTCATAAATGATTCACTTTCCCTTTGTTTAACAAGTGGCCAGACTTTCAAAAAAAAAGAAGAAAGACTTGCAACAAGTGAATAGGAATGCTCAGTTGTCGCTGTATATAAGAAGCTCCTGGGTGAGGGGGGAAAACACAAGGCTTTATAAACCCCCTCTTCCTTGTGAATTCTCAGGATAAGTATGTACCACACACACACACACACACACACGTACCCCCATCTCTATCTCTTGAGGTTTCACAAGGCAACCACTGTCTAACATGAAGGTATAAACCCTATTTACTATTAAAAAAAAAAAAAAACTCTCTGCCCCTTTTCTAGACTATTCACATTACTATAGAACTGCGAATTGAACCAGAAACCTATCTGTGAAATCCGTACTATCCAAGACACAATACATAGAGTCCTAGCTACATAGTACTATTACGCAACACCGGCTCCTACCGTTATATTGGTTTTAAAGTGGCAAGGGTAGGAAGGCTATGTTTAATAGGTATATCCATGTCTACTAGCCATGAGCTGAGAATCGCAGGAGAGGTTTTCTTTTCTGTTGTACCACCAAGGCATCAAAGTTTACATGTAGTACAGATAGAGATATGAAAATACAGGGGTGTGGGGAGTGTAAAATAACGTCTAATTACCCCTGGCGGTTGTTTCACCCCCCACCACACTCGTATCGTAGGGTACTCCCGCGACCGACGATCATGGAGTGGGTAACCCCGCAATTTCAGTCTTACAAGATCATAAGACCAATCAAAGAATAGCGAACTGATATTGAAATCCCCTTCAGAATGTGAAGTCTTAGTAAAGCTTGATTGAGTGTTATGACGGCAGTGGTATGAGGTATCAAGGGTCCGTGTACATATCCCATCACATAGTGAACAATGCGGGAAAGCAGGATTCAGCTCCACAACTTAAGCGGGACCCCAAAAGTATGAACTGGGACCGGAGAGTTCCCCGCATATAGGCAAACGTGCTTAAAAAAGCAAGAAATAAAATTATGCCTTACCGCGAGAGAGAGAGAAATGTCTACTAGAACATCCTACTATTGCTTCTGGAACAGGTTTGCGGCTGAATAAGTCTTTATAAACTATATAGTACGGTGCCTCCCGTTTTGTAGATTAAAATTATGGAGGAGATTGTAGTGGCTTTAGACACCCTGAGATGAGGTATTATCACATACAAAGTTAGATGCGTAGAATTCGCACAATCCATTTTTGTTTATTATGGAATAGGGGGGGAAATGTCGCTGACTTGGCGAACCTGCCTGGTCACCATCATACGATTCTAATGCCAAGGGAAGGTTTGGATTGTCCACTTGAGTACGTACTACACAAGCAAACAACCTTCATGCACGAATAGGCGAGTACTGCGTAAGTAGTAGTTATACGTTGAAGCTATATATATACATTTTAGGGTACGTAGATAATCGTCTACACTTTGGTAATCCTTTCTTTTTTCAGAACCTATATAATTATAACCCAGCAATCACTTGAATACTATTCATAGTGTTTAATAGCCTAAAGTTATTTAGATTATTATCCAAGATTAACGCGGCAGATGTGTCATCTAACTATAAAGCCGGGGGGGGGGGGTGCATAAGCCTACTAGGAAAAGGGGGATAAAAACTCCCCCCTTCCAAGATCAGTTGGGTAAATTCTATTGTCAATCAGACGCCCAGACCTTGGCACTTGATATATCCTTATTGTAAGGAGAAAGGGGTGTCCTGGCGATAAATGAGAGAATAGCTAGCCCATAACTTTATGGTGTCTTTAGTCAGTCGTTGTCTAGATTTAATTGGCCGAACTTACTTCTAGTAGTTGTTTCCCCTTGTGCATGTTTAGAGACCTTAATTGATTATAAACTCTAGCGCATCAAAGTGTAGGGCGCAACATAAGGCCCACAACTATGAGAGGGGTTATGGGCAGAACCACAATATTAGGAGGGGCTCCGCCAAGACCTTTCGCCTAATCAAAGGTTTCAGGGTCTCTGTTGGTGTAAGTCAACAGGAGGTTTTGTACTACATTGTGCAACACCTCATGGGGGTACACCTATCACATTTTGGATTCATTTCCCTAGTATCTACAGTCGTCCACGAGTACGGACAAGGGGGACTTAGAGCCGCCAATAGGCAATAAATTGTCCTAGCTGGGCTTTTTTTTCCCTTTGCTTACAAAGCACTCCATATAATCCCGGGTGAACGACTGTACATAAACACTGAGAAAGGATCAACTATCTCATCGTTAGCGATTTATTGAAATGCCGATGTTACCATCCCTCGCTCGGGATCACCTTATAGACACCCAGTCACACCAAGACCGATATATTGCTTTAGCATCCTTACCACAACCTGTCCCTGAAGAAGACGATGAAGATAACGATAGTACTTTGACTCAGAGTGGTGGATTCTGGCTAAAGCTTTGTACACTCCTTGGCCGGGGCCCCCCAGAGCCTCAAGTTTGTAAACCACTTGGTACTGTGGGAAGTCTCAATAGTAGTACACACAGCTATCCTACTCCTTTCCAAGTGTTTGTGCTGGATGCACCGGAAAATGGTAAACTCTTGGTTTCTATTTTTATTTTTTGTATTAGCTTTCTTCTAATTTGTATTTCTAAAAAGGGAATAATCTACCAACAAGTCATAATGGGGCCGACCCACCTCTACCTCTAAAGTCACTAGAGGAAGTGAGAAATGTGAGTATACCCAAGACCCCCAGGGCAGTACACTATTCAGAGACTGATAAGTATGAAAACAAAGTCAAAAACTCCACCTATACGTATAATGTAAAGTTCAAACCCGGTGTATCTCCGCGTAAGAGTTCTATACTCATATATAATAGATTTTATCCCACGGACCATCCAGACCCAAGTAACATCGAGGGACTCCATGAGTTATTCCAAGGCCACCAAGTCCCAACTGTATTCCTCTCTGAGAGAGCAGTAGGGGTTAACCACTCTTTCGGCGTCCAAGAAGTAGACACCAATACAAAAACCGGAACAAGCTGTTACAGTGAGTCCATACCCCAAGAACTCCAAATAATTCACATCTAACAAAACAAGATTCTTGGTTCCACTTCTTATGTAAGAACATTATATTCGGACATTCCCAAGACATCGCAGAAGACAGAACCTGGGTATCTGGTGGATTTTTCATGAAATGGCATCGAAATAATGCTACTCCTCCATCTCCGTCCACTATAAAACAACCCGAGACCCCCCAGATTACTTTCATCTGCTTCTGGGCTTACAAAGACCTTCAAATCCGCCTACAGAGATTCCTTTCAAACCCACAGAGCATCAGCGCAGCTCTCGAGGATCCATTCGTGCTCTACGTTGTCATACTCGACGAGCTATTCACACTCATGGACGCCGTTATCTGGCGGGTAATCAAAGTCTTCAACCGAGTCGAAGCTGTAAGTAACCCCCTTCACCACCACCCCACAAAACTCACACATCCACATAGGGTATATTCAACAGCGCACAAGGAAGATACACCCACCCACCCCCACAACTAGATTTCGTAACCCTACACAAATTAACGAAGCACATCACATACTTGAAAGAAAGCTCAGACGCATTCCTTATAACCATGACCAGCTTACAATCAAATCATGAAGACCTCATGTCATCTTACGCTGCAGGTACTATTCCTACTGTGTTCACGGCGACTAAACGCAACTTAGCATACACCGAGGGACTTTTCCGTTCGTTGAACCTTCGGTTATCATCCATAGAAAAACGTTCAAGTAATATAATAAACCTTGTAAGTCCACACACAGAATTGATTTTTTGTGAATTATCTCTAATTTGGTATATTAGGCTTTCAACCTAGTCACCCAACACGACAGCCGAGCATTCCGAAAAAACAGTGAATCAATGTCAACAATCGCTATCATGACATTGATATTTCTTCCCGGGACAGCAGTAGCCGTAAGTTAACCCCCCCAAGGAATAGTATAGTTGGACTCTAGACTAATTAATTTTGTAATAGGCTGTCTTTGGTACTGACTTCGTTATGGTAAATGAAGTAGGGAAGCTTTCGTTGTCTAAAGACTTTTGGATATTTTGGGTATTTGCTATACCGGTTACTCTGATTACGTTGTTTTTCTGGTATCACTGGCGCAAGTGGCATTTCCAGCGTTTGAAGGCAACGATTTTCCCAAAGGGTTATGGGGAAACTAATGCGGAAGGGACACAAAAATGGGCACTCGGTAAATATTCTAGGAATTGGTAGTTTTGGAGGTGTGGGTTTTTATGTTGGTATTCTTATCTAAGATAACTATGGGAAATCCTTGTACTTATATCTACGTAGAATGTTATAGTAACCATATAGTAACAGAATGTGATAGAGCACTACAGAACAAGGTTATTGTGGGTAAAGGACTCGTGAGCTTTTAAGTCCTCCCAAAAGTGTAGTCTTATCTTTTACGGTTTTGGGTGTTGTAGACTGGCTAGCAAGGTTGAATCCTTAAGATGTAACCTCAGTTTTGTGAGAGATACCCTAATGTAGTTCCACATGAGCAACCCCTCGAATATAGGCAGCCATACGTAACTCCTTGCCATTCCCTAAGTCGGAAAATCAGGCATCGGGAAATACCTTCTGTGTGTACTATATACCGATATAATTATTGTTTGCAGGTTTTTGGGCAAGGAATGTGTAACACAATAGAATTTTATAATCCGAGTGGCCGAGATGTTTACTATAAACCATCACAAGAGATAACACCATAACTCACAACACAAAGCTTCCTAGTCCTCCACCCATATACATAACTGTAGTCATGATCTAATACATGAAACCGAATAACATATTTAAAATAGAAAAAAGAAAGCTATACAGCACTCCAATACGTAAAAATAAACATACCCCCCTTAAAAACTACATAACACTCCGTAATATACTCAGAATATGTAAAGAAATTCAAAAAGAGCGAGAGAACAAAGATAATGCCTAAACAATCATCCAAGTAGCTATTTCTTCAATCGCAAAGCAAATTCTGAATAAAACCGTCCTCTGTGCTCTACATCTCCCTTTGCCACATGCTCCAACCCAGCCAATTTCTTGTCTTGTGCTATTTTTAC
The DNA here is from genome assembly GCA_033030345.1 of Verpa bohemica. Taxonomy (NCBI): domain Eukaryota; kingdom Fungi; phylum Ascomycota; class Pezizomycetes; order Pezizales; family Morchellaceae; genus Verpa; species Verpa bohemica. The sequence goes on along the minus strand of JAUFSE010000016.1, from coordinate 122,755 downwards.
GGCTTCAAACCACTGCATATCAGCGTATTGGTGTCGTGTAGTATCCTTGATCCTTGTTGTCGTATTTTGCTTCACCTCCTCGCGAGTTTTTGCCACAACAGTCTCCAAATTCATCAGCTGTTCCTTAAGTAGTAGCGCAAGTTTTTTCGATTCCTTTTCTTGTTGCTGGTGGAGGGCATCTATCTGTTCTGCTTGGCTCGCGCTTAACTTCTCCATTAATACCTTTTGTCTACCTTCCTTGTTTGGCCTTCCCTTAAGAAATGTCTGAAGCTCAAACCAGTAGTCGTCCTCCTCACTCGCTTGTTTGTTGCTTAGGGTTTCCTGCTCTTGTGTAAATCGGGTGCTCTGTTCCTCCCTCTCTCTTGCATGTTTCTCCTCCAAAGTTCCCATCTCCGCAGATCGTCTCTCATTAATCTCCGTTTCATAGCCTATACGCTTCGTCTCGAGATCTTCTCTTTCCTTCTGATGTCTCTCATGGATCATCTCCCACTTTCTTTGGTGAATAATGGAAATAATTTGTTGAGCAGCATCATATTCCGCATCGACCTTCCGTAGCCATTGTTCTTGCATCATTCTTTCCTTCTCGGCAGCCTTTGTCCTACGTAGTTCCTCGGCGCGTTCAATTCTAGCCTGTTCTTCTTGCTCTAGTCGGATCATCTCTTGTGCAGCAGCTATAGCGGCCTGAATCTCTGCTTCCTCTTGCTCTCGTATAGCTCTCTCAGCAGCTTCTTGCTCGTTTCGTGCCGCCTGGCGCTGCACTTGCTCATCCCCTCGGCAAGCACAGGTCTTCCATAAACTACCGCAGATGTAGCAAAATTCGGCATTGCATTTACTATATTTAGTTAGAACTTGTTTATTGGGTCTTGCGTGTCTAGGAATATAATTACCAAGTCATGTGATTGCAACCATCAGTCCGCTCAACCATGGTTCGGCACTGAAAGCATCGGCGCCATCCTTGGCGTTCACCCTCTTCAAGCGTAGCCTGTAGCTCAAAATCTTCCGGGCAATCTTCTTGAGCTGGGTGCGCAGCTCCTCTACAAGTTCTACATACCCCAGATTTACATTTCGGGCACGTGATCAGTCCAGAAGTTGGTGGTATCCACGCAGAGCATGCTGCTTGTGCGCAGTATATCCTTTGTGCAGCTGGAACTGCATATTCCTTAGCTTTGTCATTGTATGCGTATAGGTCTTTTCTCTGTAGCGCGCTTTTAATGGTTTTGAGCGGGATATCTTGGATGCAGCAATGTGGTGGCCAAAGTGACTCGTCCTGAATAGCCGTTCTATAACGAAAGATTAGTAAATAATCTACATTTTTTTTTCTTACAGTAATTCTTACTTGATCAGTGTTTCAAGGCAAGTGGGGCAATATTTATGCTGGCAAGCCAAAGTCGCCAATTTCTTGTTTTTGTGGTCGTCGAGGCACGAAGAACATTCACTAAAAGGTGTATTAGTTTTCCTTAGTCTACTAGTACATATTCCAGACACCTTTAGCAACTCACCTTTCGCCGTTTCGTTTCTTCCAAAATCTCTTGACTTGCTCTACACGTGGAGATATCGGCATCGACATCACTGTATTATCGTTCGTGGGCAAAGAGGAATAATATGGCGTGTAGATAAGGGAGCTAGAAACATGAAATTCTTGTATTGAAGACCGTTTTTTTGACTTTTTAGAATTGAGAGAACTAGTTATTGAGCGGCTATCTGCCCTCGAACCGGGTGAGGTCGGACTTTCTAGCTCTGCTACACTTCTAGCACCTCCCATCGAACTCACAGATACTCGAAGTCGGTTTCGAGCCTGAGAGGAACGCTGTGCAGGAGGTATAACTTCGATAGCATCAAGTGATACTTCAGGTGCTATATGTCCGGGATCAAGTATTGGATCTTCCGCTGTAGTTGGGGTGGTAGAATCTTCGGTAGTAGCCCCATTCTGTACGTCCTGAAGGGTAGTTTTGAATTGTTCGATCCATTGTTTAAAATCTAGTCCATCTTCCATCCGAGCTGTGTCCTTACCGGTCCATATAAGCTCCTTGGGGGGATCATAGTGTTTCCACCAACCCTGGGTAAGGTCTTCCCCATCCAATAGACTCAAGTCGATATCAGGAACAAGTTCGAGATTGCTATAGTTCCCAGCGGTACCAGAGGATTCTCCTAGTTCCTCCGTTACAGTTGTGATTTCGATGACCTCTATCCCTTTGCCTTTATGTTCGGGAATCAAGGTAGTGGCAGGTGCTTGTACTACAGTTGATGTTTGCATTTCCAACCTCAAACCGCCGTAGGTGTTATTTTGTTGAGTAATTCTCGGGGAGAAGTAAAGGAAGAGTTTAGTTATTGTATGAAAGATACTCAGCAGAAAGTCAAGGAACACATAGAGATGTTCTCTAGCTAGCTCAAGGTATATAAACCTGAAGCTCATCCTGATTCCCTGCATAGCCGTAGTCTGCCCCGCAGCAAGTAGCTATATCTAGTTCATTTGATGAGCCATGAGATGTGCCCTGTTCAGTCCTATCAAATGAGCCATGTGATCTGCCTTGGCTGTGTTTGTCGTACGAAGGCCACTAGTCTCAATCATGACCTGTCAATGAGCCGTTGAGTCCATGAGGCACTTTTCCTCGGCAAAAATCCTAAAGGCCGGAAATTAGAGCTATAAAACTATCTATCCCAACTAACATCCTAGATGACATAGTAAAAGCGTATATATACAACGTGTAAAACTAGAGCGGGTAAGCACCTTGTGAGAGCATTCAGGATCCTCACTAACTCTTGTGTTTTTCGACGACGGAGAATATATTCTTGGTAACCATGACTGAGTTATTGTCTTTTGGCAAGAGGAGAGGGGATTATGCCTGCCCCTACTTGGCTAGGGGCGAAGTCAACTCGGAGGTTAGTTGTCATCGATGGACCCACGTGGTCGAAGGGCTGGATGATAAGGCGTATAGGAGATTCTCGGTATACGAAAGTTCCAGGGCAGAATATGTCTACCCCACATTTGGGAACTTCTACTCTATCTATAGGTACCGATGACTTGATCCTAAAGTGGATAATATGGATCATGTTGATGAGACGAAGACAGTATGTAGTGTTCTGTCTTAGCTGTGACTTGTTACGGATCCAAACCCGGCCAATCTCTTTAACTTTCAGTAAATACGCCCTGAAGAAGAAGATAATATATCATGGGGAGCCAGCTAAAGTTCTACAATAGACCTGTGGTGCTGTTGTGACGACACTGCCCTGTCCCCCGTTACACCAGGCATAGGCAGATTGTCGATCACGAACTAAACAACAAAGTGACCCCGCCCAAGTGCAACTCAAGCGTACAACCAGCCTACCTCAGTCCACCGTAAATCTACAAAAAAAGTCACCCTGACCGCAATATGACCTTCTTCAGCGAGTTAGTAGCCGATCTGCGCGAAGCGAAAGCTGCGGCCGAATCCCACAATGTATCGAACTATGAACCACCGTCTGCCAGCAGCCCAGCTGTGGGGAAACCTGCCAACAGCAACCCTGAAGACACAAATACAAGCGATAAACCCTCATCCACCAACACTACCGCTATCCAGCCACCACCCGCAGGTCCAGCAGTTGTGAATTCGGAGTCTTCTCGTCAGCATCAGGCTTATATCCCTCCGCCCCCACCCCCGAAGAACCTACCCCATGGATGGACTGCGAGATACGACCAGAAGGAGGGCAAGTTCTCCTACTCACATGGGGTGGATAGCAAAGCCGAGCAATGGGAATTTCGTAAGAACCCTCATCTCCAGCAGAGACCGACCCATTGACTAACCCTGTACCTACAGCCACTGAGAAGACTACATGAATTGTCATACTAAAGGCTACTGGAATACTCAAGATAAAGCTTAAGAATAGCTCGCAGGACCTCATCACAAGCCTGTAATCGCCACAGGATCAATGGTTATATTTTCTAGGCACTGAATCCGTAATCTGTATCTATAAAACACGAAATACAAGACACCTCCGGCGGTGATAGTCACGTGATCGTCTTGGCCACTCTCCTAAAGATCCACTTCAACCTAAGCCCCAAAACTGCTAAATTGCAGCTGATGCGGCTCATTGTTCTCGGCACTAGCCCCGACCAAAAGTGGTAGGGCTGCTGAGGTAGCAACCAAACCCTCTTCAATGTAACAAATACAAACCAGAAGACCCACGACTACCACTCGGTCCTTTTTAGCCCTTTTCACTCAAGTTCATTGTACTCGCATATTTCCAAGGTTTAATAGTATAAAATGAACCTTATAAAATCTGAAAAGCAGACGTCAGGTCATCTCTCTTGAGCCTATAGGAGAAAACGTCCGGCAACACACCACGTTAATCCCTTCTTCCTAGGCTCATGACCCAGCACAGACCACTTCAAAAAAAGAACTAAATTCACCGATATCCAAACCTAATATCATAGGCCTGTATCAGAATGTGTATCAGCAGACACAGCCCAGCTGTGTTTCGACCTTAGATAATGAGCCAGTGAGCTATGCGTCTGTTACCCAACAAAAATACTTTAAAGGGCTCCTTAGGTTCTTATCTTCTTATATCTCTCAAAGGGGCCTGTGGACTAATTAAGCGAAGACTCGAATGCTGACCCAAATCCAGGGTTGGTGTGCTTGAGGCAGTGTCCTATAAAACAGCTGGAGTACTGATCCATGGCTAGTGTACTTAACCGCTGCAGATGCTGCGCCTCACAAGGCACTCTTACCATATGGATATGTCGAGTTACTCTGACAATCATCTTGCTTTGTAAACACGTTCGAATAAAGATTAGCTTCATATTTTCTGTTTATATTTAGAAAATCAGTAAGTTCCGAGTGACTATCTATGATTAACTTGATACCCTAAACCAAAAACTTACGAACCGGCCTAGCTACCGTAACTAAGACGGGTCTATGTTAAGAAAAATTATATTTAATACTTCTATATACTTATAATAATAACTGGTTTAGGGGTGTCTGTCTTGCCCATTGTGGTCGCCTTGGTATATTTTAAGCTATAACATTAAATCAAGTCAATTCGCCACTTGGGACACAAGGCTATGAAAAAATCACCATGGCTTAAGGATATAACTATCATGTTGGTATAGTGATACGTTACTCTAAAGCTTGTGTTTTCCAATATAAGCATAGTGTAACGTAACCCATAAGACGTGGCGGAGGGATGGTCTCGGGGTAATTCGGCCTTATAAACCCCTGCCCTCGATCGAAGCATAGAACTGTTTTTATATTACTAAATTAAAATCATACCCAGATGCTAATAGGCTAATACACTACTTTATATACCCCAATGGGCCAAAAATCATCCCAAATTCCAATTAAATTAGAGCCCTCCGCAAGCCCCCACGCCGTAGGTTTGATCTTATGTAAATATAAAACTATTAATATTATCCCCAGAGTAAACCGAGATAAGGTTAGAGAGTAGCATTGTTGTTTCTCGGCCTTGTCTATATATATCTTTGCGCTAAGGAAGATGGGCTGATAAAAAGAAAATACTTGACGCGAGGCACAAAGCACCTCCGCTTCGTAGACTACAGTATATAGTTATTAAAATTTTAAAAAGGCTCAAGACTACTCAAGATATCTAATTCAATAGGAGCCATTGGTTGATGTGTAAATAATAATAATAATAATAAATTTCATCAAACGTACATGCAGCCCTTGGGCTATGGTACTCTCAAGCTCGTACTATCAATCGCGCAAAAACCAAAACTTATATTGGTTGATGTGTGGGCGGGTTTGAAACTGTACGGGGTCATAGGAGTGGTGTTTTGGGGTTATGGTTGTTTTTGCTGTATTGCATAGCGCGAGGTTATCGTAACTAGGAGGCTGTATATTTAATGAGTTAACAAACACAGTATAATCGCCCTATAAGAATTCGAGTTATAAGAATATTCGCAGCTATGAATATGCAACCCGAACTCGACAATTATCTTATGTTTACTAACACTCTCATATAATAATAACTTTCCTATAAGAATATGATAGCTTGGCTAAAGCATATCCTTATAAAGCGATTGTACTGTGGTATTTGGCACATCACGAGAAATCACTCGGTTGTTCAATCCAGACATTTTCAGAAAATACAATTAGCTAGAAGAGTCGATTAATTGTATAGCTTAATTGACTCTCTCTCGTAGGTGGTAAGTGTCTCAATTTATACATAAATATATCTGCTAGTTGGGAGTCTATTGGGGTTCTACTTTCGTTACTATCGTGGATCCTCCAGCTAGCACTTGGGCTAGCACCCAGGAGTCTAGAATCTAGTAGCTGCACTGCCTATCTAGGAAGCTATCTCTAGCAATATCTTTTGAAGTTTGGAGTAGATGAACAGATCATTCTTAGTAACTTGTAGGGGGTAGGAGAGGTGCGAGTAAAAGGCTCAATATGAGATCATCTGTAGGGGTCCACGGGCTCTAGAAGCTTGGTATAGTAATCTAGGAGGTTTCTGATAGGGGTAAGGTGTAGGGCATGAAATCTTGCCGTAGTATCTCTATTTGGCTGTATCTAGGTTAAACTTTAGGAAATTTCACATCTCGACGGGATCCCGCATCCGATTGATATAAGCTTTGACGGTGTGGAAGGAGGCTCTTATCATTACCACGGATTCCCCGGCGGTAACACTACATTCGTTTACACTCCTACTGTAGGATGTGGTAGGGTACCAAGCATGATCGATCCCTTATATGAAACACTGCATATCTTGGAGCGGTATGACTATTGGCGCATTTATATGTCTTAGTGCTAGAAGAATCCATTCAGCAGCCAGAAGGTCGAGGAGGTAGATAGCGCAATATTGTCTTGGTGTTGCGGCTCTTACTGGGTTAGGGTTGTTTAGGGTGTTGGGAGGCTCTGCTAGTTTCGGAGCGTTGGTTGGCAGGGTTAGGTGTAGTAGGGTCGTGAGTAGATGAATATATCGTATCCAGTAACTTGAGCCAAGAGAGACAGCTCAGCAAGAGTTTCCTACCCCTCTATATATGAACGAGAGCTAATTCCATGACGCCCCAAACCCTGATAGACTCCAAGAAAGAGCCTTTTAATAAGCTTACTATCAAAGTCCCTAAGTAGCCAAATATACCCTATTAGTTAGCCATATCAAAACAATATTGTTGTATTCTCACTTAATGATCTATCAGAATATTTTTGGGGTCATAAATTACTATTCTTATAATGAATATGAGTGATATTTAATGATCCGCTCTTGGCAAGATTGAGCCACCATCAACTCCCTCTAATACTCAGCTAAACCTCTAATAGGGATGGGACTTGGTCGAAATATCAAGGACCCCCTAATAAGATAAATAATGATTCACATTATGGTTACTTGTGTACATTCTACGCATAGGAGGGTAATTTGCCTCTGAATAGTTTACAAAATAAATCAAACTAAGCTATTACGTATAAGAATATCACTACCCTACAAGAGAAGCTGTCATAGCGATTGAGGCGGTGCGCGGGTATAGGTATTTATGCGATAAGTCACCAACTCGACCCGTAAAAAGTACTACTGGTATAAAAGCAGAAGAACTCTCCTCGTTGTGAAATATATCTTTACTTGAGTATACCTCTTGTAGATATGGAAGCCTAAGTACCTAGTTATCATTATACGACTATAGCTGGATGACCTTTATAGATTTTAGAGAATAATTTCTAGCTACTAGCGTCATCTCTTTTGTGCTAATAAATCTATTAATAGACACCTTCGTCAGGGTTAGGGTTTTCTTGAATACTAAAACCAGCACAGTCCTCTTCAACTATAAGACTACAACTATAAGACTAATTATAGTGACCGCCCCTATGTAGAGAGTACAACTGATATAAGCTTGGTAGTATCAACTAGATTAAATGAACGCACGTACGTACACGGCCAACCAACCGGGCAGCGCACCATTCTCCGACCATCTTAAATAGATGTAGAAAGATAATAAAACTTGGGATAATTTCGTAGCAGTCTGTTAGATATAGCGACCGGTCTATATTGCGATCAAGTGATAGTAGAGAAAGCCGAGTGGCTGTTTTGTTTCTGTATGTAGATATAATCCCGGGGTGGAGGGAGCGATATATTAAAGGCAATATGGATATCCGGGGAAGATCAACATTAAACCTAACTAGTATTATGTTACTAACAATGATATGCACCCGTATTATCAAGATACCCGCCCATTAACTATAAGCCCCCCCCCCCCTTCCCCCTAAGACTACATACCCATTATCGCGATACCCAGCTAGCGTTTCATTTGATAGTCTGTAAATCCCCCTACAAAAGGTCTAGACTCGAGTGTCAAACCGTTACTCGCCGAGATCCAGCCTCTTTTTTTATAGACTTTTAAACGGCTTTTAATTTACTCCACTGTACTCTACCCGACGCGACGACGTTAGCTTGGCCGGAGGTGAGGCCGGAAGTATATCAGATCAGGTCTTGGCAATATGTATACCCTCGGCTATTTATTGGCTGGATGGCTGGATGAACGTTTGCCCGTCCGGATTATATAATTCTGCCGGATTAAGAGAGAGGGGTCGATGGAATAGATATCAAAGAGTGAAAATAATAAATAAATAAAAAATCAGAAGATAACTCATTAGGCCCGTCGGTTGACATGACAGCTGAAACGATGAATCCTTTGAGTTTAATACAGATCTTTGAGTTTAATACAGATTTATATAGATACCATGGATCCCCCTCCATCCCTCCCTCCCTCGATCCCCACACCACCACCATCACCACCATCACCGCCGTCTATGGCCTCGGTTAATAGCCCAAGGAGAGGTGCCCGGTAATTCCCGCTATTTCAAAACTGGGGAAGATTAAGGTTGGGCGGTATTACTTGATTAGGATATCCAAATGTGCATGATATGAGTCAATACATAAATAGATACCTGGGTTATACCTCTGCTGAGTGGTGAGCTGACAAAGAAATGTACTTGATTTGCCTTGCTTCGTCTTACTCATTGGTTCAAACTTACTGTTTTTTTTTTTTGTAATAAGTATATTGTATAAGAAAAAAGCGTAGTAGGTACATCTCAAGTATCATAGTACATGGTATTTTAAAAAAGCAAAAGACTCCACCCCCCCCCCAAATGTCCAACTTAACGTTTCAATCCCAACCCCCCGCCCCCTCCCGCCCCACACGAAAATAGCCTCTATAATGAAAACACATAAACAATAATGTCAGGAAGAAAGGGGGAAAAAAACGCAAGATTAATTTAAACTGCTCCACAAGCGTCATCAATAATGTTTTCGCTATTCTTGAGTTCGTTCTGTGTGAAGCGAGAATTGAACTTCATGATGTGCTTCATCTTGAGGTACTGGTCAATAGAGACATTGAGAGGCTCATCGACAACAAACCAGTTGATGTCTTCGGAACATGGTGGTGTGGTCAGAGATCCTTTGTAATTGTACACAGAGGTTTTTGAAACAACTTTGATGATGGAGCTGGACACATAATCAGTCAGGAAGCCATAAGGAGTGATAGTCAGATGAATGGAAAAAACTTACGAGAGGAAAATGGAAGACACATCTGTGTGGTCGTCTTTTCCATCCAGGTCCTCGAGCTTGGGGTAGATTCCAGCAAGGAATCGGTCACCGAACCCACGACTGATCTCAAAAAATACACCAATGACAGCATATGCTTTGGCTATTTTGTGAAAACCCATGTCAGCAACCACACTCAGGAAACCCTTTTTTAATGAGAAGAAAAAAATGCATACTATTAGGGTTCTGGTGCACGAAATGCACTTCCAATGGATAATGTTCCTTATTCAAACGATGCTCACTAGGAGTATGGAAATGGAATTGAAGTAGTTGGTATTCTTCGCCACCGAGCTTTGCTGTATAGTTTCCATTCTTCGGTGTGAATTGAAGTGTGTGGCCATTATTCTCGCCACCGAACTCTCCAATGGGTGGGTATGAAAGGCTTGCGCTGGCTTTTGCAATGTCTGATTTGCTGTCAACGTTGATTGGTGATTGGAATTTCCCGTGGGCGCAGTTGTTGTTGGCGGTTATGTTCAGGTGGTGCCATACGATGGGCCCGCCTGCTCCTTCGTAGGTGAAGTCGTTCCCCTCTGCGCGGCTGTAAATACAGGCTGAGGCGAATGATGTGAGGGAGGTTGAAAAGAATAATGCGTTGATGAGGAAAGACCGCATTTTGGTAATGTGTGTTTTTTTTGTTTTATAATCAACTATAGTTGTGTGTTAGTATTGCTAAGAAAGGTGTGTGAGAGGTACTTGGGTTTTCATACGTGAAAGGGTCAAGGTGAAACAAAGTGCTAGTGAATATATAATAGTGAATGGGGAAAAGAGGTATAGAATAATGGTATAAGAGTACTGGATAACTGCGCGCTTAGGGGTAGATGATATAGATCTCGAGGTAGCTTTTGGGGGGAATGTTTGTGCTTTTAAATTGAGGGGAGAATTCACAGATATATGTCAACAACCTCATAAGGATAATATTATAGTAAGGCCTCGATGCACATTTACGTATTTGAACAGTATCGTCATGCTCAAAGCCCCAAAGGATAAGTCTCATCTCTACGACGGTCATGTTCATGTTCGAATTGTCTCAGGGGCCTCAAATTGGTCCTGTTTTGGCTGATATTAGCTTAGCAAATACCCTTGCGCACTCGCCGATCGGTGGCCGCCGACATTTTTAACTAAGCCTCTCTCTATCTATTTCTCCCCCTCTCTATCTCCACTCGATTCTCCCTATCCCCCCCCCCTCCCTAGCTGATGAGATTCGGTCGGGATGGATATTCTCTCAAGTCCTGGCCCGAGACCCCTACGAATAGCAACATCAGTTAATCATACGCATACATGTGCAGAGCCTAAGAATATCTCTATTCTATACACATCATAAGATCTTTTTTTCCCTCTGCCTCCAGTTCTAGATCTCTCCAAAAAAGTCATTCCTGAGACATTATCACGATACTCGCTTCTTAGTTCTCCAACCGGTGGAAAATCCCTACGCTTTTTTCTTTAGTCCAACGCTGTCAACCTGTCAACGCCAAAATCCACCGTAAATTTTGCCTCATGCGGCGAATGACCCCCTTTGCCGCATTGGCCCCAAAATTTTCGCTAATAACTCCGAAGGCACGCCTAATAATCCCTTGTTGTTGCTTCTCCCCCTTCTTTTCGTAATCTGTCAGGTATGTGTGTAAAAGGGAAAAAAAAGATACTATGCACGCGGAACCCAGACCGCTGCTGAATGTCTCATACTGAAGGCCGGATGCGCCTACGGCCGACGAGATTGGAAATCCCGGGCAGGTGCCTTCTCCGATCCGTGATAAAAGGACGATATCTTTTCCTCAGGGGGGGGGGTGTGTGGAGGGGCGTCGCATAGTGACTTTGCCATTTTTTGTGCCTTTGCCACCTTCTTGTGCCTTTGCAATCTTCTTCGATCTTTCATGTTTGCTAGAGAATGATCTGCCGTGGTGTTGATTTGAGATCATCACGCGTGTAACTTGGAAGCCGAATAGTACCGTGGCTTGCTCCCGTCTAGGCTTGTTCTGGAAATCTTGGGAGAGTATTCGGGCTTGGGAGTATTTGTGATGTCGCACATGGTTTTTTTTATCCACTTCTGCATTATAGGGCAGAGACTTGGAAAAGGTCAGGCACGAGGTAAAAAAAGAGCGACAAGATTTGGCCAAGAAAATAATGCCAATGCTGGGGACTTTATACTCACAACGAAAACATCCCCCAAAAAATGTGGGGTGATTTTTTTCCCCCCTCCTGAAAAAAATAAATGAATATAATAAAACAATAGATTATTTGTGATTAGCTGGATTACCGGACTAGGACCAAAAGCGTCCAAGGCGCTCACTCACCGGAGATGATACATTGTATGTCAGATGTGGGGGAAAGCTGTATCTAGAGTCAGCCTGTGCTTGTTTGAGGTTGACTTTCTATAGGACCCAAACCCCTCCCCCTTGCATCTCTTGGCTGGATCATTAATGCAACACACACCTTTGACACTTCGCCTGTGGCTGCCAAGACGCCTACGCAGAACAAGCATTATGCAGTGGGCTCTTGGGCTCTTGGGCTCTTGGATAGCATACAACATTCAGGGTCCTCCACAATAAAAATTATAATTTCTAATGAGTTATGTGTGGGTTTATCATCTGGTATATGTGTTGGAATATTCATGGCCCGCGGTCGCAAGATCACAACTACAGTAACTTTTTGGTAAGCGCGTATAACATCATAAGGTGTCACGATAATACCTACATAGATCATCCTTGTACTTTCTAATCTCTTCTAACTACAAATTTGTGTGCGGGCAGTGTTCCGCACCTTCCCGGGAGCGCAGTCGGGTCCATCATCAGCAGGTAGGTACGCGCCCACGGTACGAACGTGTTCTCGTGTCAGATGGATTTGTCCTCGTCGGTCCGGCTCGTACCGGGTACAGACTGAGACAATACTGCTCTCGGTGCTACAACACCCCGATATTAGTAGAGTAGTGGGATATAGGAACTGTAGTACTTACTTGATCTATTATTGTCTTTTGTGTCATGCTTCGCTGAGATTACACTTGCTTTGAGTTGAATATATAATCAATTTCTGATGTCTCGGTAGGTAGGAGTAGCAATATTTTAACCGACTGGAGATAAGGATTCACTGTGACTTTGTATCTGGATGGGGGGTCGATGGAGTGGGTGGGGATTAAGAGGACGCAGAGAGTTGGCGGAGAGCGGGCTGGGCTGGCAAACTCAAGTTAGTGTGCTCTTTATTCTAGGAACAACCTTAATATTTTTTGTCCGCGGTAGAGATTATTACTACATGTATCTTTTATGCTTCATTTTATGGATGAAATATTTATTATGCATTACACATTTTACATATTTCTAGTAAGATAACTCCAGATATGAGATTAAATCCATATAGTAATATTAAACAAGTATACAAGAACGAAACTCATACCATATCACTCGCCCATGTTGCACAATCACAAGTAAATCACACCTTACACACCTTCTGACTATTAAAAACTGACAAATCAACTCCCTTATCATATATCAGTATATACCGATATCACAAAAGTACGACCCGAAACATCTCTTTTTAAAAATTACTAAACATCATGTACCACTCTCACTTAATTCATCTTCTTGACTGTGCCTCGCATCAGCTCTGTTGGTTACGCCTGTATGAGCAATTCTACTCTACCTACTTCAGGAAGTCATCCTGCCTACAGATCTCACGCAAACCTCTTTACATGCATCTACTCGTTTAGGCATGTGGGATTTACTACTAGGATGTCCGTAGTTGGGGGTTTCCAGCTTTGGCAGTTGTGTCCTCCACATGCAAGAGAGTGTATTAAGGCTCGTTGGGTGGTATTCGAAGGCTTGGAAGGCAGCCTGAGGTATCGTTATGGCTGCATTGGTCTGGTCGTGGGATATGCTCATCCGTGTTGAGTAATGATATTGTTTCCGGGATTGGTAATCTCTAAGTGTTGGTGCATTAATGTTGTATGTGCTCTGGGAAGTGCTTTTCGCATTAGTAAGCTGGTTTGGAGTAAGGGTGCTTCTGTGGTACTCCTGGCGTCAGGGCTAGGTTTTGGCTGTCGAATGTGTGGAAGGCGAGATTTTGGAGTAGGGGTTTGTTGTGAGTTATGGAGAGTTTATAAAATTGTCTATATTTTTGTAATAGGGATGTACGTATATGGAATTGAAATGTGGTGCACTGATGGAGTATAGATTTTTGAAGTTAGTTTATATTATTAGGCTGTAGCTAGAATCTAGTGACCGGTCTCAAGTTTATCTATTCGGATTCCAGTAGCACATCCTGATATCAAGACCCTCTCTTATATCACTGGTAATGAAAGAGGGGGTGGTAGGTTACACTATTTTTCGAAATGTTGAGGATATCTTGTAGCAATATATATTATAGAACACTTAGGGATCATAGCTTGTCTAAATTCCGGTTTAATATCCCCCTCCAACTCAGTAGATTAAACTATAGTAATTATACGTATTACTTGCCCCATCACTCGCATGCTGACATAATTCATCTTGGCAGGGATTTCTTGGCATCCCTACGCGAAACGCGACAACTTCTCCCATCACGTCTATCACACTAGAACCTCCCCAAACAATTGTCGTGATAAATCGTTCTCGACTATCAATCGCTTCTGGAGAAACCGCAAAAATGCCTCCCTTTCGAGATGATCACATTCTTGTGCGCCGTCCCTCCCCTCCCCCCTAAACAGACCCCTCAATGGCTGACTCTGGATCCTATAGATAATATACCCTGGCTCGCAAACTACACTTGCTCAGCTAGGCCTCCCGGAATCATTCACCCCAGCAAAGGTTCGAATACCGAGTCGTATGTTCCCTGGTATAGAGGAGGGAACCTGGACAGCGACAAAGATTCGTGAGGCGCGCGAGGGGGAGAAGGAGGATCTCATCGCGAAGCAGAAGGCTGCTATGGGTGCAATTCAGGAAGATGAAGACGGCGAGGATGACGATGAAGAGGACGGGGATGAGGATCTGGAGGAGGGCGCTACAGAAGTAAAGCCTGGGGTTGATGGTATTTCAGAAAAGTCGCCCACAGAGGCTACAGGTGTGGAGGATACTACAGCAACGGATTCGACACCCGTGCCAAAGAAAGAGGAGACTCCTGTGACACCGGCGAAACTGAAAACGCAGGACTCTGCGCAGCTTGAGGTAGAGGACGGGGATGGGGAAGGCGACGAAGACGATGATGAAGATATGGGCGAGGATGGTGTCTATGTTGAGGATGATGACGATGAGGAAGGTGCTGTGTGGTGTATGAAGGAGGGTAATGTTGTAGATTGGGGCTGCTTTTTTGCGCTGTTGTAGGTTTCTCCTCGATTTGCTGGCATGGTTTTCGTCTCGGGATATCTCTCTCTAAATGATTACACTACTGACCCCCACTAGGCAGCATGTTCATGAAACTATTAATCCAACATTCCACACACCAATCCTAATGCTCTACCCCCCGAACTTCAGTGCTCGTGATAAGGAACTTGTTACACAATTCGTCTTCGAGAAGCTCAAGGCCCCCGGGTTCGCACTTATGGATGCATCCCTTGCAGTCCTGTGGGCCTACGGTATCTCCACAGCCACAATCATAGACGTCGGTTATGAAAAGACCGATATCACCCCGATTCTCGAGTTTATCGTTCAAGAGCGGGCCCGGGAATCTGTCCCTGGTTGGGGAGGCGATGCTATGACGAAGCATCTTGCAAAGTTACTAACGCATATGAAAATTGAGGAGGTAGAACAACTCAAAAAATCTGCCATCTGTGAAATTCTCACTTCAGGATCCTCGTTACCGACCGCTGGCTCTGTTAATGCGGCAATTGCGGCCGGTGAAAAGAATAGACGGGCAAGCGATAATGATGGGATGGATTTGGATGTGGAAGATGAAGAGGGCAACTTCAATGTCGCTGCAATTGTAGCATCTGGAAAGACGCACGAGTTTTTAGCTAAAAAGGAAAAAGAGAAGCGTGGAGAATTCGAGAAGAGACTGCCAAATCGGGATAGGGAGAATAACACCTTCTGGCTAGTCGAGAAGAAGAAACCGGGTGAAGAGGGCCTAGTGATTGAAGAACCGCTTTCTGCGGTCACTACTACAGCGCCTCTACTACCGTTACCAGGAGATGGGGATTCTACAGCGGCAGAAACGGCCCCAGAAGCGCCAGTAGTCCCGGAAACCGCAACAGACCCAATGACAGAGGTACCAGCAGTGCAGAGTGCTGATGATGCTGTAGCCCCTACCGCACCTCTGACAACACAAGCAGCTCCTGTTGATGACGAGGCAGCCCGCAGACAAAAAGAAAAGGATAAACGCAAGGAAGAACGACGAGCCGCAGCTGGGGGTCTCCCACCTCTTGCAGAAGATGAGCAGTATCGCGAGGTTGAAGTAGGCATCGAACGTTTCCAGGCTGCCGAATGCGGTATTCTTCATGCGCTTGCTGATAGCATATGGCGTGTCATCTCAAAAGTCGAGGATGTCGCTCGGAGGGCTGAGCTGTGGGAAAGTCTGATAATTGTTGGAAATGGGTCTAAGGTTAAAGGTACGTCTAAGATAAAACCTCACTCTGTATATTACATCCTAACAATCCGCAGGTTTCAAAGAGGCCCTCTTAGCCACAATCCAATCGAAATATTATATTTCTCCATCTTCTGGAACAATATTCTCCTCCGAGCTCCCCTCTAATCTTTCGACTCCTATGGCCACTGGTGCCTCCACTCCTATCCCCCAGCCCTCCTCTGGTGGCCCATCTCAGCCAAACCCTCTCCTCGTTGCAGCAACTACCCACAATTCTCACCAGCAAAACCCTTATAACCCGATGATGCAGCACAGTCACCACCACCACTCATCTCACGGACAGACCCCCACCACTATCAAATTTGTGAAACCACCAGAATATTTCCCTGAGTGGAAAGATGTAGGGTTCGAAGAGGTCGGGTTTTTGGGCGCCCAGGTTGCTGCTAAGGTTCTATTTGTCGTTGATCAGGGTGCTAGTCAAGGGTTCTTGACAAGAGTGGAGTATAATGAAGGGGGGCCCGCAGCGATACATGGAATCTAACTTGGCTAGTATGGTGGAGGTCGTAAATGTGGTAGATTTGAAGTGGGTTAATTGTATTTGTATACGGTAAAAGCACTTTAGATATAAATGGCTGGGTATGCAAACGAGAAAGATGATAGAGATAATCCTTTTGTCTGAATATGAGAAATGAATTTGTGGGAGTTGACAGTTGCATCATGGCCTGTCACTCACCCCCGGGAATGATTATGAGTGGTCAATTTATGTAACAAGTAATGATAAAACAATGTGATGTGTAGTCTTCCCGGTTTCCATATCGTACAGCGTCAGTGGGGCGTCGAAATAATCCTCTTGATCGCCGAGTGATAGTATATGCTTAAGATTTCTGTTATTGCTATAGAACCCCATTGGGGCTATTATGGGTTATATGTTGGTATTTACGGCTGATTATGAAATTGTATTTAGTCCCTCTAGGGCGGGGTGCTAAGTGCTTTCCTTGGGTTCAAATCACCGCGCTTAGAGGGCAAATTCGTGGATGAAGTCAGACACTGCACATGAGCCCCCTTATTATCCTCCAGAACTGATCTAGAAGAATCTGCCAAGGGATTCTATAACAAAGAACTATGTATGTGCATGGGTATGTAGCAGAAATCTTTCCCTCACCTCACCCTGTCAACGTCAACATCACCTTCACCCTACGAGAAACATCCTATACCAACTAGAAACTCCCCCACTCTCTCATCAACAATTCTACTATAATTTTGGGTATCTCGTACCAGATCATCAACTCCCATCTCAGTCCTATATGTTCTTTCCCTTCTCTATCATCGTCTATCCTATAGGATAAGTTAGTCGACATTGTCATACTCGCTGTAGATAACAGCAGTGGTCATACAAGCAAGGCACTTTACAAATAGAGGACAAACGGGTTTTTGGAGGCTGACTTTGTCCCCGCCATTTAGTGATCTTTTTTGGCCTAGCTTCCGTTCAGGTGGTCCGGGACGACTCAATCCTGCTTATGGTATGCGCTGGGCATCTTTTGGATCCTGCCAGATGCTGTGATCATAGGTTATCTATGAGGATACATTTTTATATCACAGAAGATTTGCACATATGAGTACGAAAATATTTATGGCCTTGTGACGGCGTTGTAATAGGTGCTCAGTAACGAGGTTCTAGTAATCACGACTAGCTTTCTTATTTGGATCTAGGCTAATCTTTAAGCTTTAGGACGTAGTTGTACTAGAATTGAACCTAGAAGGTGTTTATATCTAGGAGGAGGAGATTTTTGTTTATGCTGGGGAATATGGGTAAGTTTCTGAACCACGGTATGCCTGAGGATTAAACGCTTTTGATAAGCTTATAACTATCTAAAGGCTCTATAAGCTAGCGTGAGACTGTCATATCTGGGTCTTCAGGAGTATACCTTTATACTTGAATTGGCCATCGCATTGGGCTATTTAGAGCCCTTCCAGTAGTCGCTCCTTGGATTTTAGGCTAGATAGGATCAAATACTGTACTAATATCTAGAGTTTCTAGTGTACTTATCTATTAGAGCTAAGTAGGGGATAGCTGCAAAGTAGGTGAACTTCATCTGGGCGGTTACTATTGTAATTGTACCTTTTTTAGTACTCAGAGATAATTTTGTTGAAAGGGCATTTAAAGTAAGCTAACTCTTGGTAGTTTGTATTCAATTTCAGTCTAATCGAAAAATTTAGGTTGGAATCACTGCAGCAAGCTGGAAAGGGAGAGAAGCACAGGCTGTGAAGTTGTTGGTTGCAGCGGTTGAAGATGTAATAAGCGATCACTTTAGACAGTATTTATACCCGTAGTTTGGAATATGAATTTTAAAAATGAAGGGATTTATCTGAACCGGTAAAGAATTAAACTTGGGACTGGTCTGACTGAGAATATTCCACCACTGCTGTAGTTTCGGGACTGGGAACGAGTGATTGACCATGGGTCTGAGGACATTCCCAGTCGTGTAACCAAAGGATAAGCGGATCCCTCGTCACTGGAAACACGATTAGTAGTGTAGAGTATAGTATAGTAATGTTGTCACTCGATACAGCCTGACAAATCAGCGCTTCCCTCCACGATCGGGCCAAGTTATGGACGATCAAGACCCCGGCTGATTTAACATACGCAACCATCAAGAGAATGGTTTCAGTTATAATATTCTCATTCTTTTCTATCGACTCTCAACACTCTACGAAATGTTTGTTCTCCCACCTCCCCCGTCCCGCCCAAACCACTGGCCATTGCCTGAGAATAGGTCTTACAACAACTATGCATCGCGGACAGTAGAGCCAGGTCCCGAAGCTCCCGAAGCTCCCGAGCTACCACAAGCGCCTCCACCTATGTATACACCGATACCAGCACTGAACCGTGCCCCCTCGTACAATTTTGTGGTTGAGGAGCCACCAGCATATTCGCAAACTTCGAAAGAGAACTTTACCCCGAATAAAAGGCTTAGGATTTTTGGCATAAAGCTATCAACCATTATAGCGTTTTTTGCTTTGTTTGTCGCTGGCGCAATAATTGCGGGCGGGATTTACGGGTATCAGAACAGGTACGTATCAAGATGTTTATTCTTTTCGGGGATAACAATTTCGGGCTTAGGTGTAGCTAATCTGGGTGTTTTCATTATTAGACCACAGGAGCATTCAGCGATAGATAGTCGCTTGTGATGTCATGAGGGCACGAGTATTTGTAAGCGGGGTTAAAAATTAAGGGTATTAATTTTGGGTCTAGTTGGGTTTATGGGTTCATGTATCTGTAGACGGGGGTGGGGTGATAAGGAGTTGTTGTCATAGCATGTTTGGTTTTTTTCTAGGTTTTTTTCTTTTAATTTTTATATCTGGACTACTGGAATTTGAGAGCTATTCTCCCAGAGATCCACAAAGGGCTCTAAAATAAGGGTACATAAGTGCAGAAAATTTAAGATTAGTGATTTTGTTAACGATTTTTAGCCTGAGGCTCTTTTGAGGCTCTGGGATAGCTGTCCTTAGGGGAATGTACAACTAGGGCCACCCCGCTTTCCTTAGAGTACACATCCCCCAGCTTCAGTACACTGGATCCTGAGAGAATGGGTATCCCCCACCTATACACCCATCTACGCCCATATGCGCATCCAGAGTCCTTCACATCTGCCGGTCGGACTGTACCCCTCTACATCGATGGCCCTGGTCTGGCTCATCACATCTATCAGGCCTCCTTGTGCAGTACTCGTCTCGTTGCCTCGAATCCTTGGGAATCAGCTCTTGCATACGCCAAATTCCAAGATGCGGTGATCAGATACTTGGACTTGCTCATGTCGGCATCCTTCTCAGTGTACCCCCCCCTCCCCGCTCCTTAAAGGGAAAAAACCTGATAGCCTAAGGTAGCTGCAAGATCTACTTCGATGGCCATCTCCCGGCAGCAAAACGTCCGACACGGTTATCACGGCTTGATGAATCACTTAGGAAATTGAAGTTGTACCATTCACAACACCCACACTCTCTTCGCTGTTCTGCAAAGCAGCGTGAAGAACCTCTGGACGTTTTTAGCGAAACAGCCACATACACCCCACGCACATCATATCTCTCTGCACCACCATTTATTCTCGCTGCGATGATCGAGATCCTATCCGCTCATCCTACATACTGCACGACCCTTTCAACAGTTCCTGGCGAAGCTGAGTCGTACTGTGCACGTGACGCTATTTCTACCGGCGGTATAGTGCTTACGGGTGATTCGGATTTATTACTGTTTACGTCACCGTCAGAGATGGACTGGGGTGTGATGATGCTTAAAGATGTCGATATCACCTTTCCTGGCCCGAACGTATCCGCGATTGTCTTCCGTCCGACCGCAATGGCAAAATCCCTCGGCTTGGATTTGACGTTCCTTGGGTTCCTAACCCAGTGCGATAACCACGCTTCGTTTAGTGTACTTCAGCAGCGAGCTGTACGTATTGCAGAGCGGAAGAAGAGCGGTGCTGTCGTCGAGGAGTATGGGAAAAGGTGGCGGGAGTTCGCGGGAGTGTATGAATTGCCACCAATATGCGATTCGGATGTTATTATCAAGGGTGTGGAGCCACGGATTGCAGAAGTTATACAACAGCGGAAAGAAATTGGTGGAGGAGATACCAAGACAATGTTCCTACCGTTTCTGTGGGAAGATCCAACTCGTGGCAGTGCCTGGGATACTGGCCGAAGTATAAGGGCTATAGGTTATTCACTACTTTTCCCAGCCTCTCATAGGGTCGAGGAGGTATGCAGACGGGGGCAAAGGATCTCTGATGGGCTTGTGGAATATATTGGAGATCCTTGTGCTTTACTTCAGAGTCTTTCTCGGAGTGAGGATAAGAAGTGGTGGGTTCACATTGTATTGAAGGAGATCATACTGGTCTTTGAAAATAGAAATCAAAAACCCCCGGAAAAAGCTATTCTCGAGGGTTTGGCATATATGCTTTCTCGAACTAACTCACATGTCACTGCCTCAACGAACACGCCAAGGAAATGGACCTGGGAGAGGGTTCAGGCTTTTGCCATGGCACAGGCGGCATGGTATTCGCTGCTTCTTCTGAAAGAAATAGTTTCCACTACCAGGATTATCGCCAATGAGGAGGATAATATTGGAGAATGCACATCTAAGTTTAGAAATTTACCAGGCGTAGGAGAATGTATTGATGGGAACCGGTTCATCGATGGCTTAACAATGTCAGGCGAAATGGAGAAAAGTCTTGTAAAGACTGTGATGGAGGCGCATTACATACGCCTGAGAACTGCAGAATTAGATGAAAAAGAAGAGGATTCTACTGCCATAGAGGGTATTGAGTTGGGTTCTGGTAATAATAGAAAACGATCTAGCAACCTAGAGCAACGGAATGAAATAGGAGTATTGAAGAAAAAGAGGAAGAAGAAAAATGGAGCACAAGGCGGCGGGGAGTCGGGGGGCAAGGTCGTTGGGAAAAAGGGGGAACGGGTTTTGGATGCCGGGAATGCGTTTTCTGTATTGGCAAGTAAGGTCTGATAGGCCGTTTGACTCGTGATAACAAATTTTTATATATTAGATTTGTGTATATAACTTTGGGGTTAGATTTATTTACTCTTCATCCTCGGCTTGCGCGTCTTACTAACTTCAATAAATATCATATCCCTTTTAGATACCTTTATTAACTGATACTCTAAGGAATCCAACTTTATTGCTATTAACGGCCTCTAGGGGGATATCCGGCATGTGGTGGCATAGACGTGATCGTGGGGAAAGATAAAGCTTAAGTGATTATCTTAGGATCTTACGGTTATCCTCAAGTTTACTGATTCATCATCAGAATTTTCTTCTTAAGAACCTTTCTGGAGACTCTTAGTATACAGTACTTTCTCGAGGTGTAAAGTGTGTTCATCCGTGATAGAAACTACAGGCATAAATTGAGATGTACTTCAAAAAACGCGTATGCTCAAGTATTCATTATCAGTGACCTAAAATACACAACACACCTTATATTGGATTCTACATACCATCACGGGCTTGGCGTCCCCGGTCTTCCGCGGAACAATTTGGCCTCCCCCAACCAAACAACCACATGTGATTGGCCTCGCGGCCTTGGGGGTACGCAACACAATTTTACTGGAGACGATAAGGTTGCTCTAATGCACTAGCTATTCTAACAATACAGAAAGACACGTAAGCCTGTTGTATCTTCTTGCGATGATCTAATGCATTACTTGAATATTATTCTTTTTAAAGAGTGATATCACATATAAACATGGGGGCAGCATGGAAACACTACGTCAGTCATTATTGTCTAGAAGGGCCTCTGTTGATATCACATCGCCGATGGGACTCTTGTGAGGAGCACATGCGATGATGTGTAGGGTTTTCTATCAATGGAGGGGTGTAGATAGAGAAGCTCATAAAGTTATTCAACCAGTATCTATAATGGTGGTTTTGAATTTGGGGACTAGGGCTGAGAAGTGCATTAATTATTATTGTTATGCTTAAAGACTAGTACAAGTATGGCGAGCTTATCGTTTAATTGATTGATGTTTCTTGAGCTTAACATGATTATTAATATTTAGTGCGGGGTACTTTGTATGTCTTACTTCAGCCCTGCTTGTGGGAAAGATCTCGTGAGATCTGATAGTGGTCAAAAGCTCACGGTATAGGTATATACTCTGGTCCACTGGCTTGCCATTTCTGTAGAAGCACATCTGAGCTGGTACAACTGTACTCTATTATTGGCGATACCATAAGACTACCAGCCTGCTCTTTTTCTCTTTCCTCGGATGTCTATGCAGAGGCCTTTTTCTTTTCGTTTCTGCCTAAGTGCATTTTCTTCGATGCGTATTGGGAACTTTTAGAGTAGTGATATCCTGTTTCTCAGAGTTTGCGGGGAACCATGTCCCATTATATCAAATCAGGGTATTAGTACTTTGACGATGTTTTGGAAACCGGTTACTTTATTGATTCATATCCAGTCGATTCCCAACACGTCTACGTTGCCCAATTGTGAGTATAGCCCTAAATGCATGAAGCCGGCATCTGGGGGCCTGAAAAATACATGGATGCATAAATATTATAGCCACTATAATTTAGGATTGGTTAAATCCACATGTGTACGTATGTTGCCTTAGGAGTAACGCCTTCTCTTTTCCGTTTGATGGGCAAGATTTTGCCTGTGATTGGAAGCCCTGAAAGTTGTGAATCATAGCCGTTGCTGCCTAGTCGATAGCTCAAAACAGCCTATGGAACTTCACAGATATGGAGATTGATAACTACATTGGGGTGCTCTGCTTTTGTTATATCTAGGATCAAAAGTCTAGCCCGTTTCAATAAAGGTCAGTGGCTTCAATCTCCACCTATATCCAAGTAACCTCCATCGGGAAAGTCTCTTTTAACCTTTCGCAACTGTGCCCCACTCCGGTACCAAGAAATCCACGGGCTTCTGTACGATAAACTCTCAGCAAAGATGTCTAATAGGAGGAGTAGAGGTTCATTTCAACGCGATGATGGTAAGACCTTTCTGTACTATATTTGGTGTATGGGGTCATCTATTATTGGACTAATGGGTATTCGTTTGCATAGATTCCCCCCCTAAGAAGCCAAACTTCAATACTACCTCGCTCGAGGATTTACAGTCGGGTGAACAACAAGAACTTCTAAATGAGATCGATAGGTTGAGGGGATGTGGTATCTCTGACCTTGTCAATCTACCACAGCTTGTTGTCTGTGGAGACCAGTCCTCAGGAAAGAGTTCTGTTCTGGAGGCTATCACCGAGATCCCATTTCCACGGAAGGATGTTCTTTGCACGAGATTCGCTACTGAGATTGTGCTCCGGAGGTCACCTGAAACAAAGGTCATCGTCAGTATTATACCTGGTCAAGACCGGACCGACAATGAACGGGAGGAACTTGCACGCTTTAGCCGAACCCTTAAAGATTTCAGAGATCTTCCATCATTGGTTGAAGCTGCTGGAAGTGCAATGGGAATTGCTTCCACTGGTTCATTTGCTAGAGATGTCCTCAGTATCGAAATATCGGGTCCTAATAGGCCTCAGTTAACAATAGTAGATCTCCCCGGCTTAATCCATACCGCAAACAGGTCGCAAACCGCAGCAGATGTGGCACTTGTCTCCGAACTTTGCCATTCTTACATTTCAAACCCGCGGACTATCATACTAGCGATTGTGACGGCAATGAATGATATTGCCAATCAAGTCATATTGAAGAGGGCAAGAGAAGTGGATCCTGATGGTATCCGTACCTTGGGGATTATAACGAAACCTGATACTCTCCCTGCAAACTCAGACATCGAGAAGAGCTTTGTCAGCTTGGCCAACAACGAAGATGTACAGTTCAGCTTAGGCTGGCATGTTGTGAAGAATCGGGGATACGAGAACCGGGACGTTTCATTTGCTGAGCGTAATCAAGCGGAGGCCGAGTTCTTTAGCCAAGGCGTGTGGAAGGATTTCCCCAAGTCATGTCTTGGAATCACCTCGTTGCGCGCGCGGCTGAGCGCTTTGCTACTTGATCATATCAAGCACGAGCTGCCCAAAGTCTTTGCTGAAATCAGAGTAGAGTTAGATGCGTGTGAGAAGAGGCTTTCTGGGTTCGGTCACGATAGGAAGACTCCCGAGGAGCAGAAGAGGTATCTTTCTAGTCTTAGTCAAACCTTTGAGAGACTTTGCAAATCAGCCACCGATGGGTCCTACGAGGATCTTTTTTTCGGTGATATTCTTACCGAAGAAGGGACACAGAGGCGTCTTCGCTCGGTCATTGAGAACTATA
Source organism: Verpa bohemica (assembly GCA_033030345.1). Taxonomy (NCBI): domain Eukaryota; kingdom Fungi; phylum Ascomycota; class Pezizomycetes; order Pezizales; family Morchellaceae; genus Verpa; species Verpa bohemica. Next base: position 97,977 of record JAUFSE010000016.1, on the reverse strand, counting down.
ACCTTTTGTTTGCAAAAACAATGAGGAAATATGGACATCGGATGCAAATCGTACCTGAGGATGAGCCGGAGAGTTCCTCACTTGACCCTCGGAAATACTCTACTATATACAAGTCGAAGGATCACAAACCCCCGCAGAAAATATCGCGTTCAGATACTTTGGAATGGGTCAAAACGATTTTCATACGATGCCGGGGTATAGAGCTACCGGGAACTTCAAACCCGCTATTAATTAGCGAACTGTTTTGGGATCTATCTAAAAGATGGGGGGACCTGGCACAAGAACACATGAATGACATCTGGGAGGCGTGCCAGATGTTTGTACGGATGACTCTGAAGGAGTTGACCAACGAGGATGTTTTCAAGTCTTTATTTGCTATGCATCTAGATAGGGTAATGGAGGAAAGGCTTGCGGATGCGAAGCTGGAGCTGCAGCGTCTACTGACCGATCGAAGAAAACATGCAACGACCTACAACAACTACTATACAGCTGATGTACTAAGGGAACGAAATGACCGGCGTAGGCAAACACTGTCTATCAAATTATCAAGTTTTCTCGGACAAGGCGAATCTCTGTTACCCGCAAAAATTGACGTTGATACAACTGAACTTCTTGCGTTCCTTTCTGATCAGAGCCCAGATGGGAATATGGACACTTCTTCATGTATAGAAGCATTAGACTGCATGTTAGCATACTATAAAGTAGGTCTAGCGTGAAATGCATGATATTAGTTTTGACTATACTAATACGTTTTCTGATAATAGGTTGCACTCAAGAAGTTTATCGATAATGTTGCCGTAGAGGTTATTGAGCGCCGCATTGTCGGTGATTTATGGAAGATCTTTTCTCCGGCCAGCATTGATAATATGGACCAAAAGACAATCACAGCTATAGCATCCGAATCCCCAGACGCTTATAAGCAGCGGACCCAATTAGAAGCGAAACGGGATAGACTCCGTAAAGGGATGTCAGCATGCCGCAATGCGTTGAGCGGGATTGGGTCCAGTCCCAACACTTCTTCCGGTTAGTATATAAATTCCTCTTATAGCTTAATAATATAAAGGGTTTCCTATTGATACCTGAAATAGGGACCGGGGAACTCCCAACCACACCAAAGGGGAAAAACAATCGCCCAAAGAGGAGAAGTCGGGGCTCGCCAGGGTCCTTTGAGTCGGGAGAGGAAATCTTACCACATGATGATAGTGATGGCCATTCAGAAGCGGGTATAGGCGGGTTTTCAGATGGCGAGTAAATGGAGAGAGGGTTGTGATAGCACGGCGTATTTTAATGTCGCAGGAGAGCTACTAAACCTGATAGAGAACCTATGTTTTCTCTTTGCTACTACTCTCTTGATAGTTTGTAGTAATATTTTTCTTTTTTTATGGGATTCTACTTGCGTATTATTAGGTTTATTTTGTGGTCTGGTTGCAAGTCTATTTCTAACGTATTATATAATTAGATGGGAAGTATATTTATTGTACTTTTTTCAATAAACTATTGGCTCATGGGAAAAGAATAAGGTAAAAGTACTTAGGGGATAAAAACTCCAGCGATATAATAAAGTGTGATGTTGCACGGGAATCGTGCCAATTTCCAGCCACTTTTTTTTGATGGCTAGCCACGCCACAGTGACCCTCATATGCCCCTGATATTTTAGCATAGGTGATAGTTTTATGAATTAGAATTCTTCTCTAGGACTCAAAAAATCTCTGGTCTAGATTAAGGAGAAGATTATAAATGTATAGATATGCCTAAATATACCGGTAGTTGTGGCTTTGAGAACGTGGCAATAGCCAATGCCACCACTCATTTAGGCATGTAAAAGCGACCTTTTGGCTCCCACAGCCAACAATCGCCTAAAGAACTAGCCAAGGCTATGCCAAGTACAGTAGTTCTAACAAAGAACACCTTTAAAAAAGATTTTGAACAAGCAGCTAGAAAAATTTTTCTACTAGCCATATATAGAGGCTCTGTATATTTCTAAAAATACTAAGTCTTGCCATAGTTATGCTATCTGGTTTGTATAATTTGTACGGTTTTTGGCGCAAAATATTTTACAATCCATACAATATAGTAATTTAAGAAAGAGTGATATTTTTCTAGCTACTACTTTAACTTCTTTAGAGTTGTAATTTATTCACTTTACCTATATGGGGGTATAATTATCGCTCTAATAGGTAGCCCACCCATCAGGGATACATGCTTGTTCGCTCTAGGCCTGATTCTGCTATCTACTTCCACTTTAATACTTGTTATATAACCAATTATTTCCTATTATATGTGTCTCTAGTATCTATTTGTTTTTTTTCGTTTTATTTAACTGAATGACTTTCATTATTGTGACGGTTTGGGTAATAGCCCCCCAATCCACATCCATCGATCCCTACAGAAATAACCCTAGCCCAATATACTGTCGCCTTAATGCTTGGCAATTTTCTTACAGCCTTGAGAACATTACATACCCCTCATAGCATCACGTACCTGTGATATACATACCTCTTGTTATTCAAACATACGAATTATCAATCATTTTGAACCACGCTTTCATCTATCCTAGGAATATACTATTCAGCTAACGGACATTTGATGTCTGAATCAAAAGGTCTCCAAAAATTCTGTTAGGCTTTTTTGATAGCCTTATCTTTGTAGAGATAAGTTTGAATCTATGGCTAATATTATGCTTGTATTGCTAGAGAAACTTTGTCGAGGAGATCTAGATTACATCTTTAACCATGTGTTCCTGCCACCCTCAGCGCCTCAGGGAGTCGAAGAAGATGAAAAAACGGGAGCTATGCTTCTAGGCCTCATCTACGATGTGGCACAAGCATATCAACGCGAGTCTACAGGGCGTACGAGCTCACAGTGGGGACCGATCAATGGTATGCTCAGGTATCTTTGCGACTTTCATAGCGGGAAGTCACTCTCAGTCGAGGGATTTAGCAACGCTATCGCTAGCATGAAAACTGGGGGTCAGTCACCATTATCCTTCGGGGAACAGTTGTTAATTTGGATAGATGTACTGGCATTACATATTGATGCTCAGAATGCCGGTCTCATTTTACGGAGATCTCGGGACGAGGTTGTTTTTGAATCTTTCGAAGTATTGCCAAAAGCCGGCGATGTAATGAGCACCAAGGGTAGACTCCTATGTTCATATCCTGGACCAGCTATCGCCGTCAGCTTCCAGAAGGTCGCAAGCCCGGAGTTCCTCGCACAGTTTTCCTCCTTTATCCAGAAAATGAAGAGTGACGTCTTGGAGGGGGCTATCTTAAAAAACACCATACTTGACTCTGAGGTTTTCGAAGAGCGAGATAGTGCTCACCCTCGGTTCATCACTGAAATGCTCACCGGTATTCTGAGAGCGATTGGAAGGCCTGCCGAGATTCAGCGTATTCAGAAACGTATTGCGGATGACGTTGTCTGGTATAAAGCGCTCCAGTGGCGTCGATCTCCTCTTTGGCTTGTAGTAAAAATTGCCTTACAAACCACACTCAAGTCTTCCAGAGGTCCTCATTATAGAACCCATACTCAGTACAAGGCCTTTATGGTATTCCTCATCGCAGAAATTCTGGAATTAGCGTTTGAATATCAGTTGCCGAGTGATACCTTATTCGTTATGAATGCGAAACTTAGCCGCCGTGCGTATAAGATGGGTGCTGAAATTCCTCAATTTGTTTTGAACAAGGCACATGAAATTGGAGGGAAGGTGAATGAGCTTTTGAACAGCCGATGGATGAAAGAACAAGAACACCACCGCAAGCCTCTAGCCCCTAGTTGGAAACATGAGGAGCCTCAAATCTTGCAAGACACAATACTTTCGTTAAGTAGTAGCTCAGGGTGCTTGAAAAAGGCTAGAGACCGCTCCTTTGGAAAGAAAGAGCAAGCGCATTTTGAGTCTAGGGGCGGGGGTCGAATTCAGTATCATTCAAGTGAACTACCTCAGAGAAATATTGGGGAGGCCTTAGGGCGGGAAGTATTTACGGTACTGGCGGATTTCGAGCTTTGGGTTCAGAAAAACATTGAAATTTGGGTTGCGGCGAGTCTTAAACGCGGGGGGGCTGATGGTTTGCGAGATAAAAACATCCATGAGCTTTTAGAATGGATGGAAGATTATACGACTGCCGGTCAACTTGCATATGCTTCTAATCCCGAGAACATGTCTATCTTGATATTGACCACGATGGAACTCTGGGTAGCACTGGACAAACTAACTGTGACAAAGTATGATCTGTTGGTGGACTATTTTCCAGAGTTTCCGGAAAATATTTTGGCGCCACTTCTGCTTCCGAAGTTTGAGCAAATAGTGCAACTTAATCGAGTTGAACGGTATTTGAGGGAGCGTCGAGAGCGCGCAGATTTATTCAATCCTTCAATATTTTCCAGTATATTGAGCAGTGGAACCTTCGCTATACGGTATTTTAAGGACTCGTTGCCACACCAAGAACTCCGACGTCGTATTGAAAATGAGGCAAAGATCGAGAGGGCTCTTAAAGTAGCAGAATACGAAGAAAAGAACAAAGAGTACAAGAGGTTGCGTAAAAGTGCCTCTACTCTGTCTTGTCACTATACTTACGATGCCGAACGCGGATGGAGATATCATGACTGGCCTTGCAAGAAATGTGAGCTAAATGATAGCGCAAATTCTCTCAGAATTAGTGTGCACGAATATCCCCTTCCGGAGGACGAGCTAGAGCGTATGGCTGTTGTATTTGAGCTTCAATGTCCGTTAGAATTTTTGTTATGGAGGGATATGACTTATAGAGTCCTCGTTGATATTTTAACACCTCCGGGAGATGGGTCTGGGGATTCATATGAGACGAATCTCGAAGAATATCCCGGCCTAGAAAAGTACTTTAATTCTGGTTGCTCCACGAGTCAACGTCTTCACTGGTCATCGAAGAACAATTACTTCCACCAATCTTACTATAGTGATGTTAGGTTCCCATCTTCCGTTGATGCGGTATTTGTCGATAATGCGCTAGATTTTGGGCTCTTTGACACCCGTGGTAGCGCATGGGCAGAAAACCACATTTCCGGGGGGAATGCACAACAGGCCTGCACTTTTAAACTCCCCAATGGTCCTTATACACAGCTACAGTATACAGTGGATTCAACCTTGCACACACCAAATGAGATAATATCAAATCAGTCAAAGTGCCCGGCAGGACTCCAACTCCATGAGTTTATTTCATTTGGGCTACTAAGGGCGGGGCATCGTATTCAGTGGTTGAACATTGTAAGGGAGCTCAGGTTACGAACACTTGACTTGAGTCATGAGGCGGTGTATATCTTGCTCATTCAATCTGCTTGGCAAGCTGGACCTCCTGACCTCGAGAATTGGGAGATCTGCAGAGATTCTCATAGGGATCTTCGGGAACCAGGATTTGGTCATAGCCTTCTTCACGAGCTTGAGAATATTCTTAGAAGCATTGATATTAACTGGAAGGAAACTGTCTTAGCCCAGGTATTGGTTGGTTTATCAGTCCGGCTCTTGTCTTTATCAAAGGATGAGAGCATAAAGGAACGTGTTGTCGGTCTATTGCGTAAAGCACGGGAGGTGACCTTCGGTTGGATCCAAAAGCTAGCTGATCAATTAAAGGATTGCAATGAGAACAGGGTGAAATTACTTTTTTGGACTTTGCAAGCAGCTTTGGCTTGTCGGGCAACATATAACGTCGATCCCATATATCTCAAGGATCTCCTTCGATCGGAAGATGTTGAAACCTTTGTTGAATGCGCCATGATTGTTTATGACAACACTCCTAGCCAGGTTGATGACCTACCTCATCTAGTACGCGTTCTCCTAGACCGAGATAGGAGGCTGTCTCATGCAGTCGAGGAACGACTCCGTCGCCTGATAACTTCTTTTGCAGGTGGTTTAGATCTCAAAAACATATGTGGTGTGCAAAGAACTTCATGGCGGAGTTCTAAGTCCAACTCTAGTTGGGTGAAAATGGAGACAGATGAAGCTCAAAAAGTTAAATATAATCTCCTTAGTGGGGGATTATTAGTTGATGGGATACCACCAGGGAAAATGCCATCAAAGTTTGTATCTCATGCGACCTATATGGAATTATTTGGTGATGTAAGTAAAAGGATCTCCTTGCTAAAATTTATTATTACCCAATTATTTTAAGAACTATCAATATTTTCTACTTGATAGTATTTCTTTAAACAGAATTCTCCCTAGATACGGTCTAGCTGACGTGGGTCCTTATCTAGAAAGTCCTCCGTATCCGTCAATCAACTATGCTGGGGATGAGCTTCGTAGCTAAGCATAACACGTCAGACCAGAAACTTCTGGTAATTCTCCCTAATCAAGGCTATTGGAACCCTGCTAATAGACCTTTAGGTGCACTTCGCAATGGAGGGAGAGGAGCTCATAATACGAACTGAAAACACTATCGAGTCGAGTCTTTATGAGCTTATTCCCCGCAAGATGTTGAAAGGCGATTTTCCGGCGCATATTATCGAGGGATATTTGTACTGGTTAGAAGTCTCAACTGGGGACATTCAATTACGAGGCAAAGAGGACCCCTGGCCACATAAGAAGATATTTCCTTGCAGCTGGTACATACCACATTCGAAAAGAGTTCTGTACCTCGATCTAGGAGAACAGATAATCGACGTCCGAAGTCCCACAGCATTGATGATCAACCTTACGTTGAGAACCCTTGAGCATCCAAATCATATCGACATACGTATTGTGCCAGAAGAGAAAAGGCTCTCGGCATACCTACCCCGACTCAACCTAGAGTTTTTCAAAAATTCTAGGAATGAATTTGAATGCCGCCAACTTTCCGGAATGGTTATCGATGAAAATCAAGATATTGGGGCATTAATCGGACTTGAAAGTCGGTTGGTTCTCCGGAAGGGCTCTATACGTAGTGTCATTATTCCGTATGGAGCAATCAATTTTCTGAGTCACGATAACCATGTTAGGGTACACATCAATACTAGGGATCTAGCGAGAGTCAAATATTATGTTTATACCATTGATACCAAGCTCGGCCGGCTCGTTGGCGACGGTAGTTTGGCTAGCCAGCTTTACCGAATTTATCTTCACGCAGTAACGGCGAATCCTTTACCAGATCCCCTCACACATCATACCGGTACAGAAGAAGCCTTAAATGGTTTAAGGTCTGCAGCTACATGGTCATTTCAGAAATTAGAAGTAAGCGGGATAGAAGCGGGCCTTTTGAAAGCTATTGCGTCGCTCACTCCAGGCCGAGTTTATTATCCTAAGAATTTGCAAGTTATGCAGCAGGTAGATCGGAAGCGAATTTCTCCGCTTGTACAACATGACGAGTTCCACGCAGTTGTATCAGATATTTTTGCCCATGCTAGCCGCTTCCACGTCTTTGAAATAGATAGCAAAGACAAGGAGGACAAAACATACTATAAGACAAATAACGACAACCATTTGATGAAGAGGGCTGCTATTCACAACGCATGGTATCGTACAATGGGTTTCGGTGGCTCACTTATGAACTCTTGGGACTCGGTCTATTCCTCTCGGGACGCTATCCAGGATTCTGAGGAGGAAGCACGTGTTTGGGGTGTTGCTAGGGCAGTCGAACACCAGTCGCCGTGCACTGGCGATCCCCCGCAGTTGATGGATACCTTTAAAGAATGGGCGGAAATTGAGGGATGGGAGGAGATTAAGGTTCTGCATAATATTGATATTAAGCTTGGGTATGATGAAAGGTGGTTGGAGCCGAATCTCGCTGATACTTGGTGCTCACTCTACAATTCTTGCCGTCGGAGTTCCGTAATAACCGACAAGTACGGCCTGATGTTTCTATTTAGCACAATTGCATATGGCAAAAAGGTAGACCTAGCATTGATCGAAGCTCTATTGGCATTTGCAGCAATCGAGGAATTCTCCATGCCGGCGTTAGACCTGCCTAGACATCAATTATACAATCTGGCTGATGGATTTCGCCCAGAAAAACCCCATCTGATAATGGTCACAAAAAGAAACGCTAGAGGCTTTGAGGAAAGCAATGAGGCACAGCTATCTACTAGGAGTTCTGAGGACGAAACCGAGCTTCAGAATCGGAGGTTTACAGCATACCAGAAAAACCTAATATCCCAATCTCACTCATTTGTCGATAATCTGTTGCGGCAATGGCCCTGCGCAGTCCCTAGATCGGTGGCGTCGGATGTTATAAACTGTCCACTTCTCGATATACAATCAACAATGGAAGAAGTGGCTCCCCTGTTCCGAAGTTGGTACCGAAACAAAGGGTTTGATGAGCACATTAGAATTGTTCAGGATACTTTGGAAAACACTCAGTTTTTTTCTGAAGCAACTGCAAGAAAGGAAATTCAGAGATATAGCTTCAGTCCTTCTAAAAAGGTCCCAAGCTTGGTCCCATGCCTGATCAAACTGGAAACTCTACTCAACAGAGATATACCAACTCTACCGAGTCCCCCGATTATTATAGGGCCAGAGGTTATCAGCAAGAATTCTACGGAGGCACTCCCAGCAGTTGATGACAGGTTAGAGTTTCTAATATCTGATTTCGAATCACAAAATCCCAGCGAATTTGAGCAAAGATATGCTAGAGATCTATGGGAGAGTTTCAGAGCACTCCAGTACCAGAATAGATCCATAGGCGATCCCCCCATAATGATAACTTTGGAAAGAATGGCTCTTTTTCGGGGGCAATGCGCACAGTATCTAGAGGACATATTCAAAAGGATCCTAGAAAGTTTGCTGCCAAAGGGAAAGGCTGAGGATCTGATGTATATGGCCCAGCTCTGGCCACGCATCTCACCAACATCACTACTTCGGCGGCTGGCAACAAATGAATCGGCCGAGCTGACAACCACATGGAAGTATATCCTAGTAACTTATGGCGAAGCATTCACGATGTTCCAACGCTCCGAACGCCTTCTTGCTCTAGCCCTGGAATCTGGAACGCAGCTAAGCCCGGACTTTGTTAAGGAAGTAGAAAATGTCGGACATCAGCACTGGAGTCCAATGCAGCAACCCGATTGGCTGTTGATCGAGATCGAGAATAACTTCTTAGTACGGCCAGTCCAGACACAAATCGCTTCGAGAATGACCTCTCCTCCATCAAATACAAATACAGTAATGCAACTTTGCATGGGTGAAGGGAAAAGCTCAGTCATTGTGCCTCTAGTTGCGTCAGCCCTTGCAGACGGTAAGAAACTTGTTCGGGTTATAGTCCTGAAACCTTTATGCAGTCAAATGTTCCAGTTACTTGTACAAAGACTAGGCGGATTAACAAATCGCCGTATTTTCTACATGCCATTCTCGCGTTCGCTAGATTTGGATATAGAGAAAGCAAACATGATCCAAACACTATATAAAGAGTGCATGGAGGATGGTGCGATCATGTTAGTTCAACCGGAACATATATTATCCTTCAAACTCATGGGTCTTCAGCGACTGTACCAGGGGGGACTCTCAGGAAGCCATGAGGATAGGGAAGAAGAGACCCATGTTGCAAAGACCTTGCTCAATTCTTACCGTTGGCTGAAAGAGCACTCAAGAGATATTTTGGATGAAAGTGATGAGGCGTTGCACGTCCGGAATGAACTTATATATACTATTGGAGGTTCTAAACATATTGAGGGCCACCCTGAAAGATGGACAATTACGCAAGAGATTTTCAGTCTTATACAAAAGCATCTGGTCGATAGCGTGAACGAATTAGAGGCTGAAAACCGCCCTGATCACCCAGGAAGTTTCCCATATACCCGTATAGTCAATATGACAGCAAAGGAGGATCTAATCCATAAGATCGCATCAATGGTGATTGAGGGGTACATTCAGTCAATTTCATTCCGGTTCTTCCCAAAGTTTCAGCGTAAACTGGCCGAGAAATTTATTACTGACCCGGATATGACGGAGGATGAAATTCGGCCACTAGCAACGCACTTTAAGAGTGAAATGGGTTCGTTATTACTGCTTCGAGGCCTGATTGCCCACAACCTCTTGTTATTTTCATTGAAAGATAAGCGGTGGCGAGTCGACTACGGGTTAGACCTTAATCGGACGATGATGGCTGTCCCATACCGAGCGAAGGACCTACCAGCCACAAATGCAGAATTTAGTCATCCAGACGTAGCAATCATACTGACTTGTCTTAGCTACTATTATGGGGGCCTTTCAAATACTCAACTCAGGGCTTGCTTCCAAAATATGTATAAGTTGGATAATCCTACGGTGGAATATGAAAGATGGTTACAGGAATTTTGCCCTCCTAAGGAGTTGATGCAGCTAAATAGCATCAATCTAGACGATACGAATCAGTGGGATCGTATCATCTTACCTACGTTTCGGTATAATAAATCAGTCATCGACTTCTACCTCGCGGAGGTCGTTTTCCCAATGGAAGCTAAAGAGTTCTCCCAAAAGCTTTCATCATCAGGGTGGGATATAGCGGAATTAAAAACACATCCAACTACAGGTAATAATACTTTAAAGACTTTCAGATAAAAGACTAACTCTATCACAGGCTTCAGCGGAACAAACGATAATCGATATCTCCTTCCCCTATCAATAAACCAATATAATTCACCAGATCAGCTTAGTACCAATGCAAAGGTCCTTAGTTATCTTCTACAGGAAGAAAACGAATATGTCGAGGGAAAAAATGGTGAATGTCTCAGAGATAAAGGATTAATTGAATTCTTGGTTAGGGAGGACCGTCCGGTCCGAGTGTTGCTTGATGTAGGAGCGCAGATGCTCAAGCTCTCGAACAGAGAGGTTGCGGAGTATTGGCTCGGCTTGGTACCGGAATCGGAAACAGAGGCCGTTATTCTTTTTAATAAGGATGATGAGCTAATTGTCAGAACTCGTGACGGTACTACAGAACGTCTCCAGGTTTCGCGGTTTGCTAATCAACTAGAGAAATGCCTTGTATATCTTGACGAGGCACATACTCGGGGTACAGACCTGGGGTTCCCGATGAACAGTAGAGCTGCAGTGACACTAGGACCATTCCTGACAAAAGATAGACTTGTGCAAGGTTAGTACACCATGAATCCCACTTACTTAGTTACACTTACCTAATATCACCTAGCATGTATGAGAATGCGGAGGCTTGGAAACGGGCATTCAGTTATGTTCTGTGCACCTCCGGAAATCCATAAGCAGATTCGGGAACTTTCTATCAAAGCATCTAGGGATTCTATCAACGTTTCTGACGTGTTGCACTGGTGTATGACTCAAACATGCATCAACACTAGTAAAACTCTACCGACATGGGCGAAACAGGGGATCAGCTATCAAACCCGCTATATTGCGTGGAATGGCATAACAGAGCTTAAGGTACTTCCTTCATCACTCCTGGAAAAAGAAGCAAAGACACTCGAAGATCGCTATGGCTTTCAGCCCTCCGGTAAAGACATCTTCAACTCGCTGCTGCTAAGCCTGAGTTCACGACACTCCGAGATTTGCCTTATCCAAGATAAATGCCGAGAGTTTTCTGTCATTTCATTCGATGGAGATAATATGATGGAAGAGCAAGAGCGTGAGCAAGAGTTTGAGTTTGAATGTGAATGGGAGATACAGCGCCCCGGAAAGGTCAAAGCTCTCGATCATCATCTTTATCCGGCAGTACAGGAATTCATTACAACTGGGACCCTACCATTAAGCTCAACTGATTACTTTATTCCAGCCTTCTCCTCTCTATCAAGTACTTCAGTGGCAGGCTACAACGAGATTCATAAATGGTCTACTTCGATACTTGCAACTCGGGACTTCTTAGAGACGGTAAAACTACTGTCTGGTGATAAAATGGATGATTTTCTCCGACCTGTCAACTGGGTTGTATCGAGTAATACGGATCACTCTATTTTAGTAATCATGAGTCCTTTCGAAATAGATAGACTGATGCCAAAAATCCGCCAATCTCAATCAGTCACTTTGCACATGTACTCGCCAAAGGTCACAAAAGCTGCTGCTTCATACGAATGTCTCAGATTTTGCACAATCCCCCCATTATTTACCACATTGCGTTTTGACCAGCTTTTGGTAGATCAACTTAATATTTTTGCAGGGCAGTTATATTTGCGAGACTCAGAAACGTACGAACGGCTATGCGGGTTCTTAAGTCTCTATTTGGGACAGCCATCAACAGACTACGATGTTATCCAAGGGGATGGTTTTGTCCAACCCACAGATCGTCAGAGATTGCATATGAAACTTGACGCACCTTTCTCCACAAGCCAAGTACCATTTTTGAAGGGCTTCATAGGATTCCGGCGGAAAGGGCAAAGCTACCTTCCAACACACATGGGCCAGATCTTGTACGGACGACTGTTGAAGAGGGAAGATTTTCGTAGCACTTGAAGATAAAGCTATTAGTAGTCAGATAGTTAGGTATGTCAGATTTCGTTAAAATAGTCATTGGTAACGTTCTTCCCAGAAGGTTTATAACCAATTTATCTAACAATTTATCTTATAGGATAATAATAGGCATATAGGAGCTTCTTTTGATTTATGTTATATCTGTGGAGAATTCTGCTCTTGGTTTCATTTGTCTCTAGAGGTTCCTTGATACCATTATGGGTTTTTGGTTTGAGTTTGGTTTGAGTTTGGTTTTGATTTGGGTTTTAAACATCTTTGTCAGTCTTCATTATTATCGCATCTTTGTTCTTCGCAATAATAACTTGTTTAAACAAATTTATTAAACTTAAGTGCCTTGATAGTATTTAGGGCCCACCCTAAGCTCTACTTTATTTAGATGAAACATAAACACAAAACTGACTAAGAAGGCCGGTAAGTAAGTAAGTAAAATTCACTAAGAAGGCCAGTACGAGCGTAAGATGTAGTGTAGAGGTTGAGTCGAGCCCATTGACAGAGCCGGGCCAAATAAACCTCCTGCCAGATAATATTGAAGTATGAAAATGCCACCACACAACAGTAATCGACAACACATAAAGTGACGGCAATTATATATAGCAAGGCATGAATTTATAGAGTATATGATATTATAAAGAGTAATACAAGACTTAAATTCCGGCGGAGGCCATCAAAACATTGATATATGGCTACTCTGGGTCTAGTGCTTATAGTCATGGGCTCAGAAAAACCTAACCCTGATCTGATTGCCGATGCCGGGATCTTCCGTACCTGTCCTCCTCCCCTAACTTCATAGCTACATGTAGTATCTCTTATCAAGTCACTAGAACGATATCTTCTCGTGATATATATAGCGTATCCTATCAGAAAACAATAACCGCGAGATAAATTTAGGCAAAAAAAATATAAAAAATACTACACTTATTACAGGGGTAACACTTTTTTATAAAACTACGCTGGACTATAGTAGCATACCCTACCTCCGATAATTCTACTAGCATTGCCTCGCTGCCTTCAAAGAAGATCAATTATGAATACAAGAAGTTGATATCTTGCTTGTCTCAGATGTAGAGTCTGCCCTGTTGGATTTAAAATCTATGATAATCTAAGAATACCCTATCTACCCTGTTACAGTCTTCTGAAGTATGTCGGAAGAACAAATATTTATTTTATCACAAGGCTGCAAACGCAGGATAACATCTATTTTCTCTATAATTTTGTTCTTTGCCATGCTTGTTTATTTTTATTAAGGGGAGGAAAACGTTCTGTTTTTACTGTTGTTTAAGTCATAGTATATAACTGCGAGCTAAGATCTTTACCCAGATTACCGGATATATAAATAAATGAATGAAACACAAATGATCATGAGCTCTAAATATAATTTATACTGTTTTTTTATTTTATAAATCAATACCATATCAGTTTCTCCGATGTTCCTTTCACGAAAGATATCTCTTTAATTAACCGCACCACAAATCCCCTCCAATAGTTCAAGAACGTGAAAGAATATATAAGCAGATAGAAAAAGATCCTAGACCCCATTCACTATAATCCAGCCTATTCTGGAGAAATCCTCAATCCCCAAAGCATACTACAGCCCCTAAGTAACCCATCTCAGCGCACTCTCTTTTTATTTCCCCGCTTTCTTCTGCGTCCTAGATAACCATACTTCTTCTCTAGGTTTATCTTTGATCCCAGTGCTATAGCACTAGGTGACACAACCACAAGTCCTAAATGCTCTTGTAATACCTCTCTAACCCTGACTACCTTTCTCAGTGTCTGGTCCTTGTTGATCCCAGCACATGTATTATCGAGCTCGCCCAGAGAAAGATCGCTTCCAAGACACAGAGTCATATACTCTGCTGTTGTACCCCACGACTGGATAATACCGCCCTTCCGGCACTGCCAGAGTGATCCCAATACCATAAAGAGGATATCCGTTAAGAGTATCGCAACCCCAAAGATTCCTGTCCTTGATGAGAGCCGGAATCCGTAAATGAAATGGTACACCTTTGTAGGCGGGCGAACGTAGTTAATATAATCTATAATAGGCACCAGCATCAAATCCTCCGGGTATATCTGTGAGGGTTGGTGTAGATCAAAAGTGCTACGGATTCGATCAATGTATTGAGATTTTGACACTTCTATTATTAGGAGTACGGATAGATATGAACCACCAACCACAACCTCAGCTAAAGCAGCTTCGACGGGTAGATGACTACTACTGTGGGCAGGGCTAAGTTGAGACCACCAATAAGTCCACCCTGACCCTTTTGATCTGATAACACCCCTTGCCCACTGTTTAAGGTTTTGGTTCTCCGTGGGTACCATCTCAGAACGGTTTCGGTATGTAGTGTTTAGCCTCAAGCTGTGAGAGGCATTGGAAATACGCGTATCAAGTGATCTTTCGTGAATAGAATCAAGCCAGTGCTCGTGGTAAGTCAGGGTTGCTGGGCGCTTGTATATAGTGGAACTGTTCCTGTCGTCATAGAAAGCCAGATAATCGTGGGGGTCAATAGCGTCATGGGAGAAAAATTTGTCGCTTGATGTAATAGCCATTGTCTCGAGTATTGCAGATGTTGAGCATACCAAGAGCCAAGGTTCCGTCTCCGCCCCCTCAAACACAAATACTATCGATTCTGTAAATCTTTCGTTGTTTGCTAGCCTTCTTCCCTCTGTCATCCAAAACCTCGGCATGGATGCATTCTCTCCGGACTCATCGCTCTCATGGTCAACTACCAGCAATAGGCTTTTACTGCTTTGTAGCTCATCCGCAGAGGACTCCTTGTTAACATCGAGGTAGCACCACTCCGAATCGGTACTACTGGTATGGTCGCAGGGCTGCTTGTGTCTCGTCCGGCACACAGTGTGCGCTTCTATACCAGTCATATCTGCAACAAATCTAGTCTCTGACCCTCGACTCTTCGATTTGGTCTCGTATTCCGATAGGCTATTACCAGTCATATGCGTACTCCCCATCATGGGTGCAGTAAATCTAGTGGAACCTTTCCAAGTGGTGTCACTATCGGTCGGACGGTCAAATGAAGTAGTAACGTTAACTAAGACTTTGAAGATACTTTGGTGATAACGGTGGATTTGTTTTTGGTTGAGTAACATCTTATAGTCTATATTCTGCCAATAATCTGTTGCACCCGTGAAGATATCTGGTCGGGATACATTTTGGTCGTATCCGAGGAGGGGGTCGATCAGGATATTCGGGTATTGTGCAGCGTCAAGGTAGCGCTCAACCTGACCAAAGTAACTACCCGAAACTTCCTTCTCGTAGAACCAGGCGCGCTGGGGTATCATCAACACTGCGCTGGCTGGCCCCGACAACGAGCACAGCATACAGCCGATGAGAAGAAAACACAAAAGTAGCAGCAACTTCCTTCCCCGTCGCTGGGCATCTTGAACCATTTTTTCATTACCCCGGCGGCATAACATAGAGGTACAATAGCCGATTGTTGCTCTAATCTCTCGTGAGGCTAATAGGCTGACATTGGAGATAGAATTCTCGGTACCAACCAGTCCCAATAGTGTGCCATCATCGATTAAGCTTCGCTGTATCCACTGCCGCGCAATATTACAAATGCTGGCAATTATTAAGATCTCGTGTGCCTTTGCCGATATTTGTAGTGTGGCAAGAATGTTCCTTGTCTGCTGGTCATCATAACCAATCTCAGTACCGATGATATACTCTGAAAAGTTCAAGTACAGTAGGACAACTGAAATAATGCAGGAGATGAGAGCTGGGAGGTGCCACATGAAGAGGCTCTGGAAATCTTTTGATAACACGAACTTCTTCGCTTCAGTGTCAGACGCGGGATCGATGTTTGAGTATGTATATTTACTGGTAGAAGTCCCTAAAACGTGCTATAGAGTTAGTTTTAGCTATGGGGTTCTAGTAGTGACTGACGCTTTCGGCCCCATGGCCATCTAAAAGCTCTTGGAGCTGTCTTCTCCATTGGTTCTAGCTTGTTCTCCGTCTAAAGGGTTACAGATACTACCTAGTGGTGAAGGTAGCTAGTAATGGGCGAGATCGGCTGGCGGGCGATCTATAGGCGGAGCAATTGACGGCAATGCTACCGGCGAGGGATATCGAAGGCAGAGAGGATGCACTAGTGCTACGTTCCAGGAGCTAACAATCTCTAAGGGTAGGAAACTCGTAGGTATATATTATAGTAGCTGGTTGTGGTATAAGATTGTCTCGTTGTACGGGCTATGTAGTGTAGTTCTAAGGGCCGAGGACCTGTGTTGTACCTGTCGGTTTTTGAGACATCCACCTGCATTTCCAGGCACTTATTGCTTTTCGCGAGCACGTGTTTCATCCTTCAGGGGTAATTTGATATTACTTAGTGGCGTTTAGATACCGCGTGTGGTCGTTAAGCATTTCCAATACGGTAACGGGGAGGGTCATGTCTTTCCTACGGGGTTGTCTAATTGTAGCAATTATCCTGATTAATCTCTCGGCACTAGAGATCCAACTAATCGCTAAGGTTAGTTCAAGATAAGATACCCTTATGGGGGTACTCCACATATCCTGTGAGTACAAATGATAATAAAAAAGACATAGCACTCCCAGTTACCGTATTCCGGAAACGCTTGAAGAATACCAGTAGATATTCTTATAGCAGCTACATATATCCCAAGCGAATAACAGGGCAAAAAAGTCTTGATCTGTGAGATTTCGATGCTTTTTGTGATAGATATAATCCTGTACATAAGTGTCTGATTCAGACCCAATACAGGGCCAGAGCTCGATGATAGCAATTTCGGCAATTCCCAGAAATATGGCGCATGCGAGCATAAATGTGACACGAGCTGACGCCGATAGAACACCCCTTTAAAAGTACATTAGGGACTCGTGGGTTGAGACCGTTGCCAAGAGCGCGGGTTGTAAGCTTTCTCTGTGTCTATTAGATTATTAATAGTCTACTCGCTGAAAAATGAAGTTTGGTGTTTAGGTAGATACATGTAATTCCTGAGATAGAGGCCTAGTTGCAACTCGTACCCAGGCGACAGACTTTATTTTTCAGCGAGTAGACATGTTAAGCTTAAGTACCAAGACGGTCGTTCCATATGATGCACACACGGTGACCATATATGCGCATTTGCATTAAACTCATAATTCCATATTTTGAGCTAATATTATTATGGAACTTCTGAATACTGAATCTAGGACATTCAGAGGACTTGATAATAAGAACCTGGCCTGGCCGTACTGTATTAATTGATAATAATATACGGTAAAAGCGGGGTGGGTATATCTGGTCATGACAGGGTATCTTTCGGAATGTTCCACTTGCCCCTTTCACACAAAACAGGCAGGCTCTTATTAGCTAAGCTTGGCAAGTGTTTTACTGTTCGTGATCGCGATCCATTTCAATCCCAGATGTTCCGTCACCATGTATTAGGGGATACTAGCGAAAAACCGCAAAACACTAAGTGTGCTCTCATAGGAAGATAATCTTATTTCCTCATAATCTGAAATGCTAAGCATAAACGTATTGAGAGCTTATTCTTATAGGCCAAATCCTAATGTTGGGCAAATGTACTGTTCATACACCCACAACCCTGACCCTGACATGATTACTGAGAACGGGATGTTCCGTACCTGCATATCTCCCTTACACTAACGGAACGCCGCAGAGCCTCATCCCACCTCCCCACCCAGCACCGATATTTTTGTATTCCTGATCTTCCCCCGCCTAGTCTCGTAGAGTACCCATTGCTCCAGTACAATACCACGCCCAGTACTCCTAATATTTTGCCTCCAGGCTCCAGCACCGTACCATACCCCACTACTCTACAACCTCCGCTGCTCTCCGACTCTCGGTACTTCACTATCATCCGCTGTACCCCCCCCCCCCACCCGCCTCTCTCTAAATCTATATAGTACTCTCCGGGACTTGGTAATTTTAGAAGACTTGCAATGGCTACCCGGCCCGCGACGTCACTACCCCACTACCCCACTAAAGGCCCGCCCTGGCAAAGACTTCCCTACTAGCTCGGAGAGACTACTAGGTTACCCTCAATCTCCGCCCTCCGCCCTCCGCCCTCTGTCCTCCGCCCCTGGTTCCCCGTCCGAGAGAGTAATACTAAGGTATTCGCTACCCCAGGTTTCTTACAGTCTCTAGCTCTATGCTCTACTGTTCCTGCCGGCTAGGGCATCATTCTCGGCTGTGTGGAGGCCTCTTTCTAGACTACTCGAGTATCTTATTCTTTGCTGTTTCTTAGTATGGTACATAGATATAGATATAGGTAAGTAGGTAGAATAAAGTAGGAACAATAGACTCTTTGAGGTGTAATTGGCGCAGGGCATATGGCTAGTCTTCCCAGGTGCAGCCCTCCCCCGGAGATTATTTGCCTCGTACCTGTTTGCGTTTCTCTCACCCAGTTTCCCCTCGCGCCTCGGAGTACTAGGGCGCAATTCCCTCTCCTCCTGATCTGTAAAACTCAATATTCATGGGGTGTTCTCTAAATACACAAGGTAGGAACCCTAACCCTTACCAAGGGCACATCCTTCCCTTACAGGGAAACCTTATTCATCTTACAAGCGTGGATAGTTACTACCTACTGCTTCTGGTAGGATAAAGCAGGGCACAAGATACACCTACCCCACTATTAATAATAGGAGTAAAAATTTCAAGGACCAGATTAGATTCAACCCTACCATCGATTCGCAGTTTAGGGTAATTCAGGCTTTTAGTGTTCTGTAAATATAAGCCACCATAGCCCTATAAGAATGAAACAGAAGCCCGATAACGCGCCGGATAGCAATAGATACCCATGCGCTGTGTATAACGTAAAGAAAAAGGGCTGCTACAATGACTAAGTTTATAACGGGGTATGCTAAGCACCCGTTCAGTCATAAAAAGTGGGTATGAAGCGGCTGATTACTCCAGGGTACTTCTACTAATGGGTATCTCCATCCGTATAATACTATTATATATTTGTTTATAGTGGGTCTAGCAGGGAATAAAGCGGAGAAATCCTTAACCTTCTACGCACATAAGTGCCTAGTACGGGTGTGAACAATTAGTCATTTCTCTATCCTTGCTAAATTCACCCCCTAGCCTAGGTAACGTGCTCTATATTATTTCTTTAAAATCAATTATTTTCCACTTATTAGACCAGTGGTAAGACCCTTGTATGTTGTAAACGTGATGCTACCCCCGGCAAAGATGCTTACTGCCGACTCCGAAAGGTTACCAGTGGCTTGGCAGCGTTTTCCCTTCGCATTAACTTGTAGTTTAACCACACACTTGAAATAACCCGATATAATGATAATTAAACTTATTCATATAAGAAATATAGACTAAACGTGTATTGTGTAGCGCTTTAGGCCAACTATCACGATAGGCTATCATGGTTGACTGACATGTTGTATCCTCAAACCTTACTTACACGAGGCATATTGAGCTATATACTACCAACAGCCGGCATTCATCCTGGGGAAGACCTGAAGAAGTTTCGGGTTCTCAGGTAGCTTATTTACCTTATATGGTATAGTTCAGCCTTGTGTATCATAGTTTACTGTTCCCTTTAGCGGGTAAATCCGAAAGAGCTTTTCGGGAGTCTTGTGTTACTATCCACCCTTAGTTGCATCTTGGATCCTTTTCCGCACACTATATTGCCCATAATCAATTTATAAACCCATGCAGGTGGATACACTACATAGAGTGTGTAACATCGGGAAGCACACATAC
This sequence comes from Verpa bohemica, assembly GCA_033030345.1. Classification (NCBI taxonomy): domain Eukaryota; kingdom Fungi; phylum Ascomycota; class Pezizomycetes; order Pezizales; family Morchellaceae; genus Verpa; species Verpa bohemica. The sequence continues at coordinate 77,925 of JAUFSE010000016.1, read as the reverse complement.
ACATAGACACGGTATAGTTATGGATTCATGTCAAACCGATAATATCTATTATGTATCTTACCGTAATCGTACGTCTTTTGACAAGTGACCATCATGAATCACCTTCTCTCTAGGGATTACCTCGAGAAGACTTACAGGAAGGCTATGGGTTATTCCGAAAGTCAAGTGACGCCTAAGGCACTCTGTAATTCCTTTGCTATAAGCAATGCTTAGAAGTATCTTGACTATTATTGTCCAGGTACTATGGGGTTATTGCCTACTATTGGTAGACAGCCTTGAATTTGGAGAAATGCCATTCTCTAGTGAATAAAACATGAGGGGGTATCACTTATACGGGAAACTTATTCGAGAAAAATTTGAATGTAATATAATCGCTGAGGGGTCTACCCTATAGTAGCTTAGTAATCTCTATTAATTAAGACAAAAAGTCCCCTAACTACTCCAACTTATCCAAGCCTAGAAACACATATGAGATTCAACATGGGGCCATTGGTTGCGCAGTATTACGTGCATCTAATCAACCCCGCAGCATGTTCAGCCATTAGTTTGTAAGCAGCTTCTTAACATTCAGGGCAACACCTTGTTACACCGTTAGTCATTAAATAAAACACAGGTATTCCTTGGTATTAGACATAAAACATATGCGGTATATTGATACTGTGTATATTACCGCTAAAGTAGTGGTCAGAAGCACGTTGGCGGTTCTTCTGATTGGGTCATTAATTTAAAGTCCATACTCCACAAAGTGTACATAATTTTAACACTCGCTTAATTAGATAGATAGCTAGGTTCAGAGTATTCTCTTTAGGAAATAAGGTTATAATTTGGATCCCCTGGACTTACGTGATACTTGGCAAGGATAGTACCTGGGTTGATTGATCATCATATTACACATCTTTGTGTCACCTATATAAACTATTGAATGTACCGATAACTACTGAATGTACCGATATAAAGTAAATGAGTCAATAACATTTTCAGCCGCTATATTTCCAGTTTTGGCGAAGTCAAGTATCCGGAAGAACAGCTTACTAGGAGTAATGAGATTCTAGGATCTAAACCGCTTAAAATATACACTTACAGTTACCATAGAACGTCAAGGCAATTCAGTTGACACTTTTGACTTTGTTTTAGCCTGTCGGAAAATCGGAAAATCCACAGCTCAATCTTTAATCCTAGAATTCGATCTTATACAAGTAAAGAGTTATTAGGGCATAGTTTTATATAAATACCCCGTAGCTTTCCTCGGAATTCAAGACCAATCACCCTCCTCCGTTAAGACAAACAATCAACACGAAAGTTTCAAAGCTTAATCCTATCTTAACAATGAAGTTCTCAGCTATATTTTTGGGAATCGCTGCTGTCCAGCAGGTTCAATCAGCCGCTCACTATCGTATGTAATTTATATTACTTGAAGTTTATTTATCGGTACACAACTAACATATCCTTATAAAGGTCGCGGGGACGCATGGAGCTTGATCGCAAAAGCATCTGTACCAGCCCCGGGCCCTACCCAGGATGGGGTGGCAGCAAATTGTAATAGATGGGACTTGGTCAACGCGGGGATGATATGCGAAGATATCCTAGCCAAATATCCAGGACTCCTTTTGAGCGATCTTGTATCTTGGAACCCTGATATTGGGAGTGACTGCATAAATATGTGGGCTGGATACTATGTAAGCTCTTTCATCTCTATTTATATTTCCATCTCGGGACCACCGCTGATATAGTAGCCGAATGGCTCTGTAAGGTCTGTACTAGTGTTGATAGCGCTTCAACAACATCCGCTGTCGGGTCTGGAGTTTCTTGCGCCGCTACAGTTACAAAGACAGAGACCATAACCTCTACAGTAGCTGCTGGAGGAAATGGAACCTTTACGACAACTGTATTTTCTACAGCTACCGTTATCCAAACGGTTGTTACCAGTGTCATTACAAAGGATGACGGTGCTACTTCGGTGGTCACTTCAAAGGTTGATAGTATCACTTCGGTCACATCAAAAGTCGATAGTGTCGCTACATCTGCTGCTAGTACAAAGTGAAAAATCATGTATAGCTATAGCTCGGTATTATATTGAGTATGTATTGATTATTTCATCGGAATCCCGTAAACCAACCTGTTAATTTGACTCACTAGAATCTAACTAATTATGTATAATATGGATAGATTTCTACTAGTTAGACCTGTGTGCCCAGATGTATCTAAGTATGGAAAAGATTGTAGGGAAATGAATTTGACCTGTATTATGAGAGAGCCCAAGACTCCGAAATATAGTTTTATCAAGGTTTTAGAATAAAATGTGTAAGATGTAATCTTGTTTATTGTTTTGTGTCTTGTATTAGAGATTGAGATGGCAATGTAATAACCGACGTACTTATAAACCCACTCTATGATTGGGAGATACTAGGGAGCTAGGAGAAAACCGTGCCCGTACTGTGGGCTACACCCTATATAGTGAACCACTATAATATGATTTTTGATGCGGTTGATGTGGTTATAAGTGAGCAGTCTGGAAACAGGTTAATCTTAAATGGTGACACCAATACTCTAATATTTTTTTAGAATATACAAAATGTTCAAAACATAAATCAAGAATCTGATAAACTTTAGTTATAAAGAGTCTTTTTATTTACCCAAATAGTTTTAAAGCTATTGGTTGATGATCATGCATGCCATTAAGCTTCAAATAGTAAACCAACTGCAAGACTAGCCCGTTAATTAATTTTGGGCCAGTAACCATCATAGTAATTAATTATTAAACCTCCAGCAACTGCTATTTAATAACGAAGCATAAACTACTTGTAGTCTTACAAAATAAATCAAATTGAGCGTTCTGATAGTCAGTGATTACTACATAGCACATACTCCACCACAAGTCAAATCATCCCACTTACTCTATTGTTCTATAGCACCCTAATGCTTTCATACTATTGAACTCTCGAAATCCATAAGACCAGAACTACAAGGGTTGATGAGTAAGCATCAGATAAGGTCAGAAAATAGACTAGAGAATCTATAAGTAAGAGGATCAAAGTGTCAAGAACCCTATTTTTCCTATGTCTTAAACCTTAGTTCTATTTCTATTTTCTACGTTTACACGTTTTATTTCTGTTTCATCTCTTTTACTATCATGTCTTATGTACTTGGATAATGTGTGTAATGGCTGTAACGGGGGTACCTCCAGGGAAGTACTGCCGTGTGCAAAAAAAGAAAACCCAAGTCTCCCTCTACAATCGAGAAGCTTCAGCAGCGAGGCTTAGAACCGCTCGTCGTTCTGAGTTCGACTAGGATCGAAGAATAGTTCGGATGGGTCTTTAGGTAGTGCAGGCTAACTAAAACTTAAAAAGGACTCAGCTTCCAGGGAAGACAAAGCGCCTTCAAGAATGTAGTAAAGAGTATGAGGATCTCGGAACAACGCTTGTTCGTTGACTAGCAAGAGTAGAATGCTCTGGGAAAGAGCGAGCTTAAGCTATGGGTCGTATTTGAGGCGAGAGAGTTTGCCAAGCAGCGGGGTAACAATTCCACCGTGCTTGGAAATCAACACGGTCTGGACCGGGCTCCTAAGAACTAGCGGAGTAGGCCGGCCAGTAGTGACGTAAGGGTCTTTAGTAAATGATCTGTAACTTCTGCAGTTTTGGTCCGAATTAAGATCTGATTGCACCAGTTTGTTGTTCTCCCCCTCATATACCCTCCGGATTTAGTTTGGACGGACGAATTTCCCTGACGCTTCGGGGGTTATTTTTGGGGTCCAAAACTTGTGTTTTTGTTAGGGATTCCACAACTCAGGGGGGCCCCCCCCTAAAAGTGGCGGGTGGCATAGCTGGGCGCTCGCCACATGTTAGGAAAATGATCTCCCAAGGCAGGGTAACCAATTGGCATCATCTGGAGGCTTCTCCCCAAGTACCGGCTCTTCCTGGTTGCAAGCAACCGAGAGTTTGGCGAAGCGGTAATCCTGATCCATAAGGACGTTGGAGGGGCGAAGCACATATGTAGCCTCCGCACGTTCGATTCCCTAAGCGCTCGGTCTAATCTTTTTTGACTTTCTGCTCATTATACAAAACACTGTTCCCCTAACTCCCGAGCTTCATAGCTTAATGGTATACGACGAACACATTGATCCTCCAAGCTCTGGAAACGCTTATCCTTCTGTCAAAAACCCTAAACTTTTCTACGTTTTTCCTAGGCTTTAATCCTAGTGCTCTATTTACTAGTTTCTTAGTTATCATTGTTCTTGTAACGATAGTCTGCCTCGCAGGACGCGTCAGCTATCAGTGGTTTATGTATTAAGATGACGCGTGCTTCGTCCACGTCACCTCTTCTCCTTAGTTTCATATTGTTTTATTACACAAGTGCGTACGTATTAGTATGCGTCATCAGGACCCAGTGAAGAATATATAAGGGCCATTCTCTAGCTAGTTAGTTAGTTCCTTACGCAACAACTTAGTATTGTTACCATACCTACTACAACGAAGCTTCCGTGCACCGTTTCCCTTTCGTGATACTTAAACTGTCTAGTATCTCGTTCCATTATTATATAGTAATTCCGTTTACTATTCTTGTATCGTTACCTGCCGTTCCCTTCTAGGTATCAGGTTTTTACACTTTGTTGCGTCTTTCTATTCGCAGCACCTAACAATAATCCAAACTGGATCCCTACGAGTCGTTCAATCTCGACGACATATTCGGACCAGCTCTCGAACCCACAGGACCAGCAAGTCCCATCACCCCAGAACCAGTATCACGCCCCGATACACCAGAATCACCATTAGACATCAGAATGTCTTCATCAAACCAAACCCAGGCCGCAGGCGGCCCAACACAAATTGTAATCAGCAATGAAGCATTACAACAACTTCTAGAACAAGTACTGGCAGGAAAGACGAGTTCCAATAAGCCGAGAACAATGAAGATCCCAGACGCCGACGACTTTAAAGGCAAACCCACCCAAATCCGCACATGGCTACACCAGTGTGAAAATAAATTCTCAGAATATGAGGACCCAACTGACCAACAAAAGCTTATATACGCAAGTAATAAGATGAAAGGTCAAGCAGGTTCTTGGATGTTCTCCGTGCTTGAGAATAACACCTACAGCACGTGGGAAGAATTCAAGAAAGCACTCAAAAGCGCATTCAGAGAAGCAGACACTAAAGAAGCTGCTAAACAGCGCATCAAAACTCTCAGACAAACCGGATCTGTCAACGACTACTGGACTAAGTTCCAGACCGATATGGATCTTCTAGGTTGAAACGAAGAAGCCCTAAAAGATGAATTCTATGATGGATTATCCGCAGCCATCAGGGGCAGACTCACCAACATCATCGAAAAGCCAACCGAACTTCGATCATTCGCAATCCTCTGTATCAATCTCGATAACGAGATTAACGCCAACAAGAATCGCACCACTAAATGGGATTCATCACCATCAAAGTCAAGCTATCACGCACCTCAACCCGTGCAAAACAGCTACACTCCAAGACGACCAGACGAGACATTTGCTCCTGCTCCAGCGCAACCGCACCACCCCATACCAGAACTACCACCTGGTGACCGCATGGACCTGGATGCGTCCAGAAAAAAGAAATACTCCCCACTCACAGACGCAGAAAAACAACGCAGACGTGAGAAGAACCTCTGCTACTTCTGCGGAGACGCCAGACATCAGGGAAATGTTTGTCCTAAAAAAAAATCCCACAAGCCTCAAAGACTTGCCGGAACCACCAGCCAGGACAATGAGGAGTCGGAAAACGACAGCGACCAAGAGTAAAGAATAACCTACACTTGGCAAAAACCTCACCCAGCGTTATTCAACCTTCCCGATTCTCCCCCCTTGAAAACCGTCCAGAAAACCATACACTATTCGATACAGTAGGACTATACTGTTCTTCGAACCTAAAATACCCACACGCACGGGACGACCACCTCGTTCTTCCAGTCAACATACAACTCGGCAATGAGACAATAGAAACCTTCGCCATGCTAGATAGCGGAGCAACAGGCAACTTTGTAGACTGAGACTTCGCAAACCAAAAAGAACTCCCAGTCCAACTCAAGAAAGTAGCCCAACCACTCACCCTCATCGATGGTACCATATCCTCCTCGGGAGCCATCACCCACCAAGTCAAACTTGATCTCCATATCAAGAATCACACGGAGTCAGAAACTCTTCAAATTACCAAACTAGGACACTACCCAATCGTCCTAGGAATTCCATGGTTCAAGAAACATAACCCAGAAATTATGTGGAAAGAACATCAAGTCAGCTTTACCTTGCAACTTTGCCAAGAAGAATGCCTTAACGTACCAAGTGTCGTTCAAGCCCTTCCAGAAAAAGAAGCAATCATTAAGCACCTGAAGATCGCGGATATTTCATTAGTCAGCGCTGCCGCCTTTATCCGTTCTGCTAAGCAAGGAGAACCTTGCCTACTAACCATTAGAGAAATCGATCACGCTATTCTAAATTGCGCTATGGACAAATACGAATATATGAGAAAGGATGCTCTCTCTATGCCTGTCACCTCTACAGCAGCGAAAGATCTGCTACCGGTCGAATACCAAGACTTCAGTGACATTTTCCCCAAACACGAACCTACCGCCCTGCCACTTCGTCGCCTCAATGATCATAAAATCAATCTCACCCCGGGGACCACACCTCCCTTCAAACAACTCTACTCGCTCTCCGAGGCCGAGTTGAAAACCCTCAGAGAATATCTAGACACCTACCTCAAAAGAGGATGGATCAGATCCTCCTCATCATCTGCTGGCGCCCCAATCCTATTCGTCAAGAAAAAAGATGGCTCTATGCGCCTCTGTGTCAACTATTGCGGACTCAACGCCGTCACCATCAAGGACAGGTACCCACTACCTCTCATTAACGAAGCTTTAGATTGCCTAAAATCAGCCAAAATCTACACCTCCCTAGATATCTGAGAAGGATATCACCATATTCGAATCGCAGAAGGAGACAAATGGAAGACAGCTTTCAGAACCCGCTACGGCCTGTTCGAATACACTGTTATGCCATTTGGACTTACTAATGCCCCCGCCACTTTCCAGCATTGGATCAATGAGATCCTTTCTGAGTTCCTCGATGTATTTTGCATCGTGTATTTAGATGATATTCTCATCTATTCCGAAAACATGTAAACACATGTCCTTCAAGTCCACCAGGTCATGGAAAAACTCCGGGCCGCTGGTATCAACCTCAAACCGTCGAAATGTCACTTCTATAAGACGGAAATCGAATACCTCGGTTTTATAGTTTCCCCTAAGGGAGTGTTCATGGACCCCAAGAAAATTCAAGCCATCCTCGATTGGCCTCCCCTCACCTCCATTCACGACGTCCAATGTTTTTTGGGCTTTGCAAACTTCTATCGACGCTTTATCAGCAAGTATAGTAACATCTACAAACCACTCACCCAACTCCTTAAAAAGGACGTCAAATTCGAATTCAATCCGCAAGCCCAAGCAGCGTTCGAAACATTAAAAGGTGCATTCACATCCGCACCTATCCTCCAACACTTTGACCCTACCAAGGAAATAACAGTCGAAACCGATGCCTCCGACTACGTGGTAGCGGCAGTCATCTCTCAACCTAACGATGAAGGAATACTCCACCCCATCGCCTATTATTCCAAAAAAATGGACTCAGCCCAAATTAACTATGAAATCCATGACAAGGAACTGCTTGCCATTGTCTCCGCTTTCCGCGAATGGAGACAATACCTCGAAGGGAGCACACATAAGATAAAAATGCTTACCGACCATAAAAACCTCGAATACTTCATGACAACCAAAGAACTCAATCGAAGACAAGCCCGATGGGCAGAAACCCTGGGCAACTACGACTTTATCATCACATACCGCCCCGGAAATCAAGGGCAAAAGCCCGACGCCCTGACCAGAAAATCAGGCGATCGACCTCAAAAAGGGAACCTACACCTCAATCAAACACTTTTGAAACCTGAAAACTTCAAATTAGCCGCCACTTCCCTGTCAACCACCACAGACAATACCATGGTTCATGAAATTAAAAAACAGCTCCAATCCGACCCCTTGACACAACAAGTCATATCAGACCTTAGAAACGGTGTCACCAGATCCCGAGATGTCGCATTAGGCCTATGCAAAATGCAAAATAACCTACTGACATACGACGGACTCATCTGGATCCCCGACGACACTTCACTACGCCTCCAAATCATGAGAAACATTCACAATGCTCCATCAGCAGGACATCCAGGTCGTGAAAAAACTCTTGAACTCCTATCATGAAACTACTACTTCTCAGGCATGCGCAAATTCGTTACTAAGTACGTTGATCACTGCGACACGTGTGCCTGTATCAAACCTGTACGATATGCACCTTTCGGGTTACTCAAACCCCTATCACCTCCGGATCGCCCCTGGCGATCACTCCCTATGGACTTCATCACAGGTCTTCCTCTGTCATCAGGCTACGATTCCCTATGGGTAGTAGTAGACAGACTCACCAAAATGGCACACTTCGTGCCCTGTCAAGCAAATCTCACTGCGAAAGAACTCGCATCACTATTCATGACCCACATCTTCAAACATTATGGACTACCCGATGACATCACCTCCGACCGTGATCACCTATTTACCTCAAACTTCTGGAAGGAACTCACCACCAACCTTCAGATCAAATCCAATCTATCCACCGCGTTTCATCCTCAAATGGATGGCCAAACAGAATGCATCAACGCCATCCTTGAACAATACCTGCGAGCATACGTCAACTATCAGCAGGACAATTGGGCAAAATTACTGAATACCGCAGAATTCTGTTACAACAATACCGCCTCCTCCACCATAAAGGTTTCGCCCTTCTATGCCAATACAGGCTATCATCCACGACATAACCTAGACGTCCACGCGTCCTCTACGACGGCCCCCGACGTTGACTCATACACAAAACAACTCCGAAACCTTCAGGAGTCACTTCAAGACGAAATTTGTTTTGCACAAGAGTCACAAGCAGAACAAGCCAATAAAAAACAATCCCCTGACCCCATTCTAAGAACAGGAGACAAAGTTTGGCTACTCAGACGCAACATTCATACTACGCGTCCCTCCAACAAGCTAGACTTTAAACGTCTAGGCCCTTTCACCATTCTAAATCGCATAGGCCCCCGCGCCTATAAATTGAAGCTTCCCCCCTCCATGAAGGTCCATCCAACATTCCACATTAGCCTTCTCGAACCAACAGCATCAACTACTTCCACTCCAATACCAGGTCATTCACAACCTCCTCCTCCTCCCATCATCGTCAACAACCAAGAAGAATTTGAAATCGATCAGGTCATCGATTCAAAAATAGCTCACAAATGCCTTTACTACCGAGTCCAGTGGAAAGGTTACTCCAAGGAACACGATCAAGGGTGGTATCCCGCTACCAATTTTAACAACTCACAACAACTCATCAACGAGTACCATCACTGGTACCCTCACAAACCATCTCCTCATAATGTCCAACCTCCAAACTCCCGACATCAAAATCCAAACCCGCATCGGTCACGTCGGAATTAATCCTGACGCCTTCAGCCACCTTCAATTTCTACGTTTCGCATACTCCCTAGCGCGACAAGATTTTTTAATCGCCCAACAATCACTTAAAGCATTTCCAGATGCGCTCCACATTTACGAAGTCAAGTTGTTAGAAGCCCAACTAGCAGTCTCCACCTACCATACCCAGATCGCTGTCACTACCAAAGTGGCACTCAAAAAGCAAATCGCCAAAATTCACGATAGGTTGCACGTGCCGGACACAGCGCAACTATCCCCTCTCCTCAAAGAAGACGGTACTCTCGATTTCGATAAACTCGAAGCCAGCGTACTAGCCTCCGAAATCCCAATTCCGGAGCACCCATTTTGCGAAGACTGCAACGAACATCATGAGCAATGTTCGGACACTACCACCATTCCCGACCCCATCAGCCCAATGGAACTCAATGAGGAAAACCCATTTTCTCAAACACAGTCACCCACCACGTCCCCTCTCTTTGAACTGACTCAGGAAGTCACCAAAATTACAAAAAACATCTCCACCATTGTTGACGGAACGGCTGTCCTCAACGCCCAATATGAACGACGGTTGAAAGAGGAAAAAGCAACCCTAGAACAAGAGAGACGGGATCTTCTCATCTGCCTAACCAAAGAAGCCGAACGGAACGGCTGTCACGGCGTGGCTAGATGAGTCAGGAATGAGTAAGGATTGGATCGGGAAAATCGGGTTACATATGAGTCACAGGGTTGACTCATAAGATAGCGAGGAACGCGGTTGTAGTGCATGAGTCAACAGGTTGACTCATAGGAAGATAGGATATCGGGTTAGATTGTGCTTGGACAAAGACTTGGCTGTTGCGTGGAGAATTAGTATATAAGTAGATAGTTCCGCCCATGGTAGTTAGTTCTCCACGCAACTTTTTTATTGATTCTTCACTTATACTGTTACCGTTCCCGTTCCATCGTGAGACTTCTCTTTGGTCTTTTACTTAGTAGTTGGTATTCCTACGGATAGTAGGATCCTATTAAAGAATTGACTTTTGGGTTGTGAACCTTGGTTACTTATCGCATCGTTACCGAGCACAGATACTGCCGACCGTGATAACGGCCACATTACCCCACCACAAAAGAAGAACCCCCACAACCTCTGAACACCGTCGCCAACGGATTCAATTATTTTCCCCCAGCAGCCGAATCTGCCCCCTCTACTCCTACCACCGCCAACTCATGCGACTCGTGGGGAAATCCCCGCGTTACCTTCGTCAAACCCGACTCCCCTCTCCCCATTCCGGCCCCTCGTCGCAAGCTTTCTAAAGGGCAACGCTACCGCCGCAACGTACAGGCACGTCTCAAAAGTGCCTCCCCTCTCATCGACATTTAGCTCTCGGGACTTTCGCCCTAGAAGGGGAGCTACTGTCAAGAACCCTAAACTTTCTTACGTTTTTCCTAGGTTTTAACCCTAGTGCTCTATTACTATTTTATTAGTTATCATTGTTCTTGTAACGATAGTCTGTCTCGCAGGACACGTCAGCTATCAGTGGTTTATGTATTAAGATGACGCGTACTTCGTCCACGTCACCTCTTCTCCTTAGTTTCATATTGTTTTATTACGCAAGTGCGTACGTATTAGTATACGTCATTAGAGCCCAGTAAAGGATATATAAGGGCCATTCTTTAGCTAGTAGTTAGTTCCTTACGCAACAACTTAGTATTGTTACCATACCTACTACAACGAAGCTTCCATGCACCGTTTCCCTTTCGTAATACTTAAACTGTCTAGTATTTCGTTCCATTATTATTTAGTAATTCCGTTTACTATTTTTGTATCGTTACCTGCTGTTCCTTTCCAGGTATCCGGTTTTTACATTACCACTACCCTTCAAATTAAATCCAATCTATCCACAGCGTTTCATTCTCAAACAGATGGTCAGACAGAACGCGTCAACGCCACCCTCGAACAATATCTATGGGCCTACATCAACTATCAGCAGGATAATTGGGCAGAGCTCCTGAACACCGCAGAATTCTGTTACAACAACACCGCCTCCTCCACTACGAAGGTTTCGCCCTTCTTCGCCAATACAGGCTATCATTCACGTCATAATCTAGACGTCCACGCGTCCCCTACGTCAGCCCCAGAAACCGACTCATACACAAAACAACTCTGAAACCTTCAGGAGTCACTACGAGACAAAATCCATTTCACACAAGAGTCACAAGCAGAACAAGCCAATAAAAAACGATCACCAGACCCCAACCTGAAACCAGGAGACAAAGTTTGGTTACTCCGACGTAACATCCATACCATGCGCCCTTCCAGCAAGCTAGACTTCAAACGTCTAGGCCTCTTCACCATTCTAAACCGCATAGGCTCCCGTGCCTATAAATTGGACCTCGCCGCCTCCATGAAAGTCCATCCAACATTCCGCATCAGTCTTTTCGAACCAACAAACATTCTTATTTCCACTCCAATTCCAGGCCATCTACAGCCTCAACCTCCCCCAATCATCATCAACGATCAAGAAAAATTCGAAATCGATCAGGTCATCGATTCAAAAATATCCCGCAACCACTTTTACTATAAAGCACAGTGGAAAGGATATTCCAAAGAACACAATCAAGAGTGGTATTGTAACGGGGGTACCTCCAGGGAGGTACTGCTGTATGCAAAAGAAAACCCAAGTCTCCCTCTACAACGAGAAGCTTCAGCAGCGAGGCTTAGAACCGCTCGTCGTTCTGAGTTTGACTAGGATCGAAGAATAGTTCGGATGGGTCTTTAGGTGGTGCAGGCTAACTAAAACTTGAAAAGGACTCGGCTTCCAGGGAAGACAAAGCGCCTTCAAGAATATAGTAAAAAGTATGAGGATCTCGGAACAACGCTTGTTCGTTGACTAGCAAGAGTAAAAATGCTCTGGGAAAGAGCGATCTTAAGCTATGGGTCGTATTTGAGGGAAAAGAGTATGCCAAGCAGCGGGGTAACAATTCCACCGTGCTTGGAAATCAACACGGTCTGGACCAGGCTCCTAAGAACTAGCGGAGTAGGCCAGCCAATAGTAACGTAAGGGTCTTTAGTAAATGATCTGTAACTTCTGCAGTTTTGGTCCAAATTAAGATCTGATTGCACCAGTGTGTTGTTCTCCCCCTCATATACCCTCCGGATTTAGTTTGGACGGACGAATTTCCCTGACGCTTCGGGGGTTATTTTTGGGGTCCAGAACTTGTGTTTTTGTTAGGGATTCCGCAACTCAGGGGGACCCCCCCTAAGAGTGGCGGGTGGCATAGCCGGGCGCCTGCCACATGTTATGAAAATGATCTCCCAAGGCAGAGTAACCAATTGGCATCATCTGGAGGCTTCTCCCCAAGTACCGGCTCTTCCTGGTTGCTGTAACGAGGGCCTTCGGTAGAAGAACTGTACTGGGTAACAGTATGGCTGTCGTTGCAAAATAGAAAATATTGAGTCAGGTTGCAAGTAAAGATTCTTTCGCTAGAACTCAATAATCTTAAGGGCTCTCCTTTCGAATACTAAGTCTGGATCCTTTTTGCTTAAAAGCTGGAATCAAGTTCTCGGGCAGTAGAGGTGCCAGTAATTATACTGTTGTAGCACTCCCCTACCATCACTTCGAGTTCTATACTAAGTTGCAGTGGCTTTCCCAGCGTTTCCTAGAACCCCCGATAGCCCCGCTTCTGTGAAGAGATTTCACCTGCAGTACAACCATCGGAGCTATTACTAGATCCCCTGTAAACCCTTAGTCAAAACCTATAGATGCTCCGCCGATAGATTAATGCATAATCTACCCTGACTAGAGTTACTACTCTTGGTAGTCATCGGTTTAAGTTGCTGTAAGAGTGTTTGCATGTCCGAGTCATCCTGGCCACTGCCTATCAGTCTCTGCTGATTAGGAACTGCACAGAGTACTGAGGATCGGTGCCTTCCTATTAGTCTCTGCTAATAGTGAGCCCACTACCTTGATGCAGGCTGGTACTCGTCAGTACCATCCTCTTCAAGTAGTTCCTACTGACTACGAACTGGTAAGTTAGTTAACTCTTACTACTGGTAGCTAACCACTGTAGTAGGTACTTGCTTGCCTTCGCTCACATGATACTAGTAACAATCTCTTAAACATGTAACTGCCTTGTAGGTCCGTTACAGTTGCAAGCAACCAAGGGTTTGCCGAAGCGGTAATCCTGATCCATAAGAACGTTAGGGGGGCGAAGCACATATGTAGCCTCCGCACGTTCGATTCCCCAAGCGCTCGGTCTAATTTCTTTTGACCTTCTGCACATCTTACAAAAAACACTGTTCCCCTAACTCCCGAGCTTCATAGCTTAATATGATACGGCGAACACATTGATTCTCCAGGCTCTGGAAACGCTTATCTTTTCTTTGCTTAGGAGATGTTTGCCAGGCTTCTGAATGATGGTACTTATCCGGGCTTATAGTCCTTGATGTAGGTAGCTAGTTCTCTCTGGCATACCACCAGTGTGAGTTTCACGATATCTTGTGGGCCTGTCGGTCTTATTCAAAAGACTACCGTTATCTAGTAACCTTATTCAGTGGTCCTTCTAGACTTCGGGTAGCTATTCCTTAGTCATTCTGGCACCACGTAACCCTCTTACATAAGAACATCAAAGCCGATCATAACGGTTGTTTAGCCGTTACAGGTATCCCGCTACAAACTTCGAAAACTCCCAACAACTCATCAACGAATACCATCATCGATATCCCAACAAACCATCACCTCAAGATGTCCAACCTTGCAACCCCGATATCTGCATTGAGTCCCACGCCGGACATCTAGGAATTAGCTCCGACGCCTACAGCCACCTCCAATTTTTGCGCTTTGCCAACATGTTGGCAAAAAAAGACTATTCCATTGCTCAACAATCTTTCCAAGCGTTCCCAGACGCTCTCCGCATCTACAAACTCAAAATGCTAGAAGCCCAACTAGCACTCTCCACCTTTGTCACGGCGTGGCTAGATGAGTCAGGAATGAGTAAGGATTGGATCGGGAAAATCGGGTTACATATGAGTCACAGGGTTGACCCATAAGATAGCGAGGAACGCGGTTGTAATGCATGAGTCAACAGGTTGACTCATAGGAAGATAGGATATCGGGTTAGATTGTGCTTGGATAAAGGCTTGGCTGTTGCGTGGAGAATTAGTATATAAGTAGATAGTTCCGCCCGTGGTAGTTAGTTCTCCACGCAACCTTTTATTGATTCTTACCCATACCGTTACCGTTCCCGTCCCATCGCGAAACTTCTCTTTGGTCTTTTGCTTAATAGTTGGTATTCCTGCGGATAGTAGGATCCTATTAAGGAATCGACTTTTGGGTTGTGAACCTTGGTTATTCTATCGTATTGTCACCGAACACAGATCTTGCCGACCGTGATACTAGGTTGCGTCTCCAACGCCAACCTTCACAACATCATGGCCACCCCCATTGATTACGAACAACTGACCGCGGACCTAGACAGTTTTTTCGTACGTTACCCAGACGCACCACCGCCTGAAGCCACCGAAGAACTCAGGAACCTCTACACCCTTGTGGTCAAATGCCGACAAGGAACCCAACAATACAACACCGATCTCACAGACGCTCTCAATGAGCAGAGAACCCTTCTAGACACCACACAGACCCTACAGACACAGAATACCGAACTACGGAATCAGGTAACAAACCTGAACAATCAAATCACTGCACTGCAAGGCCAGCTAGCACAACGGCCAGCTGGAAACGAACCCATCCCACCACCTCCCGTAAACACCGTACCTCAGGCGAACAGGTCAGAAAAATTACCGGATCCAGCAAAATACGATGGCAAAAGGGAAACCTTGCGCCTGTTCCAACAAGCCCTCAGATTGAAGTTGGTAGGGAACGCAGACCGCTACCCCACCTTACAGAACCAACTCACCTACGCCCTGTCTCGCTTGGAAGGCGACGCCGCCGACCAATTCCTCGGATACATGACGAACACTGGGGTAAATCTACCCGCTATGGACGACTTTTACCGGATTTTGGACAACGCATTTGGAGACCCAGACAGGCAACGAACCGCACAAGATACACTTCGAAACTTGAAACAACGAAATACTTCGTTTTCAGTTTACTACGCCAAGTTCCAAAGATATGCACCTGAGACAGGCTACAATGTGGTGGCCCTGATCGACCTACTGACCAACGGACTCAGCGATGAACTCAGACAACTAATGATACAGCACGACACACCGAACACCATCGAACAATACGCAACACTCCTGCAAAGATTGGATAACAGGCAGCGACTCCTCCTCCGACACACAGACAACAGAAGGAGTTCAGGGTATCGACCACCGGCACAGGCACCAGCGCCCCGGCAACACTCGACACCAGCACCTCCACAACAATCTGCAGAAACCCACCCATCGCACACGCCAGGAGGGGTAGTACCCATGGAATTGGGAGCAGGAAGAGGTAGACCGACACCACAGGAAAGGGAGGCCCGGCGCGTTGAGGGGAGGTGCTACTGGTGCGGAGGGTAAATCACTTCGCAAGGGATTGCCCCACAGCCCCGCCCAGGTCCAGGCTTGCCCCCAGAAGACCAATGCGCGCAGCGGCAGGAAGAATAGAAGAAAGGGATGAGGAAAGCACCGATGACGAGGAGTTAAAAGAGGAGTCCCTGCGCTAAGTGGCTTAGCCCAGGGACCAGTAAAAGATTTTTCTAGTTTATGTATTTCAGCTTTTTCAGTATCGGAGGAGGAAATGGACGGAAACCAATTGGTAGTTACTTGTTTAATTTCGGAAAATAAAAAACCATTCAAACCTACCTATGCCCTCATTGATACTGGAGCTTCTGGATACGCATTTATAGATAAAAACTTTGTAAGCCACAACAACATCACCGTATACCCACTAAAAAACCCTCGACAGATTGAGGTTATCGACGGCAGACCCATAGAATCTGGAACCATTACTCACCTGGCAAAACTCAGAATCAACATCCATGGACACGAAGAGGAAGCACCGTTCTTTGTAACACAGTTAGGCCACTACCCCATCGTTATGGGAATCCCATGGATGCGACACCACGACGTCACGATACAGCCAAAAGGGAACAGACTGACATTCAACTCCCCCCTCTGTTTAACCAAATGCCTATTAGAACAAGGCCCAGTAACAGCCACAGGAACTTCTGCACCGCTACCAGAAGGAAGGACAGTCAAAATAGCCATGATTGGAGCTGCCCCCTTTCTATGGAATGCCAACAGACGAAATTTGCAGGTCTTCTCTGTATCGTTACGAGATATCGACAAAGCGCTGAACACTAAGAAGGAAACCATCGACATCAAAACTGTTGTACCTCCTGAATACCATCAATATTTGCATTTGTTTAAAGAATCCGTCGCAGCCGCCCTGCCACCACACCGAAAATATGACCATAAGATCACGCTACAAGAGGGAAAAGAACCCCCTTTTGGACCAATGTACGGCATGTCACGAATGGAACTACAAGCACTCAGGGACTATCTACAGGAAAACCTACCAAAGGGATTCATTAGGGCCAGCAAATCATCAGCAGGGGCACCGATACTATTTGTCAAAAAAGCAGACGGATCACTACGGCTATGTGTTGACTATCGAAAACTCAATGAGATTACCCTCAAAAACCGATACCCGCTTACCACTGATACAGGAAACCCTCAGCCGTCTTACTAAAGCTAAATGGTATACCAAACTGGACCTTCGTTGGGGATACAACCAGAGCCGCATGGCACCTGGGGATGAGTGGAAAACAGCCTTCAGAACACGGTATGGTCACTTTGAGTATACAGTTATGCCTTTCGGACTCACCAACGCACCGGCAACCTTCCAACATTGGGTCAATGACATTCTCCGACCATTCCTAGATCACTTCGCTACAGCATACCTGGACGACATATTAATATATTCGGAAACACTAAAGGAACACAAGCGAACACGTACGACAAATACTGGCAGCACTGGACCAACGGAGTACACCTGAAACCAGAAAAATGCGAATTCCACGTACAGGAAACTAAGTACCTGGGAATTATCCTCACCCCAACGGTATCAAAATGGATCCTGAGAAAGTATCGGCAGTCACCGAATGGGAAACACCAAAATCAGTTAAAGATGTACAGGTTTTCCTAGGATTCGCAAACTACTACCGGCGATTCATATTGGGCTACTCTAGAGTGGCAACACCCCTCACGGCACTGACAAAAAAGGACACCGTTTTCAAATGGTCAGATCTACAAGAAAAAGCCTTCCAAACACTGAAAAAGGCATTTGTATCAGCACCCATACTACGGCACTTTGACCCAGACAGAGAAATAGTCGTGGAAACAGACGCCTCTGACTACGTCTCTGCCGGAGTACTATCCCAACGAGACGACGAAGGAATCCTACACCCTGTGGCCTTCTTCTCCAAAAAACACTCACCGGCCGAATGTAACTATGAAATATATGACAAAGAGTTACTGGCAATCATCAGATGTTTCGAAGAATGGAGACCAGAATTGGAATCAGCCCAGGATGTGGTACAAGTACTATGCGACCATAGAAACCTGGAATACTTTATGTCAACAAAGTTACTCAACAGACGACAAGCAAGGTGGAGCGAGTTCCTTTCTAGATTTAATTTTAAAATATCGTTCAGACCAGGGAAACAAGGGGGAAAACCGGACGCGTTGACTAGGAGATCAGGGGATCTACCTAAGGAGGGGGATGAAAGACTTTTGCAACAAAGTCAGACGATACTAAAGAAGGAGAATTTGAACACAAAAATAGGTTTGTTAGCGGGTACTTTGTCAAATGAACCCGCTGAAGGATCGTCCACCGTTCAAGAATTGTTCTCACAGGCTTACAAGACAGATAGTTTCCCCAACGAGGTACTGGAAATGCTCCGCAAGGGCACTCGACACTCCCGAAAGATAGCACTAGCAGAATGCGCAGAAGACACCAATGGACTGCTACAGTACAGAGGATGCACTTGGGTACCCAACGACACCCGCTTACATCTACGACTAGTGCAGGAATACCACGACAAACCATCAGCAGGACACCCTGACGCGCAAAAACCTTGGACCTACTCAGCAGAGAATATTATTGGCCCACCATGAGGAAATACGTCGACCAATATGTCAGAAACTGTGACACCTGCGCCAGGGCCAAAGCACCACGGAATGCACCACACGGACTACTGAAACCACTGCCAGTACCACAAGAACCTTGGACTGAAATATCAATGGACTTTGTTACCGGACTACCAGAAAGCAATGGGTTTAATGCCATCCTCGTTATTGTCGATCGTCTGTCAAAAATGCATCACTTCATACCAACCACCGAAGAGGCCACCGCTAAAGATGTAGTCAGTATGTACCTCCAGAACGTATGGAAACTTCATGGATTACCGGAATACATCGTATCCGACAGAGGCACACAATTCACCGCTGAATTTTGGAAATCACTTTGCCAACGCCTAGAAATCTCACCACGAATGTCCACAGCCTTTCACCCGGAAACAGACGGCCAAACGGAAAGCGACCAACGCAATCATGGAACAGTACCTGAGAAGCTACGTGGCCTACCAACAGGACGATTGGGCAGAATGGCTACCCATGGCAGAATTCGCGACCAACAATCACTGCTCGGAAACCACCAAAGTATCACCATTCTTTGGTAATTACGGAAGACATCCTCGAATGACCTTTGGACCACAACAACACGGTAGGACCACAGCAGAGGACCAAGCCAACGGGTATACCAGAGACATGAAGGAGATCTTTGAATTCTTAAGAAACGAAATGGCCAGAGCACAGAAAATCCAGGAGGAAGCGGCAAACAGGAAACGCTCCCGGCACCGGCATATAGGATTGGTGACCAAGTATGGCTGTCGACTAGAAACCTCCGAACCAAGAGACCATCAAAGAAACTTGATTGGAAACGCATCGGAAAATTCACCATCAAGCGCGTCATCAGCCCTCACGCTACGAATTGAACCTCCCGGAAACAATGAAGGACCACCCTGTATATCACGTATCATTACTGTCACCAGTCAACGATAACCCAGTCCCAGGCCAGACAAACCCCCCACCACCACCCATTGAAATTGAAGGCGAAGAAGAATGGGAAGTCGAAACAATCCTAGACTCCCGTTACCGCTATGGACGACTGCAGTACTTTACCAAATACACGGGCTACGACAAAGCAAGCTGGCAACCAGAAGATGACCTCAGGAACTCACCAGATCTTATCGCAGAATTTCACCAACGGTACCCACGAAAACCTGGGCCTATCAGGAGTTAGGCCTGAGAGAGGGACCTTGTCACGGCGTGGCTAGATGAGTCAGGAATGAGTAAGGATTGGATCGGGAAAATCGGGTTACATATGAGTCACAGGGTTGACCCATAAGATAGCGAGGAACGCGGTTGTAATGCATGAGTCAACAGGTTGACTCATAGGAAGATAGGATATCGGGTTAGATTGTGCTTGGATAAAGGCTTGGCTGTTGCGTGGAGAATTAGTATATAAGTAGATAGTTCCGCCCGTGGTAGTTAGTTCTCCACGCAACCTTTTATTGATTCTTACCCATACCGTTACCGTTCCCGTCCCATCGCGAAACTTCTCTTTGGTCTTTTGCTTAATAGTTGGTATTCCTGCGGATAGTAGGATCCTATTAAGGAATCGACTTTTGGGTTGTGAACCTTGGTTATTCTATCGTATTGTCACCGAACACAGATCTTGCCGACCGTGATAACCTTCCACACCAAAGTCGCTGTCACTACAGAAGTGGCACTCAAGAAACAAATCGTCAAAATCTCTAATAGATTGCATGTGCCAGACACAGCAACACTCTCATCTCTCCTCTGCCCTGACGGAACTCTGGACTTCGAGAAACTCGAAGTCAGCATCCTAGCCTCCGCCATTCCCGAACCAAATCATCCCTTCTGCGACGATTGCAACGAACACCATGAAGAATGTTCGGATACCACCACCATTCCCGACCCCATCAGTCCGATGGATCTCAACGAAGGATCCCAATCCCGCGACCCAGAAGAACCTCCCAAATCTGCACCATTGGAATTGACTCAGGAAGTCACCAATATCACCAAAAATATCTCATCTATCGTTGAAGGAACCGCCGTCCTCAACGCCCAATACGAACGCCGCCTATTAGAAGATAGAGCGGCTTTACTCAAAGAACGACGGGAACTACTCGTCCGTCTCACCAAAGAAGCCGAAGAAACCGAACACATCAGCCCCACCAAACTGTCACGGCGTGGCTAGATGAGTCAGGAATGAGTAAGGATTGGATCGGGAAAATCGGATTACATATGAGTCACAGGGTTGACCCATAAGATAGCGGGGAACGCGGTTGTAATGCATGAGTCAACAGGTTGACTCATAGGAAGATAGGATACCGGGTTAGATTGTGCTTGGACAAAGGCTTGGCTGTTGCGTGGAGAATTAGTATATAAGTAGATAGTTCCGCCCGTGGTAGTTAGTTCTCCACGCAACCTTTTTATCCTTTCTCCTCGGTCGCAAACCTTCGGGCGCGAGACTTTAGCGAGCAAAGTTCTTTAGTTTTCGGCTTCAAACCTTCACGATCCTCTTGGAATCTGCGTCCCCAAGATGGCTCCCACCTCCACCCCTAAAGGATGGGCAGAATACGTCGACCTGCTAGTACCAGACGTACAGACGCTCAACCTCACCACCCTCTCTGACAATATTCTCGAAACCTACCTGATTAACCGGGTACAAGACGAGCAATCCCTCGTAGGCTTTCCAGCCGTACGAGGTAAATGGGATTGTTACAACCACCTCACCAACCTCTTAAAAGAAGAGACACTACGCCGACACGAACTGGCAGTCATGGCCTCCTCGCCTGGCTCCACCCCCTCCACCCCACAGCTCACGTTCCCCAAGCAATCTCAGCTTCGGTTTGGAACCAGCACCCCCTCATCTTCCAGGACGACTAGACCAGTCTCCCCAGCCAAACGACCCAGAGTGACCTCCTCGACTGCTAGCAGCAGCGGGAATACATTCTCACCCCTCTCAACACCATTTGAGCCGGCTACCCCGCTCAAAATGTCTATCTCCCCACAAAACACTAGCCAGGAGGACTCCAGAATGGATGAATCCCAGGCCCCCCCTCCAGACTTCTCTCTTCCTTACGACCCGGAGGTTAACTACCTCCCATCCACCATCCAGGCCAAGT
Organism: Verpa bohemica; assembly: GCA_033030345.1. NCBI lineage: Eukaryota > Fungi > Ascomycota > Pezizomycetes > Pezizales > Morchellaceae > Verpa > Verpa bohemica. The sequence continues at coordinate 56,178 of JAUFSE010000016.1, read as the reverse complement.
CGGGCACGTCTAACTACACTACGTGGTTAGTTAACAACTCCGTGCTGAGTGCCATCACCCCCCTTATCTCGACAATAAGCGAACTCTCCAGAGAGATCACCTCGCTTAAATCCACGGTCGCAAGGTTGGGAAACCAACCGAGACCACCACCCCCCCCCCAACCTCAACAACAACAACAACCCCAACAGCCCAAGCCTAGACAACAGGCCCCCCCTCCGAAAGAAACCAAGCCCAAGGAAAAAGGGACCTACGCAGCAGCAGCCGCTAAAGCCCCTCCCAAAGCCCCCACCCCCCCAAAGACCAAGGCCAAGAAGAAGGCGGAACCCCTCTTCAAGGCCGACTACACAAAAATCAACAGAGAGTTCATCGTCGAACTTTCTGAACCAGCACCCGAAGGAGTCACCCAAGACTCTATCCTCAAAAGCGTCAACGCAGCCCTCGAAGGTACCGGCGTTTACTTTCTCCTATGCAGATTCACCAACAAGGAAAACATAGTCCTTGTAACTCCTCCCCACATTCCAGGCGAACAAGCAGTCCCTTACTCGGAGACCATTACCTCCAGACTGCAAACCCTCGGCCTCTCCCCCTCCACCGCTAAACCCAACAGCCATTGGTCCAAATTTATTCTCCACGGAGTCCCCACCAGGGTAGGCGAAGGTACCATGGCTGGGGTGGCGGTAGCAGAGTTCATTAAAATGAACTACGAATCCGTCCAACTGGCACAAGTTCCTCGATGGCTCAGCAAACCTGAGAACAGATACGGGAAGAGGCACTCTTCTATGGTTATCGCCTTCAATGCGGGGGTAACCTTAAAGACCCTAGGCACCAGCCACTTCATCATTGACAATACTATGTGCAGACTCGAGCCATATGTCCCTGTCACCCCCTCCACCCAGTGCCAAAACTGCCAGCAGTTCGGCCATCACCACATTCGTTGCAAGAACGACCCAGCCTGCGCGGTCTGCGGTGGCTCTCACCACTCCTCTGAACACAAGTGCACCACCTGTAAAGGCGGTATCAAATGCACCCACCTCCCCATCAAATGCGTCAACTGCCCCCAGAACCCGGGACACAAGGCGAACGATCCGGCATGCCCAGCAAGGGCCAAAACTAGAATCCAGAGGGAAAAAGAGATGGATACAACGGTATAGGTTATCGGCTTTTCTTACACTTCTCACTAAATTGGAAATCACCAGGTGGCATCCCTGGTACACTGCGCTTCGGTTATGAAAGTTTTCTTCCCTTTGGGTTTTCTCTTCACATTTGTTTTGATCTGGCTCCGCGACATGTTTCTGCGGTCTTTTTGTTATATCTTTTTGTACTTAACTTTTCTTCGGGCTGCCCTGTAACGGGATGTGCGGTTGGTGTCGGACCATAGATACTCTAGTAGTTTAGTTTGGCGGAGTACGGAGGCGGTCCCTTGGGACTTACGCAATAGGCGATGCCTACGCGGAAATTTAGAAATATTATTATTATTATTATTTTATTGATTCTTACCTATACCGTTACCGTTCCCGTCCCATCGTGAGACTTCTCTTTGGTCCTTTACTTAATAGTTGGTATTCCTGCGGATAGTAGGATCCTATTAAGGAATTGACTTTGGGTTGTGAACCTTGGTTACTTTACCGCATCGTTACCGAACACAGATATTGCCGACCGTGATACAAACCTACACCTTTGTTCTCCTCAAGCACCGTCGCAAACGGTTTCCAATACGTTCCCCCAGCAGCAGAGTTTGCTCCTACCACTCTCTCCACCACTGGATCATGCAATTCCTGGGGTAATCCCCGCGTTACCTTCGCAGAACCTGAAACTCCTCTTCCACTCCTGGCACCCAAATTGTCCAAAGGACAACGTTACCGCCGCAATTTTCAGGCACGCCTCAAAAGTGCCTCCCCCATCATCGATCTTTAGCTCTCGGGACGTTTGCCCTAGAAGGGGAGTGTAATAAACCTAATACCTGAAAAGGAACAGCAGGTAACGATACAAGAATAGTGAATGGAATCACTAAGGAAAAGATGGTGAAGGACTAGGTGGAACTAGTATCACGGAAGAACGGGATGCAGCGCAGAAGATGCAAAAATAGGTATGGTAGTAACAATAAGTTGTTGCATGGAGAACTAACTAATTAACTAAAGTATGGCCCTTATATATTCATTGCTGGGCCCTGATGACGTGTACCTATACGTATACCAATATGTATGCACTTGCGTAATAAAACAATGTGAAACTAAAGAAATCCTGATAACGTAGCAAAGGACACGTCATCCAAATACATGAAACAAGATAGCTGACGCGTCCTGCACGGCAGACTATCCACAAGACCAATAATAGTAAAGGAAATAAGAAACATAGAAATATAAGCAGACCTAGAGTTAAGACCTAGGAAAAAGACATTGGAGAATTAGGGTTCTTGACAGGGAGCTACTGTCAAGAACCCTAATTTTCTTATGTTTTTTCCCTAGGTCTTAACCCTAGCTTTACTTGTATTTCTATGTTTTCCATTTCTTTTACTATTATTTGTCTTGTGGATAGTCTGCCTCGCAGGACGCGTCAGCTATCGTATCTTATGTATTTGGATGACGTGTCCCTTGCCACGTCATCAGCATCTTTTAGTTTTATTGTCTTATTACGCAAGTGCATACGTATTGGTATACGTATGGGTACACGTCATCAGGGCCCAGCGATGGATATATAAGGGCTATCCTTTAGCTAGTTAGTTAGTTCTTCACGCAACAACTTATTGTTACTACCATACCTACCTTGTGCACCTTCCGCTCTGCACCTTCTATCGTGACATACTAGTTCTGCCTAGTATCCTTTTTTTTTCCATATAGTAGTTCCACCTACTATATTCCGTATCGTTACCTGCTGTTCCTTTTCAGGTATCAGGTATATTACAAGATGCTAGGTACTTTTACAATTACATATAAAGGGCTGATTTTCAGCTCATAGGTTACAGTATAGGTGTCACAGCTACTATAACCTTAAGAAGTGGATCCTAGACTTACTTCACATAATACATGACAGCTCTATAGTTTATAGAGTATGGTTTAAAGATATCACCTATTATTTAATAGGTAATTTTTGCTCAAAAAGGGCAAAAAAGTGACATTTTTAGGTATTTAATAAAGTATAAAAAATTATGAGAATTCCCTGTACTCCCAGAGCTTTAGGATATACTCTTTAAGTATATATCTTTAATTCCCAATGATTACTAGGCTTGCTTTAACATCCTAAATGCTCAGGAGTCTGTAACGGCTAAACAACCGTTATAATCGGCTTTGATGTACTTATGTAAGAGAGTCACGTGGTGCCAGAATGACTAAGGGATAGCTACCCAAAGTCTAGAAGGACCACTGAATAAGGTTATGTCAAGAACCCCAAATTACCAATCACCAAATTATCACTCAATCATCAACAGTCACTAGACTATCAGTCTGCCTCACCAACACCCCTTGTTTCACGTTGGTTTCATATAGAAAGGATGACATGGCAGGCCATGTCATCAGGAGCCTGGAGTTACGTTTCAGCCTTGTTTCATGTATTAGTATGACGCGTACTATGTCCACGTCACCATATCTCCTTTTGTTTTATATCTGTTTTATGTTGGAACGCTTACGCGTTCCATTCTGCATCTTGTCTTGGCTTGTACTATAAGTACAAAGCTTTTTTCCATAGTTTAGTTTAGTTCCTCACGCTTCAACTTGTATTCAATACTAGAACACCTGTTTAGTACTCTCTGCCTTCCCTCCAGTTCCTGTGATTCCTATCCAAAAACGTTTCTATATGGCATCACCTGTTGTTCACTGCTAGCAGGTACTAGGTACATTTACAGGTTACTAGATAATGGTAGTCTTTTGAATAGGACCGACGGGCCCACAAAATATCGTGAAGCTCAGACTGGAGATATGCCAGAGAGAACTAGCTATCTACATCAAGGGCTATATGCCCGTATAAGTACCATCATTCAGAAGCCTGGCAAACATCTCCTAAGCGAAGGAAGGATAAGCGTTTCCAGAGCCTGGAGAATCAATGTGTTCGCCATATACCATTAAGCTATGAAGCTTGGCAGTTAGGGGAACAGTGTTTTGTATAATGAGCAGAAGGTCAAAAAAATTAGACCGAGCGCTTGGGGAATCGAACGTGCAGAGGCTACATATGTACTTCGACCCCCCAACGTCTTTATGGATCAGGATTACTGCTTTGCCAAACTCTCGGTTGCTTGCAACCAGGAAGAGCCGGTACTTGGGGAGAAGCCTCCAGATGATTATCACGGTCGGCGGTATCGGTGTTCGGTAACAGTACGATGAAGTAACCAAGGCTCACAACCCGAGGTCAGTTCCTTAGTAGGATCCTACTATCCGCAGGAATACCAACTACTAAGTAAAAGACCAAAGAGAAGTCTCGCGATGGAACGGGAACGGTAACAGTATGGGTAAAGAATCAATAAAAAGGTTGCGTGGAGAACTAACTACCACGGGCGGAACTATCTACTTATATACTAATTCTCCACGCAACAGCCAAGCCTTTGTCCAAGCACAATCTAACCCGATATCCTATCTTCCTATGAGTCAACCTGTTGACTCATGCACTACAACCGCGTTCCTCGCTATCTTATGGGTCAACCCTGTGACTCATATGTAACCCGATTTTCCCGATCCAATCCTTACTCATTCCTGACTCATCTAGCCACGCCGTGACAAGGTCCCTCTCTCAGGCCTAACTCCTGATAGGCCCAGGTTTTCGTGGATACCGTTGGTGAAATTCTGCGATAAGATCTGGTGAGTTCCTGAGGTCATCTTCTGGTTGCCAGCTTGCTTTGTCGTAGCCCGTGTATTTGGTAAAGTACTGCAGTCGTCCATAGCGGTAACGGGAGTCTAGGATTGTTTCGACTTCCCATTCTTCTTCGCCTTCAATTTCAATGGGTGGTGGTGGGGGGTTTGTCTGGCCTGGGACTGGGTTATCGTTGACTGGTGACAGTAATGATACGTGATATACAGGGTGGTCCTTCATTGTTTCCGGGAGGTTCAATTCGTAAGCGTGAGGGCTGATGATGCGCTTGATGGTGAATTTTCCGATGCGTTTCCAATCAAGTTTCTTTGATGGTCTCTTGGTTCGGAGGTTTCTAGTCGACAGCCATACTTGGTCACCAATCCTATATGCCGGTGCCGGGGAGCGTTTCCTGTTTGCCGCTTCCTCCTGGATTTTCTGTGCTCTGGCCATTTCGTTTCTTAAGAATTCAAAGATCTCCTTCATGTCTCTGGTATACCCGTTGGCTTGGTCCTCTGCTGTGGTCCTACCGTGTTGTTGTGGTCCAAAGGTCATTCGAGGGTGTCTTCCGTAATTACCGAAGAATGGTGATACTTTGGTGGTTTCCGAGCAGTGATTGTTGGTCGCGAATTCTGCCATGGGTAGCCATTCTGCCCAATCGTCTTGTTGGTAGGCCACGTAGCTTCTCAGGTACTGTTCCATGATTGCGTTGGTCCTTTCCGTTTGGCCGTCTGTTTCCGGGTGAAAGGCTGTGGACATTCGTGGTGAGATTTCTAGGCGTTGGCAAAGTGATTTCCAAAATTCAGCGGTGAACTGTGTGCCTCTGTCGGATACGATGTATTCCGGTAATCCATGAAGTTTCCATATGTTCTGGAGGTACATACTGGCTACATCTTTAGCGGTGGCCTCTTCGGTGGTTGGTATGAAGTGATGCATTTTTGACAGACGATCAACAATAACGAGGATGGCATTAAACCCATTGCTTTCTGGTAGTCCGGTAACAAAGTCCATTGATATTTCGGTCCAGGGTTCCTGTGGTACTGGCAGTGGTTTCAGTAGTCCGTGTGGTGCATTCCGTGGTGCTTTGGCCCTGGCGCAGGTGTCACAGTTTCTGACATATTGGTCGACGTATTTCCTCATGGTGGGCCAATAATATTCTCTGCTGAGTAGGTCCAAGGTTTTTGCGCGTCCAGGGTGTCCTGCTGATGGTTTGTCATGGTATTCCTGCACTAGTTGTAGATGTAAGCGGGTGTCGTTAGGTACCCAAGTGCATCCTCTGTACTGTAGCAGTCCATTGGTGTCTTCTGCGCATTCTGCTAGTGCTATCTTTCGGGAGTGTCGAGTGCCATTGCGGAGCATTTCCAGTACCTCGTTGGGAAAACTATCTGTCTTGTAAGCCTGTGAGAACAACTCTTGAACGGTGGACGATCCTTCAGCGGGTTCGTTTGACAAAGTACCCGCTAACAAACCTATCTTTGTGTCCAAATTCTCCTTCTTTAGTATCGTTTGACTTTGTTGCAAAAGTCTTTCATCCCCCTCCTTAGGTAGATCCCCTGATCTCCTAGTCAACGCGTCCGGTTTTCCCCCTTGTTTCCCTGGTCTGAACGATATTTTAAAATTAAATCTAGAAAGAAACTCGCTCCACCTTGCTTGTCGTCTGTTGAGTAACTTTGTTGACATAAAGTATTCCAGGTTTCTATGGTCGCATAGTACTTGTACCACATCCTGGGCTGATTCCAATTCTGGTCTCCATTCTTCGAAACATCTGATAATTGCCAGTAACTCTTTGTCATATATTTCATAGTTACATTCGGCCGGTGAGTGTTTTTTGGAGAAGAAAGCCACAGGGTGTAGGATTCCTTTGTCGTCTCGTTGGGATAGTACTCCGGCAGAGACATAGTCCGAGGCGTCTGTTTCCACGACTATCTCTCTGTCCGGGTCAAAGTGCCGTAGTATGGGTGCTGATACGAATGCCCTTTTCAGTGTTTGGAAAGCTTTTTCTTGTAGATCTGACCATTTGAAAACGGTGTCCTTTTTTGTCAGTGCCGTGAGGGGTGTTGCCACTCTAGAGTAGCCCAATATGAATCGCCGGTAGTAATTTGCAAATCCTAGGAAAATCTGTACATCTTTGACTGATTTCGGTGTTTCCCATTCGGTGACTGCCGATACTTTCTCAGGATCCATTTTGATACCATTGGGGGTGAGGATAATTCCCAGGTACTTAGTTTCCTGTACGTGGAATTCGCATTTTTCTGGTTTCAGGTGTACTCCGTTAAGGTCCAGTGCTGCAAGTATTTGTCGTACGTGTTCCTTGTGTTCTTTTAGTGTTTCCGAATATATCAGTATGTCGTCCAGGTATGCTGTAGCGAAGTGATCTAGAAATGGTCGGAGAATGTCATTGACCCAATGTTGGAAGGTTGCCGGTGCGTTGGTGAGTCCGAAAGGCATAACTGTATACTCAAAGTGACCATACCGTGTTCTGAAGGCTGTTTTCCACTCATCCCCAGGTGCTATGCGGATCTGGTTGTATCCCCAACGAAGGTCCAGTTTAGTGTACCATTTAGCTTTAGCAAGACGGTTGAGGGTTTCCTGTATCAGTGGTAGCGGGTATCGGTTTTTGAGGGTAATCTCATTGAGTTTTCGGTAGTCAACACATAGCCGTAGTGATCCGTCTGCTTTTTTGACAAATAGTATCGGTGCCCCTGCTGATGATTTGCTGGCCCTAATAAATCCCTTTGGTAAATTTTCCTGTAGATAGTCCCTGAGTGCTTGTAGTTCCATTCGTGACATGCCGTACATTGGTCCGAAAGGGGGTTCTTTTCCCTCTTGTAGCGTGATCTTATGGCCATATTTTCGGTGCGGTGGTAGGGCGGCTGCGACGGATTCTTTAAACAAATGCAAATATTGATGGTATTCAGGAGGTACAACGGTCTTGATGTCGATGGTTTCCTTCTTGTTTTTCAGTGCTTTGTCGATGTCTCGTAACGATACGGAGAAGACCTGCAAATTTCGTCTGTTGGCATTCCATAGAAAGGGGGCAGCTCCAATCATGGCTATTTTGACTGTCCTTCCTTCTGGTAGCGGTACAGAGGTTCCTGTGGCTGTTACTGGGCCTTGTTCTAGTAGGCATTTGGTCAAACAGAGGGGGGAGTTGAATGTCAGTCTGTTCCCTTTTGGCTGTATCGTGACGTCGTGGTGTCGCATCCATGGGATTCCCATAACGATGGGGTAGTGGCCTAACTGTGTTACAAAGAACGGTGCTTCCTCTTCGTGCCCATGGATGTTGATTCTAAGTTTTGCCAGGTGAGTAATGGTTCCGGATTCTATGGGTCTGCCGTCGATAACCTCAATCTGTCGAGGAATTTTTAGTGGGTATGTGGTGATGTTGTTGTGGCTTACAAAGTTTTTATCTATAAATGCGTATCCAGAAGCTCCAGTATCAATGAGGGCATAGGTAGGTTTGAATGATCCTTTATTTTCCGAAATTAAACAAGTAACTACCAATTGGTTCCCATCCATTTCCTCCTCTGATACCGAAAAAGCTGAAATACATAAACTAGAAAAATTCTTAACTGGTCCCTGGGCTAAGCCACCTAGCGCAGGGACTCCTCTTTTAACTCCTCGTCATCCGTGCTTTCCTCATCCCTTTCTTCCATTCTTCCTGCCGCTGCGCGCATTGGTCTTCTGGGGGTAAGCCTGGACCTGGGCGGGGCTGTGGGGCAATCCCTTGCGAAATGATTTACCCCTCCGCACCAGTAGCACCTCCCCTCAACGCGCCGGGCCTCCCTTTCCTGTGGTGTCGGTCTTCCTCTTCCTGCTCCCAATTCCATGGGTACTACCCCTCCTGGCGTGTGCGATGGGTGGGTTTCTGCGGATTGTTGTGGGGGTGCTGGTGTCGAGTGTTGCCGGGGCGCTGGTGCCTGTGCTGGTGGTCGATACCCTGAGCTCCTTCTGTTGTCTGTGTGTCGGGAGAGGAGTCGTTGCCTGTTATCCAATCTTTGCAGGAGTGTTGCGTATTGTTCGATGGTGTTCGGTGTGTCGTGCTGTATCATTAATTGTCTGAGTTCATCGTCGAAATTCCGTTGGTCGGGATGAGGCCGATTAGGGCCACCACATTATAGCCTGTCTCTGGTGCATATCTTTGGAACTTGGCGTAGTAAACTGAAAACGAAGTATTTCGTTGTTTCAAGTTTCGAAGTGTATCTTGTGCAGTTTGTTGTCTATCCGGGTCTCCAAAAGCGTTATCCAGTATACGGTAGAATTCGTCCATGGTGGGTAAGTTTACCCCAGTGTTAGTCATGTATCCGAGAAATTGGTCGGCAGCGTCGCCTTCCAAACGAGACAGGGCGTAGGTGAGTTTGTTTTGCAATGTGGGGTAACGGTCTGCATTTCCTACTAGCTTTAACCTAAGAGCTTGTTGGAACAGGCGCAAGGTTTCCCTTTTGCCGTCGTATTTTGCTGGGTCTGGTAGTTTTTCTGATCTGTTGTGGTGGGTTGGTGGGGTGAGGTCTGGTGGTGGCGGCGGTGGTACTTCTCCAGCTGGCCTTTGTGCTAGCTGGGCTTGCAATGCGGTGATCTGGTTACCTAGGTTGGTTACCTGGGTCTGTAGTTCGGTGTTTTGGTTTTGCAGTGTTCCCTGTTCTCTGAGGGCGTCGGTAAGGTCAGTGCTGTATTGTTGTGTTCCTTGTCGACATTTAGTCACAAGAGTGTAAAGGTTTCTGAGTTCTTCTGTTGATTCCGGTGGTGGTGCTTCTGGGTAACGTACAAAGAAGCTGTCGAGGTCTGCAGTGAGCTGTTCATAGTCGATAGGAGCAGCCATGGTCGTGATGTTGTGAAGGTTGGCGTTGGAGACGCAACCTTAGTATCACGGTCGGCGGTGTCGGTGTTCGGTAACAGTACGATGAAGTAACCAAGGTTCACAACCCGAGGTCAGTTCCTTAGTAGGATCCTACTATCCGCAGGAATACCAACTACTAAGTAAAAGACCAAAGAGAAGTCTCACGATGGAACGGTAGCGGTAACAGTATGGGTAAAGAATCAATATAAAGGTTGCGTGGAGAACTAACTACCACGGGCGGAACTATCTACTTATATAATAATTCTCCACGCAACAGCCAAGCCTTTGTCCAAGCACAATCTAACCCGATATCCTATCTTCCTATGAGTCAACCTGTTGACTCATGCACTACAACCGCGTTCCTCGCTATCTTATGGGTCAACCCTGTGACTCATATGTAACCCGATTTTCCCGATCCAATCCTTACTCATTCCTGACTCATCTAGCCACGCCGTGACAATGATGCCAATTGGTTACTCTGCCTCGGGAGATCATTCTCCTAACATGTGGCGAGCGCCCCGCTATGTCACCCGCCACTCTTAGGGGGAGCCCCCCTGAGTTGCGGAATCCCTAACAAAAACACAAGTTTTGGACCCCAAAAATAATCCCCGAAGCGTCAGGGAAATTCGTCCGTCCAAACTAAATCCAGAGGGTATATGAGGGAAGAACAACACACTGGTGCAATCAGATTTTAATTCGGACCAAAACTGCAGAAGTTACAGATCATTTACTAAAGATCCTTACGTCACTACTGGCCGGCTTACTCCGCTAGTTCTTAGGAGCCCGGTCCAGACCGTGTTGATTTCCAAGCACGGTGGAATTGTTACCCCGCTGCTTGGCAAACTCTCTCCCCTCAAATACGACCCATAGCTTAAGCTCGCTCTTCCCCAGAGCATTTTCTACTCTTGCTAGTCAACGAACAAGCGTTGTTCCGAGATCCTCATACTCTTTACTACATTCTTGATGGCGCTTTGTCTTCCCTGGAAGCTGAGTTCTTTTTAAGTTTTAGTTAGCCTGCACTACCTAAAGACCCATCAGAACTATTCTTCGATCCTAGTCGAACTCAGAACGACAAGCGGTTCTAAGCCTCGCTGCTGAAGCTTCTCGTTGTAGAGGGAGACTTGGGTTTTCTTTTTGCACATGGCAGTACTTCCCTGGAGGTACCCCCGTTACAGAGTCACTCATTAAAAAAACCCAGCATTACATAACCCAAATTAGCCCCCCTTTTGAGCCCTTCAAATTGGCTTTTTATGGACTCCTAGGCCTCAATAGACTCCAAAGATCTTCAGAGACCCTAGATAGGCTCCCTAATCACTTTTCTATTTATTTTATCCATTGGTATCTTATATAGGGCCCTAAGAACGAAAAATGTCTCAGGTGAGCGGTTACCCTGTCATGGGCGGTTACACGGTAAAATACGTTAGCTTTACTGTAAGTAGCGGTATTGGGTTTATACAACAAGCTGAAAAGTGCTAGAATCAATATCTGCTGTGGAATATGAAGCAATGGCGGAAGAATCTATTAGCAGAGGCGCCTCAAATCATATCATACGGCAGTAATTGCCTATAGAACCTCCTCGAGAGCTATTTTACAAAGGCATTGCTTCCAACTTGGCCTATTGTTACACCTTTCCGGACACTATGAGAAAAGCATGATATATAGTGACCTATGCTCCAGTGCCCACTCATGCTGCTCTTGTGCAATCTCATCATCAAGCAGTATACGTTCCTTAGCTTCCTTCATGTACTTGTAAAGCCCTGGCATTTCCGGAATGGACTGTTATTGCATACCATATAAAATCGTAGACTTGGCACAGTCCTTTACCGTATCCAATAGCAGCCCAGCCCGGAGAAATCAGGGTATTACGAGTATTAGAACCCCATTACTGCTTTCAAAGTCTCTATACTCGTTCTCGTCAGATGTTTCCGGATTACTAGGAGCGTCATGTCGCTTACTGATATCCACCACAAATGTAATGCGCCCATGTGGTGCAACACCTTGGAGCCAGGCCCTCTAAACAAAAGGGACCATAGTGATACGTTGGGTTCCGTAGCTTCTTTCTAGCCGAGGGGTCAAAAGGGTGTAACTCTTAGGTTTGGTCAATGGCTCGAGCTCACAATGTGAGCTGGTAAGATAGGCATGATGCTCTCCCAGTTACCATAATCCGGAAACGTCTGACGAGAACGAGTATATGTACCGATTTCACCTGAACTAAGACAGAGTGAGACCCCGCAGTTCGCGAACCCCATTGCTGCCCTCAGGTTCTCTATATACCGATTTCAGCTGAACTGAGACCGAGTGGGACCCCACAGTTCACGGACTGCCCCACCCTGAGGTTTTAGACGGTCTCTTGGCGCGGTTCCCGGGTTGTTTCGGGGCCCATGACGTACACTATCTTCATGTACTACAGCCTTTACTTGTATTCTCATGACGTTTGTAGAATGGACTGCTAGGTATTGCATCCATAAAAAAACTACGCCAAGCCTACGATTTTGTATTGTATGCAGTAGCAGCCCATTCTACTCACACGTTAATTAATAACTCGGAATGCATGGGGCTGCAACGACCAAGAGATGTATGGATAGTAAAATAACGAGAAAACTAGTAAGAATAGTAAGAATTCAATAATATTATGTTTGGTACTTTAAGCAGATATGAATTATTCTAGATCACATTTGAGGTCTACTCACTTGGTATTTTTTAATAGTGCTTGGTGCTGCAGCTATGCAAATTCTCAGTTATTAACTAACGCGCGACTACAAACGTCATGAGAATACAAGTAGTAAGAAAGATCGAGAAGGGTTAGTGTGCAGGGGTTCTACAACCAGTACAATCGCTAGAACTTTTGGCAAAAATGCCAATGGAAGTCCTAGATCTGAATCCTACACTTCTTGATCCTTCCTACCATCTTACCGTCTTGTTCAGCTGAAGTTATGCGGGGACGTCCTCGGCCTGGCAGCCCTCCTTTCCTGTGAATTTTCTGCAACTGTGGTGAGGGGTATGTCTAGGTTGGAGGAGATCCCGCGTAACGTACTACTACGATGTATTCTATCGATCTGCCCCCGCTGGTATGGAGTAAGGTGTTTCCCTGGTTTAGTCATATGTATGTCTAGGACTTTTCCGGACTTTGAGGTTCTTTGTAGTGGCATTTGCTTGTGGAATGAGCTGTCACAAAGTGGGTTGGGTTGTGCTTTTGCGACTGTACTATTAAATTTTGGAAGTTAATACCACTAGCAATATTCTGGGCCCCCACATAGCTGTGTTGGTTATCACAAACGACCTGTGGCCCAATAAAGTTCGAAGATCATAACTCTTGGGTAAACCAGCTCATGAAAATACTTAATATAGAAGGAAATTGGTGATGCTAGGGGAACAGAATCTGGATATAGCTACATAATAAAGTATCGCGTCATTGAGATATATTTACCTACATAATATAGGGGCTTTACTTTTTGGCCAATTAAAATGCTCTTTCATTGGTATACTAGGGCTTGGGGTATCAGATGATAAACATATATAGAGGGGTAGAAAGTCCTTGCTGGGATTTCTCTCCTAGTCAGCTAAGATGCTGAGAATACGTCTATAAACTACATTTCATCTATCCCTTTTCCCAACAATCTCCTTAGACTTCCTACCCCTCAGACCATACCCCCCACAGTCAAGCTCCAAGGATCAAACTGAATTTATTCTTCAACAGCCTTTACCGTACCATCGCACTTTCAAACACTCAAGGTAATAGACACTCAAGGGCTAATTAGAGTCTTAAGGGCAAGATCTAGCTAACCTTTCTCCGAAAAACCCCACCAGATGTCTGCCGTCGCCGATGGAACCTACAAGATCAGAAGCGTTAAATTTAAGGAAAACTTCCTAGATAAAGACCCCAAGGGCAAAGTCTGTGCGACCAAAGGTGTTTTGGATAAATGGATCGTCAAGGCCGATCCCAGCGACAGCTTCTGCACTATCACTTACGCTGGCTCGGGGGCGCCTCAGTTTTTGAGTGTGCTTAGCACGAAAACCCCTAGTGGTACCTCCAATATCGGTTTTGCCACCAAGTCTGGAAGCAACTACGCCCACGCCCAAGGTTGGAAGATAGTAGATACTGAGGACAGGTTTGTAGCTTCCTATTAGACTCTCAGGGATGTTTTCTAGTAACAGAAAACTAACGACCCTCTAGGGGCTCCCGTAAGTATATAATAGTGAGGAAGTCCGATGAGGATTATGCAGTCGGTGTTACGGGTACTGGGCATAGTGTCGACTGCGTGCTCGTCGCGTCGAACACTACCAGCCCTGCTCAACAATGGTACTTTGAGCCGGTTTAAGCAATTCTTCGATTGATGGATAAGGCTGGATATCTCAAGAGGTACTTGCCTACATCTGTTTCGGGGTTGTGTGCTCTGTTGGGATTTTGTTTCTTTGGACGAATGGTTTTTTTATTTTAAAATGGTCTCTTGACTCTCTTGTTCATTCGCGTTGCCTTATGTAACTTGTTATGTTCGGGATATCGAAGAGGCTGAGTTATTGAGCGAATATAACAAAATTGGGGATGTATACTGCGCCTTGCCAAAACAGTGACCTCAAAGAACAAGTAACACAATGTGACTAAAACAGTAACATAGAAAGTAATATAAAGTAATATTCCAACTATTATCATGTTACCCTTAAGATTTGGATCACACTACCTAGATATCGACACCACCGAGATTTAATTAACTCTATCCCTTAACATGTTAAAGAATGCTATCCTCCCCTAGAGGATCAAAAGAATCCTATCTCTATAAAAGATTAAGTACCTCTGATATTTAACAAGTATATTTGAGGTGGGTACTGCCTTAGTACCGATACGGTACATACATAAGGTTCTGCGTGTAACTGTTGGTCAAGTGTCTAGCCTCACCGAAATAGGTAACATTAACATACTCTCAACCCCAGAATTAAAGTTGTCAATTCTAAATACTAGATAATACTGAACCCTATCCAAAAAAATTATGGGGAAATATAGGTGATAGCTCGCATTTTGGGGAAAGGGTCAGTATGTATACTTCGGGCAGTACATCTTAACACATTAACACAAGTTGGCGCATGGGCGTGAAGATCAGCGTTCCACCTTAATACGTTTAAGATTTTTTTCACTATAAGAATCAAAATTTTAAAGGTAAATAGAGGTATTGAGGAGTTTTATCTATTTCCTATACGGCTAGAAGGCTACATACACCCACCTAGTGAACCAACCGTTTATCCCTAACCAACTGTAGCGCGATATTATATTCCCCATATTACTAACATCTTGAAGCCTAACTCTGGCGTGGAGGTGACCTGATTCAATAGTTGGCGCACCACCGAGTCGATTGAAAGGACCGCGTTCAAACCCTTGTTCTTAATCTAATCAACTCAATAGGCCTATTATGCAAAGTACTCAAGTCGTTACTGGGCCCGCTCTTCGCTAACTTCAGAATCGGCAACGCTCCCCTCCGAGACTTCATCATGCTGGTCCCACTAGTTAAAGTGGTTAGTAACGAAACTTTAGTATGGAGTATGCATGTTGGATTACATATTTTGAAATTGCCCCGGTCAATAGCTTAGTTAACTGATGGAACCCAGAAACATTGTTAGAAAAAGTATACATTTGGATAAATTCAGGGTAGGGAAATAAATACCACGGTCCATTTGTGTTCTGGGTCCGAGACATCTGCAAGTGACATAGCCACTAATTTACTGCTATCAGCATTAAAGTTGGAAGGAGAATAATGTCAGGACCGAACGGAGTCCATTTACTTTGAATATAATCCACATATTCGCCCATCTCAATATGAGAATCGAGCTTTTGATAGAGGCGTGTTTCGCCTTTACCATTTCCAACGTGGCAAAATTGGAACGCAACAGCTTATGAAGCTAAGTAAGCAAAATTAAAAGCAAAGCACAAAGAGCTATAAATAAATATGCATACCATGCCGCCCTGGTGTGGGATCTGCCTTTAGCCTCTTAACACAGCCCATAATAACTTCTTGCAAGTGATCTTTTCTTTCGCCTTCGATCTAAGATAAAAGGAACATTTAGTGTATTCTTTGGGCTAAAGGAGAATTATTATTTTTTGGGGGGGGGAGTGGTGTGGGGGGATCTTACTGCTCCATCTGTAATGACCATCACAATAAGGGGCTTCTTCATAGGGTATTTGGGGTTCCAAACAAACCGGTCCAAAACTTTCTTTTGCAACTCTGTACCCACCCTTGTCACACCTCTATATATGTGCTTATTAAGAATGGTCTCCACTTTTGTGTAGTTGACATTCTTTTTTCCATTGTCGCTATTTAGGAATCGAACCGATAGTATTCCTTCGGGATTGGCAAGATCGTAGATACTGGTAATTTCACTCAATGTGTCTTTGAGGTTTTTTATGCGCAGACCTCCTTCTTCTACTTCCATAGATGAACTGTCATCTATTCCATATGATTAGCTATACCTCCAAATAAAACCAACGATTATTATATGAGATCCAAACCAATCAATACAACAATGTCGTAAAGTGTTAACATTGCCAGGTATTTTGCAATCTCCTTGCCGCAGCCTTCAATTAACAATTGATTAACCATGTTTGTAGCCGTGGTAGCTTTCGAATTGAGGGCATTGTCATCATAGAATTTCGCCAATTCAAATTTCTCGGATTTGATAAAACCCTCGAGTCTTTGAAGGCATTCTAGGTGAGTGGCAGGTAGGGAAGACCTGCGATTGGGTATGCTCTGGCTACTTAGCCTCCTCCCTGTTGATGTCATTTTAGGTTATCAAGGCCTATGGAATACTAGTAAAAGTAGAGGCCGAGTATGTAAGCGAGGGATATATCCGGAGATAGGAGAACTGGAGTAGAAGAGGATGAAAAGAGAAAGGGGGCACGTACGCTGGGGTGAGAATGCGACGATCTGATGTGAGACTAGTAAAGTTTAGAGGCGTTCTTTGGATTATGATAGATTTCTTCTTGCTTTAGATACTACAAGTGTTTGCCTATTTTCTAGTCTATTTATGTATTCTAGTATCATTAAGCCAGATAAAACTATGCGGTTTAGGTACATATAATGAACGTATCTTGCATATTGCGCCAACATGCATGGGGAAGCTGTGATCTATGCCATTCCCGGTAAAACTGCCCTTCTCGCGGACACGGGAGCCTTGTAGAGCTGTCATTTAAGTCTAAAGTCAGCTAAATGACTGAACATTTCAGTAGTTAAGGAGAGAGCAGCGTTTTCGACTGGACTAAAAAGGGCTGTTCATTTCGTAGGCTCCGTGTTGCTATGCGTATTGGGGAACGTACGCGGACACGATACCCAGGGAAAGTCTCGTCAGGCATCGATAGTAGAATATGAGCTGTCACATTAATTTTCACAAGCGATACCTCTAAGCTACCTAGGTCCTTCTCTACCTATTCCTCTTCTCGCTGACCCCCCTGCTCGCAAACCCCACCTCTGATAGCCAGCTGTCCTTTCACGCGCAGGTGCACAACCACAGCCTCCTAGTGATCGGCGACCAGGAAGCAAGCAAGCTTACCTTATGATAGGGCGACGGGGTGACGGCAAATGTTGTCTGATAGCAAAAAAAGAGTTTTGGGTTTGGCTAAGAGCTGGCCAGCCAGGGTTCGCGTCACCCCCTATGTATCTCGTCCTCCCGATCGTGAAAGTCTCGCTCGATGGAGAGCTCCTCTTTACCCAGTAAACATCAAACGAATGCACGCACGGGAAACCGCGCACTCGTATGGTTTCTTTGGTCCGACCCTTGTTTACATCTCTGCATTTTTCTTTATACTGACGAATCTTGCTATCACCGTTCCCAGCCACCTTGCGTTCCCATCACCTCAGCGTGCCATCCAATATTAATATAGCGCCCCCCCAGAATCTTCATTTCCCTGCTTAGAATATCTGGGCTGCTATACTTCGCTTCACCTATTTGCAAGCTTCAGACCATAACTCAGCAGCTGCCTCGATCTAAAGACACTAAACGTCACCTTTTGCTAGAAAAATTAAAGCATCACTAAAAAGGCGATTGCAATTATGGCCTCAAGAATTGAGCAGCTACCCGCACCAGTAATAACCGATGAAGGAGCCTGTCTTCTCCGGAATTACAGTCTATCGCCTATAGCTGTAGCGGAAGACCAAGTGGTGTTCCTTCGATACTCTCTTAACCGGAAGCACAAAGTTATAGGGGAGAAAGAAGACGAGAGCGAGGACGAGAGCGCAGATGAGAATGAGGTGGCAGATGGGAGTGGAGAGGAGTATTTTCCTGTACCCTTGGCAGAACTTCGCCCCGGGGGTACGGATATTCTTAAGAATTTTGTTGAAGAGAAAGATCACATAATTCGAGTTATGTACGTATGCTCTGTTTATCATGATATTTTGTTTGGTGTTTGATACTTAGCGCTAAGATCAGTATATAGCCAGTTTAATATAAAACACTCTAAGCGGGCCGCTCAAGTAGATGTAACATTATCCCCCGGAATAGTATTAAAAATGGAGCTGATTTTTTTTCAATAAGGAATTTGTAGAAGCAATCACCGAAGCAATGGATAGGCGAACCCTTAATGTCCCGCCTATCTTAGAATCTCCCAACCTGAGCCAAAGAGGTCATTTTATAACTGGCACCTCACTTCGCTCCGCTTTCGAACCAAAGAAATTCTTGACATTGTTTGTTTCTATTCCCTACCTGACCCTTGGAACTCAAAGCGATAATGGAGGTGTGAGTTTAAGTCGATATAGATCCCTGAGCCCAGGGCTGGATGTGGGTAGCCTGAGCTTTGGAACTCATAGTGATATGGCGACTGAGACCCACACTTCCATTAATTCCCTAGGTCGAGGGTCAGATGTAGGCAGTGCCAATTCCAAGGATACCGAGGAGATTTTGGTACATCAGGCATGGTTTTTGATTTTTGATAATAGTTTGTCTTTCACCCCCCCAAATCACTCAAGAAAGACAAAACTTTGGTGTTTATGTATATTGTGTTAGGAACAATTGCGGTGTTTAAATCTGTAGACGATACGTCTGCACCACTCTTCCCGTATCAGCAACGACTAGGTGGTTTTCAGGCGCTGGTACAAATGATATCAAACACCATCACATCTTCAGAAACAATTCCGGTCAGGAAATTCCTTGATGGAGTCTCAGAGCAGGTTTTTCTCCTTTCTCCTCAACTCCTATGCTCTAAGTAATATTATCTAACAAATGCCGAAGGAAATGCGACTTCAGGATAATATCAAAGACTCCGATGGGACTATCCCTGCAGTCGAAAAAGATATCGCTGAGATTGAAAGAAGGGCTGAGATTGAAATGAAGGCCGGCAATCCACAGAGTAGTGAAACTAAAGATGAAATCGATCAGATCAGAGCTGCCGCCGCCAATGGGACGAGAATTGGCCCATTAATCAAACAATTCAACAAATCTATAACTGAAATATCTACCATAATGAGCATAGCTCAAACCCAAATCAAAATACTGGGGGAACTTCGGGATATCCTCCAAAATCCTTTCGAAGAGGGAGTAGGGAGGCCTCGACCTTTCAGGAACGCAGTTAAGCTACCGTTTATCCTAGGGGAGAGAGAACAAATCCGCATTACCCTAGAAACAATTGACATACTCATTGAGGAACGAAAGGCCTTCCGTAAAGAGCTTAGTGTTTGGTTGAAGGATTTACGATGTTCTCAAACATTGGTACCTCCCCTCATCCTACTATTTGCCTAGGTAATAGACTTCTAACTCGATAACTAGTCCTTTCAAGACAGCCATATGCCTAGTGCAAAGGAGGCCCAGGAGATGAAAGAAGCGATAGCGCAGCAAGGGCAGACTATCTCCGTATTTACACTTATCACGAGTGTGTTTTTGCCACTAGGGTTCCTTGCTTCTGTAGGCTGACCCTTATACCATCTTGGATTCTCCGAATAGTAATGCAAGTGGACTAACAAATTGGTCGTTTGCCATATAGTACTTTGCAATGTATCCCCCAAGCATGAGTGTGCAAGCCTCAACAGAGACACAATTTTGGATCATCACTGCGCCTATTACTCTAGTTACTATAGTCCTAATGTCCGTCTTCCTTTATAGACCAGACGACTGGATAAAGGAACGACTTGAAAACCATGCTAGCTGGGTCTTGAAGTTTATTCGTCTATTCACACGTCGCAAGAAACAGGACCCATTACATATTTCAAACACTCCAAGTCATGTTTAACACGATGGCAATGAAGCATAACTATTTTGGGTTTTCCTAAACCCTTCTTCTTTAATTTAATTATAATTTATATATATATATTTATCATATGTAATTTGCCTAGATGTATCTCTTATATAATAATATGAATGTGGAGATTGCTAGTGAAGATAACTGTTTTCTGGTACGGTCATGTACAGTCGAGGGAAAAAAGTGTCCGAACGCTGATTCACCGGATCTTGGCGTGTTTTAGCACCCATATCTATGCTTCTAGGCTAAGAGGCTAGTATTTTTGTAAAAAAAATTGAGCTTCAAAGGCAAGCTAGGGGGGGTTTATTTACATAGAGAACTTTAATTTCACACAACTATCAAAGCTTATATCTAGTCTATACATTTCTGAGATGCTCCTGTTCTCTATAGTAGTTTTTATGTGTACATGTTTGAATAAGTGAAAAAATGATAAAAAGGGCTATCCTGGGTATAATAGACCCCATTTCCTCTATTATAGGAGTCTATAGGCGCAAATTGCACCCTAATACCCCATATTACTTGCCATCTTATAAAGTGTTTTTTTTACTGCCTAAATTTGCATATTTAACCCTAAATATGGCCGCATTTTTGACCATAAAGGAGGGGGATTCTGGCTTTCTTTCCCCATCCCATATATACCTAGAGACCTCTCCTAGAACATATCAAGAGCCCAAATGATGAATATTTTTTTCTCTATAAGTAACATTCCTCAAATATCATGAGCGCCGAGGCTCAATTATCTCACCTAAAACAGGTCTCAGCGCGTTCGGACACTTTTTGCCCATCACTGTACAGTAAAAACAAATTACTTGGGATTATTCCCTACAACGTAGCTTATCCCGGGGCGATACGCGAGATTTTAGCAGTACAGAGGCCCCTAATTGTATAATATATGCCATCTTAGGGCTACTAAATCATCACTATTGACTCGTTGTTTAGATATCTGAGCTTCATAAACCTAGAAGCTGGAGCTTCTTTCTAAGGCGGGGGATCCTCCGAGCCTTTAAGAGATTCCAATTGGTTATCCCCGGTTAGGTTGATATTTCTCACAAGTGATCTAGGTTTGACCTAGGGAACGGAGAGCGGGGGCCTGGGTAAGTGGATAGGCCTTCTAGCATTTGTACTACCGTAGGATTAGTGTAATATAAGAAATAAAGCAAAAAAAGAATTATCGAATAACTGTGAGTAGTGTCTAGGTACAGCATACGTATGGTATAGCAAATTGGTATTTTATGGGTATAATCAGGCCCAGATCCAAGAGTAAGATCGATGCTCGAGGCACTAAGAATAGGCTTAATAGAAGCTTTGGTAGTACTTACAAGAATGATCTTCCAGGGATCACTCTATCAGATCCATGTACGCTATGAATTTATCCCCACCACCACCCTATCAGAAATCGCCCATGTTGGAAGGACCTTCTAATAGCCAAGAAAAACTAGTTAATCGAGCGATACATGATGATCGAAATAATCGTAAAAAGTGGAATTGCTGAATTTCAGGGCTAAACTCCGGTTATACAAGCAAAGGTGGCTTTACTACTATAGATGTGAATATCAATAGGTATGACACCATGAAAAATCAATCTATAAATGCGTAGCTGGTTTTTGCGTCCGACATCGAACTTTTTTGGCATGAGCTACGCTTCCTACAGCTAGAGTTAAATATATACGATCTTTTATCTCGCTCTATGAGGCCTGTGTTCTGTGATCTCCCCAAAATCTTGTGTATGGCTCTACCACTCACAGAATGGTACTGGGTAGATCTATTTGTGGATTGGGATATTAATCAGTTGAATAGGTATATGTAGGGCTAGGGTTCATGGGATGTTTCTGTACCCCACTTTATTTCACTCTTACCTGATCAGTTGAGAAGATATTGGTCTGGTTGTCTTCACCTTACTACCCAGGACGTCTGCGCTTGTAGGTCTCACCAGCACAATATGCCACCATACACTTCAGGGTCAGTTGATACCGCAAATATGTGACCCGTTCCTTCTTTATCTACAGATATTAATTGAGCGATCACTAGGCGTCTTAACTCTGAGATAATCAAGGTCTTGGCTGAGTCCGGCGAGCGAGTATTCAATGTCCACAGCAATATTCTCACGGCGCAATCTAAGCCTTTGACCGAAGCCGTTAAACGCACTTCAGTACAATCCGGGGGGCTGAAAGAGATTCATCTCAATCAGTGGGACGGAGATACCGTTGAGCGGGTTTTGGATTTTCTCTATAGTGGGGGTTACGATGTTCCAAGACCAGAGCCGCTCCAACCAACAGGAACTTCTGTAGCAAGCGAAGTAGGAGAAGAAATCCCTGAGCATACTATATATACTCCGGATACTGGCAGATCCGAAAGCAGCTTGAGTGATAGATCGGATAGTACTATTCATGAAAGTACTACAATGTCAAGAATCGATCGTCCTTTAACTCCCCTCAGTCGGTTTCGCGACCCTATCCACAACACCGGACATGAATGTGATGGAGTTGAGGAGTGTCTTGATAATTTCCCACCCACAAACTACGATTATGAGTCTGTTCTGCTCGCGCATGCCAAGGTATACGCTCTAGCACAGCACGAAGAGATTATGGCACTGCAAAGACTTTCCCTTCAGCGTCTACTCACTGTTCTCACGTCTCTAGAGTCATCTATTACCTGCTCGCATATAGCAGCAAACATTTTTCGGCTATTGGAATGTGTTTATATGGACACAGAATCTCCGATCTCCGAGTGCGGGGATGAACCTATGCGGAGGCTAGTTTCCCAGTTTGTGGCAATTGGCTTCCCAGCGCTTGGCGAAGCATCAGGAATGAGAGAGGTCCTCAAGAAGGGTGGGGATCTAGTACCCGATCTGCTAGGGAAGCTACTCAGAAGACTTGTCAATTCCGAAAGCCAGTTAAAAATACTCCAGGCGGTGAGGTTGACAAGTAAAGCTGATGCATACCCAATACACTCAGAGACCCAGGAACCCGACACAACGGCCCTACAGTCAGCGGCAGTCTTGAGACGTGAGAGACAGGCCAGACGACAGGCGGAGGAGTGCCTTTCGCTACTACGAAATCACCTTCAATCACAGAGTTCGGTTACGTTAGAGCAGCTCCAAAACATTGAAGGAGATTTGTATCAACATGTCCAGGTCCTCACACCGAAGCAGTTTCAGGCTCACCAAGGGTATGGCCTTGCCTACTGGGATGATAGGGAACAACCGGAAGCGGCAAGACCAAAGGTCTATAGAATTCTTAAGTTTACTGAGGCTCATGAACTTTTGACAATGGTGGCTACAGACCTCGATATAGATGCCTCGAGAGTTAGACTATGGACAGTCGGAAAAAGGAGATATGCCATCCGCATTTACTATGTGCTGAGCTTTTTGGATATGAGCCAGCCGGTTTCGTATTTTCAAAAATATATGACCTCTAGCCGTGTCAACAATGAATGCTGTAAGTTGCAGTTTTGGGCCGAAGTTACAGATGTCAACTCAGTATGCAGGCCTTTGTGGTGGGATAAACCCACTGATAACTACTCGATCACTATCCACCTAAAGTATTTCGATGTTCAAGCGCAAACACTTTGTGGTGTTGGTTATGAATACGTAAAGAGAAAGGAAATGATCGAAACACTGATACCTAAGATTATATCACGGATGGGCTGGGCAGATGATACACGGCTTCTTCTCTATGAGGTTTGTATTATTAGTCATAGGATACTCTCTGGAACAAGCTAATGGGTACGGTAGGAGCTAGGACCGGGAACGATCATACCTATCAAACCTAGCCAAACATTTATTAAAGCTCTGATTATCAAGGGAGATATTATATCCTTCCAGAAATCTTATAATACCTCCGAGTAAGTGATTCCTTCAGTAATAACCTAGTTCCGCTGACAAAGAATACAGGATGAATAATTTCGAAAGTGATAATTACATAGTTGATATAATAGAATTTTATGAAAAATTGGAGAGGTCAGGGCACCCCTAAAATTATAAGTAAATTACTAACTTCCTCCAAGTTAAGGCTTACACTAAGAGGAGCATGAAAGGAACGTTGTAACTGATGTGTATTCATCTAATCATTTATCCCGTTTTCCCGTGTACTACTTACCTATGTATACATAATCTCTATATACCTAGCTTTAATGACCAATCCCATTGACCACAAATGAAATTCACATAGGCTTTATACCTGACCGGAAAGCTATTCTTGTTAGGAGCTACCATGCTTAGATTTCTCTCTTAGAAGGCATGGTTCACTAGCGCATGGCGTCGCCTAAGGTTGTAGAAACATGGATATAGAAATATTTCCAATCTTGTGGGGTTGGATTGGTATATTATATTTTTTTGGTAGTGTATTTGAGTAGAGGGTTGACATAGCCGGCCCAGCCCCTTTCAGATGGACCGGTGTAGTTTATGCTATAATAATTTTTTATCTTATCCGGTCTAGGCTAGGCCATTTCTTGGACTGGGCCGGCTCAAGTCAACCTCTCGACATGACCTAGTATATACAAATGCAAGATTACACTCTACCAATGTCCGCGACTGTGACATCAATAAAACCTACAAAAGCAGCTTCTTATTTACTGTAGACTTGATGACTGTAGGCCGTGTAGTCTCTAACAACTCCTTCCAGCCCAGAGAACCTTTGAGATCCTAGAAGAAAATTTAGAATTATGTCTAGCTTCTCAAGATAAAGAGACTGTCAAGCTCTACTAAGAGAACCTCAAATTGGTCTTCCATGGCTGATGGGTGGGCGGTGCGCCCTGTGCTGGCTTTGCCGGAGTCCGAGCAAAGATTCTCTAGGGCACCATAGGATCTAAAATCATTGCCAAGGTATATTTTGCACACTTCCGATAGGCAAAGTACCAATTGAAAACCCTAACCCTCACCACTTGGCACCTTGTCCACTCGTGAAATTATTAAGAGCCGCTATCCTTATCCGCCAGGGCCAAGGGAAGCCTAGCTTCATTTAAACTTATTACTACCAAAGAGAAAATAAACAATCCCTAACTCAACCACTTGCAGCGATAATAACTCCACAACGTTAACTATAGTAGTAACTCTATGTAATATCTGCTTTTATAGTGATGGAGAATTATAGCGGTGGGGAGTCATAGCGGTGAAGGGTTACTATGGGGATCCGAGCACCGGTGAGGTCAGGTGTTTCAGAGCCCAACTGGTTCTCACTGTGAAAGAAAAATCGTAAAAGGTAAGAGCGCATGTATGGATTAGTTAAAAAGAGTTACCCAATGATGATCATCATATGTCTGAGACCTGTATTATTCTCACACCCACAGTAGACGACAAGCGACCGGATGCCCCCGATAGAGCCATTTATAACAGGAAACCTACGTATATGACTCTAAATCTGTCTTTTGCTTTGGCCACTTCTCCGAGAACTTTATCCTTTCTCTCCCTACATTTGTTTATTCTTTCGACAGACCCCTGTTCAGTTATTTTGCCGCAGAGTTTTGACCCTTTCTCAAAGAATAGCCTTTGCTTCTGTAGTGAAACTCCAGTGCCACTTACCTCATTGACCGTCATATTGAGTGATGACATGACCCTCTAAACTATGGTGTATCAGGGTAGGGTGACCCTATAGACTAGAGATCACCGCTGTTCCGTCTTCGCATTTCTACAGCTAGCTGGTATATAAGTACCAGCATTGCGCCTACTGGTCTTTTTTCATTCAGCAACCCATTCCCTATCTTTCAATACCCCGATCTCTTCCCAAATTTATTATTATTTCCCCTTGTCAACAATATAGAATAACTTCTGTAGTAGACTTTACTCTCGTCTGTGATTGGTCTATTCTGCTGTGATGTGATAGCAAGGTGAAAGAGAAAAACTGGGAATGGCCTTGATTTTGATAGTACTTGACTACTCCTTCGTTGGATGTGGGGGGCTCACCCCATCCAAAATATAACGTTGTTGAGTTTGTACTGTCCCGAGTACTCTATTCCGCTCTTTCCCTAGCTAGCCTGAGGAGCGCCGAGTCCTATTATGGCCGTCAATGGAAGAAAAGAGCTGTTTCCATCCCTCTTCTCTAATTATTTCCCTCGGTATGAGCTACTATTCCTTGGTCGGTTAATTTCATTTGTGCTTTTAACAACGTACGTAGCCAATAGACGTATAAGATGTTATTATGAACACTTGAAGTATTCCGATAACGGTTCATTAG
The DNA here is from genome assembly GCA_033030345.1 of Verpa bohemica. Classification (NCBI taxonomy): domain Eukaryota; kingdom Fungi; phylum Ascomycota; class Pezizomycetes; order Pezizales; family Morchellaceae; genus Verpa; species Verpa bohemica. Next base: position 30,188 of record JAUFSE010000016.1, on the reverse strand, counting down.
CGGGAGTATAGAGCACACCAACATCTCGACTCAAACACCATCCTATATATACAGCTAGACGAAGGGCAGGGTGTAGTAAATCCCAAAAGCTAGATAAAAGCCACCCTTCACAGCCTTCTCTAGTGCTTCTTAAGTTATTCGCGAAGAATGCTAAGTATACTCATTTCCGGATATATTGACTACTTGTCGTACTTCTTGTTATTACCATCTTTCTTAATTGGTTTTATTGATTAACATATATGCTTCAATTCATCATGGTGGGGTGACTATCTTTAGGGAGATTTTAGGGAGATCTCATGTCACTTCGGTTGAGGGACGGCAAACTTTACCGAAGCCTCCTCCGGGATGTATGCTACGGTAGGGGGGGGTAGTATGCCAACAAGTTTTTAGACAACGTCTAGCAAGCGATGCACTTTACTAGATATGGGACATAAGGTTGTCTTATCTATTGGTTATGAATCCCGAACACGCTCTCTTCACGATGGTAAGCCAGTTTCCTTTTTCCCCTTCCTGTTTGATTTACTACACGCTATGAGTTAACCATTCAGTATTTTATTCAAGAGAATCTAGAACACTTACATCGGCTTAGCGGCATTCTAGAATAGTGGCAAGCACATCCCACAAAAGCCGCATAGATTCTCGTTAGTATTCTTTGTTTTAAGCGGAAGGTACCGGTGCTAGGCTAACATCGTAAGTGTAGCCGAACTTAATATTACATGTACCCTACCATCATGGTACACCTCCAATGTAAGCCGGATAGTAAATTCACTCCTCCCTCCCCTTGCCATGATGAGTTGAACTGAAGCTAAGAATATATTATCCGTGAATAAACATGAATTATCGTAGGGTTGTTTCACCTCATATATAAGCAGATGGTAAATCATGTAATTGTATTAAAATAGGTATCATTCATGGACCTACCATTCTTAAAAACTTTATATGATTTGCTGGCATGGTAAGATGGGCATAATCGGGCAAATATTTGTGTATAGGGTATACGGAGGCGTAAGTTTGTGGTGCACAAAATCTTAAATGTAGCAGGTCACTATGGCTACTATAATCTCTCACTTGCGTAAAAAAACTCAAAGCTGTCACATAAATATCTATATTCTTTCATTAAGTAGCGTAGTTTGAAAGTTACCAAGTGATAGATTTGGGTGTAAAATGTATTAAGTCAAAGTTCTACTAAATGCCTGGTTTTGACTGCTTTAGTAGTGCCAAAAGTTACCCTATAGATCCGCAACCACCATATCTCATTTGACTGACAGTTCATAGTTATAACTTTAGGCTAGGCCTTTGTACCAAAAACAATAGTTTGCTTCATATTAAAGAGTCCTATTATTTAGCTATTAAAAAGGTGCAAGGCTTGACTTTTTTTATTATAAAAGTTCATATACCAAGGCTTCCAATAAATACCCGTAGTGAGGTTGTGTTCGGAATCGTGATAATTGAGAAGTAGAGTTTAAGCAGTATTCTTAGTATCTTAGTAGACTAGGAGAGAAAGCCTAGCAAAGGCTTTCTACTCCTCTATATATACGACCAATCACGTAGACCCCGCGATACCCTAAAGCCTAGGAAAACCCCAAGTGAACCCCAAGAAGAGCCTCCTAATAGGCTTTGTCAACTGAGTCTCCTCGGAGACAATTATATTGGTTGAACTATCAACGCTATACCTTATTAGGTAGCCATATCTCAACAGTGGCAGCCCACCAATTTGCGGCTCAAAGCCTATTGGATGACATCCCGTAGATATTCTGGAGGCCCCTAGACCGGTTTGAACGCCTTCAGGCCTAATCTGAAAGAAATAGCTGCTCTCTAGATTTTGGTCTGTAGACTCCAGGGGGGGTCTACAGAGATCAAAATAAGAAATCCGCTTCCAAACTGTAAAAGATTTGATGGCAAACAGAAGCTTGTTACTGTAAATTTCTTAGAGTGCCCCACACCTGAAAGATTTTCATGCCAGGTTTATTCAAATAAGCTTTATCTTTTATTTAGTTAATTCCTCTAGGTACCTTACGAGCTAAAGGTTAACCTTCAGATTTTTATTAGTCCGTGTCTGTTGCCTCTAAAATACCCACAGGATGTCATCCATTATACCACAATTCGAATAAGATTGTGAACCAAAGTTCTCTTAATATAGTTAGCTATCCACCTCGGTTAGTCGTCCACATATCCGTATGGGGCATGTCGGGCCAGAACTAATGTTTTCTTCAAGTGATTCCGGGTTTTTGGTTTATATTCCACCACAGGTTGGTTTCCCGACATTTTCTACATGAACAAGTGGTTCAGCACGGCTTTGCCACTTATACAGTTCCACTAATCATCACTTCTACGAAATCTTTCAGCAATAGCCCGACAGCGAAAAGCCAGCCCTGGTATTAGGAGCGTTGCCTGCCTACCTAACTCGATACACCACCTTGAAGAGATTCCGCATGCACTATAAAAAGTAGGGGGCACAACGATCATAATATTTTGGTAGGTATATAATCAACTAAAATCAAAGTGTTTGGTTTTTAGGATATTTTCTTATCATGGCTACCTATATCTTATGTACTAATAAGCTGCTGGTGATGTAGCTCAGAAACAGTCCCCGACTACAAAGCTCCTCAAACTAGTCCTAGATTACCAGCTCTAACCACCCAACCCATCCCACAAGCCATTAAACCTCAGGCATGCCTCTTCCCACTATATAGGTTTTAATAGAGAATCTCTGGGTGGGATAATTATACTTTGTGTATGTAATAAAACCATTAGCATTATCCATTTCAAGGAATTCAAAAATTACTAAAGCCTAATGCTCATTCGCTGTTTCGTAAAGTGCTATGGTGTTCAGTATCTATGTCTATTTAATTTCCCTCTAAGCTGTATCATAATCTCCCGCGCTTCGTTGTTCCGCCCAAGCCGGTAGTATGTTGATACCAGGTCATTGATTGCTGTTAGAGTATCGAGGTGCTCAGGGCCTAGGACTCTCCTTTTGATCTCTAGCACCTGTATCTGAAGCACCTCCGCTTCCTCATGCCGCCTTTGGCTGGAGTATTTCGATGCTAGGTCGAACATTGATTTTACAGTATCGGAGTGGTCAAGACCTAGGACTCTCTTTTTGATCTCTAGCACCTGTATCTGAAGCTCCTCCGCTTCCTTGTGCAGCTTTTGGTCGGAGTATGTTGATGCCAGGTCTATCATCGTCTTTACAGTATTGGGGTGGTCAAGACCTAGGACTCTCTTTTTGATCTCTAACACCTGTATCTGAAGCTCCCCCGCTTCCCTGTACTGCTTTTGGCTGGAGTATGTTGATGCTAGGTTGATCATCGCTGCCAATGTATCTGGATGTTCTGGGCCAAGCCTTCTCTTTATATATTCTATTTCTTGCATCTCTTCCGTGATACCAAAAACCCTTTTCACTACTTCATTTCCATCTATGGTCTCTAAAACCGAATTCCACTTAATGTCAGTATAGTCAAGATTTGGCAGTTCCCCTAACATTGAATCTTTCATCTCGACATTATCGCTCTGAGTACTAGAGATTTTACCAGCACTTCCCTGGGGCGAGCCATTTGAGGAAAAATCTAGACTAATATTGTCTAAATCACACTCTCTGCCATCCTCCTCATCATCTGAGTTTGAAGCTTGTGCCCCTACAGACCCTCCATCGTTTTCTTTAGTCACTCTCGGGAGGGTGAATTTGGAGTCGACGCGGGGAATGACTATCCCCACATAAAGGACAAGCCTGGTCTGTGTCTTCTATAGCCCTCTCACACATATCGACTGTAGCTAGCAAGTGGGCCTCAGTAGATAAATCAAAGTGATTTTGTCCTAAGTGGCTCTCGAAAATATTTCTAGAAGAGAAGACCTGGTGACAAGCATTGCAAAACCACTCCCTGCGATGAGCCCCAACCTCATGGTCGTACCAATCATGCCTGCTATCAAAAAGCATGTCAGGTCTGGAGCATTCTTTGAAGGTACAGATGTAAGGTCGAAGGTCCCTAAATACGTGTTTTCTGCCCATAAAATCTTAGAATCCTTAGCTTATTATGATATTGGGTTACATGGTCTTACATCCAAGATTTTGAACTAGTAACAATTATTATAGAAAAACAATATGGACATTGGAAAGGATTTCTGTCAAACGTCCCATCAGCTTTTGGTGGTGGCACACGGAGTTTACTCCCGGCATTGCCGCTGACGGAAGTTGCATATGATGTTTGTGATTGACCTGTATCAGAGCAGATTTCAATGGTCTCGGAAAGTCGGGATCCTGGTACATAGGTTGAAACTGTTGTTTGAGTGTTTACTGTTGTAGCAATCGTTCCAGGGCCTCTCTTGACGCTGTAAAGGCATTCCTCTAAGCATTTCTCCTTGCCTACTATGGCTGAGAGGTCATTTTTGCCCTTATTAATATCATGCTGACTTATTTGTACGTCCACTGCAGCATCTTTGGGCCTCGGAGGGTCAATGTAACGGGTTAGCTTATTGTGGTGCACCTCGTAGTATTTTAATAGCTGTCGACGTCTAGTATTTGCTTTCCCGAGACGGTCGATAAGGCACTCTTTTGCCTTCGGAAACTTATTCGAGGCGTGCTGAACATCGAAGGGTTCATAATGAGAAACATTAATTGATGCTGACTTATGGAGCCTATCGCGTGGTACAGGGTTTCGTATTGAAACAGAGAACTTATATAGGCAAGTGATAACATGAGCGATTTCCAAGAAGCGCTCTTGAAGTTCGGTAGTCAAAATTGCCTTCTCCTGAGACTTTGCCGTAGGTGAATCCCCATTGATCGATGAAACTGAGGAATCGGAAGACCATGACAATTGGTCAAAGGGTTTTCTCTCATGAGAAGTAATAGCAATTGCTAAATCTGTTAGCGGTGATTGTCACTAAATCCGTAGAATTTTAGGCCTCACCCTCTCGTAGAGCATCATTAAGATCGTTCAGGAGTTCTATAACCTCGTTATATACATCAGATGCGTCTCTAAGACGGTATTCAAGCGAGATACGCCCATCCCGATGAGCACCAGAGTTTCCTGCCCAGACCCTAAACCGACCAAGCTCATCATCAAGCGCAAGCAAAGACACTTGGCTGGAAAACTCGCAACCAGGGACCTGTAATAAGTCACCTAGCTGGGCAAATGATTGTATACAGACACGATATGTTGAGGCGATAGACAGAGTAGCTGATGCCACAGCTGAAGCGCTGGGTCTGTGGATAGGTTGAGTTTAACCCTCCTACAGGGATTTTAGTGTTATCACTAGGTATCTTAACTGAGGCTCAAAAAAGGGCTTGGGGCTTGGCGAACATCATAAGCCCTTCAAAGTTAGCCCCGGACCGGAAGTTAAGCTCTGCACAGATGCAACTCTAGCTTGGTGTCATCCCTAATTACCCCACACCGAAATATCTACACTATTCAAACCAGGACCCACCAAACCTAAGGCCGCGGCCTTCCCGAATAGTGCTCCACCTAAAAACTAGAATTTAGTTAGCAGTACAATGGCTACGGGGATTGAAATAGCTGGTCTTGCGCTGGCGGTATTTCCACTTGTCATAAGTGGCCTGAAGGCTTATTCTGGCGGAGCCCAAACGATAGGTGATATGTGGCGTTATCGGATCACACTCAAGTCTTTTATTAGAGAGCTCAATATGGAGAAATGCAAGTTTGAAAACACTTGCAACACCCTTCTCGAAGGGATATCCACATCCCCGGGCCCTCCATGGAGGGATGATGATTTTCAAAAAGCACTGAGCTGTCTTAGTCCGGATGGAGAATGATGTTTTATGGAAGCTTTGGAAACACTAAAGTCAACACTTGATACGCTTCAGGAAGATTTCAAACTCAATAAGCGGGATAAGGTACATCTGGCATGTTATGACCGGTGTTACGTAGCCTAGAAAGATGCTGACCTAGATAATCTAGTCTGAATTAATAGATAGAAAAGCCTTGAAGAACCAGTGGAAGGGGATTAGAGTCATTCTTTCGGAAGCGAAATACAAGGAACAGCTGGCTAGCGTCACGAAAATAAACGCTGATCTTATTACACTAATGGGACAACGGAAGTCGGATAGCCATCTCCCTAAAACGACTCCAACTGCTAAGAACTATGGACGTATACGGAATCATGCAAGAAATCTCTATGGAGTTCTCAAAGAAAACCTCCATGCTACGCCAGCATGTACATGTACTACACCTCACAACGCTAGTCTACGACTAGAAATGCGGGGTTCAGCTCTCACAAAAAAATACGATAACTGGGACACAGGATTGCGGTTCCACGTTGTGCTATCATTTGGGGCCGAACCTACTAGAGATGACCCCCTAGAGTCGAATTTGCGAGAAATGGGACTTGAACCACTAGATAGTGAAGGCAGGGGCGGGGAAGACAAGCAAACCTACGAGAGCTCTAGGGACTTTGGAAGTCACATTCATACGGTACCTGGTGCTACAACAGTTGAGGGATTAAGCCATAATTTAAGCTATTCCAGTATGGATGGCCCTAGTAGGCCAAGGTCCTGGCTACGCGGGTATAGTGAGCCAAATAATACCGCTAGGTAAGAATAAATCCGAATTTCAACCGAGGCACCCTAACAAATCCTTCACATAGATCAGTAAAACAACCTGAGCAAAAGCTGCCCAACCTCCATTTAAGTCTACCCAGAGATAAGCCCAGGAGAATCCGCCCCAAAGTATCATTTCATGAAGACTGCGCAGATGCGGCAGTTATGGCTCCCAGTAATATATCTACAACTCCAACCTATATAATAAAAAGCCTATGTTGGGATATCCAGCAAGCAAAGACCAGTTCTTCCTGTCTTGGGGTTCTTGTTGACGGGGGTAATAGACAGTATCGTGTCTGGCCACTCGGAGCATCATCGCCCACTCCGGAGGTTACCGGAATAGTATCCCTTGAGATGCTTATCCAGTCTCAGAAACTCACAAGAAAGGATCGATTGATTTTAGGGGTACTGCTTGCTTCAGCGGTTATGCAAATACATGCAACAGAGTGGCTAAGCGAGAAGTGGGGTAAAAGAGATATATTTTTCATTCAACTAACGGCTCATGGAGAAGGTGCTAGCGCATTAAGGAAGCCTTTTGTGCATTGTAATTTTGCGTCACCACAAACCGCAAAAGCGTCAACAAAATCTTTTCTCTAGGCCTCATCCTCATGGAGCTCTAGTATGAGAAGTGTTTGGAGGACCTCCAGGCCCAAACGGAAGTCATTGATGGCGCGTCGGCAGGTATTTTAGAATATATAACTGGAATGCAGCTTGTTGAAAAAATATACCATGATGCTGGCGAAAAGTACGGTGAAGCTGCGAGACGATGTATCAAAGGTCTGGACCGCAGGGACCAAAGCTTAGCGACAGATAGTTTTAAAGAAGAGGTACACTCAAAAGTGGTCTGCCCACTGGTAGAGAACTGGAGTCCTTTTGCCCTACCTGGCGACAGGAACTTTTTTAAACGGTAGGTGTTAGTCTTTGGATCTTTCCTAATATATCACATACACCCGCAAAGTGAGATATACTCTTAATATTGACTTGGTTGTCTACAGACTACGTACGTACCGGTTGCTGTACATCGAAGCCAGACAGATACCACTAGAGGCTAGCTATAATATCTTGCTTACGGAGTTGTTTACGGGTTCTCGCCAGTCCGCCGTATGTCATCCGATATGGAATGAGGTGGGTGCAGGAGCTCTAGCTTGTAGGGTGTCCGGGTGTTATACATTTTTAACTCAGCGGCATATTTCATTATATTATTTTTCATACAAGCTAGCTATACCTATACTTAAGATCCTCACAGGGTATAGACTTTCCTAAGGATATAGTTTTTGGTGGGCTAAATGTAGGAAGCTGAGGTGGGAAATCTTTGTGGGGAGTGATGCTAGTGGGCGGAGGCAAGAAGAGCAGTTAAACGCACAATTTATTACAGTGTGGTAGAGTACAAGCTTAGAGACGCTGTAAGATGTGACCAAGCTATTATATATTAATCGACTGTACGGTATGGTGAACACCGGCGCATGGCGAACACTGGTGTATGGCGAACCCCTCGCCATGGTAAGGATCTACGGCTTGGAAACATCCGTCTTGGCAGCCATCTCCATGTATTGCTTATCACAACCACCTACATATAACTCATGCAGATAATGAACTTCCTTTTTACAAACTTGGCTAGGCCATATGGCTTCAGAATAGTGAGTGTTTGATAGGGCAGCTAATCTATAAAATAAGCAAGACATGGTAAACTAGGTACACGGTGAAAACTTTTGAAAAGTACATTTTATAAGATAGTCCTCTCGGTTTATTACTACAGACTAGGCATATATGAATTGATATTATTACCATCCCACAGTGCATGAGGAATCTTTACACCCACTAAGGCGCACTGCAGGTCAAGCATCTCCCTACGCTTCAACCTCTCAACCGCTCGTCCCGTACTGACCTTCTCAGGTGCAACACCTCGCCCAATACTCTCGGTACCCATTACGATATATACCCTGTTACCCTAGTTCCACTGTTGTATTAATAAAACCCCTCCCCTAGCGCCCATGGCCCTTCTTGATACTGCCGTTAACTATGCTCTAGCGCCATATTCCTCCCCAGTACCATACCTCCCAAAATAAAGCACCACATTCAATGCCATAAAATTCTCGACGTCGCATGTGAGTTATTTTGTTTTCGCAGCGATTTTATAGACTACGATTTGAAGTTAGTGACCGATCTCTGAACCTATCCCCGCTAACCCGTATAAGTAGTGAAGGATCTGGTTAATACTTGAATTTGCAATACTAGATCCTCTGTGTGGCTCGGTCGGTATACGCTCGAATGTACTAGGGGAGATCTGAACCTGATATCAAAATTATGATCCTACCTTTACCTCATAGGATTACCTCCGTACGTATATTAGGGCTTTTTAATGGAACTTCTACATCATTAGCGTGTCAGTGTAGTAAAAATACAATGTTCGATAAAACACGAAACTTGAATATACTGAAACTACTATTGCTTCTAGCTAAGTCAAGGAGAAGTTATCTTATCTAATGTCGGTCAAAAAATCTATATAGTTTAATTAAGACCCGAATTGGCGCTATAGGAATAAATGCATCAAAATGATTATGTGCCTATTACCAAAACCCTTTCGGGAAAGAGAGTAATGATAGAGAATCTGGTGAAGTTTTGCCCCATGGGGTGGGAGTTATAAGTAAGAAAGGAAAGTGAGCACCTTAAAGCACAAACGAGAAATAAAATTATTAAGGAAAGTTATAGAAAATGAAATTAAGTTGCGTAAGGAAATTAATGGTATGCTGGTGATGGATGAAAAAGGACCCCTAGAGTCCTTTCCTCTACCGAAATAGTTGATGACCTAAGAGATCTAGAAAATGCCTCGAAAGCTCAAGACGGGATCCTGTACCAAGAGATCACAAAAGGGGCAAGATTAAAAGGACAATGAGAGTTGTTGAAAGAAATAGATGAAGACAATCAAGTCGTGAAAGGGCTGCCGGCGGAGGCGTTCCTTCTTGATTCATCCAATTTATATACCAACGAATCCCCTCTTATTACTAGCTTTTTCTCAGATGTATCCTATCTCCAGGCAAAAATTCCCCACGGATGATAGCTGAACAAAATTGTTACAACATAGATCACGGTGATAAAACTCTAGAGGTGCGAGTAATTGTAGAGTGGAAATATTTCCAAGACCACCTGTCCGAAGAGGATCATTCAATCCTGCGCCATAGAGCCCATCGAATGTCAAAAATTTTAGGAAACCACCAAAACCTTTCATCCCTGCCTCTTCCTCATTGTCTCGGTTTCGCTGAGCGCGATCCGAAAGGACTCGGCTTTGTTTATGCCCTTCCAGATGGGATGATCCAATGTCTCCCCCCTTTCACCACACGAGATTCTCCCAAGTAACACGAGATCGATCCGGAGGAAGATAGATGCGACGTTTCTGCCACCTTTAGACGCTCGTATCTCGCTCTCCCGGAGGCTTGTAGCGGGGGTTATGGAATTGCATAGCATGAACTGGGTACACAAGAAACTCCATAGCGAAAACATGATGTTTCCAATCAAGACCACGCCCGTGAATATCGAAAATCCAGTGATATCGGGCTTTGGTGTGGCCCGACCTGATCATAACTCTCAAAGAACTATAGGCCGAAATCAGAGATCATGACCCTTTAGCATTTATCAACATCCTGATCTACGGGGCCCAGACTCTTGCAAGCGCTTTCAAAGTCGCTATGACCTCTGCTCACTAGGCTTAATGTTATTCGAGATTGGCATGTGGCAAGACCTGCACTAATTTACATATGAAAAGGCAGACCCTCAAACCTTTCGAGCACGAGTTGTAAATTACTGCAGAAGTCATCTTGCCCATTTTATGGGTACCGCATATCGAGATGCTGTTTTAGGGTGTATCGATGACGATATATCTTGGAAGTAATTTGTGGGTAGAGATGATGAAGGGGTAGCATGCCTATCAATGTTTTCGTGGAAGGTTGCTAGGGTTTTACATTGTTGCTATTGAGTAATATGTATTAGAACCGGTATCACAAAAAATATTTTATTTATTTAACTCGGTATATATAGCATCTCATTTGTAATAATATTACACTACGGACTAATTTGGGGAGAATGAATTATGTACCGTCGCTTTCAAATATTAGAAATCCTTAGAATGTTTGTTTAAAAGCCACTGAGAGGGCGCCAGTGGGGGTCTGCCAAGATAGAGGTAAGACAGTATAAGTTTCACATTCTTTTTATGGTGACCGTTACGTTATTTAGTACTAGGGCTATACTCGACCTTGAAGGAAGGGACTATAGAGCAGTTCAAGCCAATCTATGTATATGGCGCGGCACCTTGTACACGTATCACATAATCCCCAATACCATTTTTCTGATTCTTAGATAGGTGATTCTTTATGTATTAGTCTACTGATATCTTTCTGTATGTAGTTTGATAATAAAATAGCCCCATCTACACTGTCATCTCCCCTATGATGTGCTTCCGTTGTCGTGACTTGGCTCAGTGCTGATCCTCCTAACCCCACAGAAGGAACATAAGGCTTGGCTCTAGCAGAATAATCTCCTTCTCTGAAGCAAAGTACGCATAATTATATAACTCTAAGCCACGCACCAAGTTTATCCTGTATATCTGCTTCTGCACCAGACTCTACTAAACCCATTACAATACTTTTAAATCCCTTCATACAGGCGAATATCAGGGGGTTTTTTTTGTCGTTAGTGACGACGTTCATATTTGCACTTGCCTTTATAAGCAATCTTACAATACTGCTTTTCCCTCCGAAATATGCAGCATGGAAGGGGGTTCTGCCATCATTGGTACTCCGGTTGATGTCAGTGCCTTTCTTAATCAATTTTTCCATCAGTTTGACATAGCCCTTTGAAGCTACGACAACCATCAATGTGCAGTTCAGTCTGTCTTTCTGTGTCTTTTCCGCTTCCGTAAACAAACCTGTGATTCGCACCCGATTGAGCAGGGTTTCTTCATCCATCTAATCAGCATCGAGTTCGGCCATGTCTACCAGCGTAAGGCCGCCTGTCGTTATCGCGCCCACAAAGGCTTCGTTTTTCATATGTTCTTTGACTACATGAATCTGACCATAGTAGACGGTATTATGAAGAGGGGACCGGAGGTGCCAAGTCTTTTGGGAACTGACTGTACATAGGTTATCGGTTGCTTGACATGATCCTTGGTTCACCATCCACTATGATATTATACGACAACCTGTAATTTTTCTAGACTCTGGCGGTCTACAAACATCCTACGGATGCCCTTTTACAGTGACCCTATAGTAGAGAGTAAAAGGGTGGGTTGCTGTTTAGGAAGTCTTGTGAATCCTAGCCAGCTTAGCGTGGGGAATTAAAAAAATGCATGTACAAGTTGTCAAATGATGCAGGATGAACTCAAAATAGGGTCAGAGATTATAAGAACAAATCGAAATGCTAATTAGAAACTATGGTACGGTATTCTTATCATAGTTTAGTACAAAGATGTTGACTGTTACCCCAAGAGACCTTTGCACTAATCTTTATAGCTCAAGTATTAAATTTATCATAAGTGGTCTAACTACGAAAGCATGGTTACACTATATGTAAGCCTAGAGATGAACAGGTAAATTTAGACTTCTAGCATACTACAATCATGTCCTTTGAGCCGATATCCCACACAAACCCTACCCCCCCCCAAAGCACTAGAGAATTACGCTATAGTTAGGGTAATATCATCGATACCCATCATCCTATTTGTTCCAGTACCAGTGCAGACAGTACGTGCTATCAAGTTGTAACTGCTCGATGTTGCCGTGAATTTGGCGGTCGTTTGTACCCACCCAGTCGCTGCACCGTTGGTAGAAGTGGCAACAGTTGTCGTGCCCATCAAGAATGTTGTGACACAACCTGAACTGAGGGTGGGCCTCCTTGTCCATACACTGAAGTTATACGTGGTTCCAGCGCAGGTAGTAACTGTCTGGGAAATGTCGAGGGAGGAGGTGGATTGCGAAGTTGTAACTAGAGCATAGCGACCAGAGTGTCCTCCAGAAGATTGGTTACTCCAATCGATGTTACCGGACGCGTTGTCTACCCATGGTGAAGTGTTACCTGATGTGGTTTCGAAGCCGGAGTTCGTAACAGGAGATGTCGCCGAACACGCCGTAGAAGGTGTCGCGGTAGCCGACACTGTGACAGTGACCACCGTAGCCGGAAGCGTAACTGTAGTTGCCTCAGCAGGAAGTGTCACTGTCGTCATAGCTGTCACGGTGGTCGCCTCGCCGGGTAGTGTAGTTGCTTCAGATACGGTCACCGTTCTCGCATCAGTCACTGTAGTCACCTCACCAGGTAGTGTAGTTGCCTCAGCGGGGGCGGTAAAAGTAGTCACATCAGTCACTGTAGTCACCTGGCCAGGAATTGTAGTTGGCTCGGCAGGGACTGTCACTGTACTCACATCCCCCGGAACTGTCACAGTAGTTACCTCGCCCGGTAATGTAGTTGCTTCAGATACGGTCACAGTTTTTGCATCAGTAACAGTAGTCGCATCCCCCGGAACTGTCACCGTAGTTACCTCACCAGGCAGTGTAGTTGCTTCAGCAGGGACTGTAACAGTGGTCACATCAGTCACTGTAGTCACCTGGCCAAGAACCGTAGTTGCCTCCGCAGGGACCGTCACTGTAACTACGTCTCCCGGAACTGTCACGGTAGTCACCTCACCGGGCAGTGTAGTTGCTTCAGCAGGGACTGTAACAGTGGTCACATCGGTCACTGTAGTCACATCCCCGGGTACCGCCATTGTAGTTGCCTCTCCAGGTTGTACAGTTGCCTCAGCAGGGACTGTAACAGTGGTAACATCGGTCACCGTAGTCACCTGGGCAGGAACTGCCTCAGCAGAGACTGTCACTGTAGTCACATCCCCCGGAATTGTGACTGTAGTGACCTGCCCAGGAGTTGCGGTTGCCTCAGTAGGGACTGTCACTGTAGTTACATCACCCGGAACCGTCACTGTAGTTACCTCGCCAGGTAGTATAGTTGCCTCAGCAGGGACTGTAACAGTGGTAACATCGGTCACCGTAGTCACCTGGCCAGGAATTGTAGCTGCCTCAGCAGGGACTGTCACTGTAGTGACCTCTCCGGTGAGTGTAATTCCCTCAGATACAGTCACGGTAGTTGCATCCGCAGGTATCGTAATAGTGGTGACATCTCCCGAAACCGTCACCGTTGTCGCCTCACCAGAAAGCGTGGTTGTCTCAGATACAGTCACCGTTTTCGCATCGACAGGTATCGTAATAGTAGTTGCATCCCCAGTCATTGTAACCGTAGTTGCATCTCCAGGTATTGTGATGGTAGTTGCACCCCCAGGAATTATATTCGTGCTCACAGCACCCGTCACTGTCACCGTTGTCGCTTCACCAGCGAGTGTCGTTGTCTCGGATAAAGTCACTGTTTTCGCATCGCCAGGTACCGTAATAGTAATTTCATCCCCAGGCATTGTAACAGTCGTCGTGGCGGCAGGAGCTGTCACCGTGGTAGTCTCGCCGGGGAGTGTAATTGCTTCACCTGATACGGTAACTATTTTAGCATCCCCGGGTACCGTAACAGTAGTTGCCTCGCCAGACACCGTCACTGTTTTCGCATCTACAGGTATCGTAACAGTAGTTGCATCCCCGGGAAGCGTAACAGTAGTCGGTTGAACAAGAGTTGTCGGGTTGCCCGGTACAGTAACAGTTGTCACATCACCAGCTCGAGATACTGTCATTGGGACAGTGACAGTTCTTATGCCCCCTGTGATCGTCTTGGATACAGTAACTGTTTGTGCAGGGCCCCTAACTGTTGCTATTTTGATATTAGTTATTGAAAAGAGTATGAGGGGGTCTACGTACTCGTTTTTGGCAGCGCTTCGGTTGTCTTAGTCACGGTGATACTAAAAGAATAGTTAGCACTAGAGATTTATATGATACTGGGGAACATACGTTCTCATGGCAGTCGTGGTCCTAGTGACAGTTTTTGTTTCCCACATCCACTTTGTGCTGTTGATTAGAAACAATATTAGTGAGTTATCGTAACAAAATACCATCCTAGCGGACTTACGAGGTTCTCGGTTGACAGCGCCGATCATCATCCTCCTCATGCCAGTTGTGAGGTGCTGCAAAGACCGCTCCAAGTAGAGTACACGTTAAATAAGAAAAAAGGAGTGGATTTTTCATTCTTGCAATTGGTATAACTTAAAAGACAGTAGAGTAAAGATCGAGAAGGAGTGTAGCGGCCAGAATAATGACCGTAAAGGGCTGCCGAACGAAGAACTACGTATTTCCATCGCGCGTTTTATAAGATATTCTACCTATCCCCCCCTTTTTTTTGCAAATGGTACGATTTAGCCAGCGTTTCAACACTGCTCCTAAAGAAGTGAAGTCAAACTGCCTCAAGAGGTGAAGTCAAAAGCCATTGCTTACAGTTCGCTTAAATAGTACCAAACAAGCTTAAATAAACAAAGCCACTCGGCAGAAACGATTAGCTCTGCACCACAGGTTTTGAGGGGCGCTCTGTGGCTTAGGCATCATACAGTGATAGGAGTAGTTTCCGGTGAAAACAGGGGTTAGCGAGTAAAGCCCTGTAGCCAGCGCTAACTACCAGAGCTAGCTAGCTAAGGGCATCAGAGGGCTAATTCAAAGCTCTAAGTCACCAGTGGGGGTACTTTCACGACATTAAGGTTATGTTATTAACCGACTTTCCTGGCCCTGAGACCATGGATGGCTGATAGTTTATGCTTCGCCCACATGATGAGGCTCTAGACATGTTACACGGGACCTGCAGCACAACCTTGGTACCTTGCAGCATGATGGTTAGCATCGCTAAAACCCGACCCACGAAAAAATAACAGGGGATACTTTTGTACAGCGACCGGCAAAAAAGACCGAAAAACCAGGGTTATCAAACGCCTCAGCGGCAAGAGTTGTGGCAAGAGTTTGTATTGGTTACAGGAGATCTCTAGACAGAGTTAGAAGGTTCTTCTCGCTATTAAGTGAACAGAGTTAAGGACTAACAGACTAGGAAAGGCCCCAAGTTGACAGGTTAATAGAAGCTTTTGATGTTCACCACTATCTCAAAACCCTTGTTCACTTCCCCCTGTTTCTCGACCTTTTGTCGCTTGATGCACAAATTCACCCTAGTCATGACCTCCCTGCTTTTCCATAGATGATTCGTCCTCCAGAATAGTCCGGGGACAAGGATCACTTTTTAGCCATCTCACTGTTGGCTTGGCCGTGGTTTTGGCCCCCACGCAAAAGGGGTAGCTTCACTAGACTAACGGATAGTCAAATATCGCCGGATAGCGGACTAAGATCTGAGATAGCGCGGAATATCGATAGAGTACTTACTGGAAGGACAATTGGAGAGATATCGGAATATTGTTAGGGTACAGTCCCTACGCACAAGTGTTGGTGATTTGGTCTCACCCACCTAAAACAGCGGATTTGAGCACAATTGTAGGCAATGTAGAATAGTCAAAACACAATCAATTAAAGATATAATTAGTGGAAAAAATAGGTAACTATGTAGAATTATAGCTCCCAGCTTTTGGGCCCTCTATATTTAAAGGTAGTTGTGGGAAAAAATATTTAGTGAGGGGGGTTGGTTGCTATGCTAGATTTGTATGGGCTTGGCGGTATTTTTCACATATTTGAGTAAGTTCTATCATTTAGATCCCTCAGCACCCTAAGTTCTCAACACAAAAAATTGAAAAAAATCAGGAGTGGCCTTGAGGTACTGGAGACTCATCTCTAAACCTCTGGTCTCACATAGATCTCTATTTGGGATATCCTCTCTGCCGAGAAAAATCTCTATTTTGCGAAAATAGTCATTTTACACCAGAGGACATTAAGGGCTAGATATACTTTATTTCTCTATATGTCAGACCTAATCATATTAGGAGCACCACTATTATGGGTAAATTGAGCTTTGTGGCTATATCTTGAGTTGTTCTTAAGGAGCTCGCAGTTTTGCTTGCAGCAGCAGGCCTAAAAGAGGCGCTTACTAAGCGAATCACCATCACTTTTGACGAGGGACTGTACTTAAAGAATACAAATTGCGAGACAAGAATGCTACGAACTGGTTCCCATGTTTTGACTGTCTCTAAAAACATAAGCCCATTCAGGCAGCTTTTTTGGGTACCCTTCCTATACTTGCCGAAAATAAAATGTGTCTTCTAGGTTTACCTATGTAATTAGGCGCTACAACCGTACTACCTATGGCATAGCTACATGCAGCCTATCTCCATCCAACAGACCCTCCAGGAAATAGTTAAAGACAATAGGACCTTACTTGACTTTGAGTACCTTTTACCATGCGTTGAGCTTTAAGTGTAGACAGTAAAAAACTATACTATGTATAAAAAACCCAAAATTCCTGTACGGTTTAGCTGTGGCCCTGTACATGGGACACCGGAAGATGTTGCACATTCTGACCTTGCGACACACAATACCTGTATCTGTCACAACAAAAGAATCAAAAATAGGAATAGATTTTAATAGTAGTTCTTGTCTAATCGACTATAGAATGATATATCTAGTGTCACCTTGTGAGAATAATTACTACTAGGTGAGAACTAGCACTAGAGGATCAATTCATACTGCTAGGATGCTATTATAATAAACAATTATAAGCCTGTTCTATTTTTTTTAGTAGGAAAACAGTCTGTCCATTGTAATTGACCTTTTGTGGTTTTATTATCATACCAATCAATCATGTGGTTGATGAGAATCGTTAATGTCTTGGGAATATGCGTCAATTTCCAGTAGTTGCAACCTGCACCGAAGTAAACTTGGAACACACGTTTTGGTTTCGGCAAGTAGTCCAACCATATTTGACTGTATGCATGCGATCAGTGCCGGAGAAAGCTTCCTAAGTAGGTAATAAAGATGCTAGTCTACAGCCCGAGTAGCCCGAATGCTAACCCGAATACCAATAGAGACGCCGAGGCGTCTCAGAGGCCCATATACCGTAGGGACTCGTGGGATAGAGACCGTTGCCGAGAGCGCGGGTTACGAGTATAATATACTAATTGTGGAGATTTTGCTGTATTTCAGAGTGTTTCACTACTTCTTGACGTGTTATTTTGCCCCCCAACAGGTATAGTTTAGCAAGACGGCCTCTAGGCAACGGTCTCTATCCCACGAGTCCATACGGTATACCGTATAGAGGCGCTAGACACCTAGGATAGAGTCAAACAACCAGTCTATTCCCTTACATACTCAACCATATATTCTCTTCAATCGGGGGTGGGCTACAGAATGCGCAGACACATAACCTTCAGCCAGCTCAGACCCAAGCTCCCTATTCTTAAGTCCGAAGCTTGACGGAATTTTTGACCTAATTGAAGGCTAGCTAGTCGGACATAGCGATCGAACAGGAACTAGGTAGATCGATCGTGATCTTGCTGCTTCCGGTAAAGGAGATCAAGGAATATAACCACGTAGCCATTATATAATCTATGTAGCTCTTCGCCACGCTTTATTGGGGACGAGACTACTCACCTCTAACTCAATAGCGGAAATATCGGTCAATTTCCTAATCCTCTTTTTTTGTAGTTACCAATACATGCTCGCCCCGAATAAACCCTATGCGGCAATATATCCTAGATCTTTAGCAAAAGGTTTATAACTATAGCTCTACGGTAAGGCTATCATTAGGCTACATGGTAATCGGATTAGGCCGACCAGGGCCTATGTCAAGAACGACTTACAGGCATATGTAGAAAATGCACAATACTGTGATAGAATTCTTCTGGGACCACTTGTATTTATTTCAGTGGGGGTTGGCTGTTAATCACACGCAATGCGTAGGTTGATTGGAAATGACTAGTTCCAAGAAATGGGCTGCCAAGTGTATACGATCTACTAGCTCAGCTAATGAGTGAGCGTACTTTATGGCGCCTCAATCCCTAGATCTGTGCCATCAAGGCATATCAGACGTTATGGCAACCCCCATTTAGCGCCCCGAGCATTAGAACATGTGGTAAAAAAGACCGAAACCCCAGAGTTTATTATCACCAATCCTACCGTTATAATCTCCACAAAAGATCTCAAGAAGCAGAAGACCTAAATTTCGTATCTCGTATGTCTGAATCGTTCTTACGTTGTAAATGATCGGTCGATTGTAGCTGTGTGATGTGTAATATGCAATGCTGAGAAGAACGAGTAGGAAAATTGAATTCTCGATCGAGTTTAGCTATTCTAGCCTAATAAAATATAAAGGTGACTGCTAAAATCCCCTGGCGATATACTGAAAATTACTCGCCCTCCCCACTCCTTGATCTTTTCATCTCCAGATAGCACTTCTTGCTTCATATCCGGGATCACAAGTCACCATGGGAAAATTTCTATCAAAGCTGAATTGTTTTGGAAAAAGAAACAAAAATAGCAAGGGATCTACCGGTTTTACAAAGTCAGACGTAGCCGGCGCAGCCGGCGACGCCGCCGAAGCTGCTACTCAGGTACAACCACTCTCCAAAAGTGTTTGTGATTTAGGACATGTCTAAGACAGGTCTTTCCTAGCATGCGAATGAGGGGGATTGTGGTGAGGGGGATGGTGGTGGTGAGGGGGATGGTGATGAGGAGGAAGAAGCAGATACTTAGAGGTGTGCGCTTTGGGTGGGGTATCGGGGGCTCGAATAGGCTAAAGAAGGGCGGAGGTTTGGCTAAAGAAGCATATCATTTATTGGGTACAATTTATTGGGACGGATTTACAAAAAGATATATAAAAGAATCTTGGAGCTAAGCCCATGCTTTAGCCCTAAGCCTATGCCTCAACTTGGAGTAAGGTCCTTCTAGGATGACTCCACATGTCAATTATTCCTTATGTACATTCCCTTATTATATATAAAATACATTATCTATGCTATTCACAAAGTACCTTTTCCATTGATACTTGGCAATGACATATATGGCAATTAACCTTGAGCGAAAAGAAAACTCTATGGCTGGCACTAGTACTGTGAACCTCCTACATAACTGTCTCCCTAAAGCCACCAGCGTCCCCAAAGCTCCAGCCTCAGTAATCTAGGAACTCTTGTCAAAGCCGTCTTAGACATACTCTGAATCGCCAAACAATTTTGGAGAGTGGCTGTAGCTCAGACACTTCATTTGGAGAGACTAGAAAGCGCTCCTCGGGAGAATGAGGTGTATGTAACTCTCTCTCAGTTGGGTCTCTGTTTCAAACCGGAGGTATTAATTATAAAGTCTTACTATTAGCATGCCAAACTTTGTAGACATGAAGTCTCTTGGCCAACTGGCCCCTCCCACCGAATTTATCAAACTTTCACAATATCCATCTAATCAGTAGCCACAGCTCCTGTACGATGCTAGGAATGATAATAACCCGACACCGAAATCTCTACCTATGCCCGCCCTAGAATCATTAAGGATATCTAGTAATCAGGGCAGTGGGGACCTAGCAATATGTCTAGTTGATTCCATAGCCACCGTTACTGGAGGAGGTCTTAGGTAGTACTTATCTGTTTATGTGGTATTTTCTATGTTGTATGATGACCCGACATCATTAGCTATTCACACCTGTGGGCTCAAGTATTGAACATAGTACGCGACTAAGGTGGAGAAGGACTGGGTTGTGACAAGCAAGCTGGCATCAGAATGGTTGAAAATCTCATTAACGAGATAGAGGCCCAAATATTTCATTATGAGGATAGTCGAGGAGAAAGGCCTTATATGCCGATGTGTTCCTGAAAAAACTTAACAAATACGCTGTTGATGGCGATATTGCCTTCCAATATAATCCCGAGATTGTGGCATTGGCGTGGGCGTCTTTCCGGTTACGTCTGAAGGTAATTTTGGAACGTTCACTGAAGGTATATGGTATCTAATACTATGAAGGTTGGTACTGTGCATGCCGAAAATATGGTGATAATATCGAGTAGCCTGTAGTGCCTTTGGTTCATTGTGTGCTCTTGTGAGATCTATGAACGATTATACTGTCAGATTCAACATAAGGCCGTTAAACAGTCCAAAGAACGCTTGGTGAAGCGGTATGTGTCTATCTTGGGGTATCTCCTATGTACAAAGCAGCACCTTTGAGAGGAAACAGTCAGTAATACCCTATCTTTCGGATTAAACATATTATAAGGGTAATAACTAGTATATTTTTATGGTAGTGCTTATTATTGGGAGCCTTTCATCAAAGTTTGCTACCAGTTTGGATCATATGCAGAAGTCTGACCCAAGTATCCGGAATATCGGGTGTTAGGGTTAGGGTTTCTCTCCAAATCACTCTGCATACCAGTACTGCTTGGCCTGGGCTGTCTTTTTCTGATAGTCCAGACCACCGATAACACTCACCCTGTAGGCTGTATGGTTCTCCAACAAATGATTGGCTCTTCATATTCTTAGCGAAGATCTTAACATCAAGAACCCCAAGCACCAACCAATTCTGAGTCTCAGACGGATATCCCTTCATGGAAGTATAGATGCATTGGGAACTAGGCTGAGAATTATCTCTATCTCTTGTATGATTGGAGGTCATATTGGATCTTAGTATTGACTTACATGTTTGGATCGAGACTGAGTATATCATTGACTGGCAGAGGTTGACTTGGGCCAGCCCGGTCTAAAAGTTGGCCTGCCTTGAAATCAATACCTACAATGCAGTAGACCAGCCCAGTCTAGCTGAGGGGGGTTGGGTTGGCCTAGTCATTCGCTGTTGACTGGTACATAGTGGTAACTAGGAGATTTGTATCGTGTGAGAACAGTATTTCAGGATTTCGGTTCCACTAGTTAGCAGTTATACAAGTTGTTTACATCTATAATATTCTGCCTCTTATTTGCCCTTGCAAACACTTGGTTCTTCCATCCTGTGTCCTTCCTGTCTCTCGGTCCTTTCGTCGTGCGACTCCTAGAATCCTTTTCTAAACCTTACCTTCGACACCCCACTATAGTAACCAAGAATCCTAAGTAGTGATATCAAGTATATCAAAGATGTCTAAGTCCCCCCTCCCACCTAAGCGCATCATCATCATCGACAGCATTGCGGACGTCAGGTGGACACCAGAAGAAGAGTCTGCACTTCTCTACTATCGAGTGTACCATGGCCGAAGGACCCTGCCTGACCCATGGATAGCTATTCAAGCATCGATGAGGGAAAAATTCCACCACGAGAGATCCATATGCTCCTTACAGAGAAAGTTTAAGGAGTTGTGCACTAAACATGGTCTCGTGTCAGAGGCAGCTACTGGAGACACAAATACTGGAGGCACGCTTACTGGGGGTGCGAGTACTGGGGGCGCAAGTACCGGAGGCGCGAGTACTGGAGGCGCAAGTACTGGGGGTGCGAGTACTGGGGGCGCGGCTAATGTGGGTGATGGGGGCTCGAGTGCTGGAGGCTCGAGCATTGGGGGTGCGAGTGTTGGAGGCGCAAGTGTTGGAGGTGCAAGTGTTGGAGGTGGTGTGAGTAGTGGGGACGCGAGTTCTGCGGAGGCGAGTACTGGGGATGGGAGTAATGCAGGTACGGCTGCGGTTAATGGCCATGATGAATCAAGGGTTCTTTCATGCCTGAACAAAAAGGAACCAACCGGAAGAGCACCAAGTATGTTTCCAACTGGTCTGTAAGTTCATTACTTGATAAATAACTGTTATGCGTTGCTGTATGGTTAACGTGCCACTCCAGAGAAGCCCTCCAAACCACTGAGGATCTGTATTCCTACCCACGACTCGGGGATGGGAGGGACGGCGGGTACCTCCAACTTCAACCCATCCTTACTCCCAGCGGCGGCATGAAGCTTGCCCCTGTGAAATCAGCACAGCACCCACTACTAAGTTCTGCCTCTCGCAACGCGGGAGGAGGCAACGTGGGGGGGGGTTCGACACAGAACCGTGGCTATCAATTTCATGTATCGCGGGAACGTGATCGGTATTGGGCTCCGGGTATATCCTCTTATTCCCAGTCTGTGTGCATGACTGACGTTGATAGTAGACCAATGTACTCAGCGCCGGCTACAGCAAGAGTTGCAAAACCGCCCCCATGGCCAGCTCCGATCCCTCTTTCCCCCACTATCTCGTAAAAACCCCATCCCTATCAAACTACTCATTACCGGTGTCAAGGCGATTGGGGAATCATTGGCACGATTCTTGCAATGAAGCTACGCTTAGTAAATCTTGTGGTTGAAGTACTCACCCTTAACTAGATGAACCATGCACTAGGGTACCCTTTCTAGACTTTGTATACGTACATCGAGTGTAGGTCACTCAACATTGTAGCGAGCAGCACCCAAAACTTAAATTTTTTTCCCCCCCACAAATCAATGTTGTAATGTACAATAACCACTGTCTTCTTTTACCTATTCAGGTAATAAAGGACAGCGCTTAGCTACTATACTTTTTACCTAATCCGGTAAAAGAGGACAACCACTTTGTAGCAGTGTAGCAACAAAAACAAAAGCATGGAACAATAATTAAACTGGTGGCACAACTATTGTGTCACTGGTCCAATTATCTCACCAATGGAGGAATATCTCACCGAGTACACAAAGGGTTTATTTATATGTTTTTACTATTATTATATTTTGTTTAAATAAGAGTTAGTAGTTAAGTTCCTTCATACATCAGCGCCTTTACATTCACAAAAATCAAAACCGAAAAGGGATCTAAATTTCAATGATATACTTGATCTATGATTAATGGAATGAGATTTGTTAATTCGCTTTGAAGAAAAACGTCCATACTTCAAGACTGTGCCTGAGTACCAATATTTACCTGTCCATTAGGTAGGATCTTAAACTATAATGAGGCAGTGTGACTTCTGAAGTTAGCATAAGAATACAAACACCCAAATTGACCTGAAGATAACTTCCTCCACCTTGGATATCGATTATGGTTGAAAACCTGGCGCTATTAAATCACTTTCGCGCACCTTGTGTACATGGAAGACAAAGGGGAATTATAGGGCTCATCCTGAATTTAAAATGCAGTGTCAACAGGCATAACCACAGACCTTATATCGGGGGTTATTCTCTTACAATAGGAGAGAGATTATAAAGTTATTATCAGTAAATGTTGGCATGCAACACCAAGGCCACCAAGGCAGCGGTTCTCGAGATTGAAAGATTATTGATGGGACCATCATGCAACTATTACCAGCAAAGGACCCCAACATACAAATAAATAGCGAGTTCGCCAAGGTAGCCGCAGAAACCTACGTCTCCAGTGAGAAGTTAATAATTTTATTGCTAGAGAAAACCGAACACCGACACCACTGGGGGTGCGATTTCCGTTGTAGTGAGGGGATTTGGTAAAGCCCTGATGCAGTAGCTACTAGCAAATACCCCGAATAACAGATCTACCGAGATAGTTATTGTCTCTACGACAGAGAACTGTTAGTCAGATAGGGGAGTTAATCAACGCTCCTTAAGTGAATGAATCTAGTATCATGTCACCAAGGGGGATTGAGGAAGCGGCGGAGAAGAGCAAAGCGAGTGGTTGATAGATAATGGAATTGTTGTTTGTGAAAGGCCCCTTAGCTGATATGTGTCCCCCAGCCATTTTCAGCACGGCGAAGAACTTCGATAGAGGAATGATGATGTAGAACATACTAGCTAGATACCTGGGTATAAATTTCATTGAAGAGGTAGGTTGGGGGTGATGGAGAACTAGCGGTCTAGCGGAGGCGCGATGGAGGTATTGTTTGAAAGAAGACCTGGTATCAAATCACTAAGTGTATTGCGGTCGCGGTAAGAGGAACTCGGTCGAGTGGCAAAACCTCTTCGAAATGTTTCATACAAAAAGCCTCAAAGTTGACTTAACTATGCCGGCTTTTTCACTGATTGCGGGCAGATTCAGTCTTCTGGCATAGGTGCAAGAACTTCGGTAAAATCCCCATGAAGCAACTACTAGCTAAAGAACATTGAAATCAGCTAGGATATAATGATGGTGCCGATTGGGAATATATTTAATCGTGAGATGGTAATGGTACTACTAAAGAAGCAGAGGTTTAAATGGGCCGGCCCGGGATCAGAACCAAGCTGGCCCGGCCCAGCCCAATAATTAATTTAGTATGGTGATTGCTAGCCTGGGTCACATAGAAGTGGCTGGACTGGCCCATTCAAACCTCTGCAAAGAAGCAACTGCTCGTCCATACTACTAAAACGTTGTGGAATTGGCAATCGAACCGGTTTAGTAGATGTCGGGAAACGATACAACTAGAGAAATCTCAAACCATAGTACCTCTAAGTCGGTGAGCTATCAATGTTGTGAAGAACTTCAGTACTGTACTCTTATAGCGACCTTATTACAGATATCTTAAACATACGATTGTAGAAGACCTCTTGAATGCGGCGGAAGTCTCAGGTTGTAGTGGTGACGTGATCATTGAATGTAGATAATTATTAAAAAAGAAATGACTACCTTCTGAATTGGGTATTCTAAACATGAGTTTATAACTTGTAAACTATATTTGTTCCTTGGTGCCGACAGGGATATGGTACCATAGCCAATTTCAGGTTATGAAGATAGAAATCTCTTTGAAAATTATTGGATAGTAAATTCCACTTGAGATAACTGGGGTAGAAACTCTTCGGCTAGTAGGAGGAAGGTATAAATAGTTCAGATAATGAAGGTACGTAAATACACTTTATACTATAAACTCTGGGACTTAAATTGCCAATAGAACTATGGAACTAGTATAGATATGATCGCCCCGTAACAACAAACGCTATTGAAAGAGCACTGTGGGGAGAATTCTGGGACGATTCACATTACGAAATTCGTAAGTTGGCTCACATAAGGAATTTGGGTATATATATATTGGGATGCTTTTCGAGCTTCCTTGAATTTTCTTATGCAAGATACTCGATGACTGGAGGTATGAGTTGAGGAATCGTGAAAGGAGTGCTATTTATGCACATAGATAACTCCAAACGTATTAACGAGTAGAAAACTAGTTTTATGGTGTTTCTGCCGCCCACATTAATTTACCAATTCGGCCCGGTCTGATAAGGGCAAATACACTGTAAGTCAAGCGTAATAAGAGTTCATTCGTGCAACATTACGTATATATTCTCAGGCATCACCATCACATTCAGTTCCAAAGTCGCTCCAATCCTCCTCAATATCCTATACTCTCTCGTCTAGAACCATAGAAACGAACAAGGAAAATTACCCCTAGTAGATTCCACCACTCCAACCTAGAGGATATTTTCAGGAGGCTGCGCCACACTATCTAACTTTAGCATTTTCGTTCTATTAATAAAAGATTCAAATATTACGAACTGGAGCGCATCCTCTCTCTGATGCCATTCATCTATGGTAAGAACCACCAGTACAATGGAATCGCACGAGTTCCATCTTGAGCTGCTCCATTATTGCTCAAGACATAGCCTGACACACCCTCCGCATTGTACGCTGTATTCTCCGCTATGAAAGAAAGCCTTCTCCACTTCTTAATGTGTTTTCTGATTCGAGTAGGCATGCTTCTTCAGGCCATTCCTTTGGCAGTGGTCTGCATATACCTGCCGAGTATACCTTTCAAAATCAAATAATATATGATTTTTGGGTACATGATAGTGATATGCGGTTTAAACTATGGCTTATACCGAAAAAAATATACCTACGGTATAGATATGTATATATGAATTACGTGGTTTGACCTAAATCAACATATCTTGGGGAGTGTTGGATAAATTGGTTCGGTCTTGATTTTCAAGTAGGCCCAAACCGATAGAAGCACCATGGAATCATGGCTACCAAAATTCAGCTCTATAGTCTTCCACAGCCCTTGATATGTCTCAGGTCAGGTGTGGCTCTACAGTATTGACTATAGCTCACCGTCCTTACCGACGGCACTAATCATGTTTCAATCAACTATTAGGACAGACTCGGCACATTTCATGTTGGTGAGGTTTACTAGGATCCCATCGTAGGGGTTGGTAGGGCTATTCAATTTAGCCTTCCAAAGGTCAATGTTAAAGGCCACCACCACACGCTAGGCGGGTAAACCGAAGGCGAGATAGTCTGTCTTGGGTTCCCATATGCAACTGTTGATTGAAACAGGAAACTAGATACGCCGCACTCACGCACTAAACGTACAAATCGACACCTACCCGCATCACAGCGCGACAGCCACCTTTTTGACTAAGAAATCTCGTAGAATTATCAACGGCAGCTATCGTTCGTCCATCTGACACGTCTCGGCAAATAGTATGACATGTCTCAGGTTTATAGTGGGGCTACTCTAGAATGCGGTGCCATAAAAGCTCATACGGGGATTTTGGCACTATATTGAGCTTCACTTAGGTTATATCTCGGGTCTACGTAGTATGGATGGCAGGGTACCCCTGAAGAGCTATAGTATTGTGGTACATTAGACGCAAGCCTTGCCTCAGCTGATACAAAAACTGGCCTTTAGTTTCCACGGCTTTATTTGCCAACGCCTGTAAAGGCAGAGCACCAAATCCCTGTATATGCCCTAAGCTATCTAGGTTGGAATCTAGATTGTGACTTTATCATACTGCTATCACGAGTCATCATGACAAGCTAACACTCCAGCACATAACCTAGTAGGTTTGAGGGTACATACAAGGGAAATTTTCACCCCGCTTATAATGTATTCGAGATTATGAATTATTATATTACTCTTACTCGTTTTACCGCCCCGCGAAACCGTGATTGACGGGTTGGCTACGGAGGCCTATACCAACAAAACTGTCACTCAAAAGAGGGTTGAGAATTGAGGGTTGAGATGTTACAAATAATTATGAAACAAATAATCCCGCTGCTGTCTTTCTTTATGTTACTCATTCCCCTCAGTTTGTGTATTGATTGTTCAGGCTCCTGAGTGGCTTCGCTTATATGCTCTCCCACTCTGTATTTATACAGGGGAGTAATAGCCTTGCTGTACATGAGGACAAACACTCTGACCAGTTCAGTTGAGGTTTTGACGATAATATAACAGAGAGTGATGATCTTTAAGCTAAAATTCAGGAGTGAACAAATCTCAAGAGGTATAATCAACAAGAAAAAAATTGTGTGAATAAAAATCCATTGAAATAGTAAAAGATGAACGGGAGGGGTAAGGTTAACACCAAAAGTCGCTGGCAGTGTGGAGCGCAACCGTGACTTTTGGTGGGGCTGGGTAAAAAAGAAGCCGGGTAAGAATAAAAGTCTGTTGAGACTGGTAAGTATGAGCGGGGGAGGAGTAAGGGTGACTTTGCTTAAAACTATCAATGTAACTTAATACAAGTGATGGGTAGTTTCGTCTATTTCTAAACTCCTCGGTCAGCAAGATCTGGGTAAAAAATAAACCTGTTGAGGCTGTAAAAGTATGAGCGGGGGAGGAGTAAGAGTGACTTCGCTTAAAACTATCAATGTAACTTAATACAAGTGATGGGTAGTTTTGTCTATTTCTAAACTACTCAGTCAGCGAGATTGGGAGGTATATATACTATACCTGTGAAGACTCAGATCTTGTTAGATCTGGGTAAAAAATAAACCTGTTGAGGCTATAAAAGTATGAGCGGGGGAGGAGTAAGGGTGACTTCGCTTAAAACTATCAATGTAACCTAATACAAGTGATGGGTAGTTTTGTCTATTTCGAAACTCCTCGGTCAGTGAGATTGGGGGGGGTATATATACTATACCTGTGACGACACGAATTTTGTTAAATTCAGCCGGATAAGATTTCTCCCGTCTGGAGATAACAGATGTCTCGTAACTCCAACGGCCGGCCGGGATACTAGAGTCCTAGAATCTTTTCAGCAGGTCAGCACACATTATCATGAATTATCACGGTCGGCTATATCTGTGTTCGGCAAGGATACGGTGAAGTAAACAAGGTTCACAACCCAAGGTGAATTCTTTAGTAGGATCCTACTATCCGCAGGAATACCAACTACTAAGTGAAAAACTAAAGAGAGGTTTCATGATGGAACTGGGACAGTAACAGTATGGGTGAAGAATCAATAAAAAGTAAGTAAGTAAGTAATTTATTCATTTCCGCGTAGGCAGTGCCTATTGCGTAAGTCCCAAGGGACCGCCTCCGTACTCCGCCAAACTAAACTACTAGAGTATCTATGGTCCGACACCAACCGCACATCCCGTTACAGGGCAGCCCGAAGAAAAGTTAAGTACAAAAATATATAAAAAGAGACCGCAGAAACATGTCGCGGAGCCAGATCAAAACAAATGTGAAGAGAAAACCCAAAGGGAAAAACTTTCATAACCGAAGCGCAGTGTACCAGGGATGCCACCTGGTGATTTCCAATTTAGTGAGAAGTGTAAGAAAAAGCCGATAACCTATACCGTTGTGTCCATCTCTTTTTCCTTCTGAATTCTAGTTTTGGCGCTTGCGGGGCATGTGCCGGATCATTCGCCTTGTGTCCGGGTTCTAAGGGGCAGTTGACGCGCATTGATGGGGAGGTGGGTGCATTTGATACCGCCTTTACAGGTGGTGCACTTGTGTTCGAGAGGAGTGGTGAGAGCCACGCAGACCGCGCAGGCTGGGTCGTTCTTGCAACGAATGTGGTGGTGGCCAAACTGCTGGCAGTTCTGGCCTTTGGAGTGGAGGGGTAACAGGCACGTATGGGCTCGAGTCTGCACATAGTGTTGTTGATGATAAAGTAGGCTTGTGTCAGGGTCTTTGTGGTAACTCCTGCGTTGAAGGAAATTACCATGAAGAGTGCCTTTTTCCGTGTCGGTTCTCGGGTTTGCTGAGCCATCGAGGACTTGTGCCAATTGGACTGAGGGGTAGTTCAATTTAATGAACTCCGCGACAGCTACCCCTGCCATAGTGCCTTCGCCGACTATGGTGGGGACTCCATGGAGAATGAATTTGGACCAACGGCTGTTGGGTTTTGCGGTGGAGGGGGAGAGGCCTAGGGTTTGCAGTCTGGAGGTGATGGTTTCCGAGTATGGGACTGCTTGCTCGCCTGGGATGTGGGGAGGGGTGACAAGGACAATATTGTCTTTGTTCGTGAATCTGCATAAGAGAAAGTAAACTCCTGTCCCTTCTAGGGCCGAGTTGACGCTTTTTAGGATGGAGTCCTGGTTGACTCCTTCTGGTGCGGGTTCAGAGAGTTCGACGATGAATTCTCTGTTGATTTTGGTGTAATCAGCCTTAAAGAGCGGTTCTGCCTTCTTCTTGGCTTTGGTCTTTGGTGGGGAGGGGGTTTTTGCTGGTGCGCTGCAACGGAACTGTGCGTAGGAGACCTTTTCCCTTGGTGCCGGTGTCTTTCAGAGGGGGAGCCTGTTGTCTGGGCTTTGGTTGTTGTGGTTGTTGCGGTTGGGGAGGGGGTGGTGGTGGTTGTATAGGTTGGTTACCCAACCTTGCGACCGTGGATTTAAGCGAGGTTACTTCCTTAGAGAGTCGACATGGTGAGGATGAGGGGGCTACAGCGTTCAGCGCAGAGTTGTTGACCAACCAGTAGTAGTGTAGTTGGAGGTGCCGGGCTTTGCTTGGATAGAGGGGAGGTAGTTGGCCTCTGGGTCGTATGGGAGGGTGAAGTCGGGAGGGGGATCGGGGTTTCCTCAGTGGTGGAGTCAGTGCATTGGGGTGGGTGATAGTGTCGTTTGAGCGGGGTTGCCGGCTCGAATGAATCGGAGAGGGGTGAAAAGGTGTTTCTGCTGCTACCAGCAGCGGAGGAGAAACTCTAGGTCGTTTCGCTGGAGAGACGGACCTGGGAGTTTTGGAGGAG